>CM075663.1:5000-2488750 GCA_037954105.1 Canavalia gladiata | reverse complement strand
GCAGGAGATTGTTAAAATTGAAATGTGAAATGTAAAAAAGTTTCTCATTTCACCGCCTGTCTAAATTACTGAGGTGTGATTTGTATTTCTCTTGGGAAACTTTATTTAATACCGGTTGGTTTTAAGATAGAACTTAGAGTGAAACCATTTTAATTTTGGAGTTGGTCATATTAGTCTTATAAAAAGATAAAAATTTCTTTGATAATAATTTGTTTCCTTGTGTGCTGAAATAGGTACATACCAACAGACTTGCATTGAAGGCTTTGAAAATGCAAATGAAGCAATTAAGGAAGGTGTAATAAGCTATCTTAAAAATTCTACAGAGTTCACTAGTAACAGTCTTGCCATCATTACATGGATTCACAAGGCTTCAAGCACACTGAACTTGAGGCGTTTGCTGAGTGCACCTCATCAGAGTGAAGCACCAAAATGGCTTCATTCAAAAGATAGGAAGCTGCTTCAAACAGAGGATTTGAAGAGGAAAGCTAACATTGTTGTGGCCAAAGATGGCAGTGGGAAATATAAAACAATTTCTGATGCACTTAAACATGTCCCTAATAAGAGTAACAAGAGGACTGTGATCTATGTGAAGAGAGGAGTTTACTATGAAAATGTGAGGGTAGAGAAGACCAAATGGAATGTTATGATGATTGGTGATGGTATGACTTCTACTATTGTATCTGGCAACCGTAATTTTGTGGATGGCACACCAACATTTTCAACTGCAACTTTTGGTATGTGATTCTATTCATTAATTTTAGGTTATATACATATTTAGTCCTCCACAATTTTTCTCAATTTTAGTTTTGATCCATATATTTCAAAAGTTCAATTTTTTGTCCACATTGATTGGTATAGTGTATATCTGTTAACAAATTGATCCCTGATGTAGGAGAAAAACTAAAATATGCACATGATGGAAGGACAATTTCTTAATGGAAAGAAACACAGGGTCTCAAAACCAAACTTTTACAATATAGGAATCAAAACTAAAATTGAGATGAAGAACTGTAGAAACTAAAAATATATTTAAAATCACTTAAAATTAAACTTGTATCTTTTCATCAAGAGGGTTATATCCATAGGTATACATAGTGTAGTGTGTACATCTAGATACATTTCTCATCTAGCGGCTGAGATTATTTTAGATTACTTTTTATTTCTTAGAGAAAAAAAAGATTGGACGACTAAAACATGAGATGTATATGTACATTATGCAGATGAACATTTATGTTTTTCCTTTCATCAGGGTAACATTGAATATGACATGCCTAGTGAAATATAAATTGATAATTAATTTTTATATTCTTATTTGTTCATCTTCTTATAATAATAAACCCTCACAAAAACATTCAGAGAGATTTTTTTTTTCTAATTTTTTATATTACATCTTAAACTAAACTTATATTTGAAAAATATATCAATATTTTATTAAAACACTGAGCTTATCATTTTAATTTTTTCCGGTGAAACCAGCTGTGTTTGGAAGGAATTTCATGGCTAGAGATATGGGTTTTCGCAACACAGCAGGTGCACAGAAGCATCAAGCAGTGGCACTGATGACAAGTGGTGATGAAGCAGTTTACTATAGGTGTCACATTGATGCATATCAGGACACACTCTATGCTCATTCCAATCGCCAATTCTACAGAGAATGCAACATTTATGGCACAGTTGACTTTATTTTTGGCAATTCTGCAGTTGTGATTCAAAACTGCAACATTAGGCCAAAGTTACCTATGCATGGCCAACAGAACACAATCACAGCACAGGGAAAATTTGATCCTAACATGAACACTGGAATCTCCATTCAATATTGCAACATTTCACCTTTTGGGAACTTGAGTTCTGTCCAGACTTACCTTGGAAGACCCTGGAAGAATTACTCAACCACAGTGTACATGAGATCAAGAATGGAAAGTTTTGTGAACCCAAAGGGGTGGTTACCATGGGTTGGGAACTCAGCACCAGACACCATTTTTTATGCTGAATTTCAGAATGTTGGAGCTGGTGCTTCAACAAAGAATAGAGTGAAGTGGAAGGGATTGAGAACCATTACTAGTAAACAAGCTAGTAAGTTTACAATCAAAACTTTTCTACAAGGAGACAGATGGATTTCTGCATCAGGTGCTCCATTTAAGTCTGGTCTGTGATAATAGCCATAATAAATGCAATTTGTAATGCTCCCTTTGTCAAAAGTAATTGTACTTTTAGATTTTTTTTTCTTCTTTACCTTGATATTATTGATTTGTATTAGTAATTTGACATTGTATAATGATTCTTTTAGTTTGATTCTTTTTTATTTCATACTGTGTTTGCTCCAAACTCTATTTCTTTCTCTCAAGTTTCTTTCACTTAGAGACTTGGAAGGTGGAAGCATACACGGTGACAATCCTCAGATACATGTCCATATCCGTGTTGTGTTCATGCTTCCTAGCTTAAGGCATGAATGCAACTTTGCAAGTCTACACACATCTTGAAACAAAATAAAGGCTACATTGAGATAGTAAATTAATGTGAACTAATCCCAATTTCTTTCAAATACATTATATCTGCAAACTTGTACATATTCTTATTAAGGCTTGAATTTTTTTGTCAGAAAATTGCATGGCTTTCATCCCTTTTGGATGCACTTCCTTTATAGGGAAAACCTTATGATTACATTACATCTAAGAAATAATGAATCAAAATTATATTTTTCAACATAAACTTTGAGCTGTCTAACTTAGTAATCCTTCAGCATAGGGTATATCTGTATCAGGAAGCCACGTATTTCCCAATGTAAAATTAAGGACTGTGAAGTTCCAAGCTTGAGTAGCATTCAAAAGAAAATAACCAGGCCATTGTACTCTATTGTTAGTGTTAGAACCAGGTCCATAATTGTTGAACTCACCATAAAATAGAGTGTCTAACCCAACTGTGCCATTCCACTCCAACCATCCAGAAGGATGAATTAGATCTCCAATATATGATTGCAGATATACAGTCCTTGAATACACCTTCCAAGGCCGGCCTAAGTAACTTGAGGTTGAATTCAAGTCTGCTGCCAAATCTGGTGCAGCATCAATGGTACAGTTTTGGATTGAAATTCCAGTGTTTTGATTGGGATCAGTTCTTCCTTGTGCTGTCACTGCATTCTTCTGGTTTGTTAAAGGTTTTCTAGCATAGATGTTGCAATTTTGAAAGACCACTGCGGCATTGCCAAAAATGAAGTCCACAGTGCCATAGATATCACATTCCCTATAGAATTGCCTCAAAGAGTGAACATAGAGTGTGTCTTGATATCCTTCAAAGCTGCACCTATAGAATGTGGAGAGGTCAGCATTGTTCCTCACTGCTACTGCTTGGTGCTTTGCTGGACCAGCTGTGTTCCTGAATGTAACATCCACTGCTATAAATCTTTCTCCTGAAACAGCTGCATTCAACACAAGACCAAATAAGGTATTGATTCAGGAAACAATGATTAGAATAACTCACTGATTATACTTTTATACTATGTTAACATAACACTAAATTTAAATTCTAGTCAAATACTATTTTAACATAAGAATAAATTAAGTTCTAGTCAAGAAGTAAATGTTCATGTGATGATTTTAAGTTATTTGGCATAAGAATCTGCCATATGATGAATGCTACCACTATCACATTAACAATGCTAAAACTTTTGCTGTTAAGTGAAATTTCAAATAGTTTTACATAGGCTCAGTATGGATAAACTTTTCAGCAAGCATTTATGAGAAGAAAATATA
This sequence comes from Canavalia gladiata, assembly GCA_037954105.1. NCBI lineage: Eukaryota > Viridiplantae > Streptophyta > Magnoliopsida > Fabales > Fabaceae > Canavalia > Canavalia gladiata. Next base: position 2,485,001 of record CM075663.1, on the reverse strand, counting down.
GAAGTAAAACGAATCAAATTTCTTCCATAAGTATGCATATCAGTTAGAAAGAAAATGAAAATAAGATGATATTATTTTAAATAAAAATGAAAACAATTTTTTTTTCAAATCAAACATCACCTAAGTTTGTGTTTGGAAATGAGGAGAGTTAGAAAGAATGAAGTGGTTACCAAAGGTGGATGAATTGAAAGTTGTCCAACCATCAATGACACTATGGTTCCCAGTGATGACAGTCTTGTTAATACCATCTCCAACTAGCAATATATTCTTCTTTTCTTTGGGAACAATTACATATTCCTCATAGTATCCTTCCCTAACATAGATAAGGAAGTAACCATCTTGTGGCTTTGTGTTGTTGGGTGCAGCAGCAATAGCATCTCCAATGGAAGTGTAGTTGTCTATCCCATAAGGGCTCACAATTGCAAAGTCATATAATAAAATTCCTTGGCTTCCACTTTCTTTCAGAATCCTTTCACTTCTGGTACAGTTGGAAAGTTTTCTGCAACTATACTTTGTGCGCAGAAGCTGCAACAAAATAGTTTTTCAATTTTAGCCTTTGAATAAACATTTTATGCATTTAATATATAAACTCATAGTTAATCATGTATGTGTATATGTATACATTTTTTAGCATACATAATTGTTTGCTTGATAAAGAGGAAAGTTTATGATATAAGTTCTTTTATTCCATTTCCCTCTTTATTCTTGAAAGAGGCTGAATTTCTCAACTAGTACTTGAAAAAAAGATTACAAAGTAAAGTAATTAATTCTTTTTATAAGTTAAAATTAATTTATAAACATAAACTTTTTTTGAATTTTTTATCTAATTTCTTTAATTTTTAATTTTTAAAAATTATTTTCTTAAACAATTTTTAAAAGAAAAATAAAAAAATTAAGTGGAAAAAAAAAAGAAAATAGAAAATAGAAAATCAAAGTAGCTTAAATGAGTTTTCATAAACTCTACTCATCAAATATTTTTATATTTTAATTTTTAAAATAAAAAAAAAAAAACAAATCCTTTATATTTTTGTTTTTCCTCTACTTATTAGGAAGTTTATTTAAACCGGATCATAATATTATTGAATATACCTATGAGTAATTTTTTTTCTAGTTCGTTATTAATATACTCTAGCTAAGTAATGGACACCGGCAAAGGTGATATGAAAGTTAAGACAGTAATTGAAAATAATCTGACAAACTTTGTAACAACCAAGAATCTTTCCTCATGAATTGATCAGCAAAATGCAGACAAGATCATGTTAATACATGGTACATATAATGGCATGTAGCAATTACAAGGTTGGTGACACGTGCATGGTATGACCCCACGTGACTGATCATGAAGTTGTTAAATCAAGTCCAACTCCAAGGATTCACGTTAAAAACAGAGGAAAACAGAGCGCACTAGTTTGACCTCTGGTCAACTCATGGAAACATTAGCATGTGGTTGATTTGACCTATTATTGGTTTTTTAAACTAAAGCAGTTCATGTTACAAGTTAAAATTAGCCATTTCAAATGTTTTAGTTTATGTAAGTTGAATTTTTAACTCCATGTCAACAGATACTAAATCAGTGTATTGTAATGATGTTAAATATGAGATTATGTGTTTTTGTCCCGAAATAAATAGAACAGAGGATTTATTTTTTAACTACACCTCATAAAAATATATTTTATAATAATATTCTAATATATATTTTTTGGATGGAAAAAAAATTTAATTTTTAAATTTTATTTATTTATTTACATTTATCTTATATAAAAGTAAAAAAAATTAATTTATGTAAGATTTATAAAAATATTTTTCTCCTCAAAAGATAAGAAAACAAATGGAACAATTTTTTTATTTTTTATTTATTTTAAATTATTAAAATTATTTAAAAAATAAAAATTATATAAATAAAAAATTAAATTTTTTAAAATTTTTTTTTATATTTTTAAAACATATATAAAAATTAAAATTTATATTATTAATATTTTTTATTTTTTTATTTTATTTAAATAATTTATTTTTTATTTTATTTCTACTCCAATTTTTATACATTTATTTTATTCCTCATAATTTTTCCTTTCAATTTTCAATTTTCTAAATGATGGGTTTAAAACTTTTAGAGATAATAACAGTATTGAAATCTGTGCTGTGGAAGATATTGTCCTACAAAGAAATAAGCTTTTGACTCCTAAGAAGCCACGTGGACAACATGTTATGGTGGTATAAATCGAGCAAGTTGTTTGCTTCTTAAAAATATAGCGGTCATCAGATAAGAAAAATTGAAGATATTATTATTTTATGCTAGTTATAAAGAAAAAGGTTTCATTCTGGATAAAAAGTGCACATATTTCACGTGATTTATTTAAAAAGTCAAACTCTATGATAAGGTAAATAAAAAAAAATCCAGAGAAAAGAAGAAATGAAAATAAAAAAAGAATTCAGCTAAAATCAATTAAACTAATCAAAATTGAAGGTTTTATTAGTTAGAACATTAGATCATATCTATGCTAAACTCATTGCTAATTGAAGATTATGCTAATTAATCTAATTACACATTAGATCATACATACTTCTATAAGCTGATCACCTAGGATATCTAATATTAAGACCGATATTTTGAAGTTTTGAAACATCAATGACACAAATTGTGGATAAACTAGCCTCTCAATGAACAAATAATTAAAAAAATGATAATTATAGAACAAGATATATTATAAGGGAAAAAAAAAAAGATGTGATGTGATAATTAACATAATAAAAAGAGCAAACCTAATTTGTAGTTTAAATTTCATAACTCAAAGAAAAATAGGTATGAGTGAAGAAATCTAAAACAATGCAAAAACCATAAATGAAGAGAAATATATATGGAATTACCTTGATGAGCTTCTCAAGTGGTTGCCTAACCTTAAATGTCTTGGTGGGAAGGCCATGTTTGCGGGTTTTATTCCTTTTAAGGTTTTTATCGAGAGCTTGAGTAACCAAACCAAGTGACACACTATACAACTGTGTCACACCTTTAAGTGGCACGGCAAGAGCATTACCAATGTTGCTTTTGGTTACCACCAATCCCTCATAACAAGTATCATGGTTGGTGGCCACAGCACTTAGATAGCTTTCAATTTTTTCAACCAGTTCGATATCTGAGAAACTCGTTGATTTGAGTTCTTCAGATATGGACATCAAGTAGTCCACGTTGAGCTGGTTGAGATCCTTACAATCGTTAAGAGCACCAATTTCGGCATGGTTCAAGGAAGAAGATTGGTGACGTTTGAGAAAGTCCTCAAACACCTTAGCTAGTTTCCTTGCTTGTTTGAGGCTTTGTTTTATAGAGAACTTGCCATAGCCATAAGGGTCTGAAGGTGAGGAACGGATGGCTGAGAGAATGGAACGACATAGTTTTGGATACAATGTGGTTTTGCAGGCAGCAGAAGAAGAAGGAGATTGAGATTGAGATTGAGATTGAGATTGAGCTACAAGTAATGGTGCTAAGAGGAAGAGTAAGAGAAGGGGAACATAGAGGGAAATAAATGGTGAGGATGATGGCATTGGATTTTTGATTTTTCAGATTTAATGAAATGTTGGAAAAAGAGGTTTGAGGATCTGCTTCTTTGCTTCTGTCTGTGAATGTATGTTTTGGTATAATGAGCATTTATAGGCAAGAGAAAGAGATCAAGTTGAGTCGAATTTTTTAGTACTCTGCCAGCATTTACTCTTTCTCCTTTATGATAAGGGACCCATTTTTATATATTTATATGAGTTAAATTTTAATAATTTATCGAAATCAAAAACATGTTTTAAAGAAATATTTATAAAGATAATTTATATCATTAACTAAATTGCACTTCTACAATGTTATTTATTCATTTATATCTTTTATTTAATAATTAAAATTTTTTAAAAGTATCATAATATATTTTTTGTATTGATAATTTGGTGGTAAGTTGAGTGAGGAAGCGTAAATGCGCTAAAAGAATTATCCAAAGGTGGGAAAATAGTAGTGTGGGGTGTGTCGGTGATGGTTATGCAATGAATGCATGTTGCTGAACAAAGGAACGTGCAAGGAAAGGCTTCAACTAATGCCAAGGTTGCCATAGAAATGATCACATAGGTTGTTCTAGTGGTAAGGTACATCTTTCTTGTTTTCTTCTATGCTTCCAATTATTGCTATTTGTTACAACTAAACACTAAGAGATTTCATTAATTTTCTTCAGCTAATAACATTTAACTTCAAAACATGTGGGGAAATGAGTTTGATTTTCAAGATTTAGAATTAATTATTAATCATTATTTTAATTTTAAATATTTTGAATTAATTATTTTAAACATTTGGACTTTTATTTTAATGAGAAGAGGGTGGTGTATTTTACCGAAGCACATCGTAAACAAATAAATCTTTGAAAGTAATGTATCACACACATTGGTTTGAGATAAATATTTTAACATTTTTAACATAAAGATGTGTGTTACTGTATCTAGGTTTAGTTAAATATGAACTTTTATAATGATTAAGGGGTTGAATTTTTTATGGTGCTTGTAATAGTGGAGAAAATTTAACGAGTAAAGCATCTAACAGATTTGGCAGCTGCTTTGAATATGTTGGCCAATTAAATAAGGATTCAGTGATTAATCATTACGTATATGTACTAGAGTTCAAAAGCAAATAGAATGATGCAAGATCATAAGCATCTAAATATTATAGGTTTAGTTAACTAATATATATTTCAAGATAGTACCTACTAGGTAGAGTCAACTAGTTTTTCAAGATATATTTAGTTATGAAAATTGATATTTGTAAATCTGTAATTTACATATATATATATATATATATATATATATATATATATATATATATATATATATATATATATTAATTAAATTTAATAATGATAAAAAAATTTTCTTTTTTTAAAGAAAAAGAATCAAACATTATTCATCGAATATACATGGATATATGTTAATGTTGTAAATCAGACATTTCCATTTATTTATCACCATAATTCCATTTTAAAGTAATCCTTCTTCGTTTTTATTCTTTTTCCTTCCTACAAATTTCCTAGAGTCCCCAAGCTTATATTGAAATTAAGAGTTTCTTTTTTTAATATTTAAATTAATTCACCAAAAGTTAAAATGGGAAAAGCAAATTTGTTAATTTTTAAAATAAATAGTTAAAAGAAGAAATTGTATAATAATTAATTTTATTTTAAATATATATTATTTAAAAATTATTATAATGTGCATACATATAAATAAGGTTGATTATTTTAGTACTTTTTTTTCATAAACGGAAACCTCTTAGATAGATGTTTATTCTCATCCCAAAATTTATCTCACGAGTTTTTTAACACCATTTTCACATAAAAGAAATTCCCAACCTCAGATCCCTACGCTAGACAAATTTGGGAAGATCTCAAAATTCTAGAAATTATTATCTTTTATTGTCATTCTATAAATGTTTCTTTTGTTAAAAGTTGTCATCTTATAAATAAATCTCTGTTATTTTTATTAATGTTAATGTAAACTAACTAATTAGATAATATTTAATCTGTAAAAATATTTTTATTTTTATTTTTTATTTATAAAAATATCACCTTATATATATATATTTAATATTAATAAAGGAAATAATAAAAAATAGTTTTTATTTTTTAGTACAAAATTTTTAAAATAAAATAAAAATAAGATAAAAATTTTATTAAATAAAAATAAAATAAAAAATATTTTTTCAAATCAAAAGTCACTCTCCTTTTATCATAAATGTACTAATGCACCAAATAAGATAAAATAAAAAAATTATGAAAAAATTAACAGAAATAGTTAAGTGTACAACCCATGAGTCTATTCATAAAATAAATATTAAGAAAAGATAAAATCCTTACGAGTTATTTAGTTTAAAAATATTTTTTATTTTTTTATTCATAAAACTGTTACATTATTTTTTATTTTAAAAGTTTACATAAAAAATAATAAAAACTTTTTTATTTTATTATTTTTATACAATTTTTTAAAATAAAAACAATATAATAATCTATAATTAAAAATAAAAAACATTTTCATAAACCATAATCAATATTATTCTAAATTTGAATTTTAAATAAAAAATTATCAATAAATATATTTACAATAAATACATTATTTATAATTCAAATTTTACCTTAATTAATCAATTAATAAAAATATATAATTAATTTTAAAATCAATTATACAACTCAGTTAATCATCATTTTATGAAAAGATAACTATAAATTTTTTATAATCAATTATATATCTTTTATAATTAATTAATATTTAATTTATAAATAATAATTAATTAAAAATATATATAATCAATTATAAAAAATATTATTATTATTTTTATATAAAATAATATTTAATTTAATTATAAAACTAATTTTATAATTAGTTACGCAATTTTATATAATCCATTAATGTTTCAAATTTTTTAAATGTAAGTAAATGAAACTATTTTACACATATTTAATAATCAAAACCTCATTTTAATTAAAATGAATATGTAAGATGCCCTTGTGGAGCTATGTAAGAATAGTAAGGTATTGGGATTTTATACTCTGCTAAGTGCGTGACGCCAGCCCGAATTCCACAAACTCCCATGCTGGTCAACATAACAATCATACAAACTTTGAAAAAGTCTAAATATGTGTGACAGTGGCCACTACTGTCTTTTGATGTGAAATTTAGTAAGCAAGAACCTTCTTATGTTCACATTATGCATACTCCAAGATATGGAGATACATAATCTTATCAATTGGCTCAAAACAACTTCAATTTCTATTGCACCTTCAACCTCATAGCTGTCCTCCAACTCTCAAAGTCAATCCTATGATTTATGAATATTAAATTATTAAAATTTAAATATAATATTATAAGTATTTTTTATTATTTTTAATTAAAAATAGTTTTACCTTAATAATTGATGAACAAAATTTAAATGCAGTATTATTAATGAAAAAAATTTATACCAATTATCTTAAATTTTTTATATCAATTTTATTAACCATCTAAATATTAATAATATAAAAAATAGTAATTTTTATGTAAGTTTCATAAAGATTCCTTTACATTAGAAAGTTTGTTAGGTTGTAATACTAAAATAAAAAAAATAAACTTTAATATAAAAAGTATACAATAACAATTTAAATTTGTTGGGCCTTTATTTATTACTACAATTCATACCGGGCAAAATTTATATTCTTTTGCTTTCTATCATAAATACTGTTTATACTGCTTTATCATCCAAATTATAATTTTATATCGATAACTAATATCAACATTTAATATTTATTAAGTGAAAATTTTATTTTAATTGGAGAATAACATTAAAAATATATGTTATTATATTTATTTTTGTATTAATTAATATTTATTATTAAAATTAAACTTTTATTTTTAAAAAATAATATAAAAAATATTTATAATATTATATGAATTAAAAAAATTTTAAATTAAGTGTTATATGTTTTAATTGATTTAAATTTTTAATAAAGAATGAAAGTGAATAAAGTTGTTTGATAGAAAATTTATAATTTAACTTATTTAAAATTTAGTTTAATTTAATTTGTTTAATAAATAGATATGTTTGATTATATTAAAAATTATTTTTATATAAGTAAATTAAGTTTAAATTTATAAAAAAATTGTTTAGCTTATTATTATATGTATATATACTTATTATTTTTATTTTAATATATTATATTTTTAAAGTATTTATTTTAATATATATATATATATATTTTAAATTTATTTAATAATTTTTTTATCTTATATATTTTAGATCTGTAAAAAATTTTAATTAATTATTTATATAAATTTTGAGTTTATTTATTAATTTTTTTAAAATATATTTTTAAACAAATATCTTATAAACTTTAAATCATATCAAATTTTTTTAAAAATTTTTTTACAAATAATACAGGTTTCAAAAATTTTAAATAGAAAATTTAACATTTAAAATCTAATTCGATTTAATTTACTTTCATCTTTATTTATGGTAAATCATAAAAAAAATATTTTTAATATTAATTAATAATTTTCATTAAAAATATGCTGCTAAATTAAGAGAACCTACCTGCTAATTATATTTTATTAACAAATTTGTAATCTCAAGTTTATAAAACTACCTACTTATTATAATATTGAGAATTTTCTCAATATTAAAGCAAGATAAGCTACGCGTTAGTGTTTGGTAAGAGACAAAAGAGTATGTTTCTCTTGTGTTTTGAGATCGACACAAACGACAGAAGGAACACCGCCGCTCAAGGTAAGTTTTTTAAAGGATTTTTTCCCCAAAGCCTTGCAAAATGCAAACACGGTTTCGGCTGCTACACACACGGACTCCAGTTAATTGAGATTACAATTAAATTAATTGGGATATAATTTAGAAGAAGATATATTATATTCAATATACCTATTTTTTCTTGTTACAGTTACTTTGATACATATCTATATGAATATATAAGATTTTGATCTGAACTATTGGTATTATATTAACAAAAATAATTTTATTTAAATAAAAATATTTATAATATAATAAAAAATGTATATAATTAAAAATTATAATGTTAAATTATATTTAAAAAATTAAATATATACTACTAAAATTTACAACCTAAAATATGTAAAATTTAAATTATATTTAAGTTAATTAATTATAATATATATATATATAGGTTACAATTTATTGATATAAATATTAAATTTAATGTTTAGATCAGTTACGATACAAATTTATTAATCTAATCGTATATTTTAAAGTTTTTATAAAATAATTTATTTTTATAAAATTATATATAAATAAAAATTAATAAATATTTTATTGTTTGATTTTATTTTAATATTTTTATGTTATTTAAATTTATATAAATATTAATTTAAAAATATTTAATTTTTTAAAAATTTAATATACATAATCATAAAAATATTATAATTTAATTTAACGATTAAATTGATAAAAAATTTATATTTTATAAAATATAAATAAATTATATATATATATATATATCCACAAAACACTTGATTTAACATAAATTTAAATTATTTAAGTATAGTCGCTACTAAATTTGAGTAGTATACATTTATAACTACACGTCACCAAGTATTAGAATTTGATGGATTTTGATATTGTTGTCTTAAAAGTAATCTTTTGATAAATCTTTGATGTAATCTGAGAACTGATTTTATTATCTAAGATTTAGCATAACAACCTATTCAAACTTGTGTATTAATGATTAAATGTGATGAAGTCTCGCAATTAACGCCCAAAGAAATTAATGAAAGACAGAGATGAGAAACGGAAATGATAAGACGAAGTGAGACTTGGGAATGAAGGATGCAACAACTTTCTATATATGTTATTACGAATAGAATAAAATAGCATAATGTGATCATAAAATAAGTTTAAAATGACTCTAAAATACTTATCTCCTAATGGCAAAGAAAATAATAAATGCCTCATTTATAATAATAAAGCTTAAAATTTTGTTTATCACACCTTTAGAAATCAGAAGAAACATGATAACATATGCATGAGTTTAAATAACATTCCCATCACACCAACATAATATTATTTCGGATATAACAAACAATTTTCATTAATAAAAATTATTTTATATGATTTTTAATTTTTTTCATAATGTCACATAATTTTTATTATTTTAAAAATTAACTAATTTTTATTTCAACTCAGTAATTAACCCTTAAATGTTCCTTAAATTCACCTCATGACATATTTTAGATCATACTAATTTTCGAAAATAAAAATTATCATTTTTAAAATATATAATAATAATTATTCTATTTATTTATATTAAAATTTACAAAATATTACAAAATAATTAATTTTTTAAAAAAACAATAATAATTTTTATTTTTCAATAATTAATTTGACTAATTTTAAATCTTTTAAGATTGATATTTGTTTGCTCTTCTTTTACATTTGTGTGATAATATTAAAAAAGGTATAATATTATCAAAGGTATAATTAAAAAATTAGTAAAATTTATTAAAAGTGAGAGAAAAATAAGTTAAGTGAGATTAGATTTTGTAAGGTCTAAATCTAACATGACTTTAGAATTTGAGGTCTACGTCAAATATATTTACTTATAGTGGTAAAAAAATATGATATAGAAAGTATCATTTTCTGCATCGATCATCCATTATTATCCTAACCAATTCAGAAAATATTATTTTTTTAACCAATTCAAAAAATATTATTTTTTTAAATGTTAAATTAGTTTGGATACACCACCAGAAATTTAATATCAAAATATTTACATCTTACAAAAGTTTTAAAGCTAGACAGCAAAACAAAACCATAATACATTGAATAATTATCCAACTAAATATATTATATACATTATAATCCTAAGTTACCATACATAGTTTTTATTAAAAAAATAATTAAAAATGATATAAAATATCAAATCAAATTACATGTTAGTTATTTCTAGCATATATTCCCCTAACATCATCAATATCTTGTTCGATTAAAATGATGTGAAATTTGAAATATTTAAAAATATTGTAAAGAGATTAGAAAAATATTATATATGAATTGAAATAAAATTATAAAATTTTAATAATTGTAATTATCTCGATTTATGAATCAACAATAGATAGATATTGAGACAATGTGAAACATACGTCTCATAACATAATATCTACGTCCAACGTCGCAGGATTGTTTTTTATCCTACAAGAGGATATAAAAATAAATATAATTAGTTAATAATATAATTACAAAAATATAAAAATAATTAAATAATTTTTTAATAAACTACTTAAATATAAAATTATCTATGTAGACTTTTTTATATCTATTGAATGCGTTTCTTTTAATAGAAGACAAACATTCATTTATCTATAATAAAATAAGAACCAAATTAAATAAAAATAAAACAATAAATATAAATATAAAAATGATAAAACAACTTACATGTCAATAATGTATCTTATTTCTTTCTTCGATTTATTCCAAGCAAAGAATAGAAAGACAATAACACTTTACTTTGGATAAATAATGATTAATTTCCAATGAATCATGCAAAATTTGGATAAAAATTAATCAAAATAAAAAATATAATTTAAGGTGTTAAGTAAAACTGGAAAAATTTTATTTATAAATAAAAATAAGGTGTTAAGTAACACTTTTTTTCACTCTTTAGTCTATTTTGAATGGTCAGTTGACTTGTTTCTAGTTTTCTGAATATGAATAGAGTCAAAGAATCCATATAGATCCATATTTTCTTTTTGTATCCAGATGCGATGCAAATATTTAATATTTTAAATAATTCTAATTGTTAGAATGTGATAATTAATAGTAAAGTTTAAAAATTTATTTACTTCAACCATAATTGTAAAACTAATATGCATATTAAATCATTACTCACAACAACCTCCAATATATCCTTCTTAATAATATAGAAAGATATAGAACTAGGCTTACCTATGACATCAGTTTCCATAATTAATTGCAAAGGGTGGTTGCTCAAGTTAATATCAATGGTGAATAAACGTGCAAGCATATCAACTTCAAGTTTCTTGTGTTGAAGGAGACATCTTTTTTAACACCAACATCAATCTTTTAAAAAATATCTAGAAAATATTAGTAAAATGATATATAGATCAAACGTAACATAAGAAAGACATAATTAATCATTTATAAAATTATTTAATACCTTAGGTTGAACTCACTATACAAGTCTTCTCGGTCATAAAATGAAATGATTGAGACTTGCTCTACTATATGAACCTCCTTAGTAGGCATAAGAACGGGGCATGTTTGCATCTTCAACTTGTTCAACCACCACCCTAGCATTATCATCATCAATGTGCTTATAATGCATGAATGAACTCAAGGTATAAACTTTCTAATAACCATTAAACAAAAAAGATCATCTACATATAATTGATAATCATTTGCAGCAACAACAAGATCCTCTCTTGGTACATCTTCCTCATTCATTGCACAACTCTCCTTTGTTCTCATATGTTTAGGAGAACAAGAAGAGTGATCCAGTGTATTATTTGGGAAAGTTCCAAATGATGCAAGCTCCTGTCTGTGCTCCTCTTAAAGTTGTTGATTAAGCTCTTTCCTTGTGTCTTCTCTAATGGTCTCTAACTAATCTCTTGACACCAGTCCTTCTTTGGAGTCATGCTTAGTGAAAAACAATCCAAAGTATTGTCATTGGCCTACACCTTGTTTAACAACATAAATACAATCTAAAAGCTTTAGTTACATAATAGCAGTATTGAGAAAATCCAATTATCTTACCAAAAAATTTCTTATATGCAATTTTGGTTCAAGAAAGTAAAATCAAGAAGAGACAAAGTATTAATATTACATGTGCAAGTTTAAACAATTGAAGATCCAAGACGAGAGTACAGCATGAAGAGTTATCATTATCAAATCATTATAGTCAAAGATTTGAAATTGATTTACTACAAATATATTAGGATTTAAAATTAATTTATTAGTGATTTGTTTTAATTATTTTCAAATAAAATTAATATTTTAGATTAATTTGTGATTCATAAGGAATTCTTAAAATTTGTTACTTATTTTTTATTAATAGATTTTCTTTCAATTTAGGTCTAATTAGATTTTCTATATAAAAGAGTTTAGGAATGGAATGTAAAAATAATTTGATGGATAATAATATTTCTCTTTGAGATTATTCATCTTCTTATGAGTTTATTCCCTTAGTTCTTGGGTAAAATTTTTTTTTTTTTTGATAATGTTGATTCCTCTCACATGTCACCATAAGGGTCACATTTCTCTTTGATAACTTCAATGTTCTGCAGAAGATAGCTGTTGGTGAAAATTGAAGGCAAATATACCTTATCATTTTAAGAGTAAAAGATGAAAGAGTATCATTTCCATAAAGATTTGGTTCAAGTAATGAGTTTCCAATCATTCTACTATTTGGACTAAGTATATGTACGATTTGACATTGATATAAATGTAAATGAGTTATGAATTATAAATTCTATATCTAAGAAGTAAGACTCAAGAATGAATGAGGATAACCAAAATAGATTTCATGCAACAACTATCAAGTAACCAATGTATAGAAAATCTAACATTCAATTCACAAAGAAATAACACTCAATTCACAATACAAGTATATGAAAATCAATCTAGCAAGGTGTTAAGGTTAGAGTTCACTTAGTCTTCACCTAAGCAATTTTAAATTATCACTCTAATTCAGGTTTTAAAAGTAAGATTGAAAATCGAATTCACTAAACTAGTTGAAGATCAATTCCTTGACTCATCAACCCTTACTCCCTAAATTAGAAACCTTAATTCCTTAGAAATTCCTAATTGGAGCAAGCATTTGGTTCTAGAATTCTCAAGACCTCATAATTGTTGATCTCTATTCCTAGAGTATCCTCAACTATGTTGTTCACCTCAATTCCAATTCCTACTCCAATTTTTCAATTGTGAATAGAAATCTAAAATCAATCTACAAGTGATCAGTTCATAGAAGCATTAAAAACAGAGAAGAACAATCAATTTAAAGAAAGTAAACTTGAATTAATGCAACAAGTTCAAATTACAATAGGTTCGAACTTGAATCTCTTTTTTCCTAACTAAGAATCTAGTTACACATGGTAGAAATGAAGAAAACAAGAGAGGAAGAAGAAAAGCTTATGCAAAACTCCATGAAAGTGCACGAATCTTACACTTTGATCTCTCAAATCTGCAGATTCTTCGCTCCAAGAGTCGCACTAGAGAGAATTTGGAGGAGAACTCGTGTTGTAACGCCAAGACTGCCAAAAAAACTGACAAAATCTGGAGAAATGAGCTATTTATACATGCTGTCATGCAAAATTCATGTTCAACGTATTTGTATTTGCATTGTCAACACAAAAAGTGGCAGAATGCATCAATTTTCTAAGTTTTTATGTGCTCAACGCGATCCTTTTTATGTTGTCAATGCAAACTCCTATGACATATTTCAACAAAGTAAAAAACACATCAAAATTGAAAGAATTTATCATAAAAAGCTCTAAAAACTATATTTTTAAAAAATTTTAAAGAATTCTCAAATTTTACTTATTTTTTTATAATTTTATATTTATTTTCACTTATTTTTCTATGATTTTATGTTCATTTATATTAAAAAAGCTTATTATTTTTTTAAAAGTATCACCAAATAAATATCATATTTGGCACTTATCAATAACATGTTATGTTGGATTTTCCTTAATTCTCGAATAAAAAACTACAATTAATAATGTTAATTCTTCTGAGAGGTTACGATAAAATTAATATTTCTCTTTAATAATTTCAATACTTATCAATAAATCATGATTTATATCAAATTTATTTATTTTATTCTAATTATTATAATATTTTAAATTAATATTTTTACATTTCAATTCAATGAATCCTATAAGTTGATTAAACAAAATTTAAAAAAAAATAGGATTGGTTTAGCATAAAAAAATTTGATGCTAATTAGTATCAACCTTGTTGCGGTCAATAATAACATTTAGGAGGGAGCACTTTAGCGTCTACACCGAAATCTATACTAGTTGTTTAGTGTCAATATTTGCTTAACGTCAACTTATGACGGATATTGATACAATTTTTTTTAATATTTATTGTATTACTTTGTTAGAATTGATTACTTTCTATGGTTTACTATATGTGTTTTTAGATAATTCTTAGATTTTAATCCAATCATCTTCGATCCATAGAATAATTTTTTGTGATAATATTTTTTAAATAGATAAAACTTTTTTCTTAAATAGGTTAATAAAAATAAACTCCTATGTTGATTAATAAATTTAAACCTTTAAATAGAACAAGTGAATAATCTCAAAACATTATTAAATGATAATAATAATTTATATAAAAATATTATTATATTAATTATATTTACTCAATAGACTAATTTATTAAACCTAAAAGATAGTTTTGAATAACTTGTAGTTTAACTCTTTTACCTAAAATTTGAAAAAAATACCTAATTTAAAGCTTGGGTTTGATATAAGCTGAACTATGAATTATTTTTATCTCTAATCAAAACTGATAAAATGAAAAACTTTTGCTGGGTAGTGACTTGTTTATGGTGACCACAAGAGGAGAATAGATGTTATTGTTTTGATCAGTTTTCTAATGTGTTGCTTGCTCTGTTATATATGTTTTAAAGAAGCATACTATATTTTTTAGTGTTTATTTATTGAGGCACTGTTGTATGAGTTGTTAAGTTTTTTCCATGACTTTAATCTAATAATCTTTGATAAAAAAATAAAAAGTTTTGTGATTAAACTATTCAAATAGAGCAAAATTTTCTCTTCAAATAGATTATCAAGTCTAAATTTATGTTAACTGATAGACTTAAACATTTAAATGAAACAAATATATAATCTCAAATATTATTACGTAATGAAAATAACAACAAAATAATATTTATATTTATTTAAATAGGTTGATATATTAAACCTATTTTTTCAAATAGTTTGAAATCTAACTATTTTACCTAAATAAATTTTTTTAAAAAAAAATTAACTTAAAATTGAGATTTGATATATCTAAATTATTTATATTCCTAATCAAAAGCAAAAAGTAAAATAAAATTGCTATTTCTAGCAACTATTGATTTTGTTGTGCAAAAATTGAAATTCTTGTCAACTATGTGTAGTTGTCATTGGAATTGTAAATAGATGGACAATTTTAATTAGAGATAGTCTTTGACACAAAATAAATTAAACAACTCAATTTCTAAAGTCTATTTCAAAATAGAAACATTATCAAAATAATTATAGAGTAATTAGCTTAACCAGATAGGAAGATGATGTATAATCATAACAACCACATCATTAATGATTAAAAGAGTGTCACACCATCTTGGCAAAATTAGTTATATACAGTTCAACTTTGGTACAATAAGATAACAAGTAGATGCATATTATGTAGGGTTGTTGAGGACTATTAGATTGAGATGAAGCAAGCAATCCCATGTGGATTAGGCTCATAAGTCATAACCAGTGGACCCAAGAAAAGAGTTCTCCCCACTATGCAACTAGCTATGTCGTCCAACTTCATTGGTTCATAATCTCTTGCTCTCATGAAGTGTCTTATTACTAAATGGACAACATGAATAGTTGAGGAAGAGAAAATCTAACGTGTGTCCTCTTGCAGTATATGTATATCTTAGTATATATACTACATATACATGAATGATTTTTTTTTCAGATACAAAAATTTGAACCGAAGGATGGTATCTCATTCCAATTAAGACTGTTTTGAGATTAGAAAAAAAAACATATTAAAAAATTACATTTGTCTCACTTGATAAATGAAGACTTGAATTTATAATATATGATACATGCGAGATCTTGTTGCTCCACTCAACCAATGAATTTCTGATATATATATATATATATACCCTTATTTTACTTTTTATTAGGTTTACTTTATTAAATTATACATACCAATAAAAATAGGTAAAATAAGTTTATTTTTTAAAATATTAATTTTATCTTTATTTAATATTATTAATTTTAATTCCTCCATCAGTATTTACTTTTATTAATGATTTCATGTATCATGCTAACTAGTGTTTCAAAGAAAGTGGTTAAGGAATAAACAATGAAAATATTTTAATAGAAATTACATTAGAATGGATAAAAATTATAGAGAGATGCGTTAATAATATTTTTAATTTCTTAACCAATATTCTTAAGATATTAGTTAATACTTTTCAAATTTTAATTTAGATTTCCACCAACATTAATTATTAAGAACAATAGTAATAATAATAATAATAAATAATTTCATTTAAATTATTAAATGTGTTATAGTAAGGACTTCTAAAACTTTTTAGAAAATGCCTTATAAAAAGAATGAGAAGGAAACGGGTAAAATGTAACTCACAAGTTTGATTAGAAATCTGAAAATGATTTATGATTATTTTTATGCTATGCCATCTTGCGTTTTGTCTTCTTATGTTGGGTTTTATAAATGGTGTTGATGAAAATACATATAACAATTAGGTTGGCGAGTGAATGATTAAAGGTCCTACTGGTTGGAGCAGGTAAGCAGGTTGATGAAACAATAATGAAGTACGTTTCTCCCTTGCTGATGGAACATTAATATGAACCATTCATTTTTCTGTCTTATGAAAGACGCGAATCTACAAATTTATTCATCAGAATGTTGAATAATGTAATAATATATTTATAATTATATATATTAAATTTTAAATAATTTAAATATTGATCTATTATTTAATTATTAATATTTATATAAATTTATATAATATATTAAATATTAAAATAAAATTATATAATAAAGTATCTATTAAATTTTGTTTAATATAAAATTTTATAAATATAATTTATTTAATTAAAACTTTTAAAATAAACTGTTTAATTAATAAAATATGTATTATATTAAAAATTATTAAAATAATGTACGTGTTGAATGTTAATAAATTTTAATATATATATATATATATATATATATTTGTATAATATATAAAATTTATCAATTGAACTGTTGATTTTAAAAAAATTTATTTAATAGATTATGTTTATAAAATTTTAAACAAAATAAAGGTTCTTAAATACATTATTTTATAATTTTATTTTAACATTTAATTTATTATTTAAATATATATAAATATTAATAGTTAAAAAATATACTTACAAATATTTAAATTCTTTAAAATTTAATATAGATAAATATGAAAATATTATAACATGATTTAATAATTAAATTAGTAAATTTTTTACTATACAAAAAATTACTAAATTGTTATAAGTGTTAAAGTTTAACATGATATCAACCTATCCTAATTATATATAGAGAGAGGATGAAATGTTATTAAAGGAGATAAAATTTGTTTTAATGAACTATAAATATATATATATAATTTAGATACATTATTATCGGTGATTAGGGATGAAAATGAATAAGATCTTTTAATATAAATTTATCATTCGATTTATTTAAAACTTAATTTGACTATTTAATAAATAAATAGATTTAAACTTGTTAAAAAAAATTCTTTTAGATAAATAAGTTAGACTTAAGTTTAAAAAAAGTTTTTTAATCTATTCATATATATATATATATATATATATATATGTTTTAAATTTATTTAATTATCTTTTTATTTTATAGATTTTAAATTTATAAACCTACTTAATCAACCATTTATATAAATTTTAAGTATATTTATTGACTTTTTTTTATTATAAACTTTTAAACAGATTCATAAATTTTGTAAATTAATTTTAAATCAAATCAGATCTTAACAAAAAAAAAACTTTTTACTGTTAACAGATTCAAACTTAAATTTTAAAATTTTTAAACAGATTAAATTTAAATACTTAAAATTTAATTTAACTCAATTTACTTCTATAGTTGCTATTTTGAATAAAATTAAAATTTTATCTAATGATATTTATCTTTAATACTAACCATTAACGATAATAAGATCAATAATATTAAATATTAATATCAATTAAAGAGTTGAAACTTCAATTGTAATTAAAGAATAAAACTAACAACCCCTATGATACTTTATTAAGTTTTTTTCAAAAAAAAAATTATGGACTTTCTGTTCTTAATTAAGAATAAATTTCTGTTTTTGAAATTAAAATTTAATTTTTTCTAACAAATGAAGATTTAAAAAATTATGGTAATATCTATTTTTAGATTTTAAAATTAAAAAATTAAAAGAACTTTAAGCTAGTTTAATTTTTTATTTTCAGTTTTATATCCTTCATATATTTTTTCCCTTATTTATTTTTAATTTATTTTTTAAAAACAGTTTCTAAAAATTATTTTACAAGATATATTTTAAAAACTAAATTCAAAAGCACAATACAATATCTCCTAGGTCTTAAACTAGCTATTCCCTATATTATTGTTGACAGGAGCCTTAAGATTTTTTATGTTTCCTCCTTTGGGTGCTATTCCCTTTTAATATGATAGTTCGAAATCGGATACTATTCTCGCTAGGGTTATGTAAGTAGGTGATTCAGTTTCTTCATTATTTCAAAAAACAAAAAAACCAGTATCATTGACATTTATATTCATATTTTAAAACCAATACGAGATTTTTATATTATCAATCACTAATTATCACTGTTTAATTTATCACAAACGAATTTATGCTAATGTAAGTCACTATAAATTTTTTTAAAACCAAATAAATTTTTTTATTCTTATCAAGTTATAGTATTATTATTATTATTTTGATAAAGCTCTCAAATTTGTTTTAAAATTACACGTGACATTATATTATTTCTTAAAAAAATAATTAATAAATTAGGATTTATTCGATAATAAAATTTGTAAATTAAAATAGCTTTTTATATAAGATATTGAATTTGAACTTTATTCCTTTTCATATTGTATAAGAGAAATTAGTTAATAGATTAATCTCTCGAATATTTACATTATTATTATATTAATTTTTATAAGATTTTATAATCAAATATATTAATATTTTAAAATTTTAATCTATCATTAAACTAATCTATAAATATATAAGATGTTACTATATTTATTTTTATATAAAACTAAAAAGTGTGGTAATAGAAAGAATCGTAGAACTAATTAGTGAAAAAAATTTAATAACTAAAATGATAATAATTTTTTAAAAAAAAAGATTAATATAGTGACTAAAAATTTAAAATATTAATACAATGGTACATATAATTTGTTTGGATTAAATTAAAGATTTTTTAATTATTTTTCTCAAATAATTATCTCTACAAGTTATATGCCTCTAGATTTTCTAGTTTGGATTGTCTTTGTCCTACTAGCTTGCAAAACCAACTTTCTTCTTGCTTCCGACAGAGTTTGATTGGAAGACCCACATTTAATTTCATGGTACATGATTGCCTCAGTTTTAGATCATATAATAAATTAGCTGGCCAAACACTGCCAAAAACAAAAATACTTGTTTCTACCAATCGATTCCCCAAAACATTGATTGGAACATTTGAATTCATGAGAGAGCCAATGATTAGTCAATAGTATGAAGAGCATTCATAATAGCAAAGGTAATTCAATTTTAAAATTAGAAGTTTATTGGAATTATTATAAATTTTATTTATGAAATAAAAAATTGTTAAAACTTTCTTTTAAATAAACGGTCATTGAGAAGCATAGAAACTAAATTTCCCAACATCATACACATGTTCTAGTATTATTACCCTAAAATCAATTTTTCTTTATAACCCTAAATGTATTGAATTTATTTTTTGAAAAATAAATATACAATAACAAAGATCCAATCAAGTAACACAAAAATTATTGGAATCTTTTCTACTTGAGAATTTCAAGATTTGACTAGCAAACCACCTTTATTATCCATTTCCCAAAAAATGTGATTTAGATTTATGTTCTTAAAATCAAATCACACCAACTAATTCGACCGGTCTAACTAGGAATTAGTTCATCTAATTCAAAAAAAATAAAAATCATTAGATTTTAGAATTGACGAGAACAAGTAGAAAATCGATGATTAAAAATCGGTATTCAACCGATCTGTTTTAAAAAAATACTTTTATATTTTTAAATTTTTTATTCTAAATATTTTAGAGTAAGTAAAGGATCGTATATGAAATACATATGAATTACTATTATGTAACTGTTTATTATATATTTGTAAAAATGTATAACATGATTCTTTTAAGTTAATTAAAATATTTGTTTGATATATGAGTTTTTTATTTAATATATCATATAATATTAAAATAAAAATTTAAATCATCACCTAGTTATCATGATTGAACCATTTTAATCATTTATCTGATTTTAAATTGATTTTGAAATTAATCCATTCAAAGTCATTAAAGTTGATTAAATGACAAGCCGTTGATATAATATATATGAAATTATAAATTTAAACTTTATTATTTTTATAATAAAAAAACTGTCATCCCAATTTTGAAAATACTTTGTATTTGAAAAAAATAATCAAAACAGTTGTAATTTTCTTTGAAGATAAAAAATACATAGATTATCTCATACGAACTTCAACAATCATTTAAAAAATCTAGTATTATTTTACTTTTATATTAGAGATTATTTTTGAATTAAGTCCTGTCAATTTTTGCCTTCTCATATTAAGAGAATTTTTATGTTAAAATATTGTAATACACTTCTATACTTTTTCTTATTATCATTTTCATAATTTAGGTGTCTGTTTTGTGTTCTTTCAATGGAAGAAATGTTAAATTTTCTTATATTAATTATTAAATACGGTAACAGACGGGTTATATTATATTTAAAATCGTAAATTTTTCAAATTATTTGATATTCGAAAATTTAGAATAAACAATATTTCATCAAAAAAAAGGTATAATTTGTTTTCCTATTAAAATTTACAATGTTATGCAACATTGATTCTCGGAAAAAATAGTCAATTTCACATTGTGAAATTTTGATTTGAGTTATTTATTTAATAAATAAATAAATTTAAATTTATTTTTTTAAAATAAATAATTTAATTTTAAAATTGTAAAAAAACCTATTAGCTTATTTAAAAAATCATATATAAATTTATTATAATTTTATAATTTATTTTATTATATAATATTTAATAATATATATATTAAATTTATAATTTTTTAATCAATTAAGTATATAGATTTTAATTTTATTTATTAACTTTTTATATTATAATTTTTTTGAACAAACTCGTAAGTGTAATAGATCTTAAAACAGGTAAGATTTTAATTAAAAAAAGTTTATAATAAATAGCAGATTTAAAGTTAAAATTTTAAAATAAATTAAATTTAAATACTCAAAATCTAGTTTAACTTAATTTATTTTAATCCTTATTTTTTTTTATCTTAATAGATACTTTGAATCTAATGATGCAATGCAACAATTTCCTCATCATGATATTATATGTATATAATTGTGTCAAATGATGATTTATCACCTTCTTTTTGAACTTCTATTTCAAATAAATAAATCAAGGATACTAAAAAATATACATTCTACTCTAAAGATTTTAAAGATTTTAAAGGGAAAGGTTTCCATCTAAGAAAAGATGAAAGCTCTGAAGAATAATCAATCACAATGAATTTTCTCAAAGAAAAATAACTATAGTTGAAAATGAATTTTCATAAGAAAGTATAAAGATTATAGGATGATTAAAAAATATAAAGTTCACTTAATGACCAAAGAATTTACCCAAACATATGGGTATACTGTATGGAAACCTTTGCACTCTTTACAAAGTTAAATACTATTAAAGTTGTCTTATTATTGACAATCAATCTTAACTAGTCACTACAACAACTAGACATGATGAATGCTTTTCTAAAGAGATACTTGGAGGAAAAAAATATATATGGATGAACCACCAAATTTTAAATCATACTTTAAATAGAAAGTTTGCAAGTTGAGAAGTCATTATATGGATTAAATTAGTCTCTTAAAGCTTGGTTAGAGAGATTTACTATATTTATAAAAAAATAAAATAAAGGTATGTATAATGTCAAAGTGATCACACCATATTTTTAAAGAACTCTCTTAAATGAAGTTGGTTGTACTAATTATTTATGTAGATGATATAATTATCACATGGAATGACCTCCTTGAGATGATTCGATTGAAGGATTCCTTAGCTATTGAATGGATGATTCAAAGCAGCCCAAATAACTTAAGAGGTAACTTAGGTCAATCGGTTCATAGCAGAGGAAACTATAATCAATAGATATAAAAAAGGAGGTTTGCTATAGAAGAAGACAAATATCTTACGCCAAACACACTTCACACAACCACCATGACCTCCCATCTCTTTCCATTACTCATTTGTATCTTTCTCATTCCCATTTCATTTCTTTTTATGGCATCTTCTTGTAAGATCTTTTCAAAAAGGAAGCCCCTTCAAAATACGAGTTACATAGTCTCTTATTTGCCTTGCTAGCATTTTGATTTATTATTTCTAATCTTAGGGTTAAGTTATGGATAATTTCATTGGGTTATCTTATTCCTATTTGTTTCCATTTGAGATGTATAATTAACCCCAAAATCATGAATATTTGGTGAACCTTATGTTGTAACTATTTGAACCTTATTTTCTCCTTTGAATAATTGCATGATTCCTTTATCAAATTGTTTTATTTTATTGCGCTTAATAAATTAATGAGAATTAGAAAATCTTGATAATTTTTAAGTTGGTTAAGGAGTAGGAGATCGTACCATTTACCAATTAGCAGAATATATGGTAATTAAGTCTAAGAGTTTTAAAGGATCAATTGGAAGCTTAAGTTTTCGACTGGTTATCAACTTAATAAATCTGAAAAAATTTTATACTTCTCTTGTTTATTTAATTTGCATGATCATTGGAGGTAATATGATAAATCACCATTTTGTTAATTTATCTCCGAGGAATTAGTTATAATTACTATGCAATTAATGATTATTCCATTGTATCTTTACCTAATATCTCTTCTCCTTCTTTTTTTTTTTTTTGCAAGAATGATTACACAAGTAGAGAATCAGAAACTAAATAAATTTTGGGCTTAAAGGAGGAAAAAAGAGATATAAAAACATGAAGGAGTGGTAGAAGAACAAAAATACCCCTTGGTGAAAGCCAACACGACTATGTTGGTTGGAGCACGTCCTCACACGGAATAGAATTTCTGACATGGTTGTGTAGATTTAAGCACAACCTGGCAACGTTTTCAAGTTTTCAACACACCTATGCAAACCTGAGAATAGTCGTGCCAATCCTGAAAGGCACTGATAAACCACCATTCTGTTGATTTATTTGCGAAAAATTAGTTATAATTACAATATAATTTATGATTATTTAACTGTAATTCTACCTAATCTTCCTTATTTTTGTAGGAATGGTCACGCAAGCTAAGAATCCGAAAATAGGCAAGTTTTGGACTAAATAAAGGGTAAAAGAAACATAAAAAGATAATACATTTGATGCGACCATGACACGTCAGCCCTACGGTGCTAAAAGATTACGTAGATTGGTCGCGACGACTAAGCCAAGCCCGGTCCACCACATTGAAACCATAATCCACGCCTATAAAAGGGAGACTCTACTACATCATATGACACCATCCTAGGCTCCAAAGGCCACACCACTCTCTGGGGCGTAAGCCTATCATTACCCCGGAGACACACCATTCCATTCTCATCTCTCTTTCAGTCTCCTCGCGTAGGATTTCAGAGGCAGAAGCTCTTCACAATACGAGTTGCAACATCATATTGCCAGTCTTGCTGGCACTACGGTTTTGTCATTATCTCCTAAAATTAGGATTATGGATTGTTCTATGGGATTAGTATGTTTTTATTTGTTTTATCTCTCGATGTGTAACTAATCCCCAAATCATGGGGCTTTGGTGAAACTTATAATGTAACCAATTGAACCTTTTTTTTTATGAATGATTGCGTATTTCTATTCAACTGTGTTTTCCTTATTATGCATAATTAATTAATGAGAATTAATTTCTAAGTTAATTATAGGATAGGCGATCGTACCATTGCCTAATTAACGGAACTATAAGTTAAACTGAATCTAAGGGTTTTGGAGGATCAATCGGAATCCTTGATTTCTAATCAGTTATTAATTTAACAAGTCCTTGTGTTCTTTATGCTTCTCTTAATTATATACCTTGCATGATCATTGGAGGTAGTAATTTAAGGAAAAGAATATTGTTATTGCATGATCATTGGGTAGTAATAGAATTAGAACGGATGGTTAGCAAGTGACTCAAATCATTCATAAGGGAATTAGGATGAAATTGGGTAAAGTTACAAGGGAAACCAAAGTCTCGTGTCTTTTCATAATTGAACTCGTATTTGTGCTCTTTTGTCTTTAAATTTCTTACTCTCGTTTTGTTCCTTTTTTGCATTCACTTTAAATATTTCTAAACAACTCTTTTCTGGTGAGCTCAAAAATTAGAATTTAATATTTTTTTAAGATTGTTAAAATAGTCTCTGTGGGAACGATATTAAGGGTTTTAAATACCTATTTCTACCGACGGGTGCACTTGCCCGTGGGTAAAACTTTGTACGCATAGTAAACGCACAACAGACACTATAAATGATCCAATTCAATTCTAATGACATAGAAAGGAACCCCAATTAGTCCTAACAATGCTACAGGTGACTCAAAGTAGTTGTGATTGTTGAAGAGGCAACTTAAGCCAACCTGGTTCGTAATTGAGGCAATCATAATCAATGTCTATAAAAGGGAGGTTATAACTTTGAAAAAAACAAACCTATGACATTAGAAAACACCCTTGATACACCTCACATGCCCTAGAGGCCACAAGCCTCACACCTCTTTTCCCTCATTTCTCATTTCCATTTTCCTATTCTCACTTCTATATAGGTATATTTATCTGTGAGTAAAACTAAACATATATTTTTACACTCACAGTTTACACACATCACATACCATCTTAACGTTTCATTTGTTGTAAGTTTGGTAAGTAAACTTATACACTCCTTATGAAGAATATTAAGATGCAATCTATAGAATTCTTAAGTACATGAAGAGTGCTCCTGGTATAGGAATTTTTTTTAAATGATAAGACAACAAAAAATTGAGACCTACATTGATGCTGATTGAGTTGGCTCAAATAGAAAATCAACATCATGGTATTGTATCTTTGGGGGGGAGGGGAGGACCTAGTAACTTGGAGAAGTCAAAAATAGTATAGATGTACTAAAGCCAAATATTAAACCATGACACAAGGATTATATGAAATTTTATGGTTGAAAAGAATTCTTGAAAAGTTGTAGCTTCTTACAATTATCCTTATGAAATTTTACTATGATAACAAGGTTGTCATAAGTATACCTAAGAATCCCATGACTAAATCAAGCATGCAAAAATTGATAGATATTTTATAACATAGAAAATGGATGAATGAATTATTTGGATACCTTTTGTTCCAACTTCAAATCAATTGAAACACATTCTTACTCAATGGTTATTTAAACCTAACTTAAATGTATTATAAGTAAGTTGGATATATTGGATATATATACACCAACTTGAAAGAAAGTATTAATTTTATATAAATATTTTAATTTGAAAAAGTTAGGATAGAATAAAATTAGGTCCAAATTTTTTCTTAATTTGATCAAATATTTTTCTATTTTCTTATTTTAATTATTTTGTAATATATTTAGGATATAAAATCTCTCTAATTGATTCTTTGTTTACCTATGTATTATCTTTGTAATTATCTAGTTAATCAATTTAAGAAAAATAATCATTCTCTTCTCTTTTATTTGGTATTTTTATAAATTAAAATTTAGCAAATACCAAACTAATGTAGAGCAATATATTTATGACATGTGTCTAGGTCTATTAACTATAGTCAACAATATTTTTTTTCTATCTTTTCATGGTTAAGGGTTAACAGAAAATTTTATTTTGAAGATAAATCCTTTTCTATTTTGTAAATAAATTTATTTATCTCATTGTACTTTCTATCATCTGCATTCCTTATTGTTCATCCTAAACCCCATAACCTTTTGCTTGAAGCAATATGAGTTCAAAATTTCATCCATGAGATTCTAAATCTCCAATACAGTTACGGTAGATTATAATTTCTCAACAAAGAATCGATTAGGATCTTCCTTAACAAAGATCAACTTTGGCATTTTTAGGACTTTTTGTTTAGCAAAAATGTAGTAGCAGAGGCAATAGTCAAGCCTATACTTGTTCTTGTGATTGATGCAACCCTTAGAGAAGAAGTTGCAAATTTGGCCACTAAAGTAGGTAGGAAACTTGCAAGCATTATAGTTGATTGGGATGATTTTGCTCTCATGATGAGGACCTTGTAGTAGTAATCATCCTTCTAACATTGTGGTATAATGACCATCATAGATTAACCTCGTATCTAAACCTAAATATTTTCTACTTTCAAATATTAAAATATTATTTCCTAACATTTCCATCGAGTTTAAATATTTTATTTAAGAAGAGAATAGTTTTGTAATGGCTCAAATTACTCAATCATAAATAAAATATGGATAGGAACTTAAAGGATAGCCAATTAAATAGTAATATAAAGATGATTTTTTTTTTACCAATATGACTCTCTCCATATATGAACCATCTTTGGAAAAGAATGGAAAAACAATTGAATCACATGTCTAATTCTTTATTGAACTCATTTTCCAATGGTATATTCATCATTGTCATACCCTAGTTGATCTATAAAAAAATTATGACAAGGATCTATCTACAAAATAGCTTTTTCCTAGGCTCTTAACAACAAAAATAAGTAAGATAAACCATTTACTTCATTTAGTGTACCTAGAAACATGTCATAAATATATTAGTTCATATTAATTCAAATTTACTACGATTAGATTTACAAAGGTATAGGAAAAAAATGTCTAAGTTTAAAATTTTTCCATTTCATTTCAGAACTAAATTACACATAATCTCTATCACATTCAAACTAACAATTTAGTCCTTTATGCTCTCATTTTTATTTTGCAAAGTTGCATACGAACCTTAATTTCTCTTTGCCATTAACAAATGCTACACATGGATTTTATTGAAAACTTCAAATCTTTCAATATCGTTTACATTTCCCCTATTCACGTGTGATTCTCAATCAAGATATTGCTCAAGTGATTACTCTTAATTTTCGTATCCTCTTACATTCAATTGTTCTTCTTGTTTTATATTTGAGTGTATATTTTTTCATTAGAATTAAGATTTCTTGTTCTGCTCTTTATGGATATTGATTTTATATTAAAGGTTCAAGGATTAGTAAGGATGTGTTTTTATTATTAGCTCTTCATAAATTTCCTTCTATTGTTGAGTTATGATATATTTTATCTCTTCCCAGCAGTTGTTTCTTTATATAATATTCTCTTTCTTTTTGTTAGATTAGTATGAATTTTGAGGCATGTTTAGTTAGGAAGTTCCATTGACTAGAACTAGCTAAGGATAACTTTTGTCAAATTAGTAGATTGTATGGAGATCAATATAATTAAAAATATGAGTATTTTTAATTTCTAGCTTATGTATAATTTATATAAGTTTCATATCATGAAATATCCCAATATGATTATTTGGTTTTAGAAAAACGGTTGAGTAAAACTTGATTTTAATGTTTTTAAGATTAATTTTAGGGTTTAAATAACAAAATCTAGTGAGTAAATATTTTTTTTCTAATGACCAAGATAAGGAAAGGATATTATTTTTATATCCAAGTTGTATACATAAGATATTTTTTTGTAATTTTTCGTGTGAGATGTATGTTGAATTTTAGGATTCTAGATTGAAGGGTGGAATGTTGTGTTTAATATTTCATGGCTTGGCTTGGTAATATTGAAATATTGTAATAGGTATGTATATATTATAACATAAGTGATGGTCAATGCATTGGATAAAAATGATATGCACAATATGGTTTAACAATAAAATTTTAAAAAATTTATATATAAGTCAATGCGTATATATGCTCACATAATTAGAATGTAACCCATTAATCTTAGCAAAATTAATCAAATAAAATTTTTGTATTAATGATAATGATACTATTATGATAGTGTTTAATATCAATGGCAATATTATAACATAAAAAATTCATGCACAATGAAAAAGAAGAGAGAAAAAATATTTCACTCAAGTATTTTAACTCAAATTGATACCATTATCATGTACAAAAGGTCTTTTATAGGCAATTCTTACAAAAAAGATAATATCAAAATATAAAAAATTTAATGTATAAATTTTACTATAATCTAAGAAAAATACAAGTGTGGCTCTAATTAATTTCAAGTTGTAAATTTTTAACTATGCAGAAAAGTGAGTCAATTCCAACATAAATCAAACTCATTATTCTAGGCATTTTCTTCAAATTGTAAAACAACTCAACTTTTAAATGATTTTGTAAAAATATCTACAATTTAATCTTTAACGGTACAATACCTAATCACCATTTCTTTCTCAGCTGCCAATTCTCGAATCTTGTGAAATCAAATAATTATATCTTTAGATTATTCATAAAAATCTAAAACTTTTGCAAATTACAATGGAACATTTATTGTTACAAAATAATTTACTCGAAGTATTTTATCATTGATGCATCCCTTCAAGCATTCTTCTTACCCATACTACTTGTTTAGCATAATTGAATGTTGCTATATATACTTCTACTTATAGAGTGCAACATCTGGGTATTTTCTTATCGACCATGATACTACACTAATTCATAAAAGAAATATGTACCCTTACATGCTTTTTATTGTTTCTATATCTCTTACCCAATCACTATCTGTGTATCCAACAAATTTCACATCAATATTTTTTTATATAAAAAAATTTATTGATTACAATAACTTAAACATATTTGTGAGTTTTCTTTTCTCCTTTCAACTGATATGCATGTGGCTCTTTCATGTATCTACTAAGCAATCTAACTCCAAATATGATGTTTGTTTGGGTGGTAGTTAAATATATAAGGCTTTCAATTAGAATTTTGTAGTATGTTGAATTTTTTTTTTTTCCATCACTTTCTCATGTCAATCTAATTTCTCTTAAATAAGCATGGAAATTGGCTTTAAATATTTCATCTTGAATTTCTTTAAAATATCTACAAAATATTTTTTCTAAGAAATGAAATTTTCATCATTTTGATAAATACCCTCAATGTTGATAAAATATAACATTAGACCTAAATTTGTCATCTTAAAGAATCTAATCATAGCCTTTTTAAATTGTGCAGTCATCTTGGGATTATTGAAAGTAAAGATTAGATCACCAACATAAAGACATACAATAAAAGTATCTTTAGGATCAACAAATTTAATATATAGAGTAAGCTCAAACTAACATCTCTAGAAATCACTTTGGACAAAATAAGAATCAATCTTCTTATATCATGTCTTAGGTGTCTGTTTCAAGCCATACAAAATTTTCTCAATCCGTAGACTTTATCTTCTTTTCCTTTTATTACATTCCCTATAGGATGCCCAACATATACTTCTTCCTCCAAAGTACCATATAAAAAAGGTAACTTAATATCTATTTAATGGATTTTACATCTATTTTGGATTGAGAGAGAAACAATCATGCAACATATTTAATCTTGTAATAGGATCAAACACCCTAAAATAATAAATGCATGGCTTCTACTTATATCCTTTTCCCACCAACTTTACTTTGAAGTGATCAATTTCTCTGTTTGACTTACTTATTTTTGTACACCTATTTTACTCTAATCAAATTTTTTTAAGGTATATTTATTAGCTCCCATATTTCATTTTTCTTAATGAATGGCATTGATTTCATCCTCCATTCCGATGTTGATTATTTGAGACTTCTTAAAATGCCCTTGGTTCACAGTCCACTAATAGAGCAAAGTTGATAATTTTCTCATCATATGGGTTATTATTATTACCATTACAAAATACTCCAATCTTGTTCGAAGATGGAAGTATCTTTTTGGCCTACTAGATGAATCTGACAAATCAATAGGTGTTGAATCTACTTGTCTATTCTCTTTTTCGTAACTTATGAGAATTACCATGAGCTCATTTTGGGACTTGGGAACCAATCCCATATTTCTTTTCCATCAAATATCACATCTCTACTAATAATCATCTTCTTTGTCATTGGATTTTAAAACTTACATGCTTTTGAGTTTGTGTTGTAGTGAATAAAAATTTACTTTTCACTTTTTTTCATCAAATTTCTTCATAGGATGACGATATCATACATAGGTGTATGCTTTATACACACAACCTTTTAGGTCTAGTTGAGGACTTTCTTCCCATTTAAGTTTCTTTTGTTGTCTTATCACAAATACTTTTAGTTAGGCATTTGTTAAAATATAATTAGTAAATAAATTTCTTTTCCTAGAATTTTTTAAACATTTGTTTCACTTTCAACATGGATTTCACTATGTCCATGATTATTCTATTCTTTCTTTTTTCTAATTCATTTTGCTTAGTGGTATATTTGGCCATTTTGATGTTGAATTGCATGTTGTTCAAAAAAATATGCATAAATGAAGTATTCTTGATCTCTGTCTATTCTTAGTATCTTAATTCTACAACCACTTTGTTTGTCCACAAATGCCTTAAATGACTTAAAGGCATCACAAGCTTCAAATTTCTACTTCAAAAAATACACCCAGATCTTTCTACTAAAATCATTAATAAAAGTAATGAAATACTACAACCATGTGTTGGTATCCCAACCATATGTTGGTATTCAATCATTTAATAAATTTTTTGCTGTCCATGACTTTTCAAATGGAAATAACTTTGTTCTTATTTTCCAATTCAAAAGTTCCACACACACCAGTGACAATATATACAACATATAGACCAAATACATATTCTTTTCTAGACAAATAATTCCATGCAAAAAAATAATAATGCATAAGACTCATGTGTCATAACCAATCATTATTTGGTATAATAAAACTTAGACAAAAGGACTTTTTATGCTAAACTTTCAAAGAAAATAGGCGATTTAAAGTTATTTTTACCTTAGCAATGAATCTTCAATTTCTGTCAATCAATGTACAATAGTTATAATTAATTTGAATGTTGTAACTTTTCTCTAACAATTATCTCATACTTCATTGATTATGGTGAATACCAAGAGCATAGTAAACATTAGAGGTGAATTTTTGAGAACCTTAGTCTAATGACAACTTGGTTTTTCCTAAAATAATTGTTAGGAACATAAAATTCTAGTCACATAAATTTTGATACTCCCCTACAATTTTACAACTGTCATGGTATTTACATTGTGAGACTCAATTATTTTAGATACCACATAATTAAACTTCATCATGTGTAGAACTTTCTCCATCACACCCTCATCTTATAAACAATGTTAATAACATGAAAAAATATTGTTCAACATGTTAATAACATGAAAAAATATTGTTCAACACTTTAAGGTAGACATCTTATATCTTTTATATTCTCTACATAGGTATTGCAATTTAGATTTTTGAGCTCTCTCTACTTCTTTATATGATAGCTTCAAAATGTCTCACTTTTTCAGTAATTTTGACATTTGCTATTTTGCCAAAAATTAAGTAATCTATTCATCGATAAATTTATGGTAATACTAACTAGTTCCTCCTTCAAGCAGCATCATTAACTTCCTATTTCAAAATCGGTTCAATAAAACTCTAAATTTTGCAAGCTTTCAAAGGAATGACGTCTACAACACTCATAATTATAATCAAACTTCCCATTTAATTTGGGATCAAACCAAATAATATTTTAGTTTGTTGTTATTTCTTTCTCTCAAATAAATTTTTTAATTTTTTTATGAAGTGAGAATTCTTTTTTCCTTACACACTCAATATACATTTTTAACACTCAACCTACTAAAGTCTCAAATTTTGATACCAATTTAATATCAGTGAGACATCATAACTAAAAGAACTCACGCATGGCAAAAAAAAAGAAAAAGAATAAAAGTATTTGACCCAAATATTTTAACTTACAAATTGATACAATTATCATATAAAAAAAACTTTTTTAATAGACAATTCTTAAAAAAAATAAAATATAAAAATTTAATGGATAAGTTTTACTATAATCTAAGATAAAAACTACAATGACTTTTAACTAATTTCAAATTGTAAATTTTTGTATTGTGTAAATTGAGGAGAATGATGAAATTTTAACTCAAGTTCATGTATGCTAGTTTAATCTCTAATATTTTATTATTAAATCAATTCTAATGATTTAAAATATAAATTTTTAACTATATAAAAAAGTATGAGATAGTATATATATCACAGCAAGGTATTATGGCTCTAACTTCATATTGAATTTGTAAAATTTGCTTTCAAGTCCTAAAAATTTGAATGCTTTTCTACCGCATGTGTCATCTCAAAGTCTATCATGAAAGTAAGTGTAAATTGAACGCAACAGACATTCATAAACATCTTCATCTTCATGCCACAAGATCTTGACCAAGGGGTCACATGTCACTGTGCAAAACATTTAGAGAGCCAACTACTAATATGGTGTCCATATCCAATACAACTATACAAAAAGGGAAGTGCTATCCAGCCGAAAGACATATCTTCCCCTAAATATAATTGATCAGTACAAAGGGCACTGCTACACGGTTACAGCTAGGACTAACAAAAAAGGGGGTCACAGATAGAGATTTTGAGTCTTTTTTTTGGAATCCTTCTTTCTTTTCGCCTGTCCTTTTCTGATGTTATATGCTTGCAAATGAAAGGCCATGATGTTAATGAAGATGAGGAAGTTTTCTTTGTAGCACTAGAGAAAGTTGAGGCCCAAATAAGTTACAGACTTTTCAACCCAGAGGATGATGAGGCTCAACTAAGTTAGACTTTTTAACCCGGCCTATACAAACCTGATAGTTCGAATTAATCACTTTGCTTAAAACCAAACCTATACAAAACAAAAGCTTCACATACAATTAACTAGTAAAAGACATGTGTTGCCGCAGACTAATTTATTGTTTAAGTTGATAATATATTATTTTAAAAATAATGTATTTGTGGCATAAAAAAGTTATATATTTGTAAGATTAATAAGAAAAAGGGTAGTCGGAAAAGTATTGTATTTGTAAAATAATTCTCCTAAAGCTCTAAACCATGTAGAAATAATGCTCGTAAATGTCATACACAAATTGATGTGTTTACAGAAACTATCACGTACAGATTCACCAGTACTTTTCCCCCTATGCATTTGATAAATCATTCTCTTGGAACTCGTAGTACCAGCTGAGAGCTTTGACACTATCTTGGTAAAGCATAATTTGGGTATTAATTCTCTCAATCTGACTCATAATTTGTTACAAATTATTTCCTCTTTTAAAATTATATTTCGGGCTAAACCAATAATTACTTCTCCAGAATGGAATAATATCATACAAAAGCACCAAGATATAGAAGCATACAACAGATATTCAAATGAAGAGTGGCAGTCGCAATAATATCAAAATAAGAGTTTAATTAATTTGGACCTTTTGTTTTATTAACATTACCCAACTTTTGGCACGAAGATGTTCAGTATGAAATAACTGCAGTGTCTTGCATCTTCTTCCGATACTTCTTTGTGCATTTTGTTTCCAAAAAAACAAATTAGACAAAAGATACTTTCAAAAACAATTTACGCTTGACGAAACACAGCTACATATGGCAGAGAAAATAGCTTAGTCACACGACTATATGCTCTGGTCTTGCAATACAAAAATCAACACTAACACAACTCATTGCAGATCATTTTTCTTTAGCCCGCAGCAATTAAACCGAAGGTTATATAAAGTTACACATGCTTTAGTCTGATCTCGATAAAGACAAAACATCAAATTGCCGGCACCCAGTAACAGTAAAGGAGAGCAGAAAATTTCTAACTACCTAGTTTGAGGAAACACAATAAAATTATACAGATCACTCATTTCCACCTGCAGGACCCACGAGAACTCCTTGAGCAGAACCTTCCTTCCTACCAGATTCATCTTTCACCTCAGCATCAGCCTTCCTTATCCTGATTTTATATTTAGCCTCAAATTCAGTAATTTCCTTTTTCTTCTTTTCCAATGCCTCATTCAGCCTTGCAACAACCTCTTCAAGACCCTCTTTATTTCGCTGCACAGCAGGCAAGACTTCCTTTATGGTTCTCTCCACAAGTACTCCTCCAATCATACGATAGCATCTTCTAGATTGGTCAAGTGGCTGAATGGCATTAATAACCAACGTGTGCTCACTAACTTCCATTTCCAGCTCAGTTATTTTGGAGTATATTTGGTTGAGTTCAGACCTCATAGCCGCATACATATTTGCAACTGCTTGTTCATTTACTGGCTCCATGCGATCACCTTCAGCTTTACTGGCCATGGTTCTACAAAAATAAAAACTAACTGTCCTCAAGGTAAAGAAAGAGAAGTGTAATAAGAAATAAGCACAAGAATAGTAGGAAAATATTTGAAATATTTTCACCATTTTCTTTTTTTTAATTCAGTATTAAATAATTTCATACAGTGCAATACATTCTATGAAGGGATATAGGATTAGATGGAATAACATCTACATTCATAGTTCGACAAAGAATACGAAAACAAACCAAAAGATTGCAAAACTAGACACTTTGCCTATACTTGCAAAATTCTCTCTAAGATGAATTTCAGACACATATAGTTCACGTTTTTCTCAGTATTCAATCAAAGTATATCCTAACAATGATAATTGTCTATTTACAAGTTTATGCATTCATCATATGTGGCTTGAATTGTATACACATGACTTTGTGACTTATAAATCTACTTCTATATTATAAATTTGAGTTTTTATTCTTAAACAAACTCTTATCCTGATTAAGTTTCTAGACTTCTTTTACATTAAACATTTAAATTTTATAATTTTTATTCCTTTCAAATATTATTTCTTAAATTGACTCAATTCTAATTCGACGTTTTCTAGATAAAATAAATTTTACAATGATTATAACCTCAATCAAATTTAATTTTCCTTTGATTTTTAAATTTTAAATTTTGATATATCATATCAATAAAAATAATGTGACATAATCTTAATACTTTGTTTCCTTAATTTCATATTTCAGTTAGAGAATTTCATTTCTTTAATTTATTAATAATATAATAAATTATTATTAATCATAAAAATAAGTCCAATTTTCTTTAAGTATTTTATTTATATAATTTATTTAAATTTAAAAATGCATGTGTATTGCATGAGCCATATGCTACTGAAAAATACCTATTAACAAGTTTTCAAATACATTGTGAGGGTATTTTTAAATTTAAATAAATAAATTTCCCCTGATGCTAGTAAGCTACAGTAATGCATGCTTTTCTATTTCAGGTCTCCATAAGGTACTGGTATTATTTCAAGGTTTTTCTTTTTTTTGGTCAATTCATCAAAAATGCATTTTTGGCCCAAACTTTTAACACCCCCTTCCCTTTCTTTTAAATTTTTTCTTAAACTACCCTTCTCAACCCCCCCCCCTTCCACTTCTCTGTCACACCCCCTCTTTCACTTCACTCCCTTCTCCTCCTGTTTTCCACTCCCCTCAGCTCCTTCTTCCCATTCTCCCCTTTGTTGGCCCTGTGTCTTCGTCTTTTTCTACATGTGTCGCTTCCCTCCCTTCGGTGACCAGGTAGGTGAGTTTTAAATCTTAGTAGTACACACACACACTTTTAAATTCCATAATATACTTTATGATCTCTGGAGGTAAGACTCTGAAAGTGATGTTTTATGTAGTTCCAAAGTCTTAGTTTCGGAAATCATATTTACTCTTATGGAGTCTTAATTCTAGAATAACGGTATTTAACTTTCAGAATCTTAACTTCAGAATAAAAATATGTATAGCCCACTCTCCGCATACCTTCTAGAATAATGGTATTTACCTTTTAGGGAAATCATATATACTCCACTTTTCATTTTTAACAAAATTATACTATTATTTTTCTTTGATTAATATCATAGAAATAGAGGAGGAGCCCAACTGCAACAGTTTGAACTGTTGCTGTGGGACTTGGTGGTCATGGGTTTGAGCCAAGCATTTAGCCTTCTGCAAATGCAAGGAAAGGCTGTCTACCATAGACTCACATAATAGGATCACTCTTTCCCTTAACCCTGAGCATCACGGATTTTTAGCACCAGGCTGACCTATTTTAATACAATAGAGATGACTTTGAACAAAATGAG
The DNA here is from genome assembly GCA_037954105.1 of Canavalia gladiata. Classification (NCBI taxonomy): domain Eukaryota; kingdom Viridiplantae; phylum Streptophyta; class Magnoliopsida; order Fabales; family Fabaceae; genus Canavalia; species Canavalia gladiata. The sequence continues at coordinate 2,448,332 of CM075663.1, read as the reverse complement.
TTATATGAAATGTTACTCTACTGCTTTTTTCTTAGAGATGCAAGCAAACTAGCTTAGTGGGTATAAAAAGAAGGCAAAGCTCGGGAGAATAAGAAACCTTTATACCAGGAAAATTTAAAAGAAAAGGAAAACAAAAATAGCAAAACTAGCTCCAGCACACAACAAATTCAAAGCTATCCAATCTTCCAAAATCAATAATAGAAAAACTTTTTCCACAAGTCATGAGCAAAGCAACATAGTAAAGCCATCACTCATCCCAAAAAAATGGGTAGAGAGAAAGTGAAAACCCTTGAGATGACATTTATCTTCTAGCCTATTGTTGGTGCAGATGACAGTAAATATACTTTACAATTGTGAAGTTTTTGGTGAGGTGGACATTATATAGCATTATGTGTTGCACCAATTTTGAAAATACAGCTAACTTCTTCTTACTTCTTAAATTGACTCGACCCTGTTATATCTTAGAAGAACTTTCAGGATGTCTAGGAGAATACTGAGTTTGATCTCCAAATATTGAGAAATTTTCAGTAATTAGTTTTAAGGATTTTGGGAGGATTAACCAAAGCAAGGTTTCTGTGTACCATACAGAGTTTATGAATTATACTAGTGTTTAGTGCATTTGTTTTGGAACAGATACCTGCATATATAAATGCAAGTTTGTCTTAACCATTGTCAAATAATAAAATTGTTTGCTTGCTCCTTTCCAGTGTTCAGATCATGAACTTTTCCAGAGAATGAAAGGCTTTATTATGATGACATCACTATGCTTCTTTGTTTACAATTTTCACTAGTGTAGTGTGTTAAAAAGTATGTGTCTAACAGTATATATACCCAGTTTTTCTCACCCTTCAGTGAAATCTCTTTGTCCACTAAGGAAAGGAAGAAAGTTCGAAGTAAAATGATAACAGAGAGGGCAACAAAAACATTATTATTAGCATGTGTTGGCCACTAATACTCTGCATATATACACAACTTATTGGTTGAAACTTGAAAATAATACTTTTCAAAGTATAGATTTCCCATATTAACAGACTATTTGCAACTTTGGTCCTTACGAACCAACATTAGTTTTCCCATATACATATAAAACGAATGAAGCACCCATAATCAGGGTCCAACAACAACCAATCCCTAACTAAAATTTTATGGGGAAATTATATTTCCACTCCACACCTATTAGGTTTGTTAAAAGCGACAATCAAGCCCAGAGTTGAACATGATCCACCTCATTTGCAGATAATTACTAGAAATAAAACGAACAGATTACTGCATTAAAAAAAAAAGAAAAAAAAAACCATTAACATCTACATTGTAGGATTTTGGCATTGGAGAATGTCATGAAATCAACCGGAAATTTGGACCCTTCACATCAATTCCCTCCTCCAGTCCCTTTTGTCTGATCCTCTCTTCACAGGAATCATACAATCATCCCCTTTAGACAATAGGGTATGATCATAATAGCTTCTGAATCCCTCCCCATTCATTGAGAAGCAAAGAATTGAAGAACACAAGGATAGTCAACAAATAAATAATATACAACTGCCAAGTATGGCAACAAGATGAATTTGGGTTATTGGCTATTGTTGGTCTCATGTTTCCCATTCTGGGAATTCTAGTGAAACTAATGCATACCTCCCAAGAAGCAAGAAGTAGCAACAAACTTGGCTATCATGATTAGACCTTGTGGAAGTGGAACAAATTTAATAAAAACAACAAGCTGTGATGGACAGTAAGAAGTAAGAACACTGTTAGAGAAAGACATAAATTGCTTAAGCTGAGCTCTCTTCCAACCCTAAGGGCAAACCGAACTGAACCCACTAGAAAGATGGAGACGGAGACATGAACATGAACTTCATAAATTCCCCAGACACAGGTATGAACTAGAGACAGAGATTTTTTGAAAGAAGAACCCTTTCTTAACCATAAAGCTAGCATTCCTTCACGGCCATCTTGTGCTATAAAATGCAAAGACTTGGGAAAGAAGTATATAAATGCAACCCTTTAATCTAAGTAAAACAATTCACTAAGAAAAGAAAACATTTCGACCAAAGTCATGGCTCCAATAAAACAACCTAAAAAAGCTGTAACATCAACATAATGGTAATAATCCAACCAAAAGACTAAGCATTGATCAATGCTCATACTGACTATGCTATCACAGTTTATGATAATTCAGATTGAAAATTCCTTCCAATGGTCAACTATCACTTCAGAAAACCTCAAGAAACGTTTAATCTACAGAACCTTCAACGAAGAAATTCTGATAATACTTCAAATTATATAAAAAAGAAACAGCATCAGCACAATTCCACTTGCTCTTCCATCCCTTTTACACCACAAGTCAAACTGACAGACACACAAAATATAAGTCAACTAACTCCAAAATCCAAAGAAAAAACTGAAAAAGCATAAACCATAGTAAGTCAAACACCATCAAGAAGGTCCACTACACTGCCCCATCTGTATAAAGCACCCAAAGAACTTGCACCAAAATAAATAATAATAGTATATGTAATAAATATAGTTTCTAATTCCAATCCAAATTGAAATTCTACTTCATTGCGCATATTATGTCACACGCACGCATATTTGAACTCGAATATCTGGATAGTAAGTGAATCATTAATGATCGTAATAAGGCATAAAAGAAAAGGCCAAATGAATAAATAAATGAAAGAGAACAAATCGAATAAAAGAAAGGGGTGAGAGAAGAGAAGAGAGGTTTGGGGTGCGTGGTGTGTACCTGAAAGAAGAGATTGATAACGGTGGTGTGGTGGTGGTGATGATGATCTCTGTTTGGGAGTGAAGAAACAAAGAAAGGTTAGGTCACGCGATGAGCATGAGCGAGTGGAGGAAGGAGGTTCCCCAAATGCGTGAAGCTTAGGGTTTCCAAACACACTCTGTTCTCTCAGCTTCCCAATCCGACTATCCTCAACCCTCTCGCTGTGTCCCGTACCTTCTACTTACTCTTTTTTTTCTCTCATAAGAATTATAATCCAACATGGACTCAGCTATTCCCTTGGGTTAATGGATATATTCCACCATGTATAAGTTCTTAGTTGAATGAGTTAAATCGGTATATATTAAAATATGTAAATTTTATATTTAAATTTTTTAAATATAAAATAAATTAGTCCAAACTTTTATTTATTTTTTAAAATTTTTATTTTTTTTTATAATTTTATGACTATAAAGTTCTATACCATTAATAGATAGCTGTATTTTTTAGGTAAGTTGACATAATTTTAAATATTAATTAAATATAAATATATATTGTTAGAAAAAATTAATTTTATAATTTTTACATAGTTTTATTTACTAGTAAAAATATTTTTTTAAATATATATAAAAAATTTCATGTTAAATATGTTTAATTTAGTGTTTATTTAACTTTTTAATTTAAAAATATTTTTTACACTTTTCAATAAAAGATATATATTTTAAAAAATAAAAATTACTAAAATATATTATTTATAACAAATTAATTTTAACATATTTTAATTTTATTTAACAATTAACATTAGCTTATCAAAATTTAAAACACATCATATTTACTTAAAAATTTTATTTGTCCAAATTTCAATATAAGTGTAAGGTGAATTTAATAATTTTAGATAAAGTATATTGGAAAGTCTATTTTTTTTTTTTTGGTGAAATATATCATTTCATGTGCACTGAATTTTTCTTTCCATAAATAGAAATGTTGATATTTTTCTTATAAACTAAAATGATATTATATAAGTACGAGAAGTATTTTTGAAAAGTTATACAAAGATTATAACTTTAAGAAAATAAATATTTTTTCACTCTACATTACAACACTTAACATAAAATGTTACTTCAAAGTAAAAATTGAAGATTTTTTCTATTTCTAGATTTGTCTCCAAAGCATTGTTACTTTTTTTTTTTCCTTTAGACACCTCATAAGATTATTAAACTAGCAAAAAATTGGATAAATGAAGTTGTTATCTTTTTTTTTTTATCCACATCCATGATATAATTTTAATCAAGTTTAAAATATTTTCTACTTCCAAGTATTTTGAGCTGAAAGTTACCTCATTTCTTGCCAACCATAGAGATTAGATAACCACAAACCAAATGGTAGTCCTTCTCTCGTTTACCTTGTTTGAGCCTTCAATTAAACCTTGTAATTGAAGGTAGTGTTCCTTAATGTTGTTCTGGGAAGCACCAAGGTATTTCGTCCATGTTAAAACTTTCCACCATGGTAGAACTGCTGTCTTGCATCCAAAAAGTATGTGTTGTATGTCTTCTATGTAGTTCTTGCAAGTCTTGCATAATCCGGGATATGTGGTGGTGACTTCTTATTTAGCTAGATTGACGTATGATAGTATTTTATCCCTTATCGCTTTCCAAGCAAAAGCATTCACTTTGGTTGGTACCATCTTGGCCCAGAGTCTCTTGAAGAAGCCCTTATATTTGTGTACATCATCTTTCTTGATCCACTTATATATTGATTTGATCATATAGACTCTTAGTGTATCAGTTTTCCAAACTCAACTGTCCTTTATACCTTCTTGTATCTTCATAGATGAAATAAGGTTTTAGAAGATAGTTAATTAGTTAGTTTCATATTTGAAGAATTCCCTCCTCCAGCTCCAACTTCACTCTACAACACCATTTTCCTATTTTGCTACCTTTGCTTCTTTAAACTCCGAGACCTTGTATAGTCTTGGAAAGATTGCAGCAAACTTGTCTTCTCCTATCCACACATCTTGCCAACAAAAGGATGTATCTTCCCCATTTCCAACCTTTTTTGCACACATGCTTGTCTAACCATGTCTTTGTTCCACATTATTTCTCCACATGGCTATTATATCTAACCACCATTTTGAACCCTTTTCCTAGTCTTTTTCCTTATCTTGTAGCATCATTCCTATACTTTGATTTTAGGACCTTGCACCACAAATTACTGTTTTCTATTAGTAGTCTTCATCTCCATTTTCCTTGTAGGTTAAATTAAACGAACTCACATCTAGCACTCTCAATCCTCCTACCTTTTTATCTTTGCATACCTCTTCCCATACCACCTAATGTATTTTCCTTTCTTCCTCACACCCTCCCCACAAGAATTGTTTAAAGAGAGATTCAATGGATTAAATAATAGCTTTGGGAGCTTTGAAAAAAGAAAGGAAGTAAATCGGGAGGGAGCGAAGAACAGACTTGAGTAATATTATTCTTCCATCAAAAGATAGTGTCTTGCTCTTCCAGGCTGAAAGTGTTCTCTTTATTTTATTCAAGACCGGTTGCCAAGTTTCTTTTCTCTTGAGATTTGCACCAATGGGGATTCCCATGTATAGAAAAGGAATGCTCCCTATGGAGAAACTAAGGAATGTAGCCATTAATTGAGTCCATTGGTTTTGTATTGATTCCCATGATATGACTTTTCTGAAAATTAATCTTGAGACAAGAGGTGAGTTCAAACAATTGTAGTATAACCTTCATGACTTTTGTTGGGTTTATTTTTCTTCCTATGTAATTAGCCCAACAAATTAGGGCCCATTCTGGCCCATTTATTTTTCTCCCAATGTGATAGCAGATGGCAAGGTAGGAGTGTTAAGAAGGGTGTTCAATTTTTTATTCACCCAAAAAAGAGAGAGAGATAGCCGCACAAAAGGAGAGAAAAGAGAGAAAAGTTCCATCCGACCTAACTCCGATCTGTTGCCTATCACCGGAGATCCCACCGTTGGATCGTCACGATATTTGAACAGAAGCTTCCTGATTCATCAAGAAAGGTTTTGACCGTTGGGATTTGGATTTAGAGGCCTGGAAGTCAGTGCGTCGTTCCCAGGCAGATTGTGAAAAATCCTGTGGTATCCCTCTTCTTTTGTTTTTGAGTATTCCATATATCTTGATGTTCACTTCCAAGATTATGATGATTGTTGTTGTATTCCTCTAATATTATCTAGAGAAGACTTTGTATTGCTCTCTGGTGGTTAGTGAATTTAAGTGGCACTAGGTGTCCCGTGGTTTTTACCCGTTTTTGGGGTTTTTCACGCTAAAATTTGTGTGTTCTTGTTGTGTGTTGGATTGCCTTCATATCTGCATTTTTGGGACTGTCTTGGGGCTGTTATAGGGCTGACATAAGTTGGTTTATAATTTGGTAGATTTATCCTAGTTGTTTGTATCCTAATAGATTCAAACAGGTAGAACAAGATTTTCCTTTTCCAACAGATTGGTATCAAAGCAAGGTTCTTGTTTGGGATAAATCTGTTTGAACGATGGAAACTAATACAACTAGGATGGTTAATTTGAATGGTTCAAATTATCATATTTGGAGAGGGAAAATAGAAGATCTCCTTTATGTTAAAGATTACTACTTGCCTGTATTTTCTGTTGAGAAACCTGAGAATAAAACAGAAGCAGAGTGGACCATCTTGCATAGACAGGTTTGTGGGTATATCAGGCAATGGGTTGATGATAATGTCTTGAACCATATTAGTGGGGAGACACATGCTCGTACGCTTTGGAACAAACTTGAACAACTATATGCTCGAAAAACTGGGAATAATAAATTGTTCTTGATCAAGCAAATGATGAGATTGAAGTATACTGATGGCTCTCCTATCACTGATCACTTGAATGCGTTTCAGGGTATTATAAATCAGCTTTCAGGTATGGGTATCAAGTTTGAAGACGAGATTCAAGGCTTATGGCTTCTTGGTACACTACCAGATTCTTGGGAGACTTTTAGGACATCTTTGTCCAACTCTGCACCAGATGGTATTATCACCATGGAATTGGCTAAAGGCAGTATTCTGAATGAAGAAATGAGAAGAAAGTCACAAGGTTCTTCTTCACAGTCAGATGTCTTAGTCACAGAAAGGCGGGGAGAATTCAAAGTAAAGGCCCAAGCAATAGAGGTAACCACCGCAGCAGTTCCAGAAAAGGAAAACTTGCTGATGTTGAGTGTTTTCACTGTCACAGAAAAGGACACACTATACGATACTGTAGACAAAGATTATGGTTATTACAATAGCTTTGGTAATGGTTTATGGAAACTAACTCTCGGATCCTTGATTGTGGCAAGAGGTAAAAAGGAGTCAAAGTTATATGTGACACATCCGAAGATCTCCAAAAGCATTGTCAATGTTGTAGACAATGATAATATGACCGAGCTGTGGCACAAAAGACTTGGTCACATGAGTGAAAAAGGGATGTCTATTCTTTCAAAGAAGAATGTGTTATCTGGTGTGCATGCTATTAACTTGAAGAAATGTTCTCATTGTTTGGCAGGAAAGCAAACCAGAGTTGCCTTTAGAAGTCGTTCTCCCTTCAGAATGGAGAACAAACTTGATCTTGTACATTCTGATGTTTGTGGTCCGATGAAGACTAAAACACTCGGTGGATGTTCCTATTTTGTCACTTTCATTGATGATCATTCAAGGAATGTGTGGGTCTACACCTTGAAGACTAAAGATCAAGTGCTGGATGTGTTTAAGCAATTTCATGTTTTGGTTGAGAGGCAGACAGGGAAGAAACTCAAATGTATTCGAACAGACAATGGAGGTGAATACATTGGCTCCTTTGATACTTATTGTAGAGAGCATGGAATTCAACACCAGAAGACTCCTCCGAAGACACCCCAGTTAAATGGCCTAGCAGAAAGGATGAATAGAACGTTGATTGAGAGAGTCAGATGTTTGCTTTCACATGAAGGGTTGCCTGCATCCTTTTGGGGTGAAGCTTTGAATATAGCGGTACATGTTATTAATCTAACTCCTTGCGTTCCTTTGAATTTTGATGTTCCAGACAGGGTTTGGAGTGGCAAAGATGTTTCATACCGTCACTTACGAGTCTTTGGATGCAAGGCGTTCGTACATATTCCCAAAGATGAAAGATCAAAGCTTGACATGAAGACTAAGCCATGTGTATTCCTCGGTTATGGTCAAGATGAATTTGGGTACAGGTTGTATGATTCAATTCAAAAGAAACTTGTTCGAAGCCGAGATGTAGTGTTTGAGGAAGATCAAACTATGAAAGATGTTGAGAAAGCCAATGTAGAGATAGTCCCTCAACATAATGATGATCCTATTGATTTGGATCCAGTTCCTCCTGAACATGTTGACTCACAGTTAAGAGATGATGCCCAGAATGAAGAAGAGCAGGGTACTGGTGAGTTAGATGCTGATGTTGATGCAGAGGAGGTTGATGTTGATGCTCCAGAGCAACCAGAGGTAGATGAAAATGTTCATCCTGAGTTACCTGTACCAGATGTGCCACCGTTCGTTCCACTTAGGCGGTCTACTAGAGATCGTCATCCGTCCACACGTTATTCTGCAGATGAGTATGTATTACTTACTGATGGGGGAGAGCCCGAGAGCTTTGCAGAAGCTATGGAGGATGAGCACAAGAAAGAGTGGGTTGAGGCCATGCAAGATGAAATGGCTTCCTTGCATGAAAATAATACGTTTGAGTTGGTAAAATTGCCTAAAGGCAAGAGAGTTTTGAAAAACAAGTGGGTTTTCAAATTGAAGACTGAAGAGCATACTTCTAGACCCAGATACAAAGCCAGATTGGTGGTTAAAGGTTTCAGTCAGAAAAGGGGTATTGATTTTGATGAGATCTTCTCTCCGGTCGTGAAGATGGGGTCAATTCGGGTTGTTCTTGGTTTAACGGCTAGCCTTGATCTTGAGGTTGAGCAAATGGATGTCAAGACAGCTTTCCTTCACGGTGATTTAGATAAGGAAATCTACATGGAGCAACCTGAAGGTTTTCAGGTCAAGGGGAAGGAAGATTATGTGTGCAGACTTCAGAAGAGTTTATATGGTTTGAAGCAAGCGCCAAGGCAGTGGTACAAGAAATTTGAGTCAGTCATAGGGAAACAAGGATACCGAAAGACTTCTTCATATCACTGCGTTTTCTTTCAGAGGTTTGGTGATGATGATTTCATCATCTTGATGCTATATGTTGATGATATGCTGATTGTTGGCAAGAACATTGGAAGAATTGTCCAATTAAAGAAAAATTTGAGCAAGTATTTTGCTATGAAAGACTTGGGGCCAGCAAAACAGATCCTTGGCATACGAATTACACGAGATAGACATGCCAAGAAGTTGCATATATCACAAGAGCAGTACATTGAGAAGGTGCTTAGCAGGTTCAACATGAATAAAGCTAAAGTGGTTAGTTCTCCTCTTACTACCAACTTTAAGCTAACTGATAAAGATTGCCCTACTACAGAAAGAGAGATTGAAGAGATGGATAGAGTTCCATATGCCTCAGCGGTTGGTAGTTTGATGTACGCTATGGTTTGTACAAGGCCTGATTTAGCTCATGCAGTAGGTGTTGTCAGTCGGTTTATGTCAAATCCTGGTAGGAAGCATTGGGAAGCTGTTAAATGGATATTTAGATATTTGCGTGGTACTTCCAAATTGGGTATCACATTTGGAAATGAGCAACCGATTCTCATTGGATACACAGATTCTGACATGGCTGGGAATAAAGACAATATGAAATCCACTTCTGGATATTTGATGACCTTTGCAGGGGGAGCTGTTTCATGGCAATCAAGATTGCAGAAGTGTGTGGCCTTGTCTACAACTGAGGCTGAGTATATGGCTGCAACAGAAGCTGGTAAAGAAATGTTGTGGTTGAAACGTTTTTTGCAGGAGCTTGGATTCACACAAAAACGGTATGTGGTTTTTTGTGATAATCAAAGTGTTATTCATCTTGCTAAGAATTCGATGTTTCACAAAAGAACAAAACATATCAATGTCCGTTATCATTGGATTAGAGATGTCATTGAAGATGGTATGTTTGAACTTGATAAAGTTCATACAAATGATAATGCCTCCAATATGTTAACAAAGGCTCTACCAAGAGAAAAGGTGAAGGTTTGTTGCTCGATCGCCGGAATGACGAAATCATCCTCATAGGCAGAAAAATAGGGGGAGATTTGTTGGGTTTATTTTTCTTCCTATGTAATTAGCCCAACAAATTAGGGCCTATTCTGGCCCATTTATTTTTCTCCCAATGTGATAGCAGATGGCAAGGTAGGAGTGTTAAGAAGGGTGTTCAATTTTTTATTCACCCAAAAAAGAGAGAGAGATAGCCGCACAAAAGGAGAGAAAAGAGAGAAAAGTTCCATCCGACCTAACTCCGATCTGTTGCCTATCGCCGGAGATCCCACCGTTGGATCGTCACGATATTTGAACAGAAGCTTCCTGATTCATCAAGGAAGGTTTTGACCGTTGGGATTTGGATTTAGAGGCCTGGAAGTCAGTGCGTCGTTCCCAGGAAGATTGTGAAAAATCCTGTGGTATCCCTCTTCTTTTGTTTTTGAGTATTCCATATATCTTGATGTTCACTTCCAAGATTATGATGATTGTTGTTGTATTCCTCTAATATTATCTAGATAAGACTTTGTATTGCTCTCTGGTGGTTAGTGAATTTAAGTGGCACTAGGTGTCCCGTGGTTTTTACCCGTTTTTGGGGTTTTTCACGCTAAAATTTGTGTGTTCTTGTTGTGTGTTGGATTGCCTTCATATCTGCATTTTTGGGACTGTCTTGGGGCTGTTATAGGGCTGACATAAGTTGGTTTATAATTTGGTAGATTTATCCTAATTGTTTGTATCCTAATAGATTCAAACAGGTAGAACAAGATTTTCCTTTTCCAACAACTTTCACATTTGAAGGTGTTGCTTTGGTAACTGTCATCTTCATATTGCAAATGACTTATGCAGATATTATGTTCGCCTGTGTTGATACCTTGAAAATGATGATCTCCTCTGCTTTTGTTACCATTTTTCTTAATCCTTGTGATGCAATTAAGAAAAGAAAAGGTGACAATGGATCCCCTTGTCTCAAACCCCTATCCATCTTAATCTCCTCCATTGGGCTCTCATTGACAAGCACTGATACTGTAGCTGTCTTCAAACGTTCTTCTATCTAATCTTTCCATTTTTATGGAAATCTCATCTTTCCCATCATATACTACAAGTATTCCCACCTTACTGAGTCGTAAGCCTTTTAAAAGTCTACCTTGAATAGGATGCATTCTTTCTTCTTTAATTTTGCTTCATGCAGTACTTCATTGGCTATTACAACTCCATCCAATATTTTCCTCCCTCTTAAAAATGCTACCTGTGTAAGAGAGATAACCTTGTCCATAACCTTCCTTAATTTGTCTGCTAGGACTTTGTACATGCAGTCTATGAGGGAAATTGGTCTAAAATCGCATATCCTTTGTGAGTTCACCTTTTTTTTTGTATTAGTGCCATAAATGAGCAGTTCGACCCTCTAACCAAGTGGCCGTTTTGGTGAAATTCAATTAGGAAGGCTATAAAGTCAATTTTTAGAACCTCCCAAAAAAAAAATTTATAAAGCCAAAAGTTACTCCATCTGGACTTGAGCTTTTATTGTTGTTGCAATCTTAAACTGCTACCTATGCTTCTTCCTCAATGAATGGTGCCACTAAGAGTTGTGAATCTTTTGTAGAGATTTGTTCAAATTGCATTCCCTAGAGCAATGGTCTTCTATTATCCTGTGAATTGGAGTGCTTTCCAAAATGAGATTTTATTTCGTATCTTATATCTTGTACCCCTGTCGCCACACCAGTATCATTTTTCAAGCATACTATCTCTAATGATTTTCTTTTCTTATTTATGCAGCCATGAAAAAATCTTGTGTTTGCATCTCCTTCTTGTATCTATTTTGATCTTGACTTTTGGAACAGTAAGCTATCTTTCATGTTCAACAATTTGCAAAGGGCAATAACATTTTCCTTTCTTATTTTTACCTTTTCTTCCTCCAGCATTGAGTTTTCTCCTTTTATGTCCATCTGCAAGATCTTCTCCTTTACTATTTTAATCTGCAAGTTTAGGTTCTTAAAGCATTCTGAATTTCATACTTTGAGTTTATTTTTTATCCTTTTTAATTTTTCTTTTAGGACAAAAGTTGTTTTTCCTTCCATTTATGCTTCCTCCCAATTTTGTTTCATGAACTGATTAAATTGTGGGTGTTGTTTCCAACAATTGAGAAAATATAAAGGCTTTGGCCCCCAGTTGAGCTCTTCATCTTTGATTAATACAGCACAGTGATCGGATACCCCTCTATCTAGTCCTCATTGAATCATATTTGTCTATTTATCCATCCACCCATGTGAGAAAAGAAACCTGCCCAATTTGTTCATGTATTGTCGGCATGCACTATACCACGTGAACTTCCTTCCATGTATTGGTATATCCAGTAATTCTGCCTCTCTGATAAAATTCTCAAATGCTAACATCTCTCTTCTTGAAAAGACACTACTTCATTTTCTTCCCTCCTTCTTTTTGATGGAATTAAAACCTTCTCCTACATACCACATTTCTGATCCCTTGTTTCTTTTCACCTTTATAATTTCCTCACACATTTCTTTTTTATTTAATATCTCACATGGTGCATAGACATTTAGTATCATCATCTTTGTTTGATCTTTTTCCCATCTTCCTTTAACCCCTATGAAGTGGTTTCCTTCAAAAATTTCATCTAGAGTACAGCTATTTTGTTGTCGAAGTATCAGTAGACCCTCTGCATTACCTTGTGCAGGTTTACTAGTATAAAGGAAATCATCTCCCCCCATATTGTTATACACAATTTCCTATCTACTATCTCCCTTTTGGTCTTTTGCAAGCATACCATGTCAACTTTTTTTTTTTGCACTACAGTTTTAACTTCCCATTTATTTGCCTTTCCCCCTACCCCTCTGATATTTATAGAAACAATCTTCATTGCATTGGTCACATCCCTTTATCATATGCACCTTTTGGATTCAGATCTAGTTTTGTTCTCCCCTATTACTACCTTTTTCCTTTTACAACCTTTCTATCCCTCTTTTCCATTTCCATCAATTTATGTATTATCTCCTTCTCCCCACCAAGATTGGTCATTCTAATTACTTTTCCAATTTGCCACACTTCACGTGCCAACTTCTTTCCTTTCGTATTTGATTCCTCTTCCCCACTCCTATTTGATGAGAGTGAGTAAGATTCTAATCTGTGATTTTGATTGACTTCTCCTGCATTGGTTTGATATCTTAATGGTGTTGAGACTTCAAATTGATTGTCCCCTATGGCTTTTTCTTTGTTGTTGGCATTGGATGGGATTGGCTTATCTCTTGGTATTTTCTTCAAATAGTTGTGGTGCCTATTTCGTAACAGAGATTTTACATAGGTTCGCCCTAGCCATTCCCTTACCATATCTTCCATATCCTCCTCCTTTTGGTTTTATGTCCTTGTTGTTGAGGTGTGATCCTTTTCTTCAATTTCAATCATGAATTATTGACTTTTGTTGTCAGAAATGTTGTCACTTGTAACAGAAAACAACAATAAAGAGAGACATAAGAACAGTAGGTACTCACCGGTGGCAATGAAAGTGACATTTTTAAGATAATTCACTTTCACTGGATAGTCACTAATTTTGTAAGGAAGAGATTTAGAGTGTGGAGAATTTTCTTTTCAACTAAGATCACTGAAATTGGATCGATTCATCTGTTTACTCAAAAAATTTGTTGAATCGCACAAATTTAAACTAGGTTAATAATAGAACCAATTTAATTCATTGTTCAAACCGGTTATTTGACCGACTTTCCATCAAACTGGTACGACCTCTCGGTTTAAACCCAATTTTATACCACTTATAATTATTATTATTATATTATATTATTTTATTTTCGTTCGTTATTTTTCGCTTATAATTTTAATAGTTGAAATTAATGAATACCAAGGCACGTGCAAATTAAGTCCATGGAATAATACTACATCTAAAAAATTATTAAATTTTTTTCCAAAAACAAAATTAATATGTAAAGAGATGATTGATGTTAAATGTTTTTAATCGATATTAGTTATAGTTTAGTATAAAGAATTGAGTTTAATTTTAATATGTTATTATATTATAAAAATTTATCTTATTAACTATTTAGAATTTTTGATAGGTAAAATTTTTATATTTTTAATTATATAAAAAAGAAAATAAAATTATATATAAAAGTTAGGAGAATCTCTCACATTGGTTAACAACAAATCACTTAATCTTACACAATGAAAGATTGGAACAATATAATGTTCTTCGACTTAAGAAGAACTTATTTTAACTATAAAAATTAATATGACAATTTGTCTCTTTAAATGTTATAAAAAATTAAGAGAATAGCTACTTTATTATCTTTTTGCAAATATTGAGAATAATAGAAATATATCTATAAAATGGAGTAAAATTTTCTTCAATGACAAGTATAACTACCTTCGAGTAATTAGTAAAACAACAAATAATTTAATAACTAACATTCCAACCCATGAAACAAAGTCAAAAGTTTAGCCTTAATGTTATTGTATGACCAATATTACCAGTGAAACCTATCTCAAATTAGATCAACAATGTCAAAATTATTACAAACATTCACTAATATTAAGAGTAAATTATTTTCTAAAAGCATCATCTATCTTATCTAATTAAGAGAAGTGAGTTGCAACCTTGTATGGTTATTGAAAAATTTCATCTCCTCCATACATTTTGTAAAATATAAACAAATAATTTATCATTTAAAGAATAATATCTTCAATTCAAAAGATGAAGTCCAGTGAATTTTTTAAAAGATTATGTACAACATACATCATGTAACTCTACAACTACTCTCACAAAATGATAGTCTTTAACATAATAAAAAATTACCTCAATCTCTTCTTCACATATGATGCAAGTTTTACAAGATTATAGATGCTGAATAAATCAAACTTCATTGCGAATAATTGTTTTGTTGCAAATTTACCAAGCCAAAATTTTCATTTTCTCGCTTATCCTTATCTTTTTATCTTCAATACCCACATCTATGTTAATGTTGTTGAATTTTTTATTTTAATTTAGACTTCTATTGATTGGTAATTCTGATTTTATAAAAATGGGTTAAACAAGTAACTTGATATTTTTTTTATAAGCTCGTATAATTTTAAGTGATTCGTTATGAGTTCAGAAAAATAATGTTTATATGTGTATTGAGCTTAAACCCAGTTGACAACTGTATTGAGAATTTTAGTGTAGGGCCTAATATCCACGATGGAGAAAAATTAGGTTACATATATTTTTTTATAAGAAGGAAACATCTTCATTTGTCTCTATACACTTTGACTACTTATGGTTCCATTAAAGTGAAAGTTGTAATAGAAGAAAAGCATGAGCGGAAGATTCTATTCTTGACATGTACATTTTAACATGAAGAAATATCATATTTTAAGAATGTCTTTAAGTGGTATGTGGTTTCTATTAATTTCTATTTTTGGATGTTCTAAATTTGAGTATAGATCTTGTTAAATTTGGTTACATGTGGTATTGGAGTAAGGTTATACTAGTTTAGAACCCTAGAATTTTAATTTATAATTTTTTTCTAAATTGACTAAGATTTAAGAATTTAGAGTTAATAACTTTTATCCTAACCAAAATGGATTTGAGATTTATTTTGTTACTAAAATTCATTGGATTCATTGTATACGTTTTGAAAATTCATATGGATAAAGGATAGTCTCTCATTCTTTATAAGTAATATATATAATTAATTTTTATTTCCCATTTATGTTTGGAAAGTTGAATTTTTATCCTTGTTAGGAAGTCTTTTGATTGAGCGAGTATATACCACCGCAGTGAATCATTTACTAAATTGATAAAATTTATATTTAATGTTAATTATTGGAATATTATGTTACTTGAAGATACAATTACTTTTTTATCTTATGTAACAAGACCTCATATGTTGCATGTAGATCTTAAGAGTGCTTGAACAATACTTTTATTTTTAAGTTCTATGTTCTATTTATTTTTAATTTTCTTCAACTAATAAAAAAATTGTTCAATTACATAATATATTAACTTGATCTTTTTTACATTACAATGCAATGTAATAAAAATAATTATTTAATATAATATTTAATAATACATAAATACAATTTCAAAAAAAAATCCGCACATCACATGGATAGGATTACTGATATATAAAAAAAATTATTGAGAATACTAATAAAGTCAGAACGTTGTGAAAAAATTAAAAGAAACCAACGAAGAAACTCAATCTGCATACTATTCTCAAAGCATTGCAGTTATTATGGCTCAAGAAAGAAAATGACAATGATGCATGTTTTTTTCTAGGTTTTTAAAATAAACTATATGTAATTATTTTCTAAAATTATTTAAAAATAAAAATTCCTTATAATTATTTAAAAACATTAATATAATATTAGTTGCATATATATAATGATATATATATATATAACAATTATAATTAAATAATAATAAAATAATGCTTAAATCATAAATATATATTTTAAATATATAATTATTTATTAAGTTAAAATTTTGATTAAGATAAATCAAAATAATAATAACAATAAAAAATAAAAATCATACAATCTCATTACTACTTTATATTATAAAGAATATAATAAAAATATTTGAATTTTTTGTATGTTAATAAAATTATAATTATATTTAAAATTTTCTAAATAATAATTTCATATTATTTTTAATTTATTCAAAATGAATATTTATATATAATTATTCTTTAAAAATAAAAGATGATTGGTTAGATAAGAGATGAATTTCACATTTTTTTTCATGGGTCATATATTACACTTATGTCATTGAGTGAAAATTAAAACACGAATTGTAACCACCAATTTCACTCAATACATAAATTATCAACTAATTAAATATATATTTTTTTTAAATAAAATAGTAGTAATTGCTATCTATAAAAAAAAATTAGTATCTCATTAATTATTAATAATTTATTTTTTGGTATCTTTTAAGTAAAAATACTAATTTAGAAAAAAAAATTTAAATAAATAAAATGTAAATAATAATTATGATAATCAATATTTAAGATATATATATATATATATATATATATATATATCTATTTATTTCAAGTTGAACTGTTCAAATACTTTTTAGATAATACAAAAATATCTTTTTTTAAAATTTAATAATCCAAAATTACTATTAAAATTGCATACATTTATTATTTATGGAATAACATGTAATAATATTTCAATAAGAAAATTGTATTTTAAACGTGGCTACTTTCTATAATAAAAGATATTAATTATTTTTGTTAATATATTTTAAAATATAATTATAATATACTTAGAATTTAAGAACTTTTATACTGTCATGTAATTATAATTATCAAATTATGTTTTATAATTAGTTCAAAATTGATACCTAATATAAATTTTAATTTATTAACAGTGTAAAAATTTTAAATTAATAATGTAGCCAAATGAAACTTTATTTTATATATATATATATATGAACAGAAATAAAAAAAATTTAATAAAATATATTAAAATTTTTATCAAATTATATTAATTTTATAAATTTTCTCCTATTAATAGATACCTAAAAATAGATATAGTAATTTTATACTTATAATCATTGCATTTAATTAAGATTCTACTGATTTAATGATTTTATTAATAAAAAATTTTATACTTAGACATATATGGTGAACTACTTATCATTATTGTTTATCCATTTCTTTTCCTATAGAAACATTAAATTCTTAATTAATGTTAACAAAGTACATATTCATATTTTTTTAAAAATAAAATTTACTTATTTTAATAGCTTTAAATTTTTTCTGTCATGTTTTACTGTAACTTAATGATTATGTATAAAAAACACTTGAAATAATAAAAGAAATTAAAAAAATAAACTTATAGCAATAAATAAAAAAACACTTGAAATAATAATAAAAATTAAAAAAATAAACTTATAACAATAATTATATTGATGGTGAATATTGCAATTTAAATTATAATGGGATAATAAATTTATAAAAAAAATTAATTTAAAAATATAAAATGGAATAACTATCAAATTTTATTTTTAAGAAAAAATAATTTAAAAAATTCTAATGAAATCTATGTTCATAAGTAAGTTATGAATAAGGTTCTAGCATTTGTCGAAGAATAGTTTCTAAAGTCAAACATACAATTTTAAAATAATTTTAAAAAAATTATTTAATTATTTTTAAAATAAAAATTATTTAATATATATATATATGAAAAGAATAAAATAAAATATAAACATAAATTAATCTGATAAATTTTTATCTTACATATGTATTTTTAGTGCAATAAAAAACTTAAAGTGATATAGTTCATATAATTTGATTGTGTGAAAAGGATACACCTTTTTTTAATCCACTTTAAAATATTTTAAAGAGATTACATAAAATAAATAAATTTGAAAAAATTATTTTTATGATTTAATTAAAAAAATATTAATTAAAAATTTTTAAATAGATTTTATTTCAAAATTTAGAAAGCTGATTTTCATGATTTAATTTAGAAAATTTTAATAATTCTAAAGAGATTTTGTTAAAAATTAAAATTTTGAAAGATGATTTTGAATATTTTAGGTAAAAAAATATTTTTTATTTTGGATAATTAATTTTATTTTTATATTTTCAAGAATTTAAATTTATATTTGTATAAGATTTAAAACAACAGACAATTACACTTTAAAATTTTACAATTTTAAATATATATGATGGTAGATAAGGTAACATATACAAATTTAAAATCTGTGGCTTGAAATAAAAAATTTAAAATATATAAATTTTATATTAAAAATATATTAAATGCATATATGCACCAAATTTAAAACAACATGTAATTTTATTGTAAATTTTTATAATTTTAAAAATATATGATAATAAAAAATATTATGCACACAAATTTATACTAAATTACGTAAGATTTAAAATTAAAATTCTATTTAAAAATAAAATATAAAATATAAATATAAATTTATTTAATAAAATAATAATATTAAAAAATAAAATTATGATCAAATTAAATTTTATTAATTAATATAATATTAATATAAACTAAAACACATGGCACAAAACTATCAAATTAAATTCTTTTTATAATTAATTAATCATATTAATAATCGATTAATCATGATTATTAATTGATTAAACATTTTTTCTACATAGTTAACTACAGGATAATTGATTAATCAATTATATAATATATTGCTCCTACACACTAACCGATTAATTACATAATCGATTATCATATTGTATCAATCGATTACGATTTTATTTTTAGTTCACTATTTATATAAAAAATTTAATCATATTTTTCTATACTTTTAACCATATTTTTGTCCTGTAATAAATTACAAAAGCGGTGATCAGTTAACAAAAGCTATTTATGCACGTGTAGATGGGTGGAAACATTGTGCATATGTGTGAGAAACTTTTTTAAAATAAAAGTCATATAATATATTCCATTACTCATTCAAATCAAATAATGAAATTAAACCTTTCGAATTAGAAAGTAACAAAAATAAAATAAATAATAAAAATATCTTGGATCATATCAACAAGATTAAGCGAAGTTGATCCTATTTCATCATATATTGGAAATGATTAAATTAAAAGGTTAAAGCAAGGAAGTAAGTCTTTTAAAAATATTCCAAGCCCATTTTGATTTACAAAATTTGACACATTTTTTAATCAATAAATCATGAAGGGAGTAAAGATCAAATTTGACTAATGTATATCATGATAAGAAATTAATACTCATAATAATCTCCTCTCACCATGAAAAACTTCAACTATGATTAACATGACACCACATGATGATACAAAGATACCAAAAGAACGGTACACATATTGTGCCAAGACCAACAACAGTCTTAAATGACTATGTCATTATTTTTAATTACGACTTCTATAATATCCTTAATTTTTCATAATAAATTTTGTATACTACAAATATTTTTTAATAAAAATAAAGTAAATATCTAAAAAATATTATAAAAAATTAAAATATATCAAAAATAATTAAAAAATCATAAAAAATAGAAATAAAAAAATGACACAAAATTCATTAAAAAATTTTAAAAATATTTAAAATTCCTTTAGAAAGTTCTGTCTTCCACAAGGGCTAGACTATTCCTGAAAAAATGACTAATAATATTAGAATGATTCAGAAACAAACTAATAAGTGTTATAAATATCGGAAAAAAATTTTGGAAACCTCCCGAAAAATGCTGAGAAAAATTACCAAAATACCTTGGAAGGCTAGTAGGACAAGAAAATGTAAAGCAAAAGCCAGGAAGTAGACCCACCCCTGTGCACAAAAATATCATGTGGAAAATGTGGTGGTGACTCACCATATGAGTCATCACTCTATTAATTCCATGTAAGACAAAAATAATAAATAAAAAAGATAAAATTAACCATGATCAAAGTAAATTAACCTTATTTAATTAAAATTAATCATGCTTAAGATATGTTAATCTTGATTAGTGACAAATTCAGAAAATTAAAACTAATGTAATCCTAAAAGGATAATTACTTACATTTATATTTATTTTAGAAAATAAAAATTACATGCAAATATACCAAAATATCCTTCAGTGGAAAATTACTTTCCAAGTTATTCTTAAGGGCCGAATTCCATATTGACCTTGGAAGGGCTCATTTGCTTCATTGCCCATCTTTTAAACACTTAAAGAAATTCTCTAAACTTAAACTACTCCAAAAACACAAAATCATTCACAAAACTTAAAATTCTAACTTTGAGGTTTAAGTTAAATCAAGACAAAACCATAAAACTCCACCACCATCACCACTAGGAGATCTTATGTGGATCACAAAATGAGAGCAAGATCAGTCATAAAATTCCTACCAAATCCATCGCAGTCTTCAAAACAAGTAGGATTTTACCTTATATTTTTTTAAGTTTTAATCTTGTATTTATGGTTTAATTTTCTTCTTCATGGTGGATCATTCTCTAAGATCTATGGATCTCTTTTTGTTTGAGCTTACTGGAGCTCAAAACTTTTTTTGATGGTTAAATATGAGCATCACAAATTTTTAATGATTTTTGAAAGCTAAAAGAGAAGTTTTGATAGATTAAAGTGCTACTAGCAACTTTAAAAGCAATTTAATTGGTTAAAATTTTTTAAAAATCAATTTTGATGTCTTGGAAAAATTTGAATGGTTACGAGAAAATTTTTAAAGAGTTCAAAATAAGGGATTGATAGATCTTCGAGTAGATCTAGTGGATTTACACTTTTTTTTTGTCATAAAATGTGCTTTCTTTAAATTTTTATGTTCAAAGTTAGTAAATTAATTGTCTTTTCTAAAATCTTTGTTTATGAGGTTGTTTTTGTTAAGAATCCTTATCTGAACTCATATATAAAAAATTTTAAAAGACTAAGAAAAATTATACCATAAGATCCATAAACTCAACTTGAACTTGAATTTAAAAACTATTAATTGTAAAGGTGAAATTTTAAATCCAAAATTACACAAATCACTTCTTGTGACTTTCCATAAACATAGCTAAAACTATGGAATAAGGACAATTTATGGATGAATATAAGAAAATATGATGAACCAAGACAACCAAAAATTTTATTAGTATATTAATTTTAATTATTTTTATTTTTTTATAAAAATTTATATTCCTTCCTTTTTCATCCTTTATCTATTTTTTTTATAGTTGTTTATTATTTTTATTTTCTCTATTTTTTTATATTAGTTAAAAATGGGTCGATGAACATTTTCATAATCATATTATTTACAAATATTTTTATAATATATATTTGTCATTTTTACTCATTATATTAATTATTTTATTTAATATATTTTTTATTTTTTTACTATATAAAAAGGTATACTATAGGATGCACCATAATGTATAGTTGAAGCTATACTCACCCTTCTTTGCTGATTTTTCCTTTTTTTGAAACATGAATTAACAAAAAAATTCTTTTATTATAGAAAGTAATTAATTTTTCTGCTCAAATGCACCTGCATGATGTTACATTAACTGCTTACAAATGCCATATCAAGAGATTGTTTTGGTAATTAAGTCTTCTAATATAGTTGTTTCAAATATCTTTCAAACTTCTTCATTTTTTAATTCTGTCACATGTTATGGTCAACTGTGGCGTTACTCTACTACAATTCATTGTTGTGTATTTATTGTTTTGAATGGATAATTTAATTTTTTCAACTTGTTGTGTATTTATTGTTTTATCTTGTATGTTTACTTGCTTCTAAAATGGATAATTGCTATATATTTATTGTTTTTACAATTTCTTTTTAATACTCTTTCTTCTATAGGTATCTCACCTTGGTCTATTTTGTTTCATCTTCTTTCTCTCAATGAGTCATCTATTTATTATTTTTTCTTTTTTTTTTAATTTTTCTTACTTCATCTAATTTCTTCTTGTGCATTATTGGAAGACAATGTGTGGCTATCAGGTTGGATTGTCGACGGAGAGATTCCACATGTAGTTGGTCTTCTTCCCTCTATCTTCTCCCAAAACCAAAACTTCATGCCACTACCTTTAAAAGCTCTCATTTGAGCCTTTGATTTCAAATGTGAATTTTGTAAGTTCATTTCTGATTCACTTTCCATGTCCTATTTTTCCTAAATTTGAAAGTCAAGTTTATGTTTTTTATTCATTGAATTTCAATTTGGTAGATTCCATATCTTTGGTTCTTCTTATTTTCAAAAGTCAATGCTCAAATTAAATTTAATAAAAGTGGAAGAATCCTGAGAAAACACCGGACGGATCACGACGTGGTGAAAGGTTAGGAACTGTAACTAACTATCTTGATCTCATATGATAACAAAATGATTAAAGAAAGAAATCAAGTGGTTTAATCATTGAAATGTAAGGGGAAGATAACAAAAAGAAGAAAAAAAAAAAGGAAAAGTCACAAAAGTACTTACAACCACATCACATGATAAAATGATTAAAGAAATCAAACTTCAAGTGGTTTTTAATTATTGAAATGTAATTTTATTTTATTTTATTTATAAATTATTATAAACATAAAAATATCATTAATATTTTAAATTACCATTAAACATTAAAAGAATTCTATGTCATACTAGTAAAAATAAAAATAAAAATAATTCTTTCATATATATAAATAGTATCATCTATTTATTTATATCTCTTTTTTATTAATCTAAACTAAAAAAATATAATTAAATTATTAAGAATTTTTTTAACATTTCTTTTACACTTTTTTTCTTTTGTAAATTTTAATTTTCAAAGCATCTTTATTAAATTTTTAAAATTTAAATTTTAAGGCAAGTTTATAATATTTTAAACTATGGTTTCAAATTTTAAATTTTGAAAGCTTGTTTATATATATATAGTTTTAAAATTTAAAATCCAAAAGGCAGAATTGAATACAGTTTTGAATTTTAAATTGCAGAAGTATAAAATACTTAAATTTTAAAATGCACAAGGTATTGTTCGTTGTATAAGAGTACCAATTTTAATAAAATAGTAGTATTATATAAATATTAATTAACTAAAAGTCATACCAGAGTTTAAAAAAGTTTTCATGTCTCATGTTATTTTAGATGAAAATTACTTTTAATATGATTTTTTTGGTTCCAATCAAATTGTTTAGTTGAATATGTACGTCTATTTTCTATCTCCCTCACTCAACTGGAAAGAAATTATTTGATGCATAACATGTTATGATATTTTTATTTGAAACAACAACATCAACCAAATATAAAATTTTTGATGTATACTCTTACTTTGTTTCATGCTTTATCTAGTTGATCTTTCTTCTTGGATGATCAGTATAATATTGATCATGCATATAATATTGAGATTAAATTTTTTATTTTGTTTCATGGTTTGGTTATAGCTTAAAATGCTAGTTATGATTTTTTTTTTTTGGTTTTACTAATTATTTAAAGGTAGAAAAATTCTACTTCATTTCATAGATAAATTAATATCATATTTAATATTTGAAAAGTACTAATAGTAATGGATAGAACTATTTTTTTCTCAACATTATTTAAGAAAAATAATTTTTGAACTAATTTTTTTTAAATGGATGTTTTGAGCATTACATTGTTTTGCTCTCTTCTTAAAAATTGAGTAATTGATTATTAAAAATGACATAGGTGTCCTTACTTTTGTTTATAATCTATTTTTTTTATATTTGTGTATAAATAAAAAATAAAAAATTATACTTATCATAAATTATAAATATTTAATTATTAAAAATTTTAATATAATAATATATTAAAATTAAACTCAATTCTTTCCATCAAACACTAACTAATATCAATTCAAAATAATTAACATTCATTATCTCAATCTATTTAGGATGATTTTTAATTTTTAATTTTAAAATTTTTAAAAATTAAATTTATTCTAGTTTTAAATTTTAGTTTTAAAAAATTATTACAAAAATAAATAAATTTTATTTATTTTAATTATTAATTATAAATAAACTAAATAAGAATAATTAAAATTAATAAAAAATAAAATCATTTTAAATAATAAATTTTTTTAAAAAAATAATAAAAATTAAAAATCAAATTAGTATAATAATAATAATAAAAATTATTACTGTTATTATTTAGAGTTAAAAGTTAAAAATATTAATAAAAAATAAAACTATTTTTTAATTTTAAAAGTTGAATAAAAACTATTTAAAATATGTAAAAAATTAATTTTGAATTATTTTAATAAAAATTATATTTAATTTAAAAATAAAAAAATTACAACCATCTCGATATCAAAGTTTATTAAAAAAAATTAAAAAAAAGTTAATTTTTCAAATGTAGTATTATTCCATGAAGTTTAATTTGCACGCGCCTTGGTATTCATTACTTTGTATTAAAACTGTGAGCGGGAAATGACAAGAGAAAATAAAACAATATAATATAAAAATAGTAATTATTATGATTCTTATAAGAGAAAAAAAAAAAGAAAAAGGAGAAGAGTAAGTAGAAGGTACGCGACACGTGCGAGGGTCGAGGAGAGTCGGATTGGGAAGCTGAGAGAACAGAGTGTGTTTGGAAACCCTAAGCTTCACGCATTTGGGGAACCTCCTTCCTCCACTCGCTCATGCTCATCGCGTGACCTAACCTTTCTTTGTTTCTTCACTCCCAAACAGAGATCATCATCACCACCACCACACCACCGTTATCAATCTCTTCTTTCAGGTACACACCACGCACCCCAAACCTCTCTTCTCTTCTCTCACCCCTTTCTTTTATTCGATTTGTTCTCTTTCATTTATTTATTCATTTGGCCTTTTCTTTTATGCCTTATTACGATCATTAATGATTCACTTACTATCCAGATATTCGAGTTCAAATATGCGTGCGTGTGACATAATATGCGCAATGAAGTAGAATTTCAATTTGGATTGGAATTAGAAACTATATTTATTACATATACTATTATTATTTATTTTGGTGCAAGTTCTTTGGGTGCTTTATACAGATGGGGCAGTGTAGTGGACCTTCTTGATGGTGTTTGACTTACTATGGTTTATGCTTTTTCAGTTTTTTCTTTGGATTTTGGAGTTAGTTGACTTATATTTTGTGTGTCTGTCAGTTTGACTTGTGGTGTAAAAGGGATGGAAGAGCAAGTGGAATTGTGCTGATGCTGTTTCTTTTTTATATAATTTGAAGTATTATCAGAATTTCTTCGTTGAAGGTTCTGTAGATTAAACGTTTCTTGAGGTTTTCTGAAGTGATAGTTGACCATTGGAAGGAATTTTCAATCTGAATTATCATAAACTGTGATAGCATAGTCAGTATGAGCATTGATCAATGCTTAGTCTTTTGGTTGGATTATTACCATTATGTTGATGTTACAGCTTTTTTAGGTTGTTTTATTGGAGCCATGACTTTGGTCGAAATGTTTTCTTTTCTTAGTGAATTGTTTTACTTAGATTAAAGGGATGCATTTTTATACTTCTTTCCCAAGTCTTTGCATTTTATAGCACAAGATGGCCGTGAAGGAATGCTAGCTTTATGGTTAAGAAAGGGTTCTTCTTTCAAAAAATCTGTCTCTAGTTCATACCTGTGTCTGGGGAATTTATGAACTTCATGTTCATGTCTCCGTCTCCATCTTTCAAGTGGGTTCAGTTCGGTTTGCCCTTAGGGTTGGAAGAGAGCTCAGCTTGAGCAATTTATGTCTTTCTCTAACAGTGTTCTTACGTCTTACTATCCATCACAGCTTGTTGTTTTTATTAAATTTGTTCCACTTCCACAAGGTCTAATCATGATAGCCAAGTTTGTTGCTACTTCTTGCTTCTTGGGAGGTATGCATTAGTTTCACTAGAATTCCCAGAATGGGAAAACATGAGACCAACAATAGCCAATAACCCAAATTCATCTTGTTGCCATACTTGGCAGTTGTATATTATTTATTTGTTGACTATCCTTGTGTTCTTCAATTCTTTGCTTCTCAATGAATGGGGAGGGATTCAGAAGCTATTATGATCATACCCTATTGTCTAAAGGGGATGATTGTATGATTCCTGTGAAGAGAGGATCAGACAAAAGGGTGGAGGGAATTGTTGTGAAGGGTCCAAAATTCCAGTTGATTTCATGTCATTCTCCAGTCCCAAAATCCTATAATGTAGATGTTAATGGTTTTTCTTTTTTTCTTTGTTGTTTTTATGTGGTAATCTGTTCGTTTTATTTCTAGTAATCATAGGCAAATGAGGTGGGTCGTGTTCAACTCTGGGGTTGATTGTGGCGTTTAACAAACCTGATAGGTGTGAAGTGGAAATATAATTTCCCCATAAAATTTTAGTTGGTGATTGGTTATTATTGGATCCTGATTATGGCTGCTTCATTCTTTTTATATATGCAGAATATTACTAACCAACACAGATGCTAAAAGTAGCTTTTTAGTTCCCCTCTTTGTTGTCCTTATACCTTGAACTTTCTTCCTTTTTCTTAACAGAAGAAGAAATTTCACTGAAAGGTGAGAGAAACTGGGTATATATACTGTTAAACACACTACACTCATGATAAATGTCATCTCAAGTGTTTCTCACTTTATCTCTACCCATTTTTGTGATATAAGTGATGGCCTTTCTTTGTTGCTTTGGTCATGGCTTGTGGAAAAGGTTTTTCTATTATTGATATTGGAAGATTGGATAGCTTTGTAATTTGTGTGTTTGAGCTAGTTTTGCTTCTTTTTTTTTTTCCTTTTCTTCATTTAAATTTTCCTGGTATAAAGGTTTCTTATTCTCCCTAGTTTTACCTTCTCTTCTTTTTTTACCCCCTAAGCTAGTATGCTTGCATCTCTAAGAAAAAAGCAGCAGAGCAGCATTTTATATAACTCATTTTGTTCCAAGTTATCTCTATTATGTTAAAATAGGTCAGCCTGATGCTAAAAATCTCTTGCTATGCCCAGGGTTAAGGGAAAGGATGATCCTATTATGGGAGTCTATGGTAGGCAGCCTTCTCTTGGATTTGGAGAAGGCTGAATGCTTGACTCAAAGCCATGACCTCCAAGTCCCATGACAGCAACTTGAACGGTTGCAATTGGGCTCCTCTACTACTTCTATGATATTAATCAAAGAAAAATAAAAGTATAATTTTAAAAAAAATGAAAAGAGATTTAATGTCTTTACGTTTTTGTAAGCTTTTTGTATGCTTGTTCGTTCTTCCTTGTCTCTTGAAGGAGGTTGTTCTCTAAAAGGACACATATAATGACCGCCCACCCAAATTAAACTATGGTTGATGTGAAATTTAGCCTTTTGAGTTCTAAAAGCTTCAAAAATATTTAGTCCTATACTTTGATTGCGCACATGTGCTTTACATGATTGCTCAAAACCACAATAAACCTATAGTGGCTGTCAAATCATTTGTTTTCAACCTATGTGACCTGGCGCAGCCCTCTGCTCTTCCTAGCCTCTCCTCCTCTACTTGCACTGTACTGCAGCTGGTATAATTTGGTTTAACCAGTCTGGGTGGAATTTCAGAACATTGTATGCCCTTCGTCCAATTTTCTCCATGTAAAGGTTACTTCTTGTTGATGAGGTTGAAAACATTAAGAGTTGCACTGCTATCATGAAGCAGAAGTACACTAGATTTGAGGTTTAATCCCTCTGTGCCCTCAGGAGACATGAATCACCTGCCACTGGAATAATCTTCCATATGGCAATTTCCAATCCATATAAAAATTTGGTGCATTTTGTTGGAGCATAACACTCATATTTCAAAGGAAACTTAGTTGCCTCAGCAGTTAATTTAGGTAACATATTTGGTGCATAGTGTATTGTCATTTTTTCATTTGCAATTCACAAGATCCTGATTGGAGAATTTTGGACTCTATAAATTTTAATGCAACTCTCCACTAAATTAGGAGCTTTGGTTACTGATTGATGTTTCAAGTTTTGTACAAATGCTTATTTTCTGTGTTTGTCTGCTGGCTATATACTGTCAGTTTTCTTATTCATGAGTTAGCTACCTTATGCCTTAAAACTAGCAGAATCATGCTTTTTCCCCTTCTGTTATAAGTTAAAATTTCTTGTCATGATCTCTATTGCCTTCTTCTGTTCCAAAAAAAAACACACATTCACATAGGGAAGCAATGTATTACTTGTAGGCTTAACATAATATTTTTTCTTTATTTTCAGTAGTCAGTATCCTTGAAATCATCAAGCAGAAAGCTGTTTTCATCATGGATATAGATCTTCGGTTACCTTCTGGTGAACATGATAAAGAGGATGAAGAAACAACTACAATTGATAACATGTTGGACAGTGAAGAAAAAATGCCTAATGGAGGTATCAATGGCAGAAATATAGTTGATGCTGGTATTGAGGTACATGCTTTAAATGGTGGAGATTTGAATTCACCAACAGTTGATATGGTAATGTTTAAAGAAGATTCAAATCTTGAGCCACTTTCTGGGATGGAATTTGAGTCCCATGGGGAAGCTTATTCTTTCTACCAAGAATATGCTCGGTCAATGGGATTCAACACAGCAATACAAAATAGTCGCCGTTCAAAAACATCAAGAGAATTTATAGATGCAAAGTTTGCTTGTTCCAGATATGGAACAAAACGAGAGTATGACAAAACATCATTCAATCGATCACGTGCACGGCAGAACAAACAAGATTCTGAAAATTCAACTGGTCGAAGATCTTGTTCTAAGACTGATTGTAAAGCAAGCATGCATGTAAAAAGAAGGCCAGATGGAAAATGGGTTATACATAGCTTTGTGAAGGAGCACAATCATGAGCTTTTACCAGCCCAAGCAGTCAGTGAACAAACAAGAAGAATGTATGCTGCAATGGCTAGGCAGTTTGCTGAATACAAAACTGTGGTTGGTCTCAAGAATGAGAAGAATCCGTTTGACAAAGGTCGGAATTTAGGCCTGGAGTCAGGGGAGGCCAAACTCATGCTTGATTTTTTCATACAGATGCAAAATATGAATTCTAACTTTTTTTATGCAGTAGATCTTGGTGAGGATCAACGTCTGAAAAATCTTTTATGGATTGATGCTAAAAGTAGGCATGACTATATCAACTTTTGCGATGTAGTGTCATTTGATACCACCTATGTTAGAAACAAATATAAGATGCCTCTTGCACTTTTTGTTGGAGTGAACCAGCACTACCAATTTATATTACTTGGGTGTGCCTTGATATCAGACGAAAGTGCCGCTACTTTTTCTTGGCTATTACGAACATGGCTGAAAGGAGTTGGTGGTCAAGTCCCGAAAGTGATAATTAGTGACCATGACAAGACTTTGAAGTCTGTTATTTCAGATATCTTTCCTAATGCTTGTCATTGTGTTTGCTTATGGCATATATTGGGGAAGGTATCTGAAAATTTAGCTCCTGTAATTAAAAGACATGAGAATTTTATGCCAAAATTTGAAAAATGCATACATAGGTCCTTGACCAATGATGATTTTGAGAAGAGATGGTGGAAAATTCTTGATAGGTTTGAACTTCGAGAGGATGAATGCATGCGGTCATTGTATGAAGATCGGAAGTTATGGGCACCAACATTCATGAAGGATGTTTTCTTAGGTGGTATGTCTACTATCCAGCGATCAGAAAGTGTAAATTCCTTCTTTGACAAATATGTTCATAAGAAGACTTCTGTCCAAGATTTTGTAAAACAGTATGAAGCAATCTTGCAAGACAGGTATGAAGAGGAAGCAAAAGCAGACTCTGATACTTGGAATAAAATGCCATCATTCAAAACTCCTTCTCCTTTAGAGAAGAGTGTTGCAGGGATTTGCACGCATGCTGTATTCAAGAAGATTCAAGCTGAGGTTGTAGGTGCAGTTGCTTGTCATCCTAAAGCTGACAGGCAGGATGAAACAATTATTGTTCACAGGGTTCATGATATGGAAACAAATAAAGACTTCTTTGTTGTGGTGAATGAAGTAAAATCAGAGTTGTCTTGTATATGTCGGTTATTTGAATATAGAGGCTATCTTTGTCGACATGCATTGGTTGTTCTTCAATATTCTGGCCATTCGGTGTTCCCATCTCAATATATCTTGAAACGGTGGACAAAAGATGCAAAGCTCAGGAATGTAATGGGAGAAGAATCTGAACATATGCTGACTAGGGTGCAACGATACAATGATTTATGTCAACGAGCACTAAAACTGAGTGAAGAGGGGTCATTGTCTCAAGAGAGTTATAGTATTGCATTCCATGCACTACATGAAGCACACAAAGGTTGTGTTAGTGTTAACAATTCTAGTAAAAGTCCTACAGAAGCTGGTGCATCAGGGGCTCATTGTCAGCTTTCCACTGAAGAAGATACCCAAAGTAGAAATATGGGGAAGTCAAACAAAAAAAAGAATCCAACTAAAAAGAAAAAGGTTTGTTGTTTGTAAAAACTTAATTTCTACACTTTTATGTATTTTACTATCATGATCTCCTCTTTGAATTGCAGGTGAACTCTGAAGCTGAAGTGATGACAGTTGGAGCACTAGACAACTTGCAACAAATGGTTTGTCCCCCTATTAGTTAACCTCTCAAGGAGTGTTTAATCTTATAGTCTTGGGATAAAAAGCCTCTTGATGAAATATCAGCTTGATGTTGGGATGTATGAATTTATGTAAACCTATAGCAAAAATGTTATGAAACATTACATGGGAATTCCAACTTTGTTAAATGGATACATGTGTCTTCTTGCTTGAAGTAAACAGCACCAGTTAAAAGGAATATTCTTTTGTAGGACAAATTCAGCACAAGAGCTGCAGTAACCCTTGAAGGTTATTATGGCACCCAACAAAGCGTACAGGGGATGGTATGAATATGATATGCTGCAGTTCTAACGTTTTATTATTTACATTTAGTGAGTGAACTTTACATATTTTTTTTATTTGGTGACTTAGTTGAACTTAATGGGACCAACACGTGATGATTACTACGGGAATCAACAGACTCTTCAGGGGCTGGTGCGTGGAAGAAATTCACTAATTTTCTAAAATACTTTTGACAGTTTATAAACAGCGGTTTATATGTGTAGGGACCAATAAGTTCGATACCAACAAGTCACGATGGTTATTATGGTGCACATCAGGGCATGCCTGGTCTGGTATGGTTCACTAAAGCTTAGAATAATTTTCTCGTCCTCATAATGTTTGATGAATTCTTATATGGTCATAACATGCAGGCACAACTGGATTTTTTGCGAACTAGTTTCACGTATGGTATTCGGGTTAGTATGGTAATTTAAACCTTTTCATGTAATGTTTTATTTCTGAGGAGCACTTTTATAGTAATGCCTTCGTCGTTATGACAGGATGATCCTAATGTGAGAGCTGCACAGCTGCATGAGGATCCATCAAGACATGCCTGAGTTATCACCATCCTTTATAACAAGGTAGTTGATATTTTGAGTTTAACCCAACATTTTGTTGTGATGAAGTGAGTAGTTCGTTGATGATTAATAGTTGAATCAGTGATGCCAAATTATTCGTATTTATAGGCTGGTGAAGCGAAGGGTATGAGCTGATTAACCGCGGTTGAGAATGGAATACCTCGTGCCTGTTTGAGGTTATATTGTTGGAAAAGCTCCAAATCCGGTATTTGTAATATAATACTGTTACGTTGATAATAATATAGGATAACTGTTGTTAACGTCTATTATCAATATTAATAGATGTTGTAAGGTTTTAGATTTAACCTCGTGTTGTATTATATGCTTATTCTTTAGGCTACTTGGGAAATTGTAATTATGAAATATTTATGTTAGTAACGAAAAAGTATTCGCATGCTTTTCTTATTTCAGTTAATGCAAACGAGAATAAAATATTCATTTAGAATTTCATTTTCTCCTTGTTACTCTCAATCCTCTTAAAGTTAAAAAAGAGAAAAAATAATTAAGAGGATATGAAATGTCAACTTTGCCCTCATTGGAACATGTCCTGAACCAAATCCTCCGGAAGAAACGAACTAGCCTTCTAACAAACGCCCCAAATCCACTCTGGGCCAACGAAGGGCCATAACTACCTCCCTCCAAGCACTGCTGGGAAACCATCTCGCCACCCTGCCTCTGCCTTAGCCACCGTTCAACAGCATAGTTAGCCACGGCCTTGTTCTTCCCTGCCGTCAAGTGTTTTTGACAAAAGGAAAAGGGTCTTGCCTCCGTGAACTTAGTTCAGATTAGTGCTATGAAGTTTGCTGAGCTTTTCTATAGTCTATTTTTTAATTTGGACCAATTCTTTATTTAAGAGTAGAATGCAGTTTAGAGTGAGATTAAATTTCTATTGTATGGCCTAAATAAAAAGAGTTTTTCGAAGCTGGCCATAGGCCCCTAACTTAACAGATTCCGTGGGAAGTGGGATTGTTACTGGAATTGTTAACACACACGTGATGATTACTATAGGAATCAACAAACTGGAAGAAATCATGTCATTTTTTCCACACAATTTCATAAGTTGCACAAAACATATATAGACTTTATACTGAATCGCCGATCCTCCAAAACAAGAAAGATGAAAAATAACAAAGAAAATATAAAACAATGAATAGAGCAATGCCATTTACACTTAAATATATGCTAATCACCGAATTTTATCCCAAATTAATTGCTGAGGCAAATAAGTCTCCTTTAATATTATGATACCTACGATAATTTTAATTTCTCCTTTAATATATTGCCATGCCTATCATAATTTTAATTTCTAGAATGAGATTGAACGAAATGGATTAGAATGAAAATAAATACAATGTGAAATCTTCTATTTGATCAATGTCATGCCAAACTTAAAATTAAACTAATTTTATTTGAAAAATTGTATTCATATAAAAAAATAAATTACAATTTTATTAAGAAAAAAAAAAGGAACAATATTTAAGAATATGTATAACGTAATAGAGAAAGATAAAAAATGATATAAATTATTATAAAAATTTGTAATTATCCTATTGAGTTTTTAGCATTTAATTCATTTTAAAATTTTTATTGTAAAAAAATAATTTTTTATTGTATCCAAGAACACAAAATATGCAACTAATAAATAATAAATTTTTATTGAAAATTTTAGTATTTAATATCATCAACGCATTGAATATTATAATTTTAATAAAATCTTATTATATACACGTTAAAAAAACTAAAAAGGAATCTATATTTTTATTTATAAAATCTTTTTATCTAGGACATAAAAATAAAAAATATTAATTATTTTATTAGTCTTTAAAAAATGACATAACATTCAGGTTATCACTGTTTAAAGTGAAACCTCATTATAAAAGCACATTAATTTAACTTGTTAATCAAAACATAAAAATGCAATGATTAAATGTTAATGAGTATAAAAAATAATGAAAACTTCTAAAAAATTATAAAGAGTTTTACATTAAAAAATACTAAAAATTAGTTAAAAAATCATATAAATAAAAATATAGAGTATTTTATTTTGTTTCTCAACCTTATTAATTCAAGAACAAGAACGAAGAGATACGCTTTGCTACTTCCACATTCCCATTTTATTTTTCTCATCCTTCGTGCTTCCGTTTTTTTTTTAATTCTAATTTTTAATTTATCTTTTTTTATCATTAAGAATGAAAATAAATTAAATTGAGTTAATTTTTAAATATTTAAATTTTATTTATTTAAAAAATTTGAAATTTAAATTTAGATCTTTTACTTCACATAAATTTTTTTGTTTCGTACAGCTTTAAAGTTTATCAAGTCTATGAAAATAAAATATCATTAAATAAATTTAAAATTTATATAAATAATCGATTAAAATAATTACAAACTTAAAATTTACAAAATATAAATTTAATAAATAAATTTAAAATTTATATTTAATATATATATATATAATTTAAAAGGCTAATAAGGTTAAATATTATTTATAAAAATATATTTTTATAACATTAGAACATACTAAACTAGATCTTACTTGTACCATTTATACAAAAAGTTAATCAAAATTATCTCAAATAATAAAAAATATATTTAGAAAATATATGTCATTACTAATTAAACAATTTTAAGATATACATGCATATTGAGCACTAATTATATATAAATACAAAAACATATATAAGAAAATATATAAAGCAGGCACTCATAAAAATTTTTAAATATACATAAATATTAAAGTAAAATATACAACACTTACACAAAAATTAAAGTAACATACATCATTTATAATAAATATTGAACAAATCTCATAACAAAAAGAATTTCATAACTATTTATTTTAAAATATTACTCTAGGTGGCATATCACATATGACTTATCTTTTTTTAACAAAATTACATTGGGATTAGGACTTTAGTAGAGGTAGATAGTTTGAACTCTATTTTGCTCAAGATTAAGAATGTGCGAAGTGAAGCTCTGAAACCATGAAGATAGATGAAGATAGAAGATGAAGATTCTATTTTGATAATAAGGAAAAAGTCATCTAGGTTCCTTTTATTTGAAATTAACTATTAAAAATTAAAAAATTTATATTTTAACAAATTATGTAAATATATTAATATTATATAATATTAAAATAAATATTAGATAAACAAGCTCTCGAGTAGGCTAAACAAACTTTTTTACAAGTTTAATCCTAATTTGTTTATCTATAAAGACTTTTTAACAAATCTAAATTTGTATATTACTAAACAAGTTAAGTTAGACTTAAGGATGAAAGTATTGGCTTTGAATGTTTAAGTTTGATCTTTTAAAAATTTTAAAATCTGAGTCTGAGCATGTTACCTATCACAAGTCTTTTTTTATAGTAAGGCCCGATCTATTTTAAATCCTACCAAACGTTCAAGTTTGTTTAAAAGCTTATAATGCAAAAAAATCAATAAATAAACTTAAATCTCATAAGATAAAAGATCATTAGTTTGTTTAAAACCTAACTTAAGTCAACCTGTTTAGTAAATAAGTAAATTTAGACTTGTTAAAAAATCCTTTTAGATAAACAAGTCAGGTTTAAGCTTATAAAAAATTCAATTTAACATATTCAGATGTTTATTTATCTTTATATATATATATATATATATTATATAATTTATTAAAAATAAAATTTTATTTCAAATAAAGGGAATCTTAATTGACTTTTTATTTGTCATCTTAATAGAACCCTAGGCAATTTATTTAAATAAACAAGTTGACTTAAGTTAGATTTTTAACTTATTTTCATCCCTAGTTAAACCAGTCTCTTATCAAATGGTCTAACTCATTTTCTATTTATCATCTGGTTTTACACCTCCTTTGCTTTCTTAGTTATATTGGCTTGGTTTAATTCTTATCAAATGGTCTAACTTATTTTCATTTTTATTTATCATATGATTTCGCACCTTCTTTACTTCTTTGATTATGTTAGTTTGATTTAGTTCTTGGTTGTTGTAATTGTCTTTAATTTCATAAATTGTCTATATGTATTTTTCATATTCTTCTTCATTCTTTCATTGCTTCATCTCCTTAAGCTAAATGTTATCTTTTTTTTTTAAATAATTTTTTAAAAATAATTTGTTTGATAAACTTTCTAAAGTAAGGTTTCAAAATATATATACACTAAATGGGAATAAAAACTTTTAGTACATAGATTGTTAAGTTTTCGAATCATACTTTTGGACTGAAGTGAAAATAAATAAGATCAACTTTTGGAATTAAATAACTACTAGCGTTTTTAGAATTTAAAGTTTGAAATGCACATTAATGTTTTTAGAATTTAAGTTTTTAATGTTAAAATGAAGTTTTTAAAATTCAAATTTCAAAAGTTATCTATTTTATCAAATTATATATTTTATTATTTATAAAGTGTATAAATAGATACATATATTTTGTTATTTATAAAAAAGTGTATAAATAGATACTTGATTTTGTTATTAACATGAGTTGGTTATTGTTTGTACAACTATAAAAAGAATAAGGCAAAATACTTTCTATCTAGAAAATTATATAGGTTGCCTACAATGAGGATATAAAGAATATACTTCATCCACAAATTCTGTGAAAAGAGAATGTAATCATGTAGTTGGGCGAGCATCAGAACATTTAGATTAAAGTAGATGCGTCTGTTTAGTATTGACTGAACATTTTTTTTTTGTGGTTTTCCAGTGTTTTGAAAAAATGTATGTGTTTGATCACATTATTTGTTGGTTAAAGATGAAGATGTAATATTTAATATTTTAGTTAATATTTAAAATTATAAAATTATTAAATAAAAATATTTTTTTATTAGAATATGTTATTTTAAGATTTCAACTATGTTATTTTTATATCTTTATCTATATTTTTTATTTATCTTTTTTTTTAAAATAAAAATAGGTTAAGCTAAATTAAATTTAGAGTGTTTGTATTTTATTTATTAAAAAATTCAAATATTTAAATTTGAATTTATTATCTATTATAATTATTTTTTTATCAAGATCAGATCTATTTTAAAGTTTATTAAATTTACAAATCTGTTCAAAGTCTATAATATAAAAAATTTAATAAATATATTTAAAATTTGTATAAATAATTGATTTAAAAAATTTTAAAAATAAATAAAAGATAGATCTAAAATATATATATATATAAATGATTTAAAATATTTATAAATTTAAAATTTTTATAAAAATATATTTTTTAAAATTGTAAAATATTTAAACTAGTTGTTAGTAGTATTATTTGTGAAAAAATTAAAATTATCTTACCAAGCAATGAAAAAGATATTTAAAAGATTTATGTTTTAAATTAAATAAATTTAGAACATATATATTAAAAATATTAACTATATATAAATATAACAATATAAAAAATATATATAACGTACATACGTATAAATAAGATAATATATCATTTATAATATAATTTTTTTTATACAAAATTACTTTAAACATTAGTGATTAAATAAAGTTAATTGATTAAAAATTGTTCTATTTTAATAATAAAAATTAAATCATCTAAAATTATTTTTATTTTAAATTAAAAAGTAAAAATTTTATTTTTAATAAATTATATAAATATAATATATTAAAATAAATATAAAAAATAAATTAAATAATTTTTTAATATTTAAATTTAATTTATTTATTAACAAAATTTTTAATAAACCTAAATCCCTGTCTTTTAACACGTTAACTCAAAGTTTAAACATGTGTAACTTATCTCCGTCACACTCTTCACATTTTCATTTTCAATATGTTCTTCTTTCAGATCTTCTTGGTTTAGTTCTTCTTTCTTTTTCTCTATGTTTGTCCTTTGGGAAACATGTTTACTTGCTGTCTATTTCTCACACTGACAACAAAGGAGATGCATTTTGTGTCAGCCAAACAAAGATAATGACAACTTTTTTACATGTTGTGTCAGCCATTTTGCTTTTCTTCCTTTTAATCTAAGATGATACTGTTCTGAATGCATTTTTCTTTTAGTATAAGATTGAAATTCTGTAACATTTTATCTAGCATGCTCCATAGTTTTGAAGGTACATTTGCTTCTTTTCCACATGATTATTAATTTTTTTAAAGACATATCTAATATATCAGAATTGTTTGCTTACAACATGTTGAATAAATAAAATTTTTAAAAAATAATTCATAAGCTAATTTTTTTTATCTTGTACTTTGCCTAACTAATTGCTAAACAGGAGTGGTACAAACCACTATCAAAGCCCTTTATCAAAATCTATCAACCCAAGATACAAAATCATTATAAGCCATAACCTTACATGGAAAAGATAAACATTTCAATCTACATCAAGTACATCCTAATATATTTGATATTTTGACCATTCAATTTTAAAATTATTTTAAATAACAATTTTTTTAAAACAATAGAAAATCAAAATATACATAAATATTCATCACTATACATTATTATTTCTCAATCTTATCTTTTAACCTTTATATAGACTATCAACCAATCAATCATCTTCCATTGACCTGTGGATCTTAATTTAATAAAAGAAATTTTAAGACTCAAAATGTCATTATAAAAAATTCTTAAAAAAAAAAAAAACTTAAATAGTAGGTTAAAAGAACGAGAATGGATGGATGTACCAAACTTAAACTAGTTTATTACAATATGATGGAATTCAACTAATTTGTTCCCATTTTGGATGCTTATCCAATTTAAAATGTCGCTTGAACCAATCATTGTATAAGTCAATTTATTTAAAACATCTAAAGCATTAACAAACCTTCATATGGCAGAAAAGTATATAAATATAGATAAGGAAATCATTTATAGATCTATTATAAAATGAATTAATATATAAACACGTTTATCTATAATAGATTAAAAACATAAAATTTAAAATTTAATCAGTTTAATATTTTACTTTATTTATTTTCTTTAACTGTTGTTTGAAAATCGAACGAGACACTTTGTTCCATTTAAAATGTTTTGTTTCATTATAAAAAATACTAAAGAACATAGGAACAATACATTGAATTAGGTATTTTGCTTTATTCAATATTTTTTATTCTATTAAAAAATATTAAAAATAGAAAAAAATACATATTGAATGAAAAAATACATTACTCCATTCAAAATGTTTTGCTCTATTTAAAAATATTAAATATTTAATTTAATTATGTTTTTTTTTCCATCTTCTATAATTTATCATCCGTCTCTCAAGTTCTTTCATTTCAGCTTTTGTTCTTTTTTCTCTTTTTTTTTTTTTCTCGTGGAAACGTTCCTTTTAAAACTAAATACTAAATACTTCCTCTCCTTATTTAACATTTCTGACAACTCTGTTGTTTTGAGATAAAATTTTTATATATTTAAAATCTATCATATTAAGCAAAAATAAACGCACTTAGAACTTAATGTTGAGCCATTATTAGCCTATTCATTCACACCCGATTGCAATTTGAAATTTCAGTGGGCTTAATTTCAGCTTGTATTTTGATATTTTCCTATCATGGTTTCTTGTTAGATCAACTGGAACATATATACAAACAAACTTATTTATTTACAGTGAGATTGTTGATATCTATGAATCCAAACAAAAGAGACTAATGCTACGCAGACAGGACATTTCCATCCTACAAAACAAGATTTAAAGCTGAAAAATATACCCAGTCCAACATCTTTTCAATCATTGCATAATAAAAGACAAACTAATTAGTGGCATAATTGAACCGCCACATAATGATCACAATCAAGGACCACCTTCCATGATATTTTCTCCACCTCCTGCCAAATTGAATTTTATTGGCTGCTGCCATAATTTCAAATACTGCAAATTGAATTTTTGTGAAAAAAAAATATGTTCCTTAAAAATTAAAACTTGAAAAGTTAAAAATAACAAACTATAATTTATCACTTCACCAATTACATAGTCAAACCAAACTAAAATTTAATTTACTGATTATATATTCAATTTATTAAAAAAATCTAACAGTTCAAGCTTACTTTAACAATGATTATAAATCTATATATACTTATATTATAACATGAATATATATATATATATATATATATATATAATATATAAAATTAAAATTTTTAAATTCCAATTAATTTAATATTTTACTTTATTTACTTTTTTAACTATTATTGAAATTAAATGAGCAAATTACAGAACATATATTTTTGTTATATTTAAAATATATTTTTTATTAAAAAATACAGGAAATTTATTTTTACAATAAAATAAAATAAAATTTAAATTCAAAAAGTCATGCAATATTATTTTAATCTTATGTTTTACCATTATACTAATTCTATTAGTTTAAATGAATATACATTTAACCACGTATTTTTTCCCCTTTAATAATTCTGTTTCTTTAAAAAAATATGAAATAATATATAAAACAAAATATACATTGAGTCAGAAGATATATTGCTACACTTGGTTTTTTTTTTCTTTTTCTAACTTAAAGATGCATTAAAAATTTCATGCTTCAATCATTTT
Organism: Canavalia gladiata; assembly: GCA_037954105.1. NCBI lineage: Eukaryota > Viridiplantae > Streptophyta > Magnoliopsida > Fabales > Fabaceae > Canavalia > Canavalia gladiata. Next base: position 2,408,168 of record CM075663.1, on the reverse strand, counting down.
TTTATATTTTTTTTATTATATTTTATTTTTTTCATTTTTTTATGTTTTTGTCTCAACTTTTTATTTTAACATATTACTCTTTTGACTTTTTTAAAAATTTAATTTTTAAAATAATTAACCAATCATAAAATATATATTTAAAATAGTATGTTATTAATATTGTTTATTTCAATTTTTTTATTATTTTTAAAAATATGTGTGCTTATTACTTATTTATAAGTGGTGTTAAGAACAAATGAAATGAAATAGAAGAAGGTCTAAGCACACGTAAGCTGTGCAGGAATATCTTTTAAACTAAATAATAACTTATGAAAAGTAAAAAAATAATTACAAAATTTTAATATTTTAAGTGATGATAATTATTTCGTTAATTATTATTTAAGATATTAATTAATGAAACATAAAATAACTTGAAAACAAAGTCTATAACCATTTATTAATGAAACTTAAATAACGTCATTTGGTCACTTACAAAATGTTTAAATTAATTTTATTTTATACTATTTCTATAATTATTTTTATTATAAATAAGGAAATAATTTTTTTATCTAATTATAAAAAACAAAATTATTTTTAGATATATTATTTTTAAGTTATTTTATAATATATTTATATTTTATTATAAAATTTGTTAATAAAATATTTAATTACTTTTTATATCATCAATTTATATATTTAATATTATAAATATTTTACAAATAAAATTTAAATTTATAAAATTAATTATTTTAATTATTTTTTAGTAAAAAAATTGAAACTAATATATAACAATTCAAAAAAAATTTCAAGGCTGTAGAAATGCATATCCTTGCTTAGAATCAAAATATTTGTCTTACATGATTAGTCTTCTCTAACTTTAATTTATAAAAAAATTATCAAATTAAGAAAGACAACAATAAAATAAATAGATAAAATAGTATAGAAAAACTTCTTCACGAACTCGATGAAGATGCCACATCCTACAAATTTTGTTTCAGTAAAAAAGTAAAATATATATATATATATATATAATTGTATTTTTAATATTTTATTTTGTATATAATTTAGATTTAGTATTTATTTTATTATTTTAATTTTTTTATTTTATTGAAATTGTTAATTTTGTTTATTATTATTAAAATTTTCTTTAATTTTAACTTAAAATATTAATGTATATAATTTAATTTTGTAATTTATTTATTTATATTTAAATCTTTTATAAAACCATTTAATTAAAAAATATATTTTGATCTAAATATATTAAGTTTATTTTTGTAAAAAAATTAAAATGTAATTCAACTAATATCAAATTATGCATATTAAATTTTGTTAAAATTCATACATACAGCAATGCTTTTATGAAAGACATTTTTATAATTTTTTTTAGTTATTAATAGTGCTAAATTAATTTTTACTAATATCATTTATATAACTAGTTAATTAAATTTATATAACAAATAATAATAAAAATATTTATAAAATATAAAAATATATAATATACATGCATATAATAATATATAAAAAAATACAATACCTGCATACATAAACATTTACATAAACAAATTTAGATATACATAAAAATTAAAATAAAATAAATAAAATTTATATTAAAATTAAAATACACAATATTTAAAATAAATATTAAAAAAATTTAATAATAAAAATTTTATAATTTAATATTTTAATACATTATATTAAATAATATATCACCTATAATATATTTTTTTTATATAACATTATTTTAACAAAAGATAGATTATAAAATTTTAAATCTATAAAAATAGATAAAGGTAGAGATATCCTTATTTTTAAAATAAAAAATAAGTTCCTTTTATTTTAAAAATAAAAATTTTATTTTTAATAGATTATATAAATATTATATATATAATATATTAAAATAAATATTATAAATATAAATATATAATACGTAATATATAAAAACAAATAAATTTTTTAAATAAATTAATCAAACGTTTTTATAAATCTAAAATTTATTTATTTATTAAATTTAACAAATATAAATTTTTATTTGTTAAAAAAATTAAGCTAAACAATTTTATTATTTCCTTTTTATTTTTTATATTTCCATAATATCAGTTTATCGTATTATAGTTTTTATAATATTTAAAAAATATTAAAAAATATTAAAAATATTATTTATTAAATTTAGTAACATTTTAAGAAGTGTTGTATTTAATTTATATTGTAAAATATTATTAATAATATTTAAAAAATATTATAAAATTATAAAAAATATTATCTATTAATTTTAATAATATTTTTTTAAAAATATTGTATCTGATATATATTAAAAAAATTAATATATAATAATGTGTTTATCTTTTAAATCTTTTTTATACTAATTATGTATTGCTGTTTATTTCTTATTCACTTGAAAACAAAGAAGATGAACCTAATATAATAATGTGTTTATTTCTCTTAAATATTATTAATAATTTTTTTTATACGTTTGTTTGCATGCACAGTTAACAACTTTTTTCACATGTTATACGAGATTTTTATTATTATCTTTTACCTTCTACAGTCAGAAGATATTATTTTATCATTTTTAAATATAAAATTGATATTCTACAAGATTTTATCTAGTATGCTCTCCATTTCTTAAGATATACTTTTCTTTATATGACTATTATTTTTTTTAAAATATTTATCTTACTAAAATTATTTACTTACAAGATATTAAATAGATAAAAATTTTAAAAATAGTTTATAAGCTAATTTCTGATAAAAATATATCTTTTTATCTTATACTTAGCATAACTAATTGAGACATCCCACTCAACATTAAATACATCCTAATATTTTGATCATTTAATCAGTAAATTATCACAATTTTTTAAAAAATTGCAACAATATTTTTTAAGATATTAAAAAAATTAAAATATATATAAATATTTGTTATTATATGTTTATTATTTTTTAATTTTATTTTTAACTTTTAAATCAATCATCTTCACGTTTTTATTAAAGAAATCTTAAAAGTTTAAATTAAATATCATTATAAAAAATCTCCCTTAAAAACACTTTTAAACAGTATATTAAAAATACAAGTGAGATGAATGTACCAAACATAGAACAGTTTATTTTAAAATCGTATAACGAACAATAGTAAAACATATCCAACTTAAAAGTTTGATCGAATTCAACTATTTGTTCCAATCTTAATGCTTACTCAATTCAAAATGTTGCTTGAACAAATGTTTACATTACTCATTATATAAGTCAATTTATTTAAAATATCTACAGCACTGGCAAACATTTATATGCAAGAAGTATATAAATATAAATAAGGACATAATTTATTCATCTATTATATCATAAATTAATATATAAGTATGTTTATTTATTATAAATTATAAATTAAAAATTTTGAAATTTAATCAATTTAATATTTTACTCTTTATTTTTTTTAACTATTGTTTGAAAATTGAGAAAGCAAATTACACAAAACACTCTGTTCCAACTAAATATTATTTTAATGTCATAGGTACTGAACGAGTCATTTAACATTAATTCCTTTTACTTTTAGATTTTCTATCTTCGACAGCGTACCATGTACATGTGTCAACGTTACCCCATATCATATATAATATAAGATTATGTACAACACTAAAAGATAGCCATCAAACTTTAAATACTTGTTCTGAAAGTTACTGTCCCTGGTATACAGTAAATTACAGAATTGAACTCATAAAAATCGGTGAAATAAAAATAAAGTAAATATTCACAAAATAATATGAAATTTGTGACATATTAGCATAGTAAATATTTTTAAATAAATTATTAAAAATGTCATTTAAAAACCGCATTGAACTTGTACATCAACATGGTAAGGTATCACATGTATAATTTTATATTAAACACCAGTAACTTTTTTGAAAAAATAAAATAAAATATATTAATATTATAAAAGTACAATAAGTATTTAAAATTACATCATTGATAATCGATATAGTTAAATTTGTACAACAAGCATCTCACATAATTATTTTTTATATTTGTTCAACAGTAATCTTGTTCTGGTGTGCATGAGTACATGCTACCATAAATTCATAATCCATTTATATACTAGACAAATTAGAAGAAGGTTTAAGCACCCGTAGGCTATAAGCTATGTAGGAATATTTTTTAAACTAAATAATAACTTATGAAAATTAAAAAAAATAATTATAAAATTTTAATATTTTAAGTGATGAGAATTATTTAGTTAATTATTATTTAAGATACTAATTAATGAAACATAAAATAACTTGAAAACGAAGCCTACAACCATTTATTAATGAAACTTAAATAATGTCATTCGGTCACTTACAAAATGTTTAAATTAATTTTATTCTATACTATTTTTATAATTATTTTTATTAGAAATAAAGAAATAATGTTTTTATCTTAATTATAAGAAACAAAATTATTTTTAGATATATTATTTTTAAGTTATTTTATAATATATTTATATTTTATTATAAAATTTATGTTAATAAAGTATTTAATTACTTTTAATATCACCAATTTACATATTTAATATTATAAATATTTTAAAAATAAAATTTAAATTTATAACATTAATTATTTTAATTATTTTTAGTAAAAAATCAAAAATAAAATATAACAATTTTAAAAAAATTTCAAGGTTGTAGAAAGGTATATCCTTCCTTAAAATCAAAATATCTATCTTACATGATTAGTATTTTCTAGCTTTAATTTTAAAAAAATTATCAAATTAAGCAGACAACCATAAAAGAAATAGACACAACAGTAGTATAGAGAAATTTCTCCACAAACTCAATGAAGATACTACATCGTACAAATTTTGTTGCAGAGAAAAAATAACAATAAAATAAAATACAGATTGAATTAGGTTTTTAATATTTTATTTTATATTTAATTTAAAATTTAGGGTTTTAGTATGTATTTTATTGTTTTAATTTATTGAAAATTTTAATTTTGTTCATTATTATTAAAATTTTCTTTAATTTTAACTTAAAAATATTAGTGTATATAATTTAATTTTTAAATTTATTTACTTATATTTAAATCTTTTTATAAAATCATTTAGTTAAAAAAAATATTTTTTATATTTCGATCTGAATATATTAAGTTTATTTTTGTAAAAAATTAAAATGTAATTCAACTAATATCAAATTATGTATATTAAATTTTGTTAAAACTAATACATACAACAATGTTTTTACAAAATATATTTTTATAATATTTTTTTAAGTTATTAATCGTGTTATTAGCATTATTTTTACAAATAATCAATCAAACTTATATGATAAATAATTAAAATATATAAAAAACATTTATATTTTTATAAATTAAATAATATTAAAATATATATATTAAACATTAACTATATATAATATAATAATATATACAAATAAATAATGTGCATGCATATAATAACATATAAAATGATATAATGTGTATATGTATGTTTATATAAATAAATTTAGATATATATAAAAATTAAAGTAAAATAAATAAAATTTATATTAAAATTAAAATATATAATACTTAAAATAAATATTAGATAAATTTAATAATAAAAATTTTATAATTAAATATTTTAATATTTTAATATATTATATTAGATAATATATCATATATATATATATAATATTTTTTTATATAATATTATCTTAAAAATTAAAGTTTAAATAAGGTAAATTATTGTAATTGTATTTTATTTAAAATTAAAAAAATATGTAAAATAAAGTTCTAAAATAGATAAAAAAAATTATCAGAAAGGATTCTATTTTTTAAAATAAAAAAATAAGTTTTTTTCTTTTAAAATAAAAAATTTTATTTTTAATAAATTATGTAAATATTATATATAATATATTAAAATAAATATAAATATATAATATGTAGTATATAAAAATAAATAAAATTTTACATAAATTAATCAAATTTTTTAAACTTAAAATTCATTTATTTATTAATTTTTTTAACAAATTTAAAATTTTGTTTATTAAAAAAATTAAGCCAAATAATTTGACTATTTCCATTTTTACTTTTATATTCTCACTATGTTTATAATCTTTTTCTTTAATTTTCTTTTTATGTTTGTTGTCTCAGAAATCATGTATATTATTGTTTGTTTATTAGGCACTGAAAACAAAGGAGATGGAAGCGCTGTGTAATTGTATGTACCGCTATAATGACAACTTTTTCACGTATATAAACTATTTTATTTTTAATTTTTAACTTCTATTATGAGATGATATTGTTTTTTAAATGTTTTTTAAATATAAAATTGATATTACATAAAATTTTATCTAGCACGCTCCATATCTTTTGGAGATACATATTTGCTTTTTTTTTATAATTTTTTAAAAATATTTATCATATTAAAATTATTTACTTACAACATATTAAATAGATAATATTTTAAAAAATAATTTGTAAGCTAATTTTTCATAAAAATATTTTATTTTTTATCTTATACTTAACCTAACTAATTCAAACTTTCACTCAACCTTAAATACATCATAATCCACTAAGTATGTTGATGATTTAATCTGTAAATTGTCACAAATCTTTCAAAAAGTGCAACAATATTTATTAAGACCGTACAAAATTCAGAATATATATAAATATTTGTCATCATATGTTAATTATTTCTTAATAACTTTTAAATCAATCACCTTCTTGTACTTTAACTTAATAAAAAAAATTTAAAATTTAAAATATTATTATAAAAAAAAATTAAAAAACCTTAAACAGTAGGTTAAAAACGTGAATAAGATGAATGTATCAAATATAAAACAGTTTATTTTGATATCATATAACGGACAATAATAAAATATATTCAACATAACAAACTGATCCGAATTCAATTATGTGTTCCCATCTTAATGTTTATCCAATTCAAAATGTTGCTTAAAGGAATGTTTACATTACTTATTATATAAATTAATTTATTTAAAACATCTGAAGCATTAGTAAATATTTATATGAAAAAAATATATAAATATAAACAAGGAAATAATTTATACACCTATTATATCATAAATTAATATATATAGATTTATACACCTATTATAAAATATCTGTTAAAAAAAATATTTTTTAATATATTTATTTATTATAAACTAAAAATTAAATATTTTAAAATTTAATTAATTTAATATTTTACTCTGTTTATTTATTTTAATTGCTATTTGAAAACTGAGGAAGCAAATTACAGAACACACTTTGTTCTATTTAATATTTTATTTTCAAAAATATTTAAAAAATAAAAAGATACATATTAAGTGAAAAAATACATAATTCCATTCAAAATATTTTATCTTAATTATTTATATCAAATTTTATTAAAATTAAATAATTATAAATATATAATATAAATCATTTAATTCCAAATTTGCGGCCGAAATATATATGATAGAAAAGTTAAAGTCCAGGTTAGTTTTAGAATAGTTATCAAATAAAAAATTATGAAATAAAAAATAAAAGAAAGAGAAGGAGTGAAAGAGAGGCAATAAAAAAAAATAAGAAAAGCTCATCCTTGTTCAAGAGGATGGTGTTGCATTCTAATAAAATAGCATAATAGTCTAACTCGCTGTTGTCATTTGTCTGCAGCATTGTACTGTACATGTTCCCTACTTACTTCAAAACTGTTTTTATTGTTCTCTTTTTCTATTTTTTTATTTTACAAAGTGAATTTTTTTTATAACACACTTTATTTTCTCAAAATAATTTGTTAAAAATTAGTTTACTTTGATTTGAATTTTTTAATTTATTTTAATCTAACCAAATTAAACTGAAAGTGTTTTTAGCCTTCAAATCAAGTGGGAAACATTTTTATAGTGGAAAATATTTTATTCCCACTAAAAATATTAAAAAAACTACGCACTTACTCATACATTTTATTTAATTTAAAATATTTTGTTCCATTTTTAAAAATAGTAAAATAAAAACAAAATAACACCAAATTTTAAAACACATTACCTCTTTCAAAATGTTTTGTTATATTTAATAAGACATTTAATACTTACTTATATGTCTTTCCATCTTCTCTTCTACTTTCTTAATCTTTTCTTAACATCTGTTTTTTAACTTCTTCCACTTCAGTTCATTTTTTTTATACGTTTTCCTTTCTTCCAAACATGTTTACTTGACACATACCTGTGTGTGATGCATTGAGAATGAAGGGAATGGAAAATACAAACATGCTGCTATTATGTTATAAGCCGTCACGTCACATGACGTGTGATTCTTTATTTTTTCTTTAATTTTATTTAGATACAAAATAGATCATTTTGAATTTTGTTTCTAATATAAGACTGGTATCTAATTTAGTAAGGTTTGGTCTAACATTGTTTGCAATTTTAAGGAAAAACATAGATAAATACGTCCTTTCCTGAGTTAACATTTCTGATACCTTTGTTTTCAAGATAAAATTTTCATATCTTTTAAATCTATCGTGCTAAATAAAAATGTTGAACATAAACACACTTTGAAACATTGTTTAACGTGGAGCCGGACACTCCTAGTTGTGATTTCGGTGGGCTTAATTTTTTCAGTTTGTATTTTGATATTTTCCCATCACTGATTTTGTTAAATCAATTGGAACACATGTAAATAATTTTTTCTCACTTTCATGTTCAGATGAAATAAAACTTATTAAATATACATGTAAATATTAACATAAATAAATTTATTTTTAGTCTAAGTTATTGGATTTGTTTTATTTTTTTATTTTTTATTTTATAAATTTATAAATTAATAAATCAAATAAATAAATTGATAGATATATTGTAAGAAAATTATTACTCCACCCTGGAAATCCAAACAAAAAGACTCATGCAATGACACTCTCATCATAGAAGAGAAGATTTGAAAAACACATCTAGTCTAACATCAGATGTTAGTAATTTTACATAAATATAATTTTGGTTAACGAAACATTTAATCTATAATTATATATTATTTTAATTATTTAGATTAAATTTTATTAAAATTAAACAATTATAAATATATAATATAAATCATTTAATTCCAAATTTGCGGCCAAAATATATATGATAGAAAGGTTAAAGTCAACCGATGGTTTTAGAATAGTTATCAAATAAAAAATTATTAAATAATATAGCATTTAATGTAATTTAAATAGATGTAATTTAATATATGCTTGCATTGTAATTAAGAATGATATTTTTGTTATAAAATAAGAAATGATAGTAAAATAACTTAGTTTTGTTGTAAGAAAAGAAATATCATAGTCTAATTCACTGTTCTCTTTGTCGCATTACATTGTGTTGCATTGTATTGTGTGTGCTCCCAACCGGAGCATTCAGATAATTCCATTCCTTTCTTCACTTTTCAAATTGCTCTCTAATTCCTTCAACGTTGTTTTTTTTATTTTCTTTTTTTATTTTTATTCTTTTAGAAGTGAAAAAATTATTTCTCATAACACATTTTATTTTCTTAAAATAATTTGTTAAAAATTAGTTTACTTAATTTGAATTTTTTAGTATAATCAAATTAAACTGAAAGTGTTTTTAGAGATTGATTTAAATAATTTTGTAACCTTCAAAGTTGGAAACATTCCTATTTGAAAATATTTTGTTCCACTAAAAATATTAAAAAACATATACATTCAATCACATTTTACTTAATCACATTACATCCTTCAAAACGTATTGTTCAATTTAGGAAAACATTCAATATTTAATACTTCAATCATAATTTTCATATCTTTCCATCTTCTCTTTTCTATTTTTTTAATCTTTTTTTACTTCAGTTCATTTTTTCTTTTGCTTTATACGTTTTATTGCAAACATGTTTAGTTGCCATATACCTGCTATGCATTGAGAACGAAGGAATGAAAATACAAATTTATTATATATATAACTAAATGTTAACATATATAAATTTATTTTTTAGCATAAGTTGTTAAATTTATTTTACTTTTTATTTTAAAAATTTATAAATTAATAAATCAAATAGATAAATTGATAGATAATATTTAAGAAAATTATTATTCCATTCATATTGTTAATATCTATGCAATTAAAAATCTAAAATTACTACTTATTTATTGTTGATAATTAATTATATATTATTGGTAATTACTAAAAATAAAATTAGATATGTAGATAGATAAAATTGCTGTACCATTTGTTGTATACACAATCTTCTTCATGATAATCTGAATTTAGCCTGGAAAATTGGTGATGACTAAAAAAAGAATTTAAAAATAACTAAAAAAAATAAAGTAAAACAACATTAAAATAACGATAACAAAGCTCAAATGCTGTGGGTAAAATATTTCATTAGAGTTACTTCTAAAAGAGAAAAATTGAAATTGATTTTTCACTACCAACAGCAAAGATTTGTATCATGCTTTTTACCATTTTCAAGTAAAATATTTGTAATACACCCTTCTTTGGATTTAATTTTCTATTACCAATTAAATATTATTTTGATCTCATTAGTATTAAATGAGTCATTTTACGTGAATTCTTCTTACTTTTAGATTTCCTATCTTCAATACTACATCATATACACGTGTCAATGTTACCCACGTATAGTATAAGATCCTAAAATGCGGAAAAACAAAACAAATGTATAACACCAAAGGGAGCCGACAAACTTTAAATACTTGTTCTGAAAATTACTGTATCCTGTACATAGTAAATCCCCGTGATAACTCATTAAAATCGGTGAAATAAAGATAGAATAAATATTTACAAAACAACATAGAATTGATGATATATTAGCTTAATAAATATGTTTAAATAAATTATTAAAACTGTCATTTAAAAAATAAATTGCAGATATAGTATGAAAACAATAACCAACATAATCTTTACGTGGATTATTACCATGATGTGGACTTGTAAAGATATTACAAAGATAGAGTATGAAAACAATGACCAACATAATCTCCATGTGGATTATTACCATGATGTACCATGTTGGACTTGTGCATCAATGTTATAAGACATCAAATATGTAATTTTTTATTAAACATAGTAATTTTTGTAGAAACAGACAAATATAATAATATTATAAAAGTACAAAATAATAACTTATGAAAATTAAAACAATAATTATAAAATTTTAATATTTCAAGTGATAAAAATTATTTAGTTAATTAGTATTTAAGATACTAATGAAACATAAAATAACTTGAAAACAAGTGTATAACCATTTATTAACGAAACGTCATTAGTTCACTTACAAAATGTTTAAATTAATTTTATTCTATACTATTTCTACAATTATTTTTATTAGAAATAAAAAATAATGTTTTTATTTAAATTATAAAAAAATAATTATTATTAAATATATTTATATTTTATTATAAAATTTATGTTAATAAAGTACTTAATTACTTTTCATATCATCAATTTACATATTTAATATTATAAATATTTTAAAAATAAAATTTAAATTTATAACATTAATTATTTTAATTATTTTTTAGTAAAAAATTGAAAATAGTATATAACAATTCAAAAAAAACTTCAAAACTGTAGAAACGCATATCCTTCCTTAAAATCAAAATATTTGTCATGTATGATTAGTCGTTTCTAATTTTAATTTAAAAAAAATAAAAAAATTATCAAGTTAAAAAAGACAACCATAAAAAAAATTAATATAACAATAGTATAGAAAAACTTCTCCAACAAACTCGATAAAGATGCAACATCCTACAAAATTTTCAGTAAAAAAATAATAAAAAAATAAAATACAGATCGAATTAGAGTTTTACTATTTTATTTTATAGTTAATTTAAATTTTAATGTTTAGTATGTATTTTATTATTTTAATTTTTTTATTTTATTAAAGTTGTTAATTTGTTCATTGTTATTAAAATTTTCTTTAATTTTAACTTAAAAATATTAGTATATATAATTTAGTTTTTAAATTTATTTATTTATATTTAAATTTAAATTTTTCATAAAATTATTTAGTTAAAAAATATATTTTATATATTTCGATCTGAATATATTAAGTTTTTTTTAAAAAAAATTAAAATATAATTCAACTAATATCAAATTATGTATATTAAATTTTGTTAAAATTAATAATACAACAATACTTTTATGAAATACATTTTTATAATTTTTTTAAGTTATTAATCGTGTTAAGTTAATTTTTACTAGTATTATTTGTATAAATAATTAATCAAATTTATATAAAAATATATTTAAAATATATATATTATAATAAATTAAATAATTTTAAAATATATATTAAATATTAACTATATACAAATATAATAATATATAAAAATATATAATATGCATGTATATAACAATATATAAAAAATATAACACATGCATATATGCACGTTTGCATAAAAAAATTTAAATATATATACAAATTAATATAAAATAATAAAATTTATATTAAAATTAAAATATATAACATTTAAAATAAATATTAAATAAATTTAATAATAAAAATTTTATAATTAAATATTTTAATATATTATATTAAATAATATATCATATATAATATATTTTTTTATACAATATTATTCTAAAAACTAAAATTTAAATAAAGGTAGATTATTGTAATTATATTTTACTTAAAATTAAAGAGATGTGTAAAATAAAATTTTGAATCTATGCAGACAAAACATAAACAGAAGGATTCTATTTTTAAAATAAAAAATAAGTTTTTTTTAATTTTAAAATTAAAAATTTTATTTTTAATAAATTATGTAAATATTATATATAATACATTAAAAATAAATATAATAAATATCAATATCAATACATAATATATAAAAATAAATAAAATTTTAAATAATTAAATTTAATTTTTTTATAAATCTAAAATTTATTTATTTATTAATTTTTTTAACAAATTTAAACTTTTATTTGTTAAAAAAATTAAGCAATTTTACTATTTCCATTTCTATTTTTATATTCTCATAATTTTTATCTTTTAAATTATTTTTTTATTTTTTTTATATTTATTATTTATTACTGTTTATTTCTTAGGCACTAAAAATAAAGAAGATGGAAGCTGCATATACCTTTATTATGACAATTTTTTTCATATGTTATACGAAATATTTTATTTTTATATTTATTATTTATTGCTGTTCATTTCTTAGGCACTAAAAATAAAGAAGATGGAAGCTGCATACATACGTACCTTTTTAATGACAATTTTTTTCACATGTTATTCGAGCTATTTTATTTTTAGATTTTAATATAAGAAGATATTATTCTGTGTAGCATGCTCCCCATTTTTTAAGATACACATATGCTAATTTTTTTATATGACTATTATTTTTTAAAAAAATATTTATCTTATTAAAATTATTTACTTACAGCATATTAAATAGATAAAAATTTTAAAAATAATTTATAAGCTAATTTTTCATAAAAATATTTTATTTTTTATCTTATATTTATCGTATCTAATTGAAACGTCTTATTCAACATTAAATACATCCTAATATTCTAAATATTTTGATCATTTGATCTGCAAATCGTCACAGATTTTTAAAAAATTGCAACAATATTTTTTAAAACAGTTAAAAAATTAGAATATATATAAATTTTGCCATCATGCGTTTATTATTTCTTAATCTTACCTTTAACTTTCTGAATCAATCACTTTCTCGTTATAAAAAAATTTTCTTAAAAAATCCTTTAAATAATAGGTTAAAAATGTGAATGAAAATACAAAACATAAAACAGTTTGTTTTGAAATCATATAACGAAAATTAGTAAAACATATTAAATGAAAATCATAGAAAGAATAGTAGTAAAACATATTCAACTAAAAAATGATCGAATTCAACTATTTGTTCCAATCTCAATGCTTATTCAATTATAAACGTAAAAGCTGATCGAATTCAACTATTTGTTCCAATCTCAGTACTTATTCAATTCTAAATGTTGGTTGAACCAATGTTTACATTACTCATTATATAATCAATTTGTTTAAAACATCTAAAGCACCAGCAAACATTTATATGCAAAAAGTATATAAATATAAATAGGAAAATAATTTATTCACCTATTATATCATAAATTAATATATAAGCATGTTTATCTATTATAATTAAACATTGAAAATTTTAAAATTTAATCAATTTAATATTTTACTCTATTTATTTTCTTTAACTGTTGTTTGAAGATTGAGAAAGCAAGTTACACAACACACTTTGTTCCATTTAATTTTTTTTTTCAAAAAAGATGTAAAAAAATGGCATATTGAGTAAGAAAATACATAATTTCATTCAAAATATTTTTCTCTATTTAAAAATATATTAAAGATTTATTTCAATCATGTTTTTTTTCATCCTCTATCATTTATCCTATGTCTTTGAAGTTCTTTCACTTTGATTTTTTATTTTTTATTTTATTTTTTGATATTTCTTTTCATGGAAACATTTCTTTTAAAACTAATAATAACTTTTAAAATACAAAATACTAATATAAAATTATGATATTTTAAAGGATAAACCATTTCTTTTAAAACTAAATAATAACTTTTGAAATACAAAATACCAAATATAAAATTATGATATTTTAAGGAATAAAATCCATAATATAGATAATTTTATAATTAAGGTGCCAGTAAACGAAACACATTTGCTGTGAATGTCCATGAATATTTAATAATGAAATCTAAATATTTTAGTAGATTATTTACAAAATTTTAAAAATAAAAGAATCATTTTAAAAATTATTAAATTATAAAAACATATTTATAAATACAACAAAAGTATTTGTGATAATATAAACAAGTTTTTAATGACAATATAAATTAATTAAGCATTCTTAAATATGTTTTCATTAATATTTTAATAAATTAAAAATTAAAATTAAATAATTATTAATATAATAAATTTTTTATTTTTATTAATATATATATATATATTTATTAAAAAAATTTATATAAACAAAAAACAACAATAATTTATGTACATTCTAAGAATGTTAATTTCATTTTTTTATCATTCTTTCTTTATCTATCACTTTATCCATTATATTTATCTTTATATATATATATATATATATATATATATATATATATATATATTTCATTTTTACATTCAAAGAGTGTACATCAAATATTATCCTATAATATATATATATATATATATAAAAGAAAGTAAATTTATTCTAAATATTATATTTGTAATTTTACATAAATATAATTTTGGTTAATGAAACATTTAAATTATAATTATATATTATCTTAATTATCTATATGAAATTTTATTAAAATTAAACAATTATAAATATATAATATAAATTATTTAATTCCAATTTTTCGGCCAAAATATATATGATAAAAAAGTACAAGTCAACGATTGGTTTTTGGTTTTAGAATAATTATCAAATAAAAATTATTAAATAATATAGAATTTAGTGTAATTTAAATATATGTTAGTTAAAATAGCATTTAGTGTAATTTAAATAGATGTTAGTTAATATAGCATTTAATGTAATTTAAAAAACATCGTAGTCTAACTCACTTAGTATGGCACTGTTGTGTTGCACATGCATATGCTGTACTGGAACATTCAGATCATGCTTTCTTCACTCTTCACATTGCTATGTGATTCTTTCAATATGATTTTTATTATTCTCTTTCTCTGTTTTTATTTTCTTAGAAGTGAAAAAATTATTTTTCGTAACACTTTTTATTTTCTCAAAATAATTTGTTAAAAATTAGTTTGCTTTGATTTGAATTTTTTAATTTATTTAAATCTAACCAATTTAAACTGAAAGTGTTTTTAGTGATTGATTTAGATAATTTTGTAATCTTCAAATCAAGTTGAAAATATTCCTATAGTTAAAAATATTTTGTTCCGTTCCATTTTCAAAATAGTTAAAAAAAAAACAAAAAAACAAATGACACCAGTTTTTAAAACACATTACTTCCTTGAAAATGTTTTGTTCTATTTAAAAAGACATTCAATACTTAATACTTCAATCATGATTTTCATGTCTTTCTATCTTTTCTTTTCTACTTTCTTAATCTTTTGTTAACATTCTTTTTCAACTTCTTTTATTTCAGTTCATTTTTTCTTTTGCTTTATAGTTTTTATTTCTTGCAAACATGTTTACTTGCCATATAACTATGATGCATTGAGAACGAGGATAAAAAATACAAACACTTCTGTATGTGCTGCTGTTACGTTATAATTCGTCGCATGGCATGTGACTTTTGTTTTTTCTTTAATTTTATTTAAGTACAAAATATATCATTTTAAATAAAATGGAACTTTTATTTCTAACATAAGACTGATATCTAATTTAGTAAAGTTTGGTGTAAAATTGTTTTTTGCAATTTTAAGAAAACATAGACGCTCCTTATCCATATCATAGTTGGTTTTATCATTTCCACACCTTTGTTGTTTCAAGATAAAATTTTTATATCTTTTAAATCTACCATGTTAAATAAAAATGTTGAATATAAACACATTTGAAACCTGGTTAATGTGAAGCCATTATTAGCCTATTCATTGAGATTCCTAATTGAAATTTTGGTGAGCTTAAATTCAGTTTTGATCTTTTCCTACCAATATTGTTAGATCAACTGCAACACATAAATAAATTTTTCTCTTTTCATGTTTAAATGAAGAAAACTTATTATATATATAAATAAATGTTAACCTATTATAAATTTATTTTTTAGTATAAGTTGTTGAATTTATTTTATTTTTTATTTTAAAAATTTATAAATTATTAAATCAAATAAATAAATTGATGGATAATATTATAAGAAAATTATTACTCCATTCATATTGTTAATGTTTATGCAACGCTCAAATATGCCATGACGTAAAGAGAAAAATTAAAATGAACAAAATAACAAACTATAATACATTACTTCACCAATTAAACTAACCAAGCTCAACTAATCTTTAAATTACCAATTATATAATTCGTTTATTCAATAAAAAACTAACAGCTCAAGTCAAACTTTTATATGCAACAAAAATGTATACATATACATATTATAAAATGAATTAATATATATATAATATAAAAATTAAAATTAAAATTTTTAAATTGTAATTAATTTAGTATTGTACTTTATTTTTTTAACTATTACATGAAAATTGAATGAGTAAATTACACAACACATATTTTTATTATATTTAAAACGTTTCTGTTCAATTAAAAAAAATGTTAAAAGCACAAAAGAAGAAACATTGAGTAAAGTATTCTTTCCCTCTTAATACTTTCTCTTTCTTTAAGAAAATATGAAAATATTAAATAATACATAAAGAAAATATACATTGAATCAGAAGATATATTGATCCATTTAAAATATTTTATTCTATTTAAAAATATTAAAAATTTCATACTTCAACTAAGTTTTTTATTTTTATTATAATTTACTATTTTTACCTTTTTAATGTATTTTTCTCAACTTTTTTTATTTTAACATATTTCTATTTTTAATATTTTAAAAATTAATTTTTAAAAAAATTAACCAATCATAATAAATATTATATTATTATAAGTTGTATTGAGAATAAAGAAAATAAAAAGTATATGTGTTCGTCTTTGTTTTTTTTTTTTTCACTTTTTTTTAAGACGCGTAAATGTTTAGTAGACAAAATTGAAGGAGGTCTAAGCATGCGTAAGCTATAGCTATGCAGGAATGCTTTTTAGAACTAATTAATAACTTCAAAAGTAAAAAACCAAATAGCTATGTAGGAATACTTTTTAGAACTAAATAATAACTTCAAAAGTAAAAAACCAAATAATAAAATAATATTTTAAGTGATGAAAATTATCATTTAGTCAATTAATTAATTAAGATACTAATTAATGACACATGAAATAATTTGAAAAGGAAGTCTATAACCATTTATTAATGAAATATAAATAAAATCAATAGATCACTCACAAATTTTTTAAAAAGAATTTTATTATGTACTATTTCTTTATTTATTTTTATTATAAATAACTAAAGAATTTTTTATCCTAATTACAAGAAACAAAGTTATTTTTAGATGTATTATTTTAAGTTATTTTGTTATATATTTATATTTTATTATAAAATTTATGTTAATAAAGTATTTACTTACTTTTGATATACCAATTTACGTATTTAATATTATAAATATTTATAAAAAATTAAATTTATAACATTAATTATTTCATTTAATTTTTTGTAAAAAATTGAAGATAATATATAACAATTTGAAAATTTTTTCAAGGCTGTAGAAATGCATATCTCTTACCTTGAAATAAAAATATATATTTTATATGATTATTTTTTTACATTAATTTTTTAAAAAATTAAAAAAGTATCAAATTAAGAGGATACACATGACAAAACAGATACTAGAATAATAGTAGAGAAAAATGTCTTCCAAACTCGATGAAAATGCTGCATCCTACAAATTTTGTTCTAAATAAAGAAGTTACACTAAGATACAGATCGAACTAAAATTTTAATTTTTTATTTTATATTTAATTTAAAAATTTTAGTTTTTTTTGCATGTATTGGTTATTTTAATTTTTTATTTTATTGAAACTGTTAGTTTTGTTCATTACTATTAAATCTTTTTATAATTTTAATCTTAAAAATATTCATATATATAATTTAATTTTAAATTTATTTACTTGTTTATATTTAAAATTTTTACAAAATTATTTACTTAAAAAATATGATTTTATATAATTTGATTTGAATGCATTAGTTTTATTTATATATTATATATTTTTATAAAAAATAATAATTAATTAAACTAATATCAAACTATGTTTATTAAATTTTTTAAAACTAATACATACAATATGGCTTTTAAAATTAAATTATATATTTATTTATAGAACGTTGTAATTTAATAGAGACCTTTAAAAGTAAATATCTAGTCAATAAAACTTCATTACGCTTAAAATAAAATAAGTAACAACAACTTCATTACACTTAAAATTTACTTTTGTTGTATACAAAAGATAAAAACTGGTATTTGTCATGTCATTTGGTTGATCCTCTTTCTCACTTTCTCTCTCTCGACTCACACCTAACTGGCTATGCTATTGTCTTTCTGCGACCGCACTACATTGTACATTACATGCATAAACACAAACACTCACATCACCCCATTGCTTTCTTCACTCTTCAGATTCCTCTCAGTTTCTGACAAGGTTCCTTTCATTATTATCTCTCCTTTCTTTTGTTTAATAACAAAAATTATTTCTTAGAGCACACTCTTTCTTCTTATGCTAGAATATTTTTTCTTTTGGTCATTATATATGGTGTTAAAAAATTGAACTTGGTCACTCCATTGGATGAACAAAGATTGGGTTGTGTTGTGTTGTGTTTGGTTTGATCCCATTCTCACCTTGTTCAGAAACATTTTCTTGTGTTTCAACACTCCCACTGAATTGGTTGCATGCAAACCATTGTTCATTCTCTTTTTTCTTGAAAATATTTGCCTTGAATTTTGGGTATATGTACGTATGTTCAATGGATCTTTTATTGTGCTGAATTTGTGAGCCTGTTTATTCTCATTAAATTTTTCCTTTTTCAACATTTATGGGGAAATGGGTCTTATATTTTAACCAAAGGGTTTTGGAGTGAAAGTTCCAAAGGACCTTTTTTGTGGTTTTGAAGAAGGATCTTAGGGTTTCAGTGGGAATTTAGTTGAGAAAACTGTGTGGTTGAGCCTGCATGCAAGGGATCATTGTTCCTAAGGTCCTTTTGATGTATATATAGAGAGAGATGGAAGAATATTTTTGTTATGTTTCTGAGAATGATTTTCATTTGCTTAATTAAACTTTTGAGTGATTCTTGTCATTTTTCCTCTGTTTCAGCCTTGAACATTCGGTTTTCCAGTTAATTATATTATATTATTGCCTGTGGGTTGTCATTTTATAATTCATTTTGTTCATGGGATAAGAAAAGAAATTCAATATTATATGTGTTTCCATTTTTTTAAATAAAATAATTGAAAAGGGAATGAAATTTACCCAATAACACTGATGTTAAATTATGAGTTCTCTCAATTTCTTGGACTGGTTTGAATCCTTAAAACTTCAAAATTATTATGATCAAAAGGACATTATTGCTAATTTCAAATTTTGTTTGTCAGGTTCTGATTACATGTAGCTTATGATCACGATTTGGATCTCTTGCTTGTATCTTGGTGGTGAAAAATTTATGAACTATGAACTATGAACTATGAAGTGAGTTCTTAAGTCTGATAATTGGTTGCTGACGATCCAAACTATGGGCTCTCAAAGTGGTGATGGTGGTGGTGGAGATAATAATGGAAAACATTCACAATTCCACCCTTTGGTGAAGCAAAATTCAGTGTACAGTCTCACACTTGATGAAGTTCAAAATCAATTAGGTGACTTAGGAAAACCGCTAAGTAGCATGAACCTTGATGAGCTTCTCAAAAAATTATGGAATGTTGAGGCAAATCAGTCCAATGGTACAGACATTGAGGGTACAGCTCAAAATGGTCAAGCCACTCTGCAGCGTCAGGCTAGTTTGTCATTAACTAGTGCTCTAAGCAGTAAGACAGTGGATGAGGTTTGGAGAGATATCCAACAAAGCAAAGATGACAAGGAGAAGAAGTCTCGAGAACCACAACCTACATTAGGAGAGATGACATTGGAGGATTTCTTGGTAAAAGCTGGAATTGTTTCCAAAGCATCTTCTAATAGAAAGAACACTGGTCCTAAAGTTGGTTTTGATTCAAATATAGCCACACTGCAACACTGTCCTTGGATACAGTATCCGCAACAAAGTTGTTTAATGGGGATTTATATGCCTAGCCAGAATATAGTGCAGCCATTAAACATGGGAGCCAGTGCTGCATTGGATGTTCCATATGCAGAAGATGGTCAGGCGGCATTGTCTTCGCCTATGATGGAAGCCTTTTCAGACACCAAGAGAAATGGGGGAAAACGGAGCGCAGGGGAGGACATGGTAGAGAAGACTGTTGAGAGGAGGCAGAAGAGGATGATCAAGAATAGGGAATCTGCTGCACGTTCTAGAGCTAGGAAACAGGTGAGTTTTCTTTCATCTGGATGCGATGTTGCATGTTTTTATTTTTTATCAAGCAATTCCCTTTAGTTAAGGTCTGTAATCTGAATGATAACCATAAACAGGCTTACACAACTGAATTGGAGATCAAGGTGTTGTGTCTGGAAGAGGAAAATGAAAAGCTGAGGAGACAGAAGGTTTGATTCTGCTTTGAAGTTCTAGTTTTGTTCCATTCAAAAATGTTTTCTGTTGATTCTAATTCTAACTGCTGAATATTTCTTACTGTATATTGAGTAATATCTCCTTTTGACTGAGTGCACTAACCAAATAAAGTTGGACAATCTTAGTTGGAATAGGAAATTCCTTTTAAAAAAATTTCATACTCACCTCCTCTCAAAAGGATGGATGTAACTCTTAGCTGAAACTGGATGTGATTATCTTAAAATTTTTTGCATTCATGTTTTGATGGGTGGGATGATGCAATCACATGATTGGTGGATTTTATTTTCTGCCATCTTATTATCTCAAAAGCCTATCTTATTTCCTTCTCAGCTTTGCATTATGTTCTGCTTTTTAAGGAGTTTTTGAGAAACTTATTTATATGGATAATGGACCATGGTGGTCACCCTTTCTATTGCAATCATTTATATACTTTTGGTAATTATGATATGCATGGTTGAGTTTGATGAATTTTAAATTCTAATTACTAAATTAAAGTAATCAGATTAGTTTGTTCAAATTTTGTTATTCTAGTCATGCTTATGTTTATGAATAAAACTATTTTGTCATGCTACCAATTGAATTTATGCACAAGGTGGCTGGTTTATGCATTTTACACACTCCTTCTCAAGGAGTGTGTTAGATATAAAATCATTCATGAATCTTCTCCTAACAGAATTGGTTCTTAGCAGTTTGGATTATCACATACTACTAATATGAATCTCACCTAGGGGTTTTACTAATCATGACAACTTAGCATCATTAGTTACCATCTTGCATGATTAGTGTGATATGTATCTTGAGCTATATCCTTATCATTTTCTGCTGCTCCATGTATTTTGGTTTCTCCTGGATTGATTGGTATGATTGTTTACTTTCATTTGTCAGTTTCACATTCCCCATTCACTCCTACAATAATAGTAACCACTAACCGGTAAGAATATCATAAAAGGTTCTAGTTGTGAATCCTTCATGCAAATGAATGTGTCTTTAGTGATCTCTGATGCATGCTTGATTCCTTGTTCCTTCTTTATCAAACTAGTTTATTAATTTCTCTCCTCAACTTGCAGGAGCTAGAGAAAATGTTATCCAATGTTCCGTTTCCTGAACCTAGAAATCAGATTCGCCGATCAACATCGGCTTCATTCTGAAATCTATTACCTGTAAGTTGTAAGTGAAGTTTTATAGATTTGAGCATCAAAGATGCTCCCTAGTTTACACTTTAGAGTGACCTGATAACTACTTCTTGTCTCTTAGGGAAGAGCTATTTGAGGCATTTGCATCCAACGGCTTATTTTCTCTTGTTATTAGGTTTGTGTAATTATAACACCTCAGTCAGTGAAATCTTCGGAGGAAAATTTTCACCTCAGTCAGTGAAATCTTCGGAGGAAAATTTTCATGAGAAACATTGTACTTTTATCGTGAAAAATGATTTTCTAACATAACTACGGTAAATTCATTTATTTATATCTCAAATTTTATTCTTGGTAAATGATTAAATATTTTTAGTAATCAATTAATCATCAACTTTTATAATATTATTGATGATATTTTTTATAATCAATTGCATGTTTTTTTGTAATTGATTACAATTTATAAGTGGTAACTAGTTACCAAAAATATGTAATTGATAATAAAAAAATATCATAGTTAAAAATTATAAAAAATGATGAATACGAATGTATGTGATAAATAATCGATTATATATGGTTGATAATCAACTACCAAGAATAAAATTAGATTTCACATTGTTGATAATCAATTACCAAAAATAAAATTAAATATGTAGATAGACAAAATTGTTGTACCATTTGTTATATACACAACCTTCTCTGTTGCTATCTGAGTTTATCATAAAAAATTAGTGATGGTTTGAAGGAGAAATAGAAAAATAACAAAAAATAAAAAATAAAAACAAAATGAAACGGGAATAACAATGACAAAGCTCAAAGATGTCATGGCGTAAAATATTTCACGATAGTTACTTCGAAAACATAAAAATTAAAATGAATATCTCACTACCAGCAGCAAAGATTCAGCTTTCTACCATTTCCAAAAGAAATTTCCCATGATAGCATTCAACTCATGAAAAAGATTGGTGAAATAAAGATAGAGTAAAATATTCACAAAAGAACATGGAATTGGTGACATATTAGCATAGTAAATATTTTTAAATAAATTATTAAAACTGTTATTTAGAAAATAAATTACAAATAGAGTATAAAAACAGTACTCACAATATAATCTTCACGTGGATTATTACGTGTACCACATTGGACTTGTGTGCATCAACGTGGCAAGGCATAATGTACATTGGACTTGTGCACTTGTGCATCAACATGTATGGCATTACATGTGTAACTCTAGTCAATGGCATTGGACACTGTAATCTTTTTTTAGAAACAGAAAAATATATGATATTATAAAAGTACAACAAGTATTTAAAGTTACATAATTGATAACAATCTATTTATAACATCGATGGATAAATTTGCACAAAGGAATATAACTAACTTGTAACTTTTTAAAATATCTAGCATCTCACCTAATTTTTTTTTTTATTTTTTTTATATTTGTTCAACAGTAGCGTGTCCCATTGCGGTAGAACCAAGAGTGTGGTACGTAAAATATATGATATATACTTGTAACCTTTATAAATGGTGCAAGAGCCAAACTCTTTAAAAGTTACTGTGTTTTTTATTTTGTCAACTTTACCACATGTTTCTTCTTACGTTAGTTTTGTCTTTAACTTTAACTTGTTTATTCTATTTTGTAGTTTTATTTTATTTATATAAAAAAAAGTTATAAAGGCGATGATTTTTCAAAATCTTGTCAACTTTACCACATGTTTCTTATTACGTTAGTTTTGTCTTTAACTCTAACTTGTTTATTCTATTTTGTAGTTTTATTTTATTTATATAAAAAAAAAAGTTATAAAGGCGATGATTTTTCAAAATTTTGTACTTCTTAAAGCAACCATCCATGTTTGATTCCCACAGCTTTGTTAATGTTTTAGACAATCCTCTTTCTTTACATATCACATTTTGTAATATAAATTAGATATAATATTTTTTAAAAATATTATTAAAATTAATAAATAATATTTTTATAATATTTTTAAAATATTATTAATAATATTTTGTAATATGAATCAAATATAATACTTCATAAAATATTACTAAATTTAATAAGTATTTTTATAATATTTTTTAAAATATTAAAAAAATGTAATACGTTATAATACAGAAGATATACTAAAAAAGCTCATGATCTTGGAAGAGGAAACTTTGGGATGAAATATTTTGCAATTTTATTATGAATGTACTTTAGAGTTAGGGATATCCAAGAAAAGATAGAAGAGAGTAAAATAGTTTGAGGTCTTGGAGAATTGTGCTTTTACAGAATGTTTGACCTAACCATTAGATGACAGTACATCACATCACACTCATGACATTAATCAATAGTGTTCGTAGGAGGCAACATTTATTTTTTCTCCTCCTCCTTCTGTCCATTTGTTTCTTCTCCTTTTTTTTTTTTTATTTCTATTTGTTTCTAACATAATTTTTTTTAATTTCTCTAAAAAACTTTAATTTTTAGGATGAAATGTGCACAACCATATCCTGTATAAAAGACCACAATCAGCAATAAAGAAAATATAGAAATTCTCCCCTCTTCCCACTATAACTATAAGCTGCAAAAATATGTTGGCATAAAAAAGCAAAGCCATTACTGCCTTAAAAGTTAAAATAAAAAAAGGTGAAAAAGCTGGCATGATGACAGCCCTCAACCCTACTATATACGTACTGTTTTTTATTTTTATTTAAGTATTTTTATACACTTATTATTATTATTATTTTTCAGTCTGTTTAAATCAAAGTCATGTCACGTTTTCATTATTTTCTTTAATTACTGAAAAAATAATTTAAGGACTTAATTTAAATAATTAAACAAATACAAGAATTAGTTATGAATGACTAGAAAATAAAAAATAAAAAAAAACCAAAACCACAAATAGGTTTACCTTTCGTTATAATGTTTTCCGAAATAGTAAAATGTTTCAATATGCATATGTATGTTTAGATTTGAGAGAGTAATATAGTAAAATGAACTTATATTTTAAAGGAAATTAATAATTAGTTAAACAATAAAAATACTAAAAGCTTGCACTGAAGACCCCAAGAAAAAATTATACACAAATAGTAAGAGGCATCATTTGTTTATATATAAAAACACCATCTACTTGAAATATTGTGTTTTATATCAGGAATAGAGGTAGTGAATCACAGTTCAACCTGGTCCTCAATGTTGAGTTGGATCAAATCAATAAGGTATTCATATTCTCTGGATTGTTAATAGGATAAAAAAAAAAGAAATTCAATATCATATTTGTGATTCCGTTTTTTTTATAAATATAATTGAAAAGGGAATGAAATTTACCCAATTACCCTATGAGTTCTCTCAATTTCCTTCTTGGAATGGTTTGAATCCTTTAACCTTCAAAATTATTATGATCAAAAGGACATTATTTATCTATTTCTGAATGCTTCTAGATTTAATTCTTTTGTCCCATTTTTCTGCTCTGTCCTCAAATTAAAATGTAAATTACAAAAATAGCCTTTTCTCACTGGACTACATGGATCAAATGATGTCATGGATGTTATGCCAAAATCTAAGTTTTGAATAAAGAATAAAAAAGTCATTAAGTTCTTGGTTTTAATGGTATGAGCATTAGGTTGATCACCTCAAACATGTTAATTTCAAATTTTGTTTGATTACATGAAGCTTATGATCGAGGATTTTGGATCTGTTGCTTGTAGCCTTGGTAGTGAATTTTATGAAATATGAACTATGAAGTGAATCTGATAATTGGTTACTGGGACCCAAACTATGCGCTGTGTAGTATGATAATGGAAATGGAAAATTACAATCACTACTAATATGTTTTTATAAAACTACACATAATACTTTTGTCTATTTTAATTTTACATATATTTTTTAAAAAATTTATATAAAAATATAACATAATATACTTTTTTTAATTATATAAAAAAAACATTCAAAAAACATATTTAAGTTAAATAGAATGTGGATAAAAGGTTTATATATAAATAAATAAACATATTTAATCGTTTTGGAGGATTTTAAAGTCATTAACTTTAAAAAAAATATATTAAAATTTCTATTCATGAGAATATAAATATGGATATAATTTTTTTTAAATGTTGAGTAAAAATAAACATTGGTACTCAATTATTATCTTAATGTTATTTTAATCTTGAATTTCATAAATAAAATTTTAAAATACTTGAAAAGAAAAAATTTACAATTTAAAAATATAAAATTTAGTTATTTTTTGCATTAATTTTTTTAATATTCTTAATATTTATTTGGTGCTCAAAATAGATTAAAACAACAAGACAATATTAAAATGATTTTTCTATCCTATATTCACCAAGTGTTAAAATTACTAAAAATAAAATTTTATTATGTCAGTAAAAAATTTATTTGTTAATAACGGTATAAACACTCTTTTCTTCTATCTCTCTTCAATTCACGCAATCATTTCTTTGTCTCTTCCTTCAATCTTACATTGTGTTAATGAATTGAATTTTATATGATAACTTTGTGAATGAATTAAATTTTATATTATCTATATTAACTTATTTTAAATATTAGAATAATTATTATTTAATATTATTTTTAAATACTTAAATTTTATTAATCTAATTATTAAATTATATCAACAATTTATATAAAAGAAGTTTAAATTTAACTTTTAAACTTAAGAAAAAAAAATATTTTTTATGCAAGTGTAAAAGATAAAAATAAGTCTAAATAAAATAAAAAAAACTAAACATGCAAATGGCTAACTAATTCATCTAATGTTATCATTACGTCTGCAAGATAAATAAATAGAAATATAAAAAAATTAAATTTATTAATTACGATCAACTAATTGATTAGATGTTTGGTGATCAACTAAGTAATTGGTTAGATGTTTGGTATTCCCATTGATCCTTTAACGCAATCATTTCTTCTTCTTTTTATTAAGTTTATGTTTTGTGAATGAATTGAATTTTATGTTATCAATATAAAAAAATATTAACTTACTTTAAAAATTAAAGTAAGTTTATTATTTAATATTTTTTTAATGATTAAATTTTATCAATTTAATTATTAAATTTATATATTTTATTTTATAAATTATATTTATAAAATATCATAAAATTTAAAAAAATTATTATATTACTTTATTTTAACAAAAAATAATATATTATTTCTAATATACATTAATAATAGTTAAATAAATTTAATCATTTAAAAAAAACATTGAATGAATAACTTATAATAGATTTAATTCTAAAATAAATTAATCTCTCATCTATTAATGTTATTATTATTTTAGTTATATAAATTAATATTAATATTAATTATGTAATTATTTATTATTAATAATAATAATTTGTTTACCATATTTACATATTTACCAAACCATAAATAATTAAAAAGAGAGTAAATAATATATATTTTATGGAAAGAATAACAAGACTTCTCGTTAAGATTTTATTTGTAATATATTTTCATATAAAGAATTTTTATTCTATCAATTAATTACAGATTGTTATATAATATTGTTAAAAATACTAATTTTAATGATAATTATTTTAAAATTTATAACTAATGTGTTATTTTATTATTTTTTAAATATTTTTTATAGTATATTAAAATTAAATTCTATTATTAGTGATAGTAAAAATTCTAATTGTAAATAAATAAATATTAAAGTCAGCATTTAAATTTGAAATCATACTTCAATTAAATTAAATAGTAAAATAGTTAAATAGTGAATACTTTTTTATGTAATTATCTTGTACATGTAAGCATTTTTTGTTTTTAGTCACACCACAACTTGCAGAGCTAGAGAAAATGTTATCCAATGTTCCATTTCCTGAACCTAGAAATCAGATTCGCCGATCAACACCGGCTTCATTCTGAAATTAGTTTACCTGTAAGTGAAGTTTTACATATTTGAGCATCAAAGACACGCTCCTTTGGTTTAGACTTTAGAATGACCTGATAACTATTTGTCTACTAGGAAGAGCTGTTTGAGGCATTTGCATACAACGGCTTATTTTCTCTTGTTATTATGAAATCCTCATAGAAAAGTTTTTATGAGAGACATTGTACTTTTACAGTACAAAATGATTTTCTAACCGTAAATTTATTTATTTATATCTTAAATTTTACTTTTGATAAATGATTAAATATTTTTAGGAATCAATTATTTAACCCGATACATAGTTAAGTTAATTATCAACTTTTATGATATTAACAATGATATTTTTTATAATTAATTGCACGTTTTTTTAATTGATTACAATTTATAAGTGATAACTAGTTACCAAAAATATGTAATTGATAATAAAAAATATCATAATTAAAAATTATAGAAAATAATGAATATGTATATATTTTATTAGTAATTGATTATATATTGGTGATAATTAATTAATTACCAAAAATAAAATAAAATTACACATTGTTGATGATTAATTATCAAAAATAAAATTAGACATATAAATAGACAAAACTATTGTACCAGTTGTTATATACACAACTACTATAATCTAGTTTATCATACAAAATCAGTGATCTGGCTTGAAAGAGAAATAAAAAAAATAAAAGCATAAAATATTTCACTATAGTTACTTCGAACGAAAAGATAAAAATTAAAATGAATATCTTACTGCCAGTAATAAAGATTTTAGTCTACCATTTTCAAGAGAAATATTTGTAATATACACTTCTTTAGATATACTTTTCTATTACGAATTAAATATTATTTTGATCTCACGGGTACTAAATGAGTTCTTTAACATTAATTCCTCCTACTTTTAGATTTTCTGTCAAACTCATTAACATTAATTCCTCTTAGTTTAGATTTTATGGCAAGGGAGACCTCATATAGTATAAGATCCTATGATAGTGAAAAAAGAAAGAAAAAATATTTATGCCACCAAAAAAGCCGACAACCGTAAAATAATACTTGTTCTGAAAATTACTGTTCTCTGGTATATAGTAAATTCTCCGTAATAGCAAAATTGGTGACATATTAGCATAGTAAATATTTTTAAATAAATTATTAAAAATATTATTTAGAAAACCAATTACAGATAGAGTATGAAAACAGTTAGCAACGTAATCTTCATGTAAATTATTACGTGTACCACATTGGACTTGTGCATCAACATGGTAAGACATAAATACTGCTATTGGAGATTTATTTTTTTAGAAACAGAAAAATATAATAATATTATAAAAGTACAAGAAGTATTTAAAATTACATAATCGATAGCAATCTATTTATAACATGGATTGATAAAGTTGCACAAAACAATATAACTAATTTATAACTTTTAAAAATATCTAGCCTCTCACATAATTTTTTTTTTATATTTGTTCAACAGTAATCTGTAGCGTGTCCCATTGCGTTAGACCGAGAAGTGTCATAGGTAAAATATAATCTTTGGCACCTTCATAAATGGTGTAAGACCCTAACTCTTCAAAAGTTAGGGTGTTTTTTTATTTTGTCAACTTTACCACATGTTTTTTTATGAGGTTAGTTTTGTTTTTAACTTTAACTTGTTTATTCTATTTTGTAGTTTTATTTTATTTATATAAGAAAAAGTTATAAAGCAGATGATTTTTCAAAATCTTGTACTTCTTACATCAACCATCCATATTTGATTCCCACAGCTTTATTAATGTTTTAGACAATCCTCTTTCTTTACATATCACACATTTTATAATATAAATTAGATATAATATTTTTTTAAAATATTATTAAAATTAATAAATAATATATTTTTATAATATTATTAATAATATTTTATAATATGAATCAAATATAATACTTCATAAAATGTTACTAAATTTAATAAATATTTTTTTATATTTTTATAATATTTTGTAAAATATTAAAAAATGTAATACGTTATAATACAGAATATATTCTAAAAAAGCTCATGATCTTGGACCCCGAAATTTTGGGATGAAATTCTTTGCAATTTTATTATGAATGGAGTTTAGAGCTAAGGATATCCAAGAAAAATTGGAAGAGTAAAATAGTTTGAGGTGTTGGAGCATTATGCTTTTACAGGATTACAATAACATTAATCAATAGTGTTTGTAGAAAGCAATATGTATTTTTTTCTCCTCGTGCACAACCATATCTCCATATAAAAAACCACAATCAGCAATAAAGAAAATATAGAAATTATTCCCTCTTCCAATTATAACTATAAGCAAGATGTGTTGGCATCAAAAAGCAAAGCCATGCCTTAAAAGTTAAAATAAAACAAGGTGAAAAAGCTGGCATGATGACAGCCTCAATCCTAGTGTATACGTTATGTTTTTTATTTTTATTTAAGTATTTTTATACACTTTTTTATTATTTTTCAGTCTGTTTAAATCAAAGTCATGTCACGTTTTCATTATATTTCTTCAATTACTGAAAAAAATAATTTAAGGACTTAATTTAACTAATTAAACAAATCCAAGAATTAGTTATGAATGACTAGAAAAAAAAAAAAAAAAAAACCAAAACCACAAACAGGTTTACCTTTCATTATAATGTTTTCCAAAATAGTAAAATGTTTCAATATGCATATGTATGTTTAGATCTGAGAGAGTAATATATGACCGTGATAACTACTTGTCTATTGGGAAGAGCTATTTGAGGCATTTGCATACAATGGCTTATTTTCTCTTGTTATTAGGTTTGTGTAATTATAGAAATCCTCGTAGAAAAATTTTCATAAGAGACATTGTACTTTTATCATAAAAAATATGACCCTGATAACTACTTGTCTATTGGGAAGAGCTATTTGAGGCATTTGCATACAATGGCTTATTTTCTCTTGTTATTAGGTTTGTGTAATTATAGAAATCCTCGTAGAAAAATTTTCATAAGAGACATTGTACTTTTATCATAAAAAATATGACCCTGATAACTACTTGTCTATTGGGAAGAGCTATTTGAGGCATTTGCATACAATGGCTTATTTTCTCTTGTTATTAGGTTTGTGTAATTATAGAAATCCTCGTAGAAAAATTTTCATAAGAGACATTGTACTTTTATCATAAAAAATATGACCCTGATAACTACTTGTCTATTGGGAAGAGCTATTTGAGGCATTTGCATACAATGGCTTATTTTCTCTTGTTATTAGGTTTGTGTAATTATAGAAATCCTCGTAGAAAAATTTTCATAAGAGACATTGTACTTTTATCATAAAAAATATGACCCTGATAACTACTTGTCTATTGGGAAGAGCTATTTGAGGCATTTGCATACAATGGCTTATTTTCTCTTGTTATTAGGTTTGTGTAATTATAGAAATCCTCGTAGAAAAATTTTCATAAGAGACATTGTACTTTTATCATAAAAAAATGATTTTTTAACATAACTATCTAAATTTATCTATCTATATCTCAAATTTTACTTTTGATAAATGATTAAATATTTTTAATAATTAATTACTTAACCAAATATATAATTATAGGAATATTTTTAATAATCAATTACTTAACCAAATACATAGTTATAAGGACCCAAAATTAATGAACGGTTAAGGTGGTAGTAGCAACGATAATGGAAATGAAAAATTACAATGACTATTAATATGTTTTGATAAAATTACACATAATACTTTTGTCTATTTTAATTATATATATATATTTTAAAAATTTATATAAAAATATAACATAATATACTTTTCTCAATTATATAAAAAAAATATTTAAAAAATATATTTAAGTTAAATAGAATATGGATAAAAAGTTTATATATAAATAAATAAATATATTTAGCCGTTTTGGAGGATTTTAAAGTCATTAACTAAAAAAAATATTAAAATTTCTATTCACATAAATATAAATATGGATATAATTTTTTTTTAAATGTTGGAGTAAAAATGAATATTGATACTCAATTATTATTTTAATGTTATTTTTAATCTTAAATTTCATAAATAAAATTCTAAAATACTTAAAAAGAAAGAAATTTACAATTTAAAAATGTAAAATTTAGTTTTTTTTATTAATTTTTTTTTGATATTCTTAATATTTATTTGATGCTCAAGATAGATTAAAAGAATAAGACAATATTAGAATGATTTTGCTATTTTATATTCACCAAGTGTATAGGATAAAATTACTAAAAATAAAATTTTATTATGTCGGTGAAAAATTTATTTGTTAATGAATTGAATTAAAATTTTATTAAAATAATTTTGCTATCTTATATTTACGCAATCATTTCTTTGTCTCTTTCTTCAATCTTATGTTGTGTGAATAGATTGAATTTTATATTATCTATATTAACTTATTCTAAATATTAAAATAAGTATTATTTAATATTATTTTTAAATGATTAAATTTTATTAATTTTATTATTAAATTATATCAACAATTTATATAAAAGAAGTTTAAATTTAACTTTTAAACTTATGAAAAAGAATATCTTTTCTACAAATATAAAAGATAAAAATAAATCTAAATAAAAAAATAAAAAATAAGAACTAAACATGCAAATTAATTGTTAACTATTCATCTAATATTAACATTACGCTTGCAAGATAAATAAATAAAAATATAAAAAAATTAAATTTGTTAATTACAATCAACTAAATAATTGGTTAGATGTTAAATTAAATTTGTTAATTACGATCAACTAAATAATTGGTTACTAAATAATTAAATTTGTTAATTACCATCAACTAAATAATTGGTTAGATGTTTGGTATTCCCATTGATCGGCAATCATTTCTTCTTCTCTTTGTTCAAGGTTATGTTTTGTGAATGAATTGAATTTTATATTATTAATATAAAAAAATATTAATTTATTTTAAAAATTAAAATAAATTTATTATTTAATATCTTTTTTAATGATTGAATTTTATCAATTTAATTATTAAATTTATATATTTTATTTTATAAATTATATTTATAAAATATCATAAAATTTGAAAAAAATTATTATATTACTTTATTTTAACAAAAGATAATATATTATTTCTAATATACATTAATAATAGTTAAATAAATTTAACTATTTAAAAAAACAT
Source organism: Canavalia gladiata (assembly GCA_037954105.1). Taxonomy (NCBI): domain Eukaryota; kingdom Viridiplantae; phylum Streptophyta; class Magnoliopsida; order Fabales; family Fabaceae; genus Canavalia; species Canavalia gladiata. The sequence continues at coordinate 2,374,866 of CM075663.1, read as the reverse complement.
CGAATGAATAACTTATAATAGATTTAATTCTAAAATAAATTAATCTCTCATCTATTAATGTTATTATTATTTTAATTATATAAATTAATATTAATATTAATTATGTAATTATTTATTATTAATAATAATAACAATATTTGTTTATCATACCTACATATTTATCAAACCATAAATAATTAGAAAGAGAGTAAGTAGTATAAATTTGATAGAAAGAATAACAAGGCTTCTCATTAAGATTTTATAAGATTTTATTTATAATATATCTTTATATAAAGAATTTTTACTCTATCAATTAATTACAGATTGATATATAATATTGTTAAAAATATTAATTTTAATGATAATTATTTTAAAATTTATAACTAATGTGTTATTTTATTATTTTTTAAATACTTTTTATAGTATATTAAAATTAAATTCTATTATTAGTGATAGTAAAAATTCTAATTGTAAATAAATAAATAAATATTAAAGTCAGCATTTAAATTTGTAATCTTACTTCAATTAAATAGTAAAATAGCTAAATAGTGAATACTTTTTTATGTAATTATCTCGTACATCTAAGCATCTTTTGTTTTTAGTCACACCACAACTATCTTTCATAGATGTTCAAATGAAATGAAAAGTATCTACAAGATGGAGTAAATTCTACATCAACAAAGTTTAAAAACTAGTTTTGAAAATTACTACACTAGTATAGCAAGTTTATAACTGCAACAATCAACTGAAGGATTAAATTAAAGATATAATAAAATGTTAACAAAAGAACATGGAATCGCTGACACGTTCATGAAGAGGAGGTAATTGAGGTACTGGAAATGCACCAGCTGATGTTAGTCCACCATGACTTGAAGAAGTCTCAGAAAGTTCATCAAACTTCATAATCTGTGCCATCTGGGCAGCTGCCCAGTGAGCATAGTAAATGGGAGCAACTACAATCATGCAGAGTGTAAACGTTAATCATTAATCAAAATCATTTTGAGACTCAAAACCACGTTTGAGATTGAAAAAAGAAGTTATGAATATAATGGAGTAATAATAAAGTGCCTCTACTAAATATGAAATATATGAAAGGTAATAAAAATAGAAATCTTACCTATGGATACAGCAGTTGTGCTTTTCTGATATCTGTAACAAGTTAAGAGAATTATTAGTCTAAAATTCAAAAGGGTTGTTGAATTTGTGAAGGAATATTATGAATATCACTTACGTATAACATAAATAATGCACAAGTTCTTGCAAACCATCAGCTGAGAATCCAATTTCGTCATGTAAGACATGGTAATGAATAGGTCGACTTGTACCCTAATGGAATAAAACAAAAAATTATATGAACTTAAATATTTGAGCTATTAAAGGAAATCAATGTCATCATTGGAATATTTATATGAACTTAACCGATTTAAGTTCAACATTCCGAACAATGATATTAATTTTGTCATTTATTAAATTATTGCTTGGTCAATATTATACCATAAACAAATGGAAAACACAAAAACCAGTTAAAATTCAATTAAGATAATTGTACTTACAATCATCCCAGCATGAGCACACAAATAGAAGTCATTGTTTTTGGGATGGCAGATGCCCTTGTCAATAACAGTTCCTGCCCAAAATAAAGTGTGGATTAGAGATTTGAACATCAAATCTACAGTTATAATAGCTGTTACATTTTTTTGCTGTTGAATTGACAAACCAGGTGGGACATTTTCTTTAGATTCGGCGTGGAAGAACCTAGTATGATGATTCTTCTGTGCAACAATCACAGTGAACTTTGGATTCCAATTTTTATCAGAATGTTTGCATGCCTGAAAATGCAATTTCAATTAAATTAAGTGATTTCAAATATGAAGTAACACAATCAGATTTGGAGAATATGAATACCTCAATGATTTGATCCAACTCAATGTTGAGGACCTGGTTGAACTGTGATTCACTCACTCCATCCCTGATATAAAACACAAAATTTCAAATAAAGGGTGTTTTCAGAATGCCAAAATATGAAGAATGGAACTAGTAGATGATGACATGTTAAAATCAATAATTCAGAAACAAGAGCTTGGAAACTAGAAAACTGCTGATCAGATTCAGATTATTGATTTAATTTAGATGGTTATACAAATAGTACTTGTCATAAAAGGCCTTACTTGGCTAATATCCAAATAACCAAAAATAGATTTAAATATACCTGAAAATTATAATCTGTTGAGGATTCATTCCCCCTGAAGTATTTTTGAAATCCTTAAGCAACTCCCTGCAAATTAGATCAGTATTTAATTGAAGAGATGGAAGCAAAAACATACAAACAATGCAAAGTTTTAAACTGCCAAAGAAAATATGCAACTTTAAGTTTGCAATATTAAACACCATCATCAGAAAATATGCTCGCACCTGATGATACCCTTATCCTCAGTATCAGACACAGGATCGAACAGAGATTGAATCATCTCAACTTTTGATGACTGAGTGCGAACCGCAGCTCTATAACGTGAAATTTGAGGCCAATATCTTGAGCTCACAACCTGAATATTTAACATGATGTAAATTTAATTAAAAATGTATGCTAAAGTCTACAGTTTCATGCTGCTAATTTGGAAGAGCTAATCAAGCTAAGTTCCTTTTAAGCTTATTCCAATACATTTCATGATCAAATTTATGCATAAATCCTCATATAATAAGAGATAATTGCATATGCGCTCAATTACACTATTTACCTAAAACACACCCCCCAAAAACAATTTTTTAGAAATAAGATAAATATCATACCGCAGCAATAGATGGCACATCTGATCTACCAGGAGATCCATGACAAACATCCATACCAAGAATTAAAGTAGGTTTACTAGAAACAAAAGGAATGGAATGTGAATCCTCTGCTGACAGAAAAGAATTCACCCCACCAAGCTGCATGAAATCAATTCAATGAGAAACAAATTCAATCCATGTACACACATGACAAATTTTCTAGTTTCCTAACTTCTAGTGTCATATATACCTTTGCATTAATTTTCAAGAGAACATTAGTAATGTACTGAACATCAAGTTTTTTTGGTGCAATACATTGTGTTGCAACCCCTTCCTCAATGAGATTTCTCCTTTTCCAGGGACCTACATATTACACATATTATAAGGAGTAACATCAAATCTTAAACAGTGTAGGAAAACGACAAACAAAGCACAGAATCAATTGATGCTGGAAGATCCTACCATAAATATCACAATTTTTTCTCTCTGGAAGAATACACAGCAGAAGCTGAAGGAGTCCTGGCATATTGGACTTTACATTTGCATACATTTTCTCTACCCTGACATGTGCTGGGTCATTTCTGAAGCAACTATCCTCTACAAATACACGGCATGGATGGTTGATACGCTACAAAAGAAACCAAATGGAACCATCATTCTTCTTACATTACTATGCTGGTTTTAAATTCAAATTCAATCTAATCCGATCTAATACATTCAAAATCAAACTGGTCTACATTCAATTTTGTTTTTGTTTTCTTAGTTTAAGAAACAGTGAATAGGCCAAGAAATATATAATAAACATAGTAAATGATTGAAAGTGTCAAATATTCTCATATCATATAATAAACATATTCTTATTTGCTTTAGTATAACTTATTTCTCAATATAAAGCATAAAATAATATAACAAAAACAATAGTAAGAAGCGATTCTGAAAATAAGATTATAAAGAAGTTAAATTGATATGAAAATTTTCATAAATCATTATCAATAAAATTATGTATATAGTGGATTTAAATCAAATGATTTCTTAAAATATAATTTAAAATCTAATATAGTTCAGTAAAAAGTTTGGTTTTTTATTAAGCTTTGAATATCCAATTCCGCTTAAATCCACCTACGAAATATTAAAAGAAATAAAAAAAAAGTGATCGATGACGAAATAAACATAAAAATTAAATAGATGAAAAAAAATGTATAATTATAAGTACTTAAAAAACTTACAATTCCTTTCACTTCAGCACAGCTTTTGAGAAGGGTACACAGTAGATCTATGTCACACGTAGATGAGAAGTTTACAATGGCCCAAACCCCAATCGCCACTGGCTCAGCTAGCTTCTGAAAGATTAAGCTACTGTTACAAAAATACAAAAACTCTAAATTTGACCTTACTTTTTCATCCTTATTTTTTTTTTTACATTTTTAAAAAAAAAATTTATATACATTTTATAAATTAATTTATAAAATATACTGAACATATTTTTTATATTTCGTAAACTACTTTATAAAATATATTTTTACATTCTGTAAATTAATTTATAAAATATTTTTATATTTTATAAAATAATTTACAAAACGTAAAAATATACATTTTACAAATTAGTTTATAAAATATAAAAATATACATTCTACAAACTAATTTGTAAAATATATTTTTTATATTCTGTAAACTAATTTATTAAATATAAAAATTTACATTTCACAAATTAATTTACGAAATATATTTATATAAATAAAATTAAATAAAAAAATTCCCTAAATTTAGTTGAACTATAATATGAATAGCAGAAGTAAACCTTGTTAATGAAATTCCAGCGGCCATTTCGGGGAATGAAACGATCCTCTCCTCCAGCCAAAAGCTGAAAACACATAATTATCTTAAAAGTGAGATGTGAAAATATTGAACATGATTTACACATACCTGAGGGGGTTTCAAAACACGAGCCTCAACCCTAGTCAAGTTTGGCGCAATGGTAATCCCACAAGACTGAAGCATAGGTTCATTTTCATATTCGCTTCTTCTTAAGACCTGCAAGAACAATAACAACCATTTCAAGATAGATAGATATAACATGTATTATATACATTATGTTTATTTATTTTTATTCAAGTATTTTATTTTCTATAAAACTTTTGGTTGCCATTCTATTTAAAGTAAAGCCATGTCACGTTTGTATTATATTTTCTTTAATTACTGAAAAATAATTTAAAGACTTAATTTTATGTAAAAACATATTATTTTAATTACTGAAAAAAAGAAAAAAACTGCTTACATATCCCAAAGCTGCTTTTCTTTGACCAGGATCTTGCCTTGACCACGCCACAACCTTAGTCCTTTGGAAATGTGTGAGTGCCTTGGTGTAGCGCTGCAAGGGGATAAGAGTGCAGAGCTGCATAGCAAGAACATTTCATTATAATGTTTTTCAAAAATAGTAAAAAGTTTAAACATTCTGATGTATGTTTTTTGATAATTGATACCTCTACTGGAAAATAACAGGGGCGTTTTGGTTTGCCAACATTGATGCATGGCATATCAGCAGAATCTTTCAGCTGAATGTTTTTATGATATTTAAAATAATCAAAAACTGTGATTTCACTTGATTGCACTTCACCATTCTCATCCTTTCCACGTCTTAATAAAAATCTGAAAGGACCAAAAAAGGCATCATCATTTGTATAGAGAATATTCTAAAAGTATATAAAGGAGCCTTACGTCTGATTCCTGCAATTTTTCTCACTCAGTCCAGTGATTTTGAATTCAAAGCCATTTGCGTTGATTCTTAAATTCTTCAACATTCTTTTTGCCTGAAAATAATCATATATATATATCAAAACCGCAATTACTAGTGCTAGCCTATGTAAGACAGCAAGATCACCTTATTCCAATCAATATTATGTGTTCTCTTAACATTCTGATTCTGTTTAAGGAACTCCAGCACAGGGCCAGGCTTCAAAAGCGTTGTGGTTGACACATCTTTCAAGAAAAAACAATCAATTATTTATAACAAAGGAGCAATATAAATTTACAAACACTTTGCTTAAAAATATTAACCAATATTCAGAGATAAGGCCCCTTGTGTGAGTCGGAAGCTTGAATGGAAACCACGGCAACCTTCCACACCACCTCCTATGTCATAGTAATTTCTTCCATTGTCATAGAAAAAGGATTGGCGAACAAGAAGACAGCCCCTGCAAAAGAAGGAGTCAAATTAAACAGAATTTCAACTTTCATTTTGTATCCTTGTCTCTCACTTGGTAAAATCAGGTTTCATTTTCATTTTATAATTTTTATCATTTTATATAGAAAAATGTAACAAAAAAAAATAGTTATTTTCTGTTTTCATTATTCAGTACAAAATTTTGAAAATAAAACAGAAAATATGTTCAAAAAATAAACAGGCCTTATTGTTTTGACATACTGTTTTGTGGCATGCTGTCTGAGTGCAATGTCTAAGACCCTCAATACTTCTTCAGAGTTCTCAAAATCTTGACCACTCAAAGCATTGGGAATTGCTTGCAATGGGATTTTGCCTGCATAGCTGATATCTAGCTTGATAGTTTTGGACTGTGCTTCATGAGAACTGCTAGAGCTTCCAACTATTGGAACTCTGAAAAAACAAGAACAAAATGCTTGTGTGTAAAAAACACTAGGAAGAAATACTAGCAATATTGCATATTTACCTCCTTGATGAATTTTCCTCTATCTCCACAATAAACTGAAGCTTCTTATCTGTCAGATAATTAAGAGTGAATAAACTCTTGTCGCCATCATATGCAAAACTTATGTTCTTCAATTCATCATATATTTCAGAAGCTTTATCTATAACTTTTCTCCCAATACCCCCCCTAGCTTCCACAGGGTGACCATCTTCAAAACACATTGCCACCTAATCAACGGTACGTTAACCATGGATGATGTTAAATTAACGTCATAGGCAAATCACATATCACAAACAAAAGTCAGAAAATATTAAAAATAAGAGTCATAATCACCTTTTAATTATTTATTTGAAGATAACTTTAAATATATTTACTTAAAGTCATTGTAAACAAATAAAAAACAGAATAAATTTTTTGCTAATACTTACACTGTATTGATGGAAGTAACCATCAATCTTGGCAACAGCAACTCTTAAATGATTTGCTAATAGCTGTATCCTGTCTCCATTGGATCCAAATCCTCTCCTAGCCATGGGCAAACGTTTTGAAGAATCCATGTTCTCAAAATTCTACCTAAGAATAAAATTCAAATTCAATTGTAACAGATTAATATAGTGCTAAATGCACGCAATAAAACTCATAGCTCATCAATAAACTTTCCTTGAATGGAATGGTTAATAGACTGCTAAACAAAATAAGCAAACATTTAAAGTTCAAATGAAGATTCTAAAGTAATAACAAAGAGACCTTGGTGTAATGTTAACAATTTATGTTTGAAGTATTTCCATAAATAAAATAACTTTACATTAATGTGCAGTGGAACTAAAGGCAGATAATAAAAAATATTTTCTATACCAATGCAGGCAATAAGATATTTTCTCTTCCACAAGTGAAAATTTGATGGGTATAATAAAGCCTACTTAAAATCAATTATAGAATATGAATCAAAAAATTATTTTCCATTTAGCTACCAAAAGAACCAACCATAACATAAATAAAAATCAAAGCTACTAAACTCAGGCATTTTACATATCGTATGGAATTCAAAGACTATGAAAATCAAAACAAAACTGCAAAAGCATTTTACACATCCTATGCGATTCAAAAGACAACTCATAATACTATTTGATAAATTTAATATATTTTTTTATGATAATACTATTTATTTTCATATATTAATTTATTTATATTTTATACAACTTAGATTATAGTTTTAATATTCAGTTAATTAATTCAGTTATTATATATTTTAAAATAAAATATTTGTTGATAAAAATTAAAATTATAGTAATTTTATCTTTTAAATTTTTATATATAAAAAATTAAAAATATATATTTTTTATTTTAAAAATATAAAACTTGATTTAATTAAAAATTAATATATATTTTTTAAAATATTATATTTATAAAATTTTAGTTTATCAATTAATTATTTCTTTATCCATCATTTTATATTTATCAATTTATTGAATAATTAATTTTACAATACACTTTTAATTCAATTTATTAGTTTTTATCAACTTTCAGATTTATTTTTTACTTTTCAAATTTTATCTTTTAACTTTTAATTAATTTTTAGTTTTAAAATAATGCTCCAAGTGGTTACTAGTTTTTATTTTTGGTTTTTAAATTGAATATGAAAATAAAATCTGATTAACAAAAATAATTTTAAGTTAATTTTTAACATATTTTTAAATAAATTTAATTTAATTTTTAAAATAAAAAATTAATTATTATTTTTAATTTTAAAATATTTTAATTTTTAATTTAAAATTTATATCAGCTACCATCATCTTTGCCATTATAAGTATTATCATAATTCTTATTATTTAATTTTTAAAATTTAATATTTTTATTACCTTAAAATTAATTTTTATTAAATTTTTTAGTTAATAAATTTTGATTTATTGGTACAGCTCTTTTCTTTCCACCATAGTTTTTTTTTAATTTTCTCTATATTAAAAAAAAAAGACAATTAAAATTTTGTTTTTAATTAAACACTAAAAATAATACATCATGACAAATGAACTCATGCACATGCCTTTCTCCTTGTTGGTCTTCTCTCCCTTCCAGCTACCTATATTTCCGTTTCCAACCTTTTTTTCTTTCAGAATAATTGTGACATTAATATTTTTTTTTATCTTTTTGTTACTTAATCTGTAAGTGTAATAAAGTTATTCTCATTAATTGTTTATACCTACGAAAATCGACCAATAAATAATAAGATTATATATTTTTACAAGAAAATAATATACTATGATATATAATAAAAGAAAAAAGAATTTGGCATACAAAAAATGGCTTATTATATTTTTTGAATTTTTTTTAAAAATATTTAACCATTAAATTAAAAACTATAAAAAAGTGTAAACTATTTTTAAAATGAATGAACATTATTACTTTTAAAAATAAAAATATAAAAAAATAAAAGTTAACATATTTGTTCATAATAATAATATATAATAATTAATCTTAATTTCATATTTATATCAATTTATAAATAATTAAAAAGGATGTAATAATATAGATTTTTTCAAGGTATCACGAAAGAAAGTATAAAAAAATTAAAACTTATTATTAAAGATTTAGACAAAAATAAAACTTATCACTAAAATTTAGACGAAATATATTGTTACCTATAACTTTTGTATACTACCGATTAATTATAGATTATTACATTATTAAAAATATTATTTTTAATAATAATTTTAAATTTAAATTAAAATTTTATTAGTTTTAAGATTAATTTTAATATATTTTTTAAAAAATAAAATAAAATAAATTATATAAACTTACTTTTAAAATAAATTGTTCCTTCTCTTATTTATTTATATATATATATATATATAATTTATCCATATTTCATCTTATAAATAATAAAAATATTATATAAATGAAATATATTATTAAATAATATAAATCATTCATAAAAAATATATAAAATATTTAAATAAAAATAAAGTATATAAAAATATAAGAAAGTCATTCTTTATATTTTTATATTTTAAAAAACATATACTCTAAATCGTGTCCCTAAATTTATAATGACACTCTGAAATTTCTTTTACAAAACTTATTTAACCTTATAAAAACATTTTATAGATAAGTAAATTTTTATATTCGTCCTCAGAATTATGAGTTAAATATTTTAATTTTTATATTTTAAAATTTTCTATAAATTTATAATCATATAAAAAATATTTTATTTATTTATTTTTAATTTCTCTACTTTTTGAATTTTTATTTTATTTCTTTTATTTTTTAATTATGATCTTGATATTTATACAATTTAAATATATTTTAATAATTTTTCTGAAATGATCATACAAATATATAACTTATATAAATTAATTTGTAATCAATAATATTATTAATTACTAAAATTAAAATATTGATAAAGAAAATTAAAAATATGAAAATTTTGATTTCAAATAAAATTTTCATTAGAATATTGGTTGCGAATAAAAAATTCATATAAATATAAGATAAAAATATATTTACACGTGTTTATTATATTTTTCACTAAAATAAAATAAGATGACCCATTCATTTGCATTAATAACAATCCATGTTTGCCATCTGGCAAACCTGAAATGCTCAATCTATTATCAATACTCAAAATAATTTAATGTATTAATTATATAATTACTTATTTTCAAATATTATATGTATCATAAGAGTTTACATATTGCTATCTTACCTTTTATGCGAATTGAATATTCTTTAGATTTTTTAAATTTATTATGTAATTATTAAACAAATCAAATTTAAATTTTTAATTTATGTAATAATTTACAATATTGATTACACATTTATTTTTCTCAAGTATATATATCCTAAGAAATTCTTAATTTATTTTTTTTACATTTATGAATCCCATGAATTTTTAATCAATTTAAAGAAATGGAAATTGAGGAGGAAAATTTGTGCTGTTTTCATTTTTTAATGCTTAAATTATTAATTTATAAAAAATAAAAAATAAAAAAATATATTTATAAAAGAATAATATAATGTAAAATTAAATATTTTTTAAGTTTAATTTAATATTTTAATTAATATAAAATAAAATTTACGTATCAATTTATTTTTTTATTTTCTTCTTTACATATAAAAAAAAGAAAAGATTTTTTTTCATATTCTATATGTTAAAAAAAGCTTATTTTTTTATCTTAATTTCAATGTATTCCTTATTTTTTCATTTCATATCCTCCTTTTTTTTTTCTTCCAATTTCGCTAAAGGCAGATAAAAAAAGATATTTTCTATACCAAATACAAGCAATAAGAGGTATAAAATCAACCAGAACCAATTATAGAATACAAATGAACCAACCATAACATAAATAAAAATCGTAGCTACTAAACTCAGGAATTTTACATATCCTATGGGATTGAAAGAAGATGAAAATCAAAACAAAACTACAAAAGCATTTTACACATCATATGCGATTTAAAGATAATTAATAATACTATTTGATAAATTTAATATTATTTTATTTTTTATGATAATACTATTTTTTATATATATTAATTTATTTATATTTTTATAAAATAATACAACTTAGATTATTTTTTAATTTTAATTTAATTATTATACATTTTAAAATAAAATATTTATTGATAAAAAATTTAAATTTAGTAATTTTACCTTTTAAATTTTTATTCAAAATTTTATATATAAAAAATTAAAAATATATTTTTAATTTAAATAAAAAAATTTTATTTAATTAAAAATTAATATATTTTTTAAAAATATCATATTTATAAAATTTTTGTTTATCAATTAATTATTTATCACTTTATATTTTTATATTTATTAATTTATTAAACAATTAATTTTATCAAATATTTTTAATTCAATTTATTAACTCTTATCAATTTTCAGATTATATTTTTTTATTTTTTAACTTTCAATTAATTTTTGTGTTTTAAATTATTTTAAATTATCTTTTAACTTTCAATTAATTTTTAGTTTTCAAATAATTCTCCAAGTGATTACTAGCTTTTATTTTTATTCTTAAATTGAATATAAAAATAAAATATGATTAGCAAAAATAATTTTAAATTAATTTTTAACATATTTTTAAATAAATTTAATTTAACTTTTAAAATAAATATAATTTTAATTATTATTTTTAATTTTAAAATATTTTCATTCTCAACTCTAAATTTATTTCAACTACCATCATTCTTACTATCATAATTATTACCATAATTTTCATTACTGAATTTTTAAAATTTCATTTTTTATTACATTTTTATTTATTTACTCTCACAACTTTCTCATCTCCTTTTTCCAACAATGTAGCACACCTCTTTTCTTCCCACCCTAGTTTCTTTTGATTTTGTCTATTGTAAAAAAACAAAACAATTAAAATTTTATTTTTAATTAAACACTAAAAATAATAAATCATGACAAATGAACTCATGCCACATGCCTTTCTGCTTGTTGGTCTTCTCTCCCTCTCCAGCTGCCTATATTTTCGTTTCCAACCTTGTTTTTTTTTTTTTTAAATAATTGTGACATTAATATTTTTTTTAATCTTTTTTGTTACTTTATCTCTAAGTATAATAAAGTTGTTCTCATTACTTGTTTATACCTAAGAAAATCGACCAATGAATGATAAAATAATATATTTTTATAATAAAATAATATACTATGATATTTGATTAAAAAAAATTTACATATAAAAAAATGTTTTATATCCATTTATATTTTTGAATTTTTTAAAAATATTTGGTCTTTAAATTAAAAATGTAAATTATTTTTAATGTAGATGAAAATTATTACTTTAAAAAAATAAAATTTAGCATATTTATTTATAATAATAATTAATCATAATTTTATATTTATATCAATTCATAAATAATTAGAAAGGAAATAACCAATCTAGATTTTAAGATATTGGAAAAGAAAGGCTCTTCAATAGATCTTAATTGTTTATTAAATTAACTTTCTGTACTAGGAGTGCCATTAACGGTAAGAAATACTATAATTAAAATAATTTTGTATTTGGATAAAATATTTTAATGTTTTAAAAGATTTTAAATATTTAAATATTTAAATATTTTTATTTAAAAATATTTTGTTTGAAAAGAATAAAATTTAAATTTTTTATATTTAAAATTTTTTATTTGAACGATGAATTTTAAATTTATTGAATATTAAATTTTTTATTTAAAATGAATAATTTAAGTTTTACTATATACAAAATTTTATATTTAAATATCTATATATTTTTCTTAATTTTGCTCATATTTTTTTGTTTTTAAAAAAATTTAAATATACAAATATTCTTATTATGTAACATATTTAAACAGACAAATAACCCAACAAGTAGAATAAAAACATAATTATATTATTTGATATTAAAAATATCGTGTGTGGAGAAGAGAAAAAAAAGAAGTGAGAGAACAAAGGAAAAAAAAGTGGCATGAAAAGAATAGTAAGATAGGAAGTAAAATGGAGAGAAAACTGTTTTTCATGAGAATGAGTTGAAGAATTTTGAAAAAATTTACATTTACTTGCTATAGAGAAATTTTAAATTCTTTCAAAAATTATTTTTTTTCCCAATTTCTTATGTTTAGATGAGGTATTTCAACAAGGAAAAGTAATTTTTGAGATAATTTAAAATTTTAAAAATTTAAATATGTTGTTTGATTTAAATATAAAAATTAAGGACCAATTATAAATTTTTAAATATAAAATTTTTTATACATTAAAAATTAAATTATTTAATCTAAATAAAAAATTTAAAATTCAATGTATCTAAAATCCACCATTCAAATAAATAATTTTAAATATAAAAATTAACTTTTTTATCCAAAAAAAATATTTTTAAAATAAAAATATTCAAATAAAAATATTTAAATTTTCAAGTATTTCAAATTTTTTAAAATATTAAAATATTTCATTCAAATACAAAATTAAAATACCTCATTCAAGTCTAAGATAAAGAATCAGTCGTGGGCATATCCCAAATATACTTTTAAGATTTTAGAGCAAAAACATTTGAAAAAATTATATTGACATCTTCGTGAGTTAATAGAAAAAAAATACAATATTTTTCCTTTTTTATATCTAAAAAAATATCTTTAATTGTTTTATTCTCTTAATATCGTGTATTTCTAAAAAAAATTTATTTATTAAGTTAACAAAACAACGTAGTATGTATCTTTGACATAATATTTATAAGTTTTTATGAAATTATTCTTACAGTGTGTTGTTTGAGTTGAGAAATTGGTTATCTTCTTCTTAAGGTGAAAATACAATGTATAAAAAGAGATTTCACAAGCATGTTGTTATGGATTGAGAATGAAATATGACATCCAATATATTTATTATATAACATAATAATAAATTTGTAGGTATTAATCAATTGAAGGATGTGTACTCTTAATCCCAATTTTAACTTTTGGAGCCCTCTTTATTTTTTGAGAAAATATACATGTGCAATATTGAGATTATTAGAAACGATAAACAAATAAACCGCTTGAGTGGAAAAATAAAATAGCTTTAAACTTTTGTCTCAGCCATACCATCAATTTTGTTAAATATCCCTTTTCAAATGTTAAAATAAACAAACCATCAATTTTGTTAAATATCCTATTTCAAATGTTAAAATAAACAAACCAAATGGGTGACCCATCATCTCAGAAGTCATGGATAAGTTTTTATCTTAGAAAGTCTATGGGATTAGGGTGAAGAGATTCTTTCACATATGGCAACAAGATTCCCAACCTTCTCATGTGAATAAAGTTGTTAAATGAGCCAATCCTAACCTATTTAGCCCTAACCTTACGGGTTAAGGCCAAAAAATTCCATAAAGGCAAAAAGGCCTAGATATAAAAGGCTTATAGGGCCAACAAGCTCATAGGAACAAGTGGGCTAGGGCTCATCCATCGGTCAACCCTTACATAAAAAATCAATACTGTTTCAAATCACTAACTTCAAATTTTGTTTAAAAAATAAAAAGGTTACAAGATAAAATCATGAACACTTCTGTTTTTTAATATGGTTCTAATAATAAAAATATTTTAAGCAAAATAAAAAAAAAATTATCAAGTGGGAAAAATATATTCGATGTCATGTCCTTCACTTCGTGAAGATTAGAAAAAGTAAACACCAAATAACTACAAATGATAAGTAGGGATGGAAATAGGTCGAGCCGAATTAGACTTGGAGTGTTTAAGTTTGTTCTGCTTAAAAGTTTTAAGATCTAAGCCTGTTATCTGTTAACAACTTTTTTTTTATTAAGTCTAGCCCAATTTAAAGCCCACAAAACTTATGAACTTATTTAAAAGTCTACATTCCAAAAAAAATGTTAATAATTAGGCTTAAAACCTATATAAATGATTGATGGAAGATAGCATGATATGTATTCCCTAGTGCAATAGGAAACTCAGGTCTTACTTAGTTCTGGTTGGAAAGCTTAACCTTCGGAGGTAAATAACTTGAGAGAAAAATTTTGACAGTAGTAAAAACCGTCAGTTTTCCATTTAGAACTTATTGCGTAAGATTTGTGATTTTATTATTTAGAAAGAACCTGAAAAAATAATAAAGGGTTTGATTTTATATAGAAGGAAATGAGAAAGAAGAGCTGGACTTGATTTTTTTTATTAAGAAGATTAGGCTTGATTGCAAATTCATATAAATTTGATTTTGAGAAAGAATTGGGTTTAATCCCAAGTTTATTTATTATTATTACTATTATATATATATATATATATATATATATATATATATATATATTTAGGGACGAAACTTAACTTTATTGATATATTTTTTATTTATTATTTTATATATATATATATATATATATATATCTTTTTATTTATTTTTTTGAAAAATAGAAGAATGGGCTGTTGGAAGACGCTGAACATTTTAAGGGGAGAAGTGGCCCAATTGAATTATATGGCCTAAGCACGGCCTTGTACAGAGGCTGGGCGTCATTAGGGGGGAGCGGCCCAATCAAGTGAGGAGTTCAAATGGCCCAAGCATGGCCTCTTGCAAATGAGGTTATGAGGGCTTTTAAAATAGCAAAGTTGTGCTCGGGGGATTCGAACTCGAGTTACATAACCTTTGAGCGACTCAGCCGTTTGAACCAAGCTTCGGGTTATATTATGGTCTGTAACTGAAGGTATATAACCTGTGAGGGCAGGATTGGTTTTGAGCAAAAGGAAATCATTGGTGGAACCCCACCAATGATCGCACAGTACTAGCATGCTTTTTGATTTCTGTTTAAACGTCCCTCATAAGCCAGTATCATTTAGTCACACATGACCATGCTTAATTCCTAAATCAATCCTATACAATGGGTTCGAACCAAACAGGTGGCAGAATAGAGACAGTATCAGTTTTTATTGTGAGCTGTATATTTTTTATGCCAATGGAACCTTGCAAGCATGGCCTTGCAATGCCTATGAATTACGGACTAGAACTGTTGGATGCCTTGATACCTTACAATGACTACCCGTGATCAGTTTTAGCTTTACAACTGCCACCAGTTGTTAGTAAGGTCCGCTTGGCTTGGGCAGCTTAATTAGTTTGAAGCACAAACAAGTGTGGGTATCTCTGGGTCAAGGCTCTTTGGTTAAAGATACCGGGGTATAACGGGTGGTCCTGTGCTTCAACATTTAGGGTGGCGATCATCATGGATTACATTAATAATTATGGTTCTTGATCACAGATTTTCAACAAGAATGTGGAGACGCAGTTTCTAAGCATACAGTTCGTTTCATTATCAAGATACGCCACATTAACCACATACAACCCAAGATTCACACATGGATGTTACTCAACATATTCTTTTCTGATTTCCCTTGAGATCCTGATATAACAAAGCAAGAGCGTTTCTCTTCTTGCTCATAACTCCATGCAAACCATAGACAACATATAATCATAGCATTCGATCGTTGAGCTAGAAATGATTTTGTGGAAGAAAAGGGGATGCAGGAAACTAACCTTTGAGTATCTCCTTCAACCGAAGCTAGAGCGGAACCAAGATCGACCTTGCCAAAAAGAGCTCTCTTGCTACAGGCCCCCTTTTCTTTCCTCCCAAAGAATAGTTCCACCAATTTCTTCTTCTTCCCAAACCCACTGTGTGTGTATTCCTCTTCCTCAAAACTGACTCTAACTTCCCAAACAATGCCCTTGCATGCATGCAGTTTTTTATTTTTTCAGTTTTTCTGTTATCCTTTTTAATCTGTTTTTAAATTATGTTTTTAATTTCTGTTTTTTTAATTTTCTATTTTTTTATTTTACTTTTTTTTTCTCTTTTTTGTTTTAATTCTCTGTTTTCATATTTTTTCTTCAATTTTCTATTTTTTTCTTATTACTATTTTCTTTTTTTCTCTTTTTTTTTATTATTATTATATATATATATATATATATATTTTGCATTCATTATTATTTAAATTATTCTCCTCAATTTTTGTTTTATCTTTTTTTCATTATTATTATTATGTTTATTTATTTATTTATTATTCTGTTTTTTTATTATTTTTATTAATTTTTATAATTTATTTTATTTCTCTTTTTTTTGTCTTTACTTTTCATCTATTTTAATAATTATTTATTATTTTGTTTTTACTTATTTTGTTGTTTTCTTTTGTATTTTCCTTTTGTTATTTTTTTAATTTTTATTTCTTTAATTTTTTTTGTTTTTATCTTTTTTATTTATTCTCCTTTTTTCCTTTTTTTATTTCTGTTTTCTATTTTTTCTTATTTATTTATTTTCTGTATTTTTTATTCATTCTGTCTGTTTGTTAACTTTAACCACCATTTATCATTTAAACTATTACTAATGTTAAAAATGGAGTCTCGAACATAATTAGGTGTTTACAATCATCCTAATGATAAGCAATATAGAACAAGTTCAACAAAATTTACGATCTTAAAAGAGCATTACTTACATAATTACATGTGAAGGATCAAAACAAGTTTGTCACAAGAGAATAATGACCAATGTTATAAAATTAATTCATCTTTAACCATTTTCTCCATTCTAACAATAAGTTCTGATACATCAGTAAGTTTAGATAAAGTCTATTTAACTTTATAAATTTATGTGATTATATTTCCTACTCTATCTTCCTGTCCATTTAGAAATTTGGACCTCTTAAATTTTTTTTTGACTAAAAATTGCTTCAACTCGAAATTATTTTTTTTTTGCTACTCTGTTGAGAATTGTTTCTACTAGTAGATGTATCAATTTAGTCAATTCAATCCAACTCAACTCTAACTCATATAGGCTAAGGTCAAAATGGATCAAAAACCCACACTATAAAGCCTATGAATCTTATAGGTTAGGGCTAGTCCATAAGCTTCATTTTTTCTCTTCAATTTTTTTTTTAATTTTTTCTATAAATTATTTTCCTCTCTAGTTAGTTTCCTCTCTTAAACTAAAATAGTAATGAAAAATTAAAATGAATAAGAAAATTTAAAGAGAAGAGAAAGGAAAAATATGAAGAAAAGATAATTTTAGAGATAGAGAGATAAATATATTAAAAAAATAAATAAAGAAAAGATAAAAGTATAAAAAAGTAAAGAAAAATTCGAGAAAGAAAAAAAAATTAGAGAGGAAGAAAGTTTTAGAGACAAATAAAAAATATTTTAAAAAATAGAAAATTAAAAAAAAAAGATAAATAAATTAAAGAATATTTTAGTATAATAAAAAAATATTGAAAAGATTATTTAAAGAGAGAAATAAAGAAATGAAAGAAAAAATTAAGAGAAATGATAAAATTTTATAAAAAAAGAGTTAAATATAAACTAAGATTACATGTTAGTCCATATTTATCCTATTTATTTTGATAATTACATAGATTAGAGTTTAAAAAATTATACTTTTAAACGAGTTACAAAATAAATGGTTATAAAATAGGGATAGAAGAGTTAATTAACACTCATTCCATTTAATTTGAGGATTACGTGCATTAGGGCTTAAAAAATCATACTTCTAAATTAGTTACAAAACAAAAAGGTTATAAGATAAAGTTAAAAGAATTAAGTTAATTCATCCTACTTAAGTTGAAGATTTAGGTGAATTAAGATATAAAAAAATAATATAAGATCTATGGGTTAGCTCATATTCATCATACTTAATTTAAAGATTATATAGATTTAAATTTAAAAATTATACTTTAAAATAAATTAAAAAATAAAAAAATAGGGCTAAGATGACCTTGGGACTAACTCATAGTAAACCTTTTAAACCAAGGATTATATGAGTTTTTTAAAAAAGTTCTACTTCTAAATGAACTTAGTAATGTAAAATCAAAACTTAAGGTCAAATAGGTTGGTTCTACTACCATGATCCAATTTATATGAAGTATCAATCCATGAATATGTGTCTTGTTCTTAAACTGTTAAGTTTCCTTCCGAATTAAGGTGTTGGGTTTTCTTACTTTAGATAATTAAAGGGTAATTTCATCTTTTTTTGATCAACTTTAATTGAATATTGATGTCATTTAAAATAAAGGGAAAAATTATAATAATAAAAAAAAGGTATATTATATATTTTTTAATTAATCTAAAGTGCTAGTGTAATTTGCTCAAAACATTATTGATACAATTGCCATTGTTTTCTTTGTATACACTTTGAAAATAAATGATACAAAATGAACTATTACAACCACTTCATATTGCTTTCAAGTAAAGAATAACTCAAAAGATCTTTTGATGAAAATCTATCCAATCAATTTGTGTAATCATTAACTAATCTTCTTCCTTTCTTCGTCAAAGCTCTAGGTCGTGGATAAAAATGCTAACCTTTAAATTCGAAAGCAGAGGGGAGCAAAATAATAAAAAATCGATGGATATAGTAACAAATATTGAAATTATGTAAAGTGAGAAATACATATTTTTTATTTAAGAACATAGAGAGTGAAAAATAATATACATATTCTATACAATACCATTATCAATAAAAAAATATCATAATACAACATCTTCCTTAAAAGAAATAGAACAACATAAAGAAACAAATAACAATATGGAACCATCATTGTACAGTAGAAAAATGCAAACCTTTAACTTCAAGTTAAAAAAAGATGAAGAAAAGGAACATCTACAAATATGATATCAAAGGTTGAAGTTTAGATAGAATAAACATGAGAAAAATCCAATAAAACTCAATTTTATGGGAACTTTCTAAATGATAGAAGTTGATGAGACTTCCTATTCCCAACATGATATAACCTCTGATATCCTCTCTTCAACCCTAATGGTGTGGATGTTTCTCTTTCTATCATCGACAATAAAAGAGACACTGAACATCCAATAATGATATTTCTCCCAAAAATGATCACATACAGGGAACTCTACCTCCAAAAAATAATCCGTAAATAAAACACAATATTAAAAAATGCTCAATTTTAAAAATACAATATTATACAAAAGGAATATTCAACTTACAACTCCAAGGTCAATAATAGTGTCAAAGTGATATGTTATTGTTATTTACAACTACAACAAATAAAATGGATGAAGACAAAACAAAGATTAACCAAACAATGTTAAATCGTACCAAATTAATGTTAGCAAACGATGAGAATTGAATGACATGAAAACCAGAAGACATGGAAATTGGTGAACGTAGAATGCTAAAGCCGTCAATGACGAAAACAAATAACAAATAGTTAAAATAAGTAATGTACCTTCATGTAAAAGAAATTTACATACCTTTAAGTGATGGAAAAATAAAAGTGATACATTATTATTCTTTGCAACTATAAAAAATAGAATGAATGAACAAAAGGTAAAGATTAATTGAACGATGTTAAATTATACAAAATGAATGTTAGCAAGCTTAGACAATAAGAGTCGAATGATATGAAGATCAAAAGACATAGAAATTGATGGACATTCCTGTATATTTTTCTATTTTGGAAAGAGTAGAAAGATCAAATATTATTATTTGTATGAGACGTTTAAGTTACAAAATTATCTATAATTTAATCAATCTCTTTCACTTATTTAAATAAAAATTAATATCTATAATTTAATCATTGTAAGTTAAAAAATAACTTTCTTAAAAATATATTTGACAATATATCATTAAGACACGATAAATGAGTATTTGAACGAAAAATTTGTTGTCCAAATAATGCAACTTTATATGATAAAGAATTATTATTATTATTATTTTAATTATATAAATTAGTATTAATATTAATTATGTAATTATTTATTATTAATAATAATAACAATATTTTTTAATCAAAGTGCATATATACCGGATCATAAATAATTAGAAATGGAGTAATTAGTATAAATTTTATGAAAAGAATAACAAGAATTCTCATTAAGATTTTATTTATAATATATCTTTATATAAAGAAATTTCTATCAATAAGTTACAGATTGTTATATAATATTGTTAAAAATATTAATTTTAATGATAATTATTTTAAAATTTATATCTAATTTGTTATTTTATTGTTTTTAAATATTTTTTATAGTATGTCAAAATTAAATTCTATCGTTAATGATAGTAAAAAGGAAAGATATATTCCAACTATAACTAAATAAATATTAAAGTTAGCATTTGAGTTTGTAATCATACTTCAATTAAACAGTTAAATAGTCAATACATTCTTATGTAATTATCTTGTACATGTGCAAGATAAATAGTCAATGCTTTTAGTCACACCACCGCTATCTTTCATAGATGTTCAAATAAAAAAATATCTACAAGATGGAGTAAATTATACATCAACAAACTTTAAAATCTAGTTTTGAAAATTACTACCCTAGTATAGCAAGTTGCTAACTGCAACAATCAACTGAAGGATTAAATTAAAGATATAATAAAATGTTAACAAAAGAACATGGAATTGGTGACATCTTTGTGAAGAGGAGGTAATTGAGGTACGGGAAATGCACCAGCCGATGTTAGTCCACCATGACTTGAAGAAGTCTCAGAAAGTTCATCAAACTTCATAATCTGTGCCATCTGGGCAGCTGCCCAGTGAGCATAGTAAATGGGGGCAACTACAATCATACAGAGTGTATACGTTAATCATTAATCAAAATCATTTTGAGACTCAACCACGTTTGAGATTGAAAAAAGAAGTTATGAATATAATGGAATAATAATAAAGTGCCTCTACTAAATATGAAATATATAAAAGGTAATAAAAATAGAAATCTTACCTATGGATACAGCAGTTGTGCTTCTCTGATATCTGTAACAAGTTAAGAGAATTATTAGTCTAAAATTCAAAAGGGTTGTTGAATTTGTGAAGGAATATTTTGAATATCACTTACGTATAACATAAATAATGCACAAGTTCTTGCAAACCATCAGCTGAGAATCCAATTTCGTCATGTAAGACATGGTAATGAGTAGGTCTAGTTGTACCCTAATGGAATAAAACAAAAATTTATATGAACTTAAATATTGGAGCTATTAAAGGAAATCAATGTCATCATTGGAATATTTATATGAACTTAACCGATTTAAGTTCAACATTCTGAACAATGATATTAATTTTGTCATTTATTAAATTATTGCTTGGTCAATATTATACCATAAACAAATGGAAAACACAAAAACCAGTTGAAATTCAATTGAGACAATTGTACTTACAATCATCCCAGCATGAGCACACAAATAGAAGTCATTGTTTTTGGGATGGCAGATGCCCTTGTCAATAACAGTTCCTGCCCAAAACAAAGTGTGGATTAGAGATTAGAACATCAAATCTACAGTTATAATAGCTGTTATATTTTTTTGCTGTTGAATTGACAAACCAGGTGGGACATTTTCTTGAGCTTCGGCTTGGAAGAACCTAGTATGATGATTTTTCTGTGCAACAATCAAAGTGAACTTTGGATTCCAATTTTTATCAAAATGTTTGCATGCCTGAAAATGCAATTTCAATTAAATTAAGTGATTTCAAATATGAAGTAATACAATCAGATTTGGAGAATATGAATACCTCAATGATTTGATCCAACTCAATGTTGAGGACCTGGTTGAACTGTGATTCACTCACTCCATCCCTAATATAAAACACAATATTTCAAATAAAGGGTGTTTTCAGAATGCCAAAATATGAAGAATGGAACTAGTAGATGATGACATGACAAAATCAATAATTCAGAAACAAGAGCTTGGAAACAAGAAAACTGCTGATCAGATTCAGATTATTGATTTAATTTATAGATGGTTCATACAAACAATAGCTGTCATAAAAGGCCTTACTTGCTAATATCCAAATAACCAAAAATAAATTTAAATATACCTGAAAATTATAATCTGTTGAGGATTCATTCCCCCTGAAGTATTTTTGAAATCCTTAAGCAACTCCCTGCAAATTAGATCAGTATTTAATTGAAGAGATGGAAGCAAAAACATACAAACAATGCAAAGTTCTAAACTGCCAAAAAAAAAATATGCAACTTTAAGTTTGCAATATTAATCACCATCCTCAGAAAATATGCTCGCACCTGATGATACCCTTATCCTCAGTATCAGACACAGGATCGAACAGAGATTGAATCATCTCAACTTTTGATGACTGAGTGCGAACCGCAGCTCTATAACGTGAAATTTGAGGCCAACATCTTGAGCTCACAACCTGAATATTTAACATGATTTAAATTTAATTAAAAATGTATGCTAAAGTCTGTAGTTTCATGCTGCTAATTTGGAAGAGTTAATCAAGCTAAGTTCCTTTTAAGTTTATTCCAATATATTTCATGATCAAATTTATGCATAAATCCTCATATAATAAGAGATAATTGCATATGCACTCAATTACACTATTTACCTAAAACACACCCCCCAAAAACAATTTTTTAGAAATAAGATAAATATCATACCGCAGCAATAGATGGTACATCTGATCTACCAGGAGATCCATGAGAAACATCCATACCAAGAATTAAGGTAGGTTTACTAGAAACAAAAGGAATGGAATGTGAATTCTCTGTGGACAGAAAAGAATTCACCCCACCAAGCTGCATGAAATCAATTCAATGAGAAACAAATTCAATCCATGTAAAGACATGACAAGTTTTCTAGTTTCCTAACTTCTAGTGTCATATATACCTTTGCATTAATTTTCAATAGAACATTAGTAATGTACTGATCATTAAGTTTTGTTGGTGCAATACATTGCGTTGCAACCCCTTCCTCAATGAGATTTCTCCTTTTCCAAGGACCTACATATTACACATATTATAAGGAGTAACATCAAATCTTAAACAGTGTAGGAAAATGACAAACAAGCACAGAATCAATTGATGCTGGAAGATCCTACCATAAATATCACAATTTTTTCTCTCTGGAAGAATACACAGCAGAAGCTGAGGGACTCCTGGCAGATTGGGCTTTACATTTGCATAGATTTTCTCTACCCTGACATGTGCTGGGTCACGTCTGAAGCGACTATCCTCTTGAAATTCACGGTATGGAGGATTGATATCCTACAAAAGAAACCAAAGTGGACCCATCATTCTTCTTACATTACTATGCTGGTTTTAAATTCAAATTCAATTTAATCGGATTTAATAGAATCAAAAGCAAACTAGTCTACATTCAATTTTGTTTTGTTTTCTTAATTTAAGAAACAGTAAATATGCCAAGAAATATAATAAATGATTGAAAGTGTCAAATATCTCATATCATGAGTCTATTACTACAGGTCTACAAATATAAAATTAATACATATCATTTCAAATTCAAACTACCAACGAAATATACACAATATAGCATTCAATATTTTTACAAGAAATTAACTTATTTCTCAATATAAAGTATAAAATAATATAATGAAAAAACAAAAATAATAGTAACATACAATTTTGAAAATAAGATTATAAAGAAGTTAAGTTGATATGCAAAATTTCATAAATCATTATCAATAAAATTATGTGTATAGTCGATTGAAATCAAATGATTTCTTAAAATATAGTTCAGTAAAAAGTTTTATTTTTTGTTAAGCTTTGACTTTTACAAATTTCGCTTTTACAGTATGTATTATATTTAAAAATAATAATTCTAAATTAACGATGAATATCCAATTCCACTTAAATCCACCTATGAAATATTAAAAGAAATAAAAAATAATAATGTGATCGATGATGTAATAGACATAAAAAATTAAATAGATGAAAAAGAAAATAAATGTATAATTACAAGTACTTAAAAAACTTACAATTCCTTTCATTTCAGCACACTTTTTGAGAATGTTCCACAGGTGTCGTGTATCACACCGAGCTGAGAAGTTTACAATGGCCCAACGCTCAATCCTCACTGGGTCAACTAGCTTCTGAAAGATTAAGCTACTATTAGCAAAAAAAAAAAATACTCTAAATTTGGTTCAACTACAACATCAATTGCAGAACTAAACCTTATTATTGAAATTCCAGCGCCCATTTCGGGGAATGAAGTTCTCCCCTCTTCCAACCAAAAGCTGAAAGCACATATTGGCATCAAAAAGCAAAGTCATCATTATCTTAAAAGTGAGATGTGAAAATATTGAACATGATTATACATACCTTAGGGGGTTTCAAAACACGACCCTCAATCCTAGTAAAGTTTGGCTCAATGGTTATCCCACAAGACCGAAACATAGATTCATCTTCATGCTTGCTTCTTCTTAAGGACTACAAGGACGTTAACAACCATTTCAAGATAGATATAACATTGTATACATTATGTTTATTTTTATTGAAGTATTTTATTTTCTATAAAATTTTTGGTTGCCATTCTATTTAAATTAAAGTCATATCACGTTTGCATTATATTTTTTTTAATTACTGAAAAATAATTTAAAGACTTAATTTTAATAATTAAAAAATACGAAAAATTAAATGTGAATGACTAGAAAAAAGAGACCAAAATCACAAATAGGTTAATATAAGAAAGCTGCTTACATCTTGCAAAGCTACTTTTCTTTCATGAGGCTTTTGCCTTGACTTCTCCACAACCTGAGCCCTTTGCAAATTTGTCAGTGCCTTGGTGTAGCGCTGCAAGGAGACCAGAGTGCACAGCTGCATAGAAAGAACATTTCATTATAATGTTTTTCAAAAATAGTAAAAAGTTTAAATATTCTGATGTATGTTTTTGACACCTCTATTGGAAAATAAGAGGGGCGTTTTGGTTTGCCAACATTGATGCATGGCATATCAGCAGAGTAGTCCAGCTCAATGTTTTTATGATATTTAAAATAATCAAAAACTGTGATTTCACGTGATTGCACTTCACCGTTGGCATCCTTTCCACATCTTAATAAAAATCTGAAAGTAGCAAAAAAGGCACGATCATTTGTATAGAGAATATTCTAACAGTATATAAAGGAGGCTTATCACTGACTAAAACTTATGCACGGAAAGAAATTACGAATTACTCATCCAAAACCTTAAAACTATAACTATTTTGAAAGGGAAGGGAGCACTCAAGTTATATTTTATTTTTGTTAATATTTGCATAATTGGCTAAGAAGAGAAAGCACAAAAAAGCTTACGTCTGCTTCCTGCAAGGGTTATCACTCAGTCCAGTGATTTTGTATTCAATACCATTGGCCTTGATTCTTAAACTCTTCAACATTCTTTTTGCCTGAAAATAATCATATATCAAATAACCACAGTTGGTATACAAAACCGCAACTACTAGTGCTAGCCTACGTACGATGGCAAGATCACCTTAGTCCAATCAATATGGTGTGGTTGCTCAACATTCTGATTCAGGCAAAGGAAGTCCAGCACAGGGCCAGGCTTCAAAAGCATTGTGGTAGACACATCTTTAAAGAAAAAACAAAAAAGCAATCAATTATTTATAACAAAGGAGCAATATAAATTTACAAACACTTTGCTTAAAAATATTGACCAATATTCAGAGATAAGGCCCCTTGTGTGAGTCGGAAGCTTGAATGGAAACCACGGCAACTTTGCACACCACCTCCTATATCATTGTAATTTCTTGGACTGTCATAGAAAAAGGATTGGCCAACAAGAAGGCAGCCCCTGCAAAGGAAGGAGTCAAACTAAACAGAATTTCAACTTTCAAATAAGTCAAGTAATAGCAGCAGTGACAAGAACAGAAGCCTTGTCTCACATGGTAAAATCAGCAAATGAACTAAATTATTTATTGTTTTTGACATACTGTTTTGTGGCATGCTGTCTCAGTATAATGTCTAAGACCCTCAATACTTCTTGAGAGTTCTCGGAATCTTGACCACTCAAGGCATTGGCAATTGCTTGCAATGGGATTTTGCCTGCATAGCTGATATCTAGCTTGATAGTTTTGGACCGTGCTTCATGTCTTATTCTCTTTGTATTTCCTTCATTAGGACTGACAGAGCTTCCATTTCTTGGACGTCTGAAAAACAACAAAATGCTTGTGTGAAAAATAATACGAGGCAGAAATACAATCACGGTACTGGAAATATTGCATATTGACCTCCTTGATGAATTCTCCTCTAACACCACAATAAACTGAAGCTTCTTATCTGACAGATAACCAAGAGTGAATAAACTTTTCTCGCCATCATATGCAAAACTTGTGTTTCGCAATTGATCATATGTTTCAGAAGCTTTATCTATAACTTTTCTCCCAATACCCCTAGCTTCAACAGGGTGACCATCTTCAAAACACATTGCCACCTAATCAACGGTACGTAAACATGGATGATGTCAAATTAGTGTCATAGCCAAATCACAAATCACGAATAAAAGAAAATATTAAAAATAAGAGTCATAATCACCCTTGAATTGTAACAAAATAAAATATTGAAAAAAAAAAACTAGTCCTTTGTTTATTAAAATAATCTTTAAAGAAAAGATCTTAACATGGATGTTGATTACATAGAGAGTGTGTTTAACTATTATAATAGTTATACAAATTTGAAGATAATTTAAAGTCATAGTAAAAATATAAAACAGAATAAAATTTAATGACGAAAATCCAACCATCACAGTGAGAGCTAATACCTACATTGTAATGATAGAAGTAGCCATTAATCTTGGCGACGTCAACTCTAAAATGATTAGCTAATAGCTGTATCCTGTCTCCATTGGATCCATGTCCTCTCCTAGCCATGGGCAAAGGATTTGAAGAATTCATGCTCTCAAAATCCTAACTAAGAATAAAATTAAAATTCATTATATTTGTCAATCATTCATAAGAGAACAATACAATGCTAAATGCACGCAATAAAACTCATAGCTCATCAATGAACTTTCCTTGAATGGAAAGATTAGTACACTACCAAACAAAATAAGCAAAGAGACCACCAATGTTAACAATTTACACTTTACATTAATGTACAGTGAAACTAAAGGCAGATAATAAAATGATATTTTCTATACCAAATGCAGGTAATAGGAGATATTTTCTCTTTCTACCAGTGAAAACTTGATGGTATAAAGCCTACCTAGAAACAATTATATAATACAAACCAAAAAATTAATTATTTTTCATTTAGCTAATTAGAAGAACCAACCATAACATAAATAAAAAATCGTAATTACTAAACTCAGACATTTTACACATCTTATGCGAATCAAAGACAATGAAAATCAAAACAAAACTGCGAAAGCATGTTACATTTTATACGGATTCGAAGACAGTAAAAATCAAAACACTGCAAAAGATGATAAAAAGTTCATTAATGAAGAGGAATACCATTCCCCATCACCATCCGTGATATAGAGAGTAAAAACAAAAAAATAAGGAAAAAAAAAAAAACTCTGCAGGTGTTACTGTTACCTTTGTGTTGCACAGGAATGGTTGGTTGCTGAGGAAGGAGGAGAGAATAGAATGGTTACCTTTGTGTTGCAGAGGAATGGTTGGTTTCAAAGGAAGAAGAGAGAATAGAATGGAAACACAGAAGGGGAATTGGAATTTGAGAGAAAGCAAGTGTGAGAGATGAAGAGTGTTGCTGTATGTATATATACATGCGTACAGAGTACTGTTGGAAATTAGAATTCAAAGAGGCACGCACTTTATTTTTATCATAAACACTTCCTTTTATTTTATCTTCTTTATATATCATATATTCTTTTATTTGAACCAAAACATATTCACCTTTGCTGCTAAATAGGAGATCAAATATGATTAGATTTGATTTGAAAAGTGACTTAAATGTGTATCATGTGATCCTTTATTGATAACTAACGTATCTTTTAAACTTGTATAGATCCCGTAGATATGGTGAATTTTAGTGGCTTTTATTTTAATTTTGAAATAAAGAGGTTTGATTTTTTTTTATTTTACATTATATTACCATTTTTTAATGTCGTTCAAACATGAATAATATAATTTAATATAGTAAGTTTTATTAAAAAATTATAAAAATCAAATTATAGATAACATTAATTTTAAATAAAAAATTGTTATTTGGGGTATCTTAAACAATATATTTTAGATAACTAACAGATACACTTATAAACGAAAAAATTTGTTAGATATTTCGTGTGTTTGATAAGGTAAACTTTCAGTAGTTGCTAATATTTGTTTAATAGCTATTAACGTTTTTTGACATATTATTTCAGATAATGTTAAAGTTTTTTATGTTTTGATTAAAATGATTATTTTTATTTATTTTTAATATATTTTAAAATTTGATTCTTTATTTATCTGTTTATTTTTATAAATTTAATATTATTTTATTTTTATAATAATAATATTATTTATTATAATATATTAATTTATTTATATTGTTATAAAATAACACAACTTAGATTATTGTTTTAATAGTAATTTAACTAATTTAATTATTATATATTTTTTAAATAAAATATTTATTGATAAAAAATTAAAATTATAGTAATTTTATCTTTTAAATTTTTATTTAAAACTTTATACATAAAAAATCAAAAAAAAAATATTTTAACAAATTAAAATTTGATTTAATTAAAAAATTATATATTTTTAAAAAATGTCATATTTATAAAATTTTAGTTTATCAATTAATTATTTCTTTAACCATTATTTTATATTTATTAATTTATTAAATAATTAATTTTATGAAACACTTTTAATTCAATTTGTTAGTTTTTATAACTTTTAGATTTTATTTTTTAACTTTCGATTAATTTTTAGTTTTTAAATTATAGTTGTTAGTTTTTATTTTTTTCTTAAATTAAATATGAAAATAAAATATGATTAATAAAAAAATTTTAAATTAATTTTTAACATATTTTTTAATAATTTTAATTTAATTTTTAAAATTAAAATAATCTTAATTATTATTTTTAATTTTAAAATATTTTTATTCTTAATTATAATTTTATCTTAACTATCATTATCTTTATTATTGTAACTATAATGACGACGGTTTGTTCTTCAATTTTTATTAATTTTTTATTATATTAGAATTATTTTTTATTAAATTTTTTAGTTAATAATATTTTATTTATTTACTATCTCGATTTTATCCTCTCTTTTGTCCAACGATTAGCATGAAAACAAAATAGATTAGGGCAGGTTTCATGTTTTTCATCCCAATTTCTAGGATTAGGCATGGCAACCGAACGGAGCGAAGTTTCATACGTTTGCTCAACTTTGTCTTTGTCAGTTTGAAAAATCTTATCTTCCACCATATTTTTTAATTTTAATTTTAAATTTTTTATAAATTTTAAATTTATTATATATTTTTTAATTTTTATATAATTTATTATTTTTATAATCTTATTAATTTTATATAATATTTTAAAATAATAAAAATATTTTAATAATTTTATAAACAAAAAATTTGGAAACTAATATCAATATCCCTATATTCATACTCGTTCTTATTTTTTTAAAATTAAATTTTATTCAAACTTACCCCCTACTCTGATTAATTTAAATTTTTTTTCATCAAACTCTAAACAGGACCAGACGTAATAGGTATGAAAAATGTTGTGATATCGCAACTCTATTCTTTACGTCATAGTTTATTTGATTCTCTTTATTATATATAAAAAAACAACTAAAATTTTGTTTTTTATTAAACACTCAAAATAATAACAAATGAACTCATGCCACATGACTTTCTCCTTATGCTCTTCTCTCCCTTGCAGATACCTATATTTCCTATATTTCCATTTCAACATTGTGGTTTTTTAAATTATTGTGACATTAATAATTTTTTTATTTTTTACTTTATCTCTAAGAATAATAAAGTTGTTATCATTAGTTGTTTATACCTAATAAAATCGACCAATAAATAATAAGATAATATATTTTTTACAATAAAATAATAAACAGCCTATATTCAGTTATATTTTTTGAATTTTTTAAAAGATATTCAGTCATTTAGATTAAAAATATAAAATATGAATAAAAATTATTAATTTTAAAAAATATATAAAAAATAAGATTAATATATTTATTCATAATAATTAATTATAATTTTAGATTTCTATCCATCCATAGATAATTAGACTGGAAGTGACCAGGGTAGATTTCAAGGTATAAGGACAGAAAGTTTAAAAAAAATTAAACTTATCATTAAAGATTTAAACGGAGTATATTGTTACCTAAAACTTTTGTATATTACCGATTAATTATAGATTATTATATTATTAAAAATAATAAGTTTTAATAATTATTTTAAATTTATATTAAAAATTTGTTAATTTAACGATTTAATTTAAAAAATTTAATATTTAAAAAAATATTAACAAAACAAATTATAATAATTTTTTTTAAAATAAGTTTATCCTTTATATATATATAATTGATAAAAATATCATATAAATAAAATATATTATTAAATGATATAAATTATTAACAAAATATTTATAACATATTTAAATAAAAATAAAATATATAAAAATATAAAGAAAATCAATTTTTATTTTAATATTATATATATATATATATATATAAATGCATATCTACAAATTTGTACTAATCAATGTAATTTAACATCCGTGTTATATTTATATTATTTAATTATAGGACATAAAATTTTAGAATGAAAAAATTAAATATAAGAACTTAAAAATTGTGAAATTAAATTCAATTATTTAAAATAACAGAGATCAAAATCATATATAAATTAAAATATGAAGAATACAAATGTAATTAAACTTTATAGTTTTATATTTTAAAAAGCATATACTCTAAATTTTGTCCCTAAATTTATAATGATATTTGGAAATTTTTTACAAAACATAATGAACCTTATAAAAATATTTTATAATTAAGTAAATTTATATTGGTCCTCAGAATTATGAGTTCAATATTTTAATTTTTATATTTTAAAAGTTTCTATTAATTTATAACCGTATAAAAATATGTTATTTATTTTTTTACTTACTTCATTTTTTGAATATTTTTATTTTATTTACTTATGCTCTTGATATTTATACAATTTAAATATATTTTAATAATTTTTTTGATATGATCATTCAAATATATAATTTATATAAATAATATTTTAATCAATAATTTTATTAATTACTAAAATTAAAATATTGATTAACAAAAAAAATTAAAAATTAAAATTATGACAAATTTTAATTTCAAATAAATATTTCATAAAAATATTGATTGTGAATAAAAAATTTATAAAAATATATTTAAAAGTGTTCATTTCACTAAAAAAAATAAATAAATAATCCACTCTTTGGCATTAATATTGCAATCCATTTTTGCCAACTGGCAAGCCTGAAATTCGCAATCTATTATCAACACTCCAAAGAATTTATGATATTAATATATAATTATTTATTTTTAAATATTATATGTATCATAAAAGTTTACATAAATGTTGCTAACTTACCTTTTATGTAATTTGAATACTTTTTAGATTTTTTTAGTTTATTATGCAATCACTAAATAAATCAAATTTAAATTTTTAATTTATGTAATAATTTACAATATTATTACAAATTCATTTTCCTCAAATATATATATATATTAAAAAATATAAAATTATATTATTATTTTTTATAATATAAAAAAAATGGAAATAAAATTTCGGATTATCGTACGAAATTATTGTATATATTCATCAACTTCTTATTATTAAACTAATTTTAATGGTTTGAATAATTATGTTATTTTACACATGTAATAGATTTATGTAAAAAGAATTCTCCTTTCAAATTGTTATTACAAAATTATATTAACTAAAATAATTAGATAAATTTAATTTTTAATAGTTGTAATTTTATATAAATAATCCTTTTTTCAATTCATATTATCTTGATTAATATTTGTTTTATTAAACGGCTTTTCAGAAAAAGGGTAATATTTAAAAAATTATTAATAATTATACAATTATTTTTTAGTGAATATATTAAGGACACATTAAGATTCAATTTTAACAACTTTTTATAATATTTTTTTTATAGTTGTAGAGCATTAAATAAAAATCGTGACAACTTCTATTCTTATAATTTCATTTCTTTCTTGGATTTGGATTTGACGTCTGCCCAACGTATGAAGTAACATTCCTTTACGAAGGTTACGTACATTAATGTTTTGTTGTTTGATGAAAACAAGGGGAAAAAATAGAAAGAAAGAAAATAAAAGATGATATAAATATTTTTTTGTGTTTGATTAATTATGAAAATAAAGATGAAAAAATTATTTTCCTAAATTTTATTAATTTTTAATCATTTCCAAAGAGATGGAAATTGAAGAAAAATTTTCTTGTATTTTTATTTTTTATGCTTAAATTATTAATTTTTAATATATAAAAAATAAAAAAATTATATTAATAAAAATAAATATGATATAAAATTCAAAATTTTAAGTTTAATTTAATATTTTAATTAATATAAAATAAAATTTATGTTATCAATTTATTTTTTTATTTTAATGGTAATGTATTTCTTATCTTTCTATTTCATATTTTCCTAATTTTTTTCTTTCAATTTTTCACAATATCCAATCAAAAAATAAATTGAACACACTCCACGTTACTTTTCTGCTGGAAACAACAGAATTAGCGGTTGTTCAGATCATATATAAATATAGTAAAATTAACTTTAATATATATATATATATAATTATATATTTATATTTATTCACATAAGTTGTTAATCTATTTTTTAATTTTAAAAAATTATTAATTATTAGATGAGAGGTATAAATAAATATATAACATTATTTGTTTGTAAATTATTGAATCTATTTTTTTATTTTAAAAAATTATAAAATTAGATAAAAGGTATAAATAAATATATAACATTATTTTTTTTGTAGATAATAGATAAATATATTTGCGTAACAAATCAAATATTATTATCAACCAAAATTTCAATTAATTTCGATGTAAGGATAATTCTAATGAATGTTTTTATTAAAATTAATGGATAAGTTAATTAAAAATTTAAATTTAAATTTAATATATTATCGATTGAATAAAAACGTTTTTGGTAATATTAATTATTAAATTAATTAATAAATATAAAATAATAAATAAAAACATAAATAAATAATACATTAAAATATGATAAGAATGATATAAAATATATTAAAATTTAATGAAATAAATTTTAAAATTTTTACATAAATAAATTTTAAATAAAATTTTTTAAAAATTAATTATCTTTAAAATTTTAGTTTTTGTCAACCGGTTATATTTTTAAATATATATATAATAATTAAAATAAATAGTATATATAAAAATAATAATTTAATATGTTATAATAATATAAAAATAAATATTTCAAAATTAATAATATTATTATAAAAAATCAAATAATATTAAATTTATAAATAAATAGATAAATAAAAGAATAATATATTAAGAATAAAAATGAATAATATATTTCACTTAAGAGTTAAAAAACATAAAAGTTATTTTAAATAATTTTTCTAAAAAAATTACTAATTATTTAAAAAATATTAGTAATTATTAAATAAATTACTCTACCAAGTAAAATTAAAAAAAATTTAAAAATTTTTTCATATAATAAATTAAACTTTCAGTTAGTTAGTAATTCATCTTTAATATTATTTAGAATAAATTATATTAATATTTTTTATATTCATAGAAAAAGTAATTGATATTTTTTTATTATTTTAACCTTTTTTATCTATAAAATTATAAAAAAAAATTATATATAATTATATATTTGAAAAGGATATATTGTATAATCTATTTATATAAATTTAAAAAGAACATAGATTTAAAAAAGAAAGAATGTCAAATACCTTATCCATCAATCTCAAAAAATATCAATACAATTTTATCTATCATTCAAGTTTAAATTTAAAAATTTTAATTTATCTAATTTTATCTCAAAATTATTTAAGTCACACAAATATATTTTTATTTTTATGTTATTTTCATCCTTTTAATTTTAATTATTTTTATAGTTTACTACTTGTTAAAATTAAGCTTTTTAGCCTATATTATATTTAAGTATATATTATTAAAATATTATATATATATAATATAATTAAATAATTATTGAAAGGATCCAAGCAACACCTTCATTCTTGAGTTGATCTTTTTCCTCACTTTTTATCTCCATCATTCCAAGCATGCTGGGAGAGAACCCTTAGTAAAAAAATACAAACACAGTGCATAATCCACAAGAAAAACAAGATACTCATACAAATACAAGAAGAACGAACAAAAAGCAATTCAAAGGTAAAAATAACAAAGAAAAGGGCAAAATGAAGATGGGTCTTGGATACTATCTATGTTAAAGTGTCTTGTCATCACAACTGAGTCATGAAGATGGAACCCATGACTTATGAGCAATACCAACGGTTAAATGTTTTGTGGCTACGTTAACATGTAATCAAACATTTGGTGTTCTTCACGAGAGGAAGAGGCAGAACTCCGTAAACAAAAATTATAAAGAATTATGTCACGAAAAAACCCCATAATCCAACTGCATAATCTATGTTATCAACTGCAGCTTCATAAAATATACCAAATTATCCAATAGATGTTAATTGTCTGTTAA
Source organism: Canavalia gladiata (assembly GCA_037954105.1). Taxonomy (NCBI): domain Eukaryota; kingdom Viridiplantae; phylum Streptophyta; class Magnoliopsida; order Fabales; family Fabaceae; genus Canavalia; species Canavalia gladiata. The sequence goes on along the minus strand of CM075663.1, from coordinate 2,339,586 downwards.
ATTAACTTTCTGTACCGGAATACCATTAACGTAATAAAGATTCCAATTAAACTAACCTTGTGCTCCGACGAAGGATTTTAATATTTTAAAATTTTAAAATATTTAAATACTTTTAATTTAAATATTCTTATTTTAAAAATATTTTATTTAAATAAAACAATTTAAATTTTATATTTAAAATTATTTATTTGTATGATAAATTTTAAATTTATTAAATATTAAATTTTGTATTTTAAATTTTTTATTTAAATTAAATAATTTAATTTTTACTATATATAAAATTTTATATTTAAATATTTATAGGGTTTACTTAATTTTGTTAATATTTTTTGTTTGTCAAAGAATTTAGATATATAGATATTATAGATATTTTTATTATGCAATATATTTAAATAAATTAATAATCTACCAAATATATATAAATAAAAAAATACGATTATATTATTTGATATAAAAAATATTGTGTATAAAAGATATGAAAAGATAGATGAAAAGTACTATTAGAGATAATCTATCAAATACTATTAGAGATGTTGAAAAATTTTAAATTTTATCTATTTTGTAAAAAAATTTAAATTTTTTATTTTTTTAGCTTGCTAAAATATTTTCTAAAAATGTATAGAATTTAAATTTTTTAAAAAAAATTAAATAAGATATTTTATTTTTTATAATTTAAATTTTTTTAAAAAATTAATTTTTTTCTTTACCTTATGTTTAGATGAGATATTTTATTAAAAAAGTAATTTTTATGAGATTTTAAAATTTTAAGAATAAAAATATATTATTTTATAAAAAAATTTAAATTATATGAATTTTAAGAACAAATTTTAAAAAATTAAAATAAAAAAAATTAAAATTTAAAAATAGGTAAAATTTAAATTTTTTTAAAAAAATTTCAACTCATTTTTATCATGAACGGAAGTAGATTAACTGAGATAAACTTTAAAGGTTTAAGTGATCTGTTTAAAAATTTTAATATTAAAATTGGGCTAATATTTTAAAAAGAAAATTAAATTTGATTTAATTTAAAATTTATAAAATATACAAATTTATTTAAAATTATATATTTAAAAAATTAATATTATATTAATAATTATTATTATTATTTATTTATTTATATAAATTAATATTTATATTAATTATTGATTATTAATAATAATGGTAATATTTGTGAATCATATTTACATGTTTATAATAATTAGTATAAATTTTATGAAAAATATAACAAGACTTCTTATTAAGGTTTTATTTGTAATATATCTTTATATAAAGAAAATTTTCTCTATCAATTAATAATAGATTGTTATATTATATTATTAAGTAGATTAATTTTAATGATAATGATTTTAAAGCTCATCTAATATATTATTTTGTTTTTTTAAATATTTTTTAGTATATCAAAATTAAATTCTATTATTAATGAAAGTAAAAAGGAAAGATATATTCTAATTATAAATAAACATTAAAGTCAGCATTTGAATTTGTAACCATACTTCAAATAAATAGTTAATACTTTCTTAGATAATTATCTTGTATATTGTATGCTTTTTTGTTTTTAGACATACCATCACTATCTTTCATAGATGTTCAAATAAAAATATTTACAAGGTGGAGTAAATTCTACATCAACCAAGTTACTTGTTTTGACCCCTAGTAGATCTTTGTGAAGACAAGTTAATTGAGGTACTGTAAATGTTTAGCCAATGTTATATTACTGATGGTGATTTTGTCATTTATTACATTACTACTTAGCCAATATTATACCATAAAAAAATGGAAGACACAAAAACCAGTTGAAATTCAATTGAGACAATTGTACTTACAATCATCCCAGCATGAGCACACAAAATAGAAGTCATTGTTTTTGGGATGACAGAACATTTTTAATAAAAAAAAATATTTTTATTAAATCATAATCTTTTGTAAATCCTCTTATCTTCCTCCCTACATCACTTAAATTGACATAAGAGAATTCCATTGTTCTGTTCCAAATCTTGTTGCTTGATGTTGCTTGTCCAACCATATGCATATATAAACTCCAAAACAGTCAAGTCATGTTAAATGTGGAAACTCCAATTCACTCACTTGAGTCTCACATTGAGATGTCTTCTAAAATCTAACTTTGAAACAAGATTTGAGATTAACCATAACAAGATTCTAAAAAAGAAAAGAAAAGAATGAGATAATGAAACAATTAAAAGTCTAAAAAAATATAAGATTAAAGTAGTTAATAAGTCTTTATATTTGAACTTAAATATGTGTTTTCTTACTTATTTAAAAGTATAAACAATTATCCAAAAGTTTAAAAAAAATTAAGGATGTACTTAATTTATAGATAACAGTATTGCTTAGGTTTTTATATTTTTGAAAATTAATTTTAAATGAAGTTTTACAAGTTAGCAAAAAACTAATGCTCATTACTACTTATGGGCCTATTTAAAATATTAAGAAAATAAAAAATTTATTGTTAAACTTTATAATTTTAAAAATAGTGAAATTATGAAAACTTGGACAATAATTTTACATATATGTATAAGAAATAACTGTACCCGTCCCTCTTGGAAAGTTTAATTCCAATAATGCATTCAACCAATATGAATTATAGGAAAGTTTAATTCGGATAATTCCAATAATGCATTCCACTCTATTTTTCTACTCATTTCACTCTCCCGAACCTAAATTAAGCTTAATTTCTTTGCAGCCATTTAGTAATATATCCCCTTCCAACAAAAAAACAAATTAACAAAAGAGTATATTTAAATTAGTTGGGAAAATATTAAATTATTTTAATAATTAATTATATGTACAATTGATCTTATTGTCATAATTAATTATAATAAAATATATTTCTGTTTGCATATGTTTATTTAACAATAATTTTAAAATGATCTATTTTATTTAAATCATATAAAAAATTTACATAATAATTTTAAAAAATTGAGTTTTGTGCAGCTGGGATAAAAATAAGAATAAAAAATAAGTAAAATTTTCTATAATATTACTGAAGATTCATATGAGATGGAGTAAAAAATAGTTTTTTTAAAAGCTTTAAATAGATTTTTTTTCAATTATTAATTTAATTTGCCACAGTAAAAAATAGGAAATGTTAAATGTAAAACAAGAAGAAGAAAAAAGAAGCATCAAGCTCTCCCTCTTCGTTTAAATATCTAAACAAAAAGAAGAAAATAGAAAGAGGTATGTATTTGACGTATACCCTGAAATTATAAGGGTTCATAACTTGATAAATGCAAGGTGAACTGTGACTTATCGATATATTTTTTTTCTTTATAGCCAAAAATTATCATCATCAATTTCAAATTATTTTTTTTATAAAAATAAAGACTTTGGTAATAGACAAACCACATTCTGATTTTCTAAGTTAGCAATTAAACATTTTATTTCTTTTTCTGTGCGTGTAACAATATGCTTTAGTATTTTTAAATATATCTGAAATATTATAAACTTTAAATTTTTTATTAAAAATGAAAAATTAAATTAAAATATATAAATATATAAATTAAAGTTTATAACTTTTAAAATTACAAAATTTATTTTAATTAACAAAAACTTATTTTACTGATAATTTTAAACATAATTTATTAAATAAATTAAAAGTACTACAAAAATATTTTTAAAATAAATAAATAATTATAAATATATTTATTTTATATGATATAAAAATTCAGAAAACATATATCACAAAATAAGAAAAATATGTAATTATATAAGAATTGGAATACACATGGAAGTCTAATACAATGCATGCTTGCATGCAATAATATAATAGCTTTCCCAAATATTAATCATTTTCCGTGAAATAAGGCCGTAGTGATTAATTATTGAGTTTAATTGAAATGGATTATAATGTAAATAAATTAATATTATTATTTAATTACAAAATATTATATTATTTAAAATTAATAATTTTTATAATAAATATATTACAAATTATACTTATCATGATTACTAATGAATTAGTAATATAAAAATAATTATATTAATAATGTATTATAATTAAAATTTTAATTATTAAATATTGAGACGTCCTCTAAATTGATTAAGCATTTTAAGTTATTAATTCCCTAAAAAAATATTATTAATAATTTTAAAATATAAATATAATGTTTATTAAAAAATCATAAATTTATATTTATCAAAAATTATTTTAATGAGAATTTAAATAATATAACTTTTAAAATTTAATATATTTTGTATCAATTTATATAATTTTTATAAAATATTTATCTAAAAATATTTTTATTTTATATGAATTTGAAGAGATAAACTTTTAAATTTTAATTTAGGAAATAAATTTCATTTTTAGAAATTTATTTTTTAATTTTTTATTACTTTTAGAAAGTCAATATATGAAAATTAATATTAGAATTTGATAGATTTATATCTTATAGAATTATAAGTTTAAATTTTATTATTAATATAAAAATTTTGTTAATAAATAATTTATAAATTTCTAATCTCTTTTAAATTTTAAAATATGTCAAATATTAATTAAAGTGAAATAAATAAATAAATAGTATAAGGAGAATCAAATCAGAAAATCATTTCTTTTATAGTTGTAATTGATAATATTCTTCTACATGCACGTTAATATATGATTTCCTATTAATTTTAGAGCTATCTTCCTCTTCTATTTAATTGAAATTTTGCCAAAAATTCTAAATGGTCAATCACATTTGATATTAGAAAGAGTGTTAATTGTATTTTAACAAAATTTTATTTCTCAAAATTTAAAAAAAATTAAATGTTCTCTCAAATTCGTTTACCAAATTATTTGAATTAGTAAGCTTTTTATATAACACGTGTTTTGCTAGATAAACTAAAATCCAAACTTAAGTCTTTCGACTTTTTACTTGGAAATAACTAACATAGATTTGACTTTTAGAGTATTGCGTTTAACTGTATCAAAATGATAGTAGTTTTGGTTTGCATATTTTTAATGAAATGGTTTTTATGTTAAATAGAAATTTTTTTAAATAATATCTATTTAAAAAAGATTATATTTATTTTTTTGGATTATTAGTTATAATTTTTTATATTTTATTTTTTAATAATTGTTTATTTTTTAGCCATTTTTTTTTAAAAAAATTCATCTAAAAAAAGATAAAATAAATATCTTTTAACTATAAAATATGTTATGAAAAAGCGATAAATTTTCTTTAACATATATATATATATATATTAAGATTTGTATAAAATTTTATATTTATATATAGGAAAGATATTTTTTTTAGTATTTAAACTTCTAAACATGTTTTTCAACTATTGAAATTTTAATATGGTTATCAAAATCTCATGAGACTTTTAAAATTTATCTATCTTTATAAAAACTACCATGTCAAAGATTTAGCATTATCAACATATCTAATTAGAGTTTATTAGTATTTTAAGTTTTAATTTATTTAATTTTTATAAATTAATTTTTTATTTAAAATTTTTTTATTAGTCTTAAACTTTTATTATTGTCTTCTAAATTTATTCTTATTATGGACTAATTTATATTATTTTAAGTAAATGAGAAAATTAATTTACATAATTTTAAAAAATAATTAATTAATTTGTAATATATTAAAAGTTAAGAATAATTTTATAAAAATTAAATAAATTAGAAATTAAAAAGCTAGTAAACTCTATATAATTATTTGTGAAAAATTTAAAATTAGTGGTCAGTTACATATTCATGAGATAATTATAACTAAACTTACTTGATTGGAAATTACATCACATAGAATAGGAGAATATTAGGTAAACATGCATGGAGGATGCTTTCTTGCATCTTGTCCACCTTTGTTATCTTAGCCAACTTGTTGATTAATGAAAATGGAAGAAAGAAGCCATGGTTGAATTTGTAATATAACAAACAATTTAAATATGCAAACTATAGTACTATTATATTTTGAACAAAAAATAAAATAAATAAAAATTTATATATTTGTTATTGTATTTGGATAAATGTTGGTCGTTGCTTCTTGAACTAATGATAGATGAAGAGAATAATTATTATTTTTATTTAATTTTCAGAATGTGTCTTATTTAATAGAAAAATGTAAATATAAAATCTATACGTTGAAGAGCAGTTTATGAATCCATCATCAAGTTTAAGTCCTATCTATAACCACAAATAAAAAAAGTCAATTCCATACGGTTATGGTATACCAATTCCTTTATGGACTAATGTACATAAAGGCCTATCAGTCACTGGAAACACATATAATCCAGATGAACTCCTTGAGACTTCAGTTGAAAAGCTTGGTGATCAGACGATATATTTTCTTCTTTTAAATCATCTTCTGTGTTGTTTGAACATTCATGTTTTTCTTTTGTTTTTACCTATTAGAAAATGAAGAAACTAGATGGTGCACTCAGTATTAAATTTAATGGTTTTCTACTCTTGTTAACATTTCCATAAAGGCCATTAATATAACTTGAGTTACTATCCTGATAAACATTTCACTGAAATGTGCAATGTAGAAGAGGTTTATACACACATATATACAAGTTGCAATGAGAAATTTCAGAAAAACTAAGTATAAAAAATCTCTGAAGGATGAGGCATTATTAGTGTTTTGGACACTAGGCTTTGTATCAATAGCATGAGTTCAAGTCACATATTTGCAAACATAATAGAAAAGCTCACTGCGCATTAAACAAATTATTTGTCTGCTGAAACTCACACCAAAACATATGCAGATTGCATTACTTATTCTTATTCTTATTTCTAAATATCTTCTTTTCATGTTACAAACAGGATATGATTAACTATGGAAAAGATCAGGTGCAGAGCCATGCTTTTCTCAAATTCTTTGGACCTAGTTGCTTCTTCCAAACTAAATGTTCTATATCATTGACAATTATTGGTGACTGACATTGCTGAATTGGTGTGTGCAGTACTACAAATATGTGCTTAATTGAAACTCCATATTCTCTTACAGGCTCTCACAATCTTGCAAAAGCAACAGCAAAGGAAAGCATTGTTGTTTTGTTTGTGGTTAGTGTCAATGACAAGCAATGGCAAACTTTCGAGAAGATTCTAAAGGCCATGCTTGATTCCTTTGAAATTTAGTTTTCTGTCTAAGGTTAATAAGAGAACTTGTCTTCAGTTTATTTACGAGAACCCTCGTTTCAAATTTTTTGTTCTGAGGTTAACATCATATTTAAAATGTTTTAACTTTAGACAGTTTGGCCTTTCTCTTCTTTGTATATATCTGAATGAGAAAAATGACTTGTGTTTTAACGGTCTTAACTTATTTTATCTTTGTAACCAAAAACTAAAAAAAAGATAAAAATAAAATAAAAAAATTAGAAGAAGGAAATAAAGATATTCAGTAGCCGATTCATTAAGTTGATATGCATTCCTACACAATTGATTAGACTACATGGTTTTCATTTTTTCTTAAACCAATATCTTCTTTATTGTTTTATTGAATATTGTCCTCACAATTATTCTTGATACTTTCACTTTCAGTGTTAATAAGCTTTACAACCTTTTTTATTTCAAAACCTTTGTCCTTTTCAATGCTCTATCCAGTAAGAACCCAGACATCTTCCACCTTTTTTTTTATTTCTTCACTTTGGCAAGGACAAATATATTTGTATTTAATTGTACAAAATTAAAAATTTCAATAATCTCCTCGTATGACTATCCATTATCAATTTACCATGATGCAACTCTCCATTATCAATTTTAATTTCAAATATATGGTGTGTGTTGTCATGCTGTATGTGTAACCCATCTATAGTCAAAGTGAAAGTTTCTCTTTTACATCCTAATGCTACATTTGACATTGAATGAGAAAGGTATCCATTAATAGAAAGGACAAATTGCACTTACACTCTTGAGTTTTAACTAAATAATTATGTTCAATACTTTTACCATTTTGACTACTCCAGAAATAATGCCTTAAATGACACACCTGGCCTTAAATGAATTAATTTTCAACAGGTCAATTAATTTAGTGGCGGAAGACTTCCGCCACGGATATGAATGAAGAAAAATATAATTTTACAAAAAAAATAATGTTTGGTTTTATCAAAACCAAAATTACTTTTGAAAATAAAAATATGATCAGGTGAGAAAATGTAATAAAGGTGACTAAAACACTTAGGCAGATTTTTTATATAAATCAACTTTATAAAATCAAAATCATCACAATATAAACCACTATCATTAATCCAATAGTAAGAAGTTGAAAATTAAAATAATTTGACATAAAATCCTAAATTCAAACTTCATAGCTATTGCCTTTCACATTGTTCCAAAAAAAATTATCACAATATCAAAAGCCTATATTTTCATCAAAATCATAGTATTCGAAAATCAAGTTTACAAACATGGTCTCGTACACATTTAGACTACAAACTCGATAACACACGAGAAGGAATCCACTTTCAAAATCTAAGAGGATATATTATTATAATAATTATTATTATTAATTATTATTATAATTATTATTATTTTCTAAGGACGGTCTCAACTCAGTACAATACAGTTGGTCAAACTCCATTCAAGAACAGCTTTTAAAGTCTCTTCTACACTTTTATGGTATTTGGTATGCAAAGCCTGCTACTTTAAATATGTTATGTACAAACTGGAGCCAAGTTTTTTTTTTCCCAGACTCTACATGCTTTGCTACGAAACTAGAACTCAGGTTAGATAGTACACAGCTGTATCAAAACATTTTACCGGAGAAAGTATGGATTCTCATACATAAGCAGTCACCAGATGAGGGGAAGCACGAGGAAGACCACATGAGTAAGTCACGTACTTGACCCTATCCATAAGCACAACCACAAAAATCCGAGAGAGCGACTTCGAGGTCATCATGCCATCAACATCACCATCTCCGGTCTCTTTGGGATCAACAAGCACCGAAACCACCATAGAAGATTTATTACCATAGAGGTGATCTTTTTGCGAATTTCTTATATGCTTTTCAGTGATGTTGAGACTGGATCCAGCAAGCGGATCTGGGAGCCCATGGAGGATTCTTCTATTCCTGGTCTTGTTGACAGTGGTAGCATTTCGACGGTCTTGGGTAGAAACATTGGCTACAGATGTTGCAGGGACTATAGCTCCAGGAGTTGCAGAGACATCAAACTGAAAAACTTCAGTGCACATGCCAGAACTTAACATTGGCCCTGCATTGAACAAGAAAATTCAGTTAGTATATTTTCAACATTTGTGAATGCAAACATCAAGATATGCAACAGGTGCTTTATTTTGGCATTAGCCTAGACAAACAGCAAAAGAGTTTTCTCAAGCATGATTGAGAGGCAGATAACACAGACATTTGTTTTCAGCTCTTGTATTCAACAAAGATACATACATGATGAGTGTATATCATCATTGCCTAAGCTATTCTATAGATACAACAATGAAGAGGTGAACCAAAAATGTGGCAATTAGTGGAAGATATTTTTAAATTAAGCAATATTAAAATTAAGCCATCAAACTAGTATCAGACTTCAGGGGAGACAACTTAGCCCATCTAACCAGGTTTGGAAGACCTCTGAAACAACTAAGAAAACTTGTTGAAAAAATACATAACTCAAATTTTCAAACACCCAACACCATGAGGATCTTTTTCGAGAGAAACCAATGAACAGCCAGTGCAAACACAAAACATGTTAGCATCTTCAAGACTTTATCATCACCAAACTGGAAAGCCTTAAACCTATAATATGTGCTAGAAAATTGGCAAATTAAGATTAGACAAAAACCAATACATAAGTCGGCTGAAGAGAATGTATCATCCCTAAAAGGCAACTTATAAAGAGTGAAATTCAGAAGACAAGACAGAACAAAAGGATAATCACCTGCAATGCCTTCTCGGAACCACTGTTGCATTTTACCATCAGTTGCAGAGGACTTCATATGGTCCTTCAAAGCTTTGGTGGAACCAGAACCAAGAGCCTTCCTCTGCTCGGGAGAAACCCTATACACGTGTGGATGTTGACCTCTATTTCTTCCAACTTCGGGAATAGCCAGTGCAGAATCCGAATCCTTAGGAATGGCCAAACCAGTTTCTCTCTTGTCCTTCCTTGCCTCAGCTGTTTGAGAAGCCATTGCTTTCTCACTGGCCATAATAGAATGGATTATCAAGTTTCCATCAATCTTTACCAGCTTATCATTCCTAGGAACATACAAAGAAGCAACAAGGGGCTCACTGGCATTGCCCCGATGAACAAAATCATTCGGGTCTTGCCATTCATGCGTTTCATCTCTTAGTTTCCGGCCCCTCTTATAATTCATTCCGTTAGAAACACTAAACCTTCCATTAGAAAACCCTACTCCCTTATCTCTTTCGGATCCATTCCTATGACTACCATTCACAGGCCAAACCTTCCCTCCACTCTGACCATACAGCATATTACTAACATAGCTAGACCTACCAGGAACATTGTCCACTAAACCTCCAAACTTAAAATCCACCAGAGGAACAAGCCCGCCAAAAAGCATGATAAAGAAAAACAAACCCAACAAACTAATACTGGCAACCTTCTTGGTTTTAACCTCAGTCTTCTTACTCTCAGACTTCTTACCCTTGGAGGGTGCAGCTGATGGCTGAGACTTCAACCTAGGAATGGGAACCAAAGGAACTTGGGACCCTTGAGGCTTGACAACATATGGAGCACATGGCATCCAAGGATAAGGCATGGGTGCCATGTGAGGATGAGGGTACATCCCTGGAGCTGGTGGAGGAGGAGGACACATCACACCACCACCCAATTGCTGTCTAAGAGTGGCATTCTCTGCCATTACAAAGGATATCTTATTACTCAGATCAGCAATGGTGGAATGCATTGATCTCACCTTCTCCTCAAGCTCCTCCACATAATGCTTCTTCCTCTGCCTAGAAAGCTGTGCACTTTCCCTATTCCTCATCAACCTCGCCTTCCGTTTCTCGTCCTCATCATCAATATCAATCATGCCAGATTGAGATTGTTGTTGGCTCTTGTTTTCCACAGACACAGAGGAGGCCCTTCTATACTTGGAAGTTCTATTCTCAACACTTCCTTCGTAACACTCTTTCTTCCTCTTCAGATCACAATCTTTACCACCCATTTCCTCCAATTTTATACCCTTATCCATAGCTGCATGGACATGGCATGATGTTATGTCCATCTCATACTGGGCAGAATCAGGTGAGGGCGAGTTCATAGCTTCATATACACCTGACCCACCATTCCCATTAGAAGACTCTTCCCGGTCACAAGATTCAAACTCCGGCGACGGGAAGCTCGAAATTTTAACATCACCCGAGTTGTGAGAACCCTGTTTGCCCAAATTATCCACAGAAACCGATTCCGACGCTTGCGAATTGAAAAACCTAGAAACGCCGGAGCTTCCATCGCTGGAAACCGAAGACGCGCCAGAATCTGGCGAATCGGAATTAACGACGTGACAATCAGAATTATTCACAGAATCGACGCGATCGTCAATTACCGGCGGAATTGAAGTGCCATTAGGGTTACATGCATCACGAAGAAGGAAATCATCAGCGTCTGAGGGGATGCAGATGCTGTCGAGGTCGTCGAAAGTGATTTCAAATTCTCCATTGTCGCCAAAATCCATGCCAAAATCGAGATCGGAGGCGAAGGCCTCCGAGGGAAGTTCGCTGTTGTCGAACAGAGAGTCCATGGATGGGATGGGGAGGTTCTCGAATGCGGCAGAGAAGTCATGGAATCCTAGATCCGACGCCGGCATCTCCTCTGGCGGTTTCGGTGACGGTTCGATGGCGTGCACTGACTCAGACATGGATGAGGGTTTTGAAGAACGAAGAAGAAATGACTTCGAAGAATTGTGGTGCTGACATTTGTGGAAGTGTAGGAGAGTTGAAGGCACGAGTGCTGGATTAAATGAAATTTTCAGCATTATTTTGTCAGCTAATGCACAATTTGTCGTGAGCAAATTTTTACTTTAGTGCTGAAATTATTATTGAATTTCTTATTAGTATCTCACTTAAAAAAATTAACTCATTCGTCATTCACATTGAGTTTCATGTTAGTCCTAACTTGAAGAAATTAATCCGTTTATCTCTTACTTTTCAAATTGTAATTCACGTTAGTACCTGACATCAATTTCTGTTGATGGAAATCACAGTAGTACCTGACATTAATTTCGGTTGATGGTTTGTTGACGTATAACGTTAAATACCAGCGTGACTAACCAGATAAACCCTCGTTTTGTCATACACAATGATTAATGAACACTTCTAAACGTTGTCGTATCAAATAGTATGAGATTTAAGATTTTAGAATCCACCCCTGTTTGTAACCCTAATTTTTGCAATTGATATATAACATGTAAATCCTAAATTCCTGTTGGCTATGCACCCAAGTTTAGCTTACTATCTGATAAAGACTTAAACACAAGTGCTACTCAAACAAAAGCTTCTAGTTTGGATATTGCAAAATCAATGTTGGACATTTCCAAACATGTTATGTACAAGATACTTAATACTATCTTTTTCTTCTTCTAGACAACATCATTTTTATCAAATTCTTTAAATCTTTTCAACTTATAAAGGAAATTTATGGATTGAATTTCAAAATCAATCCATTCCTTTTTTTCTCAATCGGGTGAATCAAAACCAGTTTCAAATACAGTTATAGTTCAAACCAGTTTTAAATTTGATTTTTCAACTAAAACCAATTTTAAATCTAGTTTTAAATTCAACTTTGTAGCCAAAACTAGTTTTAATTCCACTTTTGTAGGGCTACGCAACAGACTCATCACTGTGAGACAAGCATAATTAGTGCTGCAGATAAAAAATGGTTTGGAAAGAAGACCTACAGACACAAGAAGCATGATTTGAAAACTAAGTATGATGTATCAAAAGAACAACTATTATGTTAAAATGTAAATAGAAAAAAAAAACCATTAGAAGAGCGTACATGCAATCACAAAAACCAAACAGTTAGACTCCCTCCTCTCCCATTGTATAAAAGCAACCAAATCAACAACTTAAAGAAGAACATTAAGTGTGTGGTTTATTTTGACTAAAGAAAGTTTATTTCCGAGCCCAATACTTCCTTAATACATTCTCAAATGTTAATATATTATTGTAAGAACCAGTCAAGGGTTTTGTTCGGCAACACTCAATCAAGATGTTTTTCATTTGAGCACTTCACTCCTCATTAGTCTCCAAAGACTAATTAGTTTTTAAATGCAGAGCTCGAACTTCTAATTCGCAAACAGGATATTCTCACTTGAGTTTTTGTTTTCTTAATGGTTCAGTACATAGAGGACAATGACCCATGTGTTGAGTTTAATTGAGACATTATTTTTCATTTTTTAAGTCTTCTTATAAAATAAGTTGTTAAAGTCTCATTTCTAATGACTCTAACAGTTAGTGATAAAAGGTCACCAATATTTAGGTAAGCAGATTACAAATGAGTAATAAACATGTTGTTACATACTATATTACACCAGTTTCATGTACCTTTAAGCAACATTATTAATTATAAGACGAGAATCATAGCTGGAGAGGGGCATGATTATTATATGTTTGGGAATGGTGTGAATGTCTCTGCCTTGGTGACCCTGTGAAACCAGATTATGTTTAAGTACAGAATCATGAGCCACAGAGCTTTCAAAGTGTAAGAGTTAGGGACTGTCGTGAGCAGAAATGATGTACAAAAATCCAAGATCAGAACCAGAATTTTCCCAAGTTAAACCAAGTACTTAAAATTCAAATAAAACTACATTTTTTTTCATAGAATCCAGATCTTAAAAAGCATAATTGTCCCCAAATCATTGAAACCACTCAAATAATTAACTTACACTTTTATCAGAAAAAATAGAATTTCATGTCCAACCCAGAACTAGAAATGTGGTTCAGAAAATTGTAGCTCAAAGTCTACACTTCAATGACCTTTAAAAAACAAACCAGAAAAATGGCACAGTACAAGCTAGACTTTTCTTAACGCCCAACAGTAAGGCAGAAATTTCCATCTACACAATTACAAACAACAACAGCTATATTTTTACATATGCATTTAGAGGTGACAAGCATTAATGGTACATCAAACAGGAGCACACATCTCGGTCAGTAGAGTGTTGTAGGAAAGTCCATATGAATAAAACAGAAAAAATCTAGCACTACACATGAGCAACTGAAAATGACAGAGAACCGAGACAGGAGACAATTCAAAGGATACTAGATGAAAGTTTTATATATATGATTATTGATTACAAATCAGGAATTAATGATTTACTGATTACAAATCAATTGCAAAAACTAGGGTTCCAAATATGGGAGCATTCTAAAATCCCAAATCTCATACTATTTGATACGACAACGTTTAGAAGCATTCTTTAATTCTTATGTGCGACAAAACGAGGGTGTTTGAGGTCTACCTGACTGGCTACACTGCCATTTAACATTACACGTCAGCAAGTCGTCAACGGAAATTGACCCAAGGACGCGTGAATCACGATTTAAAAAGTGAAGGACGAACGAGTTAATTTCTTTAAGTGAGAGACTAATATGAAACTCGATAACAATTTCAGGGAGTAAAGTGACAGTTTACTCATTTTTTATTTCAAATTTGATTGGATTTTATTGTAAAAATAATGGATAATTCATATTCTTTTATTAATTCTCTTTTATCATTCAAAAGTCCTTCAACTTAACTAAATTATCATAAAATTTATGATGAAACTTATGCTTTTTCATAAAATGCTAAGATAAAAATTATCAAAAACATTTATTTTTTTAATTATCTTTTCTGGTGTATTTTTTAAAAATATTCTATAAAAATAATAATATTTTAAAAATATTATATAAAAATAATTTTGTTATTTTATAAATTTTTTTAATAAATTTTGGTTTTAATTTATTGTTACATTTTAGAAATATAAATATAATAAATATTTTTATTTAAAAAATCACGATTTTTATATATTTAGAATCACTTTTAAAGTTTAACCCATTAAACTTTTATGATTGCAAGTTTTTAATTTTATTTTTTAAATTAATTATACAAATAAAATTTGTTTAATAAAAATAATTTTAAAATAACTTTTAACTTATTTTTTAAAACAGTTTAACATCTCAAAATAAAAAATTTAATAAATATTATTTTTTATTTTTTATTTTATCCAATTATATCACATTTGATCGAGCATTAACACTACAATTACTATTATTATCACAACTATTATTATTATAATAATAAAGATAATATATTTTTTATTATTTGAAAAAAAATTAATTTTTTATTCATTTAATTTTTTAATAAAATAAATAAATAAATAATATAATTTAATATACAAATTATAATAAATTTTTTTAATATAATTTATATTATATATTTATTTATAATATTTTATTTTTATATAAAATAAATATTTAATAATATAAAAACATTATAATAATATATAAAATTATTTATCTTAAATATTGATAATAAAATAAAATATAAAAAATTATATAATTATATAATATTTTTATATTATAATTATTACACTATTATTATCTCATAAATATAATTTTTATTTTTATCATTATCAATATCAACATCATTAACCATAATAATAATAATAAATTTTATTTTATTATTTTTAATTATTTATCTATTTTATTAACTTACAAATAAATAATATTATTTAATTTAAAATATTATAATAATATATAAAACATAAAATTATATAATTATATAATATTATTTATATTATAACAATTATCATCACCATCATCATAATAGTAATAATCAATTATTATTATTTTTTAAAAATTTAATTTTTATTAAC
The DNA here is from genome assembly GCA_037954105.1 of Canavalia gladiata. NCBI lineage: Eukaryota > Viridiplantae > Streptophyta > Magnoliopsida > Fabales > Fabaceae > Canavalia > Canavalia gladiata. Next base: position 2,323,811 of record CM075663.1, on the reverse strand, counting down.
TTAACTTTTATATATTAAGAAATAAATAATATTATTTTATATATAAATTATATTAAATTCTTAATATTATATTATAATTTTATATTATATATTTATAAGAAAATACTATAATATATTTTATTTTTATATAAAATAAATATTAAATAGAATGAAAATATTAAAATAATATTATATAATTATATAATATACTTTATATTATAAATATTATATTACAATTTTTACCATTATTAATATCAATATTATTATCATAATAATAGTAAATTTTACTTTTATTATTTTTAAAAAATTTAATTATTTATTTATAAATAAATAATACTATTTAATATATAAAAATTATGTTAAATTTATAATATAATATATATTATTTTATATAAAATATTATAATAATAATAATATATAAATATAAAATTATATAATTATATAATATTATTTATATTATAATTATTATCATCATAATTATTATCATTATCATAATAATAATAATTTATTATTATTATTTTAAAATTTTAGTTTTTTATTAATTTAATTTTTATATATTAAAAAATAAATAATATTATTTTATATACAAATTATATTAAAATTTTAATATTATAATATATCTTATTTTTATATAAAATAAATATTAAATAATATAAAAATATTATTATAATAATATAGATAAATTTTTTATCTTAAATATTAATAATCAAATAATATATAAAATATAAATTTATATAATTATATAATATTATTTATATTATAAATATTACGTCATTATCATTCTCTTATAAATATTATTTTTATCTATTAATATTACTATTATAATTATCATCATTATAATAATAATTATTTTTTAAAATTTTAAATATATATTATTTTAATATAATTTAATTTTTAAATTAATATTTTTATATATTTTTAAAATTTATACTAAAATAATATAATAGAATAATAATTTTACAATAATTTTTAAAGAGTAAAAATTGATTACTTTTAAAATATTTTAAAACAAAATTAAAAATGACCTCAAGAAGCATAAACAAATTGGTACATTTTTTGGTTTTTATTCTGTAATAAAAGTTACTTTCGTTATTTATTTTAGTAAATATTAATTTTTCCAAAAAATAAACATGAGATGTTTTATTTTTTATCTATTTTATTAAAAAATAAATATAGTAATTAATAATTTTATTAGCATTTAAGTTAATATATGATTTATATTTTTTTAAAAATTATGAAGTAGGCATATAAATAAGCAAACAAAATAAAATATAATAACTAAGATTGTTGCCACAAATGCCATTATTTGAGATGAAGGATTGATATTTTTTTTATTTGAATTTTATGACATATGTCTCATTGTGAAAAGGACAAATGTTTTAAAGTTTATAGTTTGATTGTAATTCTTCTCTATGGTAGCAGCATCCTTAGTATTAATGCCACTGCCCTATTCATGTGTATTGGGTGGCAGCTCAAAGCCCAACAGCCTCCTTCTCAACAAAATAACTTTGAAGTAGTGATACTTGAAAAAGGGAGAATCATCTTTATCATACCTGTATTCAATTCCAATAAGCCATATAGATCATCAAGGAGTCTCTTAAGTTCAAATAGTGTTTCGCCCGTTTTTTTTCGATTTAATTTGCACATAATCACTTTTTTAAAACGTGTTTTCACTGAATTATTTTTTTTTTGAAAAATAATTTTGTTCAATTGCAACAATTAATAATAATTAAAAAAATAAAACAAATATTAAATATTGTGATTTCAAATTTATTAGAAACAATTAAAATATGTTAATGTATAAAAAAAATTATTCAATTAAACAACAAACTAAATTCTAATTTGTGAGAAGCAAATAAAATATTTTTTATTAAATTTATATTTAGAAAGGTAAGAAAAGGATTTCAAAGCTAATTTAGTGCTTACAATTTATTTTTTTATACATAATATAAAAAATCAGAATTACTATATTATTGTGATAAAAAATAAATAAAGATGCAAACCTATGATGTAGGCAAAAGGCAATTTCAATAATTAGATAAAAAATAAGCTGAATCAATGTTCAGTTTCATTTGTTTAAATTTTGAAGTATAAACTTGTTAGTTATGAAAAGTTTTTTTTTTTTATTAAGGTGCGACTTGATTTAAAATTTAAAAGGTATGAACCTGTTTAAAATAAAGTCTATATTCCAAAAATAATCAATAAATAGGCTTAAAATTTGTATAAATTATTAAATAAAAATGTTTGCAAGCTTAAAATCTACAAGATAAAATGATTATTAAATAGGCCTAATATATATATATATATATATATTGTGTAAATAAATATCTTGAAATAAATATTATATAAATATAATATATTATAATAAATATAAATATATAATATATAAGGATAAATAGATTCTTAAATAGGTTAAATACACTTCTTTATAAATTTATGTTTAACTTGATTATTTAAAAAATAAATTTAACCTACATAATTATTAAACAAGTCGAACCAACTTAGACTTCAAACAAGTTAAGTCATACATCTTCTTTATTAGAATGCTATTATTTATTTTTATCTTTACCAATAATCAAATAAAACACATAACATATAAAAGAATTCAGGTAATAAAAAAAATATAAAAGTAAATAGATGTCAAGTAACTTGTAACTAAAATATAAATATAAACAAAATATAGTTATATATATATATAATATAATATTTTATATTCTGTATTATAGATGTAGATTGTTTGATTATTATTATTTTTTAAATTTTTATCATTGGTTAAGAAGATAGATTTATTGTTTTCATATATGTATTATTAATGAAATATATATATATATATATATATATATTGAATTTTGAAAATTAGGTTAAAAAGTAAAAATAATTATAAAAAATTAAACTTTAACTTGAAATTAGATAAAATAAAAATAAAAATAAAAGATATCAAACATATATTATATCTTTGTAGAAAGTTAAGTACATAAAATAAAATAAAAGTAGATATCAAACATATATTAGACTTTAATAGAAAATTAAGTACATCAAATAAAAGTAGTAGAGATAGATAATGAACTTTGAATGAATAATAAATGCAGAAAAATAAAAGTATTAGGAAGTTTTGGGTGTTCATTAAAAATTAAATTAAATAAATAAATAACAAACTAGTATTGAGTTTTGACTAAAAAATAACTGAAAAAAAAAACACAAAGTGTTAGATAAGTTGTGGAATTTGATTGAAAATTAAATGAAGAAAAAATAAAGGTAACCGTACAAAAATTTGACTATAAATTAAATGAAAATAAATTAAAATTTTAGATATATATTAAGTTTTAACTGAAAATGATATGTAAAAAAATAAAAATGTCAGATATGTATTAGGTTTTCACTGAAAATTAAATAAAATAAATAAGTATGTAGACTTTGACTTAAAATTAAATTAAATTTATTATTTTATTAAATTTATATTTTAAATATTTTTAAAAAAATGTAAGCTATTTTATAAAATGTCATTTTAAAATATGAAATTTTTATAATTTTTTTTAATAAAAACTCAAAACTTTTCAAGCACTTTACAACAATTCAAAAGCTTAATATTAATAAAAATATTTTTGTTATTTTATAAATTTTTAATAAATTTTGGTTTTAATTTATTGTTGCCTTCTAAAAATATAAATTTAATAAATATTTTTATTTAAAAAATCACGATTTTTAAAATTTTTAGAATCATTTTTAAAATTTAATCCATTGAATTTTATGATTATGAGTTTTTAATTTTTAATTTTTAATTAATTTTTAAAAATAAAATTTATTAAGTAAAAATAATTTTTAATATATTTTTAAAAAATTTAACATCTCAAAATAAAAAAATTAATGAGTATTATTTTTAATTTTAAAATACATTTTTTAAAAATCTATTTAATCATATCACAATTGATCACTAAATCATTATTTTAATCCTTATTATTATTATTATTATTATTATTATTTATTTAATATTAAAATAATAATAAAAATAATATATTTTTTATTATTTTAAAATATCTAATTATTTATTTATTTATTTTTAATTTAATAAAATTTAAAATAAACAATATTATTTTATATATAAATTATATTAAATTAATAATATTATAATTAAATTTATATTATATAATTATTTATAGTATATTATTTTTTATTTAAAATAAATATTAAATAATAGAAAAACATTATAATAATATATAAAATTATTTATTTTAAATATTAATAATCAAATAATATATAAAATAAAAATTTATATAATTATATAATATTTTTATATTATAACTATTATATTATTATTATTATCTAATAAATTCTACTTTTACGTTTATCATTATCAATATCATTATCATAATAATAATAAATTATATTTTTAAAATATTTGTTTTTATTATTTTAAAAAAATTAATTATTTATATATTTTTTATTGATTTATAAATAAATAATAGAATGATATTATTTAATATAAAAATATATATTAAATTTATAGTAATATAATATAATTTTATATGATATATTTTTTATAATACAATATATATTATTTGATATAAAGTATAAAATTATATAATTATATAATATTATTTTTATTATGATCATCTTAATCTAATTATTATAATAATGATAATAATAATTTATTATTATTTTATAATAATTTAATTTTTTATTAATCTATTTTTATATATTAAAAATTAATAATATTATTTTATATATAAATTATATAAAATTTTAATATTATAATATAATTTTATATTTTATAATTATTTATAAATTATTTTATTTTTAAATAAATTAAATATTAAATAATATAAAAATATTATAGATAAATTTTTTTATCTTAAATATTAATAATTAAATAATATAAAATATAAATTTATATAATTATATAATATTTTTTATATTATAACTATCACATCATTATTATTATCTTATAAATATTATTTTTATCTATTAACATTACTATTATAATTATTATCATCATAATAATAACAATATTTAATTTATTATTTTAAAAATTTTAAATATATTATTTTAATATATTTAATTTTTTAAATTAATATTTTTATATACTTTTTAATTTATAATAAAATAATTTAATATACTTTTGTAAAAACCTTTAAAAATTAAAATCTAAAAATAAAAATTAATTAATTTAAAAATATTTTAAAATTAAAAGCTAAAAATTACCTGAAGAAACATAAACAATTGATAATTTGTTGGCTTTTGTTCGGTAAAAAAAGTTACTCTCGTTATTTGTTCAGTAAATATTAATTTATCCAGAAAAATAAATATGATATATTTTTATTTTTTTATTTATTTTATTACAAATAATTATAGTAATTAATTAATAATTTTATTAGTGTTTAAGTTAATATATGATTTATAATTTTTAAAAATTATGAATTAGATATATAAATAAGAAAACAAAATAAGATATAACAAACAAGGTTGTTGCCACAAATGCCATTATTTGAGATGAAGGATTGATATTTTTTGTATTTGAATTTTATGACATATGTCTTATTAGGAAAAGGACAAATGGTTTAGAATTTATAGTTTGATTGTAATTCTTCTCTATGGTAGTATCTTTACTATTAGTGCCAGTGGCCTATTCATGTGATGGGTGGTAGCTCAAAGCCCGACAGCCTTCTTCTTAATATAATAACTATGAAGAAGTGATACTTTAAGAATTATCTTTATCATATCTTTAACATTCTTTATTATATAAAGTAACGGTGGGTATTTACTTTTCCGTTCAAATGCACTTTTATCTTGTTTAATTTTTTGCTTCCATAACATCACAAATGTTTTGTTTCGTTACCTGCCCAAGAAGGTTATATTTGTAAATATGCATACATCTTTAAAAATTTTTATTAAAAAGAGTCAATTATGGATATTTAAAAAGTTTTCATTTTTAATTTTGCAACTCAAACGATTTTTTTACTGTCTGCGTTATAACTCCCTTAACGAAGGAAATAAAAAATGTATATCTTACTCCTCTTCCCAAAACTGATGAATTATTTTTTCAAAGCTTTCTACTTTTTCCAAAACTTCTCTCTTTCTTTCAACTCGTTGGGCATTTTATTAGAAAGGTCTTTGTCAAACCATGTGCTAGCATCTGATTTTGTTGTTTAAAACCAACGACAAATTCTGTTTAGATACATACGCATTGTTTGCTATTAACCGGGAAAGGAAATCCTCTGATAATTTTTCCTTTTCTAAAAATATGTAAATTAGTGAAAGGTGTTCAAGTTCAATATTTATTACTTTTCATTTTTCTTCCTCATCTTTTAGTTTGTTGTTTTTTTTTATTTAAATATTAATGACATATTACTTTAAAGGCATATTGGCCACGAAGTTGTAAATTTCTCATTTATTTTTTTATAAATTCATGTTTATCAAAATGTGATTACATTTTCTAATATTGTTTGTTGTAACGTATTATTTTTTTAAGGTGAACATTTGTATATCTTAAATTTTTTGGGAGAAATTTTGAGATTACATATTTTATAGGATTGTTATTATTTTTGATAGAAGGGGAAACCCCACAACGTTACCGTTGTTGATAGAAGGGGAAATTTCCCATATAATTCAGTTTCATTGAATTATCGGAATCAATTGAAGATATGAATATTCAATTAATTTCTTTTTAAATTTTATTATCCAAATGGTTATGAGTACTCTGACATGGATATACCTAACCATGTTGTTGTTTTGAATGATAGAACATAATTTTGTTGATGTTGATGATGATGACGATGATCATGTGGAGGTGGACAACAGGTCCATCCTCCCTTATTATATTGGATGATGTTAATGATGATATGTGAGACCTTACACATACTACTTTTCAAGCTTCTAGCACACAAGTTTTGGTATAAACTTCTTCCACACCATTAGTTATGAAAAGAAGTGGAAGATGAGAGAGAGGGTTTCTTTTTTATTTTAAATTGTTAAATTATTATATATATTCTTAAAATTTTTAAAATTCACAAAATTTTAAAATAATATTTATAAAAAGATATAATAAAAAAATAATATTTTTAAAATTTATATAAAATAAATTTATACTATTAATATATTTTTTCTTTTTTTACATTCATTCAAATAAAATTTTTATTTTTATTTTTATTTATCTAAACAATTTAATTTTTTTTATTTTTTTTTTCTATTTTTGAAGTGAGTCAAACAAAGCATAATGAATCAATATAATAGGAAAAGATTCTTAGCATTCTTGACTTTTCAATTGGTAATCTTTCATGGAGCATAAGTTATAAAATTAGATTGTTGGGCTTCATTTTGCGTTTCTATGGGATACTAAATGCATGCCTCATCTGAATCCAAATGGAAAGGCACACCTAGGATCTGACCACCTTTTGCTTCTTTGACAACACTGGTCTAATACCATTCATTTCATATCCCAGTTTAAGAGGCCATGAAGAACATTCTTTTTATTATTATTATTTTTATTTTTATTTTATTAATGGATAACCATTGGAATTTTACTCATAAGAGAAAGGCATGCCCTTCATAAAATTCGACCATTGGCCCCTCTTTCTCCAGATATAATTTTGGTGATACTTATTAGTTTGAGAAAAGATAAAGTTCAAATAGTGTTTCTCCGTTCTTTTTATATTTAATTTGCATATAATCACTTTTTTAAAGCGTGTTTTTGCTGTACTATTTTTTTTTTTGAAAAATAATTTTGTTCAATTGAAACAATTAATAATAATTAAAAAACTAAAACAAATATTAAATATTTTGATTTCTAATTTATTAGAAATAATTAAAATATTTTAATATTTACAAATTTATTTTTATTCAAGTAAACAAAAAACTGAATTCTAATTCGTGAGAAGCAAATAAAATATTTTTTTTATTAAATTTATATTTAAAAAGATAAAAAAAAAGGATTTCAAAGATAATTTAGTGTTTACAATTTATTTTCTTAGTACATAATATAGATCAAAATTACTATATTATGTCCAGAACGGGCAACAGACAATCCCAACCAACAATCAAATAGAACCTATAACATATAAAAGAATCCTCGTAATCGAAAAAAAAATAAAGTACATGAAAGTAAATGGATCTCAAGTAGCTTGTGACTAAAATATAAATGTAGAAAAAATATACTCATATATGTATATATAATATAATATTTTATATTTTGTGTTATATTTAGATGTAAGTTGTTTGATTATTATTATTTTTTAAATTTTAGTCATTGATTAAACGATGTAAGAAGATAGATTTATTGTTTTTATATATGTATTATTAATGAAATATATATATATATATATATATATATATATATATTGAACTTTAAAAATTAAGTTGAAAAGTAAAAATAATTATAAAAAATTAAACTTTAACTTAAAATTAAATTAAAAATAAAAATAAAAGACATCAAAGATATATTAGACCTTTATCGAAAATTAAGTACACAAAATAAAAGTAGCAGAGGCAGATAATGAACTTTGAATGAATAATAAATGCAGAAAAATAAAAGTATTAGGCCGTTTTGGGTTTTGATTAAAAATTAAATAAAAAAGTAAATATACAAACTAGTATTAAGTTTTGACTAAAAAATAACTGAAGAAAAAAACAAAGGTGTTAGATAAGTTGTGGGATTTGATTAAAAATTAAATGAGGAAAATATAAAGGTAACCGTACACAAATTTGACCATAAATTAAATGAAAAAAATTAAAATGTTAGATATATATTAAGTTTTAACTGAAAATTAAATGTAAAAAAATAAAAATGTCAGATATGTATTAGGTTTTCACTGAAAATAAAATAAAATAAATAAATATGTAAGACAGGTTTTAGAGTTTGACTCGAAATTAAAACTAAATTTATTATTTTATTAAATTTTTATATTTTAAATATTTTTATAAAATGTCATTTTAAAATATGAAATTTTTATAGTTTTTTTAATAAAATCTCAACTTTTCAAGCACTTTAGAACAATTCAAAAGCTTAATATTAATAAAATAAAAAACTGACATACTTTTGTTCGTGTAAAAAATTATATATTTTTTATCTATTTTAGTAAATATAAATTGTCAAGATAATAAACGGAAAATATCTTAATATTTTTATCTATTCTAATAAAAATTAATTTTAGTCTCTATTAATTTTATTAGCAATTAAGTTGAAAAGTTATTTTTCTTTTAAAAAGTTAAAAAAATATATGATAATTTATTCTCAGATTAATTATAGTTTTTATCTCCTTGATTTAGTATTGGGATAATTTTGATTCTTTTATTTTTTTTGTTTAACTGTTTTTAAAATAGAGAAAAAGTGATATACCATTAAATTTTTTATCCAGTTATTAATGTAAAGTATTGACTTGAATTTTTTCATATAATTATTAATTTCAAATGATGATTTTAATGATAATATTTTAATATTGTTAAATTATTATAAACTTATGTTGCAAAATCTTATACACATTTCATCTCAAAATCAAAAAATTACATTTGAAAATTCAAAATAAAAAATTATTATTTAATATTTAAATTTTAAAATAAATAAAAATTCAAAATTTTTTAAAATATAATCATAAATTATATATTAAAAATTATTATAATATATTTTTATCATACTATATAAATTTAAAATTTTTATAAATCATTTAAAATATTAACATGTCACTGTAAAACATATCTTTAGGTTAAAAATATAATATATAATTTTATAATTAATTTTTTATTTTTACTTACTAATTTTTTTATTATATATGTAATTATAACATCTTTTTCGAAGTTAATTTAACGTTTACAAAAATTAAATTATAATTATATTTTTTTACATTTAATAGTTAGATTTTAAAAGAGCAATGATAAAACATAGATATAGTACAAACATTTACGTAATAAAAAATTGAATATTAATTGATTAATAAATTTTTATAATTAATTATGTAATTATTTATATAATTAAATTACTCATTATTTTATATAAATATAATCATAATATTTTCTATAATCAATGGCATATTTTTTTAATCGAAATAATCTATTATAAAAATATATAATTAATTAAAAAATATCATATTTATTTTATAAAAAATATGATTAACTTATATAATTAATTACACATCCTTACTAAAATAAATTTTAAGATATAAATAAATATATTCATTGTATATATATTTATTAATAATTTTTTATTTTAAAATAAGTTGGATAAGATAAAATAGTTCTTGTTAATTCTAAATTGTTGACCTTACATAATTATTTTACAATAAATTAAAGGTTGAATTATTTTAAATTTTAATAATTCATAATTAACTAAAACTATTATATCATACACAACTTTTTTCAGATCTAACCATATGAAAAATAAAAAATATATCATTTAATTTTTATACACGATACATTAATCTTGATTCTGATATTACAACTGTATAGACCAATATAATAAAAAATAATTAAATACGGATCAAAATAAGTAGTTATAAAACTATAATTTTTTATATTTTTCAACTTAACGATAAGTTTTATAATCGTTATATTCGATTAACATATTGATAATTTGTATATTATTGTAAATTTATATTTTATTTTAAATATATATTTGATAATATTTTTTAATATGTAAATTTAATTTTTCAAATTTTTAAACTTTAACTATTTTAAAATTTTATATTAAACATTAATCTTTTATTTTAAATTTTTAAATATCAATTTTACAACTTTAGAATGGAATGTGAATGAAATTTCTCTACATAAATTTTATGATAATTTAATAATATTAACAGATCATCCAAGTCAACAATTTATATTAATAATTAAACAAAAAAATTAAGTTAACATTTTATGCTAATAATTAGTTGAAAAACTTAACGGTAAATTATATTTATTCTATTTAAAATATAATGGACTAAAATTAACTAAAAATAAGCAGGGAACAAAAATTGTTCTAACACTAAATTTGAGGAATAAAAAGTACAATTAAACCAACATTTTATTTATAATTTTTTTGAGCAAACAATGAATGATAATTATTTTTTTTATGTTCGTAAGATGCTAAGATAAAAATTATCAAAATAAAATTTTTCCTTCTTACCTTTTCTGGTGTATTTTTTTAAAAATATTTTTATAAAAAAGGTTATTTTTAAAATATTGTATAAAAATATTTTCGTTATTTTATGAATTTGCAATATATTTTGATTTAATTTTTTCCTTTTAAAAATATAAATTTAATAAATATTTCTATTTAAAAAATATCACTACTTTTTAAACCGTTGAGTATCACTTTTAAAGCTTAACATTAACTAAATAATCCAATGGAGACACTTTTTTTTTTACTTTTGTCCTATAAACAAATAATACTTTCGCTATTTATTTTAGTAAATATTACTTTATGCAGGAAATAAACATGAGATATTTTATTTTATTTATCTATTTTAGTAAAAAATAATTATAATCAGTAATAATTTTATTAGTATTTAAGTTGATATATGATTTATATTTTTAAAAAATTATGAATTATACATATAAACAAGCAAAAAAAGTAAAATATAATAATGTTAACATATTTTATTTATAGTACTTTTTAACCAATAAATCATAATAATTATTCTTTTATCTTGATAGAATGCTAAGTTAGAAATTATGGTATTAGAATATTTTTTCCTTCTTATCTTTAGTGGTGTACTTTTTAAAATTTTTATAAAAAATTAATTTTTCAAAAAAATACTGTATGAAAATTATTTTGTTATTTTATTAAATTTTTTTATATAAAATTATAATCTATTGTACAAAATACAATTTTATAAAATATCATTTTAAAATATAAAATTTAAACAAAATTTGTTTTCTAATAGAAAATACCACCTTTAAAACACTTAGAAACAATTTTAAAGCTTAATATTAACAAAATAAAAATGGAGACAATTTTATTAACTTAATCTATATTATATTGTATTCTTATTTACTCATTTTAAACATTAAATACAATAACATAATATTTTTTATATTGTGCATAAACCAAATGGTAAAATAATAATCTCATTACCTATCTTGTTTGTATCTGACTTTTAAAGATTGAAATGTTTTCTGTATTTTGTTTCAGACATTATTTTTTTATTTTTTAAGAAAACAAGAAAAATGCTTTTACAATGTTACTGATTGAAAGTTAACAGAACTTAGCGGAAACGCAACTCTTGCTCACTGGTTTTGGTATGCCACCTTGCTCTATTATTCTTTTCCACACTACGAAGAAGTTTCCAGACACACTTTTACATCATAATAAATTAAAATATTATTTATCCAAAAAATTAAAAAGAAATAAAATCATGTCGTAACTTGTAAGTCATAACATCATCCTCCCGCACCAGTGCTTCACTCACGCGTGTGCGTGGAACACATGGACACAGTTTCAGGGGAGATGAACCCACGCGCACGACTTCAAAGCTCAAATAAGGAAGTTGACCAAATCTCCATAAACCCATTCTTCGAAGCCATTTCTTCTTCGTTCTTCAAAACCCTCATCCATGTCTGAGTCAGTCTCTGCCACTGAACCGCCAGTGCAACTGCCGGAGGAGATGCCGGCGTCGGATCTAGGATTCCACGATTTCTCCGCCGCATTCGAGAACCTCCCCATCCCATCCATGGACTCTCTGTTCGACAACAGCGATCTTCCCTCGGAGGCCTTCGCCTCCGATCTTAATTTTGGCATGGATTTTGGCGACAACGGAGAATTTGAAATCACTTTCGACGACCTGGACAACATTTGCATCCCCTCAGAGGACGAGGATTTCCTTCTTCCTGATGCATGTAACCCTAATGACACTTCAATTCTGCCTGTAATTAAAGATCGCGTCGATTCTTCTGTGAAGAATTCCTATCGTCACGTCGTCAATTCCGATTCGCCGGATTCCGGCACATCTTCAAATTCCAACGATGGAAGCTCTGGCGTTTCTAGGATTTTCAATTTGCAAGTGTCGGAATCAGTTTCTATGGATAATTTGGGCAAACAGAGTTCGCACAACTCCGGTGATGTTAAAATTTCGAGCCTCCCATCGCCGGAGTTTGAATCTTGTGACAGGGAAGAGTCTTCCAACGGATCAGTTTCGTCTCAGGGTTCAGGAAATGGTGGGTCGGGTGTATATGAAACTATGAACTCGCCCTCACCTGATTCTGCCCAGTATGAGATGGACATAACATCATGCCATGCACATGCAGCTATGGATAAGGGTATAAAATTGGAGGAAATGAGTGGTAAAGGTTGTGATCTGAAGAGGAAGAAAGAGTGTTACGAAGGAAGTGCTGAGAATAGGACTTCCAAGTATAGAAGAGCTTCCTCTGTGTCTGTGGAAAACAAGAGCCAACAACAATCTCAATCTGGCATGATTGATATTGGTGATGAGGACGAGAAACGGAAGGCGAGGTTGATGAGGAATAGGGAAAGTGCACAGCTTTCTAGGCAGAGGAAGAAGCATTATGTGGAGGAGCTTGAGGAGAAGGTGAGATCAATGCATTCCACCATTGCTGATCTAAGTAGTAAGATATCCTTTGTAATGGCTGAAAATGCCACTCTTAGACAGCAATTGGGTGGTGGTTTGATGTGTCCTCCTCCACCAGCTCCAGGGATGTACCCTCATCCTCCCATGGCACCCATGCCTTATCCTTGGATGCCATGTGCTCCCTATGTTGTCAAGCCTCAAGGGTCTCAAGTTCCTTTGGTTCCAATTCCTAGGTTGAAGTCTCAGCCACCGGCTGCATCCTCCAAGGGTAAGAAGTCTGAGAGTAAGAAGACTGATGTTAAAACCAAGAAGGTTGCCAGTATTAGTTTGTTGGGTTTGTTTTTCTTTATCATGCTTTTTGGTGGGCTTGTTCCTCTGGTGGATTTTAAGTTTGGAGGTTTAGTGGACAATGTTCCTGGTAGGTCTAGCTATGTTAGTAATATGTTGTATGGTCAGGGTGGAGGGAAGGTTTGGCCTGTGAATGGTGGTCATAGGAATGGATCCGAAAGAGATAAGGGAGTAGGGTTTTCTAATGGAAGGTTTAGTGTTTCTAACGGAATGAATTATGAGAGGGGCCGGAAACTAAGAGAAGAAACGCAAGAATGGCAAGACCCGAATGATTCTGTTCATCGGGGCAATGCCAGTGAGCCCCTTGTTGCTTCTTTGTATGTTCCTAGGAATGATAAGCTGGTAAAGATTGATGGAAACTTGATAATCCAATCTATTATGGCCAGTGAGAAAGCAATGGCTTCTCAAACAGCTGAGGCAAGGAAGGACAAGAGAGAAACTGGTTTGGCCATTCCTAAGGATTCGGATTCTGCACTGGCTATTCCCGAAGTTGGAAGAAATAGAGGTCAACATCCACACGTGTATCGGGTTCCTCCTGAACAGAGGAAGGCTCTTGGTTCTGGTTCCACCAAAGCTTTGAAGGACCATATGAAGTCCTCTGCAATTGATGGTAAAATGCAACAGTGGTTCCGAGAAGGTATTGCAGGTGATTATCAGTTTATTCTATCTTTTCTTCTGAATTTCACTCTTTATAAGTCGCATGTTAGGGATGATACATTCTCTTCAGCGGACTTATGTATTGGTTTTTGTCTAATCTGAATTTGCCAATTTTCTAGCACATATTATAGGTTTAAGGCTTTCAAGTTTGGTGATCATAAAGTCTTGAAGATGCTATCTAAATGTTTTGTGTTTGCTCTGGCTGTTCATTGATTTCTCTCGATAAAAGATCATCATGGTGTTTGGTGTTTAAAAATTTGAGTAATTTATTTTTGCAACAACTTTCCTTGGTTGTTTCAGAGGTTTTCCAAACCTGGTCAGATGGGCTAAATTATCTCCCCTGAAGTCTCATACTAGTTTGATGGCTTAATTTTAATAATTTGTACTTTAGAAATGTCTTCCACCAATTGCCGCATTTTTGGTTCACCACTTCGTTGTTGCATCTATAGAATAGCTTAGGCAATGGTGATATACACTCATGTATATACCTCTGCTGAATACAAGAGTTGAAAACAAATGTCTATGTTATCAGCTTCTCTATCCTTGAGAAAAATCTTTTGCTGGTGTCTAGGCTATGCCAAAATAAAGCACCTGTTGCCTATCTTGATGTTTGCATTCACATAATGTTGAAAATATACTGACTGAATTTTCTTGTTCAATGCAGGGCCAATGTTAAGTTCTGGCATGTGCACTGAAGTTTTTCGGTTTGATGTTTCTCCAACTCCTGGAGCTATAGTCCCTGCAACATCTGTAGCCAATGTTTCTACCAAAGACCATCAAAATGCTACCACTGTCAACAAGACCAGGAATAGAAGAATCCTCCATGGGCTCCCAGATCCGCTTGCTGGATCCAGTCTCAACATCACTGAAGAGCATATAAGAAATTCTCAAAAAGATCATCTCCATGGTAATAAATCTTCTATGGTGGTTTCAGTGCTTGTTGATCCCAAAGAGACCGGAGATGGTGATGTGGATGGCATGATGCCCCCAAAGTCGCTCTCTCGGATTTTTGTGGTTGTGCTTATGGATAGGGTCAAGTACGTGACTTACTCATGTGGTCTTCCTCGTGCTTCCCCTCATCTGGTGGCCGCTTATGTATGACAATCCGTGCTTCCCCTCATCTGGTGACTGCTTATGTATGATAATATTTTAATATTGTTAAATTATCCTTTTGTACAATTATCTGAAATACCTCTAAAACAGTTGGAAAATGATAAATCTGAGCAGAAGAAAATTGTTATTAGACCTAGACCTGATAAAACTAGTTTAAATGAAGCCAATGAAGCTGGGATAAAAGGAAATCCTGTAAGAAGTGCCGAAGAGAGGAAGGAGGAATATGACCAGGCATGAGCAGGTATCTGTAGCAGCTCTGGAAGCTGTGACTCAGGTGATACCTCATCCCTGGTCCCAATGGTTGGGAAAAATTCTTATACAAGCAAGGATGAGACTGAATCTAGCAAGAACCCCATGGCTGATTCAGAAAGATGCATTAGTGTCAAAGATAGTAGTTCTACTCGTGTTGCCATTTTCAGAGATAGGGAAAAGGATCGCAGTGATCCAGATTATGATCGTAGCTATGGGAGGCGAGTCATACCACTGTGCCCTATAATCTAATTGAGAGCTTTCCAGAAATTGAGTGCTGTAATTGCAAATGCATGGTTATTTAGTCATTTTTCTTCTCAATGCTTAGAAAATTGTGTTATGTTTGTATCTGAAAATAAAAGCTTAAAAGCTGTCTGTGTTTGTGAGAGAGAGGGGGGGGGGGTCAAGAGTGAAGAATGACATTTACGTTATTTGGCTGGCACATTTGATGGAAATCTGGAATCAAGAGTTTATATAACTTGTGATGTGATGTTTAGAGATGTCTTCTGTTTCTTCTGAATTTTTCTTGTTATTTGTTTAATTGATGCCATTTGTACTGGACTTAACTTCTGTATATTTATCAGATTGAATTATGTTATTGGTGCAGGTATGCTAGGAGTATTCCAACCTCTGCTGTTAACTTGGTGCCATTTAATTTGCCACAAGCTCAACTTTCATTTGTTCAATATGATACTACTTATAATCAATTGGGTCAGATGTCACAAACTCAGGCATCACTTGGTTTTGGACCTCCTTCAAGCCTGATAATGAGCCCTTTTTGCACCACAGGATTAAATCAGGCATCTCAGGCATCTCGGGATGGTGCTTATCTACAGTGGCCAAGTGCTGCAATGATGTATGCACATTCCTATGACCAATTTAGACATGCTGTTTTTCAGGTAAATTATGCACATTCTTCGACTCAATCTGGGAACCTCTGTTGTGAAAAGACCTGTCTCCTCAGTGTCAAGTTTGTATCCTCTAGAGGTGAGTTGTACATTGTTTGATTCTATAGAAGACTTAAATGCCTGGTGCAAGGCAATAGTTTAAAATTCTAATCTTACTCCAGTGTGGGGTTAATTTCTATATGCTAGATGAAGTCAAGTAAACCAGTTTTGATAATTTCTAGGTTTACCATGTTAACAAATGCAATAAGTACATGTTTACTTAATTATGTATTTCTTCTTTGACCAGAATTTCTGATTCCTCTGTGTACTGAGACTCCTAATGAGTCCTATTATTTGATGATCAATTTGCTCATGAGTCATGATGTAATATCCTAGTTATAGGATGTATAGAGGCATAAAGGATAATTTTCCAACTGTTCACGTTGGCGTTGTTTTACTACTTGACATGGTAAAAATACAAATGATTGGTGGATAATGATATACTTGAGACTCTTGCAATGCATTACCCAGTAGTGTATGCTATATCTGCTGTGATAAACATCAAGTTCTTGCATTAAAAAAATTAAACATCTATGGAGGCCATATCAATTGGGAGTGTAAGAGGAACTAATCTTCAACTATATAACCATACAAAAGTGGTTAAAATTTGTTTAAATCCAATGTTGATCATCTATTTGTGGTTGTATGATCATTCATTTGATACATTCCAGGCTCATGTTAATGTAAATTGATTCACAGAGAGGTGATTGAGTTGACACCTACCTTGCTATCGTCAAACCAATTGGATTAGTATAGAATTTTGATAATTACCACATTATTTAAACCCATTGGAGGTTTTTTTGTGGGATTCTGATGATTATCTTATATCTAGCTCTGCTAAGTCTGAAAATTTTGACTCCAGTCATCTCTCATGTATTTTATAATCATCATCTTCATTCTGTAATATTCCTCAGTCTCTATGATTAACTTTTCAATTTTTTTATGTACTGTTGTGAACTATTTCTTGCAGCAGTTCAATTTCAAATTAAAATGGTAATTGAGCCTCATAATTATGTAGGTTCAGCATCACTTTTAAGTTAGTCAAATAATATGCTCACTGTTTGCAAGACTCCTTGAAAATCTTCTTTAAGCCATTTTGCTACTCCATTTCTCCATCAAAATTTTCATTGTCTTCATGTGTTGCCTGTGGTATTTTTTGTTGAATGTATTTATGTTTTTAAAGAAACATGTCTTGGCTTCAGCATGTCAGGAACAATTTATTGTCTGTCCTTTCATGGCTTGCTTGAACTTTGATTGTTTTTTATGTTGGTGGTGAACAATATATTAATTATGGTGAACAAATTACCCAGCTAGTATGTATTATGATGAACAAGAGCTGTAATGTTTTCTTCATAAACAATGCTGCAACCAGCACGGATAATATCTATCCCAACTTTATAGTCTTTAGGTGGCAACCTTACAAATTTATTTCTATCTTTCAAGCGAGAAATATTGAGTAAATTCTCACCCTACATCCTAGAATTGTAAGTGTTGCTTTATTTGTTTCTTACTTTATAAACTATTTACTTTAATCCTTGTTTTTTTAAAATTTGTTTTAATCTTTTTCTAGTTCATTTATTATTGTCATTTTTATACAGAAAGGATTAAAGGAAAATTTTATAAATTCAATGAAGACACTTATAATTTAAGAAACTAAAATGGGAATTTACTCATGGTGCTAATCATCTCTAACTACTTTATAGTTTTCCTCATTTTGTTAACCAACTTGTAGGTTCTTGTCATTACTCTTCTGAAACTAAACCAACAATCCCAAACATATCTATTTATTTTCTTTTCTCATAAATAGATTTCTCGGATAATGGAAGGGATCCATGCTCAACTTGCACAGCCCATGTATATCCATCATAATGAAAATATTTTACTGATACAATATTATAGCAAATTTATCTTAGCATCAAAAATCTATCATTTAACCTCCCATATCTAAAACTCTTTTTGCCCTGTTTCAGATTGGAAATAGAAACTTCTCCAAGGCATTGGCTTGCTAATGGGTTATTTTTGTATTGCAAGTTAGCTAAACAATTTGCTTGGTTTTTTTTTTTTGGAGGGTGACTCTACCTAAAAAAGAAAAGTTGAGCTTAACACAACTGTTTAAAAGTTTTAAAACCTAAAAGTAGCTTGCTTTTTAAGGAAAGAAAAGTAAAAAGAATTTTCATCTAGACTAATTGGAGTTTACACTATTAAAAGAAGAAAGTTAAGCCAAATGGCAAATGTTATTAAGAAAATGTCATGAGAATTGGGATGGTATACTTTATCATAACAGTGGCATGTTATTATCTCTTGTTTTCATAGGGCCCACATTAGTGTGTCTTGTTTTCTTAGCAGCTGCCACAGCACACTGGATTCTCATGCTTGTGAAAGAATTTTTCATTTATTTGACATATGGTGCATAAATTCGATTTTTTATTCTGGAAGGAAAAGAGTTTAACTCTTTATTCAAAGTTAAAAGTTATTTTCTACAAGAAACTTGTGCTCGTACACAGGCACTTCTCCCAAAATAATGCTAAAAAAAATTTATTTATAATAAATAATGTTATTGTTAAATTATTTTTTAGAATAAGGTTGAAACAATATTTTTGATGTATTATTTACTATGTTAAATGTATAGTATTTTATAATTCACGTTTTTATGGATCAAATGTTTAAAAATTGAAACGGAAATTTGTGACATATTATATATGGGTAAAATGTATTATATTATGTGTTACATTTGATTCATGATATTATAAGTCACTATTTTTGTGCGATATAGTATCTCTAACTCATGTTTTTTATGTATCAAATATTTAAAAATTGGAACAGAAACATATGATATTTAATATTATGTGCTACACATGGGTAAAACCTATAATATTATGTGTTACGTGTGTGACTAATAATATTATGACTCACATTAAAAATGATATAACACAGTTAAAAATATGTAATAAATATGTATAAATTCTGCTTTTCTAGTATGAATTTTATTGGTATAAGTAAAAAATTTATGTGCGAGAGGAAGATTTATAGGTGTTTTTAGTAGAATTTAGGGTGTGAATTTTTTAAAAATTTCATGTAGTTAATATTATATTTGTGAGGTGCTATTCTTGGTATTGTGAAAGAAGTTAATATTTATTATTAATTAATATGGATAAGATTATTATTATTATTATTATTATTATTATTATTTATAATGGTAAAATATTTGAAGGTGAAGAAGGTCTTACTTTTGAAGGAAAACAAAAATCAATTTGAGTAGGTAAAAATATAAGTTTTTCTTAACTAAAGGAACAAATTTTTAAAAAATTAAAATTATTACTAAATCAAGTAATTTCATCTTTAATAGGCAAATTTTTATTTCATTTGAGAAAATAAAATATAATAGGTTTCAAATCAATGATAATGAAGAAGTTAAATCGTGATCAATGCATTTAAGTAACAACGACTAATGTATGTACTTGAAGTGTATGTTGAAGTAATACTTGTGGGAGTTCAAGAACAACAAGTCATCGAAGATGATAGAGCTTCATTAAGAGGTAAGTAAGAATTTTTATTGAATATATTATTTATTAAATGCATTACTAAATTTATTTATTTTTTAAAAATTAAATAAGTTAATATTTTGGAGGAGCTATAAACTCCTTTGAAGATGATGGTGAAAATTATTATTTACCTTCAAAAAATGAATATGTTGGTGAGGAAGAAAATGATTTAACCAAGAATAAATTGGATTGGAAAAATTTTGATGATTGTGATGATGGTAATGATGATCAAGAGGAACAAATTGAATTGAGCTCAAGTCCAAGTTCATATCATGCTCCATCTACATCAATTGATGCATATCTTTCAGAAAGAACTAAATCAAGTAATAATGTTATAATAAATGTAGTGAAAAAATAATTGTGTGTTTTGTAAAGTAAAAAATTAGTGAGTGACTAATATTTTTATATTGAAAAAAGGTTTTCCATTTTGGAGTAACAGTTCTCACTATACAAACATCTGATATATCTTTGAAATAGGTCGTTGAGGATGAATTGTTTGTTGGTTTTATAATTTGATAGCAAAGAAGTGCAGTTGACTTTGAAAAATTACTCAATGAAGGTGAAAAATTGGACTCAGACGTCATTTGTTTATGCATATTGGGTACATGTTTTTCCTACATTTTATTCATATTTTGCTAAGATTTATTTATAGTGTATTATATGAATTAAAGTTATAATTTATGTTTTGTTTTTTAGGTATGGTAAATGAAGAACTATCTATTCATATATCATTAATTCAAGAATACTCAATCAATATGGGTATAAGGTATCATATAAAAAAGCATGAATTGCAAAACAAAAAGCAATCATCCATGTCTTTGGTGATTGGGATGAATCATATGCTTTACTGCTTAGATGGTTACATAAAATGATTCAATATGCACCAAGGTCGAGGTACAAACTAGATATTCAAGATGTTATAATTGGTGACCAGGTTCAAAACGAAGCTCGTAAGTTTTTTCAAGTTTTTTTGGAATTTTAGACAATGTTGTCATCCATTTAACTATTGAAAACTTATCATATAAATTGATGGAACTTTTCTGTATAACAAATACATAGGTGCTTTACTGGTAGCAACAACAAAAAATGGCAATAACTATGTGCTACCTATTATTTTTGTTGTGGTTGAGGATAAGACATTGAATGCATGAAGTTGGTTTCTAGCTTTACTGAGAGAGTATGTTACTCAAAGAAGTGTAATTTGTCTATCAGATAGATATCAAAGTATAAAATTAATCTTCAGTAACCAACATTTGGGATGATAACCCCCATGCATATCATATGTATTGCATACGACATATTGTCAGTAATTTCAATCACCACTTTAGAAGTCAAAAACTGAAGGAAGAATTGCTTAAACTAGGTAATGTGAACTAATAATTTTATACATTATTTGTTTTTAATTATGTTTATTATGATCATTGCTTTAAAATTACTTTATATGTTACATCATATGTAACGAAGTATTTGATCATAGACATGAAAATTTCAGACAGACTAGTGTTGATGTTGCTAGATGGATTGATAACATATCAAAGGAGAAATGGAGTCTAGCATACAATGAAAATGGAAGAAGATATGGTCATATGATAACCAACTTGGCACAGGAAGTGAATAGAGTATTGAAAGGGGCACGTAATGATATGATTTACCCTATGTGAATGAACCGGAATGCGGAAACGATAATGGAATGTCTTGAGAATCAGGATAAGACAAGGTAAGGAACCTGACACAAACCACGACCTGGCGGAGAGCACCAAAGTTATCAAGAGGAACATAACCCTTACCGCGACCTGCCGGAAGAACCAACGTTATCAAAGGTAGTTCTTTACCCAAGAACCAAGGAAATCAACTCACGTAGAGATGAAAAACTCTCAAAGAGAAAATACTATTATTTATCAATAATCTGTCATCCATTGCTCATAAAAGAGCTATTTATTCTTGTTTAATTATTAATATAAGGAAACCATAACTAAATCCTAGTAGCATCTATCTATAACATAATCCTAATTAAATCATAACAAATATAAGTCAAATAATCAAATCCTAACAATTGAAAACTAAATCTAATAAAATAAATAAAATATCCTCTTAAAAATCCTTTCATAGAGATCTTTTTTATTTGCGTTTATAAAAATTACAATCATATCTGCCGTTTTTTCTTAAAGGTACATTTACGTGGATTCCAATTACCTCTTTTATCTTTTTTAACCTTCCTCTTTTCAATGTGTCTTCTCTCCGAATTACGTCTTTTTCTAGGTGGATTTGATCATGCAAAGTGGTATCGAGGTTCATATCACGTAATCTTCCAATTATGAAGAATGAGATTGATAATGGTCAACGTTATTGTAAGAAATTAATGGAGAAAATCTGCAAATGTCAAGATGAAACATGTTCTCACTAAGTTAGACGATATGATATTCAATCTTCACATCTTGAAGTACAAGAAGCTTTCAATCCAATAACACAGCGAGGAGGTAACAGATAGCCTGTTACTCTGTTAGGTTGTCTAATCGTTATTGTCAATGTGACCAATTTCAACTTTTAAGATATCCTTGCTCTTATGTCATCGTTGCTTGTACTGCAGTTAGTATTGATTTTTCTCAATTTGTTGATGACGTTTATACATTACAAAGTATAGAAGCTCCTTACTCTACTGAATGGTGACCAATTGATAATGATAATGACCTGCCACATATCGAAGATTGGATACTTATCTTAGATGAGGAGAAGATGCAAGGTAAGGGTAGACTCAAGTTGACACGTATAAGGAATGAAATGGACTAGATTGAATCTTAATCAAGGTATAAATGTCGTTTGTGTGCATAGATGGGTCATAACGAGAGTCAATGTCCACAAAGTTTACGAAATCAGCAATGAGGTTGTTATGTTCGGTGGTTATTAATAATTGGTTATTATTATATTAATCTTTTGTTATTGTTATTAATCATTGTTAAATATCATTAATATACTTGATTTTAATGATCTTAAATAGAAAACATGTTAATTTTTTACCATATCTCGATCTGTAGACTCAAATACATGTCTATAGTAGGAGATGTCTTGTTGAGCAACCCTGACCAACCCTTTTTTTCCATCTATTTTCAAATGGTCATAACGAGCATTAAAATCCTTACACATTGAAAAAAATATATATTTGAAAGTACACTAAGTTGAATTCATACCTTGCATCGTATGGAATAGTATGATCAACATAACCAGGATCCATTAGAATCAACTTGGGAAATCGTGCCTAAGCCCACAAATGTAACAGTAATGTGAAACCGCATATCTTTTTCTTATCATAATTCGTGCAACTACACAGCTCACAATAAAGATATGTTAATATTGAAAATCCTCAGCTGTGTTCACCACACTGGTCAAAGTCCACAAGAAATGGCAAATATCGTAATGGAACCTTGGAGCTAAAATGGTCATAGAATAAAATGTCTTCAATGAGACGTAGAATATAGGCTCTAGTGAACCTATCCAGCTGCTCCTCGATCTCCAAGTGATCATCAATATCACCAAAATGTTACAGCAACCAACTCATCTTGAGTGAACCTCCAACAAGCTCCCTCTCGGTAAGTGAGACACCCAGTACATCTTGCACTATAGGTTGCCACGTTCTAGAAGATGTCGATCCAATCATTGGAAGGTCATCAATGGGCAACCTCGTCAATACACCAACGTCATGATGTGAGATAGTGCACTCCCCTGACAGAGTGTGAAATGTGTGCATCTCTAACCTACACCTCTCGACTAAAGCTTCAATTAATTAAGCAGATGAATTGTAACTGGATTACACCCAAGAAATCCACGTGTTGTAACCAATCCACTATATGGACTGGTATCACTGGAACATTCTCATACTCATGTAATAACTTGACACTCCTAATCAAGAGTTCCATTCCATAAGAACTCAGATATATGGACGGGATGTATCCTAAATAGTGACAGATCTTCTAAACCTGCTCTAATAGTACACTCTGACTGGAATGTCATACTATACCACATAATGTATAATATACCCATGAGTAAAAAAAAATATCATTTAAATTAAATCAATTAAAATCATTTCACGTTAGACTAGACTATGTAATCAATTGAACTTAAATTTTATGACATATACTTAGATTTTATCACATATTTTATCCTAATTAACTTAATTTAAACTTTTATGTGATTTATAAATTTAAAATTTAAACTTAACTACAACGTAACCTAACTTAGAATTTTATAAAATAATTGTTAAATAAATTTAAATAATTAAATTTTATCACATATACTAATCTAATCAATTTAATTTAAAATTTTAAGAATATATTTTAGTTTTAAATTTTAAAATTTAAATTTTTCTATAATTTAATGTAATTTATAATTTTTTTATTAATTACTAAATAAATTCAAATAATAAAATTTTATCATATATAATAACCTAATTATTTTAATTTAAAATTTTATGAACAATTTTTAAATTTAAAATTTAAACTTAATAACAACTTAACCTAACTTAAAATTTTATTAAATAAGTGCTAAATAAATTAAAATAATTTTAATAATTAAATTTTATCACATATAATAACCAAATTAACTTAATTTAAAATATTATGAATATTTTTTAATTTTAAAATTTTCTACAATTTAACATAACTTATAGTTTTGTTTAATAATTACTGAATAAATTTAAATAATAAATTTTATGACATATACTAACCTAATTATCTTAATCTAAAATTTTATGAATAATTTATAAATTTATAATTTAAACTTAACCTAATTTACAATTTTATGAAATAATTACTAAATAAATTTTAATAATTTTAATAATTAAATTTTATCACATATAATACTTGTTAAATTAATTTAAAATTTTATAAATATATTTTAATTTTAAAATTTAAAATTTTTATACTCCTTAACGTAACTTATAATTTTTTTTAGTCATTACTAAATAAATTTAAATAATTAGACTTAGTTAAATTTTATAAACAAGCCTAACCTAATTTAAAATTTTATGAATATTTTATAGTTTTAACTTTTAAATTTAAAATTAGTAACATTTATCCTAACTTAGAAATTTATTTAATAATTACTATATAAATTAAGTAATAATACTAACTTAAATTATTAAAAATAGCCTTAAATAATTAACTTAATTTAAAATTTTATCTTATTTATAGTTTTATTTTTAAAAATTTAAATTTTTCTACAATCTTTAACCTAAGTTATAATTTTATGAAATACAAATTAAATAAATTTCAAAAATTTAATTTACTAGAATTAAATCACATATACTAACCTAATTAAATTAATTTAAAATTTTATAAAATATTAATACTTTTAAACTTTTAAATGAAATTTTACTACAAATTAACCTAATTTACATTTTTATTTAATTATTACTAATAAATTTTAAAAAATTAACTTAATAAAGTTTAAATACATATACTAATCTCCTTATATTACTTAATATTTTATGATTTTAAATTACTTAACAGGTTTAAAATTTTAAATTTATTTTATAACTTTATTATATTTTCCTACATTATTTATTATTTTATAAATATATTTTTGGTCTAGTTTTATATAAATGTAACATAAAAAGAATTGATAAAAAAATTAACACATAATATCATAAAATATGTTTTCTAACCTAATATAACCACATATATTTTTAAATATATTTATTTTAAAAAATTAAGATTCTAATTACTAACATTTACTTAATAGGAGATAATTTAGAAAAATTAATTAACAAAAAAAAATTGAAACAAATTTTTTTTAAGAGATAAATGGGGTAAGTAAGAAACCACAAATGATCCTACATGTTTCTTATATAATAGTTCTTAAAACATGCAATGGAAAAAAATTGAAGCATTTGATGTTTTTGGAAATGTGTCTTAGGAGCATTAGATATCTTTGGAAATGTGTTTACTTCGCTCTGACGCAATCTTAAATGCGGCATAGTTTGAAATTTGAATTTTAAGCATTAGCAGCATTAATTTATTGAATTTTAAGCATTAGCAGCATTAATTTATGCAGCATTTCTCTCTTTAACACAAGCTTAAATGCCGCAGTCCTTTCTAACGCAAACATAAATGAGGATGAAATTTGTATTTTAAGATATTAATAAATGCGTTATATAATTTTATAGTGAAAAAAAAAATCATATGTATGACTCAATTAATTATGCGTCAAAAATATTGTTATAACACCAAGGGATTACTTTTAAAGTAACATTATTTATGTATTTAAAATTTTTTATAATATTATTTTCGGAAAAGAGCTCTTGTACACGTATCTAGTCACCAACTTTGTGTGCTAAGCATTCGTCCAAACTAAAGGTGGGGAAAAAATCATGGGCCATCCAAACCCGTCCAATCTAAAAGCCCACCATCAATTAAGGAGCAGGATGGGTCAAAAATGGGTATTTTGGATCAAATTTAACAATTAAAATAGGGACAAATTTAGTTTTTACTACCCGTTACTAATCGAACCGACTCGTCCAATTATTATTAATATTTTTTTATGTATTATTTGGTTGTTGGGCCTAAACCTTATGTATACTTGTTACCTTACTTTTTCTATTATTGACGTCGTTTCCTTTTATGCCTTGTGAGGATGTGTCATTTTGTCTTGTAAAGAAGAGTCTTTACTAGGGTTTCAAGTTTTGGGAGATCCATCTTTATTCCTTCTTGTAAGTTGTCTTTCTTCTTGACTCTTCCTCTTGGTTCTTTGATTAGGTTTTGGTTGTGTTATTGAGTGTTATGCTCTATTGAGTCAAATCTCCCTCTTCCACTCCAAACACTCTCTCCTTTCTCTGTTACCTTCTTAGTTAGGGTTTATGGTTGTTGAAAAAATTTTCTCAATCGAAAGTTTCAATCCTCCCACCTTCATCTAATATGTCTTCTATTCTCGTTTTGGAGGTTAGGGTTTGTTCATTCTTTCAAATCTCCCATACATATACCAACTAGCCACTAGGAAAGGTAGGAAATAAATTTATGAAGGTAATTATTTTTTTGTAATTTTAGAGTTTTAGTTCTTTATTTTATTATGATAAAATTTTTCATTATATGATTTGTTTGGTTTTAATAAGATATTCTAGTATAATATTTTTAATTTTTAATTTTTAATTTTGTTTATTTTTGCAAAAACTATATCGTGAAATATGCTACTTTTCATTTAAATTTTCCAATGCTAAACATATCATATAGTGGATTAATTGATATTTTGATATGATCTATTTTGTAAATTTATATATTCTATAAATTTATAAACGAAAATTTTAAAAAAATATATTTTTGATATATTTTTTTAATCCAATGATAAACTCAATTCCAATGTAACCAATTTTTTTTTCTGGTCATAATATCCAAAACTCAATCTATTCGACAACAAATTTAAACGGAAATAATTAAATTTTTTTATATCTATTAGGTAGTTATAACTTATATTTATCATGTAGTGTGTTCTCGGTTGAACAAACTAAATCCATCTGCCACCCACCTCTAATTAGGGGTGGGCGTTGGGCGGGTTTGGGCGAGTTCGAGCCAAGAAATCTTCATCCGCCGAAAACTGTCATTCATAAAAATCTCCCTGTTTTTGTCTGTTCACAGCGTTGGGTTGGTTGGATTCGGGTAGAATAGGTAGTCAGTTTAATCGGGTGGTTAACAACAGGTTCAAAATTTTTCAGATTTCAGCGACGGCCATGAAATCCGGCAAAAAAGCTTGAAACAGATGTAATTACGACGAAAACGAGAATGTAAACTCAAATCTTAAAAGGATAAGATGATTTTATAAACTTTAAAAGGATGAAATCATGAAATATGACAAAGAAATCATGAATTCCAGCGAAAAACATGGATTCCGGCGACATCGGTTGCTTTCGGTTTTCGATAAGTAACGTTTATAAAACCATCTCCAACCGATTTAACCGCGTCTAACCGCTCCTTCTTGTATGAGACAACCTATTCTCTTTTTCAACCCGTCCATCAACATTAACTATGCAGCAATTTCCAATAATTTCCAACAAGTTTAAGCATAGACGGTTTTCTCACTCACCCCTACCTCTAATCAAAACCCATATTAAAATTTGTTCCCAGATGAATAATCAAATTTCTTGATGGTGCACTAGGTACCATCAAATCCTAATGCTATGGCATGATTGAAGATAGTGTACACATCTCTCTATGTATAAATGTTGATTGAAGATGGCCTACACATCTCTCTATGTATAAATGTTGGTATGGTAAATCAAAAAATTATGATGATTCTCCATCTCAAGATAAACTACTAACTTTGGGATCGTTGCTTAAATTTTAATTTTTATTATTTTTATAAAATTATAAAAAAGAAAAAATGTAAAAAAAGTAAATTTTAAATAATTTAAAAATTTCTTAGTTATTTTGATTGTATTTTAATAAAATTTATTTATCCTAATATATCTTTTAAAAAATTCCAAAAATATATTAATAAATAAGTTTTAAAAATAAAAATAATTATTTTTAAAATAATTTTAATTAATTACTCTTATGATTGAAAATACACACTTTTCTCTCTTTCAAACATTATTAACCTTATACCCACGTTTTTCCTCTCTTCCCTCTCTTCATGATTTGAGCCATTCACTCCCTCACGTTAAATTCTCCCATTCTTTTCAAAACACTGTATGCATACTAGGCATAATAATCATACATCTTATTAGATTGGAATCTGACGGTTAGAATTTATTTTTAAATGCATAATAATTATATATTTTGTTATATTTTATTTTATTAACAAATTTTATATTTGTTTAAGTTATTTAAATTAAACAGTTAGTTTCTTATTTTAATATCTATCTTTTAAATTAATCTCTGCCATTATATAAAATATTAAATATTATATAAGATCTTCATTTGAACATTAAATATTATCATTTTGACCATCATTCTAAATTTAATTATGATATTTAAATGTTATTATTTTTGTTGGTGAAAAAATATAAATTTTATCAAGAATTCCTTTTTAGAACCTAAATCAAGTCTATTCATTCATATAATCAAATAGATTTAAGTAAAATCATACAAACTCATGCAAATTTGCTAGTCTAAAAATATCATCTAATATTTCCTCCAATTTTTTGAAATAATGGCACTCTCAAGAAATGTAAACTAAATTGGGCATAAATTTTTTTTTGCTAGAGTTCTGAATTAAAGACATGAAACACAACAAATTAATCAAAATCATCGTAAAAGAATTTATCATCTCTGCTCCTTGTAAATTAATTGCATGATTGTCAAATTAATTTGTGAAATTATATGTGATTACAATTTAGTTAAGGAAATTAAGTTAAATGTTTGGAAACTTATTTTTTCAAAAAGTTGGATAGTAAAATTATTTAAAATTATGGATTTATGAATAAGTAAAAATTTGCAAAGATAACTTAATATCTATCTACCTTCATATATGTCAAAGAATTCAGAATACATTTGATAAACAACCTAAGCTCCTAACCTGTCTTTATTCAAAAACCAACAATTCTATAATGAGATGGTGACACGCTCGTCGCAAACACGCAAAAATAATTTCTAGATTTCCCCCAAACTATTGGTATAGTATAAGGTGCAACCTAGGTCATCTCCTAAAGACCATTTCATATTCTTAAGCAAATTAGGAGAAAGTTAGAAAAATGGGGTTTTGGAAAGATTTGATATTGAGTTCTAAACACAAAATACAGAATAAAATTAATTTTTACTTAACAATTATCAACTCAAGGAATTCAGAGGCTATTTTCATAACTAATCATTGATCACTAAAATCATGCATTGTGTTTATCAACCTAGGATCATCTGGAACCCCTACAATGATCCTTGAATTCTCTACTGAGAAACCTCTCAGAATTCAATTGATTATGATCAACAAGATTTAGTAACCACTTAATCTTTCATCTAAACCAATTTTATAATCAGAATTCAGTTGAAGTAAGTAATAAAATGAAAACCTTTAATTAAATTACTTAATTTCTACTCTTCAAACTTTTGGAAAGTGATTTACCAATCAAAAACCAATTATAAATCAATTATGCATTAATCAAAATACGTCAACCGATCAAACTTTGATTAAAGAATAAAATTGAAGAATATAGTGAAGTAGAGTAGAAACCACTTAATAAGCATGTAAATAAAGACCTCAAAGTTAAAATAAAAATAGCTTGAATCCTTGAATTGAAACTACAAACCTAGCCTTCCATGAAGGAGGCAAACTAACAACAAAGAAAGAGGCAAACTAACAACAAATAAATCCTAAGCCTTCCATGTAGGAGGCAACTAACAATAAAGAAAAACTAAGTCTTCCATGTAGGAGGCAAACTAACAAGAAAGAAAACCTAAGCCTTCCATGAAGGAGGCAAAACTAATAAGAAAGAAAGAAAGAAAGAAAATGGTATTGAAGTTAATCTCCAAAATGGTGTGTGTCTCCTCTTGTAAACCCTTCTATTTATAGAGGATTTTTGAGGCATCATCTTCAGAAAGTCACCAACTAGGATATTACTTTTCTACCCTTTTATTTCTTTCACATGGGCTTTGTTGAAAATGCAAAACACTTTTAAATTTTTGCCACCAATGAGCACAACAATTTTGACTTTCTTGCACCGCAATTTCGGATGTTCACATGTCCGAATTAGAGCTTGACTTCTGAACAAAAGTTGTAGCCCCGGATCTTAGCTGTCCAACAAATTTAATTTCATCTCAATATGACTTCTATATCTCAAGATATGGCCGGATCTTTGCACACTGTTCAAATTCCACGTCAGCAACACTATCTCATCTTTTGAGATAATTTCGGAGTCCTAAACATCCCATTTAGAGTCTGATCTTGCTTTGTAACTATGGAAACTTCTTTAAGCTTTCATTCAAGACAGATTTCATGATTTTTGGATGTCTAAAACTCCTATTATGCTCAAAATACTATAATAGTGTCATTTTAATCGGGTAAGCAAAGAAATTCAATTAAACTTCATATGAACCCAAACTCATAAAATATGACAAAGATCACTTAATTGAACATATAAGAAGTCTTAATGAGATAAAAGTGAGAGATAACTATTTATGAAATCTATGCTTATCAAATTCCCCCACACTTATCTTTTGCACGTCTCGGGCAAACTTAAGTTAATGATTGATGACTATTTTTGTTTTTTGAAAGAACATCAATGTTTTGAGTTGATTTCTCAAGAATTCACAAAATTTCATGAAGCATTATTTCATCACATTTTTGAAATTACTTAGAAAGGCAACTTTAATTTGAAAAACATAGATTGAGAAAGATAAAACCTCACATGATATACTCTGAATCTCTCAAGTGTTTGATTTGGTAAGTGTTTCTCTCAAATTCAATCCATGAAAGATGAACTATCATAGGCTTGCATATCTTCTACTTCTCTACTACTATGTACACATGCAATGCACAAATCAAGAGGTCTTTATTTTGGTTATAACGGGATTAGAAAGATGAAATGATACATTGAAGAAATACAATGTTAGACCAAGGAAAATGGTGAGGATTGAGAACTGAGTCTAAGTGCAAGTGTGAGAAACACATATTACTTCTTCATTCTTTTTTTTTTTTTCTTTTTTTTTTCAATATAATAGTTTATTTATTAATTTATTGCTTCAGTTTTTTTTTCAACCATGATATTGATGAACACAACAATAATCTCCCCCACACTTATTGAAACACTTATGGTATGATAAATCCAGTATTCCTCACCTTCTATGGTCAGACAAAGTTGTTTTTTTTTTTTGATTTGTGGTGAGCTAAAAAGAAGAAAAGGCTAATCGGCTCAAAGGGCTGTGATAAGCATAAATTTCATAAATAATTATCTCTCACTTTTATCTCATTAAGACTTCTTATATGTTCAATTAAGTGATATTTGTCATATTTTATGAGTTTGGGTTCATATGAAGTTTAATTGAATTTCTTTGCTTACCCGATTAAAATGACACTATTATAGTATTTTGAGCATAATAGGAGTTTTAGACATCCAAAAATCATGAAATCTGTCTTGAATGAAAGCTTAAAGAAGTGTCCATAGTTACAAAGCAAGAACATACTCTAAATGGGATGTTTAGGACTCCGAAATTATCTCAAAAGATGAGATAGTGTTGCTGACGTGGAATTTGAACAGTGTGCAAAGATCCGGACATATCTTGAGATACAGAAGTCATATTGAGATGAAATCAACTTTGTTGGACAGCTAAGATCCAGGGCTACAACTTTTGTTCATAAGTCAAGCTCTAATTCGGACATGTGAACATCCGAAATTGCGGTGCAAGAAAGTCAAAATTGTTGTGCTCATTGGTGACAAAAATTCAAAAGTGTTTTGCATTTTCAACAAAGCCCATGTGAAAGCAATAAGAGGGTAGAAAAGTAATATCCTAGTTGGTGACTTTCTGAAGATGATGCCTAAAAAATCCTCTATAAATAGAAGGGTTTAAAAGAGGAGAAAAAAGCACCATTTTGGAGATTAACTCCAATACCATTTTCTTTCTTTCTTTCTTTCTTGTTAGTTTTGCCTCCTTTATGGAAGGCTTAGGTTTTCTTTCTTGTTAGTTTGCCTCCTACATGGAAGGCTTAGTTTTTCTTTATTGTTAGTTGTCTCCTACATGGAAGGCTTAGAATTTATTTGTTGTTAGTTGCCTCCTACATGGAAGGCTTAGGATTTATTTGTTGTTAGTTTGCCTCTTTCTTTATTGTTAGTTTGCCTCCTTCATGGAAGGCTAGGTTTGTAGTTTCAATTCAAGGATTCAAGCTATTTTCATTTTAACTTTGAGGTCTTTATTTACATGCTTATTAAGTGGTTTCTACTCTACTTCACTATATTCTTCAATTTTATTCTTTAATCAAAGTTTGATCGGTTGACGTATTTTGATTAATGCATAATTGATTTATAATTGGTTTTTGATTGGTAAATCATTTTCCAAAAGTTTGAAGAGTAGAAATTAAGTAATTTAATTGAATGTTTTCATTTTATTACTTACTTCAACTGAATTCTGATTATAAAATTGGTTTAGATGAAAGATTAAGTGGTTACTAAATCTTGTTGATCATAATCAATTGAATTCTGAGAGGTTTCTCAGTAGAGAATTCAAGGATCATTGTAGGGGTTCCAGATGATCCTAGGTTGATAAACACAATGCATGATTTTAGTGATCAATGATTAGTTATTAAAATAGCCTCTGAATTCCTTGAGTTGATAATTGTTAAGTGAAATTAATTTCATTCTGTATTTTGTATTTAGCATTTGATATCACATCTTTACAAAAACTCCCTTGTTCTAATTTTCTCCTTATTTACTTAAGAATATGAAACGGTCTTTGGGAGATGACCTACGTTGCACCTTATACTATACCAATAGTTTGGGGGAAATCTAGAAATTATTTTTACGCGTTTACGACGAGCGTGTCAGGCTGATCAAAGGATAAAATTATACGGGTTGGTTATTTGGCCAAGTGGTTTGTTCAAGAAAAAAAATGCCTCAATCATTTTTGTACAATTCATGTGAAAATGTAGCTTCAAAAAGAATCAATGAAAGTTCTGAAGTAACATATTCCATGGATGAAAATCATACAAGAAAGAAAATAATAATAAGGCTCAAAATCACACAGGTAATATATTTATCAAATCTAATCTATCTATTTCAAATATATGTTGCCAAACTAATTAATCTTAAAATATAAATCATTTTGCTTCAATTATTTTATGAAATCTAAAGAAAAACATACTTCCACATTCAAATTTTTTTTAATCATAAGATGCGTATCAGGAGTCAAGTGTAACTCCTTACTCAGCCATCTTACTCAAAGCAAGTTTATGAATCTAACCTAATTTTTTTTTTGGGTTTTTTTTTTTTTTGATATCGGACCATCCTCCCCCCAACCTATCCAAGACATTGTCCCCAATGTCTTAGATGGAATTTCATATAACAGGAAAAGAAATGTAAGAAAACCACCAAAGTAAGGAAAAGTTATAACCGAAGAGTGGTATCTGGTTCTCTTTTGTCTCTGCCATCCTGATTTGGTTGGTTCACCAGCTGCATTGCTTGACTGAGCTCAGATGTAGGATTTTGCAAAATCTCAAGTAGCTGTTCAACAGTTGAAGCAGATACTATGATGTTGCGCATGGATTGTGGCATGAACTCCTGCTCTACTGCATGATCTAAAAAGGATATCAAACCATTATAAAAGCCATTAATATTCAATAAGCCCAAAGGTTTTTTATGAAAATTCCGATAGGCCCAAAATATAATGGTAAAAATTTCTTCCATTGTTCCAAGACCACCAGGTAATGCAATAAACGCATTAGAATTAATCAACATGTGTCTCATACGGTCATGCATGGTTGCAACCTTCAATTCAGTACCCAGGGTGAAGTAGGAGGTGCTCTCAGTTTTTAAGCCAACACCTAAGACGTTACACCCCTTTGTGAGTGCAGATCCTGCAACACATCCTTTTAAACCTTGAATCCCTCCCCCATAAACAAGATTTATTTTTCTTGCAGCTAATACCTTACCAAGGGTATAAGCTGCATGTTGAAATTCTCCATCCTTTCCAAGGTTAGACCCACCAAAAACACAGATAGTATTGATCCTATCCATATACGGTGTTTCTATCTTTTTTCTGAAAAAATATGTCATAGAGGTTGATAATTTATAGGGACTCAATATCAGACAAGGAGATCGCTTTAATAGTGCGGGATCAGGATTTGGTAGCAAAAGTTTGAATTTTTGTTGCAAAAGTTTGAATTTTTGTTGCAAAAGTTTGAATTTTTTGTTCAAGGAAAAGGTGAATGTCAGAGGGGAAAGACTTTAAGCAGGGGTGAAAATTTCAAAAAAAAAATGATGGCCCAATAAATTGAAAAGACAATGTAAATGACAAACATACACGCATGAGAATGAACAGTAGTTGTGATTGTGGCTCACATCTTCCTCTGGTTTTACGTCCAGTAACGGCTGAAACGCCTTCTAAGAGTCGAGGATGTGCTTCCCATTCAGTTTTCTTGTAAACTGACAACAGAGACTTTTAAAGTCAGATTCCCAAGACTATAACGTGCTTTTTCCTTACGGAACAGTTCAAACAAATCAAGAAGAACTCCTTGTACATGCCCACTAGGATGCGTCTTAAGAGTCTGAATGATATCATCCAATGACTCCTTACTCAGTCCATCCTTTATGAATTGAATTTTGTCCTCTCGATTTCTTGAAACCATTCCAGGGTTCTTGCATCTTGTGTTACAGGTCCATCTTGCACACCTGTAGCAAACTCCAATTCTTTTTGCCTTTCTCTTCTTTGCATAGGAACTTCTTCCCATACCTGGCATGTTTTTAACAAATGATTCTTGAAATTCACCTACTAAACGTACCTTAGCTTCAATGATCCAACGGACATCTTCTGGAAGGCCTAAGAGTGTTAATGCCCTCAATCGTTCAAGTCTGCAATTGTAAATGTCTTTAAGAAAATTTCTGGGGAGAGTAGGGAACAAAATTTTGATCCTGGTGAGAGCTTTCTCTATTTTTTTCTTAAAACACTCAAGTTATTATTCCTGCAAGCTCAATGTGGTGTAATAGTTGGGATGATTTAAGAGGTGAAGAAGGAAGTTGAGAGATTAGTTGAAACTTATAAGCGAGGAATGTGAGAGAAGGGGAGAGAGAATGAGAGAGAGAGAGAGAAAGAGAGAAAGAGAGAGAGAAAAAAAAGAGAGAGAGAGAGACTTCTCTTGAATTTATTGTAAGTATGTGGCATTGTGCAAATGCACTTCTTCTACCGTGTGCTTTTGAAAACCTTCGAAAAATGGTTTAAGACGATGTCCAGTCACCTTAAAGATTTTTTCAGTTACCTCATTTTTTATTTCCACTGTACCATAAGGAAAAACATTAGTAACTACAAATGGTCCTAACCATCTAGAGCGTAGCTTACCAGGCATAAGCTTTAGCCGAGAATTGAAAAGGAGAACTTTTTGTCCAACGGAAAACTCCTTTCTTGCCAACTTTTTGTCATGAAGAGCTTTGACCTTTTCTTTGTAAATTTTGGAGTTTTCGTATGCTTCCAATCGAATTTCTTCAAGTTCCTGCAATTGAAGCTTCCTATGGATTCCTGCTTGGTCTAGATCCATGTTGCATTTCTTTACTGCCCAAAATGCTCTATGCTCTAATTCAACTGGAAGATGACATGCTTTACCAAAGACAATCCTATAGGGAGACATGTCAATGGGTGACTTGTAGGCTGTCCTATATGCCCATAACGTATCAACAAGGCGCAAGCTCCAATCCTTCCTGTTAGGCTGAACTGTTTTCTCTAAGATTTTCTTGATCTCTCGATTAGAAACTTCAGCTTGACCATTTGTTTGAGGATGATATGGGGTGGAGACTTTATGCATGACTCCATATTTGCGGAGTAGGGCTTCCATTGTGCGGTTGCAAAAATGAGTACCTTGGTCACCAATTAGAGCTCTAGGAATGCCAAACCTGCTAAAAATGTTAGACCTGATAAAATCTGCAACAACTCGAGCATCATCAGTACGAG
The DNA here is from genome assembly GCA_037954105.1 of Canavalia gladiata. Taxonomy (NCBI): domain Eukaryota; kingdom Viridiplantae; phylum Streptophyta; class Magnoliopsida; order Fabales; family Fabaceae; genus Canavalia; species Canavalia gladiata. The sequence goes on along the minus strand of CM075663.1, from coordinate 2,286,924 downwards.
TGGCTTTTGCCTCCACCCATTTTGAAACATAATCAACAACTAGCAGAATGTAAACAAAGCCAAAAGAGACAGGGAATGGACCCATAAAGTCTATACCCCATACATCAAATACCTCACAAAAGAGAAGTGGTTGTTGGTGCATCTCATTTCTGCGCGAAATACTCCCTATTCTTTGGCACTGCTCACAAGTTATGCATAATTTGTGTGCATCACGAAATATTGTAGGCCAATAAAAGCCTGAGTCTAGTACTTTTCTAGCTGTCCGTTGTGGCTCAAAGTGTCCACCACAAGCTAGGGAATGGCAAAAGGTAAGTACAGACTGAACTTCATGATCTGGAACACATCTTCTAATAATTTGATCACTACATGTCTTCCAAAGGTATGGTTCATCCCATATGTAGTGTTTGGCATCACTTTTCAACTTGGAAATTTGCGATTTGGTGAAGTGTTTAGGTATTTCTTTAGCAACCAGATAGTTTACCAAATCTGCATACCAAGGATCTTTCCCGTGCAAATAATAGAGATGCTCTTCTTGGAATGAATCTGCAATTGAAGTTTCTTCACAAGGTTGCTGGATCCGACTTAAATGATCTGCTACAAGGTTCTCTGCACCACTCTTGTCTTTAATCTCTAAATCAAATTCTTGCAACAGAAGCATCCAGCGAATCAGTCTTGGCTTAGCATCTGCCTTCTTCAGCAAGTATTTCAAAGCTGCATGGTCAGAGAAGACAATAACTTTAGATCCAAGCAAATAGGAGCGAAATTTATCTAATGCAAACACAATTGCCAAAAGCTCCTTCTCAGTAGTTGTGTAATTGGATTGGGTTGCATCAAGTGTGCGAGAGGCATATGCAATGACATGAGATCTCTTGCTAACTCTTTGAGACAGTACAGCGCCAAGGGCATAATTAGATGCATCACACATTAATTCAAATGGAAACGTCCAATTAGGTGGTTGAATGATGGGAGTGGTTGTCAACCACTTCTTTATTTCATCAAATGAATCCTTGCATGCTTGATCAAACACAAATTTGGTATCTTTTTGTAGTAGCTTAGAAAGAGGTTGTGCAATCTTGCTAAAATCCTTGATGAATCTTCTGTAAAAACCTGCATGACCAAGTAAAGAACGTACTTCTCGCACAGAAGTGGGGTAAGGTAGAGAAGTAATAATGTCTATCTTAGCCTTATCAACCTCTAAACCTTTGCTAGATACCAAGTGTCCTAAGACTATACCTTCTGTTACCATGAAATGACATTTTTCAAAATTCAAAACCAGGTTAGTCTCAATGCATCTGTCCAAAACTTTAGAGAGGCTTTCTAAGCATGCATCAAAAGAAGAACCATATACAGTGAAGTCATCCATAAACACTTCCATGCAACTTTCTAAGAGATCAGAGAAAATGCTTACCATGCATCTTTGAAAGGTTCCAGGGGCATTGCATAGACCAAAAGGCATCCTTCGATAGGCAAAAGTACCAAAAGGACAAGTGAAGGTGGTCTTATGCTGGTCTTCTGGGGCTATATGTATTTGAAAGTAACCTGAAAAACCATCTAGAAAGCAATAGTGAGATTTTCCTGCTAATCTTTCCAAAATTTGGTCTATGAAGGGCAAAGGGAAGTGATCCTTGCGAGTAGCTTGGTTAAGCTTCCTATAATCTATGCACACTCTCCAACTGTTTTGTATTCTGGTAGGGATTAGTTCATCATTGTGATTTTTGACTACAGTCATGCCAGTCTTCTTAGGAACTACTTGCACCGGGCTTACCCAATCACTGTCTGAGATGGGATAGATGATACCAGCTGCCAAAAGCTTACCTACTTCCTTCTTTACCACATCTAGGATGGTTGGATTCAAACGCCTTTGTGGTTGTCTAACAGGTCTGGTGTTTTCCTCCAGCAATATCCTATGCATACAAGTAAATGGGCTAATGCCTGGAATATCAGCCAAAGTCCATCCAATTGCTTGTTTATGGCTTCTTAAGGTTTGCAGTAACCTTTCTTCTTGTTGTGGTAGAAGGTTCTTTGCTACAATGACAGGAAGCTTCTCATTTTCCCCCAAATAAGCATACTTTAGATGTTCAGGCAAAGGCTTCAACTCCAAAGGAGGTGGTTGTATTATGGAAGGAAGGGATCTATCTGAGATTGAAATGTCTGCAACACTTGCATCTAACACGTCATCTTTCAACGAAGTTTGGTCTGCAGCATTAATCCTGTAACAAACAATACATGGATCAAATTCATCACATGTGCAAGTAAAATTATCTAAGTAATCTAAATCAAAATCAAAAAAATTTAAAAAGTAGATTGTCAATAGAATAATCATCTGCAAGAAGGTCTATGGCATCAAGTTGAAAGAGTGAATGATTCTCTATGGGATGCTTCATGGCTTCAAATATGTTGAATTGGATGATATCATCTCCAAATTCCATAGAAAGAGTCCCCATATGCACATCTATCTTTGTTTTTGCAGTTTTGAGGAAAGGTCTCCCTAGGATCAAGGTTGCTCTATTGATGGATGACTCATCTTCCATATCCAAAATGTAGAAGTCAGCTGGAAAGATCAGCTTATTCACTTGAACTAGCACATCTTCAAGTACTCCAGCTGGATGTGCTGTACTTCTGTTGGCTAATTGAATCACCATACCAGTTGGCTTCAGTTCTCCCAGATTCAAAGATTTATAAACTGATGAGGGCATAACATTAATGGAAGCACCTAGATCCAGCAATGCATCACCAAATGTAGAGTTTCCTATTGTGCAAGGAATGGTGAAAGTTCCTGGATCTTTACATTTCTGAGGGAGGCTGGGTTGAATTAAGGCAGAAACATTGCGTCCCACACTAATCTTCTCATCCCCTTTGAGTCTTCTCTTATGCGTGCACAAGTCCTTTAGAAATTTGGCATATTTGGGAATTTGCTTGATAGCATCTAGAAGTGGTATGTTGACTTCCACTTTCCTGAAAGTATCTAGAAGCTCCTTATCCAATTCTGCATAAACATTGGGCTTGGATTGGACCATTCTATTTGGAAAAGGTAAAGATACCTTCTGATCAGCACAATTTGGTGTTTTTGTCTCATCAGATGCTTCAAGTGCAGATCATTTATGGCAAGCTTCTTTTTGTTGATCATTCGATGTCTTATCGAAGGCTGGTGTACTTTTTTCATCAGACTTTCCCTCTGATTCAGATGGCTTATCAGAGATGTCTCCAGGTGTGGAGATAAATTCTTCTTTTTGGTGTGGATTAGTCTGATTGAAGCTTTGTTGCTTTAAAATTGTAGGGTCTGTCTGCACTTTCTTCCCACTTCTCAAGGTCATGGCATTCACACTTTTGGGATTTATGACAGGTTGAGAAGGTAGTTGACCAGAACCTTGAGATTTCAATTGGTTGACAGTGGTAGCCAACTGCCCAATTTGAGTTTGTAAATCCTGAAGGGTAGAACTTACATTTTGTTGAAACTGAAGATTGTTGGCTGCTAATTGCTTCATCAAATCATCAAGAGAGGGTTCAGAAGCATTGGAAGGTACAGATTGTTGCAGATGCTGTTGTTGTTGTCTGAATGGCGGTGGTTGGTATTTATTTTGGGAGTCAGATGTTTGAATCCTTTGTTGTTGTGGAGGACCATATCTCAAGTTAGGATGGTTTCTCCAACTAGGATTGTATGTTCCAGAAGGTGGTTCAAACTTCTGTTGCTAATAATGTTGAGGAGGCCTGTATTGTTGTCCTATGCCAAAAATACCATTTACTGCAGCCTCAGGTGTCTCACTTTCTTGCAATGTTGGGCATGCATCAGTAGGATGATCTGCAGAAGTGCAGATGCCACATGTTTTGGTTTTGTCAACAACATTAAGTTGCTATTGTTGTCCGATGGCCAACTGTCTTACGATGGAGGTTAGTTCTTCAATTCTGTTCTCCAATCGTGTATGGTCTGTCTTAGTGGTCATTTCATGGACTCCTTTAGACAAGGAATTAGTTCGAGAATTGAATTGCTGAGAATTTTCTGCCATGTTGGCAATCAAATCTCGAGCTGCTGTAGGAGTTTTGTCCATAAGTGCTCCACCACTAGCTGCATCAACCATGCTTCTGTCCATTGGCATGAGTCCTTCATAGAAATACTGAATCAGTAATTGATCACTGATTTGATGGTGTGGACAAGTGGCGCATAGTTTCTTGAATCTCTCCCAATACTCATAGAGAGTTTCTTGGGAGTTCTGTTTGATGCCGCAAATCTCTTTTCTAATAGCTGTTGTTCTGGATGCAGGGAAGAATTTCTCTACGAATAATGTCTTCATATCATTCCAGCTTGTAACAGATGTTGGATGTAGATAGTACAACCAGTCCTTAGCTCCATCATTTAAGGAGAAAGGAAATGCCTTCAACTTGATATGATCTTCAGGAATTCCTTGTGGCCGCATTGTGGAACACACAATGTGAAATTCCTTCAAATGTTTATGAGGGTCCTCACCTGCAAGGCCATGAAACTTAGGTAGCAAATGTATTAATCCAGACTTTAGTTCAAATGGTGTATCAACATCAGGGTATTGAATACACAACGGTTGATAAGCAACATCAGGTGCAGCTAATTCTTTTAGGGTTCTATCAGCCATGTTCTTAGCAGAATATTTGAAACTATCAAAATTTAAAAATGAAAAATCACTACTGTTACTTTCTTGGTTATTACTGAATGAATGCCTTCTATGTGCTCTTTTCAAATGGTGGAATGTTCTATCAATCTCAGGATCATATGCATATAAATTTTCAGGATTGGATCGGGTCATACACAAAAAGGTGAATTCATACAAAAAATCCAAGAATATATACCTAAAGTAAAAAAAATTGTTAGAAAGATTAAAATTTTTATACAAACTCCTAAATGAGCCTAGGAAACTAAAATGGTCCCCGGCAACGGCGCCAAATTTTTGACACGCTCGTCGCAAACGCGCAAAAATAATTTCTAGATTAGTATAAGGTGCAACCTAGGTCATCTCCCAAAGACCATTTCATATTCTTAAGCAAATTAGAAGAAAGTTAGAAAAATGGGGTTTTGGAAAGATTTGATATTGAGTTCTAAACACAAAATACATAATAAAATTAATTTTTACTTAACAATTATCAACTCAAGGAATTCAGGGGCTATTTTCATAACTAATCATTGATCACTAAAATCATGCATTGTGTTTATCAACCTAGGATCATCTAGAACCCCTACAATGATCCTTGAATTCTCTACTGAGAAACCTCTCAGAATTCAATTGATTATGATCAACAAGATTTAGTAACCACTTAATCTTTCATCTAAACCAATTTTATAATCAGAATTCAGTTGAAGTAAGTAATAAAATGAAAACCTTCAATTAAATTACTTAATTTCTACTCTTCAAACTTTTGGAAAATGATTTACCAATCAAAAACCAATTATAAATCAATTATGCATTAATCAAAATACGTCAACCGATCAAACTTTGATTAAAGAATAAAATTGAAGAATATAGTGAAGTAGAGTAGAAACCACTTAATAAGCATGTAAATAAAGACCTCAAAGTTAAAATGAAAATAGCTTGAATCCTTGAATTGAAACTACAAACCTAGCCTTCCATGAAGGAGGCAAACTAACAACAAAGAAAGAGGCAAACTAACAACAAATAAATCCTAAGCCTTCCATGTAGGAGGCAACTAACAATAAAGAAAAACTAAGCCTTCCATGTAGGAGGAAAACTAACAAGAAAGAAAACCTAAGCCTTCCATGAAGGAGGCAAAACTAACAAGAAAGAAAGAAAGAAAGAAAGAAAGAAAGAAAATGGTATTGGAGTTAATCTCCAAAATGGTGTGTGTCTCCTCTTGTAAACCCTTCTATTTATAGAGGATTTTTGAGGCATCATCTTCAGAAAGTCACCAACTAGGATATTACTTTTTTACCCTTTTATTGCTTTCACATGGGCTTTGTTGAAAATGCAAAACATTTTTGAATTTTTGCCACCAATGAGCACAACAATTTTTACTTTCTTGCACCGCAATTTCGGATGTTCACATGTCCGAATTAGAGCTTGACTTCTGAACAAAAGTTGTAGCCCCGGATCTTAGCTGTCCAACAAATTTGATTTCATCTCAATATGACTTCTATATCTCAAGATATGGCCGGATCTTTGCACACTGTTCAAATTCCACGTCAGCAACACTATCTCATCTTTTGAGATAATTTTGGAGTCCTAAACATCCCATTTAGAGTCTGATCTTACTTTGTAACTATGGACACTTCTTTAAGCTTTCATTCAAGACAGATTTCATGATTTTTGGATGTCTAAAACTCCTATTATGCTCAAAATACTATAATAGTGTCATTTTAATCGGGTAAGCAAAGAAATTCAATTAAACTTCATATGAACCCAAACTCATAAAATATGACAAAGATCACTTAATTGAACATATAAGAAGTCTTAATGAGATAAAAGTGAGAGATAATTATTTATGAAATCTATACTTATCAGATGGGATAATTGAACTAAAAAGTAATTAATAAATTAAAAATCAGCAATTCACAAATTATAAAATGGATTACAAAACAAGCATGAGAAAGTTGTTAAAGTTATATTCAAGTGAAATTGATATAATAGGTAGGAATATGAATGGTGTGTACATAGAAGTGGAAGATAAAAAAGTTGATAAGTAGAGAAACAATATGCAACAACAGTTTAAATATGTTAGAAAGTTGTATCAATTAAATAATATGATATTTGAACAATAAGATAATGTGTAGGCCCAGCTAAAGGTCCATTTTCAGCATTTTAATGTTTCATGTATATATGTCATTAATAAAAAAAATAATGATAAAAATTAATTTAAAAGATAAATATCAAATTAAAAGATTAGCAACTTAATTTAAATAACTTAAGGATAAATATAAAATTTATTAACAAAGTTAAAAATTAAAATAATAATTTACTTATATTTTAATTAGATGGTGAAATTTTTTTTATAATTATTAAATAATTATTTACCTTATAATTAATCAAATATTTATACTTAATCTATTGCATTTCACTAATTTTTAAATAGGAATTAAAAGAAAAAAATATAACAACTAAACCTAAATTTACTAATTTTCTAGAAAGAATAACATTTTTTATGTTTTTCCCATTTCTAGCTAATGACCTAGCACCCTATTATCGATGTCAATGTTACGTCATTACTTTAAGAACAAATAATTAATGGTGAGGACTAATTTTACACATATTAATTGAATTATTAGGAGGCTTTATGTTAAAAATTTACCAGGAACTAAAATTGAAATTTGAGAATTTTATAAAGATGGAAAACATACTTGCACATTACACTAGTGGAAAATAAGTTTTTTACATCGGTTGTTAAGCACATTTTACATCGGTTATTCAGGCGGTGTTGAAGCGGGCGATATAGAAAATAAGACTTTTTACATCGGTTCTGCAACCAACGTAAAAAGTATGACTTTCTACATCGGTTGGGAAAATAACCGATGTAGAAAGTACACTTTTTACATCGGTTTCGGGCAGAACCGATGTAAAAAGTATACTTTCTACATCGGTTATAGCTTTAACAGATGTAAAAAGTGATACTTTTTACATCGGTTCTGCCCGAAACCGATGTAAAAAGTGTACTTTCTACATCGGTTATGGTCGTAACCGAGGTAGAAAGTCCTTTTTTTTTTTAATGTTCATTTTGTTTAGGTATACTACCGTATTATTTATTCACATACCTGCATATACACACAGAATCCAGGCAGACAATAGAGAAGCACTAGACAGCCAATACAGAATTCACATAATCTATATATTTAAACTAAATACATCATTATTTATTATCAAAGTTTAATTTACAAATGAAATAACTTAAAATTACATCAAACAAGTATTGAAAGTTGAAAAGAAATGTAATAATCAGCCATGTACCTGTTGAAAGTAAAGAGAAAAGATGTTAGAAACTCTACTAAACATAAGAAACGTAATAAACATTTTAAAATAAGTTAAAAATAAACATACAATGATGAAATAATTAAATAAATAACTAACTTGTATCATGTAGTAACATTTTCCCATATTCCTTCATGATGATCATCTCGAATAGCATGTACATCATCTATTTCAGTTTCTTCATTGATACTAGATATCCTTGATGATAAGGGAGTTTGAGAAATATCAATATTTGAAAGATCATTGGTGTCATCACTAGCGATTGTTGTCTTTCCTTGAAGAACAACTGACCATCTTTTGGAGCAAGGATCTTGGACATAAAACACTTGTTTTGCTTGGTGGGCCATGAGAAAAGGGTCATCCTTGTAAGCTACTTTTTGAAGGTCAACCAATGTAAATCCCAATTCATCGACTTGCACACCACTATTACTATCAACCCATCTGCATTTGAAAACAGGCACTCTAAATTTTGTGTAATCAATCTCCCAAATCTCTTCAATCACTCCAAAGTAAGATATGGAAGCATTTACAGGATTTTTATCTTTAGAACTTGCAAAATGCATCGACTCTGCCACCACCATAACCCCACTATTTTGCATGGTACTTTTATCATCCTGAGACTTTGTATAAAATGAAAAATGATTAATATCGTACCCAGTCCAACATATGACATCAAAGTTTGGGCCATTTGCTAGCCACTTCAATGTATCAGAGGCACCATGATCCTTCTTAATTGTTTCATCAAACCAGTTTAAGAACGTTTTGTTATGCTCATTCAACAACCATTTCTCGTTCATTCGAACATTCTCCTCCCTTATCATAGTTTTGTGAGTAGATAAGTAAGGTTGAACCTCATCGGTATTATTCAAAATATACAAATGTGCTTGAAGGACTTCTGCACGACCCATGCTTTTCACAGTTATGCCTCGTGTACCTTTACCTCCGTGTCTTCCCTCATGACGAGACTAAGGAACTCCTATGGGTTCCACCTCTGACAAATACTCTGTACAAAACTCAATGGCCTCTTCTGCAATGTATCTTTCAATCATAGATGCCTCGGGACGGTGTGGATTCTTCACATACCCTTTTAATATTTTCATGTATCGTTCTATTGGATACATCCACCTCAAATAAACTGGACCACATAATCTGATCTCTCTCACTATATGAACAACCAAGTGAACCATAATGTCAGAAAATGATGGAGGAAAATACATCTCCAATTGGCATAAGATAGTGAAAGCTTCATTTTCCAACTCATCCAATTTTAGAGGGTCAATGGCTTTGCTACATATTTTATTGAAAAATAAGCATAACCTACTTATTGTATGTCTAACTTTTTTAGGTAAAATGTCACGAATAACCACTGGAAGTAGTTGTTGCATCAACACATGACATTCATGAGACTTTAACCCAACTAACTTTAAATCTTTCATCGAGACAAGTCTTTTAAAATTTGAAGAATACCCTTGTGGCACTTTAACCCCACGTAGGCACTCACAAAAAGAAATTTTCTCTTTTTTTGACAACGTATGACATGCCGGGGGCAAATATGTTCGCTTTCCTACAGACTGTGGAGCTAACTGATGTCGTATACCCATGTGAACCAAATCCAGTCGAGAATTGACTCCATCTTTAGTCTTGCCCTGTATATTGAGAAGTGTTCCAATGATGCTATCACACACATTTTTTTCCACATGCATCACATCAATACAATGTCTAACATCAAGTTTGCACCAATATGGAAGATCAAAAAATATTGATCTTTTCTTCCATATCCTTGTCTCCGTGACCTTTTTTTGAGTCTTTCCAAAAACAGTTTTGATGTTTTTAACCCGGTCGTAGACTTGTTGTCCAGTTAAGGCTTTTGGAGCAACATCATTTTCTGGCAACCCATTAAAAGCTTTCCTTAATCTACGATAAGGGTGATTAGTCCTGAGAAATTTTCGATGACCAAGATACACTGTCTTCCTTCCATGATGCAGTTGATGGTAACTTGTGCCTTCTTCACATATGGGACATGCTTTGTGCCCCTTAACGCTGTATCCACATAAATTTCCATATGCTGGAAAGTCATTAATAGTGCAAAAAAGCATTGCGCGCATCTTGAAATTTTCATTACCATATGCATCAAATACTTCCACACCTTCTTCCCATAGATTTTGCAAGTCTTCAATTAAAGGAGCAAGATAAACGTCTATGTCATTTCCAGGTTGTTGTGGACCTGAAATCATCATGGACAACATGATGTATTTACGTTTCATGCATAACTCCGGAGAAAGGTTGTAAATTGTCAAAAGTACAGGCCACGAACTATGTTTACTACTTAAATTACCGTAGGGATTCATTCCATTTGTTGCAAGTCCAAGCCTTAGGTTTCTTGGCTCATTCCCAAAATCGGGATATAGTTGATCAACCATCTTCCATTGCAAACCATCAGCTGGGTGACGAAGTTTTCCATCAATCAGTCTTTCATCTACATGCCATCTAAGGTTCTTTACTTCATCTTTATTACAAAACAATCGTTTGAACCTTGGAATTATTGGAAGATACCATAACACTTTGGCTGGAGGCCGCTTTGTGCTGTCATTGCAAATAGAATCACCATCCTTCAGTTTATAACGTGAAACTTGACACACAGGGCATTCATGTAATCCTTCAAACTCATTTCTGTATAGTATGCAATCATTGGGGCAGGCATGTATTTTCTTATACTGCATACCCATCGGACACAACACCTTCTTCGCCTCATAATTACGCTTTGGTAATGTGTTACCTTCTGGAAGCATTTCTACCAACAGTTCAAGTAATTCGGTGAAACTTTTATCACTCCACCCATTCCTTGCCTTCAGAGTGAATAATCTTAACACTGCTGACAATCGTGTAAAGGTAGTACATCTCGGATACAAAGGTTTCTCTGAATCAGTTGATAAGTTACCATACATATTTGCCCGCTCAAATGACGCATGCCCTACATCACGAATCATATCCTCTACCCAATCTTCCATATTTATATCAACCTCCATCGTCTGTGACACACTTGGCATGCCTAATAACTCACCATGCCATGTCCATTTTGTATAACTTTTGCAAAATCCATCACAAAGAATATGTTCTCTAATTTGACCAACACCCAAACGTCTCTCATTTAGACAATTAACACACGGACAGTAAAATTGTCCATTACTCTCAGGTAGATTTGTCTGCGCAAAATTCAAAAACTCTTCGACCTCATTCTCGTACTCATCGCTCGTTCGTTTAGCATTTATCCAACTACGATCCATACTATACAAGAATCATCAACACAAGATTTAGGATTAACCTTGTCACTCATTGTTGTTAATTTATTATCCTCACTATTGGTAAGACCCTATCCCATTCGAGAAAAAAGTTTTTTATTCATCGATTAACATACTTCTAAAATCTTGAATATCATACTTGGTGAAATTTCGGCAGCATTTCGCATCGGTCTCCAAGTACATAACTTCATTATGGTTTTATTTACCATAATGAAGCATGTACCCAGAGACAATGCAAAATGAACTAAACCAAAATTTAATCAAGTACAATTTACAAGATTTATGAAGAAATTGTTAACCACTGAATAAAAAACTTTAGTCCCAAACTGTCCAACTTGGACAATTCAAGATTTAATATAATGAATGATTTACTTATTTAGTAATATACTCATTATATTCAACCTTGAACGGGAAACTAAGGGTATGCTCATATTTGAACTCAAGAAAACAAACCAACATATTTAAACTCAAAATCAAGACTATAACATACATAAACCCTAAACAAACTTTCACATCTGCAATCACAAAGTAGAGGTGCATAGAACATACCTCACAGTCAACACAAAATGGTTGAGCGGTGGCCAAACGGTGTCCAAATGGAGGCACAACGGTGGTTGAACGACGACACAGCACGGTATAGCCAAATAAGAAGCTTAAAAATTAAAGAATACAACCAAAATAAATGTATATTTCAACCATAATAATAGAATGAGATGCATAAATAACAACAAAGACGACTTCGAACCTTACGGTGCGCGACAACGACTTCGAACGAACGAAATCGTTCCAACGGCGACGACGACCACGAACGTAAGCACGGAATGAAACCACGAACAATAAAGATGTCGACAATGGTTAAGACTTAAACGAAAATAGAGAGAACAAGCCGAAACGAGAAACTGGAGTTTTGAAAAATGAGGTTAAACACAAACAGCGTCGAAAAATAAGTGACAGGGGAAGACATTCTACATCGGTTGTTTCTCAGAACCGATGTAGAAAGTACTTTCTACATCGGTTCCAGAACAACCGATGTAGAAAGTACTTTCAACATCGTTTGTTTCGTAACCGATGTAGAAAGTTTGAAAAAAAACTCACTTTCTACATCGGTTGGGAAAAGAACCGATGTAGAAAGTTTACATTTATTTACAAAAATGCCACCGCGTTTTTATTTACATCGGTTTTTAAAAAACCGATGTAAAATCCTGTTATAATATCGTATTTTTGCACTAGTGTTATTTTATTACTTCAAAATATATATGCTCCCTCACAAGAAATTATATAATGTTGAATATATGTTAGTGCTACTGTATAATTCGTTTACGATATGCAAACCCTTTAACGCATGCATGGCCCATTTTTTATTTTTTGTTTTTTTGTTTTATCAACGTATATATGCATGGCTTTAATGACTAAAGCATGATCTAAAAGCATACTACTAATTAAAGTCTTCCGTTCCATCTAGAATATTTGGAGATATTTAATATTTCATAACTATATTATTATATCTATTTAGACAACTCATTATATGATTGCTCCAATTCACTAAACATTTATGCCGGGGAAACTAATTTGTTTTACCTTCTAATTAAGCTATTTTGCACATGAATCAATCTTGTGTGTACCTTAGCAAGTAAGGCCTTAATTACTAGAATGGAATATATGGATTCATTAATCCAACAACACATTTATAAATTAGTGAAGAATGTAATTTATAATAATCATGATAAATGAATGAAGATATGAAAATACAAGCCTTGTCAACTTTTCATGTCTTTAATAGAAAGATGACTTGCTCCTTCGTTACATAATCAAAATCAAATGAATAATGAATGTTATTGCACTTCCTTTTGCTGGTTGTGATTCAAATAGCATGTTAATCTAAAGATTTATTTGGTGGTCAGGATCAAATTATCAAAAAATAAGATAATTTATCTTATTTTATTTTATTTGTAATATCATTAAATTCATAGAGTATAATAGTTTATCCTGCTAATGTTATTATATTTTTATAGTTTAAATTCTTATATAAAAGTTTTATTAGGTTAGAAACCATTAAAATAGAATAATTTTCTTTTTTTCGTATCTATACTTTTTATCCTTTTTAATATTTTAAAAATTAAGTTTTAAATGTTAGACATGATAACATAATAATGTTATTTAGTTTATTATCCTTATATTTATCAAATTTGTGATGATAAAGTAAAAGTTTATTTTATTCTTATGTTATTTTATCTTTATGTAACTCACATGTTTAATTATTTTTTATTTGAATTAACTAACAAATTAATCTTTTACTTTATATATATATATATATATATATTATAATTTTTTAAAATTTTTAGTACATATTAGTTTTTTATTTTTAAAAATCTTACAACTTAATTTTTTCATTTACTTAAAATAATACGAATTTTTCCTTCTATAAAAATGAATTTATAAAATTTTTAAAAATAAATAACTAAGTTATATTATTTTAAAAATTAAAAATAAATATGCAATATGATAAAGGACTAATATACTCTTTCTTATTTTATCATAGCTATCAAATGAGACCTAAATTTCATTACCTCATTAGTTCCATAAAGGCCATTTTATCAACAATTAGAAAAGTTTGGACATTTGTTATAGAAATTAATGTTGGAAGAGGATAACATAAGTTGGACGGATAAGTTCACCCTCTCCTACTTTATTACTATCACTTTATTATACTTCTTTTTACTAAATTTATTTTCAATAATACGAATAAAATAATAAACTATATTTCTAAATTATAATGAGATGATAAATTTATAAAAAATTAATTAAAATTTGATTAAAAAAAGTAGAATTATCATAAAATTTTATTGTTAACAAAAATATTTCAAAAAATACCACCAAATTTTATTTTTAAAAAAACCTTAAAAAATTTTAAGTTCAAAAATTAATTATAAAAAAAGTGTAAACATACTATTTGTCCGTCACCTATTTTAAAAAACGGTTCTTATATTTAAAAGTACAATTTTAAAATAATTTTAAAAAATTTATTTGATCCTTTTTAATATGAAAATTAAATATTTAAATTATTATAAAAATAATATGTATTTATTTATATACATAAAAGAATAAAATAATTATATACAAATTTTATAACTTAAATATTTATTTTATTTTTAAAAATTATTTAACATATTGAATATTTATATAAAAAATTATTAATTTATATTAGATAAAATAATCATAAAAATAAATTAAACTAACATATTAAATATTTATAAAAAGAAAGAGAGAAACATGGAAATATTCATGATTTTGGATTAAATGTTTATAAAAGACACAAAAATTTACTTAGGTTAAAATTATTTAATGATAGATAAATAAATCAATGCGATAAAATAATATTAATAAAATGCCATTTGCAATCACCATTGCTTTTAATATTAGCTCCTTTTATGTATAAAAAATAGGTACACTAAATCTGAATTTGAGTTAAATTTTATTTATAACAAGGGCCTAAATTGCTAACTCATTAGAATTTTTCTTAGACAAACATTTTTTAAAAGTGAGACTCGGTAGAATCTATAATCTTGCAAATCCACTTCAGAGAAAAACAACAAAATAAGAAAGGGACAAAATGATATATTCAAAACAACATTGAGGAATGTAAGGGGCTGAACAAATTGAATTTCATGCCAAATGGAGACCTTAACAGTCCTGACCTTTATGTGACAAACATTGGTGCTGCTGACAATGAGCATTTGCTATATATGTTGCTGGGTTTGTTATTTTGTTGTTAGTGAGTGTGAGAAAGTAGGTTTGTTTATTAATAAAATTAAAATAAAGGGATAATAAAAATTGAAGCTAAGAACACAATTAGGTGATGAGAAACTAGCAAAGAAGTTATATAGACTTTATATATACCTTATTTTAAAATACTTCTAGTACTCAATTAATAATTAATATATGTTATTGGCTATAAAAAAAAAAGTTATATGATCAAGTCTATAAATGTAATGCAAGATTTATGTTTCTATTTTCATTAATGTATCACAAATCAAAATTTAAGTAGAAAATATAGTATATCAAATAATAAATATATATCTTATTTATACTAAGTCTAAATGCAGATATGAAATTATTAAACAATAATTAAGTATATAAATGAATTCAAAAAGAAAATGTATTAAATAAGAAGAATAAATGTTTGTGAAGAATGCAAGGTACAACAAGTTTTCTTTTAAGAAATAGAAGATATATCGTTTTAAAGTCAGTATCAGTTTTCATCTAGAATCAACCTTACATATATAACAACTTTCTTGTTTAAAAAATAAGAAATAAATGTCATAATGTGACTTACATAAAATATGTAAGTTATATTATGTTTTAGAAAAATTGAATTGTATGTTATTGAAAAATTGATATAGTTTGGTTTTTCTTTTTGTCAAAACTATATATATTGAGGTGTTTGTCAAAATTATATTGTCATACCTCATAACTTTATAAAATGGTTTTTCTAAAGTACAACTTTTGATAATCTCCATTTACTTAATTTCAATTTACTTTCGCCCTCCTTGTGGCTATGATTAACAAAATTTCTAAGGCTTTCTCAATTAAACATTTCATTAACGGTTCCATTCAGATTTTAACTTATATTATTTGCTTCTCTTTAATTTGTATGGGGTAAACCATACTG
The DNA here is from genome assembly GCA_037954105.1 of Canavalia gladiata. NCBI lineage: Eukaryota > Viridiplantae > Streptophyta > Magnoliopsida > Fabales > Fabaceae > Canavalia > Canavalia gladiata. Next base: position 2,271,016 of record CM075663.1, on the reverse strand, counting down.
GATTTAGTTTATGCTCTTCATCAATGATGTTAAGTACATAATTTTTCTGGTTAGAGATCAGGCAACTATTAACGTGATTATATGGTTGTCGTGGAAGAAATTGTTTCATTTCACAAAGTATCACCGAATGGACGGGGATAGAGGGGCAAAAGCAAAAGATTACTAAGTATTATTATATTTTGTTTTAAATTAGCTTCTTAATTTTTTTTTATATATCAATGTTTTATCTTTGTAAATGTTTATAACATTGGACGACCTCTCATCAATTTTCACAATAACATGTTAACTTTTTTAACATAATTAATTATTCTAGATGATAAAAGAAACAATTAAATTGAAACATTTTAAAAAGTTAAGAGATCAAAATGATATTAACAAATTTAATTCGGGCAAATAAATTTAAATATGGCATACATTCTTATAGTCTTTTAAAAAAAAAACACTAGTGAAACAAATTAATAAAACTGTGTCAAAAGTTGTATTTTTATAAATTTTCCTAAGTACTAAATAGAGAAAATATTTTTTCAAAATTTTTAAAATAATAAATGCATACACTTTTTCATATTTATTAAATTTAAATATAGAGAAAAAAAATATAATGTCAACAATCGTCATGAAGTTTAAGTGATATTTGTCTATGAAGGCTTAACTTAAAATTTTATAATCATAAAAATTTAGTCACAAGTAATTCTATAGTCTTGAATTGTAAGTTAATCAGAAGTGATATTGTTGCTTATTTGGTAAAAAAAATCAGCTACATATAAATTGACAAAAATATCGCCATATGATTTACCATTATAATAATACTATAATAATATATACATATACTTTTTTATAGTCAAACCTCTAAGTGATTTTAAGTCCAACAATGACATGTATCAAAATCACTTGCACTTAATTAAAAAAAAAAAAAAGAATGAATATCATTCAAAATCAAGTTTACATAAACATCACCTAAATTAATTCATTTTGCTAGTTCGCGCTCAATTCGTCACGAGCTTACCAGCTGCTCCAACTCAATGAGTCATTTAAAAAGTGTAGGTTAAATTATAACCAATAATAAACATCTCAAGACATAAAAGTCAATCTTTGCAAAATGTGTTTTTAAAATTCTCACTTCTAAAATAGCGTTCTTTGCAAAACGAGTGTGGGTTACCCTAAAGAATTTTAACCATTCAATAACTAAATTCCTATATTTTTTAATTCCAAATACCTAAATGAAAATAGCCTACCAAGAACGTAAAGCTTAAATAATGTAGATGATAAAAATCGGCTAGAAATCCTATATCATAATAATTGAATTATTTTTATAAAATATTAAAAATAATTGAATATAAAGAATAAGAAATAAAAATCCTATCATAATAATTTTTAATCCAACATTTAAAAAGTTAAAGTATTAAAATAAAGCAATAATTTAACAAAATAAATTATTATATCGTATTAATTTTACACCCATCAAAAATAAAATAAAATAAATTTTCTTTTTCTATTCTCTTTACATGAAGGATTTTATACATCGCATCAAGCAACCGCATTCAAAATTCAAAATTTAATTATACAAAAAAAAAGGTCCTATTAATTTTAAAAAATAAAATAAATCAAAATAACTCAACAAAATAAAATATTATATCCTATTAATTTTAAAAAATAAAATAAAATAAATAAAGATACTAAATGATGATACAGAGCATCGAGCAACAGCATTCATAAATCATAAAAAACATAACATAATAATAGCCAATAATAAACCTTTGAACAAAATCCAAAACTTGAAACAAAATTATTGCACTGTCTATGTACAATTTTTTTTTTCCTTTTTACATATGCTATCATGCTATCATCTGTAAAAGCTCACCAAAAATCAAAATGTCTAAAAACAACTAGCATCTAGGTAATCAAAAAATAAAAATAACCTAATTAGCGAACATTCTCATCATGAAATTTGGGCAGGGTTATTTGTATGGTTGCAAAATCCTAAGATTAGAGTTATCGGCTGCTTCAAAAAAGGGCAAGGGAGTAAATGCAAAATTAATTCCTTGCCCCAAATTTCTCTGCAATGATGGGACGAACATCATCCGCATCAACCAATTTCTCCAGAAAGGGAAGTAATGAAATCAGAGCAGAGTCAGAAGGGTCATCAAACCAACTTTCAATAGGAATCCCATTATTAACTTGCAATCTGAATACCTGTCATGAAAACACATTTGAAGTTTCAGTAACCATTGGAAACAAGCCACCAAACAAATATAAAGGACTATTTCTGAAAAACAATCCCAACACAAATCTATCAAGTTCAAGAAATTATTTTCCAAAAGAGGCAGATAATCCATAGGAGCTTTATGAATATTAAAAAGATGTAAAATTTAATAATATAAATGAGGCTCTTTTAAATAAATTTCAAAAGTGACATGCTCAATAATACACTTCTCCCAACATGCTTTTTGTGAACAGGTGAAAAAATTTTGTGGGACTCATTAAATAAAATGGGACCACTTTCTCTTCAGAAGGATTAACTTAAAAATTCTTCCAAATCATAAGATTGCATGGAAAATAATGTATTATAAGGTATGTTGCTAACAAGTTAGTATTACTACAATGTAGTTACTTGATATAACACCATAAATATTGTTTTAAGAAAGAAATAACAAACTGAAAACTTGTAAAGAGAAGACCAAGGAAAAATACCTTGGGAGAGTTGTCAACTATGACTACTTTTGCCAGGTCAATTCCAAGAACTGTCAAATCTTTGGTGTAAGTGCCATCTTTCACGATGCATGAATCTCGGTATACTCGTCGGGAGAAAAATTTATTATCAGGATCAAGAATATCTAGCAATTTTTCAGCATATACGCGTTTACTAGCTGTGAAAATGATGATTTCAAACATCTTTGATACTTTCTCCAAAAATTCTTGAAGGAAGGGCCTCTTTCGCACATATACAGGGTACTCCTTGTCAAGAAAAATTGGAAATGTGAAGTCAGCTCCATCGCCCTGCCCCAGGGTAGAATGGACCAGCGTTTCTGTAGAGATGAACCACCAATATTATATATTTTAGGGTTTAAGGTTTATAGTCAAACAAATCAAAAATCATAAAATCAAACTAATAGGATGACAAAGTAAACTGCAAAAAGTAACAGTGAAGAACATAGACATGGTTATTCCATTGTATGGGCAGATAATGGCTACTGGCAAGGTGATACCTATAGTATACTAATAAAAAATATATAAAACATTGTCCCATAGGAAACAGCCATCTTATATTTTTCTGGGGGTGAAGCTCACTGATCATGACATAATTCGAGAAAATTTTCCCATTCCATGGGTTAGAATTCATGACTGTGGAAAGATGAAAGAAAATTACCATCCAAATCAAGAACAAGGGTAACATGCTTCCTTTGGCTTGTTTCCTTGCTTACTAATGCAGGCAATGAGTTGGATTCATCTGATAAATCTAAAAAGCCTTTAACAAATGTCTCTGGATCAAAATAGTCTACTCTATTTGAATCAAACTGACTGAAGTTGACATCAAGTTCTTTAGTGAATGGATTGGCCTGATGGCACATGAGATGAAACCACGAAGAATCAGGCAACTGCAGAAACTCTTCACAGGATCCTACATAATTGTAATTTGCTGCTTCTACTGTGTCCTCCATGGTGGGAAATAACGTAACTCCTTCAGTGACATGATTTATATAATTGGACCCCGTAAATTCAAGATTAGGAAGGGTATTATAGCTGCGACTATCATCAAATACACTTATCCCATCATTGGGAAACCCAGTGCGACATAGCTCATATGCTTGGGAATCTAACACATCAGGCATTTGGAAACTGGTGAAGTTATTGTCATTGGCTTGTGGTGCCCAGGTGATTTGCTCCCTGTTAACTGCAATGAGACCAAAGCCCAGACAATTGTTACAAACAGAAGTTCAGTACAAAGGAAGTTGATAATATAAATACCATTATCGTAGTATTCTTGAAAAGAATACTGCTTGAAGCCAGATGGGGAAGGGGCAGCAAGGAACATGCTAAAATGAAATTAATGTAGTCCTTCAACATTTATATTGGTTAGTTTCCCAGTTTAATATAGCTTGATAAAACAGGGTTCATTGCATTTTGAAAGTCTCAAGTCCTAATTGTTCTTTCCAAGGAGCTTGTTTGTTAGCAAAGGAAAGGATTCGACGGCTTCATCAGAAGAATGTGTTTAACCTTTGTCAATTTTTATCTTCTAATTTTTTTGGTTTCATCAGGAGTATGCTTCATCCTCAACTTTTGTATTGACTACTGACCATTAGTTCTTTAACTTCGTTTCATTATTATCTTTAGAAAACAACAATATTTTAACTAATATGGTTTCAAGAGGGTACCTTCATCAAATTGGTGACAATGGGCATAATTAGTCCTGTTAAAATAAGACAGCATTGTATTGGAACCTGTCGAAAGAGAAGGCGCAAAAGAATCCTGCCATAAACAAACCATCATGGTGAGTAATGTCAACCAAAGAGACATTCACATTTTGATTATTTTTATAAAGGATATATTTAGTATCCAAATTATATTGCAATGAACCAATATTTATTGAATCGAAAACCCTGAGGTTGCCATAGTTCACAAATTAAAGAAGAAAAATTAGTGGTTTATAATTGCCAAATGTTACAATAGAATCCTAGATTAGATATCCACACACGGATTATTAATTAAGTGGTAAAATAAGAAAATATTCAATCTAGCTATTCCAACTGCAACTCCCAAAGTAATCTTACAAGACAAAAGTGAAGGTGCAATAAATTTTTATTGCTTACAAATCAATAAATACTAATCAAGGACCTCGTGTGATGTTTTGAACAAAAGTAGTAATCAGATGCAGCACCCAGACATAGATAAACAAACATGCATTATACAGAATCTTAGGTTACTAAGGATAGTACAATCCAGAAAACTAAACAAATAAATATATATGTAAAAAAAAAGAGTACAGATCAAAACATGCATCCAAAGGCACGGATAAAGTCAAGCCCAAATTTCAATTTAGGGTCAATACTGTCAAACATTACCGATTTTCTTGTCTCCATTTACTGATTAATTTTTTCCTACATCATGCTATAGCACCCATAAATAGCAAAGACAAAGTTGCCACTCAGATAAATCATAATTTGTGCTCATCTTAGATGCATGTAAAATTGCCACAAAGTTTGGACCAGGATTATATTTCATATCATATAGACAGACAATAGATGAAACTGAGACTTACCCTTTCTTCTATTGAATCTGTACATCCATTTAATGGAAGACAAGTATGCCCCAAGGCTTTTTCATAGTCATGATCCTTGGAAGATTCTTCATTTTTGGTAAAATCTACATCAAATATGTCCAATTAAGTAATTAGGGTTTGCTTGCACCATATATTCCAAATGAATGTCAAAAGATTTCATCAAAGAAAATGCATCAATGCTATAATAGATTGCATTTAATTCCTTTTTTATCATTTCAATCTGTCAAGGTATTAAGGCTTACCATTTTGAGATGTTTGGCTTGAGAAAGGTAAATTTTCCTTTTCATTAGTTATTCTGACCATGGAGCATGATATTTTAGATATTTTATTTGATTTCTGAGACACATGTGGATAAGTCTGATCATTTTTGCCGGTTGTAGTTGGCTTAGTCTTCATTTTTAAGGGCTGGCATTGAATCTGGGCTTCTGAAGGACAGTCTAAAGTCAATTCAAGCAATTGACAGTTCTTAACTCTAAGAAACAAAAACAAAATGCAGGTCATATAAAGCATATATGAATAAAATGCAATTCAAAATGGATCATAAACAAATCATACTAATCTGCATTAGCATTTATGCTTTCATATCAGCATTCAGTACTACGCAATTCGAATGTTTGTAAATTGGAAACAAGAAAATATTTTGACAAACATGACTCAGTATTTCAAAAACACATTTCACTGGCAGAAGACACATTCCAAACAAACCAAGAGATTTTCATCCCCATTTGTTTCCTTACCCTAAAATATTTGAAAGCAGAAAGAAATCTGAATTTGAAACACACAGCTCTTATGAAGATGAAAGTTCCTAACCTTGTTAGTTGAAAGTTGTGCATACCAAAAATGTTCAGATTTTCAAAGAAATAGCATCTTTTAAAAATGAAGCACATATAGTAATTTAACACAACTTGCAGTGATAAGCATGTAACATTTTTTATTAATGACAAAAAAATTAAAAAGTACCACAGGGAATTCTGTTCTAAGCTTTTAACATCCCCTCCAAACATAGAAGTCAACTAATCATGACCAGATGGCCCATGTTAATTTTACTTCCAAATGCTCTCAAATAAACCAAAATCTATGAAACCCTAATTGTTAATATACTTCCATAATGATAAAGAATTATATTAGGCTAAATCCAATGACTCAAATAGGTTTTAGAAGCTTAAGCTAGTTTGCAAGGGCACACGCAGAAATGGGGGCACAGTTCCCATGGTAGCTCTTCACTCCAATCCCCCCACCTCACCCCTCTAGTTCAATTAGGGAGCTACCATGTAAGGCCCTTCCCTAGAGCAACAATGTCCTCTGTAACCTAGATCTCACCTAAAAGAAATTGTCCATCCCATGTCCAAAAAAATATTATACAAACACCAATAAGTTTCCTGTGCAAAATTTTAAATTCAGGAAAATTTTTAAAAAAAAGTTATAGAGAAAAAATATTGCACTTGTTAGATAATTGTATAATCACCTACGTTAAGAAGAAAGTATAGTTGGGGATGACTTTACTCTTTATTATTGATAATGAGAATTTTACTTTGTTTGACAGAAATTAATCAACGACATAAAATAAATTATTTGAATCCAGACATATCATCACTATGTTTACTAATTTCATATATGTCAAAATAAAAATCTTAAAAAAATTCAAATTGACTAAATTTAAACAATATTTGAGAAAGAGAAAAAATATGCGAGATGCTTGCCTTGTATTACTCTTGTAAAATCTAAAGGGACATTATTTATCCCTTGGATCTTATTTTGTCAATATTAGGGTTTTTCTGCCAAATAAAATTGAAACGTCCCCCTAAATTGAGCACTCCTGCTACACTCTACATCCAGCACACAGCTAAAAAACGGCACCACAAAAAGCCAACAATTTGAAACCGGAAAAAAAAAACGCCTTTGCCATAAAAGATAACGGATTCAATTCAACCTAGCATAGGACTTCCAAAAACCTATGAACCCTTTATTCTTCTTTTAGCTCCATCCCTATGCCACTCTCACTCACACCACAAACCCAATTAGTAACAACGATGACTACCTGGGAAAACAAAAAAAAAATCACCACAAAGAGAAGCAGAAAAATAGAAAGAAAACAATAAAAAAAGTAGCAGAAGAACAAAAAATCATCCATAATTCACACTAGTTCACGTAGAAAAATTGAACCCAAAAAAAAATTAAAAAAAAAAAGAAACTATACGTTAACAAACAACCAAGAAACCTTAATCTTCTCTCTCTCGAACTTCAAGCATTGGAAAAACAAATACGAAGAAGAACCAATTCATTGAAAACGATAACAAAAGTAAGCATCCCAATTAAGCAAACCATAATTCAAATGAATTCACACGGGGGAAAACAGAAATTAAAAAATAAAAAAACGTACCTATGATTCTCTCTCTCTCTCTCTCTCGCTTGCTCTCTCTCTCTCTTCCCCTCTCGCTCGCTCGCTCTCTCGCTCTCTTTCTCTCTCTTACTTTCTCTCTCTAGCAGACAGAGAGGTGAGTCAGAGAAGCGAAAAGGGGTCAACGGAGTATCGTTGTTTCTGTGTGAGAATCTGTTTATATACTTAGAGTTTGAAAACACAAGATCACGATCAAGATCAAAGATCAGCTTGACGGTTAGGATTAGATATGATTTTTAAATCCATCAAACGGTAGATATTATGACACGTGGGGGATACGGAGGCACACACCTTTGAATGGCGGCGCCAAGTGTCATGTTGGGGTCCTGAACTTCTTATAGGCCTAGGATGGGCTTTAGCTCGGTAGGCCCAATACAGTCTGCTTCTTATATTTAAATAGAAATAAGAATAGGAGGATAGGACTAAGGAATGACGTAAAATTGAATTAATTGCAACAGCTATAAAAATTGTTAAACAACTATTAAACAAATTCAAAAATTATAGTTGAAATAAAAAAATATTTAATTATAAATAAATATATTATTAGGAAACTAATGTGGAAACAATATAAGTTAAAACATGCGGCTAGTCAAAAAAATATATGATTATTGAATATTTTAAATTAGTATTACATGCCATATGTTTACAGTGATTTTCTTTATAAATGTTGTTGAAATTTACTTCTTTACTTTTTATTAATTTAATAAAGGTTTAGATGAGTTGATTTTAAAAATTTTCCAGAATTTATTAAAATTCAAAGATTGTTTATAAGTCTTTACATTAACCATAAAATTTAAAAACATAAATTTTTTTATGATCGACCAAATTAATTTTTAATAACTTAATTATGTAAATGTTTAAAACGTAAGTAAGTACATATAATTATCACTAGAAATGAGATGATGCCTCCTAACAATAGATCGAATTAAATTAGGAGAAAAATGATTGAAAAAAAACTGTTTTACTGGAGGGAATATTTATAAAAAAAATTAAATATGAACTAGAAATATTTAAATAATTTGATAATATAATTTTTATTACATTAAATTTATGCAATATATAAATAATAATACATAACATTATGAGTAATAGGGGTGTATAATATTTGAATATAAAATTTTTAAAATTTATATAAAAATATTTAAAATATTGAAATATAATGGAGTTATATGACGACTATCAAACACAATATTAATCCATTAATATGAAGTGCACTAGTTGTCACCAATGCATGACACTAATGCATTTGTGTGGAATGATAATTTTAATTAGTGTTGGAGGGAGTGGCTTCTCCAAAAAAAAAAAAAAAACAGCTAGTGTCCAAAAAGTATTTTATTTCCATACGTCATAGTCAAAGTCCATTCCACACAACAATCTTCGGATTTCAAATGACAAGATTCTTCACATTACTCATTTAATGCATAACTAGCGTGTTGTTGACCGGTATTTTTAAAATCAATTAAAAATTTTAAATTAAATAAATTAAAAATAATAAATACGTTTATTATTTGGTAAATATATACAGTAATAATAAATATTTTATTTTATTTAAAAAAATTAAAAATAATAAAATTTTAAAATAAAATAAAATATTTTATTATATTTTTATCATTCTTATTTTAATCATCATACTTATATTTTAACCATCAAATTTTACTTATCTTACTTAATACTTAATATATTTTTTTTATAAATATAAATTTCAATAATCTAATAATTAATTTAAAAATGTCATCAAATAAATTATATTTATAAAATTTTATATAAATAAAAATTAGTAAATATTTATAATATATTTTATTTTAATATATAATATATTATTAAAATATAAATAAATATTAATTATTAAATAATATATTTACAATATCAAATTATAACATTTAATGGTTAAAATGAAAAATTATATATTTTATAATCAAAATATTAAATAATATAAATATTTAAAATTAATATTTAATCTAATCATATTCTCTTTCATATAGAGAGGAATTAATTTATTTAAAAGGAAGTTTAAAAATTTTATTTAATTCAAATTGTTGTAAATTATGTAAAAGAAGTTTAGAATTTTTTTTTATTTTGGCAAAATTCAATTATTTGAGAAGAAAATATATTTTTTGAAAAGAAATTTTTTTTGAATGGAGACAAGTTTATTTTACATACTGTTCAAGTTAGCAAGTAGCTCCTTAATAAATCTTTAAAAATTAAATGGTGTCAAAGATAAATCAATCACTCAATTAACATCACGATGTAAAAATAATACTAATAAAAAAAATTTTAATTATAAAAAAATTTATTTTTCTAATAAATATATAAGAATTATTATTATTATTTTTTTAAATAGAGTATATTTTTATATTAATTTTAATAAAAAAAATTTTAATTGTGAAAAAAAAGTATTTTTCTACTAAATGCATAAGAATTATTATATTTTCTTTTTTGGAATAGAGTATATTTTTATATTAGTTTAAAAATAGAATAAATTTATCATCATATATGATTCAAGGTATCAAATAGCTACTCAATAAATTTCATATAACTTAAATGATGTTAAAAATAAATCAATCACTCAATTAACATCATTTAATCATTGTATGGATTAAAAGGTAATTTTAGATATTTTTAGAAAATACTTTTTAAAAAATAAAGTAAATTATACAAGTAAATCGAAGTTATGAAAGAAAAAAAAATCAAACACATGTTTGTTGTGTTATTAAAAGAAAAAGAAAAAAGTTTAAAAAAATTTTAAAAAAATCTATGAATTAAGAACTTTACATCAAATTGACAAAAAAAAATATTACAAAAATTCCCCTTAACCTCTAGGTTAGCGCATAAATCTATGTTTATATACTTTTATTAATTTATTAATTTAAATTGAGTGAGATATTTGAGATTAGTTGGTTTGACAATTAGGGAGCAAAGAAAGATGGATTTCGTCTCTTCCATGCTTTTGTGGTTCTTTGTAATTTTGTTGGTTGCTTTTTAAGTTTTGCTTTCCCTTCTCTTTTCTCTTCTTGTGGTACATGTCTCCGTCTCCTTCATCGTCTTGTATCTTTCTTCACAAAACCATTTTCCCATTGCCTCACTACCTTTTAAAAAAATCACATCCCTTATTTCTTATAACTTCACCTATATTTAATAACTTCACTTATCTTTAATAACTTTCATTCTCCGACAACTTCTTTAACTATGACAACCTCTCTATCTCCAACAACTTTCTTATATCCGATAATCTTCCTATTTCCAGCAACTTCCTTATCTCCACTAACTTTCCTATCTCCAACAACTTTTCTATATTTGACAACTTCCCTATCTCAAATAAAATAACTTTTCTATCTCCAACAACTAAGGACTTCTTTATCTCCAACAACTTTTCTATCTTTAAACATTATCTATTATCCTCTAATTTTTAAATTTAAATTATTTTATTTATATTTTAACTTACCTATTATTATTTTTTATAGTTGGACAAAATTAGTTATTCAAGTTGCCTTTTTTACAAGTTTCTTATCAAATAATAAGAATAACGAAGTTTATCATATTCTTATTATAAGAAATTTGAAAAGAAATGAATTAATTTTGTCTATACATTAATGTAACAAGTTGAAGAAGATAAAAGAAAAAAACTAATTCTTATAAGCTAATTCTTGACAAAAAATGTTTGTGCAAGTTATAGATATTAGAAAAAAGGGTTTATTTCATGAATACAAAGTTTTGACGATCTTAAAACCTAAGCAGTATATGGATATTGCAAGGGTGTGTGAACCTTTTAGATGTAGAGGGTACGTAAACCCTTGAGATGCAGAGGGTACGCGAACCTTGAGATATTGAAGGTACATGAACCCTTTAGGTGCGGAGGGTATGTGGACTCTTGAGATACAAAGGGTATGTGGACTCTTTAAATGTGAAGGGTACATGAATCTTTTAAATGCGGAAGATGCGTGTGGACCTTTGAGATGTGGAGCATGCGCGAATCCTTTAGATGCGAAGGGTGTGTGAACCCTTTAGCTACGGAAGGTGCGTGAACCCTTGAGATTCAGGGGGTGTATGACCCATTAAAATACAGATGGTGCGTGGACCCTTTAAATACAAAGGGTGCATTGGTCCTTTAGGTATGAATGGTGCGTAGGCCCTTGAGATATGGATGGTACATGTAAAACAACTGTATCATCATTTATTTTTGATTATGAACCAATTGCATATGATTGTGTAAAACAAAAAACCATTTATTTTAGGTAATCTTATTGCTAGTTTTATTTTTTTATAAGTACTAATACATCATTTAATGATAGTATAAAAACCTTTTATTACTGATACTAGGTCAAAATTAAGTCCTTTTGTATATTTTATGTTCTTTATCTATTTTAGTGATGCAATTTTTCAATTTCTGATGGTGCAAGGTGCTAAGACTATATGCATGATTTGAAAGAAGATTTTTTTTATTATTTTAATTGATACATAGAATATCAACTCTTATAGAAGAGATGAGACATGAATTATAAGTAATTGTCTACTTATCTATATGTCTTAAAAGGTAAATTACATTTGTCTTATAACCATTTCTTTTATTAGTATTTATCTTAGTTGAAGTCTTATTATCCAACCTTTAGAATTTAAAATCTCTTTGGACTCTTTCAAAATTATTTTATGTTTATGATTGTTCTTTATGATTTAATATCCAATTTAAAATCTCTTTGGACTCTTTCAAAATTATTTTATGTTTGTGATTGTTCTTTATGATTTAATATCCAACCACCATCTATTGTCAAGTTTTACAAATCTGAATTTTGAATCAATTTGAACTTTGAGTTCGAGCCGTGGATTGTTGAGTTACATAAGTTTTTCTTTTAATTTTAAGTTAGACTTCAAAATTTAATTCAATTTAGAATAATATATAAATAAATAAATAATATTGAGTTCATAAATATAATTCAATGGTAAATAATTGATTAAGAAAGTGCTATCAAACTAACTTTAGGAGTTATATTTCTGGAAGGTATTGAATTTTGTGAGGCAAAAGGTTAGGAGTTGTAAAGGGGATCACAAGAATTTTAGCTTTGGGCAAGCATGTTGTGTTTGCAAGGTCTAGGTGAGTTGGAGTTGAAATTGAATTTTGTTGCTTTGGTTGGTGCAGTTAAGTTGTAAAAGTTGTGTAATAACTGTTAGTTGTATATATCTTATAGCCTTCTGATTATGGTCAGTCCAAAACTTATTTCAAAGAAAAATTCGATAAATCCTAGTTGAAGAACTCAACATAGGCAAATTGGATTTTGTTATATTAATTATCAAATGTTAATTTTTAAAATAAAATCATTAAATTTAGTAATTATCATCTCATTAATTATGGGTTTTATATGAATTATGTAACATTATTTCATCTTAATTTATTATGCTCTTTATGTTAATATGATTGCTTGGTATTCAATTTTTTTAACTTTTTTTATCATAATAGATTTTTGTATTCATTGGTTTAAATTTTAGTAAACTAACTGTGCAATCTTGTTATTACTATTGTATAATATTTTATTTCTATTTTATTCGTACATTTATCCTAAATATATTCATATCATTTGGTACATCATAATTATTGGGATCAAATTAAATGTTGCTTTACAAATAAATTTGAAAATAATCTGTATATAGTTTTAATTGACGAAAATTTAACTTTTAGCCATATATATATAAGGGAAACGTATCAGAAAAAGAGCACTTACGCATACGCACAGATGCATAGACACACAGACGTAAGTGAAGAACACTAGACAAAGGACGTCATACATATAACAAGGAGAGAGCAACAAGGGAGGACAGATCAGATCCAAGCTTCGAAACTAGGTAATATCTTTATCCTGTCTAGTGGCTTGTTTCCCCAATTCTCAATATGTCCCCTAATGTTCATTCATTATCCTCTATTTGTTTTGCCTCATGTTTTTATTCCTGATGTATAGAATTTATTCTCTGATATGTCATATGTTTCCTTGTTGTTTGATTTTTAATATGACGATACATGTTTCCGATTTCCAAAACTGATACGTGAAATCCCCTAATATCCTAATCAGTTTAAAATTAAATTTGTGAATCCTGATTGATTACTCTTTTTCTTTCATATGCATTTCCTTTCAAAAATTTAAAAAGGCAAAAGAAAAAAAAAGGTTTTCTAATTTTTCCCTAAATAAACTTTCAAGTCTTCTTTCTCGTTTATTTCATAAAATAAACAAATAATATTTTTTTTAACTTACACATTAACAACATAAATCAACAAAAATATTTTTTATTTGAGTGAAATAATTTTTTTTAAAGTTAATGATATCCGTGCATAATTAATTAGAAGGTAACCATTTTAATGGACGTCATAGGGTGCTAGTACCTTCCTTATGCGTAAATAACTTCCGAACCCAAACTGGTTTCAAAGACCATAATTTTTAAGTTTTTCCAAAATTTCTTGTAATAAATTTTGGTGGCGACTCCTTTGTTTTTTTTTTAATTAAAAGTTTTTGTTCGTCGTCCCGTCGTGATCCCGGTTGCGACAGTACTAAGTAATTTTGATGGAGATATTGCAGTAATAGTGTCAGAATATAGTCATGCAGTGACTAATTGTCATAATGACTAAAGCTTATGAAGGATGTTGTGCTAGTGAATAAAAGGACCATCTTAAATGAGCAAGAAGGAATACCTAAAGCCATGACAAAATTATCATAAGAGACTCCAGTACATTTGAAACAATGCAAAATTGATGTGAACAAGACAAAATGTAATAGTGAATTATGTAGTTGTAATGAAAAACCTTATGGTGTGAGTGATGTTGTAATGAAGTTTAAAAAGTGTAGTTGATTTGAGTTGTAATAAAATTTCAAATTTCATTGAGATGAGCTGTAAATTAAGATTGTACTAGATGTTGTTTTAATGAAATTATATATTATACAAATTTACAGGCTCTTATGATTATATTGTTAAACAGAAACATTAACAGTTTAATTTTAAACAGAATAATGCAAAAATAATTGGAATGAAAACTTTATACACACTAAATAAAATGAGTTCATTATGACTAAAAAACATTTTGTGACAAAAATCCATATCCAAAAAGATAAGATTTTTGTGCCACCACAAGTACATATACATATTTCTTTTAAAAAAATTATATCCAAAAAATGAGTCCATGATGCCTAAAAGTAGTTGTGTAACCCCATTACATTCTAATTGTCAACTTGACTTGATTGTGTCATTCGATTTATAGTCACATGTTGACCTTTACTATCAACTTGACTTCCACTCCTACGTTCGCTTCCATTTAAAATTAGATGATCTGAAGATAGAGAAAATGCATCGTAATCCAACAGTTGTTGCATATCATGATGAAAGTTAGATAAAATTTTATAAAATAAATAGAAAAACTATCTATTCAACATGATTATATAATTTTCTTACCGTTAACAATTGAGTAAAAGTTTGACTTGTATAAAAAATATGTATACCATCACTTGTTGGTCCATGTGATTCCTATAAAATTGACATTATAAATATGAGATGATAGTATAAATTGTAAAGTATTAACAAATAAATATTCAATGCAAATAACAAAAAAAGAGTAATTTACCAAAACATGTTGAGACTTTTTTTTGTAATAGCCTTTTCTTTTTATTCAATTTCTTAACCCAAGATTTAGGCTGTTTTTTACCCTTGTATGGACAATCTCACTTCTTAATGCATTTTGCACCAATAAAATCAATAACGTTCTCATTATTCTTAATCATTTCTCCATTCGTAGACTCTTCAAATGATATGGATACTTGACAGTTCCCAATTGATTCTCCATGTATAAACTTTTTAGTCAATGTATCATCAATTAATTTGTTGGACTCCTCATAAACTTTGGATAGAAATGTGGAAGTTTCATGAGATTCAGTTGCTCTATTTGTCAATTGAACCATTCGAGGATATAATTCATTATATCACTTCATGAAATGAGCTTTTATATCTAGCTCAACATGGCCTTTCCAATCTTGGTTACTTCCTAATCTTGCATCTTTTGTCCACTGTTTTAGTATATAGTGAGGAAGGATTAGCTTGATATTCATCATATCCAAAACTTTCAAAGCATGACTACATAAAATGCCATGTGTCTCAAATTTACGACAATCACAAGCAATCTTTTGGTCAGAAACATTTTCCATTACTATTCTCTCCTTACTATCATCATAATTTGTAACAATATACAACCCTTCATTCAATTTCTTTATGCAAGTGCCTTGATATTCCTCATATTCCTCTTGGAATTCCTTAAATATTTTTGGAGTATAAATGTTTCCGGCTTGTACAAGCATAGGGGCCTTCTTTATTTTTAATCTAGGCAACTTATGTCTACTTTCATAATCACCTTCTCACTCATTATTCCTTTTTTCCATTGACAACTCTTTTAAAGTGTGTAAAAAATTGTACCAAATTTAAATCTGACTTTAAATGAGTTTTCAAATCAGAATTAAAACTCTCACTTAACTGTGTAGATCTCATACCTACAAGAAAATATTTTCAAACATTATGTTGAAGAAATAAAGTATTACATGCATTAAGTAAGATCTCCACATAATAGAGTAGATCACATACTTGCATTGAAAGTTTTTCAAACATAGGTCCATGGTCATTTTTCCTTGACTTGAAAAATGGTATGCAACCATGAATCATTAAAAACATTATGATCAACAAGTAAGGCATTCCACGCATTCAAAAATTTTCATTTTTCTTCATATAAATCAATGCATGCTTCAAACTCTAAGCAAATTAAGAACTTTTTTGATAGAGATGGTTCACATGTTTTAAGGCATTTTCTCTTATATACCAAGTGCATAATTCATGAAATGTTTCTGGCATAACTAAGTAAATAGCCTTACTCATTGCTGCATCTTGATTTGTTAGAATCGTTTTTGGTTTTTCTCCACCTATTACTTTGTGAAAAGTTCCAAATAACCATTGAAAAAAAGGGTGATTATTAAGTGCAACAAATACTCCCAATGGATGATAATCCTTATTTGTCTTGTAGGTGGTGTCAAAGGTGATGATATCACCAAAATACTTATAGTCATTTACCATTTGTGCATCCGCCCAAAATATATTCGTTATTTACTCATCAACATCCATTTGAAAGTCATAAAAGAATGAAGGACTTTCAGTTTTTTGTTTAAAATACATCAACAATGCACCTACTTCACCATACCTTAACGATTTCTTCCTTTTGGTTCGAAGGTAATTTTTGTAGTCTTGCCTTGTATAACCAAGAACGTCTATTCCTCTAACTTGCTTGGAAACATATTCAAGAAAATTTTTTGGCCTTAGTTTGGATTCATCGGCTAATACAATTTGTGATTTTTGTGACTCAGATATATGTCTATGAGAACGAATCATATGAACGAATTATAGGGGTTGAAAAGGGTGATTATGTTGAGCTACAAAGTCAATGACCTTGTATTTTCCAATCTTCCTGTCTAGTGAAATAATCATGCATGTTTCACATCCTGTTCTCATTTCCTCTCTAGGTTCTTTTGTTAAGTGATCCCGTTTGTCAACACCTCGTTTACCTTCTTTAAAGCATGAAAATTTTCTTGATGTCAAAATTCCATCTACCTTGCTTTTATTTCCATATTCTCAACGAATACCAAACTCATTTCTCCAACTATACTCATTATAAAACTCATAAGTCGCTATCTTAGATTCAAATTCCATTTCCAAGTGTGGTATATAGTTAACAACACTCTCTTGACCACATTGTACAATATTTTCATGGATATTGTTAACCCATTTTTCTACACTTTCGGCTGTTTTAGTTGATGACTTGCTCATATTTTGCTGGAAAATAATAAAATGAACATGTTAACTATTATAATTTTTTTTGTATTGTTCAATAGAATGAATGAGATTCATATAAACAAGTATAAAGAAGAAGTCTATTTTCTTACTTACAACTTAGGAGTTTGGTGCAATATTTTGCTCAACAAAGTGGACTCTTTTAATGTAGTATAGTGATGTTATTTATGTGAGAAAAATCGCAAATGGTACTGTATTTTCCACAGTTTTGCTGTGTTTTCTTCAACAAAAATACCATCTCTGTTTCCGTGTGTTCTATTTCATTGACGCCGGAAATAAAGTTATAAAAAATAGAATTACTGTTCATTTTTTATTTTATTTTTATTTGAATAACTAAATCTGAATCGTTAAATTTTTTAAAAATACTTAACTGATTTTAGAAAAAGGAAATGAAGATCTCCATTTTTTTTAAGAAATTGAAAGAATTCGAACTTGAACTTGTATGTAACCGGTTGTTAATAACTATCGTATCACAATGCTAAATGTTTATTAAGATATTAATAAAGTTATTTTTTAACTTCCTCAAATTTAGATCACTTTTTTACATAAACAAAATATTATCTTAACGGTGACGAATGATTTTAAAAATATTTTTTATTATTTTATAACTTTAAGATTATAAATAACTAATTTTAAATATTTTATTATTAGTTATAGTATTTAAAAAATAAAATAAAATTATAAATATTTCTATTGTTGTTTTTTAACTTTTATTTAAAATCTATATTTTACTTTTATGATGATAAAATTAATAATAAATATTTAAAATGATCCAATAATCAAATTGAAAATTTTTATATAAAAAATTTAAAATATCCATTTACATTAAAATAAAATTAAATGTAATACAAATTAAAGGATTATTTTAATAAAAGAATGAAGCTATAGTTTTAGCATCTTTTGAAAAAAAATGTAATTTACCATTTAAAATAACATGGATCTTTATTTGAATGTAATTTATTATATTTTCTTTTTTATATTTATTTATTTATTTTGTTTGAAATTAAAAGATATTGTAAAAGAGTAATTTAATTTGACAAAAACATTTTACATTAAAATTGTATTAAATTTTCTTGTCATTTTTTATATATAAAACTTAAATCCGAAATTATGGTTAGAAAAACTTCAAATATTTAGTAAATAAACCAATTATTCATTAAGTGTCAACAAAAACAAAACAGATAAAGTTTTACTTTAAAAAGAAAAGAAAAAACATAAAAACTTAATATTTCTCTATCAAATAAAATTAATTTAAATTTTGAATAGTTATTAAACTCGATTAATGGTAAAAAATTTGAATAAGTTATTTAAAATTTTATATTTAAGCACCATTGTATATTGAAAATTTTTGAATATTTTCAAATACGTAGTTTCTTTTATGTTTTTCGGACTGCATATTTAAGTTTCTTAAAGTTGGATGTACAGTATATATTTAATTTAATTTTTGTATTTTTAATGTAATTTTTTTTCATATTCATCTAATTTTGTTAGTGTAATTTTTTTATACTATTAATATATTTAATTAAATTTTTATATATTTTGAATAACTCCTTTAAAGTGAAGAGAAAGATTTTAGAAAATAAAATACACGTAAAACTAGTTTAGTAAAAAAATATAGAATATAATAAAAATACAATAAATTTTTATTATATTTTATGTTTGGCATATATTAAAATAATATTATATTATTTTATATAATGTTTGTGATAAATAAATAATAATATGCTAAAACATAAATAATAGCAAATGAAAAGTTATTTTTTTTATGAAAATTAATATAATTTTTATTTTTCAATAAATATATAAAATATTAAAAAATATAATTTATTTTTGTATATAACATTGAATAATCGAACTTAAACTTATAACACTTTTTAAATTTTTTTTAACAATTAAAATTAAAAATATTTTTGTGATAAATTATAAATAATATAAAAATAAATTAGTAAAATTTTAAAATTATATTTTATATCGAAGAAGATATAAGATAAGGATGAAAAAAATTATACTATTATAATAATTTTAATCTAATATTTTTCGCAATAAAAATTAAAATTATAAAAATACGGTAAAATACTAAAAAAACCCTTTTTAATCTTTGATTAAAAAGTAATAATTAAGATTAAGATAAAAATCAAGCTAATATATTTAATTATAGTATCAATTATATTTAATTTTGAATCAATTCATCACCATCCTCCCTCCTACCTCCTGAGAAGTAAAAAGTTAAACGAAACCCACAGTCATCTCTCATCTGAATCTCATCATTCTCAACAACAGACAAATAAACGCAGAGAGAAAACGCGCACACCAAAGAAAAACACTAACCACTTCTTCATCCTCTTCATCCTTTCTTTCTTGTCTCTGTTAGGGTTTCGCTCTCTTCTCTTTGCCCTAATTTTCCACGTCCATTTTCCGAGTTTTACCCTTCTCATTTCCACTATTCTCTCTTCCATGGCCGAAGTCATCAACATGCCAGCCGAATCTCTTGATCAATCCCCCTCCGCATCCGCTCCTCCGCCTCCTCCTCCTCCAACCGCCGGCGGTGATGACGATCTCCCTCCCCCACCTCTCCCTCCGCCGTCGCGCCGTCGGGACCGCAGGGACGACCGGGATTTTGAGCGCCACCCGAACCGCAACCGCGATTACTACGACCGCGACAGGGACTTTAAGCGCCGCCGCAGTCCTAGCCCTGGCTACCGCGACCGCCGCTATTCTCCTCCCCCACCGTCGCGCCGTTCGCCGCCGCCATATAAGCGATCCAGGAGGGGCAGCCCTCGCGGTTATGGACCTGACGATAGGTGATGCAAGCTTTTGCCCTAATTTTTACTCGCGATTGAAATTGATGAAAGTCGAGTATCTAATCTTTGTAATTAGGTCATGTTTATGTATTATTCATCTTGATTTAAGAGTTGCGTAGCTCGTTTTAATTTAGTTCTGAGGTGGAAGTTGCAGATTAAGCTCATTGTTTGTTATTGTGTTTATGTCGTTTGAAATGTTCGTGTGTCGGGACTGTATCTGTTTGTTCAATGGCATTTTAAGGTGTTTGGTGCCTCTTCACTGCCAGAAATGCTGAGGGTTTGAGCAGCTTTGTTTCATTGAGTTTCATTGTTTCCTTGGTTGTGTTCTGCTTGTTTCTTTTGTATAGAAGGATTCTTTATGCCCTTTTCTGTTTTGTAATTTTTTCTTATCATGTTATGAATTTCCTCTTTTATCAATATACCTGTTTATTCAATGAAATAGAACATGGGGCCTTCGGAAGTCTTGATAGATCTAAGATGTTAATTAAACTGTTCAGACATCTCATGGACTTTTGTCAAGGATTGGTGTTAAATTTTAAGGGTCTAGGTGGGAAAACATTGCATTACTTCTTGATGTTAGGGTTTATCCTGTTTTGTTCTACTCCCTTTCAGTTTTCAATATACTGCACACTTTCTTTTCTGAAGTGATGTCTCAATCATAATTTCATTGAATTGTGAACTCGACCTGAACAAGTTCTAGTCATTTAATGTTGGCGATCAGTTTCAACTTTCAAACCAATTGATTTTTTTATAAATGTGGTTTTAATTATAAATCTTATTTAGAAGTGGAAGAAATCATGCTAATCCAATCATGTTTTCTATCTAATAAAATAATCCTAGTAAGAATCTTGTATTTGTTGGAATTCTCAATTGTATTTTAATGACTTCTGTTTTCTTATTTTTTGTGTATGCTTTAAATATGTCAGAAGTTGCAAAGACAAATTTGTATGTCTTCTGTTGTTCTATTCAACTACATGGATGTATGAAACTCTGTTTACAAACTTGTGTATTTTCTGTTTTCATACAAATTACACTGATTGTAACATGATTACTTAAGGATGAGTGGTTATATTATATGTTGATAGTGTGATGTAAACTATATTGGTGCTCTCATGTTACTATTTACTTGTTTCTAGGAGATACATTCAATGGGTTTTCTTCTTTATCTTGTAATGGAAAAGTCTTTTAAAGATTATGCTTCACATGTTTGTGTTTCCTCTCTTGCATTTTAATTTTGTTGCTTTACATCATTATTACCCTCAGCTATGCATCACACATTATGCTAATGTATACTTTTTTGCTTAATTGACTTAATAATGTGATTGAAGCAGATTCGGCTACGATTATTATGGGGGCTATGACCGGGGAGTGGGTGGAAGGACTGGGTATGCTGATGAAAAGTCTTATGGCAGGTTTGCGCATCGATCTGCTGGAGGATATCATAATGGGATGTCTGGTATGTTAATGGATGCTAATCATTAGGGTTTTTCTTACATAATGTAAATGACATTTATCTATATCTTTGATTCCTTTTTATTCTTTTAATTGAACCAAGTTAAACTCATCACGTTATAATTTTGCATACTAAAATATATCTATGTCCTTGGCCCTAGCTTCTATGTTATGTGTGATGTGGGTGTAACCTGTTGATGTTGGAATTGAGATGGGGTGGGAAAGGTGAGGGAAACCCCACTTAGTAAAATTTTAATTACAAACACTTCTCCACTCAGATGCATGGCAATCGGCCACAAAGCTTAGCACAAATAGTTACATGCTGAGTATGAAAATAATATATACAACGATTGAGGTCTAACTAGTAAAATAAGAAAACAAAAAGTAAACAGGCTCTTATTATGGGTCTATTTAATTGTGATTTGTAAGGTATTTTGTTCATTTGTGTTATTTATATATAATAATAATATAATATAACATAATATAATATAATTTTATATTTGTGGTAGAGAGAATGACCCTTGGCACAACAATAAGTTTGCTGCCTTGTGACCTTAAAACCATGGGTTCAAATCTTGGAATCAGTCTTCTGCTTGTGGGGGATAGGTTGCATAGATCTACCCTCGCTAGACCCCAGACCCCACCAAGTGCAGCGTTGAACATTTGGCCCAGGGGGATGTTCTATTCCATTTTACAGTCTCAGTGTCAACCCACCTTGTCTGGTTCTAGGTAGAATTTACGAGTTTGACAACCTTGACTCTGATTTTAATTGTTCCATCAGTTTTGGCTATTAAAACATTAAATATGTATTATGTAACACCTAGTATGTATTTGGAAAAACATTGAAAAAAGGTTGCATTTATGTTATACTTTTTTTTTATCTTTCACAAAATCTACTCTTTCTAGCTTCTACGAAAATCATCAAAACTGTTTTTCTTTTTCTTTGTTTTTCCAATAAACTTATGCAAACAATACAATTTTTTAAACATTTTTTAATTAGAAGTGTTCCCCTCCCCATTTTTTAAACAGACCCTTTATCCACATTTGTGATTCTATTAATTTCTATTATATCATTAGTTAGGGTCTAGAAGATCTATTTTGTTGGAATCAATAGAGAAATTTCAGCATGCCATTTATGAATTGATTCTGTTATAATTACTTTTCCTAGTAGAAATTTCAGCATGCTACTAACACGAAGTGTTTGGTGTGTGAAATGTTCTGTTCTCTTCCATTCCCCTTGGTTCTTATCCTTTTTAGTGGAACCCATTATACCATGAAAACTTAAAAAGCTACTAATTCAGAAACTTCAAATAAATTATTGAGAATTCGTTAGTATCTCATGAAAAATTATTATATATTTTTTCCTTAATCAATTTTCTTGTTTACATATTTTTCCCTTTTGCTAGGCAAATTGTTTTTATTTTTTTTAACTGCGTACAGAATCCTCCATTTCTTGCTGTATGCAATTTTGTGTTATTCAATAACATACCTAGGACTTTTCAGCAGTTGACAAAAAATAAATCTTGGATTTTAAAAAAGTTTTGCTTGTTTTCTTTTAGTTGGTTTAAGAGGGTACTCTCCCTCATATGCCCTGCTTTCTTAAATGAATATTGACCTTTCTTTTAATATGTGGGAATTTTAAGTTTTGTTTTCTTCTTCCCCCCCTTTTTTTTCCTTTTTTGGGGTGGGGGTGGGGGTAGCTGTTTGCTGTCTGTTGTTTACGATATATATATATATTTCAAGTTTAGCTTTTCAATTTCTAAGTCTCATTTTATTGGTAAATTTCTATTCTTTTTTAGTTCATGTCTAAATCTAAAATTGGCAATTTTCTTTTATAGTTTTGCTGTAGACCAACTCTAAGCTATCAAAGTGATCTACCTTTTTGTTTTTCCCAGGTGAAATCAAATTTCTGTTTCTATGTTTGTATGATATGTGGGTTCATTTTGCAGATGTGGATACAAATCGTGGCTATGCAGATTTGCCAAGTGGAGGTGCACAAAGGTCAGCTTTGTTCTGTTTTTAAATTTAAACCATAAATGAATAAACTTATGGTACATACCTGCCATCTATAATTTATTTCTTGTGCAACATTGATGAGAAAGTCTATCAATGGGAAGGTAGTGGAGAAAGGAAACATGACATTGCAGGATCTGAAACATGAGTTTAGAGGTTTATGCTGTTGAGGAGTTTTCAAATAATCTCGGATGGAAATGATACTTTACATCCTCAATGGGTGGTTTCAATTGAAGATGCACCTTACTACCGTGATTGTGCAAGGCCAACACCTGGTCTCTGCTACCATTTGTTGTGCAATCTGGGAGATGAGATTATTGGGTGTGCTATCAGCACCCTAATTCACCTGTACCATAAATGGCATCTGAAATTTGGATCCAAATGAATTCTGCGCCGATTGAAGTGCTGGATTAAAATATCCTTCTAGTACAAATGCCATTCAAATAGAAAACACCTTTTCCATGGGAAATTTTGAAGGGCACTATTCCATCATGGCAAGCATTTCTGGAAAGTAACAGAGGACAATTGTTTTCTAAGAACACTACGGGTCTATTTGGGAGAAGTGGTAAAGAGGGGAAAGCTTACAAAAAATTGTATGCTTTCCCTCCCTTTTCCCTTTTCCACTTTTTTCAAACAGGCCCTGAGTCTTCTTTTATGGTTGGGGCATTATCACATTGTTTGTATACTTTGAGGAAGATAGGTTTCTGCAGAACCTCTATTTCAATTTTCATTATGAAGTTAGAAACAAAACTATATTTGGACAAACAATCTGTCTGGACAAACAAGCATTATGAGTGAAAATGTTATCGAAAGTAGCAATGGAAAAAATACATCAACAAATGAGTCTTATGTAAACAAGAAAGTTTTTTAGAAGGACACTAGACTGCATTCAATGATTATATTTTCTTGAAGTTCCATTTCCTATAGATGAAACTCTATTTATTAAATCCTGATATTTAATTCTAATAGGAAGTTTACTTTTAGAATACCTTTACATTTTACAATACTGATGTATACCTTATCTGGTGCTTCTTCCTGTAGTAATCTCCTGAGTTTTATGTTTAAAACTATTATGGCAATTTTTTAATACAACTTTTGCAACATAATTGACAAAATGTTAATTTGCTGATCTTGCTTGTTCACCATACTACAATATTTTGTATTAGTTCTTATCCAACAATGTTTTTTTAGTTTTTGCAGCCATATTCTTTTTCCTAGCTGTGCCATTATTATTTCTGATTTTCACAATTGTCATACTCTTTTTATTCTACTACTTACATTTGGCATTTCTGTTCCTAAATAGGACATGCCTAAGCCATCATAGATTTGTTTTCTCAATTCGTCTTACAGTTACTCATGTGGTTTTTTTTTTGATAAGTTGATTTTTTCTTACCTACCTCCTGAATTCTCATTCAGATTTGCTTTTATTTTATTTTTCTTTGGACTTGTGGTTTGTTTGCAACTCATCCTTTGGAGGAAATTTGGTTGTTTGAAAGACATCAGTTTTGTCCTTAACTTTGAAGGATTTCTTCAAGAGAAGAGTACCACTGTATATTTCTACCTATCATATGCATGCAATTAGTACATATTCCTAAATTAAACCCTTTTTGTTTGACAGTTAGTATTAAGTTAAAGAATTAACTAATTTATGGACAGGTTTTGGATGAAACTTTGTGCCAACTTATCTTCCTTTGTTTGTTTAATGACCTTTTTAGAAATTTGCAAAACAATTCTTTTTCCTTATTTGAAGTTTTCAACAAAAGTCTGTTCTGCTTGTTATCGTTGAGTTGGTACCCATTGTCATACATTTGGAAGGTATATTTTGTTATAATCAATAAAAGAAATTTCATCATGCCACGTGAAGGTAGGATTTCTTGCGTAGAACTGAATGGAATGTTTAGTTCCACCCTTTGTAATGGAAAGAAATTATACCATTGTTTAACCCCATGGTCTGTTTTGTTCTATTTGTGAAGTGTACTAACATAGACTAGAACGCTATGTTATATGGTGTCTCATAACATGCCTACCAAATGCTACTGAAGAGCTGTTGGACTACCCAGCTCACTTTTGTCTTGCCTAATGCCTACTAGTCTGCATGCTTCATTAATTGTCAAATTTATTTCTATTACCTAAATGTATCTTTCACTTGTGAATTTTATCAGTAAATAGAGAAAGTAATGTATTAGATTCAATATTTAAAGTTCCTCTCTTTTGGGAA
Source organism: Canavalia gladiata (assembly GCA_037954105.1). Lineage (NCBI taxonomy): Eukaryota > Viridiplantae > Streptophyta > Magnoliopsida > Fabales > Fabaceae > Canavalia > Canavalia gladiata. Next base: position 2,245,004 of record CM075663.1, on the reverse strand, counting down.
GTTTCACTTTAAAATGTTGATATGTTATTGCTAATTCATGAGATGCAGGCAGCCTTTATTTTTCTCTATTTGACAAGATTTTTTTTTGGGAAAGTCTGTTAACAATAAGATGCTTGTAAATTATTTCAGAGAGGGGTTGATGTCCTATAAGCAATTCATTCAGGAGCTTGAGGATGATATCCTGCCCGCTGAAGCTGAGCGTAGGTAAGTTTTGAAAAAATAATATAGTTTCCATTGCATCTAAGCTCTAACTAAAGAAGAGTTTATTGGATCATCATTGATAAATCACAAATGATATGCTTAATTTATTTTCTAGGTATCAAGAGTACAAATCTGAGTATATTTCTACTCAAAAACGAGCTTATTTTAATGCTCATAAGGATGAGGACTGGTATGTGTTTTTTTTAATCTACTGCTAACCATCTTGTTCAATTACATGCAATTTGTGTTCATTCCTTTATTTGGTTTATTTTTTTTATGTAGGTTGAAAGATAAATATCATCCAACAAATTTACTTACAGTAATTGAAAGGTGAGATTATGCAGATACTGAGATAGTATCCTCTTCATGTTGATGGATCATATATTAGTATTTTACTTGGCTGGTTGCTAGATATGCTGGTACAATAATATTTTGATTAAGATATCTAATTGTTATATTGATCTCATCTGGCACATCTTTTAGGAGGAATGAAAATGCTCGACGATTGGCAAAGGATTTTTTGCTTGATTTGCAAAGTGGAACAATAGACCTGTATGTTTTGTCCCCTCACAATTTTCATGCTCTCTGTGTCTGCTTCCTCTTGATTTCAAATATTATTTGTGATGGGAATACTTTTACAATCAATGCAGAAATCCTGGTTTAAACTCCTCTTCATCCAGTAAATCAGGGCAAGCCAGTGAACCAAATTCAGAGGAGGAAACAGATGCTGGCAGCAAACGAAGAAGACATGGTAGGGGATCTAATAAAGATAATGATTACTCGGCTGCTCCTAAGGCGCACCCTATCAGTTCTGAACCTAGACGGATACAAGGAGATATTCAACAGGCCCAGGCTGTTGTTCGTAAGCTTGACATGGAAAAGGGGATTGAAGATAATATTTTGTGCACCAGTGATCACAATAAAAATGATGATAAGGCTCACAGTGGATCTGTGGGTCCCATAATAATTATACGGGGCTTAACATCTGTTAAAGGCTTAGAGGGTGTTGAGCTACTGGACACACTTATTACATATCTTTGGCGGATTCATAGAATAGACTATTATGGAATGATTGAGACTATTGAGGCCAAGGGTTTTAGGCATGTTCGACCTGAAGGAGCGGGGCATGAAGAAATGAGTGGTAAATCAGGGTCTGAATGGGAGAAGAAACTCGATACGTTTTGGCAGGGAAGGTTGAATGGTCAGGATCCATTAGAAATGATGACTGCCAAGGAGAAGATAGATGCTGCAGCGGCTGATGTATTGGATCCTTATGTTAGGAAAATTAGGGATGAAAAATATGGATGGAAGTATGGTTGTGGAGCTAAGGGCTGCACAAAGCTTTTTCATGCTGCAGAATTTGTGCACAAACACCTGAAGCTAAAACACCCGGAGCTTGTGATGGAACTAACATCAAAATTGCGGGAGGAGCTTTATTTTCAAAATTACATGAAGTAAGTATTAAGTTAGGCTTCTTTTATTTATTAAATGTTGGTGGAAGTATCACTTATTGTGGCCTTACTATTATTGTAGTGATCCAGATGCTCCTGGTGGAATGCCTATCATGCAGCAACCTCAGGTAGACTAGTTGTTTTATTACCTTACCTAGAAGAATAATTTTACTAAATTCATACCTTTATAAAACGATCTTTATGGATTCACGTTTTGAAAACTTTGTGTCTAGATTTTGAACATGACATTTTAGCATCATTGCAGCCAAGGCCTGTACTGCTTGTGAAATTGGCTTTAAATTATGCTCTAAATATGTGCTGCTCTGTTTATGCTTTAGCATAGCAATGTATTTCTGTAAAACAGCAGTATGGTTTGATTTTCAAATGCTCATCCTATTTGTAGAAAGATAAGCCTCTTAAGCGAAGATTAGGTTTGGGAGGCCGATTGAAGGATGATCGTGGTAATCGACGAGACCAGGACAGAGGTGACAGAATAAATGGTGATAGGCCTGACAATTCCCCATCCAATGAAAGGCAGATGGGAAACCATGATGAAACAGTGTATGATGCATATGGAGGGCCTGCTGTACCTCCATTTACCTCGGATATGCCCCCTCCTCCACCAGTTTTGATGCCTGTACCTGGTGCTGGGTTGGTTGCCCTTTCCATTCTTCTGGATATGATCCACTTTATTGCTTTATTGTGATTTCGTAGGTGCTTATATAATTTGTATCCGCAGGCCTTTAGGACCCTTTGTGCCTGCTCCTCCAGAAGTTGCAATGCAGATGTTGAGGGAACAAGGAGGACCATCTTCATATGATGCCCCCGGAAGGAAGATGCGATCTGGTCCCCACATGGGTGGACCGGCACCAATAATTGCTGTTCCTCCAAACTTCAGACCTGACCCTCGACGGATGCGAAGGTAATTATTCTGCAGGACCTCTGTTCAGATGTTCCATTGTGGAATCTCATAGTCTCTTCCCTGCTCACAATGTGATCTGTGGACTTTAATATGCATTGTAATTTTTTATGCCCTTTTTTACCTGGTCCAAGAATGCTTAGTGTGTGTTATTCATTCATTATATAGTTTTTGATTATTTTTTTCGTTAGTAAGGAAAGTTCTGTTGTTTTAAGTAAGTTCATTTTAATAACCTTAGTTTTTATTCCCAGAAAATTAAATAATTCTTTAGAGTAGCAATAATGTTCCGAGGGATATCTATGTGTCGAACGATATTCAATTTTCAATTTCCACTGAACAGATGGGTTCACATGCACATGTCTGTATGGAATATTGACTCATTTTCCCTTTGGTGGTGCAGCTATCAAGATCTGGATGCCCCGGAAGACGAAGTCACTGTGATCGATTATCGGAGTTTGTAGATGTCACTAGTTTGGCCAAGTTTCTCTCAAATTTCGATGATATTGGGTGGGCAGCGTGCCTATTGCTGTCAACTTTGTTTACTCTTAATGAGAGCTGTGATCTACCACTAATAAGGGGGTTAGGCTTCGTTTCTTTTGTGAATTTGTTTGGGAGAGAATCTTATTTATCTGAGTGGTGAAATTTGGGGCCGAGCGAACTGACTTTGGTATTGTACTAGAGATAAGATTTGTAGAATTTCTTTAACAACATGCCATCCTATGTAAGGATAATTTTAAAATATTAGCTGATTTATTTACTGGATAATCGTCTGATTGGCTTTATTCGATAAGACGATTATATTTGTAGAGATGAAAACAGATGTAAGACAACTCCCCCCTCCCCCCAAAAAAATGTTTAGTTCTTACAGTTATTTGAATTTGATCCTTAAAAAAATTGATGATTTTGGTACTACTTAACAATAATGTGTGACATTCAATGACATCATATCACATGTAATTACATGTTATTTTATAGTGGTTGATGAGCGTGACATTTTGTAATTAAATAATGATAAAGATTTGTTTTCCAACAGCTTAAAATTTACAAGGATAAAACTCTAAAAAGTATTTGAAGGATACAAATAAAATTAGACTCTTGACAAGATTTGTGTGGTCTAGGGGTACAAATCAAACTGTCACGGTCTAGGGGACCTAGCTTGAGAATTATTTCCTTTCTTTTGGTTTAACGGGTTTGAAAATTATCCGATTATACGTATTCTTGGCATTACTACCATTGCTTTGTTTCAACTGTTCATTTATCAGGTTAAGAGATGGATTAAGAAATGTAATTAATATTTTTATTTAGATTGAAATTATCTTTAACTTTTTAATGTGATTTTTATTGTTATTTTTCATATTTATGATAAGTATAATATAAAGTATCTAAGAATTTTGTAAAGATAAGAGCGTAACAAAAAGAATAATAGTTAATATTCTTTTGAATTTTTAAATAGATAGACCTTAAAGTAGAAATTAAGTTTTGCTTAAGAGATAAAAAGAAACTGAAGAAATAATCAAGTGACTTTTGCTGTTTTGGACAAACAATTGTTGAAAAAAAAATTAATTCACTTGTAAGTATAGTAAACAGTGTTCATTGGATGATCAATGGAAATACAGGTAACATCTAAAACTAAACTCCTTTATCATTCTTCAATTGGCTGAATGGAATGTAATATATCAGAAGGTACCCTGAAAGTCTGAATATATCCGATATAATAGCACTGAAATAATGGCTCGTTTACGTTAGGAAGTTGGGTCTGTGATGGGCCCTAAATCCACGTGTATTCCCGATGGAGTAAAAAAGGAAAGGAGCATAAAAATGAGGAAGAGGAACACGAGGAAGGGTAAAGATGGGACTAAAAAGAGGTCTGTTGAGGAAAGAGGGAGAAAAATAACAGAATTTCAGGTGGCAAAGTTGGAGTGAAAGAGAGGGTTCCTTGCATGATTAACATCAAAGGGAGGGGAAGGGGTCCACAGGGGTGGCTGGAGAGGGTCTGAGACTCTGATCACTATCTTTCACTCTGTTAAGACAGTTTTGTTTTTTTGAATTCAGAGAGAAATACTAATAAAAGCCAAAAATATATATAGTGTGGGTGTGTGTGGATAATTCTGCTGCGCTACTATGAGATCTATCAGTCTGATTACATTTAAGTTGGTTAAGAGATTGATTTCCTTCCATTTCTTTTAACAAAGAATGCAAAAAATAACAAAATTTTCAATAATAATTTAAAGATAATTGCTTGATGTTGTTTTATCCATGAGAGAAGGATGAAATCATAATCTCTAAAAGAGGGGCCTCTAGGCGAGTTAGTAAGATTGATTTGACCATATTGGATAGTTTATAGTTTACTCAAAATATTCATAGCATTGTACTTGCAAACGGAATTGGTAGTACAACAAACGAACCGAATCGACCTATAAGACAAGCTGTAAATGGCATATATGATGATATCTATATTTAGCATATCAGAGTCAATGAAAAGCAAGATTTGTCCATTCCAAAACTGATCTGCTTGTGATGGAGTAGCCACAAGGAAGACGATTTCCCCTTAATCACGCAAGTCCAGTTGGAAGAAATTTTGAGTCATAGATGGAACAATGAAGCGGCTTGAGAAGGGATCTTGGTGGCACACGATCGATGGGAAGAGCTTGGGAATTTTCAGCGGATACCTAGTTGCAAGTGTGGTCTCTGCACATGCAGCCTTGGTTCAAACTAAAATAAAAGTTAGTTTTAACAATTTGGGTTTTATAATTAATAATATTATTATTTTTATTTCAATGGCTTTCATGATTATTTTTTTAAGATAATAAAAATATTTAATATTTTATTCGTATATAATATAATATAATAATTAATTACTTACTTGTAATTTGGATAATGATGAGAACAACAAAAATTATTTATTATTGTATCTTAATAATGATTGAGTGTAGTTTTTTTTATTATATGTTTTGTTATTATTTATATAGATTAAATATATTTTTAATTTTTAATTTTAAAATTTTGATTTTATTTTTTTATTTTAAAATATTTGATTTTGATCTTTCATCTTTTAAAATAGATTAATTTTAGTTTATAGAATAATTGATACATGAGATACATCGATGTTTAATATGTTAATAATAATAATAATTAAAATCAGTTTATTTAAAAAATGTAGAATTAAAACTAAATATTTTAAAATTAAAACATTAAAATTTTAGAAGAATAAAAATATATTTAATCTTATTTATATTATAGCATTTAATATTTATGAATCAATAGTTAAAAGTTTATAATAATTTTATATTCTATTTAATATGCTGAATGTTATAATTTTATTTATGTTTTGACAAGTTTTTAAATAATTATTATATTTTATAAAATTTAAATTTTCAATTTTTATCAAGTTTTTTTAAAACTTATATATATAATTACACATATATAAAGATTTTATATTTTAAAATTATAAAATTTAAGATTTTAATTCTTATCAAGTTTATTTTTTAAATTTATATTTGTAATTACACGTATATGAAGATTTCATATTTTACTACTAATGTTAAGTGGATATTTATAATGTTACTAATTCTATACCTAAAACATGTAGTTAATTATGAAATTTAATTTTGTAAATTTTTTATTAAAATTTTATATTTTTATTTTATAACCATTTTTAATGTTAATTTTATTTTAATATATTTTTTCTGTATAATTATTGAAGATAGAAAAATTAAGTTTAGATTAATAACAAGTATCTTAGTATAAATTTGATTTGATTATTAAATATTATTTGTTTGAGTATTTTAATATTGGTTGAATATAATAGAAATCCTAATAATATCATAATATATTGAATTTGTGGGAGTGCACATATAATTTCTTCTTTTTAGATTTACTTATATTTCTGTGTGCATTTTAATATCAAAATAATATATTTTTTGTGCTTGTCTATTTTTATATATTTTTATGCATACTTGATCATATGATATGTTGTTAGAAACTTTACCTAGTTTGACTCTATTGTACTAGTATATATTTTTATGCATACTTTGTTATTATATGTATTTTTATATGTATTTTTGTTAAATCTCATTAAGATGTCCTAAGTAGACGTTAAGACCAATTTTTATTGGCATGGCACATTTAACATGTAATTTTATTATGATTTTCTTTAACCAATGATTCACATTTTTTTTAAAATATTTAAATAATTATAAGTGCTCGCCCATTTTAAATATTTTATAATATGATTAATTCAATATATTTTTTTATCTAAACTAAATGTTTACACTATCCTATTAAATCTTGAACTTTTATTCTACTTGGATTGATGTAGTTGTTTGCTTAATATATCTTCAATCTTAAAATGTTAAATATTATAGAACATTATAGATTTAGTCTTACTTTTGGTATTTATTATTGGTCTATGACAAACATTTAAGCTCATCTCGTTAATACTTCTAACTTACTTGTTAAAAGCATATATAAGTCATTTATATTAAACATTCCTATCAAAATAATAAATTTTATATATTTAAAATATTTGGTTGGTTGATAATTTCAAAAAATTTTAAACTTAAATTGGATGTTTTGTTAATAGTAATAGATTTACTAACTAAAAATTTAAATATTGAAAAATTCCAAAATTATGTAAGTTATATAAATTTAATTAAGTCTTTTAATATGTTAAATTAGTAAGAATTTAAATTGCAATTAGTTCATTGTTATATTTTCTTTAAGATACGCATTAGCTATTTTTCTTATTATCATATATATAATATTTAAGATGTTTGGACTATTAGTGAAATTGTATTTTTTAATATTATTATAATTTTTTATTTTTAATATTTTTTATAAAAAATATGAGTTTCGTTATTTATAATTTATATCCTATCAAATATGTTCATATTTTTTAATTTATTGATTGGAAGGTTTTTTTGGTTATAATTGATATTATATCCTTAATGATTTATATATTTTTAACAATTGATTAGTGTTATTCAAATAAAAAAATGTCATATTATTAATATTATTATAAATAATTAATTCTCTATTTTATTTCTTTTGAATCAACATTAATCAGTTATTTAAAATATACATATGTTATATATATATATATATATATATATATATATACTTTATATGAGTTGATAATGTTATGACTTTAATTATTTAATTATGCACATGATTAATTGATAAATATAGTATTAAATCTTTAGTATAAGTCGTTTGTACTATATTAGGTTGTTTTAATTTGGTACCTATAGAAAGATCCTTGGCAGAGTTAGATATATGGATGAAAATCTACAAGCTAGCATTCATAATCCATATGTTAAGTGAAGTAGGATCAATAAAAATACTGACCTATTTAAATATAGATTTATTTTACTTGACTTGTTTGCTCTGTTGGTTGAATGGATTAAGACTGCAAATTAATAAACCAACTTATGAACTAATTTTTTTTAAAAATAATAAATATTTTATAAATATTTTTTTAAAATTTTTAATTATTTTAATAGTTAATTGGGTTAAACGGACCAATTCGTTAATCCACGGATCAAAATAAATTAAATGCAAGTAAAAAATTTTGTTGAAACGTTAGATTTAGGTTGTGGACCAATTTAACTTAACCAATTTAATAATGAACTATTTCATATCAAACATTGACACATATGTCTAACTATAATGTCTAATCTAGAATGACGAATAAGTAATCTTGAGACAACTTATATATTTTTTTTATCTCATCTTTCATATTTTTATTAGAACACATAAATCTTAATTTAATAATATATATATATATATATATATATATATATATATTTCAATTCATATTTTTATATTTAATATATAAATATACTATAATGTGTATTTTTAAATAACCATTAAATTATTAATTATTATCCTTTATATTTCAACATTTTATCAAATCTTTCGCCATCATCCGTTTTTGAAGATGGGAAGCACACCCCCCAAAACGCCTATCTTTTTGAAGATACAAGGGTTTGAAATATTTTTCCACTGTGGTTGATTGCTTATAGGTTGAATTTAATTCTTAACAGCCACTAACTGACTAGAATTTAATTCCACCGTGAACCTAAAATACCATATGTACTAGGTTGATTTTATGTAGTTCTGCATTAGCTTATAAATGCATGTTTGTCCATTTGATTTAGAGAAAGCAAACAAATACTAATAAACGCAGGTATATAAACATGAATAAGCTAATGCTAAACTATATAAACATGAATCCAACTTTGCAACGCTATTCTTGGCTGCATCGAAGCAAACATGAATTCAGCATGAGGAAACGGTAATGCAAACACAGGCTTAAACGATTTCCAAGACAAAATTGATTGATTACACATTACTGCAAACTCCGTCAAGTGAGATTAAAAATAAATAGCATTCGCTCAAGTAAATTATCAACTTTCTCAGGATATCTATAGCTGAGTTTTCATACTAAAAAAACAGGTTGAAAAATTATGGTTGCCATTCAACCTGCATGAGAATTCATACAACAATAGGTGCCAACCTCTCATTTTGTCTTGGAAATCATTCAATGTAAAACCGATCAGAGCCTTATGCAGTTGCTCAACCAAAACTCATGAAATTAGGGCCGAAAGTCCCAATCAGAAATAACCATGCAATTTCAAGTACCAAAATTCTTAACAGTGCATTTTAATTTTTTAATATGAAATCTTAAACTTTTTTTTAGTTTAATTTAATTGTTGATGTTGACGACTAAACAAAATTCCTGAACTGCATTTTAAGGTGTCTATATACATTTCACAGGTTGTAGACCCATAAAAATATTTGTTAGCACTGAGCGTCTGAACCTATCCCTTCCCAGACAAATGTGAATCACAGTCAGTGATATTTTAGTAAATCTGCTAGCAAAGAATCACTCTGCTTCAAGGGCAGCAATTTCATATCTGACTTCTTCTAGATGTTCATTTATGGCCATGACTGCATCTTGGACACCTCTAATAGCTTCCTTCAGAGCATTGTCATACTCGGCATCTGCTTCTGCCTCTTCAGTCCCAGAAGCTTCAGTAATCTCCTGAACATGAACACACTCATGCTCTCTTGGCTTTGTATATTTGCAATTCTCATGGCTCACCAGACGTTCTGATGGTCGACCAGCTTTCTTTAAAAGCTGAATGGTAGCTGTCTTTAAAGTATAGTAATTGTCAGCAAAGACTAAACACTTGAATGAATGACAATTACTTAGATTGCAAGAAACAGAATAACACAATTTAAAAGAATAAGGAGTTCTTAGTCATGAAGGCAATTGAGCGAATACAGAATAACTAATTGAGAGCAGTCATCATATGATCTGGCCAAAGTTTTCAAGGTTAAACAACTGCAAGCAACACCACCTAGGGAAGAGAGGGAAAAGTAAATAAAGTTATTCCATTCAACCAAATTATTACTTTTTTAAACTTTGGGCTATTAACATACTTGGATATGTATCTGTATAAAACTAATATGTATTTGGTCACATCAGTTGCACATAGATGGAGGTGGAGTATGAGACTATGTTGCGCGGTGAATCTTATAAATAACTAAATACTGGGTAGCTCTTTCAAGTTTTAAATTTTTTCTTTCCTTTTTAAATTTGGGCTTTTGGTAAAACAAGTCTTGTTTATATATACATGTAGTAGAACTAGAATGTTCCTGGTGGCCACACTAAAATAGGCTTAAAGACGTGTTGTCTGAATTTGCATCTTGATAGGTTTTAGTTACGAAGTTGGATAAACTAACTCAGTCCAACCAAAATTGTTACTGAGTGTGCAAACTTTTGCTTTTTCTGAAACAAATAGTTTGAAGCTTACATTTGATGCAAGTTTAGGTCTGGTCATCAATGCTGCCTAGAGAGAAGATATAAAAAGCATGGTAGAAGAAGATAAATTCATAATAAAGAGGATTATAAGTTTCATGAATCAATACAAACACTGAAATTTGTTTTCAGAAGAGATACTGTTCTATTCTTAAACTAAAACAGATACATACCAGATGCAGTTTCTGCTTTTCCTGATCTTGAACAGCTCTAAGGAGCTGTGCTAGATCGACTCGGCCATAATCAGGGCTCCGGAATAGTGACTCCATTTCAAGGACCTATGCTAAATCAGAAAAAGGAGGGGAAAAGTTAAACAAATACAGTAAATTATATTATAATTTTTTTTTTAATTTTTGTTTATAAAACAACAGTATTTGGGATCATGTGTCAAACTTTTTTTGAGCAATCATTAAACTCTATCGTGATTTCACTGCAAAGCTGCTGGTAAGCCAATTCCCCTCCAGAAGTCATGTAGTCGGAAAACCCCCTGCCAAGTTAGACATTGTACCGAAGTGTCTAATTCCAATGTAATTAATCAATTAATGGAAAAGTAGCATTGACACACTGGGGAATGTATTTTCATGATAGAAAAATGCGCATTTGAAACATCACTCCTTTTAATGTATGCATCTCAAATCTAAAGAAAAATTCCTTCCCCGTGTTTCTTTTTATGTGTCCACTTAGGAGGATACCACACATATTAAGAAATGTAATTAATATCTTTGTTTATATCAAAATTATTGTTAACTTAGTCAATGATATAATCTCTAGTGTATAATTATTTAAATATTAGATAGAAATGAGGGCATAATTAGAAAGAAACCGAGGGATTAATTTTATACAGAAAAAATTTCAAAAATGAACACCTAAGATTTGTTAATTTTACTTGTATTTGTGGACTTCAATTACATATTATAGAATCCTTTACTATTAGCAAATAAATAAATAATAAAATAAAATAAAAACTATTCTGTTGGTCCATTTCCCTGTATCAATATCACTTATTTATTTATTGCCTCAAGCACAAATATGAACCCTAACATCGATGGAGGCATGGATTCAAATAAACCCGCAGAAAAGAGATACAATACAATCACAAAGAAAAAATTGATTTTCATCTGTTATAGAGGAATCCAAACAAAGCCTTGTGTTTCTAACTAATAATAATACCTTTTGAGTTTGGAATATGCTTCGGCCCTGCGTTGTTGAATTCCGAGGAAACCGCGAAGCAAAACGACGATTTTGGTTGGATCAACGTCCATCGTCTCCTTTATTGAAACCTTCTTCTCGAAATCAAAATCTTCTTCCATCGCTCGCTGCGAGTTTTCGCTTTCTTCACTCATCTCGTCTTCTTCCTTACAGCGACCGTTTTATACCTCCCAACTAGTGTCGTTTTTTACCTGTTTTTAGGATATAAACGACTTCGTTTGAAGGTCGCCTACGACTAGAAAGTACTGTAGAACAATTCGACCGTACACCGTTATATCTTTGCACTTTTTGTGAGTTCCCATTATGCCACATACCAAATTAATGCAATTTTTTTTTTCTCTTGATTGTATTTTTATTGTATATTTAGTTTAAAGTTTACTATAATATTTTAAATTACCATTCAAAAACTGTTCTATCTAATTTCAACCGTATATAATTTTGATATCTAACTTTTTAAGTTATTATATTTAAAAATTAAGCTAATATAGTTAATTTGTTTATTTTTGTTTAAAATCCTTAAATTCGTATTTTTTATTCAATTTTTATAAATTTCATTGATTAAATTATTTTAATTTTTTACGCAAAATTAATCAATCAAAATATTAAATTTCATTCAAAAAATTATATATCATTCTTTTTATCTTTTTAAACCATAATTTTACATTTTATAGTCTTTCAGTTTTTATCTATCTTTTACTAAATTTTTTTACTTGTAGCATTTTAAAATTATTTATATTCTAAAAAATTAATATAAATTTAAAAACATTTAAATAAAAAGTAATAAATTATAAATTAAAATAATATTATAAAAATTTCATTTAAAAAATAATAGTAATATATATATATATATTTTAACTGTCTCTTATAAGGTATCATAATGAGTAAGTTATAATTAAGATAATTAAGGTGACTATAAAATAATTTATGTAAATAAAAAATCTTATATACAAGGTGCAAATAAGTGTTTAATATAGAAAAGATATCATAATAGGTAAATCACAATTAAGATAATTAAGGTGACTATAAAATAATTCTCATAGATAAAAAATCTTATATACAAAATGTAAATAAGTATTCAACATCACTTAATTTCAACATAGAAAATACGAAGAAAAGTAAACTTTTAAAGAAATTAATTTTTTATAGATTTTAAATGAATTTGATTCAATATTTATATTAATTATAGGCATCTTTCAGGTTAGACGTCTATGAGCACATTGAACTATCCATGTGGTTGAGAGCTCTCACAGTTCAGACACGACAATTATAGGGCTTGACTTTTCGCACCCCTTTTTTCTTTTTGCACCCCCCTTTAATTTTTTGAAATTTTTTTATTACCATTTTACCCTTAACACCTTCTCATCTCTTCCGCAAAAATTTTTTCACTTCCGCAAGTATTCGTCTGTTCCGCAAGTTAATTTACGGAATGTAAAATGTATTCTGTAAATTAATTTGCGGAATGTAATTTTTTGTTTTCCATAGATTAATTTACGGAAGGTTACATTTTTACATTCCGTAATCTAATCTGCGGAACAAAAAAATTACATTCCGCAAGTTTATTTACGGAATACACTTATGCATTCCGTAAACTAATCTGCGGAAAGTGTTTAACGTTCCGCAAATTAGTTTGCGGAATACAATATCCGTTCGTCTTCTCCGACATGGTTTCAACGTTTTTCCGAGGTTTATTTTCTTAGTTTTTTCTTCCACCAAATCAGAACATATGGATTCAATTAATAATGAAGAATATGTAATAATGGGAAACAGAAATGAGAAAGAAAGAAAAAGAAAAAAAAAAGAGGAGGAGGAAGACGAGAAGACGAAGGAGGAAGGAAGGAAGAAGAAAAAGTTTAATAAACGGGAGTATTTTTGTCTTTTCATACGTGAGGGGGTGCAAAAAGAAATTTTGGGGGTGCAAAAAGCAATACCCCAATTATAGGGGCGCGCTCTACCACTGAGCTAGTAGCCCGTCGTGTGGGTCTCCTGTTGGGGCCCGCTCCCACTCCCTCCTCGCCCACAACCAGTCAAAAAGGGAAGGATCTTTCCCTCTAGGGTAGGAAAATCATGATCGGGCTAGCGGATCCAAAACTATGAAATTTGTGGGTATTTTGTGGAAATGGAATGGCTTTTAATTTTATTAGTATTTTAACATATAATAAATTCATAAATATTTAAATAAAAATAATTTTTAAAGGTTAAGTAAAAAAAATTGATAAAAAATCAAATAAAAATTAATTAGTTAAAAAATTTAATAGATTACAAAATGATAATTCAAATTGAATAATTATATTATTAAGTCATTATGTAATAATTAGTTATGTAAGAAAAAATAATTAACTATTAGGTTTAGTTGTATAATATTCTGAATTTGTATACCTTAGGTCTAGTTCAAATTTTCATCTTCTATTTAAAATTGAGATTACTTACAACCATCATATTAATTAGAACAAACATTATCTATAATTTAATAAAATCTGCTTATACCTAATCATTTCCTATTTTAAGGATTACATTATAAAACTAATTAAGAGTAATACTATTCAAAATTTACATAGAAAGTTTTAGAATACTAAATGTTTATTATAAGTAAATTTTAACATAAGATATATATTTGAATTTAAAATATTTAAAATAACAAAAATTAATATAAACTATGTATTTTTTAAAAATATATTAAAAATATTATATTTTTTTATATTCAAATGTATATGTCAAGAATAAATTCTTTTATTTGTATTCTTTATTTATCACAATCCTTACTTTGATGTTTTCTTATAAAAAATACATGCAACTTAATTTACCTTTATTATGAATATTAGGCCTATTAGACTTTATACAAAATTTTTAACACACTTATGAATTAAGTTTAAGCCCAATAAATACATATACATCATGTTTTTCAAAACCTTTAAATGGATAACTTATAATTATATGACCTTAGAAAAGATTATTCGTTCAACTTGTTTTCATAAAATCAAAATCAGTAATCAATAAAAGTCCAAATTATAATAAAAATTTTAACATTGTCCCACTTGGATAATATTGATTGAATTTTATTTTATTTCAAAAATAACTATCGGGTTAAACAATTGTGACCACAAAAATAACCTGTACAACTGTAATCAACATAAAAATATGATAATCTCAATCAACAAAACTACTAATCAAGAGCCACAAGTGAAGTTAAACTATTGAGTTTAGTTCACCAATGACCACATAGCCAACAATCTCATTATGATCCACTTCATGCTATTGTATATGGATCCTACATTGTGTCTTCACAAGAAAAACACAACTAATCTCTCAAGAGATTATAAACCATGTTTCATTTGAAACACCATTCCTATAAGGAATCAAAACATCTCAAGACAACCATAGTTTAAAAACTGCTCATAAATAATGATGTTTACAATAATATGAAACATCAACATGCACATAAAGGCAATTACATAGATCCAACGTAATAAAGGTAAATATAAAATATTAATAATGATAACTTCCATTAACCAAATACATTCAAAGACCTTACAATATCCTTCTTAACATGTTTCATAAACACTACAGGTTTAAGTTCCCTGGTTAAGGGTCAACAAGCATTTTCTTAGTGAAAAATTGCTGAACAAAAATCTATTCATTTTCAACCATCTCTCTAACAATCAAGAACTTAATTCTATTATGCTTTAAAGGTATACTGATTCTTTTATACTTGATTAAGAAGACCATAAATGTTATCACAATAAATGCTCAATGGTTTAGAAGCAAGGTCTATAATTCTCAAAGTAGAAATAAAGTTTCACACTCACATATCATGTGATATAGTCTCATAACAAGCAATAAACTTAGCAAGCACATGGTGAAGGAGATTGCTAAGTTTTCTTAACATATTTTTTAAGATATAACGCCTCCAACCAATATGATTATATATCCATAAATAGATTTCTCATCATTTACATTTCTAGCAAAACGTAAATTAGAGCATCCAAAACCTCTAGATTATTAACTTTTTTTATTATAAACAAGCATGTATTCATTTTTTATTTGCAAATATATCCTGACCTTCTTAGCAACAACTTAATTAGCATGTCTTGGATTTGCTATGGACTTGCCAAACATACTAGCAACAAAAGCTAAATTAGGTCTAGTGCATAGCTAGGCGTACATCAAACTTCCTATTGCATTGACATAAAAAATATTATCTATAGAACTCATTTTAATATCATTCTTAGAATGTTAATCCTTACATAACTTACCATATTTGGAAATAGGAGCATTATTGGGTCTACAAGTTTCTATATTAAATTATTTCAAAATTTACTCAATATAAACCTTTTTTTTATACCAAAAATTTACAAAACTTATCTTTATGGATCTTTATTTTTAGATTAAAAGAAATTTTTCCAAGGTATTTCATGTCAAATGAAATTGACAACATATTCTTAGTCTTAATGAACAAATCACATTTATTAGTGACAAGTAAGATGTCATCTACATAAAGAACAAGAATGACAAAATTTACTCCCACAAACGTTGAGACATATGCACCGATTCACCTTATTTTCCATAAATCTTATGAATGTAACTAACTCATCAAATTCAAGGTACCATTTCTAAGAAATCTCCTTTAAACCATAAATTAGTTTCTTAAATTTACACACTAGATGGTCTTTTTTATTCTCATAAAATCTTATATATGCACATATAAATGTTCTCATCAAGATCTCTATTGAAAAAATTCATCTTTACATCCCTATAATGTAACTCAAGATCTTAATGTGTCACTAGCGCTATAATAATCATAAAGGAATCATTTAAAGAAATTAGAAAAAAATATTTTTTTAATACTCAATGTCCTGCTTTAAATAAATTGTTTTGTCTTTAATCTTACTTTAAAATGCTTGACATTTTCATAGAGTCTGTCTCAATTTCTTTTAAATATCCATTTACATCCAATGTAATAAAAAAAAAAACATAATCTTCCATTAACTTTAACACACCATTGTGATCTATAAATAGTTATTCATCATTTATAGTCTATATTCATTTATTAGATAAAATGTTAGAAATTTCCTCCATATATTTTTATAGATCTAATATATAACTAATGCTAAATTCTAACTCTCAAAATAAAGTATAATAATTGGATTCCTCCATTTATTTTGTGATTATCTAGAAAAGGAGCCTTAACTCTTTCTTCTAGGGATGACATATCTCTTAAAACTTCTTGTTATGGTTACTTAGACACCTTGTAAACTAGTTGATAAAAAATCTATTTTTTAACATAAGGATTGGAATAATAAAAACCAATTTTTTTGCCGGAGCTCCTCTCATCATCACTAGAGATGTTAAAATTTCCCGTGTCAACTAGATTAGCAATGATAATTTTAATTATCCTTATTCTAGAAGTAGGATCTATATCTTCTTTAGAATATACATAATCATTTTAAAGGTTTATCCCTAAAGTGATTCAACTAAATTGAATTCACTCATCATAGACATCACTGTGTCTATCATAAAGCTCAATATTTCTTATAATTATTCTCATTTAAAAGTTTACTATTATTTACATTATGGTTCATGAAAAATACAAGAGAAGTTGAAAATAACAATAAATCATTAACAACATGGCAATCAATAAAATAATAATTTTTAAAATTTGAGATTTAACATATATAACATAAACTTTCCTGTAAATAGATATTATATCATACAAAATAACAGTTACAAAAATTCGACATATATGGGTAGAAAAAATTTATTATCAAGATCATTCCTAAATTAATAACAAAGAATTTAACATGGACAGTCAAGAAAATAATAATTTCTAAAATTTGGGATTTAACACATAATATAAACTCTCATCTATGTAGAGATTATATCATACAAAACAATAGTTATAAGAAATCAACATCTATAGGTAGAAGAACTTTATCGTCAAAATCATTTCAAAATTAACATGTCACAACTAATCAATCAATGAATTAACCTCTTGTGGATGAGTTAAAATAAAAATCAATTCAAGTAACACAATATCTCAATAATTAACATTTAATAGTAACTCTATCAATTTAGTAAATGGTCTATTGTGGTGATATACACTCACTCAATGAAAAGAACTTCCAACAAGGATAAATAATTGCCCAAAAAAATTTTATCATTCAACTCCAATTTTCCAAACACATACAAAAACATAAAAATTAATTATATATGTTAACATACTAAAAACAGTAGACTTCCTTTATACATATAAATTCTCATGAAATATACAATGAAACTATTTTGTTTAGGGTAAAAATTATTAATCTCAAATTTTTAAATCTTAATTAATTTTAAAAAATTTATAAATTAAAATTTTAAAATGCTAAACCTAGTATAACCTTGCTCTATACCATATGTAAGCAAATTTCAATATATGATTTATACTAAAATTTAGAACACTCAAAATAACATAAATTTACAGGAACTACGTAATCTAAGTATACATATAATTCATTTTTGATGGAACCATGAATGATTAGAACATATATATAGATGAATCAAAATTTTGCTCTCTTATAAAAAATACATGTAATTTAATTTATTTTCATCATAAATATTAGATATATTAGATCCTACGCAAATTTTCAACACACCGATGAATTGAGTTTAAATCCAATAAATACTTATACATAATATTTTCCAAAATTTATAAATAAATTACTCATAATTATACAAACTTATAAAAAAATATTCATTATTCATTTAACTTATTTTTATAAAATCAAAATCACCGAATCAAATTATAATAAAAATTTTAACAATTACATCCACAAGTCATGTTGGATTGCACTTTGTGAGTGCGCTTCAGGATCGTAATTCACTTATATTTGAGTCCTATATAAATTACATACTCACATCTTAGATAATTCTTTCATATATTGTAACTGATTTTGTGCATTGAGATGTCTTTATAAGCACCCCTCCCCCCCCCCCCCCTCCCACCTCTCTTTTATAACTCGTAATCTTGTTAAAAGATTTGAACTTGGTTATTGGATTTACTGTTCCTATAACTTAATCAAATCATATAGACTGTTAGCTGCTAAAAAAATCAATGATTATTTTAAAAAAATTATATACGTAATTCATGGACACAATTTTCCATAATATTATTTGAGTAATTTATTAACTTTGTACATTAGTTGTGAGTGAATGCATTGGGTATGGATCCATTTTATATTGGTCTTGATTTCAATGATCACGCCATATTTTCAACAATAATTACAAGTAAAAACAATGTTATCAAAGCCTATGAAGGTTGTATTTGATTAAAAGTTAGGTAAAATTAGTTTTAATAGAGTTAATTTTGAATTCACTAATTTTATATTAAAATGTGTATTAAGTGGGACAAATCGATTTCCAAGCTTTACCAAACAAGCACGAAAAAGTCGTGGCTGACTAATTAAAGCTTTAATGGTGGAGCTCTTCCAATGGTAGTTTTGATTGTTGAAGACGTGTAAAAGTGAATGTTTAGTGTGTATGATAGTTCGTATGAAGAAGGGTTTGATGAGTAGAGATGTCTAATCCAAATAATTTTGTTCTCCTCCAATTTTCTTTACTACAATGGGAAGAAAACGTTTCAGTGGGTCTTACTTTGATTTTTTTCTCACTCTAATTTTTGTCCTCTAGTCTTCTTTTCTTTTGAATGCACCTTAACTGAACAAATTATTCATGTCCTCTTTATTAGATGTAACTCATTTCCAGTCCTATGTGTAAAGGCAAATAATAAATAATTAATAATGTGATAAATAAGTTTGATTCTTCAAAAGATGAAGTCCTCTTAACATAAAGATAGATAAGATTAATGTTCTCGAACTTAGATTTTAATTTGTAACTGTACATTGAAGAATGAATTCTAATAAAAATGGTAACAGGAACAAACTATAAAAGAAAAATACTTTTAAGAAAATCACAATATAATTAATATGATAAGATATCTTTAACAAAACTATAACATAAATTTAATCCCGTAACAATTGACATATGAGAAGGGATATACAACTATATTTTGAATTAGGTTTTACTTTTTATTCTATTTATTATGTATTTTAAAATTTGTTTATTACTTTCTAATAAATAAATAAAAATTGAAAAAATACTCTAATTTAAATATCTTTGGATTGGATTCAGTCAAATTGAATTTGAATTTATAATAAATCACTTAGATGTTAAAATAAAAAAACTGCTATGATTAAATTGGATGACATTGTTTAAGATAAAAAGTATTGGTGACTAGTTGAAATTGGAGTTTTATCTTGAGAATTCCCACATTGAAAGTTAACATTAAATATCAGTATTCAGTACATATTATCAAAATAAATATTAATATTATCAGCAGTTGAAAGAGAAGAATATAAGCAATCCTTATCACACAATTACAAATGAAAATAAATAAATTATTTTCTTACATCTCTTTCACTTACACTCATTTTACATCTACCTTTTCTTTCTTTCTTTTTTTCTTATCTCATCATCTTTTGTTTTTTCTCTCTTTCATTTTTCTTTTCTTTCTATCACTCTTCTCTAATCACTTTGTGAAAAAATAATTTTTGGAACATAAATATGTAGCGATGACCTCTTAACTATATACACTATTTGCAGCAGCGGTGGTGGTGGTCAGAAAGTAGTAGAAACTAGCATACCCTGGATAACTGAACTACCAGAAATGTTAGGATCCTGTCCAGCAGGAGCATAACCTTAATTTTCATAGCTATGAGCATATCCACAGTATCCATTAATGCCCCTTCAGCACAGCACCTGATGCTTGAAAAATCAAGGTATAATCAGAGTGCATCCTAGACTGGAAAAACATTTCACACAAGTTATGAATATACAAGAGGTTATATTGTCTGCTGGAATCTCCGCTGTAATTCTCCATATGGCTGAAAACCTTCAGATGATCATTAATAAAATTAGGATCCAAATTTCCAACTAAAATCTGCAAAAAAAATTCAAGTCACAAACAAGAGCAGTTTCTATACTTTAAAGAAGTACGCACAGTTGTAACCATTCTTGTTGTGTGTGCCTTGACAATTCTCGTATGAAGCTGCATGTTCATAAAGGAGTGAAGTAAAAAGACGAATTATGTAGACATGGAAAAGAGCAATTCATGAATATGTAACCATGAACAAAGTTAGAAAAGGGAGAAAATATATACCAATTAATTTTACGATAAATAAAGGCTCAACTTTTTCCTTTTCTTTTCCAGATAAAGAACAATAATCTTCTACGTAGGTGCTACTTAATACTTATAGCATGCAAATCTTTAGAGTCATCTCAGAAGCAACAAAATGGTCAATGCCTAAGATTTTACTGCATCAAGGACCAT
Organism: Canavalia gladiata; assembly: GCA_037954105.1. Classification (NCBI taxonomy): domain Eukaryota; kingdom Viridiplantae; phylum Streptophyta; class Magnoliopsida; order Fabales; family Fabaceae; genus Canavalia; species Canavalia gladiata. The sequence goes on along the minus strand of CM075663.1, from coordinate 2,224,038 downwards.
CAAATAAGAAAAGATAAAACGATATTCAACAATCGAAATGAAGTCATATGTACAGAACAAACAAATAAACAAATCCATCATCAATTAACAAGAGCACATACAGATAATAAGAAGAACTAGTTGAGAAGCAACAAAATGGTCAGTGCTTAAGATTTTATTGCACCACGGACCATCAAATGAGGAAAGATAACACGATATTCAACAATAGAAATGAAGTCATATGTACAGAATAAGCAAATAAACAAACCCATCATCAATTAACAAGAGCACATATAGATAGTAAGAAGAGCTAGTTGAGAAGCAACAAAATGGTCAGTGGCATACATGCACTGCATATCTTCAGATAAGAAGTTGGACACTATTCGCCAATAGAAATTATTGGAAGTATGGTATTTTAGGTATAGAAGGAGAAAGAAATATGAAAGAGAATTGATATTGATTGAGATGTATTACAATGTGATGGGATGTTCAGCTATACTCTATTGTGTTCTCAAACTTCAAATATTAACACTTAGTTATACTAATAATTATTTTATTAATTAGGGAAACAAATTATGATAAGGTAAAAAAATGTTAGCTAATTATAAGAGATAATGAGGAAATAGGAAAACTAGTCTTAACGGATAATATAAGATATGATAAAGCATTTTTGGACATTTTCATATATTTTAACAGAAATGAAGTCAGTAAAAAATTAAAGATGCATTCAGATAAATCAGAGTAAATTTAACGGAGATAGTTGTCATACAACGACAATGGTGGAATATTATTTTGGCACCATTACAAGATAAATATACTGATCGTGGAACACAGCAAACATCTAATTTAAAATGACAAGCAAAAGTAAGGAGTGAAGACGATACAGGAGAAGAATAAAAAAAGTACATTTCACACATTATACCCAGACAAAACCTATAGACACATCCTTGAACATGATCATCTTCACCTTACTATATCTAAATTTTTCCAGCACTTCAGAAGATATACAAATAACAAGAGTTTGAAAGATCAGGTTAACTGAATGGAATAAATATAAAGTAAACTACAACCTTAACTGTGCTTTGAAATTGCAAAAGGTCAGAACAGAACCTAATCATCATGAAAATGCAAAACCACATGATAGCAGCATAGCAAAAACATATCCAGCCTGCAAAATTTAGTTTGATTAAATCAAGCAATAAATACTGGCATACCACAAATTACTTTTCTCAGGACTGGAGATTGGAAACTGTAACTTAATAGGCTATCTGAAAGAAGAACAGAAGAAATTATCAAAATAAGATCTGCTTTGGCACAAGGGAATGCTACAAAAGAAATTCAAAGATGTAGTTCTTGTGGTAAACAAATTAGAGTAAACAAAGGAACAAAGATTAAGAATGATGGACTGATCGGATACAAGTAACCAGAGAAGTTTCAAAATGTAATTTGAGTAAAATTATACCAACAAATGAAATGTCAAATTGGAGGCAAAAAACAAAACGCCACAAAATAAATATGGGCAAGGCATAAACGGACATCTGACCAAAGCAATGACATGAACTAAAATGGTAACCATTTCAGCTGAAATCAGTTCCAGGTTTCAAGATGTCACAGCCTCTAAACACCCTGCTTTGAGAAAACAGGAATTATATATAATTTTATTATTCTATTAATTTATTCAGCCTCAATTTTTTAAAGGAAATTGCTAGAAGAAATAGTTTGGCTACACATCTTGAAGGGTATAAGTGAAAAGAATAATAACATCACCATAGAAGATAATTTGAGACATAAACGTTTATAACCTGTGACCAGAAGTCATCCTTGCATGTCCCAATTTCTCTTAAGGCTATAAGCTTGGCCATAACAGGGCATGAAGTTCTGGGACAAGCTCAATCAGAAATTATTTCAATAATCTTTAGATTTTACAATAAAAGCTAACATATAAACTTAAAATCAAATTGTGAAGTCAGATTGTCCAAATGCAATCACCTTAAATTATAGAGAAGACTTACAAGCAGACTATCTCAATGAGAATTGAACTTGTTCTAATGAATGGATAACAGTCAAATTTTAAAAAGTTGTAATTTTTATGATTGATGGTTTATCTGGGGCAATTAAAAAAACATTGAGAAAGACATTGAAGACAGAGTAATATCAATTACCAGGAGGAATGGAGAATGTTTCACCAACCAATGCTATTAACTTTCATTCACACTACACACGCTTTCACACACATGCACAACTCTAAAATATTCCCATGCCACTATTCATTCAATATCATAGCCATTCCATGACACTTATCCTCAAGCCATAGAAACTAGAAAACACAAACTGCAGTAAATTTAAAATAAAAAAATATCCAGGAAAATGAGAAAAATAAGATCGTCACCTTTTATAATTTTACATCCTCAAGCCAGCAGTATCATTACCAATATTATCTTAAAAATAATTCTTTATGACCTATAGTCTTAAAGAAAATTTCTTCTACAGACAGTTAGCTCAGAACCAATTAATTATTTTAATATTGAGCAAGCATTCTTATTACAGAAGATCTTGGCTGATTGCATTAAAAAAGGACGGAACAATATTGCAACAGGGTGAATATTGCAGAGAACCATGTCAAAATGCAACAGATCTAATCAATCGAGTCCTGCGTTTCAAAAATTGGTCACTGAGTAATTGACAGTCACCCTGATAAGTATTAAATAAGCACACAAATTGGACCATCATAAACTTTATCACATGAGACAAAGAATTTTTGTTCATCAGCCCGTAGTCAATTTGCAAGATATCAAAATTAAAGAGAAGTACACGAATAAAGAATTCAACCATTACATAGAGTGAAAATATAAAATACAAGAACTTAAAACCCATTCATATTATAATATTGTCAAGCATCAAACTGTTCCTTCTAGAGCCAAACCTGTCATCACTGTGCAGAAGGCAATACTTTGGTAAAATTAAACAAATATTTACAAACATGTGCATACATTAAGAAATTCAAGTAAAATTGAAACAGATAACAAAAAGGAAGTCTCAAATTTCATTCTGAAGCAACACTAGTAACATATATTAACAGCAATAAAAGGGCCTTTCTTAGCTATATTTTTCCTCTTTTCCTTAGTGGAAGACAAGAATGAAATGTTTATGAACATTAGTAGTTTCCAGTAAAGAACTAAAAAGAATACGTTAAGCTGAAAATTGTTTGGAACATTACTCCAATGCTGAGCCTTTCCTGGCACCAATCAGGTGAACTGGCTCTAATGCTCCAAACCCATGGACAAGGTATCATCATCAGGTTAGATTTGCTACTCCCAAATCATTAGTCAATAACTGAGTGTTGCTAATTTGATATATTATTTTGCTAATCATCCGAGTTATTGGATGAGACAGGTCCCCTTGGTAAAATTTATGAGCTCTTCCTGCAATATGGATCCAGCTACAACCAGGACTTTTAACCAAACCTAAAGCCCTCAGTTTTTCTCTAACAGTTGACAAGCCATCAACCATACCATGTGATTGATATATACCACATAAAGCTATGTAGTTGCTAGTGTTATTTGGTTCTAATTGGAAAAGCTGATGAGCTGCAATTTCTCCAACTTTGACATTCTTGTGCATTACACAGCCAGCGAGCAGTGCGCCCCACATGCTTCCTGTGGCTGATGATTTCATGCTTTTCAACAACTCAAGTGCTTCCACAAGATACCCACAGCGGCTCAAAAGATGCACCATACATGCATAATGCTCAACACTGGGCTCAAATCCGTAATCTGAACAGATTGAGCTGAAAATGTGCTTGCCTTGATCTATGAGACCTGAGTGGCTACAACTGGCTAAAATTGCTGTGAGTGTGACAGGGTTTGGCCTAAATCCATTATCTATCATCTTCTTAAACAGCAAAAGTGATTCCTCCCCCTTTCCATGTACCCCATAACAAGATATCATGGTGGTCCATGTGACCAGATTTATGCAATGCATGGTCCTGAAAACCCTTTCTGAATCATTCCAGCGTCCACATTTGCTATACATATCAATCAATGCATTTCCAATAGCAGCATCTGCATCAAAACCAAAGCTTCTTATTACATACCCATGAACTTCTCTTCCTTTCAGCAAGTCTCCTTCGTTTCCACAAGCATTCAAAATGCTAGGAAGAGTCATGAAATCCACCCTCATCATCCCATTCAAACTTAGCATTTCCCTAAAACAATGCATAGCATCTGAATACAAACCAGCCCTACCAAACCCTGAGATTACCAAATTCCATGAAACAGAATCCTTACAAAACATGTTAGAAAACACACAACACGCCTGAGGCATAGCTCCAAATTTAACATAAAACTCAAGCACAGAATTGGCCACAACAACATATCCTTCATACCCAAGTCTTATCACCAAACCATGACATGTGTTTCCAATGCAAGCATCATCTACTCCTATAGAAGCCTTGAACAATGGTGGCAAGGTATAATGATCAGGCCTGAGGCCACAACACTTGAACTCAGAAAAGATTGTTAAGGCATCAGAATACATGCAACTCTGGGCATAGGAGGCAATCAAGATGTTCCATGAATACTTGTTTTTTCTGTCCAGCATTTTATCGAAAACCTTGCGAGCATCACGGAGAAGGCCCAATTTAGAGTACCCTAACACAAGGTCAGTTTCAAGAATGGAGTTGGGAAGCAAACCTTGGACGACACTTTGGGCGTGGCATTGCAAGGCAGTGAAATGTGCCACGCAACTTCGAAGTAGAAATGACAACTTTTTCCTAGTATCCATGATGGTTTAGATTATTGCTGATGTCACGGTGTTGATTGCATTCAAATGTGCAGAAAGTTCCAAATAAATACAATAATGATGAATATCTTCTAAGAGAGGCGCCACATCTAATCTCTGAACTGTGCCAAGAATTGCTTCCTGTGTATGATATCTATAAGAAATTAAAAAAAAAGTGATGATGAGGTCATAATTACAGTTGTGAAGACCTCAAAAAATTTAATATTACAACAGCAATTGTGATTTGTGATTACATTTTAATGCAGTCACTAGGGGCAGAAACTAGAAACAGATTAGTGGAAGCTGAGCTTGGCTTGTTTACTCACAATGAGCATTTTTTTTTGGCCAGGCTTGGCCTGAAAGCCTATTCAAAGGCTTCTTTTGTAATAAGGCCAATAAAGATGCCAGGGAACCTATTAGTGTAAGTAGCTAAGCAGGTCTAAAAGTATAAGCAGGCCTGTTAGTATAGGTAGGCCTATCAGCCTAAGTAGGCTAACAAGCCTATTAGTACAAGTGGGCCTCCCACAAATTTAATTATTATTTTAAATGATTTTGCAAACAATATGATCTCAGCAATATTCTTGTTGTTCATAACTGATACAAGACAGAACCACAGGGTCTATGGTCACTGTGGAGACAAATTACTAGACACATGCTTAAATACATCAAATAAGAAAAAAGAAATGACAGCATATGTATAAATTACAATGAGAAGCATGAATGACATTCCATATAAAGTAATGCAGCCATATTTTCCATGTCCTAGACTTGAAAATTCATTCCTTGTTAATTGGCATTCGCTGTCACTCAAGGCAAAGGGCTCAGGTTTAATGTTAGCTGTCTGTTCATGATGAATAATGAGATATTAGTTAAGTCACAAAGGAACAAAAGCTTGCACATCTAGAAACTAAACACTTCCTGGCTTGCAAAAAATAAGCATACTGAATAAATAGTTGAATTCAAATATAAAACAAGGAAGTGAATGAGGACAGGGGGAGAGGATCTTTCTTTGGATTGAGGACAGGATCAGAAAAATACATAGTTAATTATTTAAGATTAAACAGTGAATGACATGAAAAATGTGATTTTGAGCTGTTCTCACTTTGGTTACCGAAAATTCAAAACTGATCCAGATCATATTTACCTTTGATAAAAAAACCTTCAAGCATCAAGTGTTTGTAAGAAAAGAGGAACCTCCAAGAAGCACAGACCAATTCATCAGCAACTGGCTTCAGGGAGTTCATGGCCAGTGTATGAGATACTAATGTTGGAGCTAGCGCCTGCAAAGAATGGAGCAACAGTCGACAGCAACTGGCTTGAAGTCAACAGGCCTTGAATGCAATCATACCTTCAGCTTGAGCCTTGAAGTAAGAACCGTGTATGAAGTTAAAGTAATGTTTATTTTATAACTAGATAGCCAAATTTAACAATTAACGTATAAAATAGATAAAGGTAAATTTAAACAAAATCAGTTGAAATGGAAAAGAATCCAAATCTATATACTTCATTCAACTGTGTTTTACTTGAAGCAACCAAAATAGAGAATTTTAGGAACACAAATGTGTAAAATATTAGCTTCTATACCAGAACCCGCATTGGAAAGACGGATTAAAAAGTTACAAAAGTATATGGAAATAAAACTGTGACGGCATAGCAGCCATTTAGAAAACCTACTTGCATAAAACATAGTGGTTCAATTTAGGAAGAAAAGAAATGAATGGGGCAAAGGGGGATTCAAGTTGTGCAGAATGCAGATATCTTGAGTGGAAGAACCAACAAAATCCAAGCCAGCTGGTAAATAGTTAGATACTATATTCTTAAGCATGTTGGCCGGTATTCATTCTTAATGTGTCAAGTGTATGAAAAAAAAAACTGGTAGGGGAGACAAAAATTACAATCGGAAAGACGGACAGAAAATAAGGACTTTTTTTTGTCTGCCAACAGGGACCCTTCCTTGTTATAATGTTGTCATTTTGGAAAATTTGTGTTTATGTGTATAACACAAATCGAACATTGAAATGATTATACGTGCCAAAAGAAATCCATATTGCAAGATCTAAGAATGGTCACATTTAAACTGTGACATAGAATACCCAAATAAAACTGGTCATCACCTCCGCATTTTGTAATATACAAATGAGAACATTTCCAACAAAGTAAACAAAATCATTCTTCACATGCCTCAAACCTTGTGGTGCAAAACTATCATTTGTTTGCAAAGTTCTACGTCTAGAGTCAATTCATCTTTTTATATTTTGTGAAAGATATGTGAAAAAATTGACCAAGTTTGACTCCTTGGTGTCATCACCCAATAAATTAAAGCCAAAATCAAGGGTAGTAGACAATCAAAGAGGCAAGAATGTCATGACTAAACCTAACCTCCTTGCACATCAACAATTTACATTAGTTCAGACATTTCATCAAACAGGTAAGAGGCAAATTGGTTAAATCCCCAAAGTCCTCACAGCTCAAGGCATCAACTCAATCATTGATCAGACTAGAACGCAATTACAAATTCGGACCAACAGGGTCAAGTACTCAAACAACTATCTACTTGTCATGTCATGCATAAACTTAACTTCCCTGCACATCGACATTTTACATTAGTTTAGGCATTTCTTCAAACAGATGGGAGGCAAGTTGGTTAAATCTCCGAAGTCCTCACAACTTAAGGCATCAACCACACCACCATTTAACATGACATGGGGAGAGACTCAATCATTGATACAAACGAGAACGTGATTACAAATTCGAACCAACAAAGGCAAACTACTCAAACAACCAAGTATGTGTCAAATTGTCAAAAGCTTCAGATCAAGAATCAATATGAGAGAGAATGGCTTACCGTGAGGAGTGAGCGAGCGAATGGAGAAGTTATCGGCGGGAAGGGACACCGCCGACGGTAGTGTTTGGCGGTAAAAGGTAGTTTCAGATACTAACAGAAAGATGTTGTCAAAACATGTCAGGAACAAAGAGTATCGTTGTTTGGTTACGCAAAATTATTCTCGTAACTATCAACTTGTAAATATTCCATGTGTCTATATCTATAACACCCTTTTAATTTGTGTTATTTAATATAATTTTTTTGCTTAATCAATTTATTAATTTTATTTTTTATTCAATTTATTTTAGTTTCTATATTTTTTATGATTTTAATTTTTTTATTTTATAAAAAATATTATTTTGATTTTAAAAGTGTTAATTTATACAATTTAATTTTTAAATTTATTTATTTTCTATATTTTAATCTTTCAAAAAATTGTTTAGTTAAAAAATATCAATTTATATATTTTGATTTTGAATTTTTTAATTTTTTATTTATATTCTTTTCATATATTATTTATATTTATGGAAAAATATCAGATTATGAATAAGTTAATATCAAATTATATATCTCAAAAAAATTTAGAAACTAAAACTACATACAGCTTAACTTTTTTAATTAAACTTTACTATTTACTTAAATAACGTTATCACTTACTAAAAAAATTTTAAAATTAAAATCAATAATTTTTATTAAAATCTTAAAAAACTGGTAAAAACTAAAACCAAAAATAAAATAAGAGATAAAAACTTCATTAATTTTTTTTTATAAAATTTTAAAAGTATTCAGTATTATTATTTTTATATTTATCCTTCATTAATATTCAGCATTTTTAATTTCCACATTTTGATTAATAAGTATAATAAATAATTTTAAATAAAATTTAAAATATTGTAATAATTTTTTAAAAATTAATATAATAATTCGTTTCTTAATCTTTATGTTTTAGATAAAAAAAATTCTAGAAAAAGAGGAAGTGTATCATTCTCATGATTGGTACAAATTTTTGAAAAATTCACTAAATATAATTGATGTTTAAAAATATATCTGTTTATGTTATTTAGTTTCTTTCTTTACAATGAGGAGTGAATATATTATGCTTCTCTTTGATTGGCCATTCAAACAAGATTCTGAACATAAACACAAATTGGTTTATATCGAAAAAAATTTCCACACATGTAAATAAATACTAAAAGATATTTATTTATATATATTAAAATATATCCATTTATATCTAAATGTTTATAAGTAAAAAAATCATTAATATTAATAGAGATATTAGATTCATAATTAAGTAAAGATGGATAGTTATAAAAGTATGTTAGAATCTAAGTTAACAAAAATTTTAACAGAAAAAATAATATATAAATTGATAATACACTTAATGATCAAGTTTGACCTTAATTTATTAGAATAGACTAGATACTATTAAATTGGGCTTTAACCATCACATAAATGTTAAAGACTATATAATATACCTCAATTGACAACTTTTTCACTTTCATTTTCTTTTAACCATTTGAGTTTTATAAAACATTTTCGTAAATATTAAATGTTAACCAAATATATTATTAATTTATCTAAATAATAATATTCCTTATAATAATATTTCTAAATATGATATGGTTGAGAATTTAATTACACAGCTTCAAACAAACAATATTAAAAAGAACATTGGATTTAAGCACTTAAGAATCAATTAATAAAAAAAGCACTTAGGAAAAAGAAAAAATTCCCCTAGCTCTAACGTTTACCCTTTCAAATATTCCTCCAAAGCATTGATTCCTCCATCGCCATGTCTCTAAACTGTAACACCTCTTCCTCTTCAACAATTCCGAGCTTTAGTGTATGGTATTCATCTTCTTTGGAACTGCAATTCCAGGTAAATCTCCTTTTTTGTTTAAAGAAAAAGAACCTTTGTTATTCTTATTTTGTGCTGGTTCAGAAAAATTGAATTGTATACTTCTGATATTGTAATATTTATGGTACACCTTCGGCACAGTTGGTTTTTTTTTTTTTTTTGTGTGTGTGTAATATTGAGCATTTGAAAGAAACTTTTCTATAATAGTTTAGTTATTAACTTATTATTCTTCTAAATGTTTTTTGATTGTGTCTATGATAGGAATTAAAGAAAATTTGTGTTTGTTTAGATTTTTTTTCTTTTCCTCCTATGGAACATAGATGGATATCTTCACTAAACCTTTTGGAGCCATTCAGTGCTATGGGAAAACTGTACCTTTTTCCATCCAATATGTTTATTGTTGAAGTAGTTATTTATTATGTATTTTCAGTGGAAACATTTCAAATGGTTGATAGCAATGCTTCTAATGGTTATGAATCCCCTAAAGAAACTCAAAATCCCATACCAGATGGGAATGCACCTTCTGAAATTGATCTTGCACTAGCACAAAATGTGCAAGAATCTCCCCCTCTTGAAAAAAGGCATAAATTTTGGGAAACCCAACCTGTTGGGCAATTTAAGGATATAGGAGACCCAAGTTTGCCAGAAGGACCTATTGAACCCCCAACCCCTTTATTTGAGGTCAAACAAGAACCTTACAACCTTCCAAACCACTATGAATGGATCACTTGTGACATCAACTCAGAGGAAATGTGCAATGAGGTCTATACCCTTCTTGCTAACAACTATGTTGAGGATAATGAGAACATGTTCAGGTTCAACTACTCAAAGGAGTTTCTAAGGTGGGCCTTGCAGCCTCCTGGTTATTTTAGAAGTTGGCATATTGGTGTTTGTGTCAAAAATTCCAAGAAATTGGTTGCTTTCATCACAGGTATTCCGGTTAGAATCCGAGTTCACAATGAGGTTGTTAACATGGCAGAGATTAATTTTCTGTGTGTGCACAAGAAGCTTAGATCAAAGAGGCTTGCACCAGTAATGATCAAAGAAGTGACAAGGAGGGTGCACTTGGAGAACATGTGGCAAGCAGCATATACTGCAGGAGTGGTTCTTCCTACTCCTATAGCAAGTTGCCAATATTGGCATAGGTCTTTAAATCCAAAGAAACTAATTGATGTTGGTTTCTCTAGGCTTGGTGCAAGAATGACAATGAGTAGAACAACAAGGCTTTTTAAGCTACCAGAGTCAACAATAACACCAGGGTTCAGAAAAATGGAAATCCATCATGTTCCTGCAGTGACTAGGCTGCTGAGGAACCACTTGAACCACTTTGTTGTTGCTCCTGATTTGGATGAGAATGATGTGGGGCATTGGCTTCTTCCAGAGGAGAATGTTGTTGATAGTTATGTGGTTGAATGTTTTGAAACTCTTGAGATCACTGACTTTGTTAGCTTTTATACACTTCCTTCTGCTATCCTTGGCAACCAAAATTATTCACTTTTGAAAGCAGCTTATTCCTTTTATAATGTGTCTACAAAAACCCCTTTGCCTCAGCTGGTGAATGATGCTCTTGTTGTGGCAAAGCAAAAGGAGTATGATGTTTTCAATGCATTGGATATCATGCAGAATGAAACATTCTTGAAGGAACTCAAGTTTGGACCAGGGGATGGGAAACTTCACTGCTACCTTTACAACTACAGATTAAGCCATGCACTGAAGCCATCAGAGCTTGGGCTTGTGCTGTTGTAGTCCTAATTTTGGAATTTGATTATGATATGAACAATGGATTTGGAAATCATGATGGTTTTGTTGGTGGATTTTGTGTGGTTTCATAAATAGTATTTGGTGGGAGATCTACAATTATACCTTATATTATGCTTTGCCTTTTGAACTAATAAAATAAACTTTGCCAACTTCTAGTAGGCAATTCTTGAGGGTCAAAGATGGCAGCTGGTAGAAGAACCAAAGAAATATTAATTCCAGTTTCAAAATTTCTTTTTTCTGGTATATTGAATGGTATGTCTTTTAATTTCATCTTTCTTGCCTTTTTATTAGCATTTCTTTATCATTACTGAATATTGGCCATAATTGGTAAGTTTGTCATAAAATGTAAAATATTTGGAAAAGGTTAATAGAACTTGGTGAAGCTGCCAATCCACGTTCTTTCCATCATTATCTTCAATGTTTAAAATAAATAGTATTTCCCTTTTTAATTAATTAACAAAATTAGTTGGGTGATATAGAATTTAGAGTTATTGATGTAGTTTTCCCCTTATCTTGTTTACATAATTGGTAGTAGATTCAGGTAATTGTGAGGGATTCAGGTAATTTAGCTGAAGTTATAGTTTCAAAATATCGTTCTTTTAAAAATTATGTTAAATAATTATTACTCACTAATTTTAATTTTGTTAATATCTAATTACCATGCACTAATAATTTTTTTTAATTATCATTCTCAATAATTATGTAATGTAATTAATTAAAAAAATAAAAAATTTACAAGTTTATTAATTAATTTATTAATTAAAAATATAAAATTTTAAATAATCCTTCATAATTATATATTTATCTCATATCTATCAACCAAATAAAGGTACAACACCTCTTATTTGATTAACTAAAATTATTAAGCTTGATTAATTTGTGATAATTAAAAAACAATAGAATAAATATATTTATGAAAAAAGTATTTATTAAAAAAATAGAATTTGATTAGTTAAATTATAATTTTTTCATTCGAAAAAAATTAATTACACATGATAGAAGATAATAAAACTTTAATATAAAAGAAAAAAAATCATAATATAGAGAAGAGATTAAAAAAATAGACTCGTGATATAATAAATTTCTTGAATAATTTCTTTAAAAAAATCTTATGAAATATAAAATAAATATGAAGTGATAAATTAAAAAAAAATAATGAGCATACATACCAATAATATTTACACTCTAATATATCTAAAAGTATTTACATTATAGTTCGATTTGATTTTAGATAAAAAAAATTTATCTAAATTAATTATACAAAATATTTATATTTAGTTTGGTTCAATTGAAATATATTAAAAAAATAAACTAAACCAAACTAATTTTTTACAATTTGATTTGATTTTTCAATTTTTTTATTTTGTTTTAAAAAAAATTATCAACAAAAAAAAGTAAGTAATAAATTTTAAAAAATTTAAAATTAATATTGATTAAACACAAAGCAGAAATGACATTTATACTCAAACATATTTAACATAAAATTTAGACTAACACATTATCTCTTATGTCAAAAAGAATATTAACAATAAAAAATATTAACAAGATATATAAATTTTAGACATTATAGGTAGACAACAAATGACAACTTAAGATATAATAATTTAGTAATATAAAATTCAAAATATATAAAATTATATGTAATTTAATTTAGTTTGATTCTGATTTACAAAGGAGACCATGAATTAAATTGAACTACACAAAAAGATACAATTTTAAAAATTTTAACTTTTAACTTTTTTTTATTTTCAATTCAATTTGATTTAATTGTGCGATATAAACTGAATTATTTCGATTTTTAACAGCTTTAAATACATCTATTTTTTTTTCTATATATCTCATTGTATCACCTATTTTGTATATATCCCATCTTTTTTTATTTTTTTTCTCTCTGTCTCTCGTCTTATCACTCAATACACCTAATTTTGGAGTGTATGAATATTACCGTTTGAATTAAATAAAATAATAAAAAATTGATTGATCGATGATTTAAATATATTTTTACCTTTCTTTTATAGATGTAGAGGAAGAGTTCTCTTTCAAATGTTCTTCTTTTACATTATCTTAAGATGATATGTAAAATAAGAAGAAAATAAAAAAGATACAAAGAAACAAGAGAATGATAAAGAAAGTAAAAATAGGAAGAAAAATAAATTGTTTGGATGATATATATATATATATATATGAAAGAAAAAGAAAAAAAAATTATTTAAATAAATGGAAATAAAAATAACAAGGATAGATTAATAGTAAATATTTTATTTTATGTTACTTTAAAAAATTTTAAAATATATTTGTTATTATTATTTTTTATTGTAATATATATTTTTTTTTTAAAATATTTAATAATTTTAATAATTAAAAATAAATAACAAAAATCTCCTCCTATATTTTGGGAGGATAAAATTTACATTAAACTAAAAAAAATTTTAATTCAATGAATGTAACGTTAAAAAATATTCATCATCTTATTTTCTTATTTTCTTATTTTCTATTTTTTCCAAAATAAATAAAGCATTATTAATGAGACTCTTCTTTATTAATAAAATTTATCTTTAAAATAAATTCAATTTATATATTATGGATAATATATTCATCTTTAAAATAGATTATATGTTTATCTTTTAAATAAAATATTTATCTTCAAAATAAATTATATGGTTATTTTATGAATAAAATTTTTTAATTTAAATTTAAGTTTAAATTCAGACCCTACCATATAAGTATTTACATGCTTAACCTCATTGTGGAAAAGATTTCAACACCTTCTAGTTGCCTCAAACCTTCATGGCTGTAAAAAAAAAAAAACTTGGATGGACATAGTTTTTTCTTTTTGACTTTTGTTATAATATCTTTGTTTTAGAGATATTTTTATCTTAATTTTAAATATTTTTATATTATTATTTTCGAAAGAATTAAAAAAATTTAGATGAAATTATAAAAATTAAAATATTAATTATGTAATAAATAAGTTTAATTTTCTACTGATAAATTAGTAAAATAATCATTTTTCATTAAATAAATGTAAAATTTCAATATATTAGTAGGGATATATATTCACAAACTGAAATACATTAATTTAAGTAAAAAAATCATCTAATTTGGTTACCAATTACCATCATTTTATATGTTTTAGAATGTGTTGGATTTCAGAAATCAGGTCCAGAATATGAGAGGCGAGGTAAGAAGTGAGTTTTAGGGTATATTACAAGTTCCAAAATACTCAAAATGTCTTAAACTAATCTAAAGTTAACATCTTTAACTTATATATGCTCAACCTTTTAACATCTGATAATAAACGATCAAGATGATCGGTGCTGAACCTTTCTTTTCATGGTCTGGGTTTTAAATTAAAATTGCATGATATCTGTAAGGACCAATTCATATTTTAACCAAAAATATGTAATTTTCGTATTACTATTTGTTTGTTATATTGGCTTAAAAAATATAACGTTTTAATAGATTCAAACATTAGAAATTATTTTTAAAAAATTGCATTTATGAGAGAACTAAATAAAAAAATACCTATAGATCAAATTTAAATGGTATGATATATACAGAAGAAGCAAATTCATATTTTAAAATTTTTTCCATGGATCAAGGAGCCGTGAAGCATCTGAAATCTAATATCACTTCTTGGACTTTGGAAAATAGACGTTAGATCATGAGATATATGGGGTACGAAGTGGGTAAAATGTGTTGAACAGGTGATAACATACCACAAATGCCTTGAAGGCAATTTAGAGCTAACAACTTTAAAATGTGAGATTCAACCAATTGAAGATTCATTAACAAATGTAATGCCTTTTTTAAGGCAAAGATTAACATAAATCTTGTTTTTCATATAATTTTAATCTTCTTGTTTTCTAACAATTACGTTTATTTATGTATAAAATCTTCACTATCAAAATAGTTTTTATTTTTAACTTTTTCTTTGTTTGGATTATGAAAAAAATAAAAAAGAAAAAAGAAAAATAAAAAAAAGTAAATTATTTGGATGAATGAAAATATAAAAAAATTATTATTTTATTTTGATGCATGAAAAAGAAAAGAAAAATATATATATATTAATATTATATTTTTTATATAAATTTAGAAAAATAAAATTTAACTTAAAAAATTTAATATTTTATTGTATATTTTTATTAATTTAATTTTATTTTTTTAGAAATATATAAACATTAAATAATTTAACATAAATAAAAAATAAAATAAAACCTTCTCCTTCATTTTTCATCTAAAAATCAATAACTTTTCCTGTGAAACTGGTAAAAATTATTTATTTTTCTTGTATTTTTATGCATAAATAAAGAATGGAAGAACTTTTCAATGTCTCTTTTCTCTTTCATTTTCTCATTTATTTCTTATCCAACCAAAATATTATATTTATTAAAAAAAATATGTGAAGTTTAAAAATTAAATTAAAAAATATAAATTTTTATTTTTAAACAATTACTTCATCCAAACAAAATATTATATTTATTTAAAAAAAATATGTGAAGTTTAAAAATTAAATTAAAAAAATAAAAAATTTTATTTTTAAACTTTTTCATTTATCTTTCAACCAAATAAAAAAATAAATGAATATATATATATATATTCTTTCCTTCAACACATACAAATTATTAATTAAGATTTTTCTTTAAATTTTATATGTCTTCTGTAAACTCTATCTTGTCTATTTCTTTATTTTATTTTATATTAATAATCGTTTGATAATTATATTTTAAGTAAATATTTTTAAATGTAATTTATTTTACATTGAATAGTATTTTTAAATGGAATTTGTAAAGTTTTTTTATCTAGGTAAAAAAAAATCACAAGAATCACTAATCAAATTTGCACTTACATCATAGTTGACTCTCAAAGCGACATATAATAATCAAGCCATTCTCTATAACGTTTACATTAATCTATTAATTTTTTCCGGTAAATATCAATGGTTACAAACAAGTAAACCAAAGACTCGGAAATATCAAGGAGAAATAAGACAAAGCATTAGAAACAAAGGGGTAGTTATGCTGTCACGACCCACATTTTCTGTTAAAAACAACAAAATTATACAACATTCTTATATTATTTATACTATATTTTAGTAACATTTTTTAATTTTTATTATATTAATAAATTTATTTCATATTTTTCTTATACTATTTATTTTTTATTGTAAAAAAGTTAGATTTAATTTTTCTAAAATGATAAAATGTGTTATAGAATAAAATAAATTATAGTCAGTGATTAAAAAAGATAAATGGATAAGATTATAATAAAAATTAAGAATATATAATAAAAATTGAAATTATTAAAAATTTTAATTGTTAATTTTTTAATAAATAATTATAAATGTAATTTATTTTAAAATATAATTTTTTATTTTAAATGTGTTATATCCCAAAAAGTTATACAAATTTATTGGATAAATATAATTTAAAAGGAAAAGTTAAAGAGAAAGGAGTTTTAGAAAGAAAAAAAAAATATAGTAACTAATAACTGAACACATAATTGATTTTGAGCTTACCAACATGTGTTGAAGTTGTGAAAATGATTCGAATCTTATAGCATCAATTTCAAGATTTTATATGTATAAAAATATGATGCTAAGAAAGATTTTTACTTTAGTTATTGATTGTGTATCGAGGGATTAGGTTTAGAGATAACAATGTCACAGCCCTTAAATTGATCAGTGTATAGCCTAAACTAATAACAATACTATTTAATTTCACAAGTTTAATTAACATAATTATTATTTTTAATATAGGTTTAAATATGATTTAATTTTTGTAAATACGATGACTTTTATTTTTATTTTTTTTATAACTTTTAATTTTATCTTTATTATTAACTCTGTTAGATATTTGTTACTTAACTAATAAATATTTAGTTAAACTATGTTGCATGTACCAACTTATTATATATATATATATACATATATATATATATATATAATATGTTAATTCCTATATTTTCCTTAAATTTTTAATTGAATTTTCATAATTTACAATTTTTTAATTAAATTTTTATAATTTGAAATTTTATAATTAAGCTCTTAATAATTAACATAATTAAATATGAATGATATGAATTTTTTTATTTGATAAATTTTATATTTTTTTATCTCTATTATTATTATTAACTTTTAATATTTTTTATGATTTTTTTTACAAATATTTCTTTCCAAATTCCTAAATTTATTTTTATGAGGTAATGTATTTAATGCTGAACTCGTGTTACGTTTAACATCAATTTATCACTGAATGTAAAAGTTAAGAAATTGAAAGGAAATCATGATTAAAAAATATTAAGAATTAATTATTAGTAATAAAGAAAAATAGGTAAGTTATCAATTAAAGAATATCATATTATCTATATTTAATGGAGACTAAATTGTGTTAATTGTTAATGATTTAATTAAAATTAACACTATAAAAATTTAATTAAAAATTTTTAAATAACGATAGTTTAATTATAAATTTAATATAATTATATAATCTAAAAATTAATTTAACCAATAAAAATTTAGAATATATTTAAGCTATAAATGTAAAATAATTATTCAAACAAAAGATATTTTAAGATATGTTTAAAATATATTTTAATTAATTGAAAGTTAAAATTATTAGTTAAATTTTTTTAAGATATTTTAAATTTATTTGGCAAAGTAATTTTTTTTAAATAACTATCAGAATATATTTTTATATTTTTTAATATTTTTAAAAATAGTATTCAAACGAGAGTTTAAACTATTCTACATCAAACAAAAATAAAAATATTATTCTTATTTTTTAATATATGTTTATAATTTAATTTTTTATTTATATTTTTATAAATCTAATATTCTTTCATTTTTTCATAATGATATTATTACTTTAAAAATATTTATTTTTCATATTATTATAAATATTACTTTTAAAATTATTATTTTTAATAGTATATTATTTATTTTAATTACTGTATTATTTATTTATTTTAAAATATAATATAATATTTAATAATAAAAATTAAAATTTTTAATAAATTATTTTTATAAAATATTTGAAAATTAGTTATATAGAAATTTTAAAATAAATATTTTTACTTTTAAAAATAAAATATTTTATTTAATTAAATTTTAATTTTTTAAAATATATCATATTTTCAATAAACTTCCAATCTATTAATTAATTTGATATTTATATATTATTTTATATTTATCAAACAATTCAAAAATATTAAAAGCTTTTAATTTAATATACAAGCATATCTATTTTTAATTAATTTTTATCTTTCAATATTTATACTAAATTTTAACATCTCTAAAATAACAAAGTGTGTCATACATCAATAACTCATCAACAATCCGAAGGTCATAAATTCACATCATTTTAATATTAATATTTATAAAATAAAATAAAACTGCATAATGTTCAAAAAGAGACCGCCAAACACAATGGAGACCTACCAATGGTATAATCCACCGGAAGAACCCTCATTCCGATAATAGTTTTTTTAATTTATTATTTATTCATAAATTAATATACAATTAAAAATTATTTATATCTAAAAAAATTATTTTAATTTTTACTTGATTAATATTTTTTTTACTTATATATTAAAATTAAATTTAAATATAAATTATACAATTATCAAAGTGCGTCACTTAAACTCGGTAAATTTATAATGTATATTTTATTTAAAATCTTAAATTTATTATTCAAATTAAAATTATAAAGAAATTTTTATCAACATCATCGTTCAATAGGAGTTTATCAATGTTCTAAATTAACTCCATGGATTAAATTCTGAGTCATGAATTGGGAACATTGTTATAAAGTAATATGGTTATTGATCATTGTTTAGCTGAACTTTGTTACAAAATTAGAATTTATTTTACATAATGAATTACACTAACTCTTTACCACTAAACCTGTTTGGATTATGATTGATAATTATTAAATAGCTTCAAAAGTTAAAACTTGTTCATGCTGATGGAAACGAGTTATAATTCTTTTAAAATTATATAAATTAGTTATTTTAAGTATGTATGACTTTAAAATTTTATCATAAATTCATAATTTTATAAAACATTTATTTTAATTTTTTAGTGCAAAATAATAATAACAAATAAAACAATTTTTATAAAATTAATAATTAATATAAAATTTTAAAAATTTTAAAAATTTTAAAAACTAAAATATTTAATTTATATGATTTTAAAGATTAATTGAAAACTTTACTTTAGTTAAAAAATAACCTCAAGCATAGGTTACATTACATAAAAGTTGAGGTAGAGGATGATTCTGTCAAGTGTCAATGTCAATTTAAAACTATTGAGTATTGAACAAAAAATTGGTGTCTAATCTAAAATTATTGTATTTTTATGATGTCATTTTCATATAATGATGTGGTTAAATTTTTTATCCATAAAAAAAATCATAAAAGTTCAGCCACATATCATATAAAAATTACATATAATAATCCAAGATCAAACTTACAGAATAATTGAAGCTATATACTTTTTATTGGAAAAACTAAACCATCCCTCTTGTAATATCAATTGTAAGCTTCCCTTTTAAAAATATAATAAATAAACACTTTTTTTTTAATTTATATTCTAGAACATATAATAAAAAGTCATATATAATAAATATTATTAAAGATGTCATGAAAATTAATAATATGATAATCAAATAGTAGAGCAGCCCCATTGTTGTCGTTTCTCAAACCCTAACTGAAAGCACAAAATTACAAATCCATACATAATAATCCGAATTATTAAAAAATAACCAAAGAATCTAAATTGACCAAGGAACTGCCATTAAAAAAAATTTATTATTATTATTATTGACAGAACAAATAAAAATATTCTGTATAATAACTAATTACTATTTTTACGCTATATTAATTAATAATAAATTTTATTATTAACTTGATTTAGATAAGCCTTGTAGCTCAAAATCTAGCATGTTTTCATCACACATCCAATTAGTAATTATTTTATAAATAGAAAGTTAATACATGATTGCTTTGTGACTCTAAACAGATACAAATCCAATTAAAGAAAAAAGAATGAAGTCAAATAATTATAATTCTATTTCATCTGAGTCAAATTCATACGCCCAAGAATTGAATAATGAATCCTCTTTCAGCAGACTTTCTAGAATAACAGCAAAACATGAATATTTTAAGCCAATATTGATTGCTGTTAGTCTGTTACATACATAACTCACCGTTCTTCTCTCTCTAGAAAAACTTTTCATTCCAAGTCCATAAATAAACACAATAGAATAGTATTAGCATTAATCAAATCAAAGTCATAAACAATCTCCCACTTTTCAAACAAATATATTTTTATTTTAAAGTAACATTAATTATTATTATTATTATTATTTTATACTCTTATGAAACATCAAAATATAATTACATGAGAGAAATTATAAATAATTTTAATATAAAATTAATTAAAAAAATAGTAATAGTATAAAAATTTTCCATCCTCTTATTCAATTATAAAGTATCATATAATTAAAATTATTAGTTTTTTAATAATTATTTTAAAATTTATATTAACCTTTTTAATGTGCATTTAAAAATTTATAATAAAAAGCTTTTATTTAATAAAAATATATATAAATTTTTATTGTATACTTTATATACATATTAAAAAATTTATATTTATATTTATAATATTTTTTAATTAATTATAATAATTTTTTTTTGTATAAACAGTATATTAAAATTAAACTTTTTAATATAAACAATAATTACTTTTCTTAATTAACTGTTTTTTATCCAAGCTACATATATCATTAAAAACAATACAACTCCAACAGATATATAGAATCATTATATACAACAAAGTTTTATTTCTATAAATTTTTAACATATATATTTACATTAAATAAAACCAATCTTTTACTAGTTGGTTTATGTATTTAATAATTTTTAACTAATTTTAAATTATAAAAGTTTATTAGAACATATTATTTCACCTAATATCTTAACCGTTAATATATATATATATATATATATATATATATATATATATAGTTCTTAATGTGAAGAGACCAAAAGTAATTGAGGAAATATGCTTCTAGACATATGATATGATGTCGCCACCCATTACGACTTAATCTTCATTAATTTTCTTCTTTGCAATTTCCATCTTAGACTCACTCCTCTTCCCTCTATGCAACGTCTTTGACTTCTAACCTCTTTCTCTCGCCAACACGTTTCGTTATTCTTCATATTCTTCATATTCTTCTTCTTCTTCTTCTTCTTCTTCTTCAACACCCTTCTCTTATATATCCTTTCCTCTCTCTTCATCCACCCTTTTCTTTCTCAAAGTGTTCATCATAAAACTACTACATACATACATACATATATTATATATTTATATATTTGGTGCACATCTTGTTCCGGGTTGGTTTTGTTTCTTCAACCTTTCACATGTTTTCATTGTCACTTGTTGATGAATCAGAATCATGGGTTCTAAGAAGCCACAGTTAACAACTTCTCCTAAACAACAAGAGCTTTCTACCATTATTTTCCCTCAACTACCAAAATCAAAGTCAAGTTCAAGTAACACCTTTAACCCACTTGAGAGCCACCCTTTGAAGTCAAGATCATCTTCATCATCTATGTCCATTCACTCTTCTGGTAGCTCTGGTAGGAGCAGGAGCAACTACAACTCATTAGTTCATCATGAAGCAAGTTACATGAGCCACTCAGGATCCACCAAACCTGTGAGGTATGGTTCAAAGGGTGGTGGTGATTCTGAAGGACTCAGCAGGTCACAGAAGGAGCTCAAAGATGAGGATGCAAGGTTGGTTTACATAAACGACCCTGACAAGACCAATGAGGCTTTTGAGTTTTCAGGGAACTCAATCCAAACTGCGAAGTACTCCATCCTCACTTTCATACCAAGGAACCTGTTTGAACAGTTCCACAGAGTTGCTTACATCTACTTTCTCATAATTGCAATCCTTAACCAGCTTCCTCAGCTTGCAGTGTTTGGGAGAGGTGTTTCCATCTTGCCACTGGCCTTTGTGCTCTTTGTTACAGCTGTCAAAGATGCTTATGAGGATTGGAGGAGGCACCAAAGTGATAGAATTGAGAACAACAGGTTAGCATCAGTTTTGGTTAGTGGCAATAGTTTCATAGAGAAGAAATGGAAGGATATAAGGGTTGGTGAGGTCATAAGAATCAATGCAAATGAAACCATTCCTTGTGATATTGTTTTGCTATCAACTAGTGATCCAACTGGGGTTGCATATGTGCAGACTATTAATCTAGATGGAGAGTCCAATTTGAAGACCAGGTATGCAAAACAGGAGACATATTTGAATAAGGAAGGGTCTGGAGGGTTGATTAAATGTGAGAAACCAAATAGAAACATTTATGGATTTGTGGCTAACATGGAAATTGATGGCAAGAAGTTGCCACTTGGATCCTCCAACATTGTGCTTCGTGGATGTGAACTCAAGAATACTAGTTGGGCACTTGGTGTTGCTGTGTATTGTGGAAGTGAGACAAAGGCTATGCTTAATAGCTCAGGTGCTCCTTCTAAGAGGAGCAGGTTGGAGACACGCATGAATTTTGAGATCATCATGCTATCTTTCTTCCTTGTGGCATTGTGTACAGTCACATCAGTTTGTGCTGCTGTGTGGTTGAAGCGCCACAGGGATGAGTTGAACCTCTTGCCATATTATAGGAAACTGGATTTTTCAGAAGAAGGGGAAGTGGACAGCTATGAGTACTATGGTTGGGGGTTGGAAATTTTCTTCACTTTCCTCATGTCAGTGATAGTGTTTCAGGTCATGATTCCCATTTCCTTGTACATTTCCATGGAGCTTGTTCGTGTTGGCCAGGCCTACTTCATGATAGGAGACAACAGAATGTATGATGAGGCAACCAAGTCAAGATTTCAGTGCAGGGCTTTGAACATTAATGAAGATTTGGGGCAAATTAAGTATGTTTTCTCAGACAAAACTGGTACACTCACTGAGAATAAGATGGAGTTTCAATGTGCTAGCATTTGGGGGGTTGATTATGGCTCTACAAAGTCCAGTGTGGAGGATAAGCAAGTTGAATATTCTGTGCAAGGTGAGAGTGATATTTATTTTGTTATTCCTCAAATTTGTTAGTCCATTCTAATACACTCTTTTTTAGGATTGCCTTCAATGCATCCTGATATTGTTAATAATTGAAATAGTAACATTTTGTTGTTGTTGTTGTTGATGTGTGTTCTCAGTGGATGGAAAGGTCTTGGAACCAAAGATGAAGGTGAAAGTTAATCCAGAGCTTTTGGAATTATCAAGAAGTGGGCTTGGGAATGACGAGGGAAAACGGATTCGTGATTTCTTTCTAGCACTAGCAACCTGCAATACTATTGTGCCTCTTGTTGTTGACACACCTGACCCTGATGTGAAGCTGATAGATTACCAAGGGGAATCACCAGATGAACAAGCATTAGCTTATGCTGCTGCTGCCTATGGTTTTATGCTTATAGAACGAACCACGGGCCATATAGTCATAGATATTCATGGAAAAAGACAAAGGTAATTGAATTTTTGTTTTTGATAATTCTTTTCTTTTTCTTTCTCCAAAAATGGTTACAGACAAACTTTCTATTTTTACAATGAAAATGATGAATCAATCTGTTGTTAATAGTCTAATATAAGCGTTGTTTAAGCAGATAGGAAATGTTTATCTTATTGTTTTACCTAAAAAGTTACTAGTACTGATCATTATTGTCGTTAAAGTCTTGATTCTTGAATATACACATAGTAAGTTTACTTAATCTTGATGGGTTGGATAATAAACATGAGATGAAGCTTCCTATAATGCGGTTCAATGGTTATTATCCTTTTGTTTCTAATGAATCTCTCCATTGTGAGCATTGCAGGTTCAATGTCTTGGGTATGCATGAATTTGACAGTGACAGGAAGAGGATGTCAGTTATCTTGGGGTACCCTGACAATTCTGTGACAGTTTTTGTCAAAGGAGCAGACACATCCATGCTTAGTGTGATAGACAAATCATTTAACATGGACTTAGTACGAGCCACTGAAGCACATCTTCACTCTTATTCTTCCATAGGTTTGAGGACACTTGTAATTGGGATGAGGGAGTTGAATGCTTCAGAATCTGAGCAATGGCATGCAGCCTATGAGGCTGCAAGCACTGCTATGTTTGGCAGGGCTGCTATGCTCCGCAAAGTTTCTAACATTGTAGAGAACAATCTCAGCATATTAGGAGCATCTGCCATCGAAGATAAACTGCAGCAAGGTGTGCCTGAAGCCATTGAGTCTCTAAGAGCCGCAGGTATTAAAGTGTGGGTTTTAACTGGGGACAAACAAGAAACTGCCATATCCATTGGCTACTCCTCAAAGCTTCTAACAAGCCACATGACTCAAATTATAATTAATAGCAACAATAGAGAGTCATGTAGAAAGAGTTTACAAGATGCCCTTGTCATGGCTAAAAAACTCGTGTCCACATCTGGGGCTACCAGCAATATTGGAGGAAGTTCTGATGCACTTGCAACACCGTTAGCCTTGATCATAGATGGTACCAGCCTTGTGCATATTCTTGACAGTGAACTTGAAGAACAGGTTAGTTTAGTCCTATTATATCTTGAATTGTGTTTACAATGTTTTCTTGATGATGTCTTGTTTACTGATTTTGGCCTACTTCTGTTGATTCAGCTATTTCAACTTGCAAGTAAATGTTCTATTGTTCTATGTTGTCGAGTTGCTCCACTCCAAAAGGCTGGGATTGTTTCTCTTGTGAAGAATAGGACATCTGACATGACACTAGCCATTGGAGATGGTATGAATTGTTCTTTTGAATTGTTACACCTTGCCATTTCCCTTAAAAAAATTAATAGCATAAAAGGAAAAACAGAACAGAAACACTGAAAGAAAATATTGAGTAGTTTTTAATTGGTCTGATTTATGTTGAGAGTGGTGAAATAAATTCATTATTACATGTGTTACAGGTGCTAATGACGTCTCAATGATACAAAAGGCTGATGTTGGAGTTGGCATTAGTGGACAAGAAGGTCGGCAAGCTGTAATGGCATCAGATTTTGCAATGGGGCAGTTTAGATTTTTAGTTCCTCTCTTGCTGATACATGGGCACTGGAATTACCAAAGACTGGGTTACATGATACTTTACAACTTTTACAGAAATGCCGTCCTTGTTCTTGTCCTATTTTGGTAAGTTATAATCCAAGAAATGTGTATATGTGTACTGCTTTGGTCATATAATTCTCTAATTATGCCACAAACCTCATCTTCAAAAGTTTTTGTTATTGGGTCAGATGTGTTTCTGAGCCAGTGTTTCATTCAAGTATTTAACCAACCCATTGATTTAGAAATTAAAAAGAAAAATATAGCTTTTTATGGTTCTTTTTTGTTGACTTCTGATGTGTTCAATATTCTCATGAAGTATGATAGCAATTGTATTTTTCACTTTTTGGCTGTTGAAAGTATTGCTCAAGATTTTAACATGTTATGCTTTGTTATGTGCATCTGTTTTCTAGGTATGTTCTCTTCACTGCCTTCACTTTAACAACTGCTATAAATGAATGGAGCACCACATTGTATTCAATAATCTACAGTTCATTGCCAACTATTATTGTTGGCATTCTTGATAAAGATCTTGGTAGAAGGACTCTCCTACGGTATCCTCAGCTTTATGGGGCTGGACAGAGACATGAGGCCTACAACAAAAAATTGTTTGTGTTGACAATGTTAGATACTTTGTGGCAAAGCATGGTTATCTTCTGGGCCCCCCTTTTTGCATATTGGAATAGCACTATTGATGTGGCAAGCATAGGAGACCTTTGGACTTTTGGAGTTGTTATTTTGGTTAATTTACACTTGGCCATGGATGTCATAAGGTGGTATTGGATGACTCATGTTGCCATTTGGGGCTCCATTGTTGCTACTTTCATTAGTGTCATGATCATTGATGCTATTCCCAATCTTCCTGGATACTGGTATGCATCATTTTCCCTCATTCTTTTGCTCTCTTCTTAAATTTTTATACATCAAGTATAATGTTGTAGCATTCAGGTAAAGCTTAGACATATTTGCTATTTTGAACATGTTACATATTGAACCAATGTTGAACCTATTCAAATAAATCCTGCAATTGTTAGTGCTATACATTCAAACAACAATTCAAATTTCTGAATCATTTGCTCAAAACTGATTTCTTTATTTGTCTTCCTAACTAAAATTTTACTTTTTAATTTGGTTCATGTAACCGACATCAAATGGTGGGATATGGCTTAATCATTGCAGTAGTAGTAGTAATAATACTAATAAAAAGCAAGAAAACCTTGTCTAATTCATAAGAAGTTCTTTGTTCCTATTCTGTGCATATTAGATTTGAAAACCTTTACAAATGATCCATTGCTTCAGTAAATAAAGATTAAAGACTAACCTTAGCATCTTCATAACATTGCAGGGCCTTCTTTCATGCTGCAGGAACCAGATTGTTCTGGTTATTGTTGCTTGGAATAGTGATAGCTGCATTGCTTCCTCGTTTGGTTGTAAAATTTGTTTATCAATATTATTTTCCTAATGATATTCAAATTTGTAGAGAAGCTGAGAAAATTGGGTATGAAAGAGTTGTTGAAAGTGGACAGATAGAAATGCTTCCTATCTCGGATAATCCACCAAGATGAGAGAAGTGATCTTTTGCCTTTTGTTTTTTTGCTTCCTTTTCTTTTGTAAAGTTGCATATTCTTTATCTTTAGGCTACTTCAGAGTATTTCTCTATGTTGCCGAATTTCATTGGTTGCTATCCGAAGGATAGAGAGGCTTTTGTATCACTGCAGAGTTTTGTTGTATCTTCATTCTTTTGTATCTTAAATATACATGTTGTAACATAATCTTGATTGCACCACAAAAGGAAATAGTTTATTACACTTTATATATTCAATTTTTTTTAACATGAAGAAGGGTTCAATTCCTTGCCTTCTTGATGATGTTGAATTTATCACTTGAGCATGCTTTGTTCAACTATTGTTTGATCCAATTATGGTAAATTCACTTTAGAAGAACCTTGTCTCATTGCTAATATAAAAGGCAAGATTTTTTTAAAATAGATAATATAAAGCAAGAATGTTGTTTGATTTCTCAAAATATTTTTTAAGTCAATTTTTATAAAAATATTAAGTTCTCTATTTTTAAATTATATTTTTATTATTTCTTATATAAAATTTTGAAAATAAAAATAATAAACTTAAAACATGATCATTAATAGTAAAGGTAAAATATGTTGTCATATAGATAGTGATATAAATTTTAAATAGAATAAAATTAAAGTAAAAGGAACCACAAGTTGGATCAAAATTAATACTTAAATTTTACTTTTTTTTATCTATATTTGTGGATTGTTTATATATATATATGTATATATATATATATTTATTTTAAATATTAGATTTGACAGTTTTCATTTTTGTCTTAAATATAATTTTTATCTTAAATATTAAATTTAACATTTAAAAAATTGAATGGTTGGTTTAATCGGAAAAGAAATGCAAAGAGAGGATCCAAATTCATTGTAAAACATAAACCTCAAAAGATGAATTTTTTATTTTTTTATTTTATGTATCTTCCATCATTCTCCCCTTTTATGGTTTCTAGAATCTTCCTTTTCTTTTACATGAAAAATATGTGAAACCTAATCCTCAAACCTATTCTTAGCAGCCATCTTAGAAAACTAAAATCAATGACATTCTCTTAAGCTTTGACTTGAATTTCCAAATTAGCCAAATATTGCAACTTCTGTGGTACAAAAGCAGGAATTTCTGTTGGTCAAAGTTGCATTAATGTTGAGGACCAATTATAAACATTTCAAATTAATGAAGGACCACAATGGAAATAAGATAAGAGGGATCAAAATTGAAATTTACTAATTTTATAGGGATGAAAAATATATTAATAATAGTATTACTATTCAAAAAAGGTAGTATTGCTATAGTATAAAGTATATAGATTTACGAAATTGTAAAGAAATAAATTATGTAACTCCTGGAAAGTACATATTATACTTTTAGGAGAAAAAAAATACAGAATAGTAATTATTAATTAAAAATTAACAGATAAATTTTTAGTAATTTTGTAATTTGTTTTATATGTATATATAATTTTAACTATTAATTTTAAAATTAATATTTATTATTGTAATAAGTAGAGAGTAGATAATATTTTTTCCATGATGAAAGCAGCTCTACAGTACCAATAATATTACTCAGTTTTATTTTTCGGCCGATAACTTGGAAAATATAATGGGCCCAAAAAGCTAGGCCCAATAATTTGGATGGTGAAAGACGAAAAAAAAAACGTTTCTTTGATGAAATGTGCACGCGAAAAAAAAAAACCTCTTGCGGAGTTCCAGAGAAGAAAAGCAGCACTGTAGCATACTAGAAGCAGGAGCGAATAAAAATAGAAAAATAGAAGAAAAAAAAAAGAAAAAGAAAAGAGTGTTTTTGTTGTTCTATTTGCAGTGAAACGAAGAGGGTTGAACGGCGAGGTAGAACGACAAACCCTTCTTCGTTTTGAACCTCTTCAATCCCGTAAGTGGTGCATTACATAGTTGTGTGATTTTATTTTCTTGATTTTCTTGTTGAGAGAGGCTTACTCGGACAATTTTCTATCGTATTCCTTTAACTATTCTTACAATTGTTATGAATCATCGATATTTTACTCAGTATGACCTGCATATCGAGAAATGATGACAAACATCTCGCCTTTTTCTCTGTGCTACCAAAAGAATGAATGGAAATGTATCAATGGTTTAAAAATTATCTAATAAAAGGTTTAAAAACTGGATTTGGTTCAAAATCTGGACGCCAAATTGGTTTTGGCCAAATAATCGGATTTAAAACCAGTTTTGGCAAAAAAAATATAAATAAGTTTAAAACTGGTGAAAATTTCTTTATTTCATTGATGTGTGAGCTAACAATATTCTAGTCTAAAATCTTTTCACCGGCTCTGTTTTATCATATTGTGTCTGTGTTTGCAAGTTAAGATTGCGTTCCCTTGTTGTCAGATTCATTGTGTTGGTCATCGGTAAATTTACCTTTCGAAATTCGGTCCTTGATGGATAATGTGTTTACACTTAAAATGTGATTGCTGAATGCATTAACTTGTTAATAGATAATTTTCATTGATAGTATATATGATTGAATACTGAGAAATAAGGTGAACTATATCCGTCTGAGATTCATCTTATACAGAATTTTGTAAGCAAGTATAGGCAAAATGTGTGAAGTTTTGCAATCTTTTGGATTTGTTTTCATATTTTGTTGAATTATGAATGTAGATGTTATTGCATCTAACCCTATATCTCCCTTCGTAGAATGGATTGCACTGTAAGAAATGATTTAATACTGAATTAAAAGAAAGAAAATGGTGAAAATATTTCAGATATGTTCCTACTACATCTGTGGTTATTCTTATTACACATCTCTTTCCTTACCTTGAGGAGAGTTTTGTTTTTATTTTTGTAGAACCATGGCCAGTAAAACTGAAGATGACCGCAAGGAGCCAATAAATGAACAAGCAGTTGCAAATATGTATGCGGCCATGAGGTCTGAACTCAACCAAATATACTCCAAAATAACTGAGCTGGAAATGGAGGTTAGTGAGCACATGCTGGTTATCAATGCTGTTCAGCCACTTGACCAATCTAGACGATGCTATCGAATGATTGGAGGGGTACTTGTGGAGAGAACCATCAAAGAAGTCTTGCCTGCTGTGCAGCGAAATAAAGAGGGTCTTGAAGAGGTTGTTGCAAGGCTGAATGAGGCATTGGAAAGGAAGAAAAAGGAAATTACTGAATTTGAGGCTAAATATAAAATCAGGATAAGGAAGGCTGATGCTGAGGTGAAAGATGAATCTGGTAGGAAGGAAGGTTCTGCTCAAGGAGTTCTTGTGGGTCCTGCTGGTGGAAGTGAATGATCTGTCTAATTTTATTGTGTTTCTCAAACTAGGTAGTTAGAAATTTTCTGCTCTCCTTTACAGTTACTGGGTGCAGGCAATTTGATGTTTTGTCTTTGTCGAGATTAGACTAAAGCATGTGTAACTTTATATAACCTTCAGTTTAATTGCTGCGGGCTTAAGAAAAATGATCTCCAATGAGTTGTGTTCGTGTAGATTTCTGTATGCAAGACTAGAGCATATAATCGTGTGACTAAGCTATTTTCTCTCCCATATGTAGCTTTGTGTTTCGTCAGGGGTAAAATATTTTTGTTTTTTGAAACAAAATGCCGAAAGAAGTATTGGAAGAACATGCAAAGACACTGCAGTTATTTCATACTGAATTCGTGCCAAAAGTTGGGTAAGGTTATTGGTCGAAAGTAATCAAACACTTTTACGTTTAATATTGTTGCCCACTGCCCTATTCATTTGAATCTGCTGTATGCTTCTATATGATACTTAGTGCTGCCATGGCGCAATCCATCATGTTTTTCCATTCAAGAGAAATAATTGGTGAGTAGTTTTAACTTACATATAAAATTTGTCGTTTGTATGTTTAATACTTTACTTTTGTTAAAATTAATTATTTTATATCTTATATATTCTAGGGAGAGTTAAGGAAATGGAGTTATTGGGATAAGCGGAAGAAATTTTTATATTTAATTTAGACAATAAAATAAGTATAAAGTTTTTGTTGGTTTCATGTTTGTTTTATTGGTTATATATTTAAAAATAAAATATTATTATGTTACATGTGATTTTTGATTTGATGATTAAATTTGTTAATAATGGAAGTATATTATTTAAATTAATATAAAATAGTATATTAATGATATACTAAAATTATGGATTTAATTTGTATAATTTTCACTCATTTATAGAAAATTTTATTTGGTTGATTTTTGATTTGATGATTAAATTTGTTAATAATGGAAGTATAATAGTAGATTAATTTAAAAAATTATTTAAATTAATATAAAATAGTATATTAATGATATACTAAAATTATGGATTTAATTTGTATAATTTTCACTCATTTATAGAAAATTTTATTTGGTTGATGATGTGTATATTAGAATTATTTTTACAAAATTTTGTGGATATTGAAAATTTATATAATTTTATATAACATTTAAAATTTATGATACTTAAATATAAAACTATTGGAAGAAGTTCTTAAAAAAAACACCATTCAATAATTTTTAAATTATACAAAAAAAATACTTTGTATAGTATGTATAAGCAAAAATTCAATTAAAAAGTTGATGAAAAATTATATCTTTATTTTATAAAAATATTTTACATCTATTATTTTAGAAAATTTTAATCTTTCTTTCCTTTTTAATCTTATCACATAATTTTTAAAAATTTATTTTACATTTATTTGATCTATTTTACGCATAAAATTTGAACTTTGGTATCTAAAGATAACATATGAAAAAATTAGTATGATTTTGCTTTGTATTGATTTTATATGATCTTTAGAAGTTAACTTACCAAATTTATTCTATAACTGAATAACTTATGAAATTTACATTTTTATTCTCCTTAAATAATTTTCTAAAATTTTTTAAAAAAACTTGTAATTTGATTTTAAAATTTTAGAGGATAATTTCTGTAAATTTTAGTTTCATTTACAAGTAGTTTATGATGTGAATTGAACTTAAACTACAATGATAACTTAGGTAAAAAATATTAAATATGAAGAAAATTTTATATTTGGTAGATTATATATATTAATTATTATTCTTAATAAAATCTTATTCAAAATAAAAAAAATTAGTGATAAGGAATAATATATGAGAGTAAATAAACTCAAATATGACTAAAAAATATTTAAGTTATATATCATTCTAAAAATTTAAATGAGTACAAAAATTAGAAATAAATTTTGTTAGCCAAGATGTTTTATCTTAATTATAGGATCTTAATCAATTAATTTTCTACATTTGGATGAATAATTTATAATGAACATGATCTTGATGACCACATTTGAGTGACTAAGAATAAAAAATTAAGGAAAGGAAATTTTGTTATGCACCATACATCTTTGATGTTTATGATGATTATTAATCATACTTGATGTGGCTGTTTATGCCACTCAATGTGACCATTCTTCTCATATTTATTGTATTGGTTATGATAACATTAACGATATTTGATATGATCGTATTAATATTTGAAGTAATCATATTTATCATATTTGATATATCAAATTTGAGGATCTTGATGATGAAATTGAACTCACGTACATAATATATCATATGAGGATGAGAAAATTGTGATTGACAAGATTTGATGTGGTATGGGATGCATTAGATCTTGGGATAATCATGAATCAGTTACTATGTAAAGAATTTTATATTAAAGTTATAATTGAATCTATATATATACATTATATGATCTTATTGCATTAATTGTTAGTTATGTCAGAATTCTATTAGATACGATAAATTATATGCATGACACAATTATGTACATACATAATGATTAAAGTTCCTATATAATTATATTGAATTCTAGTTTCTTATCTTATATTATTAAATAAAATTTATGCATCACTCATTATATTTGTGTTATTGTGCATATATGTTGGTTATTTAGTTTTTTGATAAGATGGACTATCCATGTCTTTCCGTAAAGATAAAGGTAGATAATGATTTCGATTAGATCAGTCATCAACCTTCATAAGAAGAAAAATTAACAAGTACCTACTCTATAAACATATTTTTTTGGTTATTTGATCCGATAATGTAAGTTCCAGACTTCAGATCCTATTCAATAACCTTATAGGACTGACTGTATCAATCTCACATAGTGTTTACTAAAGGAGGCCGACATATCCACCATTAATCCTCTCCTTCTATTCTTCTCCCACATCCCTTGGATCGTTTTTAGTGCATATGTCTTCACTACCTGTTAGGCCTACACCCCCACCTCCTGGTCTTGTTGTTGGTTCATTATATCCAACTACCAAGCCTAGATGTGGTTTTCATTTTTGTGTAACACTTAGGAAATCAATGATACATAATTTCCAAACCTTCACCTAGGGGAGAGATGAAGTTGATCCCTCTCAAGTAGTAGGAAGATATATGGATTTAGAGAATAAATGATAATATGATTAGAGTTAGTGAGAATGGAAGAATTGGGATGGTGACAACAATTAGAATGATGAAATTGAAGAAGATTCACTTGAATACTTTACATTATCTCGAGATAGAGTATGGAATGATCTATCTTCCTTTTATACCTCAATTACTAAGGATGAAATCTTATGTCAGATGTGATATTTACTTTTTATAATTAGATATTGTATTATGATATATATATATATATATTAATTAGGGATGAAAATAAGTTAGGTTAAGTTTTGCTTTAAGTGTTTAGACTTGATCCGTTTGAAATTTTTGAAATTTAAACTTAAATTTGTTACTTATTATAACCTTAAATCTAATTTGTTTAAAATCTATTATGTTCCCCTTATTTATATGTCTTTCTCGTTACTCTGCCACTACCCCACTCACAATAATCACTCTTCCACTACCCCACTTCTTGTTAACTACTCTTCCACTACCCCATTAAACAAAAACTGACAGCCACTATCCCCTACCTATCAGAAAAGATAACTCCTTTATCCTTATTATCCTATTAATTTTTATTAATCATTTTTTTATCTTTTATTTTTTTTAAAATTTTTATAAATACGGACAAAATTAGTTATTCACAGTTGCCCCTCTTTACAAGTTTCTTATCAAATAATAAGAATAACAAAGTTTTTCATATTATTATTATAAGAAATTTGAAAAGAAGTGAATTAATTTTGTCTATGGTAAAAAATAAATAATAATAAAGTAAAATAAAAATTCTTGTGAGTCCATTTTTGACAAAATTGTTTGTGCAAGTTATGGACGTTGGAAAGTGATATTTTGCACAATGAACGCAAAATTTTGATGATCTTGGGGTTTAGAAGATATATGGATACTGATAATCCAAAGGTGCAAGGACCCTTGGAAAGGAGTAGGTGCATGGATTCTCGGAATGAAGTGGGTAAGTGGACCCTTGGAATTGAGAGGGTGAGTGGACCCTTGGCATGAGGTGGGTGCATGGACCCTTAAAATGAAATAGGTGCATGGACCCTTGGAATGCAGAGGTGGGTGCGTGGACCCTTGGAGTGTAGTGATGGGTGCGTGGATCCTTGAAATGAGGTGGGTGCGTAGACCCTTAGAATGAAATAGATGTGTGGACCTTTGTGATGAAATGGGTGCGTGGACCCTTGGAATGAAATGAGTGTGTGGACCCTTGTGATGAAGTGGGTGCGTGGACCCTTGGAATGAAGAGGGTGCGTGGACCCTTGGAATGAAGTGGTGGGTGCGTGGACCCTTAAGATGCAGAGGGTGCGTGAACCCTTGGAATGAAGTGGTGGGTGCGTGGACCCTTGGAATGCAGAGGTGGGTGTGTGGACCCTTGGAATGAAATAGGTGCGTGGACCCTAAGAATGCAGAGGGTGCATGGACCCTTGAGATGCAGAGGGTGCGTGGACCCTTGGAATGAAGTGGTGGATGCGTGGACCCTTGGAATGAAGTGGTGGGTGCGTGGACCCTTGGAATGCAGTGGTGGGTGCGTGGACCCTTGGAATGAAGTGGTGGGTGCCTGGACCCTTGGAATGCAGAGGTGGGTGCGTGGACCCTTAGCATGCAGAGGGTGTGTGGATCCTTGAGATGCAGAGGGTGTGTGGACCCTTGGAATGAAGTTGTGGGTGCATGGATCCTTGGAATGAAATGGGTGCGTGGACCCATGTGATGAAGTGGTGTGTGGACCCTTTGGAATGAAGAGAGTGCGTGGACCCTTGGAATGAAGTGGTGGGTGCGTGGACCCTTGGAATGCAGAGGTGGGTGCGTGGACCCTTGAAATGAAGTGATAGGTTCCTGGACCCTTGGAATGCAGAGGTGGGTGCGTGGACCCTTGGAATGAAATGGGTTCGTGGACCCTTAGAATGCAGAGGGTGTGTGGACCCTTGTAATGAGGTGGGTGCGTGGACCCTTGAAATGAAATGGGTGCGTGGACCCTTGGAATGCAGAGGTGGATACGTAGACCCTTGGAATGAAATGGGTACGTCGACCCTTAAAATGCAGAGGTGGGTACGTGGACCCTTGTGATGAGGTGGGTGCGTGGACCCTTGAAATGAAATGGGTGCGTGGACCCTTAGAATGCATAGGTGGGTACGTGAACCCTTGGAATGAAATGGGTGCGTGGACCCTCAGAATGCAGAGGGTTTGTGGACCCTTGTGATGAGGTGGGTGCGTGGACCCTTGGAATGAAGTGGTGGGTGCGTGGACCCTTGGAATGCAGAGGGTGTGTGGACCCTTATGATGAGGTGGGTACGTGGACCCTTAGACATAAGCTTGAGATAATTTATTAATGATGATGATGCAAGAGTGCATGATACTAAATGCTTTGATGATACAATTCAATGATGATGCATGATGGTCAAAACTATTGTGATTTTATTAGATGACTTTTGTGATGTTAAAATAAGATTACTGTTCCTCGTGAACTCGCTTCTCCAAGATAAAAGAATGAGTGAGATTTCTTGATTTAATTTGACCCCATTTGACATTCAAGTGTCTCCTTGTTTGGTCTGTGTTTGAGTTACTTTCAGTCTGCCATGAAGATTCAACGAGTTAGAGCAATATTCTCACTTTCCACCACACGCAACTTTTATTGGGTCCTCATTAAACTTACTGCAACATTTAACACACAAATAATTGTAATGCTGTTATTTTAATACCAACACATATTTCCTTTCGGTATATCACTATTAAATGTTGTGAGGTTAGGTGGTGAGAGAAAAGTCATGGTTTTTTATTGAACAAAGTGATTGTCGAAGACAGTAGTATTTGGAAAGGAAGGGTATATACATTGAGTGAAGTTTACAAAATGAAAAATATTTACAAAAGGGTGCTATGAGTAACAGAACTTTATTTAGGACCATTCTTCCAATGAGTAATGCCAGTATCACACTTCAGTAACCTCAGTAACCCATTAATAAGCTTCAGAGAAAAGATGAAATTGCCCTAGTTATTCGTTTGTCACAATGTTTCCCTCAGATTGTAACTGTCAATCCATAACTTGTTTCGATGTTCACATTCAACTCTTCAATTGCCCCAGTCTATCATTCAATGCTACTCTTGCCCCAGTTTGTAAAGTCTGATGCATTCTTTGTGCTCATTCATCTTCTAGACCGCCTATCCAGATTTTCAGTCTAGTGATCATTTTATTTGACCCTAATTTTTGCTTAGATCGCTCTTTTCGAGTTTTCAATCTAGCGAGTCGCTCTAACTTTTTCCTAGATTGCCTTACAGGTTTTCAATCTAGCGAGCATTTTTTATTGCTCTAACTTTTGCCTAGATCATTTTTTTTTAGATTTCCGATCTAGCGAGCTTTTTTTCGATTGCCCTAACTTTTGCCTAGATTGTTTTTGAGGTTTTCGATCTAGCGAGCTCTTTTTTTTTCAATTGCCTAGATCATTTTTTGAGATTTTCGATCTAGTGAGCTTTTTTTTTTCTAATTGCTCTAACTTTTGCCTAGATCGTTTTTTGAGATTTTCGATCTAGCGAGCTCCCTATTTTTTATGCATAGTATTTTTTTACTGCATCTGAGTTCACAGAGTGTAAGAGATCTTTTCCATCCATTTTTGTAAGGATCAAGGCTCCTCCTGAGAAAGCTTTCTTGACTACATATGTCCCTTCATAATTTGGAGCCCATTTTCCCATATGATCTTTATGAATTGGCAAAATTTTCTTGAGTACTAAATCTCCTTCTTGAAACTCTCGATGATGCACTTTCTTTTCAAATGATTTCTTTAGTCTTCTCTGATATAACTGGCCATGACAAATTGCCTTCAGTCTGTTTCCTTCAATGAGGTTTAATTTGTCAAAACAGGTTTGGACCCATTGAGCTTCATTTAACTTCGTTTTCATTAATACCCTCAAGGAAGGTATTTCGACCTCAATAGGTAAGATAGTCTCCATCCCATATACTAAGGAAAATGGTGTTGCCCCAGTTGAGGTGCGAACCGAAGTACGATATCCATGCAAAGCAAACGGAAGCATTTCATGCCAGTCTTTGTAAGTCACCACCATCTTTTGAATGATTTTCTTAATGTTATTATTGGCTGCTTCAATTGCCCCATTCATCTTTGGCCGATATGTGGAAGAATTATGATGTTTAATCTTGAATTCTTCACATAACTCAGTCATCATCTTGTTGTTTAAATTGGTCGCATTGTCTGTGATGAGTTGATTTGGTAGACCATAACGGCAGATTAACTCCTTTTTTATGAACCTTACTACCACATTTCGGGTTACATGCGCGTAGGAAGCTGCTTCAACCCATTTAGTGAAGTAATCAATTGCAACCAAAATAAAGCGGTGTCCATTTGATGTCTTAGGTTCAATAGGACCTATGGCGTCCATTCCCCACATCGAAAATGGTCAAGGCGATGATAGAACATTTAATGATGTTGGTGGAGCATTAATATTATCAGCATATATCTGGCATTTATGACATTTCTTCACATGGTTAAAGTAGTCAGACTCCATGGTCAACCAGTAGTAACCGGCCCTCAAGATCTTTCTTGCCGTTGCATTTCCATTCGCATGAGTTCCAAAAGATCCTTCATGCACTTCCTTGATGATTTTTACGGCTTGAGTAGCATCAACGCATCTAAGGAGCACCATATCATGATTTCTTTTATACAACACTTCTGCATTTAGAAAGAAGTTCATTGCCAATCTTCTCAAAGTTCTCTTTTCGTTCTCCGAAGCACCCAACGGATACTCTCTTCTCTTGATAAAATTCTTGATATCATGGTACCAAGGTTTTCCATCTGGTTCTGCTTTGATGGAATGACAGTGAGCCGGATTATCACGACGATGGATCTTTATAAGTGGCATGTCTTCTTCTTGATTTAGTGTGAACATGGACGACAAAGTGGCCAGTGCATCTGCCAACGAATTTTCCTCTTGGGGGATATGATCAAAGGTTACTTCTTCTAAGTGTTTTATTAATTCCTTAATATAGGACTGGTAAGGAACTAATTTTGAATCTCGAGTCTCTCATTCTCCTCTTAGCTAATGAATGACCAAAGCCGAATCACCATATATGTCGAGGATTTTGACCTTTGATTTTATATCTGCTTCGTTTCCTAGTACACATGCTTCATATTCTGCCACATTGTTTGTGCAATCAAAGCATAGTCGGGCTGTGACTGGGACGTACTGCTTTTCTGGGGAAATTAGTATAGCTCCAATCCCATGCCCCAATATGTTGGAAGCACCATCAAATAACATCGTCCATCTTTCTTTCATTGACGGTTTCTCCTCACCAAATGATGTCGTTATGTCTTCGTCAGGGAACCTGCATTGCATTGACTCATAATCTTCCACGAGTTGATGTTCCAAGTAATCTGCCAGAACACTTCTTTTGATTGCCTTTTGGGTAAATTATACAATATCATACTCTGATAAGAGGACTTGCCAACGGGCAATCCTTCCTGTTAGAGCGGGTTTTTCAAAAATGTACTTGATTGGATCCATTTTAGACACTAACCAAGTTGTGTGACTCAGCATATATTGTCTTAAGCGATGGGTGGCCCAGGCAAGAGCATAATAAGTTCGTTCCAACAATGAGTAATTGACCTCATAATTGGTGAACTTCTTGCTTAAGTAGTAAATGGCTTGTTCCTTTCTTCCAGACTCGTCCCGCTGGCCCAACATGCAACCCATAGACTTATCAGCACTGTCAAGTACATAATGAGAGGCTTTCCAGGGATTGGTGGTACCAAGACTGGGGGACTTTGCAAATACTGCTTGACCTTCTCGAAGGCTTCCTGGCAATCGTCGTTCCATTCCATTGGTTGATTCTTACGCAACAACTTGAAGATTGACTCACATGTAGCTGTCAACTGGGATATAAATCGAGCAATATAATTTAGCCTTCCAAGAAATCCTCGAACTTCCTTTTCTGTGCTGGGAGAAGACATTTTAAGAATAGCTCGAACTTTTTCAGGATCCACTTCAATCCCCTTTTGGCTAATTATAAATCCCAATAACTTGCCAGACTTTACTCCAAACGTACATTTAGCTGGGTTCAGCCTCAACTTGAACTTTCTTAATCGCTCAAACAATTTCTGTAAATGAACAATATGATCTTCCTCATTTTTTGACTTGGCAATCATGTCATCTACATAGACTTCAATCTCCTTATGCATCATGTCATGGAATAAGGT
This sequence comes from Canavalia gladiata, assembly GCA_037954105.1. Taxonomy (NCBI): domain Eukaryota; kingdom Viridiplantae; phylum Streptophyta; class Magnoliopsida; order Fabales; family Fabaceae; genus Canavalia; species Canavalia gladiata. The sequence continues at coordinate 2,184,565 of CM075663.1, read as the reverse complement.
CACCATTGCCCTTTGATAAGTAGCCGCAACATTCTTCAATCCAAATGGCATAACCTTGTAGCAAAATGTGCCCCAAGGTGTGATAAATGTGGTCTTTTCCATGTCTTCTTCAGCCATCTTGATCTTATTGTAACCGGAGAAACCATCCATAAAAGAGAAGAAGGAATGTTGAGTTGTATTGTCTACCAGTACGTCGATGTGAGGTAAGGGAAAATCATCCTTAGACCTAGCCCTATTTAGGTCTCGGTAGTCAACACACATTTGGACCTTCCCGTCTTTCTTAGGGACTGGAACTACATTGGCAATCCATTGGGGGTATTTTGAAACAGCAAGAAAACCAGCGTCGAGTTGCTTTCTAACCCCCTCTCTGATCTTTAAGGACATTTCTGACTTCATTCTCCTTAACTTCTGCTTAACTGGGGGATATTCTGCCTTTAACGGTAGTTTATGCTTTACTATACTGGTGTCGAGGCCTGGCATATCCTGATATGACCATGCAAAGACATCTTTAAAATTGTGCAAGAGCTTTATCAACCTGCAACGTCCCTCCTCTTTCATGAGTGTGCCAATTTTGACTTCTTTTTTCTCCTCATTGGTCCCCAAATTAATCATCTCAATCGGTTCCTTATGAGGTTGTATTTCTCTGGCCTCTTCCTCCATCAATCACAACAGTTTAGTGGATGGTTCTGAATCATTATCATCCTCCTCATTAGCCTGATTAATGGGTAGATCAAAGCTACTTGATGTGATACTAACATTATTTTCATCTTCAAACGTGCTATTTTTAGATCTGCATCATTTAGAAATGGAAAGAGGGAAATGAACAAAAATTCTAACAAGGTAAAGAATACAAGTAGAAGAGGGAGACCAGTATTTGAGAAATTCAAAATGCATTTTATTAATGATATACTGAAAGGAAACATGTACGCCCATAACAAGGAGAATCTTAAAGCCTTGGGCAGAGTAATAAGATTAGCATTACAAAATTACTTGATGTCTGAATTAAAAATCACAGGAAGCTCAACGATTTCCCAATTGACAAGCCTTGTGTTTGGTGGACAAACGTGAACCCAGTTGACATGCCCATCCTTCAGAGCGTACTTTTCCACGACAGCTATTGGGCTTGAAAACTCAAATCAAGTATATTCAAGCCTTTGAACTTTAGATTTGAACTTCTCTCGCTCCTGCGTCAATTGCTCAACCTCCTTCCTCAGTCTTTCCTAGTTCTGGTTAGCTTTTGCTAGTGCAGCAAGCTGGTCACCCACTAGATTTCTCCATTTAGTCGCTTCTTCACGTGTTGTGATTAGATCGCCCCGCATGACTTCTACCTCCTTCTCTTGCATGCATCTTTCTGTTTCCCACTGCTCCTTTTCAATCTGAATCATGGTCATCTCCTCTTCCATCTTCTTGATCGTACCATGCATCTTCTCGAATTCGGCTAAGGTGATATCTGTTTTCTTCCCCTTTCTTGCCTTCTTTGCATTATCACGATCATCATGAATGGGAATACACTCTTCTTTCAGGTGGGCTATTTTCATGTCTTTCTTTGCACATTATCTCTTGAGAACTTCCACTTCCTCCCTAGCTTGTTCCTCTCTTTCTTCCACCAATCTCAATTATGCTTTCATGGCTTCTAATTGAGAGGTTAAGGAAACGATTTCTGGGCTTGGCTCTTGGGGTGATGCCCCATTGTGCAGGACCTTGTTAAAGGTTGGATCACATGTTCTTCTTGTCTTCCTCCACTTCTTATACTCAGTCGAAGCAGTTACACGTGATTTTCCAAGTTCTCTTTCTCCTTTTCTTCTTATATACTCCCAAGCAGTTCTGGTTTCCTCTTGTAGCTCATTAGTGTTGTCTGCACCATACTGAAAACTCCACCCATCTAGTTCTTCACTTTTGGGGATGACCTGAGTCCATTTAAGCTGCCTAAGGGTTATAACCGGAGTGTAGGTTATACACCCTCGAGGTCCCATTAATGGAACATTGAAAAATTTCCCGCAACAGAGGATAGTATCTTTAGGGTGATACCAAGGACATACCCACGGAAAGTGCTCTGGACTGAACCTCAGGAAGTCTTCCTTCCACGCACGAGCTTCTTGCTTCTTAATTGGAATGCGACTAAAGCTTTTCAAAGGATATGGCATGGGACCCATATGATTGGCCGCATACAAATGAGTCACAATCCAAATATATAGGAGATGCGAACAATATCGCAGAGTCCCTCCCTTCTTCTGACGGCATACTTGCATGGAAAACAATGTCTCTGCTAAGATGGCTGGAATAGGATTTGCCTCATGTGTTTCCCACTGATGGAACACATCCATGGCTTCTTGGTCAACCATGCCCATTTTGAACGGGAACAGAACCAGCCCATAAATTAATAAGACTAGAGTCTTGTTGAAAATTTCCCAATTTCCTAGCTTGGCTTGCTTTTCCAAGTGATCTTCTAATAACGATTTGTTCCAGGTAGTCTTCTCCATTTCTGCTTGATCTGGCTGCAAGTCAATCATCTTGGCTATTTTCTTCCCTCCTACATGATTTCCTTTATAGAGATACACCCCATCTTTCTCATTACATGGTATCCTCAACATCATCTCATACTCTTCTATAGTGGGCACTAGATCCAAACCAGGTAATTCCAGACATTTGAGGTTTAAATTTCAAAACTGAGCCAAGACACTCAACACAGGTGCTTCTACTGTAATGGATAATAAATCCAGAAGCGAACCATATTTCTTCTTAAAGTTTACACGAGCTTCTTTGGTCATTTTCTTGCAAACTGCATTCACTTTTTGAAGATCATTGATATGTGCAGTGATTCTGAATTTTCTTCATTTGAATGCTATTAAATCTTTCCCAAAGAAAAGTAAAATATTTAAGTAAAAAATAATAACAAGGAATAGATAAATGATGCAATGTCATGTGTAAAATATGCATGAACCTATATGCCTAAGATATTATGCGTGAGCTTATATGAACATGTTAAAAAATGCATGGACCTATATCAAAAGTTTTTTTTAAAATTTTTTTTATTAAAAACCCAACTAAAACATGATATATGTGTGACTTTTTTTTATATTTTTTTATGTAGAAATGTGATAAAAAAAAGGGGGGAATGGACATGTTATTTTTGTGTTTTGTTTATTTAAATATCGAAAAAGAAAACAATGCATGAGCTTATATGAAAGGGTCAAACTAAAACTAAATTTATCTAATATAACATGTTATTTTTGTATTTTATTTGTCTAAATGTCCAAAGAAATGCGTGTACCTATATGAAATTTTTTTTCTAAATTACCAACAAAAATAAAAAATAAAAAATGAATGTACCTAACATGTTATATATTTTTTTGTGTAAAACAAAATAAAAAAAAATCATGAATATGTTCTTTTTGTATTTTGTTTTTTTTAAAAAGTACAAAAAAATGCATGAACCTAGATGATTATTTTTTATTTTTTTTAAAAGTCTAAAAATAAAAATAAAAAAAAATGAATGCACCTAATATATAATTTTTTTGTATGAACGTGTTATTTTTATTTTTTGTTTATCTAAAATCAAAAAAACGTATAAATTTTCTTCTAAAAGCCCAACTAAACACAAAAAATGTATCTAAATATGTGATTTATAAATGTGAAAAAAAAATGTATTAACATGTTGTTTTTGTTTTTTGTTTATCTAAGTATTCAAAAAAACATGCATAAACTTTTTGTCATTTTCTAAAAGTTCAGATAAGATACAAAAAAAAATTGTATCTAAACATGTGATTTATAAATGTGGGAAAAAAATATATGAACATGTTATTTTTGTTTTTTGTTTATTTAAATATTAAAAAAAATGCATAACATTTTTTATTTTCTAAAAGTCCAGCTAAAATATAAAAAATGTATCTAAACATGTGATTTTTTTTATTTATAAATGTGGAAAAATGCATGAACATGCTATCTTTGTTTTTTTCTTCTTATTTATCCAAATATTCAACAAAATGCATAAAAAAAAATTATTTTCTAAAAGCCCAACTAAGGCACAAAAAACAAAAAAAAATGTATCCAAACATTTGATCTTTTTTATGAAAAAAATAAAAATAAAAATACATGAACATGTTATTTTTGTTTTTTGCTTATTTTGAAAAAATGCATAAAATTTTTATTTTTTAAAAGTCGAACTAAAACATAAAAATGTATCTAAACATGTGACCTTTTTGTGAAAAAAAAAAGCATAAACACATTATTTTAGTTTTTTGTTTATTTACATATTAAAAAATGCATAAAATTTTTTATTTTCTAAAAGTCCAACTAAAACATAAAAAATGTATCTAAACATGTGATTTTTTATTTATAAATGTGAGGAAAAAAATGCATGACATGCTATTTTTGTTTTTTTTTATCTAAATACAAAAAAATGCATCATTTTTTTATTTTCTAAAAGCCCAACTAAGACACACAGAAAAAAATATATCTAAACATGTGACCTTTTTTATGAAAAAAAAAATGGATAAATATGTTGTTTTTGTTTTTTGTTTATTTACATGTTAAAAAAAATTATTTATTTTTCTAAAAGTTCAAGTAAAAGAAAAATAAATGTATCTCACATGCGATTGGTTTTTTATGTATAAAATTTTAAAAAAATGTATGAATATATTATTTTTGCTTTTTAGTTCATTTGAAAAAAAACTGAATATACTAAAAAAAAGTTTAAAAATGCATGAACATATTATTTTGTTTTTTTTATCTAAATGTCAAAAGAAAAAAAAATACATAAATTTTTTATTTTCTAAAAGTCCACACTGAAACAAAAACTGAATATACCTAGGATGTGATTTTTTGTAAAGAAAATGCATGAACGTGTTATTTGTTTTTTTTTTCTAAATGTTTAGAAAAGTTTTTTTTTATTTTTCGAAAAACCCAACTGAAATAAAAACTGAATATACCTAAGATGTGATGTTTTTTTTAAGAAAATGCATGAACGTGTTATTTTTTTTTTCTAAATGTTCAGAATTTTTTTTTTGAAAAGCCCGACTGAATAAAAATTGGTTATACCTTGGATGTGATTTTTTTTTTATGTAAAAAAAAGTATATGAACGTGTTATTTGTTTTTTTTCTAAATGTTTAGAACTTTTTTTATTTTTCAAAAGGCCCAATTGAATAAAAACTGATTATACCTTGAATGTGATCTTTTTTTTTATGTAAAAAAAGTGTATGAACGTGTTATTTGTTTTTTTTTTCTAAATGTTCAGAATTTTTTTTTTAAAAAGCCTGACTGAGTAAAAACTAATTATACCTTGGATATGATCTTTTTTTTTATGTAAAAAAAAGTGCATGAACGTGTTATTTGTTTTTTTTTCTAAATGTTTAGAATTTTTTTTTCGAAAAGCCCAACTGAATAAAAACTAATTATACCTTGGATGTGATTTTTTTATGTAAAAAAAAGTGTATGAACATGTTATTTGTTTTTTTTTTTTCTAAATGTTCAAAAAAAATTTTATTTTTTGAAAAGCCCAATTAAATAAAAATTGATTATACCTTGGATGTGGTCTTTTTTTTATATAAAAAAAAATGTATGAACGTGTTATTTTTGTTTTTTGTTTAGCTGAATGCTAAAAAAAACTATTTTATTTTTCTAAAAGCCGAAGTAAAAGAAAAATAAAACTAAATGTATCTAACATGCGATTTGTTTTTTATGTATAAAATTTTAAAAAAAAGTATGAACATGCTATTTTTGCTTTTTTTTTGTTTATCTGAAAAAAAAACTGAATATACTAAAAAAAATTTTAAAAATACATGAACATATTATTTTGTTTTTTTTAATGTAAAAAAAATACACGGAATTTTTATTTTTCTAAAAGCCCACACTGAAACAAAAACTGAATATACCTAGGATTTAAAATAAATAAATAAATAAATAAATTTATGATTGAGATTCATGTCCAAATTTTAAAAAATTTAGTATTATTTTCGGTAATGATGATAATGATGTGATTGACTATGCTCATGTTATAATATGATGAGATGTGAATATAGCAAGATAAAGAGAAAGAAACGTGTTCTCCATGTGTCCTATTTTAGGTGGAAAACTAAGAGAGGATATTACTAATGTTCACATCCTAACTTTGGAAGGTTGCTTAATTATGTCTATGTGCATGGTTTCATGGGTAGATCTAGACAACTCATAAATTATCATGACCCTCAGATTGCCCTTATCATATAGACAATGAACCAGTCATAAGTAGGGAAATGCCCTCTCAATATGACTAACTCATGATACCAGTAACACTCTGAGTGGTGACTTAACAATTACCAAGTGGGCATGAAGCCCTTCAATAGAGACCATCAAGACACCCGCTAATCCTAAACTCGCACAGGCTCGGGTATAGAGTCAACTCATGATATCAGTAACACTCTGAGTGGTGACTTAACAATTACCAAGTGGGCATGAAGCCCTTCAATAGCGACCATCAAGACACCCGCTAATCCTAAACTCGCACAGGCTCGGGTATAGAGTCCGAAAAGTGTGTGAGGTAAGTGAGACTGAATTGTGTGAAAGGGAAGCATACAAACCTTTACATCTAAACTACCCAACCCCACCTGCAACTACCCAACCACACCTGCAACACAAACAAGCAACCAATATTGAATACATGCAAACACAATGAGCACGAGAGGAAAAAATTACATTGAATATATACGAAAACAACGAATACGAACAGAAAAAATAAAAATAAAAAATCACAACATTGAATATATACAAGCACAATGACCACGAACAAGATAGAAAAAAGAATAAACAATATTTACATAAAAATAAAAAAGAATGAAATAAATAAAAATAAAGTTAAAGAGTATATGCACAATTAATCAGCTTAATTCTCGAAAATATCCCTAGTGGAGTCGCCATATGTCGCAACCGGGATCACGACGGGACAACAAACAAAAGCTTTTAATTAAAAAAAACGAGGAACGAAGAGTCGCCACCAAAATTTATTAAAGGAAATTTTGGAAAAACTTAAAAATTATGATCTTTGAAACCAGTTTGGGTTCGGGAGTTATTTACGCATAAGGAAGGTACTAGCATCCTACGACGTCCATTAAAATGTTTACCTTCTAATTAATTATGCACGGATATCATTAACTTTCAAAAAAATTTATTTCACTCAAATAAAAAATATTTTTGTTGATTTATGTTGTTAATGTGTAAGTAAAAAAAATTATTTGTTTATTTTATGAAATAAACGAGAAAGAAGACTTGAAAGTTTATTTAGGGAAAAATTAGAAACCCTTTTTTTTTTTTTTTTCTTTCTGAAAGGAAATGCATAGGGTTGAAGGTAGGAGATGGCTACTCAATAAACCCTTACAAATCAAACGGTGTCAAAGTTGGATCAACCACTCAATTAAACACTGCTTGACCCTTCGTATGAAAGAAAAAAAGTAATCAATCAGGATTCACAAATTTAATTTTAAACTGATTAGGATATTAGGAGATTTCACGTATCAATTTTGGAAATCGGGAACATGTATCGTTATATTAAAAATCACACACAATAAGGAAACATATGACATATCAGGGAATATAGTTTATACATCAGGAATAAAAACGTGAGGAAACAGAGACAACGAATAAACATTAGGGGACATATTTTACATGTCAGAATTGGAAATTGAGGAAACAAGCCACAAATTCGAAACTTGGATCTGATTTGCCTTCCCTCCCTTGTTGCTCTCTCCTTGTTGTATATGACGTCCTCTGTCTAATACTCTTTCTCACGTACGTACATATACAGCGTAGGTATTCTTTTTCTGATACGTTCTCCTTATTTATATGTCTTTCTTGTTACTCTGCCACTACCCCACTCATCATAATCACTCTCCCACTTCCCGTTAAATCCTCTTCCACTACCCCATTTCCTGTTAACTACTCTTCCACTACCCCACTAAACAAAAACGGACTGTCACTATCCCCTACCTATAAAAAAAGATAATTCTCTTATCCTTATTATTCTATTAATTTTTATTAATCAATTTTTTATCTTTTATTATTTTTTAATTTTTTTAAATTTTTATAAATACGGAAAAAATTAGTTATTCACAAAAAAAATTACAATTCTTCTTAATACCAACAATATAAATACGCTCTTAAATAGGATAATATAACCTTTTTAATATGTTTAAATTTATTTTATTTATTTAAATTTTTTTTAACAAGTTTAATACTAAATAAATTAGGTCAAATCAAATTATAAACAGATTATATTATAAATTGTTAAACGACTTGATTTATTCTTATCTTTAGTAAAGATTTTATTTTAATTATATGTCAATGTTAAAATTTATTGATAATCATACTTGTTATATATATATATATTAATTATTTATTAGATACACTTTTTTTAAATGATAATATATTTTTATTTTTAATATTTATAAAAGATATACTATTTAAAAAATTATTTATTTTACTAAAATTTTATGATTTATATGATTTGATTGGAAGATAATATTTTAAAATTTGAATTCAATAAATATATTACTCATGAATTATACATTGTTATGCATTATATTCATATTTTTAAATTTAAATAAATTTAGTTTTTGAAATAAAACAATACCTATCTTTATGATTAACAATAAATATTATCTAATATTTAATAAAAGTTAAATAATTTTTTTAAACTTAAATATAAAATAAATTATTAAAATTATAAAAATATAATTTTATTGAAATGATATGTGAAAATTTAAAAATTAAACTAAAATTGATTATGGTTATAACCATTTTAAAACTAATTTTATTTTAAAAAATAGAATTAAGTAACTTTAAAAATAAATATTATAAATATTAAATAATTAATTTAAAAAAATTAATAATTTAAAGAGGACAAAAGATACTCCTTCATTTAAGAATAAAAACTCAAATTTATAATATAAAAAGAGTTATAAGTCATAGAAGTTATGTATTAACAATCCACTTTTTAGAATTGATTAATATTTTTTTAGAAATATGTATATATTATAAAAATATATAAAAAATGTAATAAATATTTTGTTTTTGAATAAAAATATATAAAAAATCAAATTTTAAAATTTTTAGTGTGTATTTAGGTAAGATTTATATACTGATTAAAAGTTAAGTTTGTTAAATAAATTTAAAAATTCTATTCAAAGATATTTGAATTTAGTTATATAAAAATTTAAAATTGGATTATTTATAATTAATAAGAAAAATATTTTTTAATAATTTTTTTTGAATTTTATGCTTAAAAATTTTCATCTTATTTTCAACAATTTTTTATTCTCTCATTTTATTATCAAAATTTATTTACTTTAAATAAATAACTAACTTCTATAAATAATTTAATATCTATTTTTTTTATAATTTTACGATTGAAAATATTTATTTTATATAATTCAAAAAAACAAATTATTTAAAAAATTATTTATCTAACATATCCATACATAAAACCTATTTTAGATAAATAAAATTAAAATTATATAATATTTTTTATGAGAATCACTATTGTGGCTCCTATATCTAATATCTCCATTGCTACTTCTATATTAGTATTTCTTTCTCTAAAATACCTTTATTATTAATTTAACAATAAAAGTGAAAAGAATATTTTAGAAAAAGACTAGTTGTATATGAGTGACAATAAATATATTAGAAGTGGCAATAAACATATAAAAGTGACAATAAATATATATTTCTAGGTAATCAAAACACACTTAAAATCGATCTTAAATGTTGAGATTAACAAAGTTATTAATTTAATTATTTTTAAAAGATAATTTTTGGGCAATCTTTTATGAAATAAAAAAAATCCAGACATATATCGGAAGGCGTTTGTTTGGGATCCAATCCTATTTTGACCAAAGAAAAGGACAAAGTGTTTTTACTTCTTGTTTGTTCCCTCTTACTTTCCCTATTTCAATTTTCCTCTCTCTCTCTCTCTCTCTCTCTCTCTCTCTCTCTCTCTCTCTCTCTCTCTCCACTCTTGACGCTCTCGCTACCATGAATGCCTCCATCATAGGTTGGATTCTTCGCTTCTTAAACCCTTCTCTCAATCCTCACCTCATTTTCCCTTTTATTTTGCACGTTTTTGTTCTTTTTTTGTTTTTCTGACGTTGTGGTATCACCATGTTGAAGATCCCTTGCAGGGAGATTTCCCAGAAGTGATAGAGGAGTATTTGGAACATGGCTGTATGAAATGCATTGCCTTCAATCGTCGTGGTACCCTTCTTGCTGGTATGCTAATCTCTCTCTCTCTCTCTCTCTCTCTCTAGTATTTAGTGTTACGGTCTTCTCCGTGTAGTTTATTTTGGATGCAATTTCATGCTCTTTACTTGCAAGTTTTTTGTCTTTTGATTTTGGCTAGCCGGTGTCTGTGCTAGTACTTTGATTTTAAAAAATGGGTAGTGGGTAAAAACTGATTTTTGTGTTTTAAGGTCGATTTTAAGGTTTAAGTAAGAAACTTTAGTGAGTAAATCCCTTTTTCTCTATTGACCAAGATAAGAAAAGCGCATTATTTTTTATACCCAGGCTGTATACATAGGGCGTTTTTGGCGGTTTTCCATGTGAGGTGTATGTTGAATTTTAGGGTTCTAGCATGAAGGGTGGAGTCTTTGATATTCCGTGGCTTGGCTTAGTAATTGAGGAATACTGTGATGGGTATGTATATATTATGATGCAAGTGATTGACAATGCACTGGATAAACATGATATGCACGATGTGGTTTAACTTAGACATTTTAAAAAATTTCTAAGTCTGTGCACGCACACACATGAGTGCTCACATGATCGAAATGTAATCCATCAATCTTGGCGAAAGCAATCAAATAAGACACCTTAGCATTAAGATGATAATATTATTATGGTAAAAATTTGAATGGTTCTCTACCTTATGTGTCATGGGTAGTCTATCATGAAATTAAGTGTAAATTGAACGCAATAGACATTCATAAAACATCATCTTCATGCCATACGATCTTGACCAAGGGGTCACATGTCACTAAACAAAACAGTTAGAGAGCCGACTACTAATATGGTGTCCTTGTACTATACAAGTATACCTAAAGGGAAGAGCTATCCTGCCAAAAAGGCATATATCTTTCCCATATGATGAGTACAAAGGACACCGCTACACAGTTACTGTAGGGACCTAATGAAAAGGGTTGAAAGGATAGAGATTTTGAATTTTTGTTTTTGGATAATTTAAGCTGACTTTGTGTGCAAGTAATACTCAAATACAAAACTGTTAATCACATTGCCATTTATACACAATTCCATTCATTGCATTGTTTTCCATGTTAATCTCTAAACTTCATGTAGAAAAAATAGGCTAACTTTCTGTGCAAGTCCTGTTCAATGTTATGGTTGATGGTTAAATTGCTATTTGTAATTACTGCTTGTACTCTAAAAATCATGGTACAAACGGTTCAAGTTCAAAGACCGAAATTACAATATGATTGCAGGTGAGAGCTAGCGGTAAATCTGTTGCTTGAGTTTTGGTTTATGTAGATAGGACAGTTGTATCTAATTTTTTCTGAACCTTCTATGATCTGGCTTGTCTTAGCCTTTGCCCTTTATGTTTGAACAACTTTTGTGAAGCTCATGTTTAAAGTATCCACTTCAGTTATGAGCTACACTAAATCTGATGGTTATTCTATTTTTACATTTCATTTAGCAGTTTGGAAAAGCATGCTAAGTTTAAGAATTTTGAAAAAGCACTCTGGTTTGATTTTACTTAGACAATTTTTTTTCTTTTGGGATTGGATTTCAAGAGAAATTATTATTAGTGGATTTCTTTCTGATTTTTATGGTACTTCATTTTCGAAAACACAAAAATGTTCTCATGCTGGGTGCTATTTGTTCATATGTTGGTTGAGTAAATATTATAGCATGTGTTGAACTGTTATGAAATGCTCGCTGGAGTCATTTTACAGTATCAATTTTCTCACTTTTGATCTTGATTTGCTCAACTGAAACAGCTGGGTGCAATGATGGAAGTTGTGTTATTTGGGATTTTGAAACTAGGGGTATTGCCAAAGTGCTTCGTGATGATGAATGTTCTTCTCCCATAACCAGTATATGTTGGTCAAAGTATGGTCATCGAATTCTTGTATCTGCTGCTGATAAATCATTAATATTGTGGGATGTTATGATTGGTAAGAAGATAACACGGATAGTTTTGCAACAAACCCCTCTACAAGCTCGTCTTCATCCAGGATCCTCAACCCCATCTCTCTGCTTAGCTTGCCCTCTCTCATGCGCTCCAATGATTGTTGATCTGAATACAGGAAACACAACTTTGCTTAAAGTTTCTATCTCAGAGACATGCAATGGACCAACCCCTCCTTCACGCAATAAGAGTTCTGATGGAATTACCTCCTTCACACCAACTGCTGCTTGTTTTAATAAGTACGGGACTCTGGTTTATGTGGGAAACTCAAAAGGGGAAATTCTTGTCATTGATTACAAAAATGGTGAAGTTCGTGCCGTAGTTCCAATCTCTGGTGGTTCTGTTGTAAAGAACATTGTGTTCAGCAGGAATGGGCAGTATCTGCTCACAAATTCAAATGATCGAATAATAAGAATCTATGAAAACCTTCTGCCCCTGAAAGATGAAGTTAGAGCCCTTGATGATCTGAGTGAGAACGCCAGTGATCTAGATAGCACTGAGAAGTTGAAGGCTGTTGGATCAAAATGTTTAACTTTATTCCGGGAATTTCAAGATTCCATCACGAAGATACATTGGAAAGCACCTTGTTTCAGTGGTGATGGTGAGTGGGTAGTTGGTGGTTCTGCTAGCAAAGGAGAGCACAAGATCTACATATGGGATAGAGCTGGACATCTTGTGAAAATCCTTGAAGGACCTAGGGAAGCTCTCATAGATTTAGCATGGCATCCTGTACATCCCATTGTTGTATCTGTTTCTCTGAATGGCTTAGTTTATATATGGGCAAAAGATTATACTGAGAATTGGAGTGCATTTGCTCCTGATTTCAAGGAGCTTGAGGAAAATGAGGAGTATGTAGAGCGTGAAGATGAATTTGATCTGATTCCAGAGACTGAGAAGGTAATAAAAGGGTACTTAGATTGATCGTGTGCATCCTTCTTTCTTTTTACCTGTCCTTTTTTTGATGTCATATGCTTGCAGGTGAAAGGACCTGATGTTAATGAAGACGAGGAAGTTGACATTGTAGCAGTGGAGAAAGATGCTGCTTTCAGTGATTCTGATATGTCTCAAGAAGAGCTATGTTTCTTGCCAGCAACCCCTAGTCGTGATGCTCCTGAGCAGCAAGAGAAGTGTCTAGAAAGTTCATCGAAGTTGGTAGACAGCAATAACACTGAATCCCCTCTTTCAGAAGAAGCTGGACCGAATGGACATACAATGAATCGTGCATCAAGTCCACTTGAAGGTAAATAACACTATGCGTTGCATTAGGTGCTTGTAACTAAGTGTTTGAGTTCTTAAGAATCATAAATTCTAAACCTTCTAAACCCCTGCCCCTCTGATAAATAAAATGCATTGAATCATGATATTGTAATTTTGTTGGCAAATTTGTTTCATGGGGTTGAGTTTGGAGTTTCAACTCTTGACTGCATTAACTCTATTATTAAAAGAAATGGGATAATTACATGTAGGTTTAGTGTTTTAATTACAGTTTAGGGTCAAGTAACCTATTAGAGTGATTACTCAATCTAATCATAATTATGCATCTATAGAAATGTTCCCAACTTATGAGTGTCCCCATTGTTTTTTTAGCACTGAAAAGTTTTCCTTTGTATCCCCAGACCCCAGTGAGTTGTTGGATTGTAGATGTATTTGTTTGAGTTTTTCTGATATGGGTCTGTGGCTCTCATGAGGCCTTCAATAATAATCTTTTTTCCTTTTTTTTTTGAAGATGATGCTGGAGGGCGTGTGAAAAGAAAGCGGAAACCTTCAGAAAAGGTGTTGGAGTTGCAAGCAGAAAAAGTTAAGAAACCCTCAAAATCTAGCAAATTGGCAAAATCTAAGAGCAAATCTTTAGTTGATCAGGATAACGGTAATGGTTTTTATGGTGATGGGCTTGATGATGAATAACTGTATATTATGAAATATTTGTTTACAAAAAGACAATTTTATTATAATTTCTTGTCTTTATTCTTTTTATTGCTGAAAATTCTTGCCTTTACATAGCTTTATGAATCCTTGCCTCCTCCCTCTCTATCCTTGACCTATGCTTCTAAGTTGGTGGTGGCTAGTGGAAGCTAGTGTTAGAGTATCTTGTTTGGTATAAAATTCAAAGGAATTTTCAATTGACAAGAATTTTATAAGGATATTTTTTAAAAGTAAAATATTGAGAATTTCAAATACACCTGAAATATGAGAATTTATAAATTCTCCTCTGAAATCCTCACCTACCTCATGTTATCTCTAGTCTCCATTGTACGCTCACAAGCTCTCTCTCTCTCTCTCTCTCTGCTCAAGCTTGAGTTTCTTTCTTTCATGCTAAGAGCTTCTCTCAGTCATTTTATCCTCTCCATCTTCCACGATTGAACTCTTGATTAGGTCATTTTACTCCTCTCCATCTTCCACGAGTGAACTCTTGATTAACTAAGTTTCCTTCCATTCTCACTTTTCTCCAATCTCTCCATATCAAGCCATTTTTATTTTGATTTTTGAACCAGAACCTGGACCTGATTTATTGATATCCATGTATATTCTAGACCTGATTCTCCAATATTTGAGTTATTATTTGTGTTACTATTAAGACTAGAACTAGTAGGCAGTATATTAAAATGCGTATTATCATTATCTTATTCTGGATTTTGGATCTGACACCTTTTGTAATTATTGAAATGCAAGAGCATATTATTGTAGCCAATTTTTAAATGAGTTGAATCCAAATTAGGTGGCATATTATCATAGCTCTGGCTCTTCATCTTGGCCGAGTTCTGATTATTTAAGTGCTGAAAACTATTATTTCTGTGACATAATTCTGTCTTTGTTGTGTTTTATAGAAGATATGTGAGTAGAGAAGCTGTGGTAGGATGTGGGTTGTTGCATTTTATGTGATCTTCACTTTCGTGCCTTTTTCATTGAGGTTTTGAATCTATTCTGATATTAATTTTATTCACTTTGATCAAGTTCTGATATATCTCTTATCTGTTTTAATAGAAGGATTCCATGACCTTATCTATTTTACATAAAAAATCTTTGTTTTTTTGACTTCGGATTGATGGCTTTGTTACTTAAAGAAACAGTTGTTTTCTGTTTTGCTGTATTTGTCCTAGTTTCCCAATCCTGTTTTATGATTTTTGAGATGAGAAAGAGAATCCAAGTTTTAGTAAATCACCTTAACAACAAAGAAACTCTTTTCCACTAGGAGTGAAGTTGCAGTCTGTTTCATTAGGTGGATCGGTCAAAAACTCAATTGCCATAGCTTTGGTTGAGTCAGTAATCTTCTTATGGTTTGGGTAAATCCACTAAGATTAGAGTAATGAAGCTAAGTTGTTTATACCACTTCTAGGCATGGTTGTTATACTCATACCACTTTACAATCTTAGGTGAAAAAATTGTTAAATTGCATGTAAATTCGTTTTTTGGATCCCGAGTGAATTCGCGAGTTTACATCCGATTCCACCAGTTTAGTAACAAAGGCAAATATACTCTATTACAAAATCTTTGGTATGCTTCCAAATATACTCTCTAATCCTCATGCGGCTATTTGCTCTTTTTAAAAATTTTCAATTTTTCATCCTATTTCCTTCTGATAATTTTTTGCTACCAACAAAAAAGAGTTGGATATTTGGTCATTTATGTACGATTTTAACTTGTTCTATGACATTGTCACTGTATAATTTAGTTATGTTTTTACTTTGTTATTGTACTTTGCTTCAGTAGGCAAACTCTTGCGGGTTTCAATTTGAGTTTATGGACATTTTCTGAGTTTAGGGATATTCTAGCAGTGTGAATTTATTTTTTTGTATTGGGATTTAGATACTAAATGCAGCTATTTGTTTCAGTCCTTTATATGTTCGTTATTATTTTTATTTTTATTATTTTTTTATCTATATGAAAGATGTTTTTCGACTGTGTATGATAAAATAATTAAATCATAAGATAACTAAAATAATGTTCGTAACGTTTATCTGAAGTATGCAAAAGTGTTGATAGATAAAGCAAGTTTTGGAAGGAGTGAAGTAGCAGTTTTAGCCTCAAACTTAATTGTTTTTATTCCTTCAAATTTAAACAAAGTTGGCAAAACTAAAGAGAGCTTTAATTTTTAAATGCATCTTTTAAGCCTTGGCCATTCCTGACAAGAACATAGTTTTTTGTTTTTGTTTTTATTATTATTATTGTATCCACTATTCCTTGGAATCGTAATATATTTTCCCTTTAATCTTCTTGGTTGAACGTGTGATTACTAATAACTGCTAGCTTAGTGCTTAATTGTGAAGAAAAGAACAAAAATTGACATGTGATTCCTAATATGCGTGGTTGCCTTATACAAATGGCAGAATGATGATAGGAGTTTCAGAGGAAAATTACAGTAATATGCTATGCTAATTAGGTCTAACAATTATTAAATTTTTAAGGGACGCAAATATGAATTTTAGAAACTTATCAAGTTACTTGTTATCCAGGTCACAAGTAAGAATCTTGACCCTTGACTTATTTATTACTTTATCAAAGTTTAATACAGTGTAGAGCATAGATGCACCCATTCTAGTAAAAACCAGACTTGTTTCATTTGGGTAAGAGAAATTGAACAGTGATTCTAAAGTAATGAAATTTAAGGAATGACTTAAAATTTGATATTTACTTTTTCTTTTGTTTGATCAGGTTTATTTTAAGACGTAGATTAAAAAACAAAGATAGATTTTACTGGTCTTGTACGTGACTGAGTGGAAATTAAAAATATAGATATTAAAATGGCTTGATCGTTGTGAAATGAATTAATTGGTGTTTAAGAGGGTTGAGTTACAAGAAATGATATTATGCATGTGACCAACAATGAGTTGGAGTATTTTTATGCGTTTAACAAAATATTGTAAACCTTTTGATTTATCCGATTAATTTATTGGTTTGGGTTTCACATTTTCAATTATTTTGTCAAATAAAATTACAATTTTATTTTAAGAATGAAAGTAATTTAGTTACTTTATTAAAAAATGTTTAAAAGAAAATAGAATTAAGAAAGCTTAATTATCTTATCTAAACAAAAATTTTAAAATAGAGAAAATAGAGAATAAATAAAACTTAATTACTCCGTTAAAATAAAATAATAATAATAATAATAATTTTATTTAAATAAAATATTTTAAAACAAATAAAATTAAATGATGTAATTTATTTTTTAATTTTAAATTGTCAATTTTTTTTTTATTATCTCATCCAAATACAACGTTATAGTTTATGATAAGAAAGTTAAATTTCACTCGGGTGGGACTTCAAAATTGCTAAAGCAGAGTAGTAGCACAAGTTGCCTCAAGCAATGACATGAGTGTCATTCTACGAAAGTGATAAACTTACATATGCACGGTGACCCATCTTGTGACAAATAGTTAAAAATATTTTGATAATTAATTATAAATTATATAATAGATTATATAATCAATTAGTAATTAACGATATAGAAAAGATGGTTAATAATTTAATATAAACAATAAATTGTTAAAGTAAAATTAAAATTAGTTTATTGTACTTATTTATATAAATTTATTCTTTGTTATATTTTTTAATTTTTTTAATATTAAGTTAAATAAATTTTAGTGAGTCAAAGATATTACAGATTCTAATTTCAATTTTTATGATATTAACAACAAATAAGATCAAACTATTCTAAATATAAATCTGTTTTGCATATCTAAATACAAATCTACTAGATATGTTGCATATCCTTCGTGTATTATCCTCTCAAGTTGGTGCCTATAAGTCGTGAATGTCCAACTTGCACAACAAATAATGAACAAATAAGCTGGTTAAAAATTTTATTATTGACACTTTAATATGCCTAGTACATTCATGAAAGATAGGATGTTTGGCGATATAAAGAGCAACTTGGTTATCAATATAGACATGATTTTAGGACGTGAGGTTAGAGAGAATATCTATTAATCATTTCAACTCACAGGTGATGCTAGTCATGGAATGATATTATGCTTATGATGACCAAGAGACTATGTTTTACTTCTTGATCTTTCAAAAAATTGGAGATTGACCAAGTTAAATAAACCAACCAATAAAAACATGCGAGTGGAGGTTAATTTGCGCAGTTAGAATCACACCAAGCATAGAGATGAAAATTATTATCGCACTGTAACAGAATACCTTAACACATATTTTCACTAACACAAATAAATTCCCGCAGAATACCTTAACACATATTTTCACTAACACATAAATTTCCGCAGGTGATCTAGTAACTTCCACCCAAAGAAATACTTTAAACGTCCTAAGTCGTTCATATGAAAACAACGATGAAGATAATTTTTAACTCATTGAATGATGGTTTGATCATTACTTGCAATGATGAGGTCATCCACATACACTAACATTCCAAGTTTCACAACACCTTTACAAAAATGAACAGAGAGTAATCAAAGTAACATTTACACCAAGTAATCCAACTTTCATGATAATATTTAAGACATATTTTCACTTACATAAATAAATGCCTGCTTTTCCTTAGTCTCCTTTTGGATTTTGTTGAATTTTTCCGATGATTTTATTCTCGTTGTATAGACGTTCACCCTACCATTCAGGGAATCCAACAAGTTGAAAATACCCCTCACATGTTGTGACCTATCTTCCCATAGTGAGTACACATCATTGATTTGTCCCTTGTCCTTGTATCCTATTTGTGCCACCAACCCCACAACCATTTCTTTGAATTTGTAATTGTTCTCACCCTCTCTTCTTGCACCATGGTTACGTATACTCGATTTAGTGAGGGTAAGGGATCTTTTGGCAAGAAGTTAGAGCATGTTGTTCCATAACTTATGTCAACCCATCAATAATTGATGAAACTTTTCTTCTTCTTTTTATTTTTCTAACTTAGATGCAACGTCGCACTTGCATCAACCACATGTATATTTCAAGATATATTCATAGTTGACGAGTTCATCCCACAACATCTTTAACTTTCCATAGTATGCAACCATGGTCATTCCTTATTGTTTGCACTTCACTAGTTTTTCATTCAATTATTAAATCCTCAGCCCATTCACAATTACAAAATATTCTTTGATATTGTTCCACAAATATTTTGCATTTTCCATATATGCTAGAATGAATTATAAACTTGGTTTGATAATATTTAATATCCACGACACGAGCATAGACTACATTGTTCACAGAACCTCTAATTTTGGTGTTCCTTTTGTTGGCTCTTTGTGGGTTCTATCAACGAAACTCCACTTCCTTGGATCCCCTAGAGAGATTTTCATGGCTCTGATCTATTCTTCGTAATTCTCATCTCACACTTGCATTTACGTGATGATATTTCTAAGATTATCACTGGAATTCAACTCATCAAACAATGAAGTTTTCTTATGAACTCCCCCTTGTTGTTTTGAGATATCAAAGCTCGGGTTGTAACTCTGATACCATGCTAAAGTAAATCTTAAAATTGGTATATTTTATTTCTTCACAATATATATCTATTTATAAAAATTTGGTATTATGTTATACCTTCTAACTTTCTTGATACTAAGTTAAATAAACTTGTCTAATTTAGTCGGTTAAAGATATAATATAGACTCTAATCCAAATTTTTGTGATACTAACTACAAATAACATTGAAACTATTCTAAACATAAATTTTCTAGATATGGTACATATCTAAACACAAATATTTAGATGTGTTGCATATCCTTCCTGTATTATGAATAAAAATGTAATTATAATTGATTAAAAAAATATTATTAATCGTTTATTTGTGTAATTAACAACATAGAAAAATTTTAAAAATTGATTAATTGATTAATAATTATGATTAATCATATAACAAAATAATTATATATTATAATTAAAATAAACTTGTTTACTATTTTCTTAATTTATAATATTACTCTTTAAACATAAAACATTCATAAAATGTGTAATGCATTTTATCCCTAATGTGTGAGCTGTCTTAGGATTATTAAACTTCTGTCAAACATGCAAGTTTAACAAACAAACAAATTTTTATTTATGATTTTTTTTTTATATTTTTGTAAAATTAAGGATAATAAATTTGAATTGATATAGATCAACAATATATTAGTGACATACTCTAAATATTTTAAATTTGATCAAAGATAATTTCTTATTATTATTGTCAATAATATTTTGCAAATAGATGCTTATTTAATTTTTTTTCGATACATTGATCGTTGACACAACAATGATGGATAGATCATTGAAAACTTAGTTCAATCGAGAGTTAGATATAAGGTTCACTAGCTTTTTCATTCTTCTTCGAATCTAGTTCGTATGCGAGAAAAAAGGCATATCGGTTAAAGAAATCATCTTGAAATGACTACTCCAATATTTATTTTATAAGTGAGAAATTGAAGCCAGTGCAGTACCACTCTCCCCCCAAATCAAATATTTGATGAGAATACATAAATAATTTAATTACATTTAGATATATCCTATTTTTTAATCAATTAAATTCTTTCTGTAATCGATTAATCATGTTAATAATCGATCAACCATATTTATCAATTGATTAGCTAATTTTTTACATAATTAACTATAAGGTAATTGATTAATTTATGTAATTAATTACTCCTAAAAATATGATTGATTAATTACATAAATAATGGAACATTGCATTTCATTAATTGATTACAACTTTATTTTTCTCTTAACATTTGCATAAAATAATTAATTATATTTTTCTATATTATTAACCACACCTTTTTACAGTAATTATTTCCAAAAGTGATAATCGATCACCAAAAGCTATTTTTTAACGTGAAAGTGGACGGAAACATTGTGCATATACGGGAGAAACTTTTTGCTTGGGATGTTAGCAAATAAGCTTTTGAGATTCACTTTACTGTAAAAAAGCCTTGAAAGCCTAATCTCAATTAAAGCGGAAAGCATTCGAGTTAAATCATGTTGGTTTCTGTGTCACACTGCCAAAAGGATTCAAAGGATCACATTCTTCATCTTCAATATTAGCCTAACTTTCATCTTCGACAATGACATTAATGATTACTACGACAAGCTCCTAGCTAGCAAGAGTGGAAAGATTTGCAACTTCTCTATTACCTTTGCTACTACATTAGTACGAAAAAAAGTCTCTAAAAGATATCGAAATTGATCACAATGAACACTAAAAAATGCGAATGATGATGTTGAAAAGTATATGGATATAACTATTTTTTAAAAAATAGAAAAAGATTTCTCTGTAAGTAAGTTTTGGGTAGATCATTAACACCATAAAATCGGAAGAAAATTAATGGATCATTAACAACATGGCAACATAAAACATTTTTATTTAATTTAAATTACTCAAATAAGTTATTTATATGAGTTTAATTTTTATTATTTTATAAATACATGAGAAAAGGTTGAGAAGTTTTATTTGGACAGTGGATCCGTATTCTTGCTCTTACGTATTATTAGGTTTAATGAAAAAATTAAAACCACAATTCTTAAAAAAAACAAGAGGTTGGAAATTTGGTTTTCTTAAAATAGGTTTTAGAAACATATTTTTGAATTTTGAAAAGATAAATTTAACTTTTAAAACGTGAGTTTGAAAATATATATTTTATGTTATATTGAAAAAATTAATTTTAAGATTTGAAAAGATAGTATTTTGAACTTTAAAACAAGAATAAGTTCAACTTGCATAGCTTCAAGTTCATATATGATGATCCAATAAATTTTTATAAATAAAATAATGTCAGTAGTGTATCAATTCATTAATACTAATTGAATTAGATAAATAATTTTAAAAGCAAATAAATCTATTATATTTTATTTTTTAAAAAATAATTAATTTTAAAAATAAATAAATCTACTGCTGCACATGATTCATTTAAATTTAATATATGATAAATCAATAAATTTTTACAATTTAAATATTATTAAAAATATATTAACCATTCAGTTAACATCATTTAACAATTATATAAATTAAAAAAAATTTTAAAAATCACTTAAAAAATATATGATATTTAAAAATGAAAATAGGATTTTTAATTTTTTAGAAAAGTATATACATGACACCTATTTATAAAAGTAACAATAATAAAGTAAAATTTAATCCTTCAAATTTAAATTATATACACATCCAATAAAACAAAAAGTTTTATATCAATTAAACAAAAAATAAAAATAAAACTAACATCTATTATTTTTTAAATTACCAATCATTAAAAAATGTTGAAAGTGTCATTTTTTTTCTTTTATTTTATTTTAAAAAAAAGGATCAATATAAAATAACTTATATCAATATAAATTTTAAATTCAACCATTATAAACTTTTCTATTAATTATATATTCCTTAAGGGATGAATCAAAATGTAAAATATGGTTTAAGTGTGTTCTTTCTTTTCGTTTTGAAAAATGCAACAAAACACAAGTTTTCTATATCATAATTTATGTTTTTTCTTATTTTTTATATAACATAGAAAAAATTTTAACTCATTAGATTCAAAGTTGAACTCATACTATCATCCATTAGGTATCTTAAATCAATTAACAAAAGATGAACACAAGTGGTAAAACATATTTATACTCAAATGCACACAAGGAATTTAATAAATACATCTGATGTATGAGTTTGATTGGAACATTGCTGGATTTACAGGAGAGAACTTGTTGGTGGTGTTATTTTGATCCTGAAAATGTTATCTGTGTGTTGTGTTAAAGAATGAGTTACTTATTGATCATGACACATGATGCAAACATAAGGTGAAATAATTACATATTTCAAGATAATTTTTTTATACAATACAAAAAATAATAAAAAAAAGAAAAAAGGTACTTAGTTGTTTCTGATATGATTCACTCTACGCGAATGAATCTGAATGCAAAAATGATAATAGAACATCTTGAGAATTAAGATAAAATAAGATAAGATTAGGATAAGATGAGATAAGATAAGATAAGATGAGAATATAAGGTAAGATGAGATAAAATAAAATAAGGTAAGGTAAGATAAGATGAAGTAAAATGAGATAAGACAAAATAAGATGAGATAAGATAAGATAAGGTAAGATAAGATGAGATCAGACGATATAAGATAAAGGAACCCGACACAAATTGTCACCTACTGGTGAGCATTAAAGTTATCAAGAGTAACGTGACCCTTGACAACGTTATGAAGGATAGTTGTTTGCCCAAAAACAAATGGAATCAACTCACATGGAGATGAAAAATCTCAAAGAGAAAATATTATTATTCATCAAAGTTTGTTCTACACTGAATCCCCAACTCCTATTACATAAATAATCTAATTTAATAAAAAGATAACAAATTAGAAATCCTAATTATATTACAATTTGAATTGTAACTGATTTAAAACAAATTACTTCTAGATAAATATCAAATTCTAATGTAATATATAACAAATAATAAACCTTATCACTTAAGATCTTCAATGATATGACTATATAAATTAACCCATGTTGAAATTGAGCTTGGATCCACGTAGTCTTTTTCTTAAACTGTCTTGTTGAGACCTTCATTCTATATGTTTGGTCCTATTTCTCGTTATAGTACCTTCCATTCCTTGTAGATAGTATCTTAAATGATCTCTTTTAACTATCGTGACGCCCATGTTCACATCAGTTTTTGTTTTCCTAGGCTTCTGGTTGGTCATCAAGATCACTTTTTGATGTTTTTTTTTCTAAAGTATCATTTTTCCTGAATGTATCTCCTTCTAATGATATTTTTATATTATTATTATTATAAGACATTAATAAAAAAATATCAATTTTATTCAAGGACCAACCTATCAAAAATGTAAGAGAACGACGTAATGAACGTAAAAATTTTAAAAAAAACAAAAAAATGTGTTATATATTATACATAATGGGTATGGGATCCTAGTACACAAACACAAGGGATATGAGGACTCCACATAGATTCTTACAATATAGAAGATACATGAACTTTTATAATGCAAAAGATATGAGGTATCTTGAAATGAAAAAATAAAGAGGTATACACATTCTTAAAGTGTAGAAGCTATGTGAGTCCTTACAATGCACATGGTAAGTGAATCCTAAAATGAAAAGAAAAAAGTATATTGATCTTTATAAGGTAGATGGAACGTGACCCTTTAAAATATAGAGGGTATATAGACCTCAAAATGTGGAAGTATATGGATCTTTATAATGTAAGGGGCATATGAACTTTATAATAGAGAAGATATGTGAACTCCTGTATAAAGGTAAAATGTCTGTGAACATTTAAAAATACACAAATAGATAATACATAAATTTTTAAAATACAAAGGATATATGAATATTTGAAATGTAAAAGATGTATGCATTTTTAACGGTGAATGATACATGAATTCTTAGAATGCAAAAAGTACACGAGTCTTTAGAATATAAAGATTGACAGTACATAGATCTTTATAATGCAAAAATGTGAGTGGATCTATAGAAGAGAGGCTTTGTAAACATTTAGAATGAATCCTTAAAACGTAAAAGTATAAGATACTTGAATCCTTAAAATATAAAAACAAAAAGTATCTAGATCCTTTTGAAAATACTTATATTTCAAAAGGCTTAAAGTCTCACATTATTTAGAATAATAGTAAGTATAGACTTTATATACATGGATGCATTATAAGCTTGTAGACAATCTAATAAAAAAAAAAGTTTTACATACGTAAGGTTGAATTGGTTCAGTTCTTTTTTTCAATATTCTTCTATGTAATCTATATTTTATTTTACTTTATATTTTCATTTTCATTATTTTAATATATTTGTCTTTGCTTTCATGTTTTTTATTTAATAGTTCTTTTTATTTTATAGGTTAGTTTTAATAAAAAAATGTTAGTCTTATATATTCTTTTTAATTAATTAAAGAAAGTAAAAAAATGGTTAGACAATTTTTTCCTGTAGTTCTTTTTATATTTTTTCTTTTTTTTTATACATACAAAAAATTTTCTAATTATTTGAGTTTTATTATACAGTTTACTTCTACCTACAATGTTAACAAAATAAATAAAATATGATGGTTATGTAACTTATATATTTTCATTAATAATTTTTTATTTCAAAAATGTACCTATTTTCAACATTGAGTAAAAAAAAAAACACAAACATATAAGGACTTATGGTTTAGAATGGAATCTCAAGAATAAAAAAAAAATCGAAGGAAGGATAAGAAGAAGAAAAAGCATTAATATTGCAAACTATAAAAGTGGTAGAGTATTTAGAACCATTATGTAAATTTTACTTTCCTCAAGTTCCTAGATAACTCTACCTATGATTTTAACTATGCCGAGCACAATATGGTCTTTTTCGGTTTCCAACCATACAATCACTTAGATTTAGATCTCATAATTTAAGAAACTTTTTTATGATATCACTTTGGGGTAAGAAGCAATATCAAGAAAGTGGGATCAAGGTAGAGTGTTAAAAAAGTGAGTAAAAATACTAAAAATGATTTCAAAATAGTTTAAAAGATGGAAGATGAAAACTTTAATAAAAGAATAATTTTATCTTTATAAAATTTTTAATATTGTAACCAAATAATATTAATTAAAAGATGATTTTTGTAATAATAAAAAATTAAAAATATCAGATTAAATTTCTCTAAAATATTAAAATATAAAGGATGCAAGTATAATTTATTTTTTATTTTTTTTAAAAAAATTGACACTCATTTTAAAAACCTTGCAAAGAGTATAAAGAGATGAAAAAAATTATTATTTTTAAGTATATTGTGCCAATAGTATCCTAAAATATTTGTTAAGAAATTAAAATATAATAATATATATTTTTTAATAATTTTTAATACATTTTTTGCAGTAAAGAATTTTTATTTTTAATTTCTTAATTAATGCCCAGTACCCATGAAGAAAAAAGGAATATAAATATGCTGTGCATGATCATTGATAATGGATTGATGGAGATAGTTACGTAGATGCAAGTTATCTATCTCTTTCATCAATTGAATTCTCTCTTCACCTATTGCTGTGAAGCTCAACTCCCACCTACCCATCTTTCTTATCCTCTCATTCTTCTCATTTCCATTCTCTTCCAATCCCACAATTCTTCATTTCATAGTCATTGATTGAATCTTAACTCTTCACTCTCCTATGACTGAATGGTATATCATCTACACACTTTTCTGTCACCAACACATCTTTGGCTTGTAATTGTAACAATTGATTTCTATTTAAGATTTGGAAAGCTGCTCAATCTTATGGGAGAAGGAGGAAATTTCAACCACAAAGGTTTCTTTAGTTTATCAAATTTCAGTTTTCAATTTGATGCAGTTGATTTTGGTGTTGCAGTGAATTCATAAAATTTACGATTTGTAATCTGTCCTATGCATATTATTTACTGAAATTCCAAACCTAATTCCTTTTAGTGTCTTTATTTGCGTTAATTGTTTATAGATTTCATCGATCCAGGATTACTTTTATAAGGATTCGTTCTTCATAAACAGCATGAAGGATAAAACAAGTTAACATTTACATTGGATTTTAGCTGGGGAGTTTATTGCCATTGTTTTGACATTTGGTTGTAGTTAGTTTAGTTGCTTCAAGAGAAAGCAAGGGATAGTGCGGTTAGTTACAGTTGTTCAATTAGTAAGAGGTTATCAAGTCATATAGCACATTATATGGATCCTGATGCTGAGAGTAAGCATGTTTCGGAGGCAAAAGACATTGGTGATTGTGTTCTTCAGAGCATTATACAAATTCCAGGGGCTAACAAATTGCAGCCTTGTACTGGTGAATCCAAATGTGTCTCTTCTATTGGGCCATTAGCACCTGAACTGGTGTCCCCTCTTATTAGCAATGAAAGAGAAAGTTATGAAGACATAAAACAGGTGATTTTATTTTACAGTTATAAGGACTAGGGCTTGTGTGCGTGTGGCCAAAATTTTCTTGGTTTCTATTTGGTGTAAACTATTGTTTTAGTTCATGAAAGATTTAGGGTTGGTCATATTTGTTTTAGAAATATAAAAATTATTATTTTTATCTTTAAAAGATAAAAAATTGGTAACTTTAATCCTTGCAGTTGTTCATTTTAGTCTGTGCAAAAAGATTAAAATCATTGACTTTTTATCTTTTAGAAATGAAAATTAAATTGAACTTAAATCTTTCAGGATTAAAATGGTGGTTTACTCTTTCTATTTCTTATAATAGATGATGAATGGTTCAAAATATCTTGGTTTCCATGTTGTAAACCATGCAATAATAATTGTTGTCTCTGCTTGCAGGAACCTGATAAAAAATTGCCCAAGTTACTGGATTACTCTTTATGTTTGATTCATTTGGCTGTTTTTGGCATCCTTGGGGTAATGTGCTGACCTTCAAATTTCAGACAAATTTATGTCAGCAGTTATTATTTTTGGATGAAATAATGGTGCTATATCATGTCTCATTGGAACCATGGCATTTTGAACTCTTCCTGAAAATATGAGAAATTGTTTTTGTGAACAAGCATAATTTGAGGTGACAAGTTCATCAAAATATTAATATATATTTTCTAACAGTTAATTTTTTCCTGAATGTTTAGCTAGTTATGAAATTTTGCCTCCTAGGTGGTACAAAATCTGTGTATGTTAAAACTAGGAATGCTCCTTTTCTTTTTATTTCTATGTTTTTTTTGTGGTCTTTAACTTTATAATGTTTGGACTTTAAATTTCTATTTAACTGCAACCTTTTCTTGCATAATATATCGGTTTTAAGCTGAAAAGATGCTCCCATACACACATTGTGTACCTTTTTATATCAAATTTCCATTCTTATGCCATAATCTTACAAGTGTTAGGAACTTCCTAGGGATGGAACAAGATAAAACAAAGATAGGAAATGAGGCTTAGATGTTGAAACAAGGACTGCATTAGAAATTGTATACACATGTTGATTCTGGTGATCATATGTCATAATCTTGTCATATATTATTAATCATCCGAATTGAGCATCTCCATTTTCTTTTAACATTTTGGCCAAGTCAATCTTCATAGAAATACTTGATTGTCTTATTTCTCAACTGCTGTAATTCATACAAATACTAGAGTTTAAAGCAGAAAAGCTTTCCTCACTAGCAATTTGTGATTTATTCTACAGAAGCAGTAAATTGAGTTTTAGTAACTCATAGTGCAATAGTAAATGTACCGAAGAAATTTAAATTTCATATTTGAAAACACAAAACAAGGTGAAAGTAGGTGGTATTTTGTAATTATTTGCAAGAGCAGAAATGAAACTAAGAGGCATTTACTCAAGCCAAACATGTCTTTTTTATCAGTATGATACTAATTCACCATTTTTTTGGGTAATAATATGCAGGTATTAACAAGGTACATACTGGCCAAGTTATTTGGCCCTGGTGGTGGTCGTGTGACAAGTGACCAAAGTATTCTTTACCTTGACCTGCCTTCTAATATGGTACACTCACAAAAACATATATAAATTAATGTTATAGGATCCGATACATTGATAACGTTAAATGTTATAATTCTTAATAAAAACTTACTATTTATTGATCTCTTATTGTGTATTGTTCGACATACATTAAAAAAGTTCTAAAAATAGAGTAGATTGAATGATAGTAGGTAGAGAACACAGTGAATTAAATAAAGTTATTTTTTGTATAAATTTGGTTAAATTTGCTAGAATGAAAGAAAAGAGCTATTTATGATTCACACATAATATAAATAAGAATAAAGTGGAATGAAAAATATTAAGTATCGTTGAGTGTTATGTTTGTATAATTGTTGGAAAATTAAGCTCCAAATAGCGGACTGTAGAAAATATACAAGTAAAAACAGATATTAGCCTTTAATGTGTAAATCAATTTTAGAATAAACATTCTTCACCTCTACAACTACTAGAAGTGACGTGTAAGTGGTTCACATATAACTTCTTCAGAACTTGCAGAAAGTAACTTATTTATGTGTGGATAAAAATCTTGTTTTAGGAGAGTCAATTTGACGGTTTTAACGTTGCTATTGAAATGTTACTATGGTGATTCAGATGATTTCTTGATGCAAATTTTGTTCTTAATATCTTTCTAGGTTGGATCTTTTATGATGGGATGGTTTGGTGTTGTATTCAAAGCAGACATATCAAATGTGTCAGAGTATCTGACTATTGCACTGACAACTGGCTATTTAGGGAGCCTAACAACGTTCAGCGGTTGGAATCAGAAAATGCTTGAACTCAGTGTTAAAGGGGACTGGCTCTTTTGTGTGCTTGGCTTTCTAATAGGTAATATTAGTAGGGCACATTTAATAAGGATGTTTTAGTTGTATGACTGTCTTATTTAAAGCTTTTGCCTGTTGTGCTTTCCACTTTTCATTCAATATCATATTAAATTATTGAGTAAATTTTTAGATCAGCCTTAAGATTGTATGGATCTGTATTTTGTCTCTGAAATTCTAAAAATTCTTAGTTCATGATTTTGCAAAAGGACATTCATTTTATTCCTTTTGAGTACAAGACGACAATGAAAAATAACAAAAATGAATAACTTTTAACAAAGCTAAGAACTAATGATTTTTTTTTTAAATGTTAAGAATTAAAATCCCCAATTCTTACAATATTGAGAACTGACTTATGGATTTACTCTTAAATTATCTCAGCCTCAGCATGACTGACTTTTGATAAAATGAGTTTTAAATGACCGGAGTCTGCAGGATTATTTCTTGTTGCCTTTTCCATCATATTTGGGATAGAAACAGCCAAAGGTTTTAGGTGGCTTCTCAGAAAGCTAAAGATGAGTTCAGGAAGTGAAACTTGTAGACGTAAGAAGAATATGAAGGTGGAAGGCTTGAAGCATCACTTGGTAGTTATGGTGGGGTTATTGTTGATTTTATGCTTGTTCTGGGGCATTAGTGGTGTTTTAATGGATTCTGAGTTCAAGAATGGTGGAAATTCTGCTGACTTATGGCTTGCTTGCATAGTTGGACCTTTAGGTGTTTGGATTAGGTGGCTCTTAGCCCAACTAAATGGACGCGGGTTAGGAGCAACAGGTTTGTTGAATTGGGTTCCATTTGGGACTCTAATTGCAAATGTCTCTGCTGCATTTGGCGTTGCTGCACTTGCTACAATGAAGAAATTTGTAAGTTTATATATGTATGATTCTTTACACTATCCTATCATGTGTCATGTCTATCTGAACTTAATAGCACCGAGTTGGTTTTCAAAGAATTAGAAGTAGATTTTAAGAACATTTGTTTATATTGATGAATTGGATTCTCATACAAATTTTGCTACTAAAAAAAAAACTATATATGGGCTATACATACAAAAGTTTAAGGGGATCCACAAGCCTCAACAAGAGCTTATAAAATGACAATTTTTGTTTGCCTTGAATATAGCTAATGGCACATTTACTCTTATAGTGATCCTCCTTTCTTATTATTTTGATATAATGGCTCTCATATCAAAGGATTCATGAATTTGCATTATAACTTTGGAGATTGTGATTAGTATATGTCTCCTGTTTGATGCAGGTGAACACCAGAAACTGTGATATTATTGTAACAGGCATACAGTTTGGTCTGTTCGGTTGTTTGAGTACGGTTTCAACCTTTGCTGCTGAGTTCAATGCAATGAGAGAAAGCATGCACACTTGGAGAGCATATGCATATGCTATGATCACAATATGTGCTTCCTTCTTTTTAGGTTTCCTAATATACTGCATACCTATTTGGAGAATGGAGGAATGACAGGATAGGTGGCCATAGAAGGTAATCTTGTTTTGACACTATTTCTACTTGGAGTAGTAGAGGAATTTAGAGAAGTAGAACAAATCCATTCACTTCTTTTTCAATGCAAAGGTTATCCAAAATGTTATACCTTACAAAAAAGAGAGGCTTTGTTTTAAGATAGAATTGCAAGAATATTGTCTCTTTTTGTTGCTTTTGACAGACTTTTATGTTACTCATACAGGGTTTTATTGGTGTCCTTTTTCTTTATTTTTTAGCTTAATTACAAAATTAGTCTCTCTACTATGATCAATGAGCAATCAAATCCCTGAATTTTTTAGTTAAAAAAATTAAGTTCCTTTATTAGTGTATTGTCCATTGACTAACAAAAGTTAGTACGTGACCAATAATACAAATGTAACATGACACATAGTTGAGTGAGTTGGCATTTTAATAGACTCATTGCTGATAATTAATTTTGATCGTCTAGTATAAACAAATTAGATATAAATGACATTGGGATATAACAAAAATATCATATTTAAATAGTTTAACACAACTCAGATGTTTTACTTGTGTACAGAATCATGTCATGCTTGTAAATTATTGGTCATGCCACTAATTTCTATTAATGATTGGATGGCGGAATGAGTGAGGGATATAATTTTTCCAATTAAAAATTTAGGGATATGATTGCTCTAAAATATTATTTGGGGACTAAAATCATAATATAGGAATCAATTTGCATTCACCAATAATATGTATCAGCTAGCTAGCTCTTGTAGCTCAAATGAGCAAGAGGAAGTCACGTGATCTTAGAAAAGAATATAGTTGTTTACTTTTCTTTTCCCCTTTTAATATTTTTATGATTATTTTTAGGAGAAAATCTGCAAAAGACAATGAAAATGGCAATGTAATTTTGATTTATTTGTCCAGCATATTTGTTTCTAAGACATCAACTTTTGCATCACTGGACTTCCCCATGATCCATTTTTTGGTTGATTCAATCATGAGGACATGACTATTGGGTAGCAAATCCCAGAAACTCAACGTCATCATGTAGTTAGATGAGTTTGGCATGTTTCTTCTACAATATATCTTTATATGTCATTAATTATATAAAAAAATTAAAAAAACATGAAAATAGCCGTTAATTAAGATATGCTTTTAAATTATTGAGATGTGCTAATTTTCTTTTCTTTCCCCGATTTAATCTTTCATGATTGTTTTTAGGAGGTTATTCGCAAAAGACAATGTAAGTCACAATGTAATTTTGATTTATTTGTCCAATACATTTGTTCCTAATTAAAACAACTGCATGCTTTTACATCACTGGACTTCCCTATGATCCATTTTTAAGTTGATACAAGCGTAGGGACTATTGGGTAGAAAATGCTGAAATTCAACTTCATCATGAAGTCACCAGAGTTTGCCATGTTTGTTCTACAGTATATCTTTACATGTCATCATTAATTAATTATTGAAAGGAAACTTTGGTAAGAAACCATATGAAAGAAAACATATATGGCCTTAATTACTTATAGTCTACGTGAGGAACGAAGCTTGTAAGTAGCATAAACTCCTAGTGCCACCACAATAACTGCTGCACCCATATAAATTAGCTTCTGTTTATCTTCTTCATTGAACCTCTTTGCTAAAGTTGTTACAGCTTGAGAAGCAGAAGCTGCTACCTCCTTGATTCTTGTCCTTGTTGTTGATTCAGGCTTGCCCTTTTCATCACTCTTTTTCTCAGCAACATCATTGCCAATAACTTTATCATTTATTTCATTTTCCTTCTCTTTCTCTATACCCTTTGTGGAAATACTTTCAACTGTGGCGATTCCTTTCCTTTCTTCAAGTGACTTTCTTGTTTCTAAAGTTTTCTTGGGATGGTCATCACTTTCTTCCTTTCCAGCATCCCTTTGCACAAAGTTTTCCTCAGTTTGAAGTTTTGCATCTGTTGTATAATTTGTAGCTTTCTGTGAAATTCCTTCTTTACCCTTTTGAGGCATAGTCTCTTCTGTGCCTTCTGGTGGGTTTGAAGTCTCATAGCCAGCTTGTTCTTCACTTTCATCTCTTGGAGAAAGTGGAGGTGTTGCCCCTTTTGGTAATTCTGTACTTTCAACACCTTCATCTGAAATTCCATCTTTACCCTCTTGAGACGTAGGCTCCTCTGTAGCCCTTGGTGAGGTTGGTGGAGTGTCATGACCAACCTCTTCTTTACTTCCAATTGTTGATTTGGGAACATGATCATCACCATTGGTTGTTTTTTCTTGATCATCATCATCATCATAATAATAATCATTCATAGTTTCAGATTCAGGAGTGCCCTCTTGCTCATTCTCTGGCTTTGGTTCTGTTTCTTCTTGCTCATTTGGTTGTGGTTCTGTTTCTTCTTGTTCACTTGGTTGTGGTTCTGTTTCTTCTTGTTCACTTGGTTGTGGTTTTTGTTTGAGGACTTTCTCTGGATCTTTTTGCATTGTAATGGTAACTGTTTTTCCATCAAACTTTCCCCTTATTCTGTTGATATCACAATATTCTGGAACTTTATGCTCTACATTGAAACTGGCCTTTCTGTTTTTTGCAAGTGGCCGTTCACCAGAAACTCTCACCTTTCCAAAATCATACTCAATTTTAGCACGAATGTGCTCTCTTGCAAAACCTATACATAAGCATATATCATAGGAAAGAAACAACATGCTTAGCATTTGTAAAATTTGTCAGTTATAAAATTTGCTTAAAAAAAACAATTAATTAGCCCTCTTTCTTCCTTTTTCTTTATGAGTTCTTTTATATCAATTTTAAAATTTATCAGCTGTATATGAATGCCACTATATATATTTTTTTGATTGTTGTTATTTTTAATATAATGTGTGTTTAGGGTTAGCCCTAAAAAACAATTTTTTTCTTCTTTACATTATTTTCTATAAAAATATTAAAAACAAAAAATAAGATAATATTTTTAAAATAAAAATAAAAACAGAAAAATTTTACAAATTAAGCATCACCTTATATTTTTCAAAAACATTAAATATATAAATCCTGTGAGACCTCTCTCTCATATTTTAATAAGTTGGGACATTATATGTTGATATTTTAAGAAATCCATTTGAAATATTTTTTCTTGTGTCATTTCACAATCTAGTTCTGAATATCATCATATATATGATCATGTAATTTAGTAATATTAGCTAATATCCCAGATTAGAAGCATATATTCAAATTTGCACCAATATCCTAGAAACCATTAATAATATCTGTAAATATATGTTAACTTACAATAATAAAATGATTAAATTAAGAAACACAACAGCATTTTGACTTTTTAAATGGGAATATATAACAGAAATGTGAATTAGAAATAACCAGAATATTATAATATCCACATATATATATGGTGGTGCTAGAGAGAGAAAAAAAAAAGTGAAATAGTAGTAATAGCATATAATAAAATCAACGACTTGGAAAAGTTTACCAAATAGCAAATACCTTTAGAAATGAAACCAAAAAATAATTTTTGATAAATAAAAATAAATATGAAATACAATAACATTATGTTAATTAATTTTTAAAATAAATGGAATTATAAATAAAAATAAAAAAGACAATAACAATATTAAAATGTCAATGCTAGTAAAAAGAACAATAGTGATAATGTATTAAAAAAATGCTTCAAGAAGTTAAAAGCTTAATTTAAAATGTTGAATAAAAATAATTCTTCATTAATACACAGTAAAATTTAATTAAAAACTAACTAAAAAATTATAACTTAAATCATAAGATAATAATAAGAACATGAAATTGATAAGATAATAGTAAAAGACAAAACCAACCATCAGGAATGTGAACAAGCAGAAGGTGTGATTCAGGAGTTTCATCTGTTTCATATTTGGCCTGAATTTCTTCAGGGTATTGTGTGAAAGACATTTTGCAACAGTTGGTATTTGATTTAGTTTCTCTTTTTCTTTTCTTCTCAAATTCAGAAAATTAACTTTGGCAATTAATGGTAGAATAGATCTTAAACTGGATTCGGTGGTTCCTCTATTTATAGTGAACAGTTAAGATGTTGAGTTTTCTTAAAAATGAAACCATTCCTTCCTTTTTGGTTGCTTTGAAATTCCTACATGATTAAACTTCTTGAATTTCCCTAACCATCTGTGAGGTATAACTTCTTTAATAAATAAAGGGAAAGTTCTTTGTTTGGCTCATACACTTCAAATTACAGAATGAGGGGGCAAACATTATTTCTTTTTATTATCACTATTTTTTATATATATCATTCATGATCCCTATTGTTCTATCAGTTTAATTACTTCTACACTTCTATTGATTATTAATGGAAAAATTAATTAATTGGTAATCTAACTTTTTTTAATACTTTAATCTTATATTTTTAAAAATTTAAATACAGCTCATTTTTAAATATTAATTAAATTTAATTCTTTTTTATTGATTCATCTAACTCCATTATTATTAGGTTTAATTGTATTTTTTTACCTCTATAGTTTAACATATTTACACTCTCGGTCTTCCAATTTTTTTTTACGTAATTTTTGTTCTTTTACTTTTAAAATTTATCAAATTTAAACCTTCGTCAATTTTTTAATTTAAAATTTTATAATTCTTATTTTTTTACTTAAAAATATTTATAAATTAAATTGATTAAATTATTTTCTGCTTAAAACTAACTACTAAGAAGAATATTAAATTTAACCTTTTTTTAATTTTTTCAAATTTTTATCAAATTTTAATCATTTTTATATTTTAATGTTGTTAGATTTAAACATTATATAGAGTTAAAATGTAGTAAAAAATGATTAAAATAAATATCTTTCATCATTACTAAAAGAATTATGTAAAAAAAAAATAATAAATTCAACATTAAAATAAAAATTTACGTATTTTGTACTTGAAAATCTTGCTTCAGATTATGGATTATATAGATATTTTTTTTATAAAAAATATATCTCTAACAATTACAAATAATTAACAATGAGATCTTTAAAAATATAGATTAATTGTAAGATAAAAAAATCATTAACAATTATATATTTTTCGTTTTTATAATCATTATTAACAACTATGAACTATATAATTACTATAAATATTATTATAATTTTTTTAAAATTTTTAAATAATAAAATTATAATTTTTATTTAAAAATAAAAAATTAAATGTATTAAATTTTAAAAATAATTAAATCAAAAGTAATAAAAAATAAAAACTATATATAAATTAAATGAAAAAAATAAAAAATACAATTAAATCCTATTATCATTTCTGAGTGAAAGGGAGATAAGCAAAGAGAAGACAAAATTTAAAGGCTCTCGGGAAGTCAACGTAACAATCCAAGCATCTTGCATTGCCAAAGAATCTGCACAGTAATCTGCCACTCACTTTCATAAAGTTTCAATTGTTAAATATTGGTTAATTTAGTTATATATTTAATTATAATAAAAAAATTAGCAAAATAGAATAATAGATTACCAATTAAAATTTGATGTTAACAAAACAAATTTTCTTTCTAGCAGTAATAAACCCACATCCTAACAATATATTTTATCCAATTACATTAAAATCTGCGGTTAAGAAATTTTTAAAATAAAAATAAAAATAATAATAATCTAACAGTTTATATTTAAATATTTTAAATATTAATATGTAGGAATATATTTTTTAAAAGGAATTGGTATATGTATAAATTAATTTTTTAATTTTTCTAAAAGATAAATTATTTGTCTAAAAATAGAGATCGATTAATTTAAGAAAATATTTTTATATTTTTAATCTTTGACCTTAAAGAAATCGGGGACAAAAATACTACGATCCTTTTAATTAAAACTATAATTTTTAATTGAAAATATCATAATATACTCTGTTTTTCAATCTATTTTTAACATAATTGTTAATAAATTTTTTTATTTACTAATGTCGCAAGCAGTATCACGTTGGTTTATAAGACCTTTTCTTTCAATAAAATTTTTTCACCCGATTTTTCTTTACTTTGTTGATTATATATTTTGAGGTTACATTTTTCTGTTAAGTTATTTTTGGTTATTTAGTGTCGTGGCAGAACACTGAACACGTGGTGATGATGATACCAAAGGATCCAATCTCAAAACTCGGAACAAGATAAAATGTTTGTTTTTGTTATTGAAAGTTGAAACCATCAAATAAAAAAAAAAAAAAAAAAAACTTGTTACCACATTCATAGTGTTAGTGGCTTCAATCTCCAATTTCATATTCACAATTTAACACAAACATGAGAGCTTGTGCCACTGCTAAGGTAGTGGCATGGCATAGAGCACTGAGAAAAGCATTGCATTCTTGTGCTTTTCTTGGCCCCAACCTCCCTGATGTTTGGGTACCAAGAGAGAACAACACTTCCCCTCATACCCTTTTCCAAGAAACTCTCCAATGTAAGTTCTTTGATATAAATTTGAAGTTCTATCTTCTAAAGCCTCTACCTTGGTCACTTTATGTTAATGGGTTTTGTTTTGTTTCTTTTGGGTTGTTTGTGATTTGATGCTTCAGGGGATAATGGCCATAATGCTGTTATTCTTAAGGGTAAACCAATTGCTAAACAGATAAGGCTTGAAGTAGCTGATGAGATAAGAAGGATGAAGAGTGTCATTGGAAAGTTTCCTAGATTGGCTGTGGTTTTGGTGGGTGATAGGAGGGACTCTCACACTTTCATCCACATTAAGTTGAAAGCTTGTGATCAAGTTGGCATTGAAACAGTGGTTGCCCAGTTGCCAGAGAAGTGTGCTGAAAATGAACTGCTTGATGTTGTTTCCAGTTTCAATGATGACAAGGATGTGCATGGCATTATTGTGCAACTTCCTCTGCCTCAAGTAATTTGTTCACCATTTTCACTGCTTAATGCTAATTGTAGACTGAGCTTATCAACCCAAACCTTTCAATTGATCTAAAATCAAAATTCATTGAGTAAGATTAATATGTTTATGATAGATTCAATCCATGGAGCTATAGGAAGATTAGTCTGAAAGTTTTTACCATAAGATTGTTGACATTATTTGTTTATTGACATGATTTACTATAGAACATTATGGGGTTGTTTGTTTTTATTAAAATATTCCATGTTGGCTAGGAATATAGTTAGAATACTCCTCATAAGGCTTGAACAATCCTTGTCCCTGCACATGAGGATGTGTTAGGATATCTCTTATTAACTAGGAATATGATCAGAATATTTTTTTATAAGGCTTGAACATTCCTCCTCCTTGAGCTAGCTTTTAAAAGTGAGTTAGGCCCACTTTTCAAATATTTTCATGTAGCTTATCCAACCTAGTGGTAAAAGGCAAGGTTGTTATTATTGTTGGCAATATTTGGTGATTTGGTTGTGTGTGTGTGTAATGGACATTCATATTTTATAGATAATTTGCTATTATTGCATTGGTTATTGTAAATTATTTGATGCAGCATTTGGACGAGGAAAAAATTATCAATGTTGTGAGTCCTGAAAAGGATGTGGATGGCTTTCATCCCTTAAATATGGGAAATCTTGCCATAAGAGGAAGAAAACCCTTCTTTGTCCCTTGTGCTCCCAAGGGCTGCATTGAGTTGTTACTTAAGCATGGTGTGGAAATCAAGGGGAAAAGAGCAGTAATAATTGGAAGAAGTAAAATTGTGGGGTTACCCACTTCCTTGCTATTGCAGGTAATATAAATGTTGTTGCTAAGCAGAATGTTTCAATTGCTAAATGGCTGATTTATCATCTTTTGAGTAGAGGCACCATGCAACAGTCAGCATGTTACATGCATACACAAAGAACCCTGAGCAAATAACTTCTGAAGCAGACATTGTGATAGCAGATGTTGGAATCCCTCACATAGTTCGTGGTAATTGGCTAAAGAGAGGAACTGTGGTGATTGACATGGGAACAAATCAAGTTAAGGTAATGCTTTTTTATTGTTTTAGGTGTCCTATAGTGTGGTCAGCTGAATACATGGAGGTACTAGAAATTTATGTTTTGTTATTTCAAGAATTTGATACTTGTTTTGGATGAATTATCGATTTGTTGTTTAAAGGGCACACAATACAATAAGGAATAAACAAGACACCAAGACAACATCTATTGTGTAAATGATAGTATGAATTCAACTTAGATGGAAAAAAAAAATTATACTAAAAGTTTACTCTTTTGAAAGATATTCATTATACAGCTTCATGCAAGTAACTATCGTCTTTCCACAAGAAAAGGAAGTTTATCCAGCAATGACTTTGCCAAGTGGTCATTCAACTTGCAGATTAAAAATGAGTGGTTTTATGTATGATAAAACACTTTGGAAGTAAGAAGAATGCTGGCCTGGCATAGATTTTATGGGGTATATTTGTGGTATTCTTAATTTGGGAATGTTTGATCTGTGTGGAGTTTATTAGAATCCCATGTACTCTTTTCACTTTGATTCCTTTTCAACTGAGGATATTCTCATAATTCAGAGTCATCACCCATTTGTGAAATTTAACTAAATGGACCTGGCTGTTTGCATGGTTTCTTCTTGTGATTTTATTTATCAAGCTTTTTCTGTTTGCATTAATGAAGAAAACATTTTATTAAGGTTTTCTTATTGACAGCCTCTGTTAAATCTCTACCTAGACTGATATTCAAATAATTGATCAACAAAGCACTACTGCTGACTATGATTATTTTTATACCTTATGGTAAGTCTTAGCTAACTTCATGATCTTATTCTATGAAACGCACTTATGATTATTTTAACATAAATGTCCTTGTGGAAGTGGCACACAAACGTGCACTAGTTCTCATTTAATTGCATCTGGATGCTGCATTTGCATTGTTTCTATCATGCAATTTTAGTGAAGTGGAATGCGTGAAAATGGAAGCTTTCCAAATTAATTCTAAACAAATCAGGAAGTATTGGTGTTTCATTGATATTTATTCCCTTGTAATCCCTGTAGTTGTTTGTCACCATATGGTCATTTGAGA
Organism: Canavalia gladiata; assembly: GCA_037954105.1. Taxonomy (NCBI): domain Eukaryota; kingdom Viridiplantae; phylum Streptophyta; class Magnoliopsida; order Fabales; family Fabaceae; genus Canavalia; species Canavalia gladiata. Next base: position 2,144,773 of record CM075663.1, on the reverse strand, counting down.
ATGCACAAGATAAAGGAAAATGCACATATATCGGAGAAGAAAACAGAAAAAAGCCATCATAGGGAGAAAGAAAAAGATGTGAAAGTATTGGTGAAAAAAAATATTTTAGTGCTTCCAAAGAAAAAAACAAGTGAATGAAAGGTCTATGGTAGCAAGAAAGACCAAAAGGGGCTAGTTCCTTATGAATTTATTATTATCATGATGCAGTTAAATATAAATTACAGGATCCTAGCGGCCAAGGCTTCCATGTCACAGGAGATGTTTGCTTTGAAGAGGCAGTCAAGGTAGCATCAGCTATCACCCCTGTTCCTGGAGGCGTGGGACCAGTTACGATATCAATGCTCCTCTCCAACACCCTTGATTCTGCGAAACGTGCATTTGGAATGGTTTGAATGAATTGATTTTCTCTTCATCTTAAAGTTCTATGTTGGATCTGCCATATGCTAGTTAAGTCAATGTGAATCAGTATCATCATATTGGCCTCTTGAAAATCCACATTTTCTTTGATGGGGAGACCAGGATATATGCATGTTACTGTTCATCTAAATAGGATTCTGTTGAGGCCAACATACTATCAGATCTATCACATTGCATTGCAAGGAACTACATGCACCACATAGGGTTTACAAATTAGTTCTTTTTGGCTTCATTGTTTTGTTAGTTATAACTACCCTCTTGCAACAAAAGAAAAAAAAAAATGAAGTTGCAATTGGTTTTTATGTTAAAGCTGACATATCTTTTTGTATATTTATGGTTTATAGTTTGTACAGCTATTTGAAATGCACTATTTGTTAACATCACTTCTATAAATAGTCATTTTTCTTTATGAAGAATGAAAGATGAGGAATCACTGGTGTGCACAAGTTCACTCACATTGATGTGGCTTCATTTATTTTTTAATTGTCACTTCCCTTATTTATTTGATATCTGCACTGAGAGTTGGGAATGGATGGATGCAATTAGATGGTTCAGAACTTGGCACATATCATTTCATTATAGAAAGCCATGTATATGGAAAACTTTACAAACAGAAAAGCCACCAAAAACTACCAAAAAAAAAAAAAAACAAAGCCAAAGAACCAATAACAGGACCTGCACCTGTGCATAAGAGCATAACAAACAAAACTCCATGCAAGCAACTGGATCAGCCAATATAGAATAGTGAAAATGATGATTCAACCAGTTCCAGGGTCTAAACTTGATAAGGTCTATCAATTCCTCAACACACCCAACCTATGAGAGGAAAATCAGCATGATTCCTAGCCAACCGTAGTGTCCAAATTACAGCAAAATAAGGGAGAAACAAAATTGCTACTAGCATTTGTAAGATCATCCTTCAATGTATAGAAAGGTAGCATGGCTGAACATGATTGAATTCCCAGTAATAGTAATAGTGCTCAATAGAATATGCATTGCATGATTGCATGATCTCTTCTTTGGTTATGTTTTTTCTTGTTTAGGAAAAATGTGTCAAATAAGTGTTACATTAATAGATAAACCCACTGCTGCTTCAAGGTTATATTTGGAGGTGAAATAATCGCATAATGTTTACAAATAAAACTTGAATTCAACCTATAAATTTTAGCTAAAATGATAAGAAGATAATATTTGATACTCGATCAAATTTTATTTAGGAGCTTGCAAATTGCTTTATTATACATATTGAAAATTTGGTCAATGGTGTAAAATAAAGTGAATATTTGTTGATGGGTAACAATTTATGGACTGAGAGCTTGGAATAATGATCTTAACCTTTGATGCATAAAAAAAAAAAACTTTTCACACAAAGAGATAGTATGGTATATCCATTTGTATGTATATGTAAATTGTTAGATTTAGTTTGTTTTTTTTATTTTCTTTTAAAAAAAATTATTAATTGTTATATGAAAGGTGTAAAGAAATAGATGATATTATTTATATGTGAATGAATATTATTGGATGTAAATAGTTAGATTTAGTTTTTTTTATTTTCTTTTAAAAAAATTAATTAATTATTATATGAAAAGTATAGAAAAATAAATGATATTATTTATATGTGAAAGAATATTATTGGATATAAAATTTACTCTTTAATTATTGGAGTCTGACATCCAAATCATGCAAGCAAACCATATAAGGACTAAATCATGGGATTTTGTACCACCTTTTAACTTTTTTACTTATTAATAAAATATAATTACTATTATAAAATAAAAAAATTTAATAAAAATATAATTTTAGGGTGTTACTTTTAATTTTTATAAAATTAATTTAATTATAAAGGTTTTCTCTTAATTAGTACAAATAAAAAAACTAGTTTTAAATTTTATATTATTTATTATTTTAACTATATATCATTAAAAATATTAATCATAATTATAATTTTATATTTAATTTTAAAAATTTATTTTTTAATTTTTATTTATGATACTATTGTTAATAATAGTATTCATCAATAACAAATTTATTTTTATTTAGAAATAAATCTTAAAATACCCTAATTCATGGTAAGCAGAATTTAACCAAAAAATAGTCCAAAATTAAAAAAAAGTAAATTAAATTAAAATATTAGCACATCTTATCTGGTGCATTGCGGTCCCACATGACCTTGTGTATGAAAGTGATATAACAAATTTGTCTTGTGATGATTGGATAAAAAAAAATTGAAAGAAAAGAAAAATCTTGTATGAGTTTGGCTTAACATATTTTAAAAGTCAATGGCAGTAGATAATTGATAAGTAAATACGAATTGTTAATATAAGTTTTTCTTAATTACGAGTGTTTGAAGACACTTAATGAACTCTTTGAAAAACACTTATTATAAAAAAAAATATTAAAAAAGTATAATATATTAAAAATTAGTTATATTTAGATATTTTTGTAATTTATTAGTAAGGCTCTTAAATTTTTATTAATTATTACTAAAATTTTTGGATGATAAAATTACTCTAATAAAACTGGAGTTAAAACTAAGGTTTAAGTTGATTTTTAGTCTTTTTGATTCTTAAATTTGACAATTTTGATTCCTATAATTTATTGATGGCATTTTTTATTTTCCTCAATTTTAGGATTTTATGATTTTGATCCTTTTGTTAAGTTTTCATCTAATAACTATTAGACTTTATTTAAATTTCATCTAATTTTATTAATCAACTAGTATTAATTTAACAATTTTAAACTAAAAATATTAATTTAACTTAATTTTCTATCTAATTTATTAATCTATAGATTATTTGATAAAAATAAATAAAGAAGGCATTGAAATCATAAATCCCAAAATTTAAGAAATTAAAATTAGAAAAATAAATTATGAGAATAAAAATTATTAAATTTTAAAATTTGGAAGATTAAAAATGTAATTAAGCTATTTAAAATTAAAATGTTAATAGCTAATTCAAATGTAATTTTTAGAGTATAAAGTAAAAATTAAAAATGACAAAATTAATTATTTCATAATTTCATAAAAGTATCATATGAATCTATGAGGATAATTAAAAATAATAAGTCAAATTTTAATTTCATACTAAATTACTAATGATAGAGACACAGTTTATTTGGATAATAAAGATGATAGCGGACACGAAATTGAAACAAATGGCATCCTAAGTAAGAGGTTTACACTAACCACCAATACTCAAATGCACATAATTTCCAGTTTGGGTTATAATTTGAGTTGTTTTAATTCAGTTTATGTTTTAAATTATTTTATAATTTCTACTTTTTAATAATCATGTATCAATAATAAATTATTTTAATAGGTAATATTTTGTATAATACTATGTTATATTTATATTTATATCATTTATTTTAAAATATATATTATAAAACATATCCTAATTTTAATTTTATAATTTATATAGTTGTATATAATGATAAGATTAAGTAACCATTTTCATAACAACATTGCACAGATTTATAGGTAAAAATCCCTCAAACTTTTTAGGGGATTTTTTCTTTGATACAAGACAAATAAAAGTATAGTTTATCTCACAGAACCAAATTATTAAGAATATCTAACACCATGAAAGTTACATCCTCTCCAATGATGTGTCAATATTTGCTTTGGATGGGTGCATTTCAAGTATTGATGTTCTCTTCTATTCAACAAAAAAAGGCTCAATTAAAATTTGGGTATATAATTTAAAATAAAATATGATTTGATTTAAATTTAAATTTAAAGAAAAAATTAACTAAATAAAAATTTAAATTTAAATTTATAAATATTTACAACATTAAATAAAATTTGAAGATGACATGTTAATAACAATATTTTTTAAAAGTATTTATAACTATCCATTGCCGAAACATGTAAGTAAGCAATAATTGGATAAATATTTTAATTATATATGTATAACTATTTTCCGTAAATCGTAGTTTTGTAAACACCTAACAATTTGACTAGTCAAGTTAATAACCACTCAAGTCGCTATTTCAGAAAAATCCACAAAAATGATGAAGCAGAGAATTAGTCAAAACCAATTAAGAAGTTATCAAGATCAAGTAAGAACCGTTATTAAGAAACAGGTTTAACCGATTTTAACATAATTTTTTTTTAAAAAAAAATTTAGTTGTTATTTCTTCAATTTTTTATTTTAAGATATTTTAAAAATAAATAAAAACTCATACATGATATCTACATATAAATTGCTAGTATTTAATTATTTATTATAAATTTTCTTATAAAATAAATAATGCGACCATTTTATTCTAATTTAAAATATCAATCATCTTTTTTTTTACAATTTTATATTAATTTATTAAATAAAAATATATATTTTTATTATTACCGATTCGATCTTGATTTAAACATAGTTAAACTAATAAACTGTGAACTAATGTTTTCACCAATTTGATAGCTAGTTTGATTTTAAAAACATTGTTATAAACATAATTAGAAATAAAATTAATGAAAAAGGCTAATATTTAAGAAGCTGGCAGGAATTTAAAATTATAATATATATATATATATATATAATTTTAAATTCAATATATAAATATTAAAAGATAATTAGTCTTGAATAGAAATCTAATTTGAATAAAGATGATAGGGGATAATTGGTTTAGATTTAAAATTTTTCTAATATACAAGGATAAACATATTTTGATTTATAAAAATTCTATCAGGAATTATAAAATAAAAATATCAGAAGATAATTAATTAGTTTGAATTAAAATTTAATTTTAAAATAAATATTAGAGTATAATTGGTTTTAATTTGAAATAGACATAGCACATACTATGACTTATGATATAGGGTTTGTAATATAAGATATGCAAAATAAATAAATACATAAATAAGGACGATATGTAATATAAAAAAAAAACATGCAAAAAAATAAATCAATCAATCAATGAAAGTGTGTGATATAGGATATGAAAAAATCAAGAATAAATAAAAATGTTTAACATAGGATGTGCCAAAAAAGAAGAAGGTAATTTTAAAACAAATAAAAAACTTAAAAATATGTGAAGAGTTAAAAAAAGATGGGTTAAAAGCAACGACTCCACTATTCAGTGGCTAACACAAACATCATCCTCATCGAAATATTTGAATTTAATCCTTAAATCTATTGTCTCACAGACTCATGTTAGAACCTAAAACATTTGAAGTTTGTGGATCTTAAAAATTTTAATGATGATAAATTTTAATTAAATTCATATAATTTGCATTAGTTGTTATTTTATTTAATTTGCATAATCATCAACGTATAGACGAGTTATACAAACATCTGAAATAATCTTTTGAATATTAGTATTTAAAACTCATCTTAAATTATATATTATCTAAAGTTATCAAGCATATTCAAAAAAAAAATTAATCATTTAATATATTAATTTATATGTTTGCAATAATATAAATGTTAAAGGATAATAAAGTTTATTGTAATCTTATTCTCATTTTTTAATAATTATTTTTATCTTTTTTTTATAAATAAGATCTTTAAAAAATAATAGAAAAGAAGTTCTACCATACATCTATGTTTTATTTTTGTAAATTATCTATATTGGACAATAAAAGATATCCACTAAAAATAAAAAAATAATACAAAATATTTTATATATTATGTATTTCAGATAACATTAATAAGAAGAGTAAAAATAAAAATAAAAAAAAATTAAGATAATTCAACATTACATATCAATATACACAAAAGATTTTAAAAATAATTTTATTACCACTTATAATTTTTAAATAGAAAAAATTGTAAACTGTCTCTTATAATTTTTAAATAAACAAAATTATAAATATTTTCACTATAGATAATTACCTAAATACATTTAAAAAATTATATTATTGAGATAGTAAAAATTTATACAAAATATTTTTATATAAAAATTTTAATTCTTTACATTTTTATTTTTTAAATTATAAAATGTATGACTTAATTGAATATAGTTATTTTAATCTAATAATATAAATTTTATATTTAATTAATATTATTTATTTTAATCAATTTTTATTTTATTTATCTTAATTTTTAGTTAAAAAAAATTGATGAAAAGACTAATTAAGTTATATTTTTATATAAATTGTTTTGGAAGTTATTATTATATAATTTTTTATAATAGAATTCTTGTTATAATTTAAATAAGAATTGAACTAACTCTGGATTAAGAAATTGACTAGTATATATTGTTATGTATTTCTTATTTTTTTTCTATTTATTTTATTATCTAATATGATTTTAATATTTACTTTTAAAAAATTTCATTTTTACAAAAATAAATTAAAATTAGTCTTCTAAAATAAATTCAAACACATCTATATACAAAGTTTCGTTTATTTTTTTTTAAATATTTTGAAGTATAACTTTTTTAAAAAAAAATTTAACATACAATTTAAATCCCTTTTGTTTGCTTCGTATATTCTTTCAACTTGATTAGACTAATTATTTATTTATTTAAAAAATAATTAGTCTAAATCTTAAAAAATATTTTAATAATATTTTACTAATATAAAACATCCTAACACGAAAGGGGCTAAACTTATGTGTGAAAATGATATAACTAGTAATGTGATATCATTTTTTTGAAAAATTCAAATAAGCACGACTAACATGTTTTTAAATTCAATTGAATTGGGCGATTGATGTGTTAATATGAATTATTGAATAAAATGATGTTCCTGAAAAATAAACCATTATATAAAAAAAAATTAGTACTTAATTTTTTACAAGGTTTATTTATATGTTTATTTATGTATTGTATATGATTTCTTAACTAACTGGTTTTCTTAAAATATTTATTATAAAATCCTTTAAAATAAATTAGAATTTTACTTCAACATTTTAATATTTATTTCAATCCCATTAAATTTATTTTTAATTGATTGATTATGAATTTACTAAATGAAATATTTTGATTTTGAGTAATTAATTAGGAATTTTTTATAAGAATTTATTGAATATGTATTACTTAAAATTTTTTAAAATATTTATATTATTTTAAAATAAAACTATAGTAAATATTTTTTTTACATTTTTAATTTCTTATATTATTGATGAACATGTTTAATAAGTTTCAAAATAAAAATAAAAAACATACTATATATTTTTTAATTAACAGTTTGCTTAAATGTAATATGAATATCATGTTAAATTTAAGAATTTAATTTGAAATAAATATAATGATAGTATAAATTTTTTAATACTATTATATAAATAAAAATTATTGTATTATGAAAAAAATTATTTTATATAATAAATATTTTAAAAATTACACTTATTATAATTTTTAATTAATCAATGGTGTAAAATTTTTACACAAAAAATATATCAAATTTAAGCTCTATACTTAATGTTTATTTTCCAAGCTTATGTTAATTTCTTCACTGTGATTACAAAGTTTAATCAAATACAAAAAGCAGGGAAACGTCCTTTTTCTTTAGGTTGAATATGGTTTAACTTCTAGATATAGAATTTGTAATATTCAGAGTGTGGACTAAAAATTGAAAACGACAAAACTAATCATTTTATAAATTCATAATATTGTGTGATTAAACTATGATTTTAATTCTAGAAACAACTTCTAACTGAAAAAGAAATAAATTTGATGCTGAAGTCGAAATGATAGAGATATGGATTATTTAAATAATGATGGAAGGAAAACGCAACAAATGGCCACATAAGTCAAATTTAATGATCCAACATTCCAACATTTAGATGATACTTATATTTTATCAACAATCTCAGCACATTAATGATTTTTTTAATTAAAAATAAGAAGTGAAAAACTAGAATAAAAATTGAAAAAATAAATTATTTAAAAGGATAGAAATAGAAAGAAAATAAAATCTTTTCTTTTCTTTTAATAAATAGAAAAGGATAAAAAAATAAATTAATATTAAAATTTTTATATTATATTAATTAAAATTTTAATTTAAACTTAATTTTTTAGTGTGTTATCTTTCATTAATATAATAATTTTTTATTATTAATTTTTTAATATTAAAAATAAAAGAAAAATAAATGAATTTTTCTGCTATTTAAAAAGATTATTATTTTATATCTTATTGAAAAATAATTTTTCCTTCCTACTTTTATTGTTAAACAAAAAAATAAAAATATTTTTATTAACTCTATTTATTTCGACCTAATTTATTCTAAACAAAGCATTAAAAAGGTTAAATTTTTTATATATATATACAAATATATATATATATAGACGTATTTATACAAGATTAAATTAATTAATATCAAACATCAAATTTATAGACTTATATGATTTAATAATCTTTTTGAACATACAAAATTGAGTAATCTAACAGTTAAACTCAAGGTTCTTTAAAAGTAGATAAAATTTACCAATTTTATACGAATAAAAATTTGATTCATATTTGATTGTACTATTTTTATTTTAATATATAATATGATATTTAAAATATAAGAAAATATCTATTATTTAAAATATACTTATAAATATTTAAATTAAATAAAATTTTATATATAATCATAAAAATAATATCGATGATTCAATGATTGTTGGATTATTTAAATTTACATATTAAAAAATTTATATTATATAAATGTACAAGATTAACCTAAATAATTATATGTCTTAAATATGTTAATAGGATATTTTTATCCGACTTGGAAAAGTATTATTACGTATTTGGAAGTTGATGGAAATGAAATGAGAAGAAAAAAAGTTAAAAAAATGATAATATGATCTATAATATTATTAAAAGTATTTAAAAAATAATGATAATAGTAATCAGCCACCGAATATCACTCTGCATGTACAAAATTTATCTTTTAAAATATTCTAACATTAACTTTAGATTTTTCTATTTATTAGATAAAGATGGAACTAGGTATGACAACATACAGTTAAATAAATATCCAAGGAACCGACAGGAAACATTCCTAGATAAGGATGAAAATAATACAAAATAAATTTGTTATATTTTATGTCACACTTGACCAATTTTTTTTAAGATTAAAATAGATCTCTTTATATTTTAAGAAGAATCCACATTCACCAAAAGTTTGACAATTATATAAAAGTCTAGGATTTTTTATGGTTAATTTTGAAATTTCATTATCGGATGAATTTAATAAGTAGCATTAGAAAACTTAAACCCACTATTCATTTAATGAAGTTCATATAAAATTCATCTAATTTGGAAAATGTTAAATTTGACCTTATGTTCTCTTGTATTTCGATTGTGGGTGAGTGTGACATTTCTGGTGTTCCCTTCTTCCACTATTTAATAATATATTTTTTTTGTCTTTTCAACAAAAAAGTTGACAAAATTAACAATAGAATCTTTAGGCAATAGATGAAAAACTAAAAAAAATAAAAAATAAAAAATATTATTGATACATTTTCACTGTAATTTTCAGTATAATTTTATTTATTAATTAATTAATTTAGATACATATCAACAAAGCTTATATAAACAATGAAATGAATTTAAATCTTTCCATGCTATTCAATAATATATGTAATCACATTGAGGATGATATCCAGATTTTTTTTAAAAAATTGAACAGTTAAAATATTGGATATATTCATATGTTTATATTTTTCTAATCATGTTAAATTTAATAAAAAACATTTTTTATTGAATTTAAAAATGTAAAAAATAAAATAAAATTGCAATTGAATGTCAGCACATCAAGAAAGACGGTGGGAAATTTCTTCAAGCAAGATTAATTATTGGTTACTCTTTCATTTTTTTTATTTTTTATTTTTTTTTTCTTTTTATTTTGATTCCACAATTACATTAGTCAATGGGCAGACACATTTAATTAAGTAGTTTGTGCCGTATTTTGACCGCAATGCACAGTGATGTGTTAGGAAATAAATTTAATTTTTGGTCACATCTTTTTATTTTGTCAAATTGATGCAAACTTCAACATACCAACGCATCTATTTATTGTCCACACACATTGCACGCAGCAATTAAGGTGCAATGGCATTTCTTCCTCTCATGCATTTTATGGTTATTTTCAAGCTACTAATAATCTTCTTCTTTCCAATTTCCATCGCAATTGATACCATTACTTTGTCTCAGCCACTTTATGATAATGGAAGCACCTTGATTTCTAGCGATGGAACTTTTCAATTAGGGTTCTTCAGTCTTGGTAATTCCACAGACCGTTATGTAGGAATTTGGTACAATGTTATTTCCGTTAAAACTATTGTTTGGGTTGCCAATCGTGACAACCCAATTCAAAGCAACAACAATAACAATTCGAGTTTATTAGCTATAAGTGAAGAGGGAAATCTTGTGTTGATCAACAACAACAATAATCAAACTTTTTGGTCGACCAACATCACAACACAACGATCGAATTTATTGGTTCGGCTTTTGAATACTGGAAATTTAGTAGTTGAAGATGACAATCATGATAGCAATAATAATGAAGAAAATTTTCATTGGCAAAGCTTTGATCATCCTTGTGATACACTCTTGCCAGGAATGAAGCTTGGATGGGACCTTAAAACTGGTCTTAATAGGAAGCTAACTGCATGGAAGAATTGGGATGACCCATCTTCAGGGAACTTAACTTGGAGTATGATTCTTACTAGCAACCCTGAAGTGATACTATGGGAAGGTTCAATTGAGATTCATAGAAGTGGGCCTTGGAATGGGCCTGGGTTCAGTGGGCAGCCCATTTTGAGGATCACTCCAATTGTTGAGACCAAATTTGTCAACAATTCAAATGAGGTTTATTACTCTTACACCCTTTTGAACAAGTCTGTGATTTCAATTACTTATGTGAACCAAACACTTTTGCATCGCCAACGCATCACTTGGATTCCAGAAAACACAACTTGGAGGGTTTATGAATCTGTGCCTAGAGATCAGTGTGATCCTTATAACCCTTGTGGGCCTTATGGAAATTGCTTGGTTAATGAGACCCCAATTTGCCAATGTTTAGAAGGATTTGAGCCCAAATCGGCCCAAGATTGGAACACATTTGATTGGACACAAGGATGTGTGCGTAGTCAACCTTGGAAATGTGGGGTCAAAAACCAAGATGGGTTTAAAAGATTTGCTTCAATGAAAGTGCCAGACACTAGAAATTCTTGGGCTTATGGTAATTTGACACTTGAGGATTGCAAGGCCAAATGCTTGGAAAATTGTTCTTGCACAGCTTATTCAAATTTGGACATAAGGGAAGGTGGTAGTGGTTGTTCCATTTGGTTTGGAGATCTTATTGATTTGAAATTGGTTTCATCTAGTCAACAAGATTTGTATATTCGAATGGGTGTTTCAAACACAGGTAAGTTTAATGCTATGTTCTTCTTCTAACTTACTTTGTTTAATTATGAATGATGTTCTAGTGTTGTTAGCTAATATGATATGATTATATTAAAGAGAGAGTTACACAAATATTTTTATCAAACAAAAATTCATTATAATTAATTGTAGAATCATATTTTTAGTTTTTTTTTTAAATTTAATTTTATTCTTTTAAAATATATTTTGTTAGTTTTAATTTTTATAAATTTTAAAGTATTTAAAAATAATTATATCACATTAATAATCATTTTGATGAAGTGGCATATATAATATAATATAACTAGATATGTCATAAAAAAAGTATTAAAAACTATTTTTAAAAAATTGAGATTCTATGATAATTAAAATAAATAGTTTTGTTATAAATTAAAGTTAATCAAAGATTAAAAATATATTTAAATCTAAACTTAATAAAAAAAATTATGCCTTTCTTTTTCAAACATTATCTTATGAAATTTGACAAGTGCAGCATCAAATGGAGATACAAAGGAAGCGGATAACAAAAAGAAGGTTTTAATAATTACGATCACTGTGGTGGTATCGGTCATTGTTTTGCTACTCATTGTCTTCTTCTATGTTTACAAAGGCAGAAGAAAGCAGAGAGGTAAGTTCATTCTTTTTCAATATTGTCACAATGTTCCTAAATGATATGCTTCATTGAACTGTATAATAACAAGTTTTGAACTGTATAACATATGAATCATTTTGAATAAACTTCATAATAAATACTTATATATGATAAGATAACAAAATAATCTAAAAAAAGATAAATGAGTCAATTAAATTTGTTTACATGTTAAAATTATTTTATGCACATTAACTCTTGTCATAAATTAAGATTTATAAGTTGACTTCAATTTATGAAAATTTTAATTTATTTTACCTTTTTTTTATAATTTCTTGTTGAGAACTTTACCTAAATTAATTCTAAATCAAAGTTTTGATTTTCCATTTATCAATGATATTGATCTCATAAATATATATAGGGATGAATGATGAAACAGAGAACATAATCATATCCACTGAAAAGGAAGAGGAAGATGGAGAAGATTTAGAGCTTCCTTTCTTTGATCTTGCTACAATATCTAATGCCACCAATGGCTTCTCAAATGACAACAAGCTTGGAGAAGGTGGTTTTGGGCCAGTATATAAGGTACATATATATGAAATAATTATGTTAGTAAGGCAAAACAAACTTGTGAATTTCATCAATTAACAATTTTTTCTCCAATTATAAAATTTAGGGTAGACTATCAGATGGAAGAGAGATTGCTGTGAAAAGGCTTTCAAGAAGTTCTAATCAAGGAATGAAAGAATTTAAAAATGAAGTTATATTATGTACCAAACTTCAGCATCGAAATCTTGTTAAGGTTCTTGGTTGTTGCATTCAAGGAGAAGAAAAAATGTTACTCTATGAATACATGCCTAACAAAAGTTTAGATTCATTCCTTTTTGGTCAGTATCTCTACTATAATAATAATAATAATAATTATCATATGGTAAATAAAAGTTTTATTTATTTTGTATCTTGTTTGGTAAACAAAATGCTAATCAATAAATTTGATATTTGTTAACAGATTCAACTCAAAGTAAACTTCTAGATTGGTCCAAACGCTTCCAAATCATGTGTGCAATTGCTAGAGGACTTCTTTATCTACATCAAGATTCTAGATTGAGGATCATACATAGAGATCTAAAAGCAAGTAACATTTTGTTAGATAATGATATGAATCCAAAAATTTCAGATTTTGGTTTGGCAAGAATCTGTGGAGATGATCAAATTGAAGGAAATACAAATAGAGTAGTTGGAACATAGTAAGTATTTTTTACTACACAAGTTATTATGAAAAAATTAAAGTTCAAATTAACTCATTTTGTGGGATTTTTTTTTTTCAGTGGTTATATGGCACCAGAATATGCTATTGATGGATTATTCTCCACAAAATCTGATGTATTTAGCTTTGGTATATTATTATTAGAGATTGTAAGTGGCAAGAAAAACAAAGGACTTACATTCACAGGAGATAGTTACAATCTTATTGGGCATGTAAGTAGTAAAAATAAAAACTTCATCATTCTCTTAATGAAATGTATATAACAATTAACATTGTTCAAATTTTCACAGGCATGGAGGTTGTGGAAAGAGGGAGATCCAATAGAATTGATTGATGATTGTTTGGGAGAGTCATATATTATATCTGAAGCCTTACGTTGCATACAAGTTGGTCTTTTATGTCTACAACATCATCCAGAAGATAGACCTAACATGGCTTCTGTGGTTGTTATGTTAACCAATGAAACTGTCTTGGCTCAACCAAAGGAACCTGGTTTCTTATTAGAAAGGGTGATTCCTATTGAAGTCAAATCTTCTACAAAGCAAATGTCTTCTTCAGTCAATGAAGTAACTATTTCATTAATTGATGCTAGATAATTTTTTTTTGTTTTATTTCTTGCCTTTATATGAACCTAATTGAGTTGTATAAGATCAAAACTTAATGTTCTTTGCTGGTTAGTTTTTGTTGAATATGAATAGCTTTTCCTTTGAAGTTCAATGAATCTGCTTTCAGGGCAAATTTACAATATGCTTGTTAGTAAAATAAAAGGGCAGAAGTGTGATTTTTTTTTATTATTCTATATTTTATGTTATCAAATTTTGCTAAAAGGAAATTATTTGACTCTATCCCATTGAAGTAGAATGTTCAGATCAAGGCAAAAGATTCTTAGAATTTCTAGAAGTCACTAACAGATCCTTCTATTTGTTAGTAACTAAAGTTAAAATTGATCATTAATTACACAATCTAAATGCAATGAATAATAAACATGATAATTTTCAATTTTTTATATTAGTTTTTTTAGAATTATTAAGAGTACTTTCTCCCTTTTTTTTCTTTAAATATATATTTTCAAAATGAACAGAATTTAAAAATATTAAAATTGAATGAGAAATTCTTTCAATATTTATTAAACTGTATAGAAAAATTAGATATATATTTTCATGTATTAATTAATCAGTAAAGAGAAGTCATAATAAGATGAATTATTCTTTTCCAACTTTATGTATGGATCGAAGTGTATATTGATTTCCTTCATATCATTTTACATTTATAAGTTATTTCAACAACTATTTTTTTAAACATTTTTAATTTAATTAATTATCCTATTAAATTTTAACTTTTAATCTTAGCTAGCTTAAAAGCTTAAATATAGCCTATCCCTTCACAATGTACAAAGTGGGAATATTTCCACGGGTGCACAAGGTATCAAAGAAATTATTCAAAAATGATTCATGTACACAATAATATTAACATATATTTAACAGCTTTTTCTTTTCTCTATCTCTTTTTTCTTGTCACATATTATTTATGATATTTATTATTTCACTCTCTCCTTTCATTCTTTCTCTCTTTAAATATCTACATCCATAGTGTCCACCAATTTTTATTCAAATTAACTTTATTTGAAGATATATATTCATGATGGTGTAATTCTAGAAGCAAAAGACAATAACCCTCTTCTATGAACATGTTAAGGTTCCCTTGTCTATGACTATTTCTTGTTAAGAAGAGGTTATTTGCTACTTTTATAGTTTTATTAAGGGTATTTCCCCATGTTACATGAAATCTAATGATCCTTTTCTTAAAATGATCTTTGTAAAGTCCTTCTAAACAATGCGAAACTTTTCAGCTATATTTAATTTTGTCAATGATCAAGGCAACATTGTGGTCATTATTTTTCAGATAAATAAATTAGGTGTCAAATTATATATTATTAAAGTATGCTCCAGCACCTTGCATGATTCAAATGAAAATGTTGGAAATGATTGGATCATTTAAGCACAATGAATTTTTAGGGTCTGCCAGAAGAGGTAAACTTGTAGGTCACATAAGCTCCTAGTGCCACAATTACAAGAATTGCAGCACCCATGTTTGCAACCAAAGGCTTTTCTTCTTCATTCAATGTTCCTTCTCCTATTCTTGTGACAACCTCTGTAGCTGAAGCAACCACTTCATTGATTCCCTTCCCTATTGTGTAGCTTGAATCATCTTTGTTCTTTCTTTTGTCAATGTTACTTTCTTTTCCCTTCTCTTGAGCCTTTGGAGATGAAGATTCCCCTTCCTTTGGTGATTTTCTTGCCTTGATTTCTTTATCTTCCAAGATCATATTGTGATCAATGTATTTCTCTGGCTTTCCTGTCTCATCTTTCTTCTTTATGGCACCTCTCTTCTCATCCATTTCACTAAGTTTCTTTTTGAAATTTTCTATATAAGATATGGCTTGCTTTATTTCCTCTTCTCTCTTATCTTCTATTTGCTTGCTAGGATCCATTATTGATGATGTGGGTTTTGTCTCAATTTCCTCTTGACCCTTTTGAGACCTGCCCATTTGATCTTTTGAGGTTGAAGCAATTGTTGTGGATTTCTCCTCTTGAACATTTTGAGGTCTTTTATAGTCTTGAATAGGTTCTACTTTTGGTTCTATTCTTGTAATTGGAGATTTTGGAGGAATGGCTTGTTTGGGTTCTTCTTTAGGTTTTGGTTGAGGCATAGGTTTTCTTAAAGGACTTATTGGAGTTGGACCCTTTCTCTTGGTTGGTTCTATTTCTGTTTTAGGTGTATCCACTTGTGGAATGGGCTTCTTTGGCATTGTAATAGTGAGAGTTCCTTGCTCATACTTGCCCTGAAGTTTCTGCACATCACAATCATCTGGAACAGGATATGTTTGCTCAAAACGGCTTATTCTATTGCCATAATTAAGTGGTCTTTCTCCAACAACCCTCACCATTCGGGAAGAGCTCACAAAATTTATCTTTATCCCTTCCTTTATGAAACCTGCAGGGTGCAAAAGTGTACATAAGTACCTTTATATGCATGCATGTGCTAGAATGGATCCCCTCATGTTAAAATTTCACATGATAAATACATTAAATAAGTAGGATATTATAAGATTAATAATAAAAAAAGATAAATACAAAACTTGTACATGATCTATGATGTCATATGAAAAAATCTTTTCCCACACGTGTTTTGTGCAAGTTTCTTTGATATTTGATGCTATGATGTCACTTGGGTATATAAAAAAGAGTTGGACAGAAAAATGTGACTTAATAGGATAAAAAAAATTGGGATATGATTGCATATATATGATCACTTTGGAAGAATCTACCAAGTTAAAAATTACTAATCAATATAGAGTATGTTGTGTCTAGTAGGATGTGGAAATAAGAAAGATCATGGAATGAGATGAGATCTAAAACTATTTTGAACATTTTGAATCCCCCTTATCAATTTTCTTTAATTTTCAAAATAATTCAATGCCATATAAAAATAAGGTAAGTTAAGAAAGAGCATAGTTAATTATTCAATTTTGAGTCAATGATGCACATGTGTGAGTCAAACTTTATTTAATTTTTTTTCAAGGTTCTCTTAAGCGACATTCTCTTTTGTTTATTTGGCATAGAGTATCGCTAACAGTGCAACTCAACCTAATTTTTTTTGGGGGGCTTACTCTTTTTCTTAGAGTTAAAATTGCTTATAAAAGCAACACTAACTTAAATTTAGTTGCTATTTGAATCATTTTAGTAGTAAAATAAGTTTTGCACTATTGCATAACTACTTAAGAAATGCAGTTAAAGATGAAAGCAATCGAAAATTTAAGTGGACTTTACGTAAGTTACTTTCGTCGTCCAACTATTTCATCTTTATTTAATTTAAGAATATATAAAAAAAAATACTTAAGAAAATTCAATGAAATTGTTCTAATTAAAAATTTTCAAGTACAAAAAAATTATTCTAAAATATTTAATAATCTTATAAAAATTAATATAAAAAATTACAATCAATATTCAATAACCATATCACTCAATTTTCTCGGTGACAAAAATTTTGATGAACATCTCACATACGTACATATAAATTATATAAATAGACTAAAAATTAAAATAAATATTTTAATATATTTGATATGTTAAATTACTTTTTTAGGAAACGAAAATTTTAATAATTTATATCTGCTTATAATTTTTTTTCATCCAATCTTGACTATATAGTTAATATGTAGTAATATATAATGTCATGAAAGGCATATATATAATGATCAAGAAAGTGGGGCATGCAAATTAAATACGCACCAGGAAGGTAAATATGAAGAAAATATGCATCTTCCTTTTCCTTCATGTCTGAGTTGGCTTTGAAAATTTCATACACAGGACGAATGGAAGATTGTGCTCTAGGTTTTGGCCTCATAGCCATAGCCTTTGCTCGTGCAGTTTTAGTTAGTTTTGTATCTCACAAATAATGAACAAACTGTGCCTAATAACGCTTTTGGATAGGATCCTGTTTTTGGATGTATATATATATAAATGTAACCTTGCACGGTTTAATTTCTTGTTGAAGAGACTATTCCTTTTTGTGTACATTGGTTTGCTAATGTGATTGGGTTGGTCTTTTGTGTGTGGTATAACTTGTATGCAAAATAAAGTAATTGTTCTTTGTTTTTCCCGTACACTTACCATTATAAACCTACATGAACATTAGCCAATATCAGAATGTGAAAAACGATTGGGGTTTCTTATCATTATTATATATATATATATATATATATCTTTTCCCCGTTTGTAGCTACTTCTGTGGCTGTTCACATGAAGAACACAATTCTGGCTGTTTTTTTTTTATATAGAATTTATGCTTAAAAATATTTCTTTCTTTCTTTTTTAAGATAAATTATAAATAAATGTCAATGGCATTTGTTCGTTATATAGATAGAGGGAACTGATTGGTGCACAATTATTACTGGAGAAATTTTCTTGTACACTAGTCCAAAAAATAAAGAGCAGTTTAGTTCATAAAAACGTTTTTTACTTTTATTTTTAATTTCTAATTTCAACATAATTTTAAAAATCGGTCGGAATAGGTCAATCAGACCGACCATTTGACTATAAAACTATTTTTAAAAAATCGACAAAAAAAAACCAGTAAAAATCAGTAAACTAACAAATACATAAAAAATCAATTTATATATATAAAATAATATCATTTTATTATATTATTATATATTATCTTTTTTAATATATTATATATTATAAATATTTAAAAAATAATATTTAATTAATCTCAATTCAATTCCAATTAAATTATTAAGCTTGATATAATACTTTGACAGTTCAATGTCAGATACAATTTTAAAAACTTTGATTTTTAATTTTAAAAGATGTCATCTTTTCTATTTTATTTACTATTTTTAAAATTTATATGGAAACACAATAATAATAATAATAAGTTCTTTACATTATTTCTTATACAAACTTTTAAAATAAAAAATAGAGTAAAACAAAGATAATGTAAAAATAAAAAATAAAAATCATATAAAGTCAAATGTTGTTTAATTTTTATTTCAAAATAATACAAAAATACTTTCAAAAAGCTTCACTCATAAAATAACGTTTTATTTAATTTTTAAAACAAAAAACTGCTGTTAAAAATAGGAAACAAACAAGCTTTTAATCTTCATTATCGACTTGCTACCTTTGTTTACGGAAAACATTTTTTTTAAAAAAAACTCAAATCAAAAGAACTCCCTTGATATCAACAAGGAGTAAATGATTAAATTTTACTTCTTTTCTTTAAAAAGAAAAACATTTACCTTACTGATGCATTGATCAAGTGAAGAAAAAAAAAGTACGTAGAGCATTCATATAATCAGCAGGCTATCAATACTGATGTCAAAATCTAATGATATTTAAAAAAATATGTCAAGAAACAGCTCACATAACCTGTAGAAGTAATATCCGCACCGTGCCAAAAATCTGACCTACTAATTCAAGATATAGAACCATCAAACTACACTCAAGAAAACTTCAAACTTGCACTTACAAATAGTCTGATCTAACCGACAATTGTCTGGGCCTTGTTCAGGATCACCCCTTCATACTTAACTTGGAACCACTTCATGGCATCCTCCTTCGTAACACGATGCTGGATTCCCACACGTGACTTGCATCTTCGACGACGCCCCACGCGATAACCAGGGCGCTCCAGAACAACATAGAAATCCATTCCATAAATACCAGTTGAAGGATCATACCTGCAGCAAAGAAATATTAAAACATAAACAAACAAGGTACAATTGTCATAAATGATGATTTTGAATTATAAGGGAATTACAGCTAACAACATATTGCTTGCTTGTTTAAGTGATAAAATTGAATTTACAAGCTTTTCCATGCACAAAACCACATTCACATCAAAGAGTTGTCTCAAAGGAGAAAAAAATCAAAGCGGGCCAACTCCATTTTCAACAAAGAAAAAAACACGCCCACAATAGATAGATTGAGGGAGAGAAATTAGTATTCAAAGGATTAAACTGTGAAATTCGTCAATGTTATTAACAACACCGCCCTATGGAAGTATGCTGCAAAAGTCCGTAGGGGACATTTAAAAGAAAGTACTTTTAGAATTTGAAGAATTCGAGAAAGACCGACTGTTATTCCTTTCTGAACAATTGGTACTGCATCGCGTTACAAAAACATCTAGGAATCGAGTGCACACCTATATTTACAGGAAAATAATTAAGCTAATTCCAATGCAATAATAATTCTAACTACTATTTTGTAATGAGGGGCGTTTTTCCAAAATACAGTTTGCTATTTCCAACGCAATTATTTCCCAGCACAATTAAGCAAGAACACGTACTAAGCTTATCCTGTTATACAAGCACTTTAAGAGGGGGGGGGGGGGGTGTAACAAAATTAGCAGATAAACTAGCTTAAACAGAAAAGCGAACTGAAAGCTTGAAATCAGGAACTGAAAATTTAAAATTAATAAGCTAGCTGATTGAATTAAATTATTAAACTAGTTGGTGACAATAGCATAGCATAAGTCATTAAAAGTTAAAACAACATAATAAGGATAAAATTGTTAAAAAATTAATAATAAGCTAGAAGCTGATAAGCTTATAAGTTCAAACACTACAAGCTACTAAAAGAAGTTTCTTCACTAGGCCCCTCTTAGGAAGAGCTTATGGAAAACTCATAATAATTCATGACCTAAATAAGCTGTTTAGAGCTCATTTTCATAAGCTTCTTTATGTAGCTTATTAAACAGCTATTTTCAGCTTATTCCAATAAATTCTAAGGTTAAACTTATGAAAAAAAAAACCCTCATGTAAAAAGAGCTTATCGAATAAACATTTGGTTAAGTTGTTATCTCCAAATACACCCTAAATAGGTCTAATTTGGTCAAAGAAGCTTTTAAGCTAGTCAAATAAGCTAAAAGCTAGCTAGTTTAAAAGCCTTGCAAAACACACTCTAACTTGCTCATTGTACCTGTTTGCTTAGCTCAAGAAAGTAGCATGTGACAGTCCTACAAGGTCCTTTTAGCTTATCAAAATAAGCTTATGTTATGCCCCAAACACAACCTCTAGTTGAAAAAGGCTAAGCACTTAATGAAGCCAAACAGACCGATTATTTGAAGAGAAAAGAAAGAAACCATTATGCAATGTTTTATAAAAATACCACAACATATAAATATCAAATATCACCAATCATGCATAACAATGATGATAAATAGATAACAAGTTCTTACTTGATTCCCAAATCAATATGCTCCTGGATGCCGAAGCCAAAACAGCCAGTGTCACTGAAGTTTCTCCTGAGAAGTTCGTATTCCTTCACCTTCAAACCACTCTCCAGAAGCTGCATAGCCTTGTCGCCTCTAACCGTCACATAACATGCAATCTTTTCGTTTCTTCTGATACCAAAAGAACGCACCGTGTACCTAGCTGTCATTGTAACTCAACCACATCAATCATTTAAATACTAATAATTAAAACAACGAGACGATTAAAAAAATTAATCAATATCACCTTTGGAGAAAACAGGGGTTTGGCCACTGAGTTGTTCCAAGACCTATAATAGAGGAAGAGTAAAAAATTGAAAATATAAAAGAGAAAAATAAAAATAAATAAAGATCGGAGCGTGCCTTAGCAGCGCGAGTGAGACGATCACCGCTCTCGCCGACGGAGATGTTGAGGACGAGTTTCTGGACCTTGATTTCTCTCGTTGGATTCGACAGTTTCTTTTCCGAAGCCTGGAAACGACGTCGTTGTAAGTTGCAAAGGAAGCAAACATAAATGATAATAAGAACTCAGACATTGATTTGATATAGAAAGCGAAAAGAAGAGAAAAGAAGAGGGTTTTAATTTACCATTTCAATGGAATGGAAACTTGGACGCTGGTTGGTTGCTTGTTTTGCTGCGGCAGAGTGACTGGGAGACACTAATATGGGAACGAGAGGAAGGTGGCTAGGGCTTTGCTTCCGTGGAGTCAATGACAACAATACCCCCTATGCGCCTTTTTTTTTTATTTTTTTTCATTTGCTTGATAACATTAGCTTATTTTGTAATTTTATTTTCATATCCCTAGTTTAATTGTTTACATTTCGTGTTCATAGTTATTTAATTGTTTAAATTAAATTCCTTATTCTAAATTTATTTTATAATTAATATAAATATAATAAAATCGTAATATATAAAAAAATTATATTGAAATGGGATTATTAAAAAATATAATATTTTTCTTTTTTCTTTTTTCTTTTACGTAATATTTCTTAATTTATATAAAAAAATATCATATATTTTTTAATTATATAATTATATCCAAATTTATTCTAATTTCTTATAATTTTATATGTATAAAAAGGATAAAAAATATTAAAAATAAAAAGATATTAGATATTTTTTTGATAAATTTTTGGAGGTAATTAAATTGATAAAAAATAATGGAGGATAGGAAGAGAAATTTTTTTAAAAAGAATAAAATTAATTTACTAAAATAACATCATCATAATATTTAAATAAAAAAATATTTTTTATCCAAATAATTTGGTGTATATTACAAATATGCTTCTAAAATCTCACTTAACATATATTATTAATTTAACATTTTTATATTTAATAATTTGTTATAAAATACAAGATTATTAATCCACTTATTAATTTAAAAATTTATATTAAGTAGATCATATTGATAAAAATTTATAAAAAAAATTAATAGATACTTCATTATATAATTTTATTTTAACATTTAACATGTTACTGAAAATATATATAAATATTTAAATTTAATATACATAATTATAAAGATATTATTATAACATAATTTAACGATTATATTAATAAATTTTATATTCTACTTAAAATTATTAAATTTACATAATAAATTTAACATCAAATATTAACAATCTTACTATATATATTTATCATAGAAATAATCCAAAATAATTTGGTTCCTGCAATCTCCCTCATTTGTCCTTGTTTTGCACCCCTCTGAATAATGAACGTCCAGTTTAGTTAAATATATCTAAAAAAAGAAAAATGAGCAAATAACTTTATTTTATACACAAGTTATATTCTCTTGTGATCATTACTGTTGGGATAAATTACATTCATATCTTATAGGACTTAACAAAAATTTACTCAATACCTTTTTCTTTTTTATACATTATTTTAAGCTCTTTTAATTCATACAACTGCATAAAAAATCAAGAAGATTTATGCTATTAAAATAGTGCTTAGTGTTAAGTTATTATATAAATTTAAAAAGTTGCATAAGATAAGAAGAAAAATAATGAGTGAAATTTTATTAAATTTCAAAGGATTTAATTGTAGTTTACTTTGATTTTATCATCCCTTATGGGTTAAATTTATATATTTATTTTATATATTTTAATTTTATGACACTCATTTACATTCTTTCATCTCTATCACTTTTTTTTATTACATCACATCACGTATATCTATCATTTTTCTTTATTTCCTCTTTCTCTCTCTCAAAGCAAAATCACCCCAAAAATAATACCTACCTAACGTTTTCCTTATTTTCTTTCCTTTTGTTGAATTTTATACTAATGAATGAAAAGTAAAGTTTTAACTATGTAATTAGATGTTAGAAATCAGGAGTTTGGCTTCTGGTAAAACCAAGCACAATGGTTAAGTACCATGCAATCAAATTCCTGAGTACAAACATTCATATTCCTTTGATTGGAAGTTCATTTCGATTGCGCCCATACGCTTGGTAAGGATGAATGAATATCTAACATGTTTCTACTTGCATGTAAATTAGACCTCCATGTTGGGGGCACTAAAATTGAAAATTGCAAAGATTTGAATTAACGGACCCAATACATCGGACGACAAAAAGCGAGGATATTCACAAAATAAAAAAATCTGTTCCTCTGACATTCATCGGCAGAAACGAAGATATAGAATAATACATACATACACCTAGAGTTTCAACACAAAACAATCAGCTATCTTCGTATTCTCATCTAAAGATGTGTTAAAGCTTATTAGCTAATACTCATACATCAAAGGGGTTTGTCTAAACCTAGCCTATACTCTATACAGAAAAGCACAAGTTACATCATAGTATTTCTTTGCTGGATATGACCATCAACTTTGTTCTTTATAAGGAGTCCAGATCAATTTGCTAACATCAACCTCCAGGCCTCCCCTGCCAGCAGCTTTAAGATGGCGATCTAACACTTTTGGATCTGCGCAAATAACATGCTGCCCTTTCCTGTATTGTATCAATTCTAGGGTCTGAAGAGTTGTTAATATATCTTCAGCTTTAATGGCAGTCATATCGCTCAGTTCCTGCAAAAAAGAAAAATCAATAGCATAGCCTTGTTAAAGTAATTTTTTGGCTGAATATCAGAAAATATGTGAACAACCAATTAGTGCCCGATTGCTTACCAAAATAATTAATTCTCAACTGCATTCAATTGTTCAAAACTTTTTTTTTTAATCAAAAACAATTTTATTTAATTTTAAAACAAACAGACCATTAATCACCGAGTAAACAGCTCCAGCTTGTTCAGTTTTTTAAATTATTACAATACTAATTAAAATTAGTACAAGCTCAAATTTTATTTGTTTTAATATTTTAAAAGATTCCCTTATGGCACCTAGCTCTTCAACCAGAAACTTAACAAGAGACAATAGTCATAAAAAACAGTTATAAATGCTTAGAAAAATTTTATCAAAAATAAATAAATCCTAGTTTCTGGTATTATGAAAGAAAATAAAAAGGAAAAAGAAATGTGATCTAAACAACGAAAATGGTGCTTATCAGTTATCACTTCACTTGTATGGTATCATTCCAATGGAAGGAGGGAAGCTTCCCATGGTTATCGGTATAGTGTATATTGCATGATTCAAATTGCAATTCAATGCAGATTCATTGACCAGGCATGCATATCATGCAGCTGCATCATCTTCAACCCTGAATCGTACCAGAATCACGTTGAATCACATCAAATTGCCAGAATCACCACTACTTAAGTATCGCATGAAACAGACTGGCTGTGAAGGAAACAGGACTGTGCACCAAAATGAGTGAGTTGGGCACGACTCAGTTTTACATAACCCTAAATTTATGTTGTTTTTTTCTGATTTTTTAATCTGTTGGATTTGGGCCGAAAATGACTTCTGTTTCTTTCGTTCTCAGCCTCTTAATGTTTCAAATAGGTATTTTAAATCACTTCTGTGACTTGTCTGTTCTCTTCTGTACCTCCGGTGCCTAAGTCTCCATTCTCCAACAGGGTTTTTTCCTTTTTCTATTTTCCCACAAAACTGTGTGGGTCCCCAGCCCACTCCCCACTCGTTTCCTTTTTTTATTCTCCCTACAGTGCTGTGCATTTACTGTAGTATTCATTGCTCTGTTCCACACCATCTTGTGTTTTTTGTGTAGTTATATAGTTAGTAAGCCACTTTTTTTGTGCAGTACAGCCACACTGTTTTTTGAGGGACTGAACTCATCTGTATATCTCTGATCTTCAATAGTTGTGAAGTTTATTTATGATGCATCATCTTTATGCAATGAGTTATTTGCTTGTTTGAATTTATAATGCTAATATTTCTATGATTTAAATGCTTCTTTATGTGAAAATGTCTGTTATTGTTGATTAAATCATGATCTTAGGATTCAATTCATGAGTCGGAAAATGGATATTCCAATTCACTTTTGTTGTGCAGTACAGCCATACTGTTTTTTGAGGGACTGAACTCATCTTTATGACTTTGATCTTCAATAGTTGTGAAGTTTATTTATGATGTATCATCTTTACGCAATGAGTAATTCACTTGTTTGAATTTAAAATGCTATATTTCTGTTTTAAATGTTTCTTTATGTGAAAATATATATGTCTGTTATTGTTAATTAATGATCATGATATTACGATTCAATTCATGAGTTGGAAAATGGATATTCCAATTCATGATTCAAATCTCGATTCAATAACCATGAAGCTTCCTTTTATTTGGTTTCATTAAGGAAAAGAATAGACATGAATGTAAATAAATATTAAGATACTTTACCCCATGTTCCAATTATTAAAATCCTATAAATAATCAAAATCCACATTTATCCTCATAATGAATTCAATACAGACTAAATAATCAGAACTTTTTTTGTAAATAGATATAGTTGAATTCTTCATAGCCTTAGAAACATTAATAGAAAAGAATAAGGAAGACGCTTACCTTGATGGAAATGTTACCCTTATGCTTCTTCAGAATGTCTAAGAGAACCCTGGTCCAATATCCTCTGTAGCTTAGCAGTCCAAGGTCTGATAGTGGTCTTTCTGGTGTGCCAACTTTTCCCTCCTTCTTGGACAGTTCATATGCTGTTTAATGTTCGAAGTTGTAATTAATTTTGCTCACATTATCATATATAACTCTAGCAAATTTAAAGAGACCCATTTTCCAGAGAGAGTGTGCTTACAGAAGGCAATTAGAAACTTGCCATAGCCTTTCCTTTGGTAAGGTGGAAGGGTGAGGATACATGCCAAATTGTAAGATTCCTCAGAATGTTTTTCCTTTATGATAAAAAAAAAGGTAATCAAAATCACCAGAGTTATCCAGATGGTAGAAACAAAACTGAACAAGTATATTAAAAAATAAAAAGTTTTAAGATTAAAACATATTTACATTAGAAAGATGTTTATTTTCCAAATACATATACAACTAACAATAGAGTCTGTTAATGAACATCATAAACTTGATTCCTCCAGAATAGAACCTCATAATTATATTAATATAAACACAGAAACTGCATGGTAAATGGTCCTGCTCCATCAAAGGCAGTTTGTGTAGGCTTTTCAAAGTAGAGACAGAAGTTAAATGGGCATATTAACTGTAAAATATTAAATATCTCATGTCAAAGCCAAACAATGACAACACTGTAATATTTTACCTTGGAAAAATAGCCAACCATATGGCATCCCCGATCATCACATTCACACAGAACATAGAACAGAAACAGATCAACATCATAATAGAGGGTCTTGTGATCAAGAAATAACTTTGCCAAATAACAAAGATTCTGCCCATAAACCTTGTTCTTTTTGCCATCAACCTGTTTTAAGTCATCATCATAAGAATAATAATAATTAAAAGTAATCACAAAATTCAAACTATGATAATAATCAATAATTAATAGTAAAAAATGTATATATTACTGCTGTAACAAGCAACTGCCAGCCTGTAACAAAAAAACAACAATATTATCCTACTAGGTGCCAGATAACACAACCTTCCCAAAATTCAGTCACCACTCTACTGTCAGAGTTTCTAAATGGAAATAATTTTTTATATTTGAGATTTGTAACTTACCCTAAACTTCATTTCACTACTTTAATCAAAACTTGATTATGTTTTTCTCAAAAGATATAATATAAGAATTTATATAAAAAAAAAATAATTAGAAAGCTCTATTCGAAATTGGGAGAAGGAGATGATTGCCTATAAAAATGAATTCTATTCGAAACAAATGAGAATAATGAATCCTCCAAAACAGAGAAAACAAAATACACAAGAAGAAAAAAATGCAGAAAAGCAGTACAATCTCTGTACATGTCAGAAGCAGAAACTCCCTTCAAGCACCCATTAATATCATACGCAGCAAGGTTATAAATTATGATCGCAGGTGTTGCATATGTGAAGATGCAGATTACAGCCACGGTAGGTTTGAATTTTCACAAGTTGACACATTGCATATTAGAATTATCTATATTATTGTACAAGATATTATAACAATTTATAACTTTTTATATTAATACAAGATATTTATAAGCAACAATTTTAATTATAAATTATTTAAATAAAACTTAAATAATGTAACATAAAATTCAATTTAATTTGTAGTACATTAGTAAAGAAGTCAATTAAAAATTATTTTGATTAAATGCCTAAAATTTCCTCAATTTTTCCTTCTCCGGGTAAAATGGAAAAAAAATCCCATCTTCCAGTTTGTCAAGAATCTCTCCAATTTTTCCCACTTAGCACTCCCTCACACAGATAATTCAATTTTTACTCATCTTCCGAGAAGTTCCATCTCTATCACAAAATTCTTTTCATTCCTTCTTTTTAGCCCTCATATTCCTCAAATTTCCCTCTTTACTTCAAAAGTTATATTTTTTTTCTCCCAGGTACCAGCTCACCTCTCAGGAATTTTGCTACCACCTGGACCTACCTGCAGAAGATCATTACATGGGAACCAAAGATATTGACAATCAATTTTTTATTGACCAAAAATGGATCATAAACAGCATCAAGATATCCCAAGACCAAGCTACAGATTCTTGACAAAACACAAAAGCATCACGAACAAAGAAGCACGGCCACTTTCTTGCTTAGTAAGGTGCATCCATTTTCTTGCTCCCTTGTTTGTTGCACATTAAGGACTATATATATGAGCTCAGAAAAAGCTTATTTTTTGCAGCTCCTTCCTCCACAAACCACAGCACACACTGGGGACACTTATGCATATGTGCACCCACTCACCACCATGACTGCACCTACTCAGCTCACAAATCCTGCCAGTCCCCATCAAAGCACTTACTCAGCTCCTCACCTGTCATCACCACACTGCACCCCACTCACACCAGAATCACATGGACAAAACATCACACCACTGCACTTACCCATTCAAGAAAGAGTGGAAGCAAGGGCCCAGGACAGAGATACAGCAGTAACTCTAAGGTGCAATGTGATGGTGGGTGGTCCAAACAGCAAGCAAGGAACTCTAGTAAGGCTGAAACACCATTCTATCTCACACATGGCAGCAGTTTTATGTGAATCAGTGCACCCTATTATAGCAGCTTGATGTGGGGGTAACTGTGCCTTGGTTACATGCCTATTAATTTTAATTAATTTTTTCAGAAAAAGAAGTACTATGAGAGAATCACACCAGGCAATGATAGGTTCCTCGGTAACTCTGCCTATTAAATATAATTTTATTGGGCTTTTGTAAAAATGATAAACCTCCTATTTTATATGTATAGAAAAGGAGAAATAGGGAGTAGTTGCAGGGCTGAGTTGTTAAACAGAAATTAAACCCCTGTTTGGAACAGAATAGGAGTTAGTTAGTGTTAGGCTGGCTGTGGTAGTATAAATAAGTGGGAAGGGGAAGCCTGCAGGTCAGAATGTTTGGCTGTTTTTAAGTTGATTACTGTTCGAGAGTTTGGATCTCTCAAATATCCCAAATTATGCATGTAATCATTGGATTTTCTGCCCTAATTCTGCAATTCTGATGCCACGTTTGCCAAGAATTGGGACCTAAGGTTCTTACTTCACAATAAAGATTGTCTTTTTTGGCTATCTGATCCAGTTCTCTATCAAAAAATAACCTAGAGAAACTGACCCCGAAATCTAGAGTTAAAATGGAAAAGACTTTGTAGATCATGTTATTGGCTAAGTGGCACAAGGTTAAATACAAATTTAATTTATATTAAAAATTTACAATAAGAGAAATTAAAATTTAATAGTTATAACCTAAAAATTCCTATGCAAAGGAATACTCAAGGATGTGTTGGTTTCAACATTTATAAAAAAGCCATTCTTGGAAAAGTAAACTGGGGAATGTGACATTCCCATGTTTGGTATGAGCTTTACAAAGATATTCCAAGACATTGTTGATTCCCTTAAAAGCACTATTACCAGGTTTTGCTGGATTGTCATTCACATGGTGAGGGATGGGTGTTGTTTTTCCATAGGAATATTGGAAGTTATCCTGTAAACCCACCAAGTAATTTCTATATCCACTCATGTTTCCTCTAATTATTTGGATTGAATAAATAATATTCCCAGGAATAATTCTAACCAAATGTGTTTTGAATTAACTAGAAATAACATTCCCGGCCATAGTATTTCTGGGAATGTAAATAATAATATACCTTGAAACAAATGCCTCTTGAAGGTTAAACACATCAAAATTTGGACAGCAGGAATTAAGTTCCCCAACCAACATTTAAGTTATTTGGAAGTCCTCTAGTACCTAGCAAGCCCAGAGACATCAAGATAGAAAGAAAGTTTACGTGGAATATAACCTTATAAGTAATTATGAGTACAGATAATGAGCAGTTGGAGAAGGAAAAATATCATACTAAGTTTATAGCTCTGTAACTGAACAATAAATAAATTTACCATGGGAGTAGGGGTGCTGATGACAAAAGAAATGGGGAACTTGTAATGAAGAGAACAGTGTTAGTGTTAAAAAACGTACCTCAAACATTGACAGTGTACCACTTCTGTATATCTCATCACCAGGGGGATGCTTAAGATCACATTTTCTCTGCATGAACAGGAAGCCAATGTTAGTTAACACAGCTGAAACTGGTGCGTAAGTAATTTGCATTAGGTATATAAAACTGACATCTTTCTTCAACTTTTTTGGCCCTATGGAATGTGAGGAATAAATACCAATAGAGGCATTTAACAGACTATTTCTTATGACTTGATACCCTTTTACCAACCTCCCAATTGTTCAAGCAAATATATGAATTTATTTCATCCAAAAAGGTTCATTTAAAAAAAAAAGGCAACAACCAAATTCAAAGAGGACTAGATGATTTCAAAAGCACAATCTTAAGAAAATTTTCAATGGCAAACAATACAAAACCAAAGCATGAAGTTAGCTTGCTTTGAATTCCATAAAATGCTACAAAAGATAGAACTGGAACAAAGTATGAGCATGACAGATGCTGATTATGATTAATATAAACTAAGTCATATTGGTGCAATAAGGAAGACAAGTGCATCAAAATTGGTAATGGTAAAATCTAGAGAAAAACAAACTTTTTCAGTAGAAAAGTTTAGTGCCTTGTTTTTTAAAACATTATAATAAAAAAAAAGTACAATCCAAACAACTTACTCAGAAAAATCAAGGGTCGCTTGATAAAAAAAAAACAACAGACAATGCAATATAAAACAAAAATAAAGCGAAAAAGGATTTTGTCAGGCACAGCTCACCATATGCCTCTGAAGCTGTTCTTTGCGCTTCATGAAATTGAGGCAAAACTCACAAAAGTACAGCTTCAAACAGTCATTGTATTCTGGTGGGAATGGGGAGAAGTACCATGTCTCAATCTCATATCTTCCAAGTTCAATGGTAGCTATATTTTTCACTTTTGTAAATTCCTCATGTTCTCGCAAACTGGCAGCATCAAGCTCCTCATGTCCCTATAATTTAACAATAGATATATAAATTTAAATTATAAGGAAGAAATTAAGAGTTGAGGCACAAATAATTTGACCAGCCCGTATAATATACCAGTTTCACATATAATAAAGCAATATGATCAGCATCAAGCTCCAACAAAATAATATCACACTTGCATCTTTCACATCGCTTCAATCCTACAATAAAAGATACTGGTATGCAAACAGGTTTAGTGTTTTGGAAGCTCCTAAGCATGAGATGTTTCCGAGTGTGCATGGGACCATTTAAATTTTTGTGGAACCGCTTTATTTTTGGTTGAAAAAAGCTGTTAGAAGTTAGTAACACTATCCATAAATGTTTGGCAATTGTTAGAAATTCAGCTAATGGTCTTTAATTGATTTTTTTAAAACGAAAAACAACATTTTCAAGAAAAGAAAAATTTTTTAGCTAAGCTATCAGCTTGTTTTCTAGTTACTTTCTGCTTTCCAATTTTATTCCTAGCAATGGACTATTAAAATACAAAACCAACTATTACAAATAACTTCATATCCTTTTTTCTAATTTTTATGAAAGAAAAAACAAATATTTTATCCAATTCAAACAAAAAGGATAATCTTAAAAATCACTTCTGATCAAACATATTCAAACATAAAATTTTAGTTCATGTAATCAACAATAAAAATTATTGATTATAGACATAATTGATAATTGAAATAATCTCCTAATCCGAAAACACACTTCAATGTGTCATTTTAAAGTAGCACTCAAATAATGACAATTAGTTATTCAATCAGAGCAGTGTGAACAAACAGTAGTGCCAGTGCAAAAATTATCAACTTACAGGCTATAGCATTCAATTTAATTTGCACCAAGATACCACCAACTCACCCTTGAAGCACATGCACAAAGGGAAACTAATCTTTTTGAAGCATAGCATGTGTTTTTGTTGTGTGTATATGCATGTAACAGTCTATGTTCAAGTTATAATTGAAAAGTGACCACTCAATACCTCCACATGTGTCTCATCAATCTTCCTCTTTTGATGGCGTGTCATCTTCAAACCTGTTGCTCCCTAGAAAATCATATGTACAATTTTCTAAATGAGTTCAGCCATAAAGGGAGTCCACATTTTGAAATAAGATGTAGACATAATAAAGAAAGAAAGCACCAACCATGATATTAAAAAGAAGAACAGCTAGTGCAAGTGATAACACATTTATATTTAATTCCAGCAATAAAAAACAGCATGACTACAAGACATTAGGACACAAGAGCTTTTTTTCTACCACTTTTCTGAGTCCCGAAGGAGATACTAATGAAAAGAAAATATGTTAGAATAATAACTACATGTTCTGAAAACTTGGTTTTTAACATAACACAATGGCATCATTAGATCCTGCTCCACCTAAAGGGAAAGGGCTTTTGTTGTGTTTGTAGAACAATAAACAGATGTCTGGGCAACATTATCACTTTCTCAGGAAACCTCCATATCCATCTTTATGAAAAGAAAGAGACGAGCTCCAAAAACAAATGCTGCCATGCAATTTGGAGAATATATAACCATTACCTTCTCCTCCACTTTCTCATCAACAACAGCCTCCACCGAATCAAGATCTAGTTGTTCAAGCTTCACCCACTCATCAAGCCTCCTATTGACTGCCAAAAGAAAAGACTGTAGTTAGCATCTTATCATCCCTGCCTGCATGTAAACAGATTAACACGGGAAAAATACTTACTCAAACATTGATATCAACTATACATTGATCCCTAATCAAAATGGTGACATCAATATCCAGTTCATTCAAATACAAAATTATTTACCAACGAAATCAAATATTCAAAATTCTAAGCAGGTTAAAAAAATTGAAGACATAAACTAGACAGCCACACAATCCCTGAAGTTTACTTACTCCTTTCTCTGTAACTCGCAAAACTTCATCAGTAAAACAGAATCCACACGTTACTGGTAAATCCGTAAATAACAATTCACAACAAGCATCACCAGTATTACCAGCGTTCCCACAACAGATTCACAGCGAACCATATGCGAGACAAGATATCAATTACAACCATGGCCACCTACATAATTTCCGCCTACGAAATCAATTGCATCCTAACAAACCCTAAATCAATACATAGCCCAACCAACCAATTATCAAAACCACAACACGCCAAGCCAAAACCCTAACCGTTCACTAAGTGAGAGAGAGAACAGAAAAAAAAAAAAAAAAAAAGAGGATCGATGAAGAAGGTTCTTACACTCGGTGTAATGAACGTAATACTCGTAATCGTTGGGTGCAGCGTTAGGGACCTTGCGGCGTTCGATGACTTTGACGGGATGGAACTTGCCGTCCCTCCAACGGCACATGACGCGCGTGCCAACCTCCAACGGGAGCACCGACGATCTCCGCCGCTTCGACGCGTCGGACTCCGGCGCCATCTCGACGCCATCAACGGACGGAGATTTTCCGTTGCCGGCGGGGGTAGCGGAACCGTTTTCCGCACCGGTCGGAGTCTCGAGCGAACCCATTAATGAGAAAAGACGAGTCTATCCAATCGCTACTGAACCGAACGAGACGAGAAAGTTGGGTTTAGAATTAGATTCGATTAGATGAAGTGAGTGGACCAAGTGAGTTGGTGTGCCCAAGTAAAAAAGTAGGGCTCTTATTACTTATTATCACTTGGAACTTGCAAGTTCTATTTACCAAAACTAGGAAATATTTTTATTAGATTCTGGATAACAAAAAAATATTTTTAAGCATTTTAATTAGGTAAACGTTTGGTTTAACTTCAATTTTGAAATAAAAATGTTTACTTTTATATTCTTTAAAATTAAAAAATAACTAATTGTTTTTTAAATTAAATTAAACATGCATTGGGTATATATTGTTTGTAAAATAATGAATTTATTTCAAGTTCTACCTTTCCGGGTAAAGGTTTTTCCAAATTGATATTTTTGTTTCATAATTCTTTACAATTCATTTTGATAGCTTGATTATTTATATTTTAATAACATGTTTAGTTAATTTTAAAAAATAATTGTTTATTTTAAAAAGTTCAAATAAATGGTAAAATAAAACATTGTTTTTTCAAATAAATTGAAGTAAATGCACTTAAGTTGATGAGAAATCTTTTTTTTTTTCTTGTAAGCTTGAGCTATAAGTCTTTAATTTTAATCGTTACTTATATTAAATAAAAATGGTAAATGCATTAAATTGGATGAGTTTGTATATTTAAATCTCAAAAAGTGTCAAACTAG
This sequence comes from Canavalia gladiata, assembly GCA_037954105.1. Lineage (NCBI taxonomy): Eukaryota > Viridiplantae > Streptophyta > Magnoliopsida > Fabales > Fabaceae > Canavalia > Canavalia gladiata. Next base: position 2,110,288 of record CM075663.1, on the reverse strand, counting down.
ATTGAATGTTTAAACTATCTTTTTTACCATGTGACTTCTTTTGATCTATAAGTGAGAAATGAGAATGGCCAAAATGATTGTTTCACAAAAGGCAATAATGTATGTCATGATTAATTCTAATTTTTTACTCTATTTTGAGTTATGTTGCAAGTAAAAAGAGAAAAAATTAAAAACTATTCTTCCAATCCTGTGTATAATTATTGAAGTGTGGTAAGGCAAGTCATATAAATTAACTTGCCTAACATGTGATCTTTGTCCTAATTTTAAATAGTAATCGTTCATTCTGTTCAACATTATTACTTTGTTCAGTTGTGAAAAAAAATTAAAAAAGAATAAAAGGAAAGAAAGAAAAAAGGAAATGGCATAGTTTTTTAAGTAGTCTGATAAGAGAAAAAAATAAAATGAAATGAAAATTTTCCATCCTTTTGTTTGATTATGTAAAAAAAAATGAAGCATCAAATGATAAAATTATTCAAAAGAGAGAAAATAATTTTAATAAAAGTAAATAAATCAAAAGGGATAATTTTTCCTTTTAAACAATTATGTATTCTCTCTTTTATAAGTTTAAATATTCTCTCTTAAACGAATAAACTTCAAAATTTACGTTAGTTCTTAGCAAGTCATTTAACTTATTTTACATTAATGTCAAGTGTTTCATATAAATTTAGTCAATTTAAATTTAAATTTTAAATTGTGACGCATTGTCAAATTAATAAAATAGAAATTATATATATTAATTTAAATAATTTATTTTCACAATTTATTCTTTAACTACAAAAAATTATTTCTTGAATTTATTCATATATAATATAAAATCATCATTACTGATAGTAAAAAATCTCTTACTATAGTTTTTTTTTTGACATGTGATTACTGTTACTTAATATTTTTATCTTTTATATATTATTTTTAAATTTATTTAATTTAAAATACCTGCATAAAAGTGTGTAAGAATTTCGTCTGCCTCAAATCAGCAGAAAAACTAGCTATGACTTCTATTGCCTAACTTTCTAGTGTTAATAACTTGCATGTAATGGAAAATATTCGTTCTATTTAACAAATTATTGGTTCATCTATACTGTAATATGTCTCACAATCATGAAACCGACTATCACAGTGCATAACAAATAAGGAATGAAAAATCACTATGACATTTGAATAAAAATAGAACACATACAGAAAGCAGCAAAAGTAGATCCTTTCATAAAGCAATAGGAGAAGAACAACATTCAAACTAATTTGCTAAAGACTATAGGGTGGTGTACATCTATGACGAAGCTCAACAAAATACAATACATAGCAAGCTAAGATCCGTTTAACCGATATATATCTCTTTTGGAAAACTAACGAATAGTGACAAGACTCGATGCAAAGAATATTAAGATCTCAATAGCAAAATTTTTAAAAAAAAAAAACTATGAAGAAAATGATAATCTAAAATCAAGAGAAGTGTATGCCAGCTTTGTTAAACAGAGAAAGCAGGTATAGGAACTCCTGTAGGGTGATCTTGGATGACCTCTTCTCTTCAAAATCTCCCTCTTTCAGAACGCTTAATACCTTGTCCTTGAATTCAGATTGCACCTCATCTGCTTCCCCATCCTCAACTTCCATTTCATCATCATCTACTCCGTCGTCATCCATCTCCATACCTTGATCGTCACCAAAATTAGAGAAGTCCATTTTAGCATCTGTCTCCTTCAGTGAATCTTCTTGGGAGAGTTTCAGCGCCTGCACAGTCCTGTAGTTTTTTTCAAGCAAAGAGATCACATTCTTTTGCCTATATATTGAACCAAGTGTTTTGTTCTTCCTGTTAAAACAAATCCGCAAAAACCCATCCCATTCCTTCTGCTTAACTACAATTCTGGGTTTCCTGGGCTCAATTCGTACTACAGAGGAATCAACCTTGGGTGGAGGCCTGAAATTGTTTCTTCCAACTTTGAGGAGGTGGAAGACTCGAGCATGGAGTTGAGTGTTCACCGTAAGACGACAATAGAGTTTATCACCGGGCTGAGCAACCAGTCTCATGGCAAATTCTCTCTGGAACATTATGATTGCAGCCCTAAATGCAGGCTGGTGGTTTAGTAATTTGAATGTGAGAGGAGAGGATATTTGGTAGGGAATATTGGCCACACATATGTCAAAATAAGGAAGTTCTGTCTTCAGAACATCACCTTGGATAACCTGTAATCATCAAGAAATAAAACAAAATAAAGTCAGATACCAAGTTGAAACAAGGGAAAAGGAAAATTATGTTTAGCTTTGGGGAAGGTGTGTAGATAAAGAAGCAAACAAACATGCAGTGGGGTACAAACAGTCAAAGTCACTACACGTAAAGCACCATAGAATATTTAATACATAACACAAGACAAGTGCCTCAGCCCTCAAATCATACCTAATGTTATGCATACCAGTATACTATACTAAATTTCCAATTCTTTCCAATTGACATTAAAAGAAACACAAAATCAAGGTTAATTAATTTTTTTTTCTAGTCAAGTAGAAGCATAAAATGCATTGGGCTAGAGAATCATACTGAAATTTTAGATATTTACCCAGGCTGGCTACAAGCATCTTCAACTATACACAAACATCTTTAACAACCCTAATTCAGCAGTCAAAAATAAGGTAACAACTAACAACAAATACTCTAAAATACATACATGACAGGTAAACATTGACATTATCCTGTTGTGTATTAAGCATGATCTCAACTTTTCAATTATATCTTGCAAGCAACATGTACAACACATTCTGGCCTGCTAATGGCTATACTAGATATAGGTCAATATAACGTGTTTTACAAGTGTAATAATAACAATAATTTTCTATTGCGTTATAAAACATGCACAAAGGCATACCGTGAGGCGGTTTGAGTGAGGGGTACCCTGGAAGCGTCTCTGCAGTTCAAGAACCATACGTGGGTCAATCTCAACAGCAATAACCTTCTTGCCAGCTTCTAGAAGCTTCTTTGTCAGGTTTCCAGTACCAGGACCAATCTCAAGTATCACATCGGTGCTTTTGACACCAGACTTCTGTACTATGGCATCAACAAGCAAGGGGTTCTTGAGTATGTGCTGACCCTTCGATTTGTGAAAGGATATGCCACCTTGGTAAGGCATGTGCTGCTGGGGCTTGCCCTTCTCCTTCTTGGTCTTCCCTCCAGCCATTGACAACCACCCTGTTTGAAACCAATTTTCAGTTCAATTTCTATTATCAACAACATTTAGACAGACGCAAAGTGGGTTTGGCAAGGGGTTGGCATGGTTCAATGGTGAGCCTTGGTTTTTAGCATATATATATAGAGTAGTTATTCCTTCAAGAGTGTTTGGCATCTTCATAGCTTGTTTAGTAATGCATAATACACAATTGGAGTAAGGAAAATGTAGCAAAACAGAAACATGAATAATTGATAACCAAGAAGGTCATCAGTTTCTGGCCAGCTTGGTATAGTATCCATGCTCCCACCCAAGTTTGAATTTACACCTCTTGAACAATTATTATAAAGTGCAATTGAGAAAGATGAAAGCCAAAGCAAGACCTCCGTTCCTTCCAGTGTATACACGTGGATTTATTAGTAATTTAAAATCCCACTAGCAAATACCAAATAGGTGCTATGAATGCTCTGAATCGGCGAAAGAGTCTTGTAATTCAGAACCAAGTAAGGGCAACTCAGACAAATCAGAAGCAAGCAAGAAGAGAGTCATTGATGCATTAAGAAACAAAATGGAGAAAAAATTAGAATTAGGAATATCGAATAAGTACCTGGATCAGAGATATATTACAGAGACGAATTCGGAGGCGAACACGAACGAACGCTTAGAGCTCTATGCTTCGAATTCAGTGACAAATTAGGTTTTCGGTTTAGTGGGGACAGCAATAGCCACTGGGTTTGCTGCGTCACCGCTAGGGAAAAGGAAAAGGAAAAGAGTACTCTAGGGTTTTGAGAGCGTGAGAAGAAGTTTGAAATTGAGCTATTAAAATAAAAACAAGATAATAATTTAATAATTAAAAGTAAAAATAAAAAATAGTTATACAATTAAGTAAAAAGTTTTTAAAAACAATATATTTTAATTTTTAAATTGTATTGATTTTTATTTCTAATTTTATCTTCTATGTATTATTTTATATTTTTTCACTCAGTTCCTTTTATTTTTTCTTTTATAAACAGTTTCTAAACTTTGTTTTAGAAAATAGTTTTGAATATCTAAAAATCAAAACATAATTAAACACGTTATAATCATTTTTTTTTGGATTAATTGAAGATTAAATTAAATCTTTTCTTTTATTTGAATTAAGTGAAAATGGTAAGAAGTAGAAAATTGTTAGATGAAATTTACCTAAAATGAAATCTATCTTAAGATAGAGAAAAGATGGGAAAAGAAAAAGAGAGCGGGAGAGAGGGGTGTTTTTTTATTATTTCAATTTTATATCATATAAAAAAATTTAAAAATTAAAATTTTTATTAAAAATATTATAAATGGTTTTATTTATTTTTATTAAATTAATTTTTATATAATTTACTTATTTTTGCTTTCTTTACTATCTAAATAAGTAAAAAAAAAAATCATTATTTTCTTATTTTTACCTATCAAAACCATATTTTTATCCTATTTTTATTCTATTTTTCACCATTATATTTCTTTCCTTCATACTTTTTTTTCATTGAAAAAATATATAAAAATTACAACATGTAATTTAAAAAGTAAAATATACTAATTAAAAAAACTAACAGTTAAAATTATAATAAGAATTAAAAAATACACAATAAATTTTGGAATAAGTTATATTTACCATATTATTTAATTATTATATAGGTACCTTTAAAATTCAATAAAATTGAAAAAGAAATTAAAAATAGACAATATTTCTATTATTAAGAATAAAAAAATATTAGTATATTATATTAATAAAAAAATTTAAAAATAAAACTTGTAAAATTATAAATAAAATTAAAAATATAAAGCATAATTTTTATTAATTTAAAATTAAATATAAATAATCAATATTATAATAATTTTAATACTTAATTTTTATAAAAAAACAACATTATAAAGTGAACTTTTTTGTGAAAAGAGAACCTTATAAAGTGCTGAATTCAACCTAATTCACTTTGAAAGGGCAAGGTCATGAACATATTTATTTTACTTTACCTAACAATCTCACTCATCTGGCCCAATATAATAAAATAAATAAACAATACAATTTTATCCATCTATTTGATGCATTCCTAATGAAGTAACAGTCCTAAAACTATATTTGAACCATTTATTTTAATCTGCAAATTTTAATTCAATGGCTAATTTTTATTTTTTTTATGCTTCCAAGTTCTGAACAAGCTTTAAATATCAGGTAAAATTCGACGCTAACTATATTATTTGCACTTTAATAATTTAAGATTAATTTAATATAAAAAAAGTGTACTTTGACCAGTATTTTAGCTCAGTTTTACAATAAAATTTGGCCCAATACGAAAAAGAATAAGCATTCAAATAACTAAGGAAGCAAAAAACTGAGTAATTAGTAATCTAATTAATACTAGTCAAAGAATTAATAATAGAGTTGTAATCAACGTATTTACAAATTAGGGCAAAATTGTAATGAAGTTGATGAACCAATTATTCTTAGACTAATTTGTAAGTATATAATACTTAATTTACATAGTCCTTCATATGTATGCTCTTTACAATAGATGTAATTTACTTAAGTGACCTTTTAACTTGTATTAATACCTCAAACATATGCATATAAAAAATAGAGATAAATGTTAGATTCACCATCAATATTAGATATTCGGATTGAGATAAATTTCTCTTCACGTAATCATTGCCGGTCCAGGTCATGTCCACACCAAAATGTCAATTATACGCAATAATCAAAATCACCAATTACTAATTTTTTCTAATGTAACCAAACAAAGTTGCCATACGACTATCAATCAAAATTCTATAGCTGTCAACTAATAATTCAAAATTAACAAACCCCATCACGGTAGATGATATTGTCTCGCCCACCAACCTCCAGTGATGGGAGCTTGTACCCTTTCACAAAAAATAAGGAATACAATTGAGAATCACTCATGGAAGTGTGCATCCACTACATTTACGGTTTAGAGCAAATTGCTATTTGCTGATCACTCATGGAACAAACCGATTTTTCAAATTATCAAGGTTTAGCTTGGGTAACCAGTGAAAAAAAAGTAAATATAAACAAAGTAGAACATCAAAGATAAGACAGATAATGATGAGTATACCATGGTCAATATGCTAACATCATCAAGAGAAGCTAATACACAAATTTCTTCTCCTAAATGGAGCTTCATACACTCAGCAAGCTAAATCAATAGAGCGTCAAGTCTTCATTGCAGGTCTAACCAACCCTAAACCACTACCGCTTCCCAAATGCTTGAAGTCTGTGGCTTCAAGATGATCCCCATGACCAGCAAAACCTGTCCCTCCCTTCTCCAAATTCACCAAATTTCTCTCTTTACAAGCCTTGTCGCAAACAAGACAAACCTTATCAACAGCCATAAATCTGTCAGCACATTTCTTGCAAAATATATGCCCACATGAACTAAGGGCCACCAATGACATTGTGTTGGTGAGAGTAACTTTGCAGCTAGGGCAAATGTAGGTCTTGTCAAGAGCCTTGGATTTTTTCTGCTCACTGGTATCTTCAGTAAAATGGACAGGGAATAGTGTCTTAAATTTCAGTTTTTCATTGCCTTCCGGACAGATAGTACTGGTAGAAGGTGCTTCTACTTTAACCGAAGCTTCTGGTGTAGCAGAAGGTAGCCAAAATGCTTTCATTGTCCTTAGGGCTTCCTCTTCGTAAGAAGTGACCTTCACACTGTTTGCCCCATGGAAGCCATTCTTATCACGGCCATAATTTCTATCACTGTACTGTGGCACAGCACCATGATTTTGCTGATCAAATGCATCAAGCTCCTTGGCCTTTTCCAACATCAATCTCTCTTCTTCCTCTTCTTTTTCTTGCTTCTGCTGAGCAGTATGGGCCGCAAGCTTCCTGTTTATATAAATATCAACGTTATCAATTCCTATTGTCCATATTTAATCATTGTGTAACATACAAACATGTATATATACCCATTTTAAATCCCGCTAAGTACATGTGTATACCATGCCATTTTACTTCAAAGTTGGAGCTATTGTCACTACCAGCAAACCCACTTCCATAATTTAATTCCCAGCCCATGTAAAGGATATTCTTATTTGCCAAGTTTGTTTATCAAGCTTTCTATCTACCAATTCATTTCTCAACTCTCAAATTTCAAAGAGGACATCACAGGTGAATAAAATCTTCAATCAGCAGTTTGCATAAATGATTGGTGAGACAGAGACATGAAACAAACCAAAATTCAAAAGCAGGAGATCTCCCTTCCAAGCTGGCTATACCATTACCCAGTTGCAACAGACAAAACTCAACTCAACTTCACAAAACAAATTACGGTAAATTAAAAAATGTCTGAAACTACACAGATCAACTACCCAAATTCCAAAGTATTAAAAAGTAGTGAAGTAGACTGATCATGCCAAACAAAAACACTAAACTCTTACAGAAAATTTCCCTTGTGAATGCCACAATTCTAGCAAATTAATGCAGATTCTAAAGTGTCCACACCATCGTAACTTCAATTAAACAAATATATTAGATAACAATAAAAATATACTTCAAACTTTTCATATTCATTCCAATGAAAAGGCACGGTAATCCCATCTTATCCTAACTCCAACAAATTCCAGTTCTATCGACAGTTATCAGCACGAATTTCAACCATGCATGAGTTTCAAATTGTATGAAATCATATGGTTTGCAATTTCAACCTTAAATTAACATTCAGCATAATAAGAGACAAGATGGCAATCTGAACCACAAAAGAAAATTAGAGAGAAAGTGTAAGGTTAAAATACCTTTGAATGTCTTTCTTCTGAGACAACAAGCACTGAAGAATGCACTCTTTGCAGAAGAGATGGCCTTTTTGGCAGCTCATAGGGTCGATTAGGGATTTGAGGCAGAGGCAGCAAGCATCGAAGGGCTTAATGGAGTCCTTACCGAGCCTCTCCTTCTGCGTGCCATATCCAAGTTTCCGCTTCTCATCGTACGTGAAGAACGCGAGATCGTTGTTGTTCTTCGAGTGTCTCTGAGGCATCTCTTTCCCCAATTACAATTCTCAATTCTAGGGTTTCAAAAATTTCACAAGTTAAACAAAAGAAATTGGATGCCGTAGAAATCTCAGACGGAGAATTGGTTATTGATACACTTTCATCAACCCTAATTTCATATTCCCATTTAAATATACAATTCTGAAATCTCAAAATGTAAAATAAGAATCGCAACAATACACGCTATAAAATAGCACTAATGATAATGACGTCACAATCACATAATTACAATTTAACCATAAATAAATAATAAATGAAGGGGAAAATGTGAGAGAAATGGAGGAATCTTTTCCAACATACAAACCCTAAATTTAAAAACTTTTGCAGAGTTCTGAAATCAACAAAAACAAAGCTTAAGAAAAAAAAAAGGGAATTTAGAAACTTTACCAAAAATCCTCGTTCATTTCTCTGTTTCCAAATGTTTATTTATTTAAAAATAAGTAAATTAGATATACAAGTAAATAATTCTAATTTTTTTACATCCTTTTCTAGTTCTAATCTTTTGATTTTCATCTTTTCTATTATATCATTTATCATGATTAAATGTGTTTGATAAATTTTAATATGTTTAATTAGTTGAAAAATAAAATTATTAGTTAAAATATGTGTTAAAACATTTTAATTCTGTTTAATAGTGTATTTTTTTAGTTATTAATAATTTTTAAATATTATTGTAAATAGTATTTCAGTATTTTAACTATTATTTTAAAGTGTTATTTTTTCTATTTTTTATCTATAATATTTTAATTATTGTATTGTTTATTTTATTTTAATTTTAAAAAAAATGTTTTATATTTATTGATAAATTTTAAAATTATAAAAAATATAATTAATTTTTTAAAAGAATGTTATCTGATATTTTATTTATACAAAATTAAAAATAAACATCTTTAATTTTAAAATTTTTAAAATGATACAAATTAAAAAAGGATAAAAATACTCAAAAGGTGTCAGTTTAAGATAGAAAATGACATTTCTATAATAAAATCTTTCAGAAGGTAAATTTATTATTTTATATAAAATTTATAATAATAGTTGTAAATTTGATAATTTTTTTAAAATTATAATCAGAAAATCTATTATATTATTATCAATTGAGTAAATCATCATTTGAATTTAAGTTCATCATTTTAATTATTAAAAGATAATTAATATTTTTATTTTAAAAATAAAAAATAGTATAAGGGCTAAAATAAATAATTAAAAAATTAGGAAAAAAACTAAAATGACGATTCATCGTTTTAGAAACAAAATTGATGATTTACTCTATACAAATTTAATTTATATTATGCCTTTATTTATTAGAAGTTACTCCATGACTTTAATTTTATGTGGATTCCTTTAACAAATATAAAAATCTACAATAGCATAATAGATTTAATAATTATAATTTTAAAATAAAAAGTCATGCAGTGTGCAATAGTATGATATATTTGTATAAAATAGCCTGTGTTGTCTTTGAAAGTGAGAGACTCTATTATGAGTCTAACTTTTTATCTCAAATTTACAACAGTTTGAACAATTTTGTTTTAATTGATACCATGATGGGTCATTATTTTTAACATTGCCTAAATGACAACAAAGTAATTTATTTTCATAAAAGATAAAATAAATCAAATAAAATCCTAAAAAATAGAAACAAGCTATCGACTTAATTCAATTTAGGATGAACTTGATTTTTTAACCTGTACATTGCTACACAGGATAATAATATACAAATACTTTTTATTTATATAAAAAATACAAATATAAGAAAAGTCATAATTTAAATTCGTTTTTATTAAAAAGTTATAAAAATATTTATAGTAACTGAAAGGTTGTAAAGTGATAATACTGGAAATTCTAGAATACTTGAAGAAAATTAAGAGTTGACAAAAATATTTTATACAGAATCCACATAATTAAAAAAATTCAGCCTGATCTCTTGGAAACAAATTTTCATTTTTCTATGTCCTTACATGATGTTTAAAAGAAAAAGTTGGATAAATTATAATTTTAGTCTATAATGGTTTGTTTGGTTAGGAATAAAATAAAAGGAAAGATAGAAAGATTTATTTATTATTTATTAAGGAAAAAAATAGGAGGGAAAAAATATTTTTTTTAAATCTTATATACATTAACTCTTAAATAAAAAAGAAAATGGAAGGAATTTTTTATTATTTTAAATTATTAAATTATTATATATATTTTTAAAAATATAATAAAAAAATTAAAGGTAAATTTTATTTTTAAAAATTTATATAAAATAAAATGTATACTATTAATAATTTTTTTTATTTAATATTTTATTTTATTTTATTTTTTATTAGAACTATTAAATTGATTTATAATTTATTGTCTTACTCATTTGATCCTATGTTATATAGTTTATTTTAAAGTAAAAATTTTTAAATTCTAATTTATATAGTTTTCAATTTAAATAAATTTAGTGTAAATTGATTCATAAATTAATTCATTTATTTTTATTCTATAATTTTCTATTTTTTCACTAGTCTATAAATAAGATTTTAAAATTTTAAATTAAATAACATTTAAATTAAATAAAATGGATGTAAGTTAATCTATATGATCCTATTATATATATATATTTATAAAAAAATTACTTATAATTTTTTTCATTTATTTATTTTTTAATTTTTCTCCAATTTTTTTATTGTGCTAAAATATTTTTTAATTATTTAGACTTTTTTTAGATTTTACATCTTTCTTTAAATATTTTATTATTTTTTTCTATTTTTTTAGTTTTTTTTCTCTCTCTCTCGACTTTTCCTTTTTAATTTTTTTTAATTTTCTATATTTTTATTTTTTTATTTTTTAAATACATTTATCTCTTTATCTTTAAATTTTTTTTTCATGTTCTCTAAATTTTCGTTTTAAATTATTTTACTTATTTTAATTTTTCACCCATATTTTAGTTAAAAAAATAAAAAATAGTTGAGAGAAAAACTTTTTTTATATAAAAATTAAGAAAAAAATTTGATAGATAAAAAAATTAAGAAAGTTAATTTAAATAAATAAAAAAATTTATAGAAAAAAGTTAAAATTTATGAAAGATTGATCTTGTTATACTATAGAAGAAATGTTTGGTTTTATTAATAATTAGAAAGTTAAAAAAAATGTAAAAATTTTATATTTAATATAAAAAACTAAACCTGTTGTTTGCTTATATTCTTTTATCTTTTTATTATATGGAATGATTGTTGTGTTGTGAATTTAATTCAAATTTTATTATATTCATATATTAAGTTAATTAGTTCAGTTAGTTATAATGGATGTTGATTAACAAGAAAAAAAAATAAAAATATAATAGAAAGCTATGTACTAATTTTAATATAAATAAGAACCTTAATTTAATTTTTAAATTTATATAAAATAATTTTCAATAACAGATAAAAAAATTAATAGAAAAGAGCTCAAGAGAAATTGCGATAGTAGTACTATGGAAACATGTAACTAGTTTATAGAATAGTACGAATTCACTGTGATTGGTTAATTGTCGTTAATTATTCCAACTCATTTTTTTTTCTGCGATTTTCAATTGTTCCTCGGTTTAACTCATCCACTCAACCCGTGCGCGTTTCATATAAAACTTTCAAACAAAACAACATTGCCCTTCTCTAACCTTTTCTTCAATTTGAAGGAAAATAATGAGAAAAGAAATCATTTTTTAGTGTAAGATAAATTTTATTTATTTATATTTATCTTATATAAAATAAAAAAATTAATTTTCATAAAATTTTATTAAAATATCTTCTTCTCTTAGAAGAAAAGTAAATAGGAAGGATTAAATTTTATTTATTTATTTATTTACATTTATTTTATATAAAAAAAATTAATTTTTGTAAAATTAATCAAAATAATCTCTCTACAAGAAAAAATAAACAAGGATCAAAATTTTTATTTTTTATTTTTTATTTATTTTAAATTATTAAAATTATTAAATAATTTTTTAAAAATAAAAAATTAATTTTTTCAAAATTAAATTTTACATTTTTAAAATATATAAATTAAAATTTATATTACTAATATTCATTTTTACTCTATTTTTTTATTTATTTAAACAACTTAAAATCTGTTTAGTTTTAGAAAACGATTTCCATATTCATTTTCTGTTTTCTATTTTTATCATTTATTAAAACAGTAAAAACAAAAAATCAATTATGTTCTCTATAAAATTTTTAAAATAAAAATAAGATAACAATTTTATAAATAAAAGTAAAAATAAAAAATAAAAACAAAATATTTTCTGAAAATAAATAAACTCTTATTCTATTTCAATTTTTATCATTTTATTTTCTTTTTTTTCTAATTTTTTCCTTTTTATTTTTCAAATCATCCAATCAAATCATAAAGGATTTTACCGAATAGTACAAATAGAAATTCTTAACCAGCACCGAGATTGGGTAATTGTCATTTATTGTTACATGTTTCAATTTTTTCCCTACATGATCTCCGATTTTTCCTCGACTTAATTGATTCACATCAATTCCTGCACGTTTCTATAAAACTTATCGAACAAAATGACATTGCTGCTGTACAATTAGAGGAATTCTTATTCATCCTTGAAATCTTGACATTTTAGAACTTCCCTGAATCAAGTTTTAAGAACTTATTTAATTATCATAATTTTTTTCAAATATTTTTAATTAAGAAGCCCTTTTTTATATAGAAAATACATATAAATAACCCTTTAGTTCTTGTTCTAGAAGCAACATGAGTGAAATTAATAATAAAAATGTCATTAACAAAAATGAAAAATTATGATACATTATCAACATCATGTTCCCAAATAGTCCTCTCATCTACATATCTTCAAGGTAAAAGCCTAGCCGGTCAACCCGTGAGCTCCTCCATTAGGCCCTGTTGATATTTCAAAAATTAGAAAAATCAGTCGCATTTCAGACTATTTTGCAAGATAAATCTTAAGCTGCAAGACAAAACTTAACCCGTGAGATAAATTGCTCTGCATCAGTTCGCTTCAGAAAGTGCATTGAGTGGCGGGCAAAATTTGCAGTCTTATCATCACTAAGCACAATGCCTTCTCCAATATCATCAAGGACCCTTACTTGGATGTAAGGATCTTTTGGTGGCACCATGTCCTATCAAATGCAGATTTATGAATAACAATATAGTAGTTTACTGTCAGATAACAGATTCTTTCTGTAAATAGAAAATTACATAACAATGAACATTGTTCCCAGCCCTCAGCTTGGTGTTTTTACCAGTTAATTCAACAACTGACACCTAAAACAAATGCATATCAAGAACCTCAAACAACCTAGTCTATTAATTTTCACAGGAGATGCATCCTTCCTAACCCTCAAGATTACTATCAATTGATTTCCCCTTATTCATTCTGCAACAGAACTTAAGGTGCGTTGAAACATGTATCTGCACAATAATCCTTGTTCATGTTACTAGAATAATAACTAGATTCATAGAAGTCTCCAACGCAAATGCTTAACATTCCTTAGTTGCATCATAACGTGAATTATTCAACTATCTAGAAGATAAAGATGGGGTGCATCCATGCAATTGCTTAAACCAATACTGCAAGAATTGTCTCAATCAAGCGGCAGCCAAAAATGAATATTACATTGTAATTTGAACTGAAACGGAAGAACAATTGTTCTCAATTTACCAACCAGTTTATCTTAAAGCTGGGGATAGTTTTATACTACAACCAAAATTAGTTCTTTATCAATCAGTAATCCTTAAATTATAAACAGCCCAGGCTAAAATTGCTGAGCAAGACATTGATTACAGATAGAACACCTTGAAAACATACATTGAAACACGTATGCGTAACTGAAGTCAGTATTTTTCTTTTATGAGTGTAAATATGTGCATATGTCCTCACATGTGGGAGAGAACGGAAGCAATGGGGGAAGGGAAATAGAGGTTACCACAGTCAGATCCACCAACAGTTTCGACATATAAGATTTCAATGCGGCAGAATGCTTCTTGAAATACTCTTGCTCCGAATGAAAAAGCTTTGCTTCAATTTCTTGAGGAAGCACAGGCCCTATCTTCCATAACAAGCTTCGTATAATTTCAGCACGATTATACCTGCATGGAGAAAAGTTATAGAATCTTAGAACGATACAGAAACTATGCTTGATGGTAAAATAACATTTCAAAGATACTTACGTATAGGCCATTAGGCAACGCTTATTTCGGACTAAAGAAAGATGGTGGATGAGGGCTCCATAGTGATCTGCATTTCTAGCTGTTTGGACATCCAAACCGTCTTCCTGCATCTTCCTGTTTATGCTCAAATGGGATAGCATATTTCAATGAAAAGTGAAGCTCTGGGGAGAAAATGCAGGTGACTTTATCACCTCTTATTTAACATAGTAATTTGGTTTCACCATACACTAGCAGACATTCAACAAAACTCATGCTTGTATGAGATAGCACTCTCCAACAGAAAAGAGGGACACACGGAAAGAAAAAACAGGACACCACATTAACATTACCTTATCAAGGACTGAAGCTCAAGGTGATGCTGACTGCATTCTGCAACTACTTGTTCAAACAAGTCACTCTACAATATTATTGGAAAAAGTATCGTGCCCAAGTAAGCATACATAGACAGCAATACAAAGATTGGATAATTAGTTTCAAATCAGAGTATGGGAATAGGTTTATAATACCAAATAGCAATATCATATATCACAAATATTTCACAATCCAAGGATGGTGATGTTATAAACTGATGAATCATGATAAGACCAAAACAAGTTTCAGACTAATCAGGGCAGGAGCTTGAAGATTTTTTTTTCCCTTTCCTTCCAAGTGGGGAGATTTATGAAAATGGTACAAATGCTTCAGATATTTAAATAGCAACCAAGGGTCCTAAAAAGACAAGCGGTTAATGAATTTAAGAAAAATAGTATATACATGAAATAGGTACTCAAATCTCAAAGTGATGTTATCCATGCAAACCATGTCAATTTTTCATCTCACAACTTTTAAAGGTTGGCATACAGTAGAGGGCTATATTCAAAGTTGAATTTAACATTATATTCTTGCTGACTCAGGACACCTTTAAAGTGGTAAACAATAATATGCAGCATTTAAATCCAAAGCAAAGTGGAATAGATCCAGATCATATGAGGAGGCAGAGTAAAAATTAGCTGTAGTCTTGTAGTTGAGGATTAGATTAAAGGGAGAGACAAGATTTAAACATGAAAACATGAATTCAAGCATTCTCAGAGAGGTTACTGTGACAGATTCTCTTTAACAAAAATTGCCATTACCAAGCATTAGTAACAGCGGCTGACATTAGTCCATGAATGTTGAAACCAGTACAATTACATATTAATAGTGTAAACTATTTTCCACAACACAAGGAGGTTCAAACATAACCCAACAATCGAAAAATAATATAAATATCCAACTGAAGATGAAGACCTGGGCTTACATTGAATGGTGCAAGCTGGCCCTTTTCTCCACTTGTCAATTCTTTCACAAGTTGGCAAGCTTTTCTTCCATACATGTTCCAAAGCTTCACCAGTGACCAGCAGAGAAATTTTGCCCAAAAGATTATGGTGACCTGGTGAGAAGTTTGCAATTACAGATCAGGTAGCTTTGAAAATAAAATGGAAGCTTGTATGTGCTTCATGAAAATCGGAGAAATTAGGCAAAATAAAGAGAAAGATTAAAACTAAGAAGAAATGACTTCAAATGGGCAAGCTTTTGCTTAGAAATTCAAACCAACTGCTAAAAATGAAACTCAATAAGCATTTAATTAACAAACTGTGGCAGTGAGACCCAATGAAACTCAATAGTGTTTGAGTTATATACATTTAGAGCCTTCGTAGAGCAGAAAAACCTATAAACTCAAAAAGCCATAAGGCCATGTGGATTAGGGTCAACCCTGGATCATCCCACCCATTTTTTTTAAAATTATTATCCCACCTATTAAATCAGTTGACCCTAAACTACACTATGGGCTAACCCATGTTTAATGGATACTTGAACCCAATAAGCTATTTTGATATTAATTTTCAATCATAAACACAAATGTATATCAACAGTTCATTTTCAGACGTAGTGCAACTTATTCACATTAAGATATGTAGTCTATATTTGGATGTAGAATTTTATTTTATTTATTAGTTTCTTGCACCAGTTAATCTCTTAATCTTGACATCATTTTTATAGATTCAGATACAAGTATCATTGGATTCAAAGCAAATATCAAGAATGGCAATCGATTGACAATAATTATCTTCAGCCACAATGTAGTAACCACACACGCAAACACATTTGGAAACTCTCCTAAAATTACACCAAGAATCTCAGTAATCAATCTTAAACCTTCTAATAATATTCATTGGGAGAAAGAATCAATATTTGCAATATTATTTGAACACAGAATCATGACTTAAACTTGATTAGTGATTACATTTATTCTAACTGTCATCAATATTTCTTTACAATTTTTTAAAATTTAAAACATTATCACAATCAATACACTATAAATAGAGTTAACTTTCTGTAAAAGGCAAACCAACATAGATTTCATGGCATTACCAGAAATGCAATGCTGGATCTACTAACACAGAACTGATAAAGACAATGTCCTCTGGAAGTCCAGCAACTGTGTCTGCACCTGGTTATTCAGCTACCACAAACTGTGGAAAAATAGGCTTAAAATTAAGTATAGGCTTAAAAATTTGTCCATTTAAAATGTTACGCCATGTCAAGCTTGATACCTCTAGCAAAGAGGATTGACCAAATTGCAAAGTAAGCCAAGAGATAAAATTCAGAAAACAGAAAAAAAAAAAAAAGCATCAATTTCCAGCTAATCAATATGTAGTAGGGCATGCACATGTAGTATGGAGTCCACTTAGGTCCAGATCGTGTTAAAATCAGAGCTCAATATATGTATCAAAATATTGACAAGGTGGAAAAAAAATGAGTCAGTGAACAACAAAAAGTTTATTCCAAAGGACCGGTAGAAAGGTTTGACATAAATTAGCAGCTGACAATGACACTGGATTATCAAAAAAAGAAAGAAACAAAAACAGAAACAGAAACAGAAACAGAAACCTTCACATGCAAGTAAGAACCAAGAACTATCCATCAAAAACATTAGGAAGGAGCCTCCTTTTTCCTTCTCTAAAAGAACAGAACCCTAACAAAAAGATAGAATGAAATAAAACCAAGGTCCATCATACAAGAAAAATAAGCATGAACTATGAAAAACAGGCTAACAATTGTTGTCTTTTTTCATTTCAATTCCAACAAAAGAGGTTACCACCCAAATGGTACCTCAACCACAAGGAATTGATTTGCAGGCTTAAGTGCAGGATGCTTCCCTTTCCAAGGTTAAGTGTGGGACAAGAGAAAAGCATTACAGAGTGTACAAACAGGGCATCCACACATTCATTCAATCATTCAAGATCAGAACAGAATAATGTGTCAAGGATTTGATGAAATTGTAGCATCCTTATCTCATCATCATTTGTCATGAAACAAAGGAAAAAGCTAAACCCACATTTTCAAATGTAAACAAATCCCTTTATCAAATATACTCAAAGGGTTTCTAGTTTGGACCTTGTGTCAAGTTATAGCAGTTAACAAGTATCACCTAAGCCAAACTATGGAAGTAAAAAGACACCTCAAGCCACATAACAAAGCACAAGAAACAACTGCTAAGATCTTTTTTGGCTGTTTGTAACAAAGCTTTTGCATTGCTAGCTTCATTGGAAAAAAGAGAAGGGTCTGAAAATGAACTGAGATGAACAACTGCCAAACTATATAGCTTATTGTAATGAAGCATTGGAATCACCAAAACAAAGTGAAGCTTTGGCATTGCCGGCTTTCCAAAACCATTAGGCCTGAAAATATGTTATTCTTAAAAACATTCTCAGTTGCCAACAAAAAGACACACAAAGCAAAAAGATCAAATGTGGTGATCTATTTTCACTCTATGTTCAGCAATCCCAATCATGTCTCAAGTTTGAAGTAAATCATAGCCTGAATCAATATACGACGACAAGAACAGTCAAATATACAACACCATTTATCAATTCATAAAAAATCTAGATAAACTATTCCTTAAAAAAAGAGCATAGGTAGCCCCAGAAATTGCTTAGGGTAGACAGAGCAGATCAAAAAGAGAATATATTGGAATGAAAAACTAATAATTTTACAGGGAAGAAGAGTAAATTGGAGATGAAGTAATGTTTGAAAGTGATAACACAAAAAAAAACCTCAAATTCACAGCTTAAGAATACATGTATTATGCCATTTCAGAACATTAATCAAACACAAACATGTGTCACATTCCATCTTCAAATCACAACACAATGCAGTGAACATCAATTAGCACAAAAACAGGCCCAGGAACTGAGAATGAATCAGCTACTAACCAAGAAAACTACAAATCAACAAGAACTGAAGATTACTGAACAACTTGAAGAAGAACAATTCAAAGCAGAGACAAAATTTGAAGATAAGATCAAACAATAATTCAAAACCACAGAAAGGAAACATACCCCAGCAAAATCTTTGCAAATTCAAAAGCCTTTTTGAGATCCAGAGAGGGGGAGAGAGAGGGAGTGTGAGGGTAGAGAGAGAAAGTGAGTAACCAGAGAAAAAGGGTACTGTTTCTGCAATGAAACACAAATTTATAATTTTGCATTTTGGTGGAGGCTACTAAATGGCTTTATTTTCCCTCCAAAACCCCTCTCTGACAGATAACACAGAGAAAGAGCATTCTGACCTTCTTGCAATCAATACCCAATTAATGGAATGTCTAAGCATATAGGCACCAAGCAAGTTAGCATATGAACATTATAAGGAATAAAATTTTGTGGCAATTTCTTTGCTTACCAGCATATAAAATTATGGGATAATGATGTCATTTAAAGGACATTACTTACTAAACAACAATCAAGTCAACGGTGCATCAGGTGTTGACTTAACAGAGTATAGAACTCTCAAAGGATATATTGACTTTGCATCAGGTTCAAGTTTGGTTGGGAGATGCAATTTGCAACTCATATAGCTCAAGTGTTTCTTGAAACAGGTTCTTGCTCTCAGACTAAGGTACACAAAAATATGAAAACACCAATTTCATTGGAAATAATTTTAAAATGTCCTTTGCAGAACTATAGCCTTAATTTTGTCCTATAGCACCAACAAGAAAAAGGTGAAAAAGGAATTAAAAAAATAGTGCATAATGACAAACATCCATGCTGGTTCCATTAACAAAGAGAGGATGCTCTTTCTCTTATTCTAGCTTTTTCACTAAAATCCTAAGGAAGCTCTTTCTCCTAAGGAATCTCTAGCAAAACGACAAAAGGAAAGGTTTGCTAATTGATGCTCTTAAAGCAAAGAATCCTTCGCGTTCAGGCACCAAAACAAATTCATTGAGAAACAAAATAAATCTTAAACTGAATAGCTAAGGAGAGAGAGAGAAAGTACAAATCCGGATGGATTGCAAACTTCATAGCATTCTTCAGCAAAGCATCGTTTCGTTTCAGGAACAAAAATATTGACAAATCCAAATCTGCCAATCAAACACCAACTTGATTCTTTCAATTAGAGAGAAGAAACAGGCTAAGAGAGCAGGGTGGCCAAGAATGGGATCAAATCTGATGGATGAAGGACCAGCAAGGGTTGGAAAGTGTTGGTGATGAAGTGAGAAGAAGAAGGATGTGAGAAGGCATTCTAAAGGAAAAATAAAAAGACTTTAAGTTTTTAAAATTTCAGTGGCCCTTTTAAACCCTTAGAAAGTTAAATTCAACCACCATAAATACATCAATTTGAGGTGGTTATATGGCCTGTGTGAAATTTTAACGGTTGTGGCCATTTATTTTTACTCCCAAAAAGACATCGCCAGTAAAGTCTGATTTTTCTTGTAGTGTGAATAGAAAATGAGAAATGTTTTAAATAAAAAGAAAGTGGTGGAAGATCTTAATTATAATGCTTAAAAATAGGTGATGATTAAATTCCATCAAAAAAATGTTAGAAATTAAAATCACATATTAACTAATAAAAAAATTGAAATTAAGCGTGAAAAGTGAGTAGTATGGTCTGCAACACTTATCCTTGCTATGTAAATAGTTACATGGTATAATTAACCATAAGAACCGACACTTGGGCATAAATCAATGCTTGCAATGTTTCAGATTGCTGTCTTTGTAAAAGAAGAGTGGGGCCAGAGGAAAGCTCTTAGCCATTCAGAAGTTATTCTGTAGCCTGTTCAATTGGATGCTTCAGTGGCTCCAATAATCAATTTTCTCAAGTCATCCAAAATAAAAGTATATTGCATTGGTAAGAAAATATCAAAGACCTTGTAGAGTAAAACTAAATATCAATCAAACAAAATGAATTATGACAGGAGGGCCTTTTGTCAGATAACACAGTAAAACAAAAAAAAAAATGCAAGACATTCTATTAATATAAACAAGGACGTAAGTGCTTGCTCAAGCTAAATGTCAATGGAAAACAAGAATAAAAAAGAGTAAGAAAGGTTAGGATTGTGGAAGAAAGTCAGTGAACTGAGAACTGTAGAATGTAGAGTGCTCATCCAAAACATTTGATGAAGCAGAAGGTGAATAAGGAAATTTCAGTTTGAAGAAGAATGGTCAGTAACAAAATAACCCAGTAATAACTGAGCATGCAGTGCAGTACAGCCCCTCGAGTGACAACGGAATTTGAGTGCATGATCAAACTTTTTTCTATCCCACGTAAGACATTATCAACATCACAAACAAATTACAAAAGAAATTATATTAAATTAAATCAGCGTACAGGCATTATTCCAGTATTGACAAGCATCTAACAGTAGGTGTCGAGGAGAAAAAAAAGGATAAAAGGAGGTACATTGCACTCGTTGCAGTAGCAGCAACCTTGAACCACAAACAAATATGGTAACTAGTAAGTATCAACGAAGCAATTGAAGTCAAATCAAAGCTGGGTGCCCAATAGTTTGAATCTCTTTAGCAATTATAAGATTCTATTTAGGTTCAATATCCTAATAAAACAAGGATGGGACTGTCAATGGTTAATTGTAGGGGATTTTAGGATTTAGGATCATCAAGATCAACCTAAGTGCTTCTTTTAATTAGTTTTATTACCCCAGGTCTTACTCTCTTTATCTTTATTTGTAGCAGTCTTAAAATATATAATGTAGATCATGATTCATAATAGCATCTGCATCAGATTTAGTGTACCTGGCACCCTATTAAAGCTTATTAAAATTAATCCTTGACCTTGTGTCATTTCCCTACATTGTCTGATGGAATGGTGAAGATAGATGCCCTGTATACAAGTTGGGAGGTACAGGACCAAGCAGTTTTATGTACTGTGAGTCTGATACTACAATTGTCATGTATAACTTCTTCAAATTGACTAATCGTTTTCAGGTAATGGCAAGACTGACTCATTTCACAGCATAGCACTTTGACCGTATGGAATAGAGTGGTTGGCAATAATGATAGTGTTTATGAGGGTTAGTGACTCACTCGTGGGACTTGGTTTGTAGTATATACATAGGATTATTCTGTCGAGAATGTTAGGAGTCTTCATAGCTTGTTTAGTAATGCATATTGCATAATGCACAATTGGAATAAGGAAAATGAGGCCAAACAGAAACATGAATAATTGATAATTATGGAGGTCATCATGTTTCATGGCTACCTTGGTATAGTCTCTATGCTCCCACAGAAAGTTTGAATTTATACCTCTTGAACAATTATTACATAGCAATTGAGAAAGACGAAAGGCAAAGCATGACCTACACTGGTCTCTGTGTATACACATGGACTTACTAGTCACAGCTGGATTTATTAGTAATTTAAAATCCCACTAGCAAAGGCCAACTAGGTGCAATAAGTGCTCTGAGTCGTGAAAGAGTCCTCTGAGTCCAAGGTACACTTTCTCAATGATTATTGCTACAATAATACTAAAGCCAATGGATTTGCTATGCGGAATCTTCTCTTCTCTAAGCCCAAGACAAAAATCTTAAACTACATGACCTATCATGAGATGAGATAGGAACCGATAGTATCACAGGCAAACAGAGTAAAAATAATAACTCAGTTTATACACATACACACAGTCAGAGAAAAACAGGGTAATATTTGAAGTAATAAGCTATAATTCAGAACAACACAAAGCATGCACAGGCTCCAAGACCATATACTTTAAAACAATAAATCACGCACCAAGGATAACCAAATCAAGCTAACAAAATAAACTTCTAACACATTCAACTTCCAATCAGCAAAATAAATAACGCATCACAGATATATGACAGCAACAACCAGAAAGGGGTAGGAACTTTCAATGTCAACTCATTCAAACCTTTCATCAAACAAATAAGACGCACAAAGATCACCAACGAAAAGTTTAACTCAGACAACATCAGAACCAAGAAATAACTAAGAAGAGCTATTCATGCATTAGAAAAATATGGAGAATAAATGAGAATAAGGAATATTGGAAACGTACCTGAATTGGTGATGTCACTGAGCGAATTCTGAGGCGAGCACGATAGAACAAAGAGTGCGAACACGAGCTATGAAGAGATGCGAACAAAAACGAACACTTAGAGCTTTGGATTAGGGTTGGGTTGGGAACAAAATTTTATTAATTGTTAAAATATTTTTTTGTTATTAGACCTATTTTTAATAAAAACTAAATTATCAGTAATATTTTCAAGATTAATACTAATATATAGTATATCATATTAATATCTGATATTTTTAATAATTTATATTAATATTTTGCACAAATAAAATTATTTGTTAATATATTATATTAATAATTTAGCTTTTTAAAAAGATTATAAAATTAATCCATTATAAAATATTAATCAATAATTTGTTTTATTAAGTGATCAAAATCGAAAGAATAAGTAAAATTATATTTTAACTTTCCAAGAATAAAGTCTGAAATACAAAAACAAACGGAATGTATTTGGATATAATTAAAAGTTGAAATTCCTAAGAAAGCTTAAAGGTGGAACTATAGTTCAATTTGAAATCAAGTAGATATTGATAATAATCTGAAGCTACGATTAGGATGCAAGTGAAGAATGAGGAAGCAAAGACGATACTTAAATACAAAATCCTCAAGCAGACACAAAAATTAAGTAGTTACAAAACAACTAGATTAATTATGAAACCATCAAAGTGATGTTGAAGCAGCGTTGATTTTTTCACGTTAGTATAGTAAATATATTAATCTACATTTTATTTTATACAATTAAATTAATTATCATTTTATATAAAAATAATTATAATATCCTTTTAATCGATTATATATTTTTTATTATTATTACCATTTGTTAATCAAGTAATAATCAATTTAAAAAATTATAATTGATTATAAAAATATAATATTATTTAAAAAATAAAATAAAAAAGAGTATTTAGTAACGACATGCATGCTGTTACGTGATGACTCAGCTCATCATGCGTACACCAACACAATTGTTATATAAAAGGGCATATTTATTAGATTAACAAATCACAAGGTATAGAACCACAGTAGAGCAGAGGTATGAAATTTATTAATTATTTAATAAATTTAAAATTTAAGTTTAATTATATTTTAATTTAATTATGGATAAAATTTAATTATTTATAAAAGTAGTTTTAGAATTTTTTTTATTTTATAATAAAATTTTACTAATTAAGTAATATTTTAAAATTTTATTTTTAATTATATTTAAATTTAGATAAAATATTATATAATTATTAATTAGTGATTAAATTGATTAGAGATTAAATTGATCAAGTAAGATTGTGATATAAAATTGTGTATTTAATAAATATATATACTTGTGAATTTTTTGTAGGTAATATAAAATTATATATTTTTATAAAAATTATAATATTTAAATATTAAGTTATTATAAAAAATATTTTAAAGTAAAATTTTATTTAATAATATTTAAATTATATAGATATATTTTCATGTAATAAATATAAAAAAAAGTGTTTAACTAAAAATTTGGTAAAAATAAAATTATTTATTGTTTTATAAAAAAATGTTCTAAAATCTAATATCCTATAATAACTATTATTTTTTTTCTTTAATATATTTCTACTGTATGAAAAAATATATCATTAACATTTAATTGATATATATATATATATATATATATATAAATTTTTATATTTAAAACTCAATATAAAAGAATAAAATATAAAAATATTGAAGTAATGTATATTAAAAATTAATTTATAAAGTTGTTATAAATTAATTTATTATATTTTTTATAATTAAATAGAGTAAGAATAATTATTTTTTATTTTCTCTAAACAAATTTTTAATAAATTAGAGAAAAATAAATATTGAATATATATATATATATATATATATATATATTAGAGTGGAAACCTCACTTAATTTATTAAAAAATACATAATTAAATGTTGGAATATATATATATATATATATATATATATATGTTTTAAGTTGAATAATAAAATAATTAATTAAGAACGGTAAGGTCTTGATATTGAGAAGAATGTGAAACATTCAAATGAGATAGAAATAGGAATTAGCACAATTAGTTATCATGCATCATGTGCATAAAAATATTTTGTAAATTTTAATGGGAATAATCTGTGAACCTTTTTATGAAAGAAAATTGAAAAATTTAAGAATCAGCTCATATTAAGATAGACCATAGTTCATGATAATGTGAACCTTTGAGCTTGGGGTATGTGAGTTGAATTAGATCCATATGCATTTGCATATTGTAAGGATGATCTATTTTAAATTAGTAAAGGTTATTGTGGTATAGGACACAATAATCTCAACTTATTTGAGTCTGACGTCTTATAAACTTATGAAGAAAATGATAGAATAATTTCATTCATAATTGCATAGGATAATTGTTTTCTAATATTTCGTTGATGAGATTAAAGAATTTACATGTTCTTTATGTTAAAATATAATTTAATGCACTACTCATATCCTTACTTTTAATTAAATGAAAGATCTCATTGATTTTTAGTGAACCTGCAATGTAAATCATCCTCCTTTTAACGTTGAGGTAATCATTAATGTAAAGAGTAGATAAAGAAGTTTCCACTCTGTGATTAGAGGCAATGACTATAATGTAGAAATACCAGTTTAAAGAAAAGAAGTGGATCATTTAGTTTTTAGTTTAAGTAGAATAACTTAATATTGTACACACCTATCTTATCACCTCAGTCATACTATCCTAAACTACTTGTATTCTGGGATTGTGGAATCGATGTAACTTGAATGAGGATATATATCTATATATATATATATATATATATATATATATATATATATATATGATTTAAAAAATTAGATACATCATTAACGTACAATTATTTCACAACTAGTATGTATATATAAGGAATAATATGCAAGTAATGTCAAGAGAATATAGATAATTAACGATAATGTACTCAAAATAGTAGGATTGTTTGATAGATGTATGTAAAGTAAATTTTGATCTTAATATTTTAAGAAGAATTTTAAACCTCTTTTAATTGGCTTATTAATCTCCTTAAATTTGTTGAAAATCATTTCTAAACAAGTTAAATAAATTTAATAACTTTAGAAATCATTCAAATTTTGATTCTCTATAGTTTAGTAAATGAATTAAAAAAAAACATTCAAATTTAGTTAAATGTTTGAGTTTAAATAAAAATGTTTGTTTCTCTTCCAACATTGCTTTCTCAAAATGATAAAAAATTTGCAGGACAATGTTTATGCAAAAATGACAACATATTAATTAATTTAATTATTTTTATTAATTTTGAGATTTTGGAGCGGAAGAAAATAGAAAAACCTTCCACCTCCATTCCAAACTTTCCTCAATAAAAAAAATTTAAAGAAAAAACTAAAGCTACTAAAATCCTATATTTTTGTCTTCATAAATTGTTTTGATGTATTTGAGATTTTTAGTTTTTTATTTTTAAAATGTTTGATTTTGATTCCTCATTTTTGAAAATAGACCATTTTTAGTTCTTAAAATAAATAAAACCAATATTAATATATCTTAATGTTTGATACTTTAAGTAATGAAAGACTAATCAAAATCAATAATTTTAAAAATGAAGGACTAAAATTAAAATTTTTTAAAAATTAAAAAATTAAAAACACATTTAATCATATCAATTATTTACTTAGTTCATACCATAAAAAAAGGATATATGATCTATGAGAACATTAAAATCAAAAGTATAAATTTGTACAAACCATATGATAATAATGTTATGATGAATTTAAATTATTAAAATTTTTTATAATATTAGTAAATATTACTTATATAGTTATCAATTTAAGCTATTTGATTTGGCTTAATTCGATCCAATATGTATCAATAATAAATTTATGAAATTATGTTGAAAAAGTTTAAAATTATTTAAACCCCTTTTCTAAATGAAGAATTTCAATTTAGAGAAAAATAGATGTAAAAGAAAGAAAAATATCAAAACATAGAAACAAATAGAATGGAGAGAATAAATAAAAAAGGAAGAATGGAATGATATTTTACTCCTAAATAAATCTGTGAATAAGTCAGTTTTACAAACTATTTTAATATTTTTTAAAAAACATGCCCATTCTTAACAAAACAAAAAAAAATGCAATTAGCCCGAAGCTCGTACAGGCCGATCCAACTACAATCCGCTTGTGACTAATGGATAGTCTTTGACTATGGAGAACTCTACCTCAAGGAAAAAAATATGAATTGTAGCTGCTGTAACATGCATCATGCATGGCTTCATATTGCATTTTTAACAAGAAATGAAACTTAAGGTACTCAATTAATTTAACTATCCAATCAAAAGAGTTTAAATTTCTTTAGTTTTTACAATCGATGATACTCAATTTTTCAATCAATATTAAGCATAATAAAATATGTTATAAATCACTAATAAAATAATATTTCTTTAATTAAATTGATTTTTTAAATTTCTATGATAAAAATTTTCAGATGTTTTTGTTTTTAGATTTAATTTATATTTTTATTATCATTATAATAATTTTTATTAATTAAATTAATATTTTCTTAAATATTTTTAAATTTATAATTTTTCAACCTATCTTTATTAATATTTGTGCATTGCAAGTGATGAGGAAGCTTACTTGGATCTAACATTTTTATGACTATATTTCTTTATCTGTTTGTCTTAAAATATGAAACTTGCATTTACATTGCACATTACGTTAGGACCTGGGAACGAAGTCATCTTTCAAGAATCTCGTTAAAATTATTTTCTTTAGCCGTGCTCGATTATGAAGATGTCGCCATGTACACTATTTAAGTAGCAAATGATCCAAGAACTACAATCATGTCACAAAAGTTACATTTTTTTTTTTTTACTTTTACTCAAACATACTTTTAAAGACACGTTTGGTTGATTCATCACAACCAAGCATGCTAAAATATGGCAAAATCCCATTTGTATGACAATTGTTTGGAGAGCTGAAACGTTAAATCACACACTATTAGTGTATAGTTTTTAACACTATCATTAAATTATATAATGACATTTCTTCTTCAAAAAAAAATTGACTCTTCCACTACTAATAATTAAAATATAATAATTTAATAATGATGAGATTATGCATGACTAGATGATGGAATTTAAAATAAAAAAATTACCCTAAAAGTTGATCAATATTAAATGCATCTAAAGATCGGTATTTAAGAATATTTATCTAGATGTTGACAAAATAGCTTGCCATTTTGATATAACATGAGGGAAAAAAGCTACCACTCTAAACGGAATGTAATGACTTGAACTGCTAATAAAGGTACTAAGGGTGTACTTATTGCCGCTGCAGTCATATTGTTGCAGTTGATCCTGAAGAACCAAAATCTAGCTACAGTCTTGCATAGCTATTGCAGTTATATATGCGGGTGTCTTGGAAATTGATGCAATGGGAGAGTACAGTTGCAAGGTTTTCCAAATCTTTCCTTGTATGGACCGCACTCAGGGCAACTCGTAGCCTAAATAATGGAGATGAAAACAAAAATAACAGATGAACACACAGAAACAATATATAATAATGAAATAAAGGTAAATGAGTTTCAACTTTCAGATTGTAATGCAAGTAAATAGAGGATATACACCTGCATGAGTTTGGAGGCACAGTTGGCGGTCTGATTGCGGTCACGTGGAAGCCAGATTGCAGTAAATGCCTGTACCAGAAAGACAGAAAATGCTTAGGGAATGTTTGGAATCTATAATCTTTTTTCATTCCGGAGAATCATATTTTATGAGAATCATAATTTTTGATAAAAGGGTGTTTGATATGCTTGAGATTTTTATGAATACATTTTAGTATGATTAAAATTTGCTAACATTTATGATAATATCAAATTATCATTCTTTCAAGGGAATATTTTGTTGAAAATCATAATTAAAAAATATTTATGAGAATGTTAATGTGTTTTGATTAGCTGAAAAAAATAGATTATTTAAATTGTTTATGTCTATAATTGATTATTATTATAATTATTTTTATAAAATTAATTTTACAGTTGGACACTTGGATATGTTAGGTACAAAAATTTTAAAATAATTTATTTTGTTCAAATTATATAAAAAATTGCTTCTCTTTAGTAATACTACAAAACTAAATTTAATGTTATTTATATTAGTTAATTTTATATTTAAAATAATTATTAAGAATAAAATAAAAATAAAAAATAATTAGAAAATAAGTTGATAGTTTTTAATTATAAATTTTTAAAATTTTGGTTATTAAAAAGGTTTTTTTGCTATATAATTGACATAATATTGATTTTAATATTTTTATGCAACATGTTCGAAACATATTTGAATAGTGTTTTTCAATCTTTTTCCACAAAATCAGTTTTTAATCCGGAAAAAACCAAACCCACACTTAGACCTGTTTGATAACAGTTTGGTTCTAAAAAACAAAAATAAAAAATAAAAAATTCATTTCAAATGATTGTTTTTATTTAAAATTCTTAGACAGTTTTAAAAACTTGTTAAAGAAAACAGAAATATGTTGCAGATGTTTTCTAAATGGGTGGGCTGTTTTCACAATGGTGAAATCGTAAAAAAATAACTTCATTATTTGTAATAAAATTTTGAATTGCAAGGTAAATCTTCAAATTTTGATGGGGAATAGGACAAAATGAACCTGTAATAGATCTAAGTTTTATCCTTGATCAAATCCCATTTTAAAACAGTAGTTCGTCTTGTAGATTCGTTTTCCATTTTCGTACTTTTAAAACTATCAAATTCCATTTTAGAACAGTAGCTCGTCTGTGTAGATTCGTTTTCAATTTTCTTACTTTTAAAACTGTTTCAAAAATAAGGTTATCATGTTTTTCTCTTTTCGTGTTTTCAAAAATAGTTTTATAAAATAATTTTTTAAAACAAAAAATAAAAAACAAAATCAAGCAAATCCTTAATTTTCAAAATATTCATATCAAACATAAAAATCTATTTCTAATTTAAGATTTTTTGAAACTTAGTAGAATTCCACTATTAAACACCCTTTAGTAAATATAATGCTTGTAAGATCAGCTTGTGAAGCTAAGGTCTCTAAAATATTTGGTTCAACTTATTTTAGAAACTAATTGTTCTCAGAATCAATCTTTGGCGAAGATGCACAATTCACTGGGCACCAAGATATGATGAGAGAAAGAGTTGAGGGAGGGAACTTTACCGGCTTGCTTGCAGTGCTTTGTCTTCACTGCCTACAATTAGGGATATAATGTGACTTGTCACAGGGATACCTGTAAGTAAATGAAAGTCTTTCACCCGGTCCCAAATAGCCTTTCTACGCCAAATCTCAAGTTTCGCCACTTCAACAGCAGCTGGAAAATTGCATCAAGTTTTTAACAAATAAGTGATTCCTGCAAGACATGGGGAGCTAAACAATGGCAAAAGAAATTATATATATATATATGTACTTAATCTCTCAAAAAAAGGAAATTATCAAACAATTCTTCCTTTGCATCAGATTGAAATTACTAATTCTTATCTAAATGACTCTTGTGTACATAAAATTAGGTACCAGAAAAATTATAGAGGTGGTGATGCAGAAATTCTATACATTTATTCACGTAGAGATCCTGCCAATACAGCCAGATCCTGTATGGCAATGTTTACTGGTAAGGGAAAAAAATAAGAAACGGATGATTATCGGCAATGTGAGAGTGCCTATGCTGTCCTATGTTCTAGCCAAATCCCAGCCTACCCTCCAATTTCCCCTCACCCACCCATATAACCTCTCTGAGCAACAACAAACACATGCCACTGACCTCCCCTCCCCATTGCCACCTCACATTTCTCTCTCTCTTTGGGAACTGATCCGGTGCATCACACTTCATATTCCTTCTCACATAAACTAGAGATTTTGAGCTTTGGATACAGGTTAGTGACAACAAATATGCATAACAGTAATGATCGCTTCATTTGAATGAAGACGGTCCCAATTCAACACTTTTTCCTGTTAAAATTAAACGATCTACAGCAGAGTAATATTGTGAATGCTAGTCAGGCAAATACCGTTATTCCACTGAATTATAGGGGGGATAGAAGTGAGAGTGATAAAGAAATCTATCACAAAACTACACCATGTAAGGATGTAGCTTGATAAGTATAAGGACCAGGGCAAGCAGTAAATACCAACAAATAGGAACTAATTATAAAAGCATAAAGTGCAAATGAATTTTGTTTTTCATTTATTTTTGGGAAAGCCTCAATATTTGAGTATATCAATTCAAGAACAACATTGGAGCTCACCATAAGCAGCAGCAGCAACTGGAACTGGCGCAGCAGTTGAAAATATAAATGCACGACCTCTTGACTGTATTAATAGTTTCCACCTTTTGCTGTAAGAATTCACAAAATACCAAAAGTCATTGGTGAAATATTCATGAACGTAATTGTGTGCCAATGTTGTGCAGAAATTAAGAAAAGAATGTGTCAAAATCCCTGGAAAATTGGCTAGAATAGGATATTTCCTTGTATAGGCAGAATTAAATGTCATAATTAGCAGAGCAAATTAGCTTTCTGATTTTGTATTTATTGTAAATGAATCGTTGACCCTATAATGTAGGAATTAATTGTATATGCAACAATTTAGGAATTTCCTTTATTAAAACTCATGTATTCTATTTAAGAGCAATTGCTCTTCTAAATGAAATTATAATATATCAGAAAAACAGTTTTGACATGGTATCAGAGCTCCAAAATCCTTGGGAGCCTGTGTAGTCTTGATCTTGCGGCCTGCATTGCTGCACGGCTCTTCATTTTTTCTTCCGCTGTGTTTTCGTTCTCTGGCCTGCATTGCCGTTTCTTTTGAAACCCCAAATTTCCTGCCCTTGAAGACAAAAGTGTCTCATATGGCACAAACAGGTTCTATAGATGGCAGCCCTTCCAATCCTTCTCTAGAATTTAACACAGATGAGATTAAAAAATTGAGGGAGTTACTGGGAACATTAACAAGACCCACTGACCCAGGTAATATCTCCTTAGCATTCTCAGGTAATAACTCTAAAACTTATGCACTTAGTGTTTTAAATTCTCCTAAAGGAGTATGGATTGTTGACTCTGGAGCTACAGACCACATGACTCAATCTTCTACTAGTTTTATCTCCTATAAACCCTGTCCAAGCAATAAAAAAATTGCAATTGCTGATGGAACTTTCATTACAGTGGCTGGAGAAGGAGATATTATCATAAACCAGAATCTGATCTTGAAAAATGTCTTGCATGTGCCAAAATTGTCTGCAAATTTGCTTTCAGTTCACAAGTTTATTGCAGATTTACACTGCTTAGTGACTTTTTCAGTTCATAAGTTTCAGGACCAAGGAACGGGGAAGATGATTGGACTTGCAAAGGAAGACAATGGCCTTTACCTTCTTGAGGAAGCTAACAAAATGTGTAGCCCTAAGAGTCAAACCCCTATGTCTTTGTTGTCAGAATCATCCCTCTCCAATGAAGAAAAAATCTGGTTATATCACCTTCATTTAGGTCACCCTTCATTTACTACCCTAAAGGTCATGTTTCCCCATTTATTTAAAAAACATGACACTAGTTTATTTCATTGCGATACTTGTGAATTTGCAAAACACAAACGTGTGAACTTTCCCATTAGTAATAAAAGAATGTCAGTTCCTTTTGCCTTAATACACAGTGATGTGTGGGGACCTTCTAATATTCCAAACATAACAGGAGCTCGGTGGTTTGTTATATTCATTGATGATTGTACTCGAATAACATGGGTGTTTCTCTTGAAACAGAAGAGTGAGGTTAGTCAGGTCGTCAAACATTTCTTCCAACTAATAAAAAATCAGTTTGAGACAACCATCAAGAGATTTCGTTCTGATAACGCCAAGGATTATTTCAATCAAACACTATCCTCCTTCTTTAATGAACAAGGAATCATTCATGAATCCTCTTGTGTTAATACGCCACAACAGAATGGGGTGGCAGAACAAAAAATTGGACATCTTCTAACTGTGACTCGAGCCTTTCTGCTTCAAAAAAATGTTCCAAAACAGTTTTGGGGGGAAGTTGTCCTTACTGCTACACACTTGATCAATCGGTTACCCTCACAAACACTTGCAAACAACAGCCCTGTCCAGCTACTTTCCAATTTTTTCCCTAACTTCAAAACAACAAATCACCTTGTTCCTCGAATCTTTGGGTGTGTCACCTTTGTCCATATTCATTCCAATCATCGAAGAAAACTCGATCCTCGAGCTATTAAGTGCATCTTTATTGGTTACTCACCTACCCAAAAGGGATACGAATGCTATCATCCTCCAACAAAACGAGTCTGTGTCCCTTGATGTTACATTTGATGAAAAATCATCTTTTTTCCAGCCTGATCTTCAGGGGGAGAGCTCATACATAGAAGATCAGGATAATTCATTCTTGCGGGAGAATCCTTTTAGGGACAGTATCTCATTATGAGTCAAATCTTGATCATATACCATCTATTGCAGGTCCAAAAACAATTGTGAATCAAACTCAAAGTGCTACTCATCCATTACAGGTATACTCCAGAAGGGACAAGGCTGTTATCCAACCACCACAAGTCCCAGATTCTGAACTAATACTTGAAATGCCAGGAAATTCTGAATCAATACATGAAATGTTAGAAACTAATGATGCTGGGCAAAGAGAACAGAATATGCCCATTGAAGATGGAGATCTTCCAATTGCAATAAGGAAAGGTGTTAGAGCATGTACTCAAAAGCCAAGGTACCCAATATCCCACTTTGTGTCATATGATAAATTATCCAATAATCACAAAAGCTTCCTCACTCACCTAGGCACTGTGACAATCCCAAAAACTGTTGACAAAGCATTGAGTACTAAGGAGTGGAGAGATGCTATGAAGGTTGAGGTGGATGCACTAGAAAAGAACAAAACTTGGGAGTTGGTAGAACTACCTAAAGGAAAAAAACTTGTTGGATGTAAGTGGGTCTTCACTGTTAAATATAAAGCTGATGGGACACTAGAACGATACAAAGCAAGGTTGGTAGCTAAGGGTTACACTCAAACATATGGAGTTGATTACCTAGAAACTTTTTCACCTGTGGCAAAAATGAATACCGTTAGAATTTTGTTATCACTAGCAGCTAGCTATGGGTGGAATTTATTGCAGTTTGATGTCAAGAATGCCTTTTTACATGGCGGTCTTGAAGAGGAAATATACATGGAGCTACCCCCTGGGTTTGAATCAGTTAAAGGTAAAGTATGCAAACTTAAAAAGGCTCTTTATGGACTAAAACAGTCACCTAGGGTGTGGTTTGGCAGGTTTTCAATAGTCATGAAGAATATGGGATACAAGCAAAGCCAAAGTGATCACACCTTATTTATCAAATACTCATCCTCAGGGGGAGTTACTGCACTAATTGTATATGTGGATGATATAGTTGTTACAGGAAATGATCCAGAAGGAATGGAGACCTTGAGGAAGTGTTTGTTGCAAGAATTTGAAGTCAAAGAGCTGGGCAAACTTAAATACTTTCTAGGCATTGAAGTGGCCCATTCCAGCCATGGAATATTCATTTCTCAACAGAAATATGTGTTGGACCTATTGGCAGAAACAGGGAAACTTGGTTGTAAACCTGTAGAAACGCCGATTGATCAAAATCATAAGCTAAGTGAAGGAACAGGAGGTGCTGCTGTTAACAAAGAATCATATCAGAAATTGGTAGGAAAATTAATCTACTTGTCTCATACAAGACCGGATATAGCCTATGCAGTAGGGGTGGTAAGTCAGTTTATGCATAATCCTAAGGAAACTCATTTAAGAGCTGTTTACCGCATTCTGCAGTACTTGAAGGGAACACCTGGAAAAGGAATTCTATTTACAAGAGGGAAGGGGATGACATTGGAAGCATAACAGATGCTGACTATGCTGGATCTGTAGATGATCAAAGGTCCACATCCGGTTACTATACCTTTCTTGGAGGGAATTTGGTGACTTGGAGTAGTAAGAAACAACATGTTGTTGCAAGATCAAGTGCAGAGGCAGAATTCAGAGCAATGGCCCTTGGTATATGTGAACTACTATGGATAAAGATAATTCTAGAAGATTTGAGGGTTGAGTGGAATAAACCCATGAGACTGTACTGTGATAACAAGTCAGCAATAAACATTGCACATAATCCAGTACAACATGATAGGACCAAGCATATTGAAGTAGATAGACACTTCATAAAGGAGAAGCTGGATAATGGGACTATTTGTACACCATTTGTATCCTCTGAAAATCAACTTGCAGATGTACTAACGAAAGGATTAAGCGGTACAACATTTCAGTCCATTATTGGTAAGTTGGGAATGCATGATATCCATTCACCAACTTGAGGGGGAGTGTCAAAATCCCTGGAAAATTGGCTAGAATAGGATATTTCCTTGTATAGGCAGAATTAAACGTCATAATTAGCAGAGCAAATTAGCTTTCTGATTTTGTATTTATTGTAAATGAATCGTTGACCCTATAATGTAGGAATTAATTGTATATGCAACAATTTAGGAATTTCCTTTATTAAAACTCATGTATTCTATTTAAGAGCAATTGCTCTTCTAAATGAAATTATAATATATTAGAAAAACAGTTTTGACAGAATGCAATCAATTCCCTTACTGTTAATTTCAGGAGCAACTGCACTCAGAATGTTACCTGCATGCTATAAATCCTCCATGACAACCAGCAGCTTTACTTAGTGTACCAATGCATATGTCCACATCCTTCTCACAGTTGAATTCCTCGGCAACACCACCACCATTTTTGCCACAAACAAATGTTCCATGAGCCTGGATATACACAGATGTTTATTTTCATAGTTTATAGTTCCACAAAACTTTGTAGCTATAAGAAGCCATATTTTTCTTGTATCGCATAAATATTCAATCAGGAAAAAATATATATGGTAGAGTGAGTGAGAGGTGATTTCTTTCTAGGAACAATAATATTATCTTATGCTACAGCTGTATTATGATTTTTGTCTTAAGCTCTTCTTAAGTATTAACCTTAGTCCAAGGATCAGAACCATGCATTCAACAGCACATGGTGAATAGTCTATATAAAGAAAATGACATATGCTGAAACATATTAATGTCATACATCATCAATGACTAACAAAAAGCCATGCTTCTTGCGAAGGTCTGCGAGCTCAACCATTGGTGCATAGTCTCCATCCATGCTAAACAAGCTGCAAAAATCAGATGAACCATAAAGCACATGGAAAATTATATGCAAAGAATTATTGGCCAAATTTCATTGTCATCAGAAATATAAAGAAACAATTAGTAACAAGAATAGTGTAGCATCTCTGTCAATGCCCACAAGTAGTTCTGAGATCTAGTTATACAAATAAATATAGTGATATGCCTCCCTTTTGTTTTCTTCTTGCAGTTAAAACAGTGATACAATTGCTCAAAATAAAAAATAATCATTCAGAAGTTAATTCAAATAACACATTATTTTGGAGAAGTTTTGGCATCTATTTATGAAATAGTTTTGGTAGTTATGATATTGTCAAAGCATTGTAGAAGAGTTAAACCCACTTTAGATAAATTTCTCAACAAATACTTATAGGAAAAGAAAATAATGAGGTGAAATGAATCAAACTTCTTTCATAATTTAAAATCAACTCATGCACACCACTTTATAGAGAAGTTAAACAAAAAGACTTCTAAAATAGTTAACGTGTATAAGTTAATTTGAACTTGTGGAAGAAATTTGAGATTGTTATGAAATGAGAATTGATATATTGAATTTCTTAAATAAAAGAAATACAGGAGTTTTGAATATACATGCACCTATTTGCTTTAGTTGCATTAAGGGTCCAAATGGGTTACCAATAGCTATTGGTTGGAACCTCTCTATTATTGCCTTCTTGAATTCACTCCATGACAGATGTGGAGTCTTGAGTTCCCACCATTGAAACCAATTAAGGGCTCTTCCTTCCATTGTTATAAGAACTGCCTCCATCTTTTCTTTATCATTAACACCTCTGAGATTGAAATACCTTTCAATTTTATGCATCCATCCATAACGGTCATCCCCATCAAACAGCAGCATGTCCATCCTTCTCCATTTATCACTGCGAACATGATGTTGTCTGGATTCTGACCAAGATTCGTCATCTGCAAAAAAGTTCACTTCACCTTCTTCTTTCTCCTTCTGCCTAGGACCCCTTCTACTTCGTAGGTTTTCTATCTCCTTCATCAAAATCTCAAACTTATTAGCCATTTCTCTTCTAAGATCTTCTTGACTGTTCCTCCATTCCAGCATGCTTTGCTCCAACGAATCCAATCTGGTTGCCATTTTTGTGCGCACCATAGAAAGCTCCCAAGATTGGGAGCTTTGATACCAATTGATAGGGACTGGTACCCAAGAACACTAAAAAAGAATGAGTCTTTATTGCTAAAACCCTATGATTTTACCCTACCCCCTATCTGAAACTAAAATGTAGAGTTTAGAGAAGAATTTTACGATAATCCTTACTAGTTTTGAGTTTTCGAGAGACCCGGTGCACTCCAATTACAAACTTCTTCTCAAAATTATCCACCCACTTACTCTATGCTCTTACCTTCTATTTATAGGCTTAGTTTTTCAAGCTAGTTATATGTTACAACAATTAACTATCTGTTACAGCAAACTAATTAATTAACTAACTAACTGTTATAGCCTTAATTCTATTAGCTTTTATTTCTCCTACTGTACACTTGTCTTATTGGAGGTGTATCAGTATCCCTTGTGATTTGTTGCGTACCCAAGCAAAATGCACTCATGAGAGTGAATATTAAGTTTGTGAGGACTATATGGGTGTAAGAAAGGATAGCACACATATCCAAACGTGCGAAGAAAATGATAATCAAGTTTTGTCTTAAAAAGCTCACTATGAGGCATCTTCCCATGAATAGATGCTGAAGGAAAATAATTGATAAAATGCACAACAATAAGAAATGCATAATCCCAGAACTTGTAAGGAAACGATGCATGAGTTAGAAGAGTAAGACCCATTTTGACTATATGCCGATTCTTTCTTTCAATAGTTCCATTTTGGTGGTGGTGTGTATGGACAAATGATTCAATGAATGATACCAAAGTCAGCTAGCATTTTGGTAAAGGGATGAAACTCTCCTCCCCAATTTGTTTGTATAGATTTAATCAATATATTCAATTGAACTTCAACCATGCTTTTAAACCGTTTAAATACATGTACAACTTCAGATTTTGATTTTAACAGATAGATCCAGATGTAGTGCATATGTGCATCAATAAAGGTAATATAGTAAGAAAAATCAGTAGAAGACAACATGGGAGTTGGTCCCCATAAATCGCTAAAAATTAATTGCAAAGGTTGATCGTAGATAGAAATAAAAGGAGATAAGGGAAATTGATGGGCCTTGCCTAGGCAGCATGTAGAAAAAAAATCCAAATCATTTTTATTAGTAAAGCTATTTTACAATGCTGTAATACTGTCTTAAGTGTAGTATAGTGTCGATGACCTAACTTGTTATGTCAAACAGTGTAAGAGAGGGATGGTGGAGAAGTAGATATAGCAGATAAGGTAGAAATGGAAAACATATAAAAGGAAACCATGGTTATCAAATTGAGATTCGTATTGTGAATTAGAAAATTTATTTTTTCGAATTGTGAATCGTAAAATATATAATCATTAATATATATATATATACATATATATATATATATATTCATATAAAACAATATTTAAACTATAAAAACTTAAGTGAATAACTCACTATATAAATATAATATATCATAAGTTATAATTAGTCCAAATCCAACAATACAAAATCAAATCCATGCCTTCGAAATAAAAAGATAATTATTTAATTGAATGAAAAAGGAAACGACTTTTAAGGTACAACATCATTTTCAAAATTAAAAAAATAATTGAGAATAAGCAAAAGTAGAAAACTATAATTGCAATTGAAAATGGAAACCGACGTCAAAGTTAAGCAACAATTGATTAAAAAATCACAAGCCAATATTCCAATGTTACTAAACTATTACAATGTTAAGAGTTAAGATCCCTTTCCTAGACTATTAGAGTATTAAGATCCTTTTATACAAATCCGGGTACAAAAAAATGCGTCGACCAGTCTATATAACATTAAAAAAACACAGCAATTCAGCTACTATTCACTCTGATTTTGAGACACCCTCTGATTCTTATCGCCAGACTACGAAATAGAATCAAATCGTGAATCATATCTCATGATTCATGCGATTCTGATAATTAAGGAGGAAACAACATTTGCATAAACATTAGTTGAATGGGAGAACCTATATGACAGCTGCATTTGGTGAAACTTGCAAAGCCCATCAACTCCCAAGAACCTTTCAAGCATAGTCTCATGTGTATCCTGACATTTAGCATAGTAATATTTGGGATGAAACTTAAAGTATATGTTATTGTCATTGGCAAATCTACTCACATTGCCAAAGTTCTTGGTAATGGAGGGAACCAGCAACATATTTTTAAGAGCTAGTTCTTGTGTGTGACTGAATAGGTGACTGAAATTAAGATTGACCAATAGAGGTGATAGACAAACATTGACCATTAGCAGTGAAGACCTGGTCTGGACCTTGAAATGAGGTGCTATGCTGCAAATTGGCAGGGTAAGTAGTGACATGATGAGTTGCTCCAGAATCAGGAAACCGTTCTTGAGAAATGGGAGGATGAGGCATGGTTAAAAAGGCATGCAGATGAGGTGAGCTTGGTTGTGGTGGGACTATGAGCAATTTCATAAGGTGCAGATTGTTGTGATTGTGCATAATAGGATGTTATTGTTGTAGGATGTGGGGATTGTGGAGGTCCATAGTAGGAAGAAGTTGCGTAGGCATGATTGAAGCGATAATAGCAAGCAAGAGCATTGTGCCTAGGCTTATGGCAAACTTGGCAAGTTACAGAATAGTGGGACTGTGTATGATGACCTTGTCCTCGATAGCGATTTCGGCCTTGATAGTTATGACTAGATCAAAACCTGAGGTAGAGTTGTGTGCAGGAAAGTGATTGTTGGTTGAAGGAAAGGAGGTTGAAGAATTCTAATTTGAAACATTATTAAGATTTACAGAAGGTTCATTAGTAAAAGAGGCCTGTTGACTTTTCTCAAGTTGAGCTTCATGAGCAAGAAGCAATGATTCAAGTTCATTTACATTATAGGACTCAAGTCTGATATTAATGGAGGTTACGAAAACATCATATTCATCAGGTAATCCATCAAGAATGGCATCGATATGGCCACGTGAAGCACCGGTTCACCAATAGAAATCAAAGAATCAATTAAAGTTTTGATGTGAACCAAATAATCAGAAATGGTAAGAGAACCTTTCTTGAAGCTGCGAAGTTTAGAACGAAACTGATGAGCTTTTGCACATGTGTGCAAGCCAAAAAATTCATGAATTTTATCTCAAAGTTGCCAAGAATAAGTGCATCCAACACATGAGTGAGGATTGATTCAAAAAGAGAGGAAAGCAACCAATAAAAGAGAAGTTGATCGTGTTGTTCCCAGTAAGATAGGCTTCATTGATATGTCCATAATTGCAGTCATCTTCAGAGAGAAAACGTGAGGGAATCTTTGGATTAACAACATAACGGGGAAGATGATAAGCTTTGTTAATAGCTTCAACCCATTGTTTCCAAAGAAGATAGTTCTTCTACTCTAGCTTTATAGAAATAGAATGAGAGAATGTGACTGCTACGGTGGCTGGAACCACTGGTTGTGGCGAAATTTCAGGCAATGTAGCAATGTGTCAGGATCGAATAAAAGCTCTAGATACCATGTTATGAAATGAGAATTGATATATTGAATTTTTTAAATAAAAGAAATATAGGAGTTTTGAATTTATACATGCACCTACAGTAATAGGTAACTGAATTCTGTTGTAACTAACAGATAAGATAAAAATACAAAAACTAACTGACAGAAAACTATCTAACAAAAAACTGATCAAAGAACCTAAGTTGTACTTTCTTAACTATGTATTCTAACATAGACATTTATTTATTTTATTTTATTTTCTACAAGTATTTATTAAGAAGTTTATCTAAAATATGTCTTATTCACAATGATTTATTGTGTGACAAAACTCTTTATGTATACTAAACAGAAAAACATGCCTGTCATGCACTATCTCTTCTCTACAAAAGTAAAAGTTACTATAGGAATGTGACACTAGGGAGTGTATTTGATGCACTATAAGGGGCAGAACAAGCAAAACACACAAAAAAATATGCTTAAGTCACAACACAAGCTTTTGTTCTGTATGTCTGGTGATCAATGTACAATATAAACAACTCTATGTTATTTACTACAATACACTTTATGCTGTATAATATTTATTTTACACCAAAAATTATTTAAATATGATATAATTATATATTACATAGAATGAATATAAATTTATAATTATAATTATATAAATAACTAATATAATATCATATTACAATATTATATATATACACACACAACATCGTGTGTATATAGAGAGAGAGAAAGAAAAAGGTGTTGATGAGAGAGAAGGTGGTGGATAAGAGAGACTAGGGTTATTAATTAAGGGGAAAAATGGATATTTTTGTTTTATCAAGCTTTGTTTCTAGGGACAAGAAGTGGTCCCTTGATTTGGTGGAGAACAAATTATATAGTTTTGTGCTGTATCTTGAACTTTGTTATCTTCCATGACCATTTTTAAAACCAAACATGGAAGTATAGGTTTTGTACTGTCCTATCCTTCCCTTTTACGCAAATCAAACGGAGTCTAAATATACAATTAACATATATACATCAGGAAATACAAGAAACTGTTAACTATATTATAAAGGAGCTAATTATTATTCCGCTTACATAAATTTAATGTGTAAGGCAAATAAAATAGGTCATAAAATTAAACTGTAGGTTAGTGAACATCATATTTTACGGGAACTTATTAAGTACTATAAGATCATCAAGTGTTAGAAGTATAAAGAAGTAGAGAGAAGATGAAATCTGAGAGAAAGATTTTAGTGAATGG
The DNA here is from genome assembly GCA_037954105.1 of Canavalia gladiata. Taxonomy (NCBI): domain Eukaryota; kingdom Viridiplantae; phylum Streptophyta; class Magnoliopsida; order Fabales; family Fabaceae; genus Canavalia; species Canavalia gladiata. Next base: position 2,068,589 of record CM075663.1, on the reverse strand, counting down.
AATCATAATTCTCTAAAAGTTATTACATAGATCTAACAGTTCTTATATAAGAGAAAACAGAGGAAGAACAAAAGAAAAATCTGGAGCCTAAGTAACTAACTACTTATGTAACTAACTAACAAACTTGCTTGAGCTATTTTCTAACCCCTTAAGTATTATACTCTAACATCAAGTATTACAGCATTCACATTTATAATCCTGACCTGGTGAGTGTGTGTCAACAGCAAACCTGAAAAACGGATTCAGAGAAAATTGAACAAGAAGCATATAAACCTTAAACCCAAAGACTGCCGAGGAATAAAAGTAGGAGAAATTTATTCAGTCGATTCCACAACATGCAGATATTATTTAAGCTAGGTGTGAGGAAATATATGAATATAACACAGTAGTTGTTTTGAATCTTGAATAATTCCTATTTTGCTAGCAGCAGAATCACCAACCTGTCAGTCACCACAACTTTCTTCTTCATTCTGCAATTAGATCTGTTGAAATAATAAATGTCACAACAATGTCAACATATTGAGAGACTATACCAGAAGAGAAAAAGAGGCAAATATGCAAATTTCAGGAAAAGATAAAACCTACAGGAGTCCATTGAGGTGGGACATGTCACAATGTTTATATATGTACACCTTTACAGTTTTTTGCCGCTCAGCGAGACAAATACCATCAATTATTGATGCATGGTTTAATGCATCAGAAAAGATAGCAATTTTTTCATCCTCTGAAGGTATGCTATTCCCAGCTAAGAGAGAACCAATACTTCCTATTGCTGTCATCATGGCCATATTGGCAGCAAACCCTGTGGGACAAAGAAGGCAATCCTATAGCATGGATTTTAAACCAAAAGTGGGTCAGCATTTCATACAATCCAGACTTGATTTCACATTTGGGTCCTTTCTTCAATTCACTAGGGGGGTTTACAAGAATGTAACCCACAAGTTCCTTAGAATCAAAAGAAGGCGAACAAGAAAACAAGGGTACCTCTAGTAGCATTAATTTATACTTAGGAACACATAAGTAGATTCAATCACGGCCCATCAAAACCATAATTATAAATAGCTAAAAATGGTAACGAAAGAAAAGTATTGTTGTCATTTTAACTTTAGATTGGCCATATCAAGCATTAATTTCCTCAAACTGGACTAATCAATAGTTAAGGACATAGATAAAATGACACAATTGTCCTAACACAACCCCGGCATAGTGAAGCTTTTGTAGAATTGTCTTGCACAACAATAAAAAATAACAGTATATATGACCTCAAAAACTAAATTACCCCCGTAATCTTCACTAAAAGATTAAATAATGTTCAAATTAGGACGAAAGACCAATCACAAGCAAGCATCAGATTGTGGACTGAGCATGATTTCACAGTATTCAATAATACTAGAAAATGACACGATTCTAGATTCTTGAGTTTAATCATAGCCATTGATCAATTATTCTTCAATTGGACTACAAAGCAGAACTAATAACAAAACCAGAACAGTTTAAAGAGATTTTGCAAGCCAGTCCTTACCTCTTTCTTTTTCAAGTCTGCCAGGCTTGATTCAAGCATCCTATGATAATTGGTATATCCACAAATAAGAGCAGAACCCCTTGGTCCCATTCCATGTTCTTGGGCAGCCTGATTTATAAGAATGAGCATAACGGTGGTAAATGAGCTTAAAAACTACGAAAACAGTGGAAACAAATACCCATACACTAAAATTCAGAAAGAAAGAGGACAATAAAAAATACTTCAAAATTCACAAGCACACCTTTGCAGCCGCCTTTGCAATAGTCGGATGGGAACTTAGGCCTAGATAATCATTTCCAGAAAACAGAATTAATCTTTTGAACTTCTCATAAGATGCCCTTGCTTCATCATCACCACCAACTGCACTATAAATAATTTCATCACCTAAAAATGGTATTGCAATATTAACGTCAGTTATCAGAAGAAAACACACTATATTCAATATACTTAAGAAAATAAAGAACCCCATGTATGCAGAAGACAACAATGTAGTGAAATCTAAGGTTGGTTTGGTTTAAGAAAATATTATGTTTTCCCCAATGATAACTAAATCTTACTTTTATTTCAATTATAAATGTTTAAATTAAAAATAAAATAAAAATAATATAACATAATGAGTAATATACCAAATTAGTTCATAAAATTACAAACATCCATTAGTTTATTCCTGAAATTACAAATGTATTAATTTAGTACCTAACATTAAGAAATATTGGTCATTTCAGTCTTTATTTTTATAATTTCAAAAACTAAAATGACTATCGTCTAGTCATGCCTATGAATAAAATGACCATTTGATAATCTGAGAAAATAAAATCACATTTTATAATTTTAAAAACTAAATTGAATAGTGTACATAAGTTCAAGTTTACTTTGATGAATTACTCTCACATACCTATGGTGACTACTGAAATCATAAAAAAGAAAAAATACAGCAATCGTTCAAAACATGCCCGAATAATAAGTGTGTATTTGGATTGAACTGATTTTAGGAATTATAATTTATTCCCACAAATAAAATGTTCATAATCCTGTTCTCTCCAGGTTAGTAATCTTAGTGAAAATCAGATCATAATCTTAGATTATTTCCGTTGTAAAAGAGTATTTTTTGTGAAATAAACAAGATTATAAAAATACGGATAAAAGCTAACATATTGTTTTAACTAAATTATTTATTCATTTTATCCTCAATAATTAATTAATTTAAATATAAAATCAATTACTGCATATAATTGTAACAAAAAATTACAGCAGATAATTTTGTATAATTTTTTTGTAATTTTATGATTAAAAAAACAAATATTTTAGACAATTTAAATAAAATAAATTATCTTAACCACTTTTTTTTTATAAAGCAAACCTTTTGAAAGATTTGAAGTTCGTCAAATTAGTCCATAATACAAAAACTACCATTTTTATTCTTAAAAATATAAAAGCGGTTCAATTTAATCTTTTTTATAAACACCAATTTATCCCCATTTTCTTCCAAAAAGGACAAAATGGTAATTTTAATATTTTAAAAATTAGTATGTCTCATTTGTAGAACAAAATGGTATTTCATTCAAAATTTATTTCACAAAGTTAATTATTACCATAATCAATTATTGACATAACATCTAAAAAATAAACAAATCCAAACACACACAAGGTGTACCAGAGCTTGGGGTGTCATGCATCCATCTGCGAAACGTGGTTTCGGCAATCTCGACTTCCACAGAGGATCGGTCCCATTGCTGCATTTCATCGAACACCTTGAACGCACATTCGTCTACCCCAAATTCGAGAGACTGGGACACATTCTGAAGGGACATTTGGCTTTTCTTCTCGTTGCGTAGGCAAATTGGTCGCAGAGATCGAAGGACTTTGAGAGAGTGAAGAGCCGCAAGTGCCTCGCCAACCCAATTATCCCACCATGTACTTGGCGCCTCCATTGTTGGCGCACACAACAGAATCAAGGTTGGGTTTGGCTTTGCTTCTTCGTTGAATAACAGTTATTATCACTGAGAAATGGAAGGTGAGAAATTAAAAATAGTCCACCGTAGTAGTTTGGTTTGGTTTGGGGCTGCTCTCATGTCACGTGCTACTGTGCCACGTCACCTCTATCAACTTTATTGCGCTAACTGCTCACTAACTTTTCAACTTCGTGATTCACGGGTCGTAGTCAAAAGGTACACAACAATTTGTTTTTGGAAATTTTGTATTGTTAATCTATTTTTATTTTGATTATTATAAAAAATTATAGTTAAATGTATAAAAATAATAATTAATATAATAAATAATTGGTTATCAATATATATATATATAAATTATTAAAATATATTAATTCTGATAATTAATTAATAATTAAATTAATCATACTGTTAAATTATTTTATAATTATTTATCAACAAAAATAAAGGTGTAAATTAATAAATTTGTTATAGTTTGCCTTATACCCGCTAAATGTATCCGGTGGAAGTTAATGTATCGCTGTCTATCTTTTTCGTTTTTATTTGAATAAGGAATATTCATACGAGGATAGATATGTGATTAATCATAAATTTAAAAATTTTGAGATTACATAATCTAGACTTTCATAAGTTGTGTATAACTGCAAGTTTTGTGGTTTGTTTGTATTAATATTTATAATATTTAAATTATTTAATTTGTTTTAGAGTAAAATAAATATAAAATTTACATATTATCATGTAAAAATTTTAAAAAATTATTTTCTTTAAATAATATAAAAAAAAATAATATAAAAAATTATCCAAACAATACTGATAATATAAAAATATTTTATATTATCATTTACTAACATGAAAAAAATATTAGTGAAATTAAAAGATATCAAAGATACTTGCACCTAGTTGAAATGAGATGTTAGGTTCAGGAATGCCGAATTAATGCAAGTCAGGGAGTTAAGAAAAATTTCGTTTGGACTATTGAACATATTATTTATAATTAAATATTTATATGAGAAAATAAATGTATTTTTATTTTTATTATTATTGATAGAAGGAAAATGTATTTATATATATAAAATGGTTTTACATGTTGCAATTATGGATATGATCACATCCAACATAATTTTGAATAATTTTAAATAATAAATTTATGTAGATGAGTGATAGAACGTAATATAAAAATTATTATGATCAAATCTATAATATATATATGATGCATGATAAATATTGATAAACATTTAAATGGAGATAATATGGATAATTTATCTATATGTTATAAGCGTAATTATAATGATATAATGAACTTGCTAAAATTTTATAAAAAAGTTAGATGTGTTGTGGACTCGCCATTAAATTTTATTTAAAAAAAAATTTTAAAAAACTCTAACTTGAGAAAAAAATCTAGATTTAGAAGTCGGTGACAAGTAGGAAAGGTATTAGTCACTCTTAGTGATGGAATGGAAGTAGGGCGAGCTGAGCTAGACTTTGAGTGTTCAAGCATCCTGTTTAAAAATTTTGAAACCTCAGTCTAGGTCTGTTACCTATTAAAGACTTTTTTTTGTTCTGTCAAAGTCTGACCTGATTTAATAGCTACAAGTCTGTTTAGAAGTCTACGTTACAAAAAAAATCAATAAATAAACTTAAAACTTAAATAAATAAATAATTAAAAAAACTTGCAAACTTAAAGCCTACAAAATAAAAATGTCATTAAATAGGTCTAAAACATACACATATATATATATACATTAATATTATGTAAATAAAATATAAAATAAATATTATATAAATATAATATATTAAAATAAATATAAATATATAATATATAAATATAAATGGGTCTCCGAATAAGTTAAATAGACTTTTTTATAATCTTATACCTGACTTGTTTATCTAAAAAGGTTTTTTAACAAGCTTGAACCTATCTATTTATTAAACGAGCCGAGCCTAACTAGACTTTAAACAAGCCAAGTTGTACGCTCCTGTCGGATAGCCTTGTTCACTTCCACCCTTAACCACTTTATTCGTCCATTCCGAAGTGTATGATTTTGATATTTTTGAAAACTCTTTCCCTTTAAATATAATAGAAAATAAATATGTTTGTGAAAAATATAAGGATGATTTTAGGTAAAATTGGTTTTGAATGGGTTAGAAAAAACAATGATTTTTCTAAAATCACGTGTTTGCAAAGTTCAAATCGTTGTAAGCAGCATTTGAACTCGCACGAATTAAAATACGAAACAATAGATAATGCTACCTACTTGGTATTAGAATCCATTGCATAAATTTCAGAAAATTCAAAAACAGACATTTAGATAGAATTGGTAAAAACAATGATTTTCTAAAATCACGTACTTGCAAAATTCAAACCGTCGTAAATCGTATTTGAATTTGCACGAATTAAAATATAGTACAGTGGAGAGAACTACTTGCTCGCATTAGAATCCGTTGCACGAATTTCAGAAAATTAAAAAAAAAAATAGACATTTTTCATGGAATTAGTAAAAATAGTAATTTTGATTTATGGAGCCTAGTGGGAATGAGCTTGACCCAGATTTAATGTAAAAGAAAAATAAATGATCTTGACTTCAAAAGAGAGAGAATTGAGTTTAAGTAAAAAGAAGGGTTTGTGCTTGACCCACAAAAATATTGAATTTGATTTCAAATTAAAAAAAGAATTGGGTTTGACCCAAATTAAGACAAAAAAGTGGACTTGATTTAAAATTAGAGAAAAGAATTTAGTTTGACCCAAATTAAGAAGAATTAGATTTGATTAAAATTAAAAAAAAAAGACTTGACCCAAATTAAAATAAAATGAACTTGATTTCAAATAAAATAGAGAATTGAACTTGATCTAAATTAAGATAAAAAAATGAACTTGATTTAAAAATTGAACTCAGTTTAAGTACCGTTATTTGGAACGGGCGAGTAGAGTGCCTAACACCTTCTCTATTCGTAATCAACTCTCGAACCTAAAATCTCTTCCTGAAGTTGGGGTATTTTCCAAATCTTTTTCCCTCGAATAAAAATTTGATGGCAGCTCCACATTATCAAAATCAAATTCTTTTTTAAATTTTAACAAGTTCGTCGTTTCGTCAGAATTACGATTGCGACAACACTTTTGCCCAAATTGCATGGCCCAATTAAATTAAAAGATAGTCATTTTGGCTTATTTTGGATCAGCTCAGCATGACCTAATTGAAAGAGAGCATCTAGCTATATAATGATATTATATATTAATTTGTTGACCACTTGGATGAAGATCATTAGGCAATTAATCAGTTGATTATAAATAAAACATGCTTTTTAAGTAAAGATAATTTCGAGTTATACATAATTAATATACTTAATTATTATTTAAGAATATAAAAAAATAAGGTAATCACTATCTATAAGGTTATCAATGTCCATAAATAATCTTGAGTTAGTGTCAAATTATAAAAAGAATGCATAATAGTTGAAGACAGAAGCTTTATTAATGGAAAGTATGTTAAGATGATTTTTTTCACCTAATAACTTTAACAAGCATAAAGTTTTTAACATTTTGGATGACACAATAACTTTGAAGAAGCACGGTTACAGTAAACATATATATATATTATTAAAATTTCATACGAATATATATATATATATATATATATATATATATATATATATATATATAATATGATATAATATAATTTATAAGTTAATTTTTAAAATTTTACTCTAAAACTTTTTTTTAATCAATATTATTTTTTATTTTATTAAAAATTTAACCCTTTGCCATATTGTTTATCTATAGTTATCTGACTGTTTGAGAAATAAAATGTGATAATTGAAATACAACATTTTAAAGTAAATTTAGATAAATCTTACTCAAATCCTTTATTTATCCACAATATTTTATAACTTTTATTAAATCTTAAATAATTTTAAATGGTTTAAATCCTTATTATTTACTTACGGTTTATATAAAATTTTTAATACTTGCTTTATATTTTTTAACTATTTAAACCCTTATTATTTGTTCATGGTATAAATTTTTTTTTATTAAATTATCAATAGTTAGATTAATTTTTACTGATAATTTTTATTTTTTTTAACAGTTTTAAGTTTGGTTAATTTATTTATTTTTATTTTTATTTTATCTAAACAAATGATAAAACCTGGATAATAAAAAAAATACATTTTAATACGAAAATATCCATTAACATTTTTAAAAATTTTAAATTATAATATAAATATTTAAACTATGATTATAATATCTAACGTCAACAATATAAATGCATTAAAATATTAAAAGTACTTGAATTCAAAATTTACACATAAAAAAAAATTGATCCTATTTATGTGATATTCAGAATATCACATGTTATTATATCATAATTTACAAAAAGATAAAGTAATAATTATTCCTTCAACTAAAACTACTTTAACATCTTGGAATAGAAAAATAAACAACATTTTAGGCAAAGTTACTTAAGAATTTACCTTTTTATATGAAAAAAAGTTAATAAAAATAAAAAACATAATCATTTAAGGAAAAATTTGAGTATAACATGATCAATCCATAAATATTAAAAGTAGTTACACTCAATATTTATTGAGCATAATAAGGAACAATACAAAAAGAAATTATATCTTGTTAATATAAAATTCACACTATCACATGTTATTATATCTTGATTTACAAAAAGATGAAACAATAATCACGCCTTCAACTAAAATCTTTTTTAGTATTCTATAATTAAAAAAATAAACAACATTTTAACCAAAGTTACTTAAAAATTTATTTTTATATATAAAAAAAATTAATAAAAAAAGACATAATCATTAAAAAATATTTTAATATTACATACTCAATACATAAATATTAAAAATATTTAATCATATAAAATTAATTTAAAATAATAATTATAATCTAACACAAATTATTAATAATTTATTATTAAAAAATTGTGAGCCTTTACCATTATTACCTTTGTTTCTTCACTACATAATTATGTAAATAAAAGATAATTTATTTCATTGAAATTTTTTTGATTAATTTGTTGACCACTTGGATGAAGATCATTAGGCAATTAATCAGTTGATCATAAATAAAACATGCCTTTTAAGTAAGGTTAATTTCGAGCTATACATAATTAATATACTTAATTAAAATAAAATGAACTTATTTCAAATAAAAAGAGAATTGAGCTTGACCCAAATTAAGATAAAAAAATGAACTTGATTTAAAAATTAGAGAAAAGAATTGAGCTTGACTCATATTAAGAAGAATTGGATTTGATTTTAAAATTAGAAAAGATTGGGCTTGATCTAAATTAAAATGGATTTGATTTGAAATTAAAAAAAAGATTGGGCTTGATCCAAAATAAAATAAAAAATGGACATGATTTAAAATTAGAGAAAAGAATTGGAATTGATCCAAATTGAGAAGAATTGAATTTGATTTCAAAATTAGAAAAGATTGCGCTTGACCCAAATTAAAATGGATTTGATTTCATATTAAAAAAGAAAGAAATTGGACCTGATCCAAAATAAAAAAAAATGAACTTGATTTAAAATTAGAGAAAAGAATTGGGCTTGACCCAAATTAAGAAGAATTGAATTTTATTTCAAATTAAAATTAAGAAATTGGGCTTAACCCAAAATAAAAATGGACTCTGATTTTATTTAAATTATTAATATTTCTCATTTAAAAATTTTGGTGTAATTTTAGAATGGTCCAATTAGAGGGTAGATATTAGCATGACCCAAATGTGGCCCATTTGAAAGGGCTGCCAGCATGGGCCATTTTGTATGGAGGGCCCAATTGATAGGTATCAGTTGAGCCCATTATGATCATGTAACCCACAACCCAATACTTATAACATGGTCTCTAAAAGGTAGCAGCAGCACTTTGGCCCAAATTGCATGACCCAATTAAATTAAAAGGTAGTCATTTTGCCTTATTTTGGATCAGCCCAGCATGGCCTAATTGAAAGGGAGAAGCTAGCTTGTCTTTGGCTTGACCCAATTGAAAGGCAGTATTTGATCCCTTATGATATAAGGCTCGGCCCCTTCGAAGGCAGCCCAATTAGCTTGGCGGCCCACTAATTAGAAACGGGAATTAGGGCCTGTTTTGAAATAGAAAGGTCCAATTAGGAATTATATGAGAGGCCCACTGTTGCTTAACAATTAGGAACGGGGAAAAAAAGCCACAAGTGGGGATCGAACCTGGAACTTGGGAGTAGCATGCAACAAACTCACTAAGTCTAGCTTTCAACTTAGTCATAGTCTTAACATTTGACTCAGTTTAACAAAAACTTGAGGAATAATAAAAAATTTGTGCAATGAAGTGGCAAGTTCCTAAAGATATTTCTAAAACAAAATCATATCACAAGAATTAAGTCCACTGCAGATTATTAGAAATGTGTGTAGAGAGGTGGAAGGCTTAACTAATTTGAGTATTATTAGAAGAACTCCTAACATGAATCATATTACTGAATGCGCTCGGTATCAACTTCGTAAGGTCAAAACACCTAAATCGACAGTACCAAACACATTCATTATTCGATTGCGATTCAAAATTCCTAATCACCTCAACAAATCTCTATAAAATAGAATATATAGATTGATGTTACCAAGAATATTTGAATCCATCTTACCTGGAAATCCTATTGGAGAATACAGAGAGTTTGTGAAGTTCTGTGGCTTTGTCCTTGATCTTCTCAAGCAAGAGAGGGAAAACTAGCTTCCAATGCTTCTTCTTGTGGAGAATGTTCCAACTTCCTCTTCTTTCAGTTAACAATGGAGTGAGTTCTATGCTAAAATCTCTAATTTAGATCAGGGAAGGGTCTTAAGTGAGGTTGATTCTTGGAGGAGAAATTTTGGAAACCACAGAGAGAGAGCTCTGATTTTCAAAAAAATGAAAAGAACCCCCCAAAAACCAGCCCTATCTGAATTTATATGGTTATAGTTTCCTTCTTAAACCAATGTTTGAGGGTGAAGAAAGAGAGAGAGAGCTCCCCCTCTGTTTTTTTCCTTTTTAAAGCTTCCCACCCTGAAAGTCATCATTTTTTTATTTTTTATTTTTCTTTTTCCTTTATTTTTTCTACCTAATTTTGAACTAACTTAACTAACTCCTAACTAACTTGTAACAACTCCTAACTAACTTGTAACAACTCCTAACTGAAAATCTTTTTTTTTTCTTTTCTTGCTTTTTTACTTTCCATTTTCTGTATTTGTTTTATTATTATTATTTATTTATTATTTTTATTTGCTAGATTTGATTAATTTACTCTCGAACATAATTAGATGTTCACACTCTATTTGTTAGTTTTAGTTTTATCTATTGGTTACTTACTTTTTCAAAGTTGATAGTTTGTTTTTTATCTTTTAGTTAGTTGGTTTCTCAAAGTCGATAGCTTTTTTTTATTAGTTGGTTTTATATATTATCTTTTAGAATTAGGAATGATATTATTTAACGAATGAAAGTATAACATTTGAGAATATCGAATAATATTTATTTAACCTTTATGTTTACTCCGTGAGAATTATCTCGATACCACGAGATCCTATCAATTAGTATTCAGAGCCAAGTTGCAATCACATCAACGCTTTGCTCGAGTTAGGTTGCGATTACATCAACATTTTACTCATCAATATGTTAACCAATAAAGAACATCTTGATGCATTGGAAACCTCTATGGGAGGAATACATCACTTAATGGGAAAACTGCGTGAGTTCATCGACGAGATTCTCAAGAGGATGCCTGCTAAATCAAAGCATAGACATCACTTATCATTATCAACATCGTTAAGATCTATAAATTCTAACAATATAAGTAAAAACTTGAATTAATATTTGTTGATATAGAGTAAATTGACAAAATTGAATGGAGAGAAAAGAAGAATTAATCTAAAAATCGTAATCGTTTAGAATTCTCTAAGTATCTTGGAGAAAACCCTCAGATTTGGTTAGATTGGGTACAACAGTATTTTGTTGTCCACGACATTCATGGCTCAATAAAGGTAGTTATAACCTCATTCTACCTTGACGGTGAAGCTAACCAGTGGTGGCATTGGTTCTCACATGTAAACAAGAAAGGAAAGATCACATGGAAGTTATCTGTGGAGGGGTTATTATTGCGTTGGAACAACAAAGTGTGAGGATAAAAACGAGATAATTAGTAAACAGCATACGAAAGATGAGAAGATATTTCATCACTTGCTGAACAAGGAATTAGCCACAGTGAAACCAACACATTACCACAATGTTTACTGAACAAATCAAATTCAGATGAGACTGTGGTTAAAGTGTGCTATGAAACAACCAAGTATGAGGATGAAAATAAGACGATTAGTAAATCACATCAAACAGACAAGAAGATCCCTTATCACTTGCTTAAACAAGAAATCACCACAATACAGCTAATACATTATCACCACATCTGCCGACCAAATTAAATTCAGATGTGATTGTGGCCAATCTACGCTTTGGAAAAACTGAGCACTAGGATGAAAACAAGCCAATTAATAAACCACATCAAATAGATGAAAATATATCATATCACTTGCTTGAACAATGAATCATCCACAATACAACCAATGCATTATCACAATGTCTGTCGACAAAATTAAATCTGGATGAGACTGTGGACAAGCTGGATACTATCTCACATCCTAAATGGATTTTATGTGAAAATGTGATGCAACTTTAAGGAGGAAAGGATGATGAAATCAACATGCAATACCATTATCCCCAATTACACCTTAAGGACAAGGTGCAACTTCAAGGGATAAGAAATGACGAGATTATTCTTCAATACCATTATTCCAACATATGCTCCGAGGTTGAGGTACAACTTTAAGGAGGAAGAAATAAGGAGATCGTTATGCAACATTATTCCCAATTAGACATTGAGGAAAAAGTGAAGCTTCAAAGGGCAAAGGAATGATTGGATTGTTCTGCAACATCGTTATCTTAATACACATCTTGATGATAAGGTGCAGCTTCATAGGATAAGGTGTGATGATATTGTTCTGCAATACCATTATCCTAGCATACACCATGAGGACAAAGTGTGGCTTTAAGAAAAAGGGAATGATAATATCATTCTACAACATCATCATCCAAATGTAAACCTTGAGAACAAAGTGCGACTTCGAGGGAAAAGGAAGGATAAGATCATTTTGTAACATCATTATCCTAGCACACACCTTGAGGATAAGGTGCAACCTCATAGAATAAGAGATGATGAGACAATTCTGCAATACCATTATTCGGGCGTACACCTTAAGAACAAAGTGCAGCTTCAAGGAAAAGGGAAAGATGAGATCATTCAGCAACACCATCATCTAGACTTACACCTTTAGAACAAAGTGCGGCTTTGAGGGAAAAGAAAGGATGTGATTGTTCTGCAAAGTCATTATCCTTACATATACCATGAGGATAAGGTGCAATTTCAAAGAAGAAAGAATAATAGAATTTTAAGATGCAACACCAAAGTTTCCAATGTCAACTTATACCTTGACAAAGTGTACCTTCAGTGAGGAAGGCGTGATATGATTGTAAGGTGTAACACCAAAGTTTCCAATATCAATTTACACCTTAAGGACAAAGTGTACCTTCAAGGGAAAAGAAATGATAAGATTGTAAGACATAGTGTCAAAGTTCCTGCTATTAACTTACACATTGAGGATAATGTGTATTTTTAAGAGAGAAAGAATGATAAGATCCAACGATAGAGCATGAAAGTTATCATGGTCAAACCCATAATAGATGTGATGCATAACAAGTATCGATGAATATTCGAAGGGATTAAACTAATAGTTTAAATAATTTATCTCTATTTGTTAGTTTTAACTTTATCTATTAGTTATATACTTTCTTGAAGTTGATAGTTTCTTTTTATCTGTTAGTTTTATATCTTATGTTTTAGTTAGTTGGTTTCTCAAAGCCGATAGTTTTTATTTATTTATTGGTTTTATTTTTTATCTTTTAAAATTAGAAATGATATTATATAAGAAATGAATGTACAACATTAGAGGATATTGAATAATATTTGTTTAGCCTCTTATATTTATTTCATGAGAATTATCTCGATATCATAAAATTATATCAAAGAGTTTTTCACATTACATTGGTTAAGCCTGCATATTTTTCTTTTTTTTACTAGTGATGTGTGGTCAAGTATATAAACTTATAATAGTAGGAACGAGTTCAATATAATGATTTTTTATAAATTAATAAATAAATTTAAATATTTAAAATTAATGACCAATTTATAAGTATTATTTTTTATTTTTTATGTATAAATAAGATATATATATTTTTTAATTAAACAACATTCTTAATACAAGATTTGAAAAAATTGTACTCATTAAAAAGGAATTATGGTTGACAATTTTATTATATTTTGAAATGTTACTTCTATTTTATTTTAATTTTTCTTATTCTTTTTTATAAATTTTTATTTTTATTTGATATTAAACTTAGATAAAAATAATAATAATAAAATTGACCAAAATCATAACATAAAAATTTTAAGATAATTTTTCTTTAAAAATTGTTTCTATAAAAATTAAATTTATTATTAAATTTACATGAAAACAAAATATCATCTCCCATCAGATATATTTCTATAAAGGTTGTATCATTTTAATTATTTATACGATTATCAAATAAAAAAATTGTAAATATAATTAACAATAATCAATCTCCTATTATAATTGATGAAAAAAATTCTCACACATATAAATAATAATATATATATTTATATTTAAATATAAGTTGTTAATTTGGTTTTATTTTTTATTTAATAAAAATATTAATTATTAAATGAAAAATATAGATAGATAAATGTAAAAATATATATCATTACTGATTGATAAACAATCTACACTGATTGATAAACAATCTACACTGATTGAAAGTAGAAATCCAATAAAAAGAAATCTACAAAATAGAGATGGATAATTTGAACAATGCATAAAATTTAAGCACCTTTACAAAAAGAACTAAAGGTCCAAATTTTAGGCCATGTGTTATGGGTTATGTTCTCCCTGTTGTGGTTTCTCAACGAAGGAGCCACGCTTTGCATTGTTTCCTCTCATGTGAGCATTACTACTGCAAAAAACTCTTTGGTACTTATTAGGAAACAAGTTCTACACGAATGAATTATTGGTCTCAAGTTCAACTTTGTGATTCACAATCATAGTCAAAAGATACACAACAATTTTTTTTTTAAATCAGAAATACCTTTTATTGGAAATATTTTTATTTAAATAAAAAATATGCACATCAAAATGACTATGTCATTAATAATTAATTTAAAATTTTCCTCCTAAATTATCATTTAAAGAATGTAATTTCAATGTCTATTTGATGGATAACTCATTCAGAAGAAATCTTTGTTACAGGAATAAAAATGTCAGAATAATCAATGTTATATTTTTTAATAAAATATTTTACTATTAAACAAACTTTAATTTTTTTTAAAAATCATAAAAAAGAAATCTTTGTTACAGGAATAAAAATATCAGAATAATCAATGTTATATTTTTTAATAAAATATTTTACTATTAAACAAGCTTTAAATTTATTTAAAAAACCATAAAAAAGAAATCTTTGTTAAAGGAATAAAAATATTAGAATAATCAATGTTATGTTTTTTAGTAAAATATTTTACTATTAAACAACCTTTAAATATTTTAAAAAACCATAAAAGAATTAAATTTTCTTTTAAAAATCCATTTCCAACCAATTGGTTTAGTTCTTATAGATAAAATCTACTAAAGTAGATAAATTTATTAAAACACATGTGCTACAATTCATTATAAAGTCAGGTTCACTTTTAATAATTTCTTTCTAGAAAAAGTATTAAAAGAAGTGATAATTTTATAATAAATTAAAAATTATTTTTTAGATAAAAATAAAGAAAATTTTTAAAAGTGTTTTCTTTTCCATGTCTCTTCCTTCTTAAATTTTGATTTAAATTTTCAATATCATCTTATATAAACGGATTAGAAATATTTTTAAAATTATTTTATATAGATGCCTTAAAAACACTTTCATTGTTGGTCCTTTTTCTTTTTTCCTTTGGTGGAATCTATCCTCCGTTGTTTATACTTAGGGTTTGTTGGCGGAACTTCCCTCTCTTGAAGGAGTTTGAAGGCATGTCACAATGTTATGTTGATCCAGCTACATTTATGAAACGTACAAACGTTATCCTCACCCTTCATGCAAAACTACTTCCTTATCATTTTGTTCATATGGTTGATCCAGAGCTTTTAAAAGTTTTTAATATATATAGTTCATCACCTTCTCAATGTAGAAGTTTTTAAAATTGTTATTCTATTATTAAACATTTTTTTTATAAATTTCTAATTTCTATTATATATATGATATGTAATTATTTAAAAATATAAACACAAATCGATAAAATTATAACAAAGTAAAATATGAGTTTTCTACAAATTCATGAGGCTTAGGCAAGATTTTGATTTTTTTTTATACCTTCTCTAAACTTGCACCTAAATCTAATTTTAATCTTTAATGTGGCATGGAAATAAAAATCAAATCTCCCATTGTCGTACTTAGATATATTTTTTATTTAAGTATACTATTCATAAATTTATATATATATATAGATGAAAAGATTTACATCTTTACTTTAACAATAAAATTTAAAATATTATCTTTTATAATATTTAAATTGATAATTATATATATACATATATATATATATTAAAAATATTATATTTTATAAACTAAAACGTGTGCTAATATTATATTCAAAGATTTATATTCCTCTTGCATTATTTGTAGGATTTTATAATCTCTTTTAAAATATAAATTTTATACATACATATCTAAATATAATTATTTTCTTTTTTTAATAAAAAATAAGAATACATTTTATACATGCTTTTAAGTTAATTAATAATATTTATTAATTTTATAATTTTATTTTTATATTTTATATGAAAAGAAAACTTCAATACAAGTAGGAGAAGAAAAGTATCTAAAATATAGGGAAGTTTTCAAATTGAAACTTCAAACATCATTCAACATATAAATCTAAGTAAACTGAAATTTGATTTTTTTGCCAAAAGATTATAGGAATTAAACGAGGTATACATAATATAACTATGATAGCATTCCATTATCCAAATTTTCCAACAAATGAATTATAGACGATTTTCAGGTAAGGATTTTTTAGCATGACTATGGACAGTTTTGTGAGGTGCTTAATGTCATAGTAGAATGAATTATTGAAAAGGATATTAACATTGATATCATCGTTAAAAAAAATCCAGAAGCATGTCAGATATGATTTTGTTGTACTGCAAGATCTTTGCACAAATTTTTAGGTGTGCATAACGATTAAAAATAGGTATCAAAGTCCATAAATAATTTTGAATCAGTGTCAAATTATAGGAGTGCATGATAGTTTGAGACAGTAATAACTTCATTAGTGGAAAGTAAGTTAAGATGATTTTTTTCACCTAATAACTTTAACAATCATAAACATTTTGGATGACGCAATAACTTTGAAGAAGCACGGTTACAGTAAGCATCTATATTATTAAAATTTCATATGAATATATATATATATATATATGTATATATAATATAATTTATAAGTTAATTTTTAAAGTTAAGTTACACTAAAAAAAATTATTTTTAATTAAAGTTATTTTTTATTTTATTAAAAATTTAAATTTTTACCATATTATTTATCTATGATTATTTAAACTGTTGGAAAATAGAGCATGACAATTGAAATATCAACACTTTTAAATAAATTTAGGTAAATCTTACTTAAATCTTTTATTTATCCACATTTTTTTATAATTTTTATTAAATCTTAAATAATTCTGAATGATTTAAATTTTTGTTATTTACCTATAGTTTATATAAAATTTCTGATACTTATTTTATATTTTTCAACTATTTAAATCTTTATTATTTTTTTATGTGAAAAACTTTTATTAAATTATCAATAGTTAGATTAACTTTTATTAATATTTTTAATTTTTTTAATAATTTTAAGTTTGGTTAATTTATTTATTTTTATTTTTATTTTATTTAAACAGATGATAAAAATTTGGATCAATAATAAAAAATATATTTTAGTATCAAAATATTCATTAATATTTTTAAAAATTTTAAATTATAATGTAAGTATTTAAACTATGATTATAATATCTCATGTTAACATTATAAATGCATTAAAATATTAAAAGTACTTAAATTCAAAATTCACAACGTAAAAAAAAATTATCCTATTTATGTGATATTCAGACTATTACATGTTATTATGTTCTAATCTAAAAAAATAAAGTAATAATTATTTTTTTAATTAAAACTACTTTAGCACCTTACAATAAAAAATAAATAATATTTTAATTAATATTACTTAAAAATTTACTTTCTTATATAAAAAAAATTAATAAAAATAAGAGATATAATCATTAAAAAAATTTTTAGTATAACATCATTAATCCATAAATATCAAAAGTACTTACATTTAATATCCACTTAACATAATAAAGAATAATGTAAAAAAAATTATATGGTATTCACACTATCATCTATTATTATATCTTAATCAATGAAAAGATGAAACAATAATTATCCCTTTAACTAAAACTTCCTTTAGCATCCTATAATAATAAAAAACAATATTTTAGTCCTACTTAAAAATTTATTTTTATATATAAAAAATTAATAACAAAAATACAATCATTAAAAAATATTTTAATATCACATGCTCAATTTATAAATATTAAAAATACTTAACCTATTAACAACATAAAATTAATTTAAAATAATAATTATAACCTAACATAAGTTATTACTAACTCATTATTAAAAAATTGTCAGCCTTTATACCTATTACCTTTATTTCTTGATTACATAATTATGTAAATAAAAAATAATTTGTTTCATTAAAATATTTTGATTAATTTGTTAACCATTTGAATGAAGATCATCAAGCAATTAAATAGTTGATTATAAATAAAATATACCTTTTAAATAAGGATAATTTCGAGCTATACATAATTAATATACTTAGTTATTGTTTAAAAATATAAGAAAAATTAATTCTATTTTATATATTTTTTTTATTTTTTATTTTCTAACTTAAAAAATCATCAAACTTTTTAGGTATTTATTATTTTCTAAATAGGTTGTGAATAATAGAAAGGATTAAACATGGATGAAAAAATAATAAAAAGGATGTTATAAAAGTAAATTAGATAAGGTTGACCTTAACAAAATAGGTTTAATGATTGCAAGATCATGTCACTGTTAACTCAAAATTGATAAGAAGTGAATTTCATTCTCCTATTTGTATGTGGCCAATCTTTTTAACACCAATTATGTGTACACTAAAATTGGAGATAAAATAGAAATGGAGCAATATATATTCCAATAATACAACATTTTATCAATTTTAAAAATATTTTTATAAAAAATTACATCACTTTATATATAAACTCAAAATTATGAAACATTAAAACTGAGTTTTTGTTTCTTTAAAGCAAAATTTTTTATTTTTAACAAATTTTTCATAAGAACGTTAAATCAAACAAACTCTTATTATATTTTTATAAATATTATTGTATTTTTTATATTATTTAATATATAATTTTTTTAAGTTTATATGTATATTATTTCTCCACATGTGATTATTGAATATATCATAGATTATACGTATTATTTTTTTTGCCAATGTTAGTTCACCAAGTGCTCGTGCTCGTTTTAGTTTTACTTAAAGTATATGAATAAGATGAAAATAAACTAATTTAAATCATTAGTTTTTATTAAAATATATATTTAATATTAAAAGTAAAAAACACTTGAACTTGTTTAATGAATATAATTTTTTCAAAAAATTATTTTAAAATTAAAAATAAAATAACTTTTTCCTGTTTTGATTTTCTAATTTCTATATATAATAAAAATAAATATTTTAAAAAGTTAAAATTTATTTAACACTTTTTAATGATTAATATGAGTATTAAGTATTTTTTTACTCCTTAACTACCAGGAACACGCTAATAATTTTTTTATAATATCAATCTATTATTCATTATATTAAATAATATTAATATTAATTTATCAAATTTATTATTATATTAATTTATTATCAAACCTTGTAATAATTCTATAAATTAAATACTATACAAATATAATCTAAATTTCTCCATTAAAAGAAATGAAGAGTTGAAACAACAGTATTACAATTCCATAAATCAAATATTATACCAACACATCCTATAAATTATTCTCACGGTGATCCTTTCCTTTCCCTCTATCTATGTATAAGCAGTTAAGTTAAGGAGGATTTTGTGAGTTTAAATTTAAGAAACAAAATCAGAATTTATTATTGGGGTGAAAAAAAAGAAAGTCAAATATAGAATTAAATATGTTGAAATTGAATTGGCATAAGCCATTGGATTAAAAAAAATGGTATTAAAGATTGTTAGGATCTGCAACACGGATTGGAGCAAAGTTTATGGAGACATCTATATTGAACGATTGGATCGATTATTTATAGCAAGTAATGGAACAGAAGGTTTATTGGGGGAATGTAAATACAATAGGATTAATAGTCATGTTCATTATTCTTTTCACAGGTCATATCTCAGGAGCACACTTTAATTCGACTTTCACCACACACAGTATCACAAAAGGAGATGAAAATAAGATTTTTCTAAACATATCTCTATTTACATTATTGTGTTATTTTGTGTGCCACAAAATAAGTATAAATAAAAAACAAAAAAAAAACTGAACATTCAAAAAATTATAATTGGAGGATATATTCTAGAACGAAAAATATAAAAATGCTTAAAATTCATAAAATTAATCAATAAATTAAACACATAAAAAGCTCAATCATAAAGTTTGCGTAAAATTTAAAAAAAAAAATTCACAGAATAACTTAAAATTAGGAAGAGAAAACAATAATGTTAAACTTACTTGGGAAGAACACAGTAAAAATGAGATTCTTTTTTTAAAATGAAAACGAAAACTTTTTTACTTTAAAAAGAAAACTAAATAGAATCTTGCTTGTTATTTTCTAGAGATTTTTAAATAAGAGAACAAAATATATAAAATTTTTTCAGAGAATAATAAAAAAGGGATATATTAACGGCCCTAAAAAAAAATAAATACACAATGAAAATCCTTACTACCATTTTATTTGTTCATATTTTATCTAAACCGTAGATAATTTAAATATTTAACGTGGATTTTTAAAACTATAAATATTATTTACTTTTTCTACACTTTTTTCAACTTCATTTAATAAATCATTGTTAAATATATATATTTTTGTAGTGTTAGACATTAATTCAATTTTTTACCATAATATCAAAATTTTGATAAATTCGTTAATAAAACATCTATCTTATAAAATGAAATTAAACATAAAATCTAATTTCTAATATATATATATATATATATATATATATATATATAAATTCTCTCATCATATCTAATTAGGTATTTTTTTAGATTAAAATATATTATTTCATGCTTAAAGTTAATGTGATTCAAAATAAAGAATTTTTAACCTTTTAAATATGTTCATGACCCCTAATCATTTCGCTGAAATTAAAGGATAATTTTTCCTACCTCTTATGGATTCGATCTTGAAAGAAAAAAAAATTGAGGGTTTTGCCTTGTTCCTATTTTTATCTTTATTTATTCTCTAAGATTCAAGTCACCACTATCAGGTGCAGTTTTAGAGGTCCACTTGAAGGTGTTTGTGATTGAGAAATGAGATAAGAGTTGGTTTGATTATTACACAAGGTTATGAAAGTTAAGGATAAGTATTCCTCACATTAGTGTTGTGAGAAGAATGAGAGAGAATTAACAGGTTTTGGGAGATAACTTTCAAGGAAAAGTGAGAGAGGAACACAAGAGCTGTCTATGCTCCTAATAAGTAAGGAATCACCATGCAAAAACTGAATGGTTTAGTTCCTTAAATAAGCCTTGGCCAATCATGCATAGGAAACACTTCAAAATTTGATTATTTATCCTAATTAGTGGGTAATAATAATATGAATGATGAATAAGGTGGCTTATGAGGTGATTAGCGATATTAAGTTGAAGTTTTAACTATCCAAAGCTCATCTAAAATCATGCAAGTAATTGGAGAAGTGGGGTTTGGTCATTTAAATTATAGGTTATACTACAATTAACTAAGTCATTTTAACGTGGATTTTCTTTTTAAACTTTGGATAGAGAGGTAATTGAGACCATTTGAGATAACTAATTGACTACAATTTGGAAGGTTCTTGCTTCTCAAAGTCAATTTACTACAATTTGTAAAAATAGCTTTTTCATACTTATGAAAAATCTTCCTACTAAAGCATGATTCTATATTTGGTTATATCCTAAATGAATACACCTAATCAAGATGGTAATTATTAGTTCTTCCACCATTATCCTTATGTAGTAAAATGCTAAATTATAAATCCTCTTAATTAGTTACATATATAAATATTCTAACATAACACTTATTATTCATAAACTAGAAAAATTTTAAATTAATTTTTTATGATCTACTTTAGATTTACATGAACATAAAAAGAGTGTGAAAAATAACAAATATGTAGGGTTTGCAAACAAAAATCAACAACAATAAAAATTAAATTAAATCTATAGAAAATCTAAATTAAACAATCTTATTAATAAATGGGAAATTTTGAGATGTTACAAAATCAGTAAAAATTAAAATCAACCCAAATAACATTGATTCATAAAATTCCTTAATTATAAATAAAATAACAAACTATATATGACAACCGAATCATCTCATTATAATTATGTGCTAATCTAGGACTTCGCACCAATATCAATCCAAAAATAAAAATATTGTCCAATTTCCTCTACTATGCACGATTTCATTCGTCTTTATGGATCACAACATGCATTCACTCAACAGGATACTATTGTTGACAATAAATGATGCACCATGCTCAAGTGTGAACAGTGAACAAATGCCATGGAAAGATAAAGATGTTGGTAGAGGATGAGTTGTTGTTCCATGAAACTTAACAATTGAATAAAAACTAAATTTTTTAAAGTATCTTTCTCTTAAAATTTCATCCATTCATTTTTAAGATTGGTTAACCTTAAACAAACTCTATTTGTATGCGGCCAATCTCTCTAACACCAATTATGTGTACAATAAAATTGGAGATAAAATAGAAACGGAGCAATACATGTTCCAATAATACAACACTTTACCAATTTTAAAAATATTTTTATGAGAAATTACATCACTTTATATATAAACTCAAAATTATGAGACATTAGAATTGAGTTTTTGTTTCTTTAAAGCAAAATTTTTCATTTTTAACAAATTTTCCATAAGAACGTTAAATCAAACAGACTCTTATTCTATTTTTATAAATATTATTGTCTTTTTTATATTATTTAATATATAATATTTTTAATTTTATATGTATACTATTTCTCCATATGTGATTATTGAATATATCATAGATTATAGGTATTATTTTTTTTGCCAAGGTGTTAGTACACCAAGTGCTCGTTTTAGTTTTACTTAAAGTATATGAATAAGATGAAAATAAACTAATTTAAATCATTAGTTTTTATTAAAATATATATTTAATATTAAAAGTAAAAAACACTTGAATTTGTGTAATGAATATAATTTTTTTAAAATTTTTTTAAAATTAAAAATAAAATAAATTTTCCTGTTTTGATTTTCTAATTTCTATATAACAAAAATAAATATTTAAAAAGTTAAAATTTATTTGACACTTTTTAATGATTAATATGAGTATTAAGTACTTTTTACTCCTTAACTACCAGGAACACGGTAATAATTTTTTTATAATATCAATCTATTATCCATTATATTAAATAATATTAATTTATTATCAAACCTTATGATAATTCTATAAATTAAATACTATACAAATATAATCTAAATTTCTCCATTAAAAGAAATGAAGAGTTGCAGGAACAATATTACAATTCCATAAATCAAATATTATACCAACACATTCTATAAATTATTATCACGATGATCCTTTTCTTCCCCTCTATCTATGTATAAGCAATTAAGTTAAGGAGGATTTTGTGAGTTTAAATCAAAAAACAAAATCAGAATTTATTATGGAGGTGAAAAAAAAGAAATTATTCTACAACATATCTAATTAGGTATTTTTTTAGATTAAAATATATTATTTCATGCTTAGAGTTAATGTGATTCAAAATAAAGAATTTTTAACCTTTTAAATATGTTCATGCCCCTAATCATCTCGTTGAAATTAAAGGATGATTTTCCCTACCTCTTATAGATTCGATCTTGAAAGGAAAAAAAAAATTGGTAGTTTTGCCTTGTTCCTATTTTTATCTTTGTTTATCCTCTAAGTTTCAAGTCACCACTATAAGGTGCAGTTTTAAAGGTCCACTTAAAGGTGTTGGTGATTGAGAAATGGTATAAGATTTGGTTTGATTATCACACAAGGTTTATGGAAGTTAAGGATAAGTGTTCCTCACATCGGTGTTGTAAGAAGAATGAGAGAGAATTAGCAGGTTTTGGGAGTTAACTTTCAAGGGAAAGTGAAAGAGGTGCACCTTCATAGGATAAGGGGTGATGATATTGTTCTGCAATAACATTATCCTAGCATACACCATGAGGACAAAGTGTGGCTTTAAGAAAAAAGGAAGGATAATATCATTCTACAACATCATCATCCAAATGTAAACCTTGAGAACAAAGTGCGACTTCAAGGGAAAAGGAAGGATAAGATCATTCTGCAACATCATTATCCTAGCACACACCTTGAGGATAAGGTGCAACCTCATAGAATAAGAGATGATGAGACAATTCTACAATACCATTATTCGGGCGTACACCTTAAGAACAAAGTGCAGCTTCAAGGAAAAAGGAAAGATGAGATCATTCAGCAACACCATCATCTTGACTTACACCTTTAGAACAAAGTGCGGCTTCGAGGAAAAAGAAAGGATGTGATTGTTCTGCAAAGTCATTATCCTTACATATACCAGAGGATAAGGTGCAATTTCAAAGAAGAAAGAATAATAGAATTTTAAGATGCAACACCAAAGTTTCCAATGTCAACTTATACCTTGACAAAGTGTACCTTCAATGAGGAAGGCATGATATGATTGTAAGGTGTAATACCAAAGTTTCCAATATCAATTTACACCTTAAGAACAAAGTGTACCTTCAAGAAAAAAGAAATGATAAGATTGTAAGACATAGTGTCAAAGTTCCTGCTATTAACTTACACATTGAGGATAATGTGTATTTTTAAGAGAGAAAGAATGATAAGATCCAATGATAGAGCATGACAGTTATCATGGTCAAACCCATAATACATGTGATGCATAACAAGTATCGATGGATATTCGAAGGGATTAAACTAATAGTTTGAATAATTTATCTCTATTTGTTAGTTTTAACTTTATCTATTAGTTATATACTTTCTTGAAGTTGATAGTTTCTTTTATCTATTAGTTTTATATCTTATGTTTTAGTTAGTTGGTTTCTCAAGGTCGATAGTTTTTTTTTTATTGGTTTTATTTATTATCTTTTAAAATTAGAAATGATATTATGTAAGAAATGAATGTACAACATTTGAGGATATTGAATAATATTTGTTTAGCCTCTTATATTTCATAAGATTTATCTCGATATCACCCGATTATATCAAAGAGTTTTTCACATTACATTGTTTACGCCCGCACACTTTTTTTTGATATTATTACTAGTGATGTGTGGTCAAGTGTATAAACTTGTAATGGTAGGAACGAGTTCAGTATAATGATTTTTTATAAATTAATAAATAAATTTAAATATTTAAAATTAATGACCAATTTATAAATATTATTTTTTATTTTTTATGTATAAATAAGATATATATATATATATTTTAATTAAACAACATTCTTAATATAAGATTTGAAAAAATTGTAGTCATTAAAAAGGAATTATGGTTGACAATCTAGGATATGTGAATGTCTTTTAATATAATTTTATAATATTTTGAAATGTTACTTCTATTTTATTTTAATTTTTTTGTATTTTTATTTATAAATTTTTATTTTTATTTGATATTAAACTTAAATAAAAAAAATAATAATAAAATTGACCAAAATCATAACATAAAAATTTTAAGAAAGATAATTTTTATTTAAAATTTTTTTCTATAAAAATTAAATTTATTATTAAATTTACACGAAAACAAAATATCATCTCCCATCAGATATATTTCTATAAAGGTTGTATCATTTTAATTATTCATACGATTATCAAATAAAAAAGTTGTAAATATAATTAACAATAATCAATCTCCTATTATAATTGATGAAAAAAAATTTTCTCACACATATAAATAATAATATATATTTATATTTAAATATAAGTTGTTAATTTTGTTTTATTTTTTATTTAATAAAAATATTAATTATTAAATGAAAAATATAGATAGATAAATGTAAAAAAATATATCATTACTGATTGATAAACAATCTACACTGATTGAAAGTAAAAATCCAATAAAAAGAAATCTACAAAATAGAGATGGATAATTTGAACAATGCATAAAATTTAAGCACCTTTACAAAAAGAACTAAAGGTCCAACTTTTAGGCCATGTTCTCCCTGTTGTGGTTTCTCAATGAAGGGGAGCCACGCTTTGCATTGTTTCCTCCCATGTGAGCATTACTACTGCAAAAAACTCAATGTTTGGTACTTATTAGGAAACAAGTTCTACACGTATGAATCATTGGTCTCAAGTTCAACTTTGTGATTCACAATCATAGTCAAAAGATACACAACAATTTTTTTTTTTAAAATCAGAAATACCTTTTATTGGAAATATTTTTATTTAAATAAAAAATATGCACATCAAAATGAAAATGTCATTAATAATTAATTTAAATTTTTTCTCCTAAATTATCATTTAAAGAATGTAATTTCAATGTCTATTTGATGAATAACTCATTCAGAAGAAATCTTTGTTACAGGAATAAAAATGTCAGAATACTTATGCTTTTTAATAAAATATTTTACTATTAAACAAGCTTTAAATTTTTTTAAAAAACCATAAAAGAATTAAATTCTCTTTTAAAAATCCATTTCCAACCAATTGGTTTAGCTCTTATATATAAAATCTACTAAAGTAGATAAATTTATTAAAACACATGTACTACAATTCATTATAAAGTCAGTTCACTTTTAATAATTTTTTTCTAGAAAAAAATATTAAAAGAAGAGATAGTTTTATAATAAATTAAAGAATTATTTTTTAGATAAAAATAAAAATAATTTTTAAAAGATTTTTCTTTTCCATGTCTCTTCTTCCTTACATTTTGATTTGAATTTTCAACATCATCTTATATAAATGCATTAGAAATATTTTTAAAATTATTTTATATAAATACCTTAAAAACACTTTCATTGTTGATCCTTCTTTTTCTTTTTTCCTATCCTCCATTGTTTATGCTTAGGGTTTGTTGGCAGAACCTTCCTCTCTTTATTAGGTTGACGTTGAAGGAGTTTGAAGGCACGTCACAATGTTATGTTGATGCGGCCATTGATTTTTTTTTGGATGATCCTACCTATGGTTTGCTTCTGATTATATGAAGATGATGATTGGTTGTATTTGGCTACATTAACATCAACTTTATAGGATCCTAAAACGTACAAATGTTATCCTCATCTTTTATGCAAAACTACTTCCTTATCATCTTGTTCATATGGTTCATCCTCCGGAGCTTCTAAAAGTTTTTAATATATATAGTTTATCACCTTCTCAATGTTGAAGATTTCTAGATAAGACTATTAAACTTCTACAATCTTTTAAAAATTTTATTTTATTATTAAACTTTTTTTTTATAAATTCTTAATTTCTATTATATATATGATATGTAATTATTTAAAAATATAAACATATAAAAAAATAAAATATAATTTTTCTGCAAGTTCATCTAAATCCAATGAGGCTTAAGCAAGATTTTTATTTATTTTTTCTATACCTTCTCTAAATTTGCATCTAAACCTAATCTCAATCTTTAATGTGGCATGGAAAGAAAAATTAAATCTTCCTTTACTGTGATTAGATATATATTTTATTTAGGTATACTATTCGTAAATTTATATATGGATGGAAAGATTTGCATCTTTGTTTTAACAATAAAATTTAAAATATTACTTTTTGTAATATTTAAATTGATAATATTATATATATATATATATATTTTAAAAAAAATTTATATTTTATAAACTAAAACGTGGACTAATATTGTATTAAAGGATTTATACTTTTATTGTATTATTTGTAGGATTTTATAACTTATTTTAAAATATAAATTTTATACATACATACCTAAATATAATTATTTTCTTTTTTAATAAAAAATAAGAATACATTTTATACATGTTTTTAAGTTAATTAATAGTATTTATTAATTTTATAATTTTATTTTAATTTTATATTTTATATGAAAAGAAAACTTCAATACAATTAGGAGAAGGAAAATATCTAAAATATAGGGAAGTTTTCAAATTGAAATTTCAAACATCATTCAACATATTAATCTAAGTAAACTGAAATTTGATTTTTTTGCCAAAAGATTATAGGAATTAGGAAAACGAAGTATACTTAATATAACTATGATAGCATTCCACTATCCAAATTTTCCAACAAATGAGTTATAGACGATTTTCAGGTAAGGATTTTTTAGCATGACTATGGACAGTTTTGTGAGGAGCTTAATGTCATAGTAGAATGAATTATTGAAAAGGATATTAACATTGATATCATCGTTAAAAAAGACCCACTAAAAAAAATCCAGAAGCATGTCAGATATGATTTTGTTGTACTGCAAGGTCTTTGCACAAATTTTTAGGTGTGCATAACGATTAAAAATAAGGTAATCACTATCTATGAGGTTATCAAATTCCATAAATAATCTTGAGTCAGTGTCAAATTATAGAAGAAGTGCATGATAGTTTGAGACAGAAGCTTTATTAGTGGAAAGTAAGTTAAGATGATTTTTTTCACCTAATAACTTTAACAATCATAAAGTTTTTAACATTTTGGATGACACAGTAACTTTGAAGAAGCACGGTTACAATAAGCATATATATTATTAAAATTCCATATGAACATATATATATATATATATATATATAATATAAAATATAATATAATTTATAAGTTAATTTTTAAAATTTTACACTAAAAAAATTTAAATCATTACCATATTGTTTATCTATAGTTATCTACAATTTTTTATAACTTTTGTTAAATCTTAAATAGTTCTAAATAGTTTAAGTCCTTGTTAATTACCTAGTCCTAGCTTTATATTTTCTAATTATTTAAACTTTTTTATTTGTTCATGATATGGAAAATTTTTATTAAATTATTAATAGTTAAATTAATTTTTACTAATATTTTAATTTTTTAACAATTTTAAGTTTGATTAATTAATTTATTTTTATTTTATCTAAACAAATGATAAAGATCTGGATTAATAATAAAAAAAATATATTTTAGTATCAAAATATTCATTAACATTTTTAAAAATTTTAAATTATAATGTAAGTATTTAAACTATGATTATAATATCTAACGTCAACATTATAAATGTATTGAAATATTAAAAGTATTTAAATTCAAAATTTACTGAATATAATAACGAACAACGAAAAAAAATTGATTCTGTTTATGTAATATTCAGACTATCACATCTTATTATATCCTAATCTACACAAAGATAAAGTAATAATCATTCCTTTAACTAAAACTACTTTAATATCTTACAATAGAAAAATAAACAACATTTTAATCAAAGTTAATTAAGAATTTATTTTTTATATGAGAAAAAATTAATAAAAATAAAAGACATAATCATTCAAAAAAAAATTTAGTATAACATGATCAATCCGTAAATATTAAAAGTATTTACACTCAACATCCATGGAACATAATAAGGAATAACGTCAAAGAAATTATATCTTGTTTATGTGATAACATGTTATTATATCTTAATCTACAAAAAGATAAAACCATAATCACACCTTCAATCAAAATACTCTTTAGCATTCTATAATAAAATAAATAAATAACATTTTAGCCAAAACTACTTAAAAATTTACTTTCATATATAAAAAAAAATTAATTAATAAAAAAACAGAATCATTTAAAATTTTTTTTAATATTACATACTTAATCTATAAATATTTAAAATACTTAATTATTAATAACATAAAATTAATTTAAAATAATAATTATAATCTAACACAAGTTATTAATAATTCATTATTAAAAAGTTATGAACCTTTATAACTATTATCTTTATTTTTTGGCTACATAATTATATAAATAAAAGACGATTTGTTTCATTAATTTTTTTTTTAACTTGTTGATCCTTAGATGAAAATCATTAGACAACTAAATAGTTGATTATAAACAAAACATACCTTTTAAGTAAGGATAAATTCGAGCTATACATAATTAATATACTTAATTATTGATTAAGAATATAAAAAAAATTAATTCTATTTTATATATTTTTTTTATTTCTTATTTTCTAACTTAAAAAATCACCAAACTTTTTAGACATTTATTATTTTCTAAATAGGTTGTAAGTAATAGAAAGCATTAAACATGGATGAAAAACTAATAAACAGGATGTTATAAAAGTGAATTAGATGAGGTTTACCTTAACAAGATAGGTTTAATGATTGCAAGATCATGTCACTGTTAACTCAAAATTGATAAGAAACGAACTTCATTCTTCTATTTGTATGTGGCCAATCTCTCTAACACCAATTATGTGTACACTAAAATTGGAGATAAAATAGAGATGGAGTAATACATGTTCCAATAATACAACACTTTACCAATTTTAAAAATATTTTTATGAGAAATTACATCACTTTATATATAAACTCAAAATTACGAGACATTAGAACTGAGTTTTTGTTTCTTTAAAGCAAAATTTTTTATTTTTAACAAATTTTCCATAAAAACGTTAAATCAAACAGACTCTTATTATATTTTTATAAATATTATTGTCTTTTTTATATTATTTAATATATAATTTTTTTAAGTTTATATGTATACTATTTCTCCACATGTGATTATTGAATATATCATAGATTATAGTATTATTTTTTTTTGCCAAGGTGTTAAGTTCACCAAGTGCTCGTTTTAGTTTTACTTAAAGTATATGAATAAGATGAAAATAAACTAATTTAAATCATTAGTTTTTATTAAAATATATATTTAATATTAAAAGTAAAAAACACTTGAACTTGTTTAATGAATATAATTTTTTCAAAAAATTATTTTAAAATTAAAAATAAAATAACTTTTTCCTGTTTTGATTTTCTAATTTCTATATATAATAAAAATAAATATTTTAAAAAGTTAAAATTTATTTAACACTTTTTAATGATTAATATGAGTATTAAGTATTTTTTTACTCCTTAACTACCAGGAACACGCTAATAATTTTTTTATAATATCAATCTATTATCCATTATATTAAATAATATTAATATTAATTTATCAAATTTATTATTATATTAATTTATTATCAAACCTTGTAATAATTCTATAAATTAAATACTATACAAATATAATCTAAATTTCTCCATTAAAAAATGAAGAGTTGAAACAACAGTATTACAATTCCATAAATCAAATATTATACCAACACATCCTATAAATTATTCTCACGGTGATCCTTTCCTTCTCCTCTATCTATGTATAAGCATTAAAATTAAGGAGGATTTTGTGAGTTTAAATCTAAGAAACAAAATCAGAATTTATTATGTAGGTGAAAAAAAAGAAACTCAAATATAGAATTAAATGTGTTGAAATTGAATTGGCATAAGGCATTGGAATAAACAAATGATATTAAAGTTTGTTAGGATCTGCAACTAGGATTGGAGCCAAGTTTATGGAGACATCTATATTGAACGATTGGATCGATTATTTATAGTAAGTAATGGAACAGAGGGTTTATTGGGGGAATGTAACTTAAATAGGATTAATAGTCATGTTCATTATTCTTTTCATAGGTCATATGTCAGGAGCACACTTTAATTCGACTTTCACCACACACAGTATCACAAAAGAAGATGAAAATAAGATTTCTCTAAACATATCTCTATTTACATTATTGTGTCATTTTGTGTGCCACAAAATAAGTATAAAAAAAAAACAACAAATAAAGTGAATATTAAAAAAATTATAATAAAGGATACATTCTAGAATGAAAAATATAAAAATGCTTAAAATTCATAAAATTAATCAATAAATTAAACACATAAAAAGTTCAATCACAAAGTTTGCATGAAATTAAAGAAAAAATTTCACAACATCACTAAAAATTAAGAAGAGAAAACAATAATGTTAAGCTTACTTGAGAAAACACAATGAAAATGAGATTTCTTTATTTGAAGATGGGAGCGAAAACTTTCTTACTGTAAAAGAAAACCAAATAGAAGTTTGTTTATTATTTTCTAGAAATTTTTAAATAAGAGAACAAAATATATAAAAAATTTTCAGAAAATAATAGAAAGAAAATATATGGGCGACACGAGAAAAAGGAAATGAAAGAAAATAAAAACAAATAAATACACGATGAAAATCCTTACTACCTTCTTATTTGTTCATATTTTATCTAAACCGTAGATAATTTAAATATTTAACGTGGATTTTTAAAACTATAAATATTATTTATTTTTTCTACACTTTTTTAAACTTCATTTAATAAATCATTGTTAAATATATATATTTTTGTAGTGTTAGACATTAATTCAATTTTTTACCATAATATCAAACTTTTGATGAATTTGTTAATAAAACATCTATCTTGTAAAATTACATTAAACATAAAATCTAATTTCTAATATATATAAATTCTTTCATCATATTTAATTAGGTATTTTTTTAGATTAAAATATATTATTTCATGCTTAGAATTAATGTGATTCAAAATAAAGAATTTTTAATCTTTTAAATATGTTCATGACCCTTAATCATCTTGCTGAAATTAAAGGATGATTTTTCCTACTTCTTATAGATTCGATCTTGAAAGGAAAAAAAAGAAAGAAAAGAAAAGTGGAGGGTTTTGCCTTGTTCCTATTTTTATCTTTGTTTATCCTCTAAGATTCAAGTCACCACTATCAGGTGCAGTTTTAGAGGTCTACTTGAAGGTGTTGGTGATTGAGAAATGGGATAAGATTTGGTTTGATTATCAGACAAGGTTATGGAAATTAAGGATAAGTGTTCCTCACATTGGTGTTGTAAGGGAAAGTGAGAAAGGAACACAAGGGGCTCCTAATAAGTAAGGAATCACTGTGCAAAAACTGAATGGTTTGGTTCCTTAAATAAGCCTTGGCCAATCATGCATTGGAAACACTTAAAAATTTGATTATTTGTCCTAACTAGTGAGTAATAATATGAGTGATGTATAAGGTGGCTTATGAGGTGATTAGCAATATTAAGTTGAAGTTTTAACTATCCAAAGCTCATCTAAAATCATGTAAGTAATTGGAGAAGTGGGATTTGGTCATTTAAATTATAAGTTATACTACAATTAACTAAGTCATTTTAACAAAATTAGTGGATTTTCTTTTTAAACTTTGGATAGAGGTAGGCTTGATGTATAGAGGTAATTGAGACCATTTGAGATAACTAATTGACTACTAAAGGTTTCTCCTATAAAACCATGCATGCCTTGGAGAATGGAAGGTTCTTGCTTCTCAAAGTCAATTTACCACAATTTGTAAAAATAGCTTTTTCATACTTATGAAAAATTTTCCCACTAAAGCATGGTTCTATATTTGGTTATATATCCAAAATGAATACGTCTAATCAAGATGATTATTATGGAAATATTTCTTCCACCATTATCCTTATGTAGTAAAATTCTAAATTCTAAATCCTCTTAATTAGTCACATACATAAATATTCTAACATAACACTTATTATTCATAAACTAGAAAAATTTTCAATTAATTTTTTATGATCTACTCTAGATTTACGTGAACATAAAAGAGTGAAAAATAACAAATATATAGGGTTTGCAAACAAAAATCAACAACAATAAAAATTAAATTAAATTTCTAGAAAATCTAAATTAAACAATCTTATTAGCAAATGGAAAATTTTGAGATGTTATAAAATCCATGGTTAGTAAAAATTAAAATCAACCCAAACAATATTGATTCACAAAGTTCCTTGATTACAAATCAAATAACAAACTATATATGACAACCGAATCATCTCATTATAATTATGTGCTAGATTTAGGACTTCACACTAATATCAACCCAAAAATAAAAATATTGTCCAATTTCCTCTGCTATGCACGATTTGATTCGCCTTTATGGATCACAACATGCATTCACTCAACAAGGTACTATTGTTGACACTAAATGATGCACATGCTCAAGTGTAAACAGTGAACAAATGCCATGGAAAGATTGGTAGAGGATGAGTTGTTCTTCCATGAAACTCAACAATTGAATAAAAACTAAATTTTTTAAAGTATCTTTCTCTTAAAATTTCATCCTTCCATTTTTAAGAGGGAAATGTATCATTTGTTATAATTTTATAAAACGTAGATGTGGAAAATATTCCCTAATTAACTTTAAACAAACTCATGCAAAATATGTTATAATTACAAAACTAAGCTAAATTACAATATTCCCATAACTTAAATAAACTTCCTCTAATTAACCTCTAACTGGTGTATAACTTAAGTTCAAAATGAAGAAGTTATGTTTAACATATTGGAGAGCACTCCAAAATCTCATTTATAATCTCATGTACCTCTACATTTTAGTGTTCAAATGAAGTGCTTTACTTTTTGCTTCTTTTTTTTTCTATTCATATCCTTTTTTTTAAAAAAATTGTTTTTAAATTTATTCCTCCATAAACTATAAAACTTCTGGAATTAAAATTTTGAAAGCATATTTTATAATAATGCTTCTGGAATTTAACTTTTAAAAATATAAAAATTCACTTTCAAAAATTTATTTCACACAAATGTTTTTGAAATTTAACTTTTAAAAATATAAAAAATACACTTTAGAATTTAACTTTCAAAAAATATATTTTTATACTTCCAAAAATATTTTTACACTTTCAAAATATAAAATTACACTTTCAAAAATTAACTTCCAATGAAATTTCATTTCTGAAAATTGAACAAATTTAAAAAGGAGGTGCAGATTAGTTATCCTCATAGGGTGTAAAAAGTAATACCCTCAACTGAATTTATTCCAAGTCCAAAATTCATTGACCCAATTTATAGCCTATAATGTTCCTACTCCTCATGAACTTATTACAATAGCCTGGTTTGACTTCTAACTCCAATTTCACCTTTTCACCTCTGGATTAGCATTTGAAATATGATAGGGTTCTTAGAGTTATCCCAACTTTCTATCATATAAAATTTTAAAAGTCTAGAATTCAAGATATTGTCAAAATATAAAATTGATGTGAAAATGAAAATATATTGAAGTTATGCAACAATGACTAATTTGACCCTGATCGTCCAAATCTAGGTTAGCTAAGACCTCTCAATAAACATTGAAACGTAATTAATATGAGTGATAGTTAGTGTCAAAATTTATTTATTAACTTGACGTACGCATATTTCACCTCTACTATCACTCTATCAAATCAAATCATTAACATGAGCATCTTTGTTCCTTTGTAGGTAACCGCTCCTTCTATACATAAGCCATTGAACACCACGGTTAGTAGACAATTACATCATAGAAGTAGAGCCTTGATACTAACTTAAATCTTTATATATAAATGAAGGGAGAAGAGTGAAGAGTGAAGGTGAAGAAAATAATTTCAATGGAAGAATTTTAGAATAAAATTATTTTTGTCATCCTTACTTTTAAAAACACCTGTTTAAATTTAAAAAAAATATTTTATTTAACACTATTATTTTCTTTTCAAATCCATCCACACAAAATTGAGTTAATTTTTTTTTCTTTCTCCATTTCTATCTCATCCTTTCTAAAAATTTAAATAAAATAAGATGATTTTTAAAAAAGTATGTAGATTTTTTTCTCTTCTTCAAATTTTTTATCTTATATTTGGATAGAATAATTTGAAATGATTATATTTCATATATTTAAATGATAATTTTTTTTAAAAATGTTATAAATTTTATTTAAATCATTTTTATGTTAAATAGAAATAATTTCAAATGACTAATAGATAGGATTTCTAAATTTTTTCTATTATGTTATTTTTTTATTAAATTATTATTCATAATTTTTATCATATTTCATCCTTCTTTTAATAATTAATTAATTTTATTTAAAAATAATTAAAATTTTAAAGTTTTTCATTCAAATATAAAATTAAAATTTCAAAAAGGTCAAAACTGTTCGAAAAAAAATAGAAATGTTGACCCTCTTATTTATTCTCCTCTTCCCTTTAACCAAATACCAAATTTAAGGTAATTAAAATATTGAATAATATGTAGTAAAATACACCTTAATTAATATTCTTACAGGGTATTAACCAGTAAGATCCGAATTAAATAAAATTCAAGATATTACCAAATATTCAATTCAAATATTATGTAATGAAATATTGTATTTTGTTGTGAAATCTTTTTTCCATTAACTAGTTAAGGTAGACGACAATTTAGTCAAACAAGATGAATACCCTTGTAAGCTTGACATGGAAAATTCCTCTCACCTATCACGCAAGAAATGGTGCTCATCTTTAGATACATTAATAGCTGCTTCGCTTGAATTAAGTCAAATGGATTGAATTAGTTCAAATAGCTTGGATTTTTCCCCTTTTATTCCTACCATGTCCTATGCATTAATTTTTATTTTATTTTGTAAAACTGTTGTATATACATTCTTAGCTAATTGGCAATATTGATAAAGAAAAATATAGTGGATCTCCTTTCTTTTGAAATTAAGGACTAGTTTGTTTTATTTCATAAGATTGTATCTTGCTTTTTACATTTCTTCATGTTCATTTATATAATACGTTCTCATAAAAAAAATCATATTCCTAAGATATTTTTATCCATATTGAATTTTAATCTAACAACAAATAGGAGAACGATGACCACATGCCTTCCCCATAATGTCATTTGTAAACTTCTCTAAATTAAAAGAAAAACTATTGAAGATCTATTGTTTTTGGAAAAGAACTTTCAAATTAAGTACATGTGTATGTCAAAACCTTGGAGTATGGTTGGAGAAGGAAAATAGTGTAATAGATATGCATGTCGATTGAAGGAAAACTCTTATTGTTTTTTCTTATCAATTACGTATGTAATAATAATTAATCTATTAAAAATTTGGATAATTCTAGAATTAGTGATTTTTTTTTGTCACGAGACAATTAGATTATACATTAATGGGTAATGTAAGTTTAGTTTTATTTTTTCTGTAATAATATCTTTCAATGCTTACCAATGATTTCATCTTTGGCTTTCATATGTTTAGAAACATATAATAGTATCACCTAATTAAGATCTTTAGGTGTATCCATGGTCTTCAATGAACCTAATGGTTATCATGCTATTTTGTGTTCATATATACTTGAAAAAATGTTCAAGAATAATACACGGTGATGTCATAAATCAAACGCTTATGGATAGTCGTATTGAATTGCTTTTATTTTACCAATGAGATGGTAGGGTTGATATTATCTCAACAATGGACAAATCTTTCTTTTCTACAAAAATAAAAATAAAAATTGGACGGTTGAAGTTTTATTTGCAATATAATTTTTAAAGAAGGATGAAAAAATAAGGGTTATGATTTCTTTTTATATTTAAAAGATTTTGAGATATTTTTAAAATTTTAAAAAAATTAAATTTTTAAAAATAAAGTATTTTTAAACATCTAAATTAGAAAAAAAATTGTTCTCTTTGCTTTTTCTAAATTTTTATTTTCTTCTCTCATTAAACTTTCTCTTTCTTTTCCTTTCCTTACAAACAAAGCCTAAAAAAGCCTTTGCATGGAGGATTTTTCTTATAAAATTCAAACAATAATTTCGGAATCAGGAACACATAAATCAATAAATAAAAGTTAATTTAACTTAATTAGATATTAAATTTAAATCTTAAATATAAAGTCATAATAAAAAATAAAAAATTATTTATAAATAATTTTATCTAATCTAAGTAGGATTATGTATGGTTAAAAATAAATATATATAAGAGGAAAACAAAAAAAAAATTAGTTAAAAAATTTTAGATTTGAGTGAATATATCAAATGCATATTCGGGAGGAGTTAACATATCTATTTCTTTTTTCTTGCAGGAGTTAGTTGATATGATGTCTAAATTTTTGAAAAGATTGTTGATTTGATCGAAATTCACTCCCTAAAATGAATTAAAGTGAGCTTAGAAATTGTCTATTTTTATTTGTGGATTGTGCTAATAATCCTTTGAAATGTATTAGCAAATGCAGCAAAGCATTATAGCTAACACTCTTTTCATCTAAAACACACAATCCCAATAATAAAAAGTTTTCATTCCTATTCATGTTTCTTTGTATGTTTTTATAAGTAGCGCATAAGAAGAAAAGATAACAATTATAAAATAAACCAGGTGATATGAAGAAGAAAATAAGTTGAAAGCAAATGTTATAAAAACAACATAACCCAATATAAAACAGTACATAACGGAACTTAAACCAATAAAAACCGACTCAAAGTCTTGACAAAGTAATTATTATCCCAAACATTGTACTTAGAAATTGAAATGTCTAATAAACCATAATTGAAATGAGAATAGTTGGCTTAGCCACTTGGCCAGTAGTTGATAGCTCTCATCCTGAATGCTCGGTACCTTTCCTTCTTCCTGTTGAAAATAATTTTTTTTTTATCAATTTATCATCAAAATGATTGATTACAATAAACAAAAAGGATTAACACACTAAATAAATGTTCAAACTCATTATCTAATTAATCCTTAACCTTACTTGAAGAACCATGCAAGAAAATATGTAATATAATTATGCTAGCATTTTTTGAACCAACAAAACAAATAAACAAAATTCACTTTATCCTATATAAGAAATTTAGTGGTAAAATATGTTTAATGACAATAGATTTGAGTTTTCACATTGAACTTTTGATTGTAAATTTTGGAATTAAAACACTGTAGTAAAATAAGTATAAGGGTACGTAAAAATAATTAATTTCGAAGTAACATTTAACTCGACTTAGTGTACCTTAGTAACTTCGTATTACTATTTAATAACCGAGTGATATGTAGCTTAATTATAACATGCAAAATAATAAATACATACAGAATGATAAGAAAAGATTTGATATTCTCTAATTACCTGGGAGTTGCGTTGATATTGATATGCTGAAAGGTGTTAGGATCCTGTAAAATTATGAACAAAGTAAATGATTGCTATACAAATTAGATCCTTACTAGATACCACACCTTAACAATGAAGCAGTGAGAATGTTGAACTATTATACACAATAATTTATCTACTAAAAAAATATAACAAACTAGAATATGACTAAAAAAATCAAATAGAAGGTATAAGTTATTTTTATTTGCTGATAAAAAAAAATGATTAAAAAGAAGGTAAAATAGAAGAAAATTATAATATGATAAGATAAAACAAAATAAAATAAAAATTTACCTTCTTATTCAAGGTGCAAGTGAAAGGAAGAGTGCATTTGAACACAGGAAATGCATTAACCTTTCCCTCAGGAGGAGATGAATAACTTTGGTAGATAATTGTGTTGGTTGAGTAACGAGCACAATAGAAATAAGGTTGTTCCAACATGAAAACCACCTCACGGTAAGGATGAATAGCCAAAACTTGTCCAGCAGTGCTAATTGAGTGAAATTCATTGCATTCCACAACATTTAACAAATCCCAGTTGTTCTCTTCTTCTTCATCTTCATCATCATCATCATCATCATCATCTTCTTGTTCCTCTTGTTCTTGTTCTTCTTCTAATTCTGCCTCATCTTTTTCTTCTTCTTCACAAGTAACTTCATCACTAAGTTCCCAGACATGCAGAGATGAGTCTGATGCTGACATTGATTCTGATTCTGAAAGTGAAGCATAAATGATTTTCCCACCCCTTGTACCAAGTGTGCACTTGCTGTCTGGCAAGTAAAGGGAAGGAAGTTCAATAGCCACCACTTGACTATTATTATCAGCACCACCTTGAGAGTTGTTGTTATCATAATCACCAACTAAAAACTTCACCAAATATCCAGACTTAGTAACCCTAAACAAGGCCCCTTTATTGTAAACAGCTTTTGTTTTCCAGGGGGATTTTATAATCTCTTTTGGTAACTTGGGCACCATAGTTTTTTCCCACTCACCTTTTTCAGAATCAAAGATGTTCAATTGACATGATCCTTGAAACTGAACAATTTTGAAAAAACTAGACTCAGCTGGGTCATAAGCCAAGGAAGCATACCTGAACCTAGATGTTTTGGGATTTGGCTTTAACACAGCCATGGCCTGCTTTGTGACTGGGTTAATGACAAAATAGTAGAATGAATCCTTCACAAGGTTGTCAACATTGTTACCATGATGACAAAACAGAAGCAACCCATTGCAACAATCAAGAAGCATATCAGATGTGATCATGTTGCATTGCATCATCCTTTCACATGTTTTTAGGTATAGATAGTGATCAAAAGTAGGACAACCACTTTCTTTGTAACTGTCAAAGCCCATATATAACCCTGGCTTGGCCTCAAACTGTAGGAGAAGGCCATGATAGGAGAGAGACCAATTCTTCATCAATGGCAAGCAATTTAGCATCACCTTTTCGCGAAATGACTTTGATAAGCATAAAGTCCTTGAAATCTCCTCTTTTGATAGCCTTTTCAGGATCTGCACTATCATTTCCTTTGGAAGGCTCTCTAATGTGGTTCTGGGTACAGATGGAACAATGGCTTTGGAGCTTTTCACTCTCCTCTTCTTTGAAACAAGTGAACTCTCCATGGATGTTGAGTTTCAGAATGTAACTCAGGATACCTGATTATCAACAATGGCAAAGACAAGATTTTTATAATGAAAAAAAATCAAATAAATATTAATTATTGTTCCCATGTTTTAAGGTAAGGAACTGATATACATTTGTATTTCATTATTATTTACCAAAAAACGGTTGCACAAAATGCCAAATTTTGAATAAAAATATATTAT
The DNA here is from genome assembly GCA_037954105.1 of Canavalia gladiata. Lineage (NCBI taxonomy): Eukaryota > Viridiplantae > Streptophyta > Magnoliopsida > Fabales > Fabaceae > Canavalia > Canavalia gladiata. The sequence continues at coordinate 2,027,914 of CM075663.1, read as the reverse complement.
ATTTTTAAACTGGAAACTTATTAATTACCAATGACCAAATTTCTTTGTAAAACCGAAAGCTTTGAACGGTACAGTAACATTGATGATCTGTAAAAACAGTTTCAAACTTGAATATAAATAAATAAAGATATATTAAATGTATACTTTTTTAAAAATGGAAAACTATTTTAATTACAAATTCTTGATGAAATTGCTTTGTAAAGAACTTTTAATGACAACAAAAATAAATAGTTTGTGGAATCAAGAAATTTTTGCTTTAAGATATAATAATTAGGGAAAAAACCCTCGTTGTGTGGCTCACAATAAAAAAGAAAAAAATGAAAATCTCCTCCAATTAAAATACAAAATGAATGTAAAAATCTTAAGGAAAACATTTCTTAAGGTAGTTTTGTTTTTAAAGTAAAATAAAAAAATAAAAAAAAAGTCTTTAACATGTCATACACAATAAGACAAAAGGGAAGTAACTTACACCAAGGGATTTCTCAGTCACATTAGTGGACCTACCACTGCTGACATAATAAGACTAAATTGAGGAATCAAACAAAATTTGTTCTAAACCCCACAACTAATGGTGTTTAAGAATCAAACAAATTCATTTTAAATCGTATAATTTAACTGAAAAAATTATAAAAAAAAAACAGAATATTTCTGAAGGTTCTGTGTAAAATAAAAATATTATATAATTGCATAAATCTTCCAATTTCTAGAATAAAATTAGTATTGAAATGTAGATTTTTATTTACGGTAAATATGTATTGTTTTGTTTACATTTAACCTTCTTGTTCTTAGTGATATATTGTAAAAAAAAATTATTATATGTTTTATTTCTTTTATAACTTTTAACATCACATTCTACATTCATTTTGTAAAATTTTCATTGTTCAAATTTCTTTAAAACAAAGTTTAAAATCAAAATAATCAAACTGATTTAGTTTATCGAACTGAACTTAACCAAACTGCAAAAATAATTTTTATACTCGATTTGAATAATTTTTTTTTCTTTAAAATAAATCAAACCGCCGCACAAATTCTTACAACTGAACAGATTAATTACCTTACATCAAAATTGTAAGAGAATGTCATCATTACAACAACTCATGATGATGATTTTTGACACCTAAAAAAAAAACTTTACCAAATATTCCATGCAGAAACCACCCTATTCTGTGTTAGAGCGGTTTCATTAGCAGACATCATCGCATAAAATCATCCTAAAAAAATGGCACCGTCATCCAGAAATCACGACTGAGATAAATAATCTTAAGATCTTAATTAATTGCAATAAATTAAGAAAATGTTTCACAAATGAAAATTATTATAAACTTTGTTATCTTATGTTCTATGGGATCGATAGAGTTGAAAATAATTTACCTCCAAATGATTTCTTTGGTGTATCAATTTTAAGACACCAAGTTGATGCCTTTATGACAAGAGAGTCTTCAATCTAAACTCCTGTTAACACAACACCAAGAAAATCAGCAAACTCTTATCTACACAATTAAATGTTCCTGTTAACATTGGTGAGTGTTAAGCTCAACAACCAAAAAGAATAAAAATTTAAAGGAAATTGTAAGAGGACTGTTCTAGCACAACAACTAAATTGAGAACAAGGGAGTTTAATTTCTTACCTCCCAATTCGAATAAAGATCACTGTGTAGCTACAACATATCAAAAGGCTCTATTTATAACACTCAAACCTTCTCACATATACCTGGATAACTACAAGAGTTATGTGTATAACCATGCTTGAGTTGGGTTAAAATTTATTTTAGATTATTTTTTTTATAAAAAATGTTTATTTTAATTTATGTACATTTAATGCTCTCTTTTTTACTATTAAAAGTAGACACTTATGAATGGAAAGATTAATTATTTTTTATATCTATCATAAATGTTTTAAGAAATTTTTAAATTTGAATATAAATAAATAAACATATAAAGTAAATATATTGTTTATATATATATATATATATATATATATATATATGAAATATGTGTTAAATTTTAGTATTTATACTAATTTAATAATTTTATATAAAATACAAATTTTATTAATTCAACCATTGATTTAAAAGTTATTATTAAATGTATTATGTATATAAAATTTTATACAAAACAAAAATTGATAAATACCTTTTGTCTTTATTTTAACGGTTCATATGTTATATATATATATATATATATATATATATATCAACATTATACTTCCACATTTTCAAATTCTTAATATATGATCATAAAAATATTATAATTTGATTCAACGGTTAATTAGTAAATATTATATTTTATATAAGATTATTAAATTGATGTAAATATTAAGATTTGGATATTTAGTATGAACAGATCCTAATATATATATATATATATATATATATATATATATATATATATATATATATATATATATATATATATATATATATATATGAAGGATCAAGTTATTTTAGAAATAACTTTTCTTAGAGTTACTTTACTTAATAATTTTTATAAACAATTAAACTTTATCAATTCAAATATTAAATTAATAAATTATATTAAATAGATCATTCTTATATAATAAATTTTATATTTTTCACTTTCATCGTATTTTTGATAAAATAAATTTTTATTTTTTTAACAAATAACTCTTCATGAGAACATGTAATAATTTTTTTATATTAAATAATCTTCAAATAAGCATTGAAAAAGTAGGTATGAAAACATTTTCTATCCTTTATTTGCGCATGAAAATAAGAAAAAAGAAACTAATTTTCGTATACCCACCAGAATTTATTCCCTTTTTCCCGCCCCAAATTGATGAGAGAATAGGGGAAAAACTTGCATTTTTTTAATTTTAAATTTTTAAAAATATTATATATTTTTAAAATATAAAAAAATAATAAATAAAATTAATTTTTTTAAGTTAAATTTTATACTACTAATATATTTTATTCCCACTTTTTTCCTATTCATTTAAGCAAATCATTCTCTTTCCTCCTGTTTTAATACATTCAAACAACTCATTTTTTCCTTCTCTTTCTTTATTTTCTCCTTCTTTTCTTTTCTTTCTATTTTTCTATTTTTCAGGTGAGTCAAACAAAGCATAGATGTCAAACTTAACACTAACATAAATAGTTTAGATATTTACATATATATTAGATATTAAAATAAAGTTATATGATAAAATCTTTATTTTGTATGAAATATATAAACATAATCTACTGAATAAAATTTTAAAAATTTGATGATTAAATTAATCAAACTTGTATGATATAAAAGTTATATATATATATATATATATATATATATATATATATATATATATATATATATAAAAGTTAAAATCCGTTAACATTAGATGTCAAATTTTAGCACTTATACCAACTTAATAATCTTATATAGAATACAAAATTCATTAATTTAATTGTTAAATTGTATTATAATATATAGTGGATTATGTATATTAAATTTTAAAAAATTTAAACATCTATAGATATATTATTCAACTATTGATATTTACATAAATTTAAATAATATACAAACTGTTAAAATAAAAATTCTAAGATAAAGTATCTATTAATTTTTTGTGTGAAATTTGATATATATGATCTATTAGATATTATAATATGATTTAATAATTAAATTAATAAATTTTGTATTTTATATAAATTTATTAAATTAATATAAATATTAAAATTTAACATCTGATATCAATAAATCTGTATCTTTCTTTATATATATATATATATAATTCAAAATTTTTGTAATATCAAATTATTTTACAAAATAATTTTGGTGGCATAATTAAAAAATTAATATCAAATAACTTTCAATTTTTTCGTAAAAAAAATATTTAACCTATAAAATATTATGAAGAATACCTTTAAAAAAAACTAAAACGCGTGATAGATATTTTCAAAGATGATTCTAGAAAGTGAAAAAGTTTTGAATACTCAACACATTATTCTAGAAGCGCGGAAATTTTTAATCTAATTAATAATAAAAAAACGTTTATAATTGAACACTCACATCGATAATTGAACATAATAAATTTTATATTTTTTCCTTTCATCGTATTTTTGAAAAGATAAATTTTTAATTTTTTAACAAATAACTCTTTATTGAAATATATAATAATTTTTTTATACTGAATAATTTTAAAATAAACATCTCAAATTTAAATATATTATTTTTTTAAATTAGTTATAAATGCGATGAAAGCTTACTAAAACAATTAATTTTTTATGAATATTTTATAATATAAATATATATAATATTAAATTTATATAGAATATATTAAATTCTGATAATTATATAATTTAAATTATCATTAAAGTATTTTTTATGAATAATTTTTGATAAATAAAAATTTATCAAAAAAATATTTAATAAAAATTAAAACTATTATTATTTATCATTTAAAATTATTATTAAAACTATTTTTTTAATAATTTTGTTATCTTAATATTTAATTTTAATATTTAAAATTTAAAATATTACCTTTTATAATGCTAAAAAAATTCATTGTTAAGGAATACGGATTTTTTTTTAAATATATTGAAAACAATAATTAATTATAAGTTCAAGATAAAATATCTGTATAGAGTGGAATTAAATTTTTTTTAACATAACAGTTATTTTGTTTGACATTATTAATTTACATACCCTGGGCCAAAACCCCCAGTACTTATCCCATCCTTGGAATTAAAGATTTATCTTCTTTTTTTTTTTAAAAAAATTGAAACGAAAAATTCATTTATTAATTTCCTATAAAATGATATATATAATGAGAAATTTTGAATGAAATAGATTCAACGGATATACTTATGAACCATTTAATTAGATATTAACAACTTAATAATTTAATGAATTAAATCTAAAAAAAATGTATATCATATCTTTCTAAAAGATAATTTTCTTTCATTAGATTTAATTAATTAAAATATTAAATTATCAAAATATAAATGGATAATTTATAATTCTGCATCCACTTAAAAATTTCTCTTTTATAATAAGTAAATATTAAAACACAGGTTGCATTAATGACATTTGAACAATTCAATTTACATATATTTTACCACCTTAATATTTTATCTTAGTTCTTTTCATTACTTTTTATAGAAGTTAACATTCTATTCTTAATTTTTATTTTAAATAATATTTATAATTATTAAAAAATTATTTTAATGATAATTTTAAAAGATAAATAATGTAAAATTTTAATTTTTATCAAATTATTTTATGATAAATTTATATTCATAAAAAAATTATTTATTATAAAATATTTTAGTGATGGTTTAAATATTATATTAATTAGGATTTAATATATTTTATATTTAGAAAATATATATTTAAAAAATCTATTTTTTTGGTAAATTGTCACATGTATATTCAAATAAAATTGATTGTTCATTAATATTTAATATTACAACTATTAAATGTAATACAAATTAATTTTATTAAAATATTATATTTAATGTTTACAATATATTTGAATATTATATTCAATAATTATACTATATTTATTAAATTATATAATTAAGCAGAATAAGCCTGATTCGAGAAAAAAAAAAAGAGTAAACTCCAATTTGGTATGTCAAATTTATAAGTTTCATTACATTGGTTTTTTAAAAATTTTAATCATTAAATATATTTTTAAATTTTTTTATCAGGATAATTTTCTAAATGTTTTATTATTAAATAATTAGTCTTTTAAAAATTAAATTTGTTCTTAAATTATTTCCTAAAAAATTAATAAAAGGTTAAACTAATAATGAAAAGAAAATTTCAAAAACTAATTTGATAACATATGTATTAATATGTTAATAAAATTTTTAAAAAATTATGATAAAAAAGGATATTTTAAAAAATATAATGACCCAAAAATTTTAGACAATTAATGTAGTGATTTTGAAAAAAAAAAATTCAAAACTTAATTTGACCTTGAGAACAAGGTCCACGTCATAGTGTCTGTTTGGGATTATTACTAGCTATTATTACTCATTAATGCTATTCTAGTGAGGTGGCTAATGCAAAAGCAACCTCTATTTTCATGCATGTTTTAGATTTTCAACAACTATTTCAATGTTTTCTCTCAGAAAAAAAAATATTGTCTAGACAAATTAAAATTGTATATTGAACAGTTTGTGTGCAGCCTCAGAATGTTTGTGAATCAAAGTGACTGTTTGGTTTGCTACTTTTGCAAAATCATTATTCAAATATTTTTTGTTGTAATTATTGATTGTGTCAGCAGTAACATTCTTTTGGAATGAATAAAATTGATTTTAGATATAAAACTCAAAATAACTTTTGTTGCAAATCAATTTTATTTTCTCATCTAAATAAGTTTAGTTCTTTTAAAATAAATTTCAAAATATTGTCAAATAAAAAAAATTATTTCAATTAATATCAGTAATTTGAAAATTTATTTTATTAAAATATAAATTAAGAAATATATGACATCGATCAGATGGCTCAAATCAGTTTGACGTAATTTCCAAAACAAATATCTAAAGTGTTCTAATTCTTACTATGTAGTAAAATTATTTTTTAGAGATGAACAAAAGCATGTCTCAATTTGGCTATCTTTTTTGTACTAAAGATATTTTCTCTTCTACATTCAAAATTTTATTCCTTTTGTGGCAAAGATAATCATAATAAATTCTATTTTTTCAACAAAATTATATATATATATATATAAAGAAAGTATACAATTAAAATTAGAATTTTTAATTATTTAAATTATGTAAAAAGTAGAAAAAAAAAGAGAATAGAAAAAAATATAAAAGTAAGAAATAAAAGAAAAGTTGTTTGGATGTGGATAAAAAAATAAGATTTTTTTTATTTGGATGTATGGAAAAAAGAAGAAAAATATATATTAGTAATATAAATTTTTTTATATAAATTTAAAAAATAAAATTTGATTGTTTTACTATGCTATTATGTTAATATAATTTTTATTTTTATTAAAAAATATATAATAATTTGAAAATTTTAAAATAAAAAAATCCTCCTTTTATTTTCTCACCTATTTGAGAAATAAATTTTAAATAAATCCTGCTAAAATTATTTTCTTCAATCCTATTTCTATATGTAAATAAACAGTATAAAATATTTTTATACTTCTATTTTTATTTTCTTAATGTTTTTCTTATTTTCATGCATAAATACATAAAATATCAATAACATATTTAAAAAAATATAATTATTTATTAACTGTATCTAGCTTTATTGATGAATTTAATTAGCTATGATTAATTAACACTCAAAATTGTCTTTTATCTTGTACACTTTATATTTTGTATTCCTATCAAAAGATTCTACTTGTGCTGGTTGCTGCCTCAGGGCCTGAATGATATATTATTGGGTGAAATTAAAATTCAAACGCATAAATATTGTAAACTATTTCCATTGAAAGAAACCTTTTTACTTTCTTATTATTATTATTTCTTCGGAGACTATATATGATGACCTTTTTCTTCTTAAATGTTTTGAAGTACACGATAACATCATCGCATTCATATATTACGAAAGGTAGAGTTTATTATTATTATTATTATTATTTTCATAGAAGTACAACATGAATTTATGGAGCTATAATTAAAATTTTACCCGATTGAGCCACTTGAATGAAACTAGATTTTATTCCAAAAATGAATAAAATTTGTGCGTGTTGGTTGGGCAAGGTATATAGAAGATGATTATGGGTACAAATAATTGCACATCACAAAGGACTTAAAAAATTGAAATAGAGGATTTGAGCGTGGCATTGTGACATGAATATTTTGTTCACAATAGAAGCAAACGCAGTGGAGTGACAATAATGTCTCTAATGTTGTTTTTGTCTATGAATTAGAAGTTGTAAACATCATAGAGAAAATGACACGTTGAGATAACAAGCTATAGCAACGAGACATGTGGAAAGAGAAAGATGATTTGTTTTTCTTTTGATGACGCAAAAGCTTTGTTGGCGGAGTAATAGATGAACGAAAAAAGGGTTGAAAAGCAAAGGTGTCAAATGCAACAAAAATTGAAAGGCTCTTGGACGGAGAAAGAGAGTGTGTGAGTTGAAACAAAAGAGAAGAAAAGAATAATATTGATTGGAATAATAATTAGTTGTAACTTTTATTTGTTTGGCCTAAAAAGGAATAAGGTGCTGCTTTTCTCTTGATCAAGTAAAGTGGATTTATATCTTCCTTGAGTTGAAAGGCAAGGGATATTATATTAATTTATAAATGTGAGTATATATATATATATGGTGAAGAGGGAACACTGTATATGTTACTGTGATTAATTAGAAATTAATGGTAAGGTAGCTAGTGTTAGTAGTGTTCATGATCCATCACCAAATAATGGAAACCAATTTGGGGTTAGTAGCAGGCTCTCACAACAGCAATGAATTCATTATCATACGTCAAGATGCAGATTTTGCTGTAAGTAATTAACAACTTCATCTTATATACAAAGTTTGATGTATTATTCTCTCACTACAAGAGTCACTGCTTTATTTGTGGCTTGGGGTAGACATAAAAAAAAGTTTAGTTATATCTTATATGGTTATTATCTATCCCAAAAGTAAGGTGAATATGAAATATTGACATATTAGAACTTTTCTTTAATCTCTATTTTTTTGAAATTTTTAATTTGGAAACCTGCTTCTGATTCTCAATGAAGTACATGCATTTATAAATATTCTAGGATGCCATAAAGTAAGTAAGAAGTTATTGAATAAATTTTGATTAATTATATTATAAAATTTATTGAAACAAATTGAAATGGATTTATTTTAATGTTATATTGAGAAACTTATTGAAATAAGGGAAAAAGAGATAATGAAAAACATAAGTTCTTTGTTAGATATCTTTCAAATAGATTGGTTTAACATTGAGATATAATAATAACACATTGGTTTAACTTTAATTGGTGTGGTGCAGCAAAGAGATTATGAGTTGGCACAATTAGATGGTGAAACTCAAACATGCCAACTATGTGGAGATGATATAGGGGTTAATGCAGATGGTGACCTCTTTGTGGCTTGCAATGAATGTGCCTTTCCTGTTTGTAAAAACTGTTATGAATATGAACGCAGGGAGGGAAATCAGGTGTGTCCTCAATGCAAAACAAGGTTCAAGCGTCTCAAGGGTATGCAAATTATTTAATACAACCTCATGTATATATATATATATATATATATATATATATATATATATATATATATATATATATATATATATATTATATAACCATTAATTGATGTGACTTGAGTTTTGCAGGGTGTGCTAGAGTTGAAGGGGATGAAGAGGAGGATGGCATTGATGACTTGGAGAATGAATTTGATTTTGATGGACCAAATAAACAAGATATGAACATTTCAATGTCTCCTCAGGTAATGCTTAATTTTAAGTAGTGTTGTTCTAACATTCCCATATTCAAAATACATAAGTGCAGTCTAATTTAAAATTAACAAGTTATATCAAATTGTGTTTAAAGTAGGTCAAATGGATTAGCTCAAGTGGATCATGGATCAGTTTGATTAGATCTACCATCATAGAGTTTGAACTAATATTTTTAAATAAAAGAAAGCTAATAATTTTTTAAAAACTAAAAAAAATAAAAATTTCTTAGAATTAGAAGGATATGGTAAGCTAGTATTTTGGTTTCCATTAAAAATAAATACTAGATTCATTTTAAAATGTTAAAAAAAAAAAGGTATGTTATGCAGTAAAAAAAACCATCCACATGAAAATAAAAATTTGGTACCTATGGTACGATTTAATTTTAGATTTGTTCTCTAAAATTAACACAACGTCACTTAAGATGAAGTGTGCAAAAGTTATATATGTCTCATAAAAAATGCTTCAAAAGAATTTAAAAAACAAAAGGAAGAGATAGAAAAATTTGAATGGAATCTCACACAAAAATATTAGAATAATTTATAAAAGGAGAAGAGAGTTAAAAAGTTTGTCTTTATCTGAATAATTATATATTTATAAAAGAAGATATATAAAAATTTAAAAGGAGTGAAACTTAAGCACGGTAAAACTTGAGAGATCATGAATAATTTGTATTGGATAACCTTTTATTTGAGACTAAAATCATCTCTAAATAAATTTATTTGTCAAAATAATTACATTTATAATTTAAAATTTAACTTCTCATCCCTTCTTATTCAAATTTACCTATCTGCATCCAAATAAGATAATAATAATAATAATCTCAACTAAAATAACATCTTTCTCATAATGTGGTTATTCAATCTCCATATTTCAGTTACTTTATTTATTTCTGAACCACTTTGTTCAGATATAAAAATACAATCAGTCAATTATTGGTGGTACTAAATAGGTCAATATGGTAGTTCATAAACATATTTCTTATTTAAGTAAGCTAATAGGAGCAAAATAGCAATATTGATGGGTTTACATAATTTGAAAGATCTAGTTTAAATCTTTGTTATAAATTATAATCAATAAATAAATAAATGATTCTGTTTTAGGTTCTCTTACTTTATCTTTTGCATGCATGCAACACACCTATATATAGGAACAGGATGAAGAAACATCTCAAGAACATCATGCTTTGGTTCCTTCAACTTTAAGTTCAACCATATTGGGCAAAGAGATATTAGCATTGCAAGCAAGATCCATGGATCCTTCCAAGGACCTGGCTGCTTATGGTTATGGGAGTGTTGCTTGGAAAGAGAAAATGGAGTTATGGAAGCAAAGACAAATGAAACATGGTGATATAAGAAAAGAAAATGACCATGAAGATTTGAACAACATTGTAGATGATGACCCTGAATTCCCTATGTAATTGCTTCTCTAGAATTTGTTTAGCATTTAAAGATATAAACCAACATGGTCACCACCATTGATATAGATAGTTGGTGACTTAAACATGACTCAATTGCTAGTTGTGTATATTGAAAATATTTCATTGACAAAAATTGTATCCTCTATTGCATCTAAAAGGATTAAGCTCTGACTTTTGATTAAAAGAATTATATTTTCATGAACACAAAGAAAAAAAAAACAAATAAATTATGTATACATATATATAATGATTGCTTTATAATTAGATTGTATGTTTTCTTATGTTAATCAGAATGGACGAAGGAAGACAACCATTATCAAGAAAGTTGCCTATTCCACCAAGCAAGATTAACCCTTATCGCATGATCATAGTAATTAGACTAGTTGTTCTTGGATTCTTCTTCCATTATCGAGTTCAGAATCCAGTAGAAAATGCCTATGCTTTGTGGCTTGTGTCAGTAATATGCGAGATTTGGTTAACTCTTTCATGGATTCTAGACCAGTTCCCAAAATGGCTTCCTGTCATGAGACAAACCTATTTGGACAGGCTTTCCTCGAGGCAAGTAATCTACAAATAGTTTAACCATATGTATACAATGTTGAATTTCTTGTGCTTTTGCTACAAAATAAAAATCATCTGTTAAAATTTAATGGTTTGGTTTCCTCCTATTAGTATAAACTTTGTCTTGTAGAAAGTGAACTAAAAAGATATTATGGGTCTATGCTAAGCATATGATGTACTAATAGTATAAAGCATTGATTGTATGTATCAATTTTTATACCAGAAACATCATATTGTTAGTGTAAACTTAAATAATATCTATTAGTTTTACCAATAATTTAATTTCCGTTAGACAAAATTTATGCCAACAGGACCAAATCTAATGAATAATCTTTAGCATATGGATATTTCGTGATGTTTCTTGGCAAGTTCATTATTACAAATTTTTAATTTGTCTATTCATAGGTATGAAAAGGAAGGGCAGCCTTCACAACTTTCTGCAATTGACATATTTGTGACCACAATGGATCCACTAAAAGAGCCTCCAATTATGACTGCAAACACAGTTCTTTCCATTCTAGCTGTAGATTACCCTGTTGAAAAGGTGTCATGTTATGTATCTGATGATGGTGCAGCAATGCTAACATTTGAGGCTTTATCTGAAACTTGTGAATTTGCTAGGAAATGGGTTCCTTTCTGTAAGAAGTTCAGCATTGAGCCTAGGGCTCCTGAACAATACTTTGCTGAGAAGATAAACTACCTAAAAGATAAGATGCATCCATCATTTGTGAAAGAGAGAAGAGCAATGAAGGTAAAAATGTCTACATCTCCTGGTCACTTCATCTTATGAATCTATATATATGTTATATGGTAACAATTTATTTCATTATACCAGAGAGAATATGAAGAGTTTAGAGTTCAAATTAATTCCTTGGTTGCAAAGGCTAGGAAGGTTCCAGAAGAAGGATGGACAATGCAAGATGGAACACCATGGCCTGGAAATAATGTTCATGACCACCCTGGAATGATACAAGTTAGTAAAAAATTGAAAAGCATATCATATGTATATATGGCCATTTTTGCATAATTTACTTTATGGGTACTAATGTCAATTCTTTCTTAGGTTTTTCTAGGAAAGACTGGGGGATATGACATGGATGGCAATGAATTACCACGCTTGGTATATGTTTCAAGAGAAAAGAGGCCTAAATTCAATCATCAAAAGAAAGCAGGAGCATTGAATGCATTGGTAAGCCATGCTTAAAAAAATTAAGGGTAACAAAAAGCTTGAGGAAGTTCTACAATTTTAGGGAATGATGTAGTCATGCAATTAACATTAGTGCAGAATTTTTTATATGTTTTTGTTCATGATTATGTCAAACAGGTCAGAGTGTCTGCGGTGCTTTCTAATGCACCTTTTGTGTTAAATTTGGATTATGATCATTACATCAACAATAGCAAGGCTATAAGAGAGGCAATGTGTTTCATGATGGACCCATTATTAGGAAAAAGGGTTTGCTATGTTCAGTTCTCACAGAGATTTGATGGTATTGACAACAATGACCAATATACCAATCAAACACATGCATTCTTTGATGTATGGCTTCTCCTAAAGTCTTTCTGAATTTCTCTTATGAATGAAACTTGTAATAAGCTAACTCTCTTCTCTTTTAGATTAACATGAAAGGTTTGGATGGTATACAAGGACCTACATATGTTGGTACAGGGTGTGTCTTCAGAAGGCAAGCACTCTATGGATTTGATGCTCCAAGAAAAAAGAAACGTCCAACCAAGACATGCAATTGTTGTGGATTGTGTTGCATGGGAAAAAGGAACAAGAAGAAGAAGTTGAAGAAACCCAAGTTTGAGATAATGGAGAGCAATCATAAAAGAGTACATTCTGAAGCATCTATAGTTGAAAATGCTTTGAAGTATATTGAACATAGTGCTGAAGGTAAAATTTTCACTTCTAGACATACTATATTCAACTTTCTAATCATTGTTAATACATGTTTACATAATAGCAATTATTCTAAGGTGAAAATCAAAGTAGAAACATTTTACTTTTTAAAAATAACATTCCTTAGAAGAAATTTTAAGGTGAAGTTTTGTTTGCCAAAATAAAGTTTTCTGTTTTTAAGTTTTATATTGAAAATAGTAAAAATAGAAAAAAAAAATTTACTTTCACTATTTTACAGTTTCTTGTACAAAATATTGGAAATATAAAATAAAAACAACGTAGCTTTTTTGTAAATAATAAAAAAAAACAGAAAATGTTCTCACAAACCAAAGTCACCTAAGGTTCTATGAATAAGCTTGGGAAGTTCTTTCCCAATGAGTTTGTAAATGCATCATCATCTAAACTAAACTAGTAAAACCTTGAATGTAGGCATAGAAGATGAAATTTCAGCTCAAATCTCAGATCAAAAGTTTGTCAAGAAATTTGGACAATCTCCTATTTTCATTGCATCTATTCAATTGGTGGATGGTGAGACACCAAAACATGACAACCTTGCTTTTCAACTTACAGAAGCCATACATGTCATTAGTTGTGGCTATGAAGAGAAAACAGAATGGGGAAAAGAGGTGTTGAAACCTTTCTGTTACTATGTTCTTCTAAGTCTCTTGTTAAATTTGTAAGTTATAACAATGGATTCATCTTTAAAAAACTTCTTTTAACCATTCAGGTAGGGTGGACCTATGGTTCTGTCACTGAAGATATATTGACAGGTTTCAAAATGCATTGTCATGGATGGAGATCTATATATTGTATTCCTCAAAGACCTGCATTTAAAGTATCAGCCCCAAGAAACCTTAGTAATGGTTTGCAACAAGTCTTTCAATGGGCCCTTGGATCTGTTGAAATATTCATGAGTAAACATTTCCCTCTTTGGCATGGATATGGAGGAGGACTAAAGTTGTTTGAGCGTATTTCCTACATAAATGCCACAGTATATCCATGGACATCAATACCTTTGGTGGCATATTGTACCCTGCCTGCTGTTTGCTTACTTACTGGCAAATTTATCATTCCTGAGGTATGAAGATTTTTGTGTGTTCAAAAGATCTTTTTAGTTTCCTAATTTCTTATTATGATTGCAAACTTAGTCTATATTGACTTGAAGCAACACATCACCTATCTCAATTTTCTACCCCTTTCTTGTCCCCTTAATTAAATAGTGACATGTGGTTAAAAAAGTAACACTCTTTAGTTTATTTTTTTTCTTTCTCCAAGTCAATTTTTAATTAGGGGATTGGAAGGGGACACTTTTTAATTGAGGAGAAAAAGAAAGGAACATAGGAAGGGGAACAAAAAGAGGGATAGGTGATTTGGTTCACAATTTTTGTTGCAAAAAATGTATCTCTGCTTATTCTCAACATTCTTGTTGGCATTGCAGCTCAATAATGCAACTGGCATGTGGTTTGTGTCTCTTTTCATTTGCATTTTCACTACAAGTGTGCTAGAGATGAGATGGAGTGGAGTTACAGTTGATGAGTGGTGGAGAAATGAGCAGTTTTGGGTGATTGGAGGGGTCTCATCACATTTACTTGCAGTGTTTTTAGGGGTGTTTAAGGTCTTGACAGGAGTAAATACAAACTTCATTGTGACATCAAAAGCTGGAGATGACAAGGAGAATTCTGAGATGTTAGCTTTGAAGTGGACCACTTTACTAATCATACCAACTACATTGTTGATATTAAACATAGTTGCTATAGTTGCTGGAGTGTCACATGCAATAAATAATGGCTTTGAGTCTTGGGGACCTCTACTTGGTAAACTCATGTTTTCCTTGTGGGTAATTCTTCATTTATATCCATTCCTCAAAGGCATGACAAGTAGACAAAACAGAACTCCTACCATTGTTATTGTCTGGTCAATCTTGCTTGCCTCTTTCTTTTCAGTCTTGTGGGTGAAAATTGATCCATTTTTACCCAAGACAGATGGTCCAATTCTAGAGGAATGTGGATTGGATTGCTATTAGCTATAAATTTTGATAATAGTTTCAATGCATACTAAAAAATGTTTGGCCATGGGTTATGGGGAAGATTGTTTGGCTTGTGGCCACTTTTGACTTCTAAGATTGTTTGTTTTATTCAAATCCTGACTCCTAGTTCAGGGATCTTAACATTACTTGGAATAACTTTTTGTATACAAGACAAATGTTTACTTGATTCTTTGCTCTTTTCTTTTTTACCAAAAAAGGTACAATGTAATGGTTGTTTCTGTACTATACTTTTAAATTGATAAAATATTTCATTTAGTATAATAATAAATTTATTGTGCATCCTTCCTCAAGGAAAAAAGTTCATGATGAAATCAAAATATTGAGATCTTAATATATATATATATATATATATATATATATATATATAGATAGATAGATATAGAAAGAGGGGGAGAGGGGAGGAGAGGGAAAGGATCAATTTATATAGATTTGAGTTGCATTAAATATTAATAATTTTATATAAAATATAATATTATCAATTTAATCAATAAATTATAATTATATTTTTTTTTATTATTTATATTAAATTTTATCAAAAATTGAACAATTATATGACTATGATTATAAAATTTTTATTTTTATATATTTTAAAATATGTATTACGTTAATTTTATAATAATATAAATAAAATATCAAAGATTTTTAAATTATTCTAAAATTTTATAGATATGATTTATATGCTAACAGTTAGTTTTAGAAAAAAAAATTAATCTAATGATTAGTTTTAAAAAAAAAATTATTCAATAAAAAATTGTTAAATGATGTAACTTTAAATATAACTCTCAGCAATATAAATTAATCATTCTTTTTTACGTATGCCTAAGAGTAAAATCATTTATATTTATATTTTTTTAGATATATTGTAAAAGTAAAATCATTTAGATTTATATTTTATAACGTATAATATTATTTACATTTTACTTAGATATAATATTAAAAAAAAAAAAAGCAAGCGGCAAGCGGACAACCGCTTGCCACCATACAAATGCACACCAATACATTGTATATAAAAGGGTGGAGCAGATTGAATTGCTCACGTTGCAATTCAATCTTAGAAAAAAATTAGGTAAAGTGAAAAGTTTGTTGGGGAAGAATTATATCGATCTTGAAATTTTAGGTAAAGAAATGAGACTCAAGGAATATAGGACTAGTTCTAAAGTTTCTTATTCTAGAATGAAAATTATTAATTGCATGATAAATTTAGGAGTTAAATTCAATTATATCTGAATTTAATTTTGGACAAAATTTAATTGTTATAAAAGTAATTCTAGGATCCCTTATTGTAGAATAATATTTTATTGAGTATGTGGTAATTTAAATTCATTTGTGATTATATTTAAATTTAAAAAATTATATAATTATAAACTGGTGATTGGATTAGTTAGTAATTAAATTAATTTTAGGTAAGGAAGTGTGATATAATAATTTTAGGTACCAAAAATATATACATATTTATTTATGAATTACGTTAATAAATTTTGTAGAAAATATAAAATGAGATACCTTAATATAAATTAATATAAATTATAAGAGTTATAATATTTACACTCGGAGTCGTAGAGAAATATTTTAAAATGGGACCTAATAATAGATTTAAGTTATATAGATATAATCCCATACAATAAATATAAAGGGGTATCCAATTAATAAATTTAATGGAAAAAGAGAACTATCTAGTATTTTATAAAAATATTTAAAATTTAATATCCTATTATAAGTAATATTTTTTCTTCAATACATATTTTTACAATATTTATAAAAATATAGTTAATATTTAATTGGCTCTATTTATATATAATTAAATCATTATATTTAAACTTTAGTATACGGAGATAAAATATATCACTATTGGAGAAACTTATATTAGCAGTTAACTTCCATAAAAATCATTGATATAAGTTTTGAGGGATAGTTATCGGAAGTAGGAATTCTGTTTAAGTTAATAGAAAATATATAATTAGACATAGATGATATATATATATATGTTCAGAGTTGAATAATGAATGATTGAGGACTATGAGGTCCTAACCCTTGAAAAGAAGGCAAGGCCTTCAATTGAAAGATAGAGATATAAATTAGAATAATTAGCTGTCATACATCATTTGCATAAAAGTGGTTTGTAAATTTAAAATGAGGATAATCTGCGAGCCTTTCTGTCAAAGGGAGTTGGAAAATCTAAGGGTCGGTTCACATGGAAGTAGACCGAAACTCATGATATCAGGAACTTCTGAGCCTAGGGTACGTGAACTAAGTTTGAGCCTCCAAATAGCCTGGGGTTGCTCCTTGTAGGCGGGACTGCTCTGGTCGGACTTAACCACCTCGACAAGATATTATCATTACTGGTCAAGCAATTTCGAAATGTTGTGGAATGCGGAGGATAATGATTTTAGTGTTGCTAAAGGCACCCTGTGGTAGAGATTGGATCCTAGTATCCCTATTATTTTAAAAGCTATGAAGATATTTGGACCCACCTGCATGTGCATACTGGAAGGATAACCAACTTTAAATTAGTGACGATTATTGTAGTATGTGATGCAATAATCTCAACTCATTCTTAAATCTGTCATCATAGAAACCTGTGAAACAAACTAGAATAATCTCGTTCATACATTACATAGAATAATTGTCTGCGGATAGTACCTTGTGAATGTCAACGAACTCATTCGTTCTTTTTGTTAAAATATAACTTAGCGCACTACTCCTTTTCATTATTCTTACTTGAATAAAATGTCTCACTCCTTTCTATTATATTCTATATGTATACTTACGACTATTTAGTAAGTTGACAACATGGATCACCCTCGTTCCGACGTTGAAGTAATCATTGACGTGGAGAATAGATAAGAAATTCTGACTTTATGACCAAGGGAGACGACTATAATGCCGAAGTACCAACTCGAAGAAGAGAAGCGGATCCTTCTAAACTTTAGTTTAGATAGAAAATATATATAATGTTGTACGCACATATCTTATCACCTCAATCATAGTATCCTAGACTATTTATATTTTGGAATAGTGAAACGATATAATGTGAATGAGTGAATGAGGATATATATATATATATATATATATATATATATATATATATATATATATATATATCATAAGTTTGTTTATTTAAATATACGTATGATTGTAAGATCAGATATATCATGAACGCACGACTATTCTGTACTAATACATGTACATAAAATATATGTGTAGATAACGTGAAAAGAATATAAATAATCTAAGAATTATGATATTAAACATTTAAAAAATACTTATAGTTAATAAAAAAATAGAATGATATTCACCATCATCATGAATTTATTTGGCTGTCGTATATATTGGGAACAAAGTGAATCACGAAGAATCACAATGATATGATAAAGCTAGAAAGAGATAATAAAAAAAATGTTAATAATACACATTTTGTAATACATTCTTTAACACACTTCTAATAATTTAATTTTTAAAACATAAAAATAATCATGTTACAAAGCAAATATTTTAACTTTTTAAAAATTTAATCAATTATAAAAAATGTATTAAAAATATTTAAAAATGTCGTAAACATCTCTCAATAACGAATGCGTATGTTCTGCACGATTTGTATTGATGAATTGAGGTGTACGAGTTATTTCCAAATCTTGAATTCAACTTTCGTACAAGTACCTTCAACCATCAATTAAACAATTTGCATTCTACCCGTCTTCCTATTAAATCGTAAGAGAACTTACTTTGAGAGAACAAATTTTCATTTCAATAAATATTCTTTAATTTTATAATTTTTAAAATGAAAAACAAAATAATAGATTAGCATAAAGTTAATATCCTAATCTTTTGTTTATTTTCATAAACATTTTAAAACTCTTAATTTAAAAATAAATAATTTATCTTCCCTTTTTCACGAGAACTTCACCTCCAAACATACTCTAGTAGCCGTATATAGATCAGTAACAGATTTGTATTAGATCTTGCATGGCCCAATTGAGTCATTAGAATATATTTGACAGCCCTCACCTCGGGGTACCTCCCTCTCTCTATGCCACCCCCACAAAATGGAGTGGGGACTGGAAAGAAAATTACAGCAAATTTTGAGGTAGCAGCAGGTTCAAAATTACAATTGAAAGGGAACAATGACAGAAAGGAACTTGCCCAACTTGGGAACATACACCATATTTATTTTACTACAGATTCAAGGACAAGAGAGACAAAGAAAAAGCCTATATTTTCTGCTATCTTTCTTGAGTACAACAGATTAAATGTGCTGACTCTATATACATAAAATGAAGCCTATGCCTTTCCAAGGACAATTGTAGCTCTGCGTCCTTGATTCTTCATAATCATTGATGAGCAAAATAATACCTTAATACATCACATCTGGAGAAGATTATTCACAGTAACTGTGACTGAATGTGTCCGCTGCAAGTCCTGCAAGTATCAAACACTTTAGATTCTTATGTCTACTACATCAGGTATGCATCTACATAATAAAATCAAGGAACCAAAAATAAATGAACCCACTCAACTATAATTTAATTGCAACTACACCTCATACACATACAATATCAGGAAAATAAACCCTGAAAACTTCTTGAAACTTGGAATCAGCGCCTTCATCCAAAGTCTATCAATATCTTTTCTCAAAAGCTATATCAAAAAGCTACCAAACAAAGTGATAATTTCCTCAAAATAGATTGAACCAAACATGTTCTTAAATTCATTTATGGAGAAATTTTTTATTCAGATAGAAAGAAATAAATGTCTAGGTTTTCACTTGCAATATTGAAATTCCCATTCTATCCTAGCTCTATTCATCAGCACACCTCTAAAGTCCAACACCTAAGCTAAATCAAAACCCTACTACAGGTTTTGATTCTCATGGGTTCAGCTAGTAAGGCAACAAGTTCCCTTGGTTTTGGTGGATATCATTAGCAAAAAGTTGTTTCATTTCAAGGACGGATATGAATGGGTTCAGCATTCTGATGTGGTACCCAGTGATTTCATATATACAGTAATTCTGAATGATGAGAGGCTAAATGTGTCAGAGTTCCAATGATTACATGGCTGCTTTTTTGGTAGAATAGGTGGAGAGACAAGCATTTTAGGATGCTTAACAGAAAGCACTGGTGACAATCTGAGATGATGACAATTTTCAGCATTATTTTTATTATTTTGTCCATAGAAGCATATTTTACCCTCAAGAAGTTGAAAAGATGATATATATATATATATATATATATGTATATGCTCGTAAAAGTAATCAAATGTTTGTCTCATGATAATAATGCCATTATTTCATTGAGACAGAATATGGTAGATAAGTCATACATTGAGAAAGTTTGAGGATCTACTATCTAAAACAAATTTAGTTGCAAGCAACAGTGACAATTAAGCGAAGTTGAGGGTTTCTGACAGACCGTGAGTTATCCCTCAAATTACTATAGTCTAATCAGTCTATTTGAGAATAAATAAAGACAAGGCAGTACGTTAATGTCTCATGTAAGCTAGAAGGAAGAAGTTGAATGAAATGTGCAAGGAAGGTGCTTCCAGGAAGGGTGTATGAATTTTGTCACAGAAAACTATTAAAAGCAGAGAAAGGGATAGATACAAGAAGCCATTTGGTATGTTTTCCAGGGCCTTTGGGCAGGAAGGTTTGCCAACCATCATAACTGAGTCGGTTCTATCTCTATTTTCTTTTTTCTTCTTATAGAAGAGTGTAATCCATCTTCCTGGTACACTTGATATGCATCAAATATCAGGAGCACAGGTGTGGTAGTAAATATCTACAGTGTACATTTTCAGCAATCCTATAAGTTCGCTTGCATTTTCACCCGCTACTGGATCATCCATTTTCAGATATATGAAACAGCTAGATAATAAAACAGACTGACCAATACATGTAATCAAAAGAAAAACAAAAGAAATAAATAGCATTTTGTAGACTAGTTACCCCCACAGCCCATTTTACTCAAGTTTTTCCTGTCACTTCAACCCTAACAAATCCTATCTATCATTTTTATAGAATGATATCAGAGCACTCGATTTACTGTACCCATCAATACATGCTTGTCCAAGTATTAAGCAAGTCATAAAATGCAAATGATAGCATTAGCCATAATAGACTGCTTTATCAAATCAACAAATTTCCACCATTATAGACTTCGGTTACACTAAATAAAAAATAATACAACAAAGAAAATCAAGAATACCAAGCCACTATAGACACACTCTAAACAGACATGTCACCTACCTGACATATTATAACAGCATCTTAAAGTACAGTTACTTTGTCAACTGCATATTTTGGCCATCAACCATCATGTATACCCAATATTAAATGCTCAGACAAAATTACTCCAATGAAATGGGAAGGATTTTGAAGATTAAGGCACATTATGTATTGCAAAAAATCCAAAACACACCTGGAATATCATGTCATCGGGAATATGAGGTAGAACCTCCCGTACAGTCTCAGCCATGGCAAGTATATTTGCCACATTATCATTTGCAGATTGTGAAGCAGATCTTATATGTAAACCACCAGTTCCTCCTGGCGATCTTCCACCAGGGGAAGGAACAGTTGGATCACTTGCAGAAGCCTGAGAGGGATTAATGGGCCAAAGGTTCCAAGCACCATCTTCAAAGGCAGTCTGAGCATAGGTTTCTCCAACAGATGCAAGATGTCTCATCATCATTTGAACTCTTCCCAATCCAACTGTTCTGATAGCGGTAGAAGGACCAGCTCCATCAACACCTTGATTTGGCCAAGAATGCAACCAACCTGAGTCCAGCCCTGCACCCCTAGATAAGAAAAAAGTATAATCAGTAAAACAGAATGCATCAATACATGCAAGACAACATATCTATATATTTAGACTGCAGCAGGCAACTAATAAGGTTGTCAATAAAAAGTAAAAAAAGGTAATCAACCATTCTTGCAATAAATAAAAAATAAGAGGAAGTTAGCTAAATAGTACTTCCAACAGATGGATATAATATTATTGTCAAGTCAGTATCCTTAAGTTATCTTGATTGAAAATATATACTTTTAAGAGTCCAATAGATGGGTACAACTAAATTTCTCCATATAAAATATGAAACTGCAATGAAAAAAAATGTATCATTTGAGGTCAATAAAAAGATTTTTTTATTCTCCTTCCGATGCTTGTGTTTGTAGTATTATTTGATTTGAAACCCAACAGCTAATAAATTTCTCTTCCAAGTCTTTTTCGAAGATAAAAGTCTGTAGAGAGAAAATTTTGTCCCCCTCCCTCTACTTCTTAAAAATATCTTGCATAGAATAATAGGGCTAAATAGCAACATCCCCTGATATCCATATCATGGGTTCTCAAAGTTCAGAGTCAAATAGTCAGCTTTTTTTTTCACATTGAGAGTTGGCAAGGCAAATTCAAAATCAACTTTGCAATTTTTTTCTAGCCCCAAGTTTCACCTACATCAGCTTTTTAAAACACCTTTTATACATCTTTTCAAAGGTTTTGGTAGAACAAAGGAATATAAGATCCTGCTGCAGTGTCCTCATTTTTCAGGGTTGTGGTGTTTATGGATGAAGCAAATATTGTTCATAGATCTCCAGCAGAGATTCCATTCTTGCACCTTTCATTGAAGGAGTTATTTTATTGGCTTCCTCAAGGATTTCAGCTCACAGGATTTAAAGATGTTTAAGGAGTTGAGCTGATTTCTTTCCTTCTATTATTTGTGTTGTCATTTGTTTGGCAGCTGTGTTAGGCAGATTTTATATCTTCTTTACTTCTATTAATAACTGTTCAAAATTACCATTTTAAAAAATAAATAATAACAGCAATAACAGCAAGAAGCAAAGAAGAGACAGAAGGTCATGTAGCGCTGAGTATAAGATTGAACCTCCAAGGAACACCTTCAGCAGTGTTTAGTGTCTGATTTGGATACAATCCAGTAGGCATGGTATGTCTAGCAGGGTTTGGCCGATCAAATCCTGCACTAATTTGGCGTGCAAGTTGCTCATCACTAGATATTGCCCCAGTATTGGAGTTTGTTTCATTTTCTGGCCCGGCTGCAAAAAGTGGCTTCCGGCATGTTGGACAAGTGTAAATATCAGTCAAGCCTTGATCCAACCTAGAATTGAGCAACCAATATTATCTCACTCAAATTAAGCCAAATAAATAAAGCATAAAGTCCATAAAATCAATCATACCAAGATCTCAAACATGCAAGATGGAAGAGGTGATTGCAGGTTAGCTTTTTAGCCCTAGCCATGGGTTCCTGATGTAAGCACATTCATAATATTATTCAAAAGAATATCCAACCAATAACAATTACCAGGATCAATCATAAAGTGAGCGAGACAGATTATCATACTCTACAAATAGCACATTCATCATCATATGCTCTTAGTTCCTCGGCTGTTGCATCAGGAAGAGCAGCATGAAGTGCTCCTAAAGCTATCCTTAGCCTGATAAAGCCTTTTATGCGATTTATTATTGCACTAAGCAAAGCCTGCTCAAAACAACATAAATGAATACAAATAGTATAACATGCAAATGTCAGTAAAATCTATATGGATAGTCAAATTTGTGCAGAATTAAGAATGAAATAATTACACAAATATTTACACGTATATTTAGAAATAGCACTGCATCTACAAGATGGAAAGCCATGCCATGAAGCCGCCATATATACAAGTAATGGCCAAGTGCCATAAAAAACGTTGCCATGTCTAGGAAAAACCCCAAGTTTCGAATAAGAATTCCCTTCCATTCCAATAATGAACCTGCAGTTACATCACCTTAATTAGGAAGCTAGAATTAAGTTCGTCCAAACAAACAGAGAAAAGGTTAATAGATAGGTTATCACTAGTTATGAAGCCAAAAGAGAGAGAGAACAAAACAAGTTCACGAAAAATCAGGTTATTTCAGCAGTATTTACTATATTATGGACAGCAAAACAAAATGGAAAGAATGGAAGAACCTAGGTATTCTGAATCTGAAAAATAAAAACTGAATGAGAAAGTTGTAACACACCATATCTGCTGTCACTAGGTAATTCTCTGGTAGATATTAGCATTAATATAGCTTAAGGAAAAACTCTCCTTTACAGTGACAAATTTCTGCTTAGTAACAGAAATAGAGCATAATGAACAGTACAAAAAAGTACCGCAGCAAATAAAAAAAGAACAATATGTGTTGACTTCACAGACTCTTCCTTCCTTGACCTAAGCCATCAAACCCTTTCCAAAGTTCAGGTTGCCTCCCCCACTCCCTTCCTCCTCCTTATTAACATTTTATTTACTCTCTTATCATTGCAGAAATTTCCTGTCCATTTCCCTGCTGCCACATGTACAATCTGTTAGACTCTCCCTCCACCACTTCCTCTTTACTCAGAACAGTATTTCTCCCCTCCCTCTCATACACACATACCAGCCCATTTCCTTTTTTCTTTTTCTCTTCTAGTATATATGTCTTAAAGGCTCATCATTCTCACATACCAAAACAACCATAAACCACCAGTAAGGAAATAGATGTGGCCAGAAAACCACACTAATGAAACCAAGTTTTTCCTACTTTATGCAATCAAATCATGTCTTAAGAAACCATGCTTTATACTGTCATGCACACAAACTGTTAGAATCCAATTGCATGGTATGGCAATTGAGTCCCACATTGGAAGTATGTGATTGTGGGGTGTGATTTCTCAAGTCCTGGGCTTTCCGACTACAATGGCTAGCTTTGGCAGTGCAATTCTCCCAAGGTTCTTATCGCAAACCAGTGAAAATTAGTCTCTTTTGTTTAGACAAAAGAAAGAACTTTTAATTCAGAAGATAGTAGTAATTTATTTATATTGCAAACCACCACAGTAAAGAGAAGATCCAGGGGGAAAGGTAGAGACAAAATTTAAATTATCTATAGAGCACAAAGATACATATTCTTAATATTCCAACCATATTGATGAGCTATTAGAAGTTTAAAAATAGATTTTTATCCAAACTACCTGCAGTTAATGAGTCAAGCAGTTTAGGTGTTCGGAAATCACTGCTATTGCAAGCCGAATGATGAAGCCATATGTCAAGCAACTGAAATCCATGAACTAAAATGGCCTACAATTCATATCACATACAAAACAACATTAAACCAGGCATCACTACCTCATCGGAAGCTAAACAGATGATATGAGTGTATCTCAAATCTGCAAATATGCATTCCAAATACCTGTAGGGTCTCAAAAGCAATACTGAAAGGCTCAAAGAATAGTAACAGATACATAGAGGACCCATGTGTTCTATATATTGCCAGACAAACCCTTATCCTAGGAGCATAAAAATGAATGTGTCAGAAGCATTTGAAAGCAATAATATTACAAAAGTAATGGCGATTGTTTCAATCTTCATGAAAATTAAATCTAAACAGGTGCAAAGCAGATTGATTACACAATAAATTAAAATAGGAAAAGCATAAATTCTAGGAATGTCTTTTCATAATTGAAGTTATATTCATAATTATAATTTATTCAAAATCAAAATATTCTTAATTAAAACTCAAAAGTTTAACATACATTCACCATTAATTTAAGCTATGAACTAAGGAATGAAGTTAGAAAAAAAAAAGGAAGATGATGGATTTTTATACAAAAAACTGTAACAGAAATTGGTGGAATTTTGGGAACTATATAGTGTGGTGGAGAACACAATACATAACAAAGATTATAAAAAGCATGCCGCAGATGCATTAGTAAGTTGTAGCAGTTAAGAAAGGCCCTGTTATCACTCCTGTTTTTCAAACCACAAAACAGAGGTTTGAGGTGTATAGGGACGCCAATAAAGTTAATTCCCAAAAACAAACTGATAATAGCAATGTCACAACGTGTATAAAGTAAAAGCTGTCTGTGCATGCACTTGTACTAGAAATAGATACACCAACAAAAAAGCAAAGATGCAAAGACAAAAAGAATTTAAAAAAAAAAAGGTAGAAAGAAAGTTATTGTGGTAGACAAAAAAGACAACAGGAAAAAAGAAAACAAAAACAAAAAAAGAAGATATAAAGACAGAAAGGACGTTGTCATGCAAACAAGGGTCAGTCAGGAAAAAAATGGGGAGAGCTTGGTTGGAATGTGTGTGGGCTATCAGGGTTTGGCCAGAAAGTGGAGGTTTTGAGGTGCAAACAGGGAATAGCAGCACTATCCTCCACAATATGGTCATAATTTCAGCTGCTATTTGCACGACACCAAAATGAACTGCTATGAATGAGTTTCTTGTAGTGACCAGCAGCCACAATGCTCCGCTGTGGCACAATAGCAGCATTGTCTGCTGCTGTTGATAACTGAGTGGCTCAGTTAGCAAACCGAGTTCCATATGAGCAGACTTTGCCTACAGTGCAGGGATATGAATAAGGAAGCACTCTGTGGCCAAGGCAAATGCTACGCCTGAGCAGGGACTAGAGGAATCTCCAGCATTGTAATAATGATAATAGCAATGGTAATAATATGAACAAGTGGTTTTAGAAAAACAGAGCAAGTAGTACCAGAGAACATCAACCAAGAAAACAAATAACAGTGCTGAATATACACGAAGATATGTCCAGGGAGTAGCAGATGGCGATGCATTCAGTCGCTCCAAACGATCTCTAGCCAAAGCTTGAAACATCTATGCCATATGTAAAACAAGTCAGAACAAGCTACTGATCACTGGTTTCATTTGTATATATCAGATCTCAACAGAATTATTTCCATTTGTTTTCCTTTAGTATAATATATACCTTTAAAGAACAAAGCACAGTCAACCAAGTTGACCAAAGACCTGCCTGATAAATTGTTGGTGGCACAATCAGCGGTAAAAATGTCCCCTGTTCATCCATCATTGCATATAAAAACACTTTAGTGCAATTTATGACTAATAAGCATCAAACAGTTCCTAAATTACATTTAAATTTTTCAAAGTTGACACTGGCTGCACACAAATGTTTTTCTATCAGTAAAATTCAAACAAACTACTGATAATTTTATAATGCCAATAAACGACACCATTATGCAACAATAAAAAGTAAAAATTTGAAGTAGATAACGTCAATAACGATGATGATGACAACAGACATGTTTTCTTTAGCATCCTAACAAACCAAACTGGATAAAATAAACAGAAAATACATTCACAGCAAATATTCTCTGCCACTTACGATAAGATATGTCACAATATGGGTTGATGATATGAACTATCTTATCAAATCTATCTAAAGCACAAATCTTAGGAGCAATTTCCAAACACCAAACCAACTATCAACAAAAAATTCTATCTTCAACAGAAGAAAACAAAAGCGAGGTGAGAAAAGAGATGCTCAATCAATGCAGAAACTCCAATCCATAGATTGGAAACACTAGATTCAATGATAAAATATTTTAAAGAAACAATTACCTTAGTAAACTTCATTGTTAATAAAATAATCAGAATAAAGTCGCACCGTGACACATTTCGTAAACCAGTGAAACAGAAATGCACTAACCTTGTAAATGACATAGTTAATGAGGCGTTCAATCAGTTTACGTGTTTCAGATGGATACAACTCCGTGAAGAATATAGCCTGCAAGTGATAAGAGGGTCAATAAACAATAAGAACTCTTATTAACTAATAAAAGAAATTAACATGATCTATAAATAAAGCTACTTATCTCATCCTCTATCCTAGTTTGTAATGATGCAGGAGAAACTCTTGAAATGAGGTTAAGAAAGCAGCTATATTAAATTCTATTATTGTACACATACTCTGCCAGAGCATTGAACGTACAGGAAGCCACCATGGATCCAAATCACACTTTGGCATAATACAGAATTCTTAATATTAGTAATTAGTAAATACGGCTCAATATAACAAACTCACCTTGAGACAAAGATTGAGAAGGATAAATACATTAATCGCACAATTCACCAGAAGCCCAATGGTGGTGTACAAACCCAAAGGCAACTCAATGTCATGGTTGGCATTGTCCAAGTGAATTAAATTCCAGCCAATTAGTCCATCTGATTTAAGTTTATCCAAAGACAAGTCTGTGCAAAACTGCAGACCCACAAAGCTTAACACAGTAGAAACTGCCGAAATCGTTATCAACCTCAAAGCCATTAGTACTAACTTCAGCCTCTTTGCCAACAAAAATCTCCTGGATTTTCATCTGACTTTAATTATCACCGTCCTTTGCCCATCATAAATATGGTTCAAAATCCAATGGAACCAGAGGGCAAAGTAGATAAACCAGCTCAAAATGCCCCCGCCATTCTGTTACTGATTTACCATCTCAGGTCTCCAGATGAAATAGGATACCCTAACAGAAAAAGAATGAAGAAGTGATCAGTTAAAATGCCTACCAAAAACAGGTTAAAAAAATTCAAAATAGAAAACCCTGAACGCAGAGAAGGTAATCCCATACTCACTTCCAAGGAAAACACTTTGCACAACCAAAAGTAAAAGGTAATTTTTTTCAATTTTGCAACCACTAGATCAATTGCAGCAATCAGAGTCAGCACATATGAATTTTGCATTTTCCCTAGAGAATTATCAATACCCAAAATTGCAAAACGACTTTACTTCCGTTTCCAATTCAATACACATGAAGAAAACGAAATTAACACAATCCAATTTCTCCCCGCACATAAAATCCACCCACCCATCAATGAGATACCCTAATCAAGCTCCAAACTGTAGAAACCCTAAAATCAGGTCGACAATTTGCAACGAAACGAGACAACCCAACAAACTCAAATCAACCACAATATTCAAGGGGAAATTAAAAAATGAAAACAAAACATTTCCTTTTTTTGTGTGTATCGAAATGAATAAACGCAAAAGCAAAATTCAGAGAAAGGAATGAGAATGAAAAATGAACGGAACCTGACTCGATCTAGGAGGAGGGTGACGAAGCGAGGGTTGGGGTTTCTGCAATAACCATTCGCATCAAAATCAAGACAAAGACAGAACAGAGAGAGAGAGAGAGAGAGAGAGAGAGAGAGAGAGAGAATTTAGGTAGAAAGAGATTGAAAAAGAAAAAGAGAAACTATATATATCGTGTCAATAGTTTTGTAGGACTTTAATTTAGGTTATATGGTACTTTGTAAAATTAAACGGAAAAGGGTTAAATTAAAATTTTGATTAATTGATTTCATTCTTTCTGTAACTTCTTATTTTCAATTATTCTTGGTGAAAAACTTTTTATTTTCAAGTCAATTTTTGCATTTATAAATATAAATATTTAAAAACATTTGAATCGAGACTTTCGATTAATTTTGTAAGGCTATCGTTAACTAGTATTCTTTTAAAAGTTTCACACTTGTTAAGGTAAAAATAAAAATTATTAAACAACAATTAAATAATTATTTGATTATTTTTAAAAAATTTATTTATTTAATAAAAAAAAACTAGCAGAAGAAGTGCTTGATTAGGAAACTTTATTTGAAAAATTGATTACTTTTAAATCTCATTTAATAAATTAATAAAAATATCATATGACTTAAAAATTAAAAATGAAAACGATATTTTTATTTTATCCGTATTAATTTTAAAAAAAAAGTTTTCCTCTCCTCGAATTAATATCCTTATCTTTAATAGATTGTACGTACATGCTTAGTTATTAAACTTTTTGAATTGTGTAAGAACATTCTTATCTATTAGCAATAATAATAATAAATATATTTAAATATAAAATTAATCTTTTATTATATACATGGATAAGTATGTTATTTTAATAGTGAAAATTATTTGTAGTCGTTATATTTTTTATTCTTGTATTTTTTTTAACAAATTTTTTTTACCAAACAAAAAATATTGATTATTGGTTTTTTTTAATTAATTTATTTATTATTTTTCTACTACTAATGATTCAATTATCTATTTTTTATGAATTTTTTTAAAATTACTTATAATTAGGGATAAAAATCAATCAAATTAGTCTATTTTATTTAAAATTTATTTAATAAATAAATAAATATAAATTTATTAAAAAAAATTAATAGATAAATTAGGTTTAAATTTATAAAAAATATATTTAAATATATAAATTTATTATAATTATATAATTTATTTTAATATATATTACAGTATATAATATATAAGATATATAATATATAATTTTTAAAATACATAAGATAGAAGATATATAATATACAAGAAATATAATATATAAGATATAAAATATATGATATATAATATGTATTTATATATTATATTTATATTTATATAATGTAATATAAATATATATATATATATATATGTTATATTTATTTTAAGATATTAAATTTGTATTTTTTTATTATTTATCTATATAGGTTTTAAGTTTATTTATTAATTTTTTTATATTATAAACTTTTAAACGGACTTGTAAGCTTGATAGGCCTTAAACAAATCAATCTTTGACAATAAAAAAAAAGTCTATGATAAATAACGGATCCAAGCTCAAACATAAAAAATTTTAAACAAAATATATTTGAACCATCAAAGTACTTATTTCCATCTCTACTTACAATCTCACAAAAGTTTTACCCTCTATATTAGGGCATCATTCATGCCTATTAACATGTCGTTGCATGAAGGAGGGGGAATAGCAAAAAAACATAGGTCTTATTCTGTAATATGGTGACAAGAAACAAACAAATATATGGTCAATGTGATAAAATAAACCTTTTTCATCATAACCTTATTCGTCTAGATCTAGTGGATAAAAATAGACTAAAACCTATGATATACCTAGCTAATGTTGTCTTGGAAGAACTTTGTCTTTCATGAGATGATACACCAGTCATCTAACTCTTTGGTGGACATATTGATTTCATCATAATGACGAGCAAACTCAAGAAACTTTGGAAAATAATGTCTAATTTTGAAATCATGGACATGGGAAATAGGTTCTATATGGTGAAGTTTAATCTAGAGTCTGGCAGGGATAAGTTATGGAAGGTAACCCTTGGATAATTTATGACCATCTAGGGAGGTCTTTGGATTTTATCTCTACAAAGGTGAAAGTTGACAAAACTTTGGTGTGAATATGATTTTTTGGGTTAGATATGTTATATTATGATGAAAGTGTACTCTTTGCATTAACTTCCATCATTAGTCATCCGATTTGAGTAAAGATCAATACAATCTAATGCACATGGGAAATGTTTGCTAAAGTGTGTATTAAACTAGAAGTAGCTTGAGTACGAAAAAGTGAAATGAGTTGTGTTTACTTACATAAGCACTTCTATCTTCTTATTTAAGACCTCTATCTAACTGACCAATGGGGCGTTATGATCCACTTGATACATTCTCCATGGTTGGGGGTCCCTTTTCTTCACATGTTTATTAGCAGGCCTTCACTAGTTGTTATGAGCAGCCAAATTCCCTATGATTGTCGATGCATCCTCATAAGGGTTATGTAGAATGCTTCTTGCAGATGCTACATCTAGTACAACTCTATTGGCATATGAGAAGCTATTATAGAAGATATGCATAAGATCAGGTGTTTTGGTACCCATGATGTGGGCATTTTCAAAGAAGATTATGGAATTGGTCTCATGCCTCATACAAGGACTCGTTCTCATATTGTGTGAAGTATGTAATCTCCATTAAATCTTATATTGCATGGATTATGGAAAACATTGTGTTAAAAAGAGACACTATAATTGATCTCAGGTTGTAACGGATCCTTCTGATAGGGAATTCAACCAATCATTCACCTTCTCAATGATGGAGAATGAAAACAATTGTAGACTAATAGCATCTTGTGATATGTCATTCATCCTGATAGTGTTCATCAACCTCAAAAAAAAAATTGGTGTGGAAATATGGATCCTCTAAGGCCATTCCTCTGAATTGAAATGAATTTTGGATAATGTTAATAAGGGTTGCTTTAATTTGAAGTTTTGAACACCTTAAGTGATGAGATAGATATATTGCTTCTGAGGCTCTTATTTGTAGGGGCCATGTAGTTTAGCAATATTCTTCACCCTTGCATTATCGTCTTCCTCGCTCTGGCTTCTCAACTTAACTTTCTAGCTACTCTTTCTATTTCAAGGTTAATTTATAGGCTGAAGGTTTAAGAGTCGATTAGCATAAACAAAAATAGTAGTATGCATAGGTATTTCAAAGAATAATTTCCTTTTTTAAAATTATATATTTTTTATTTTAAAAGAAACAATATATATAATAGGAAAAATTTTATATATATATATATATATATATAAGTATTTACAATCAAACGTCAAACATCAAAGATTATTGAGGAATAGTTCCGATAATAGCTCCAAAACTTGTTGACATAAGTGTAAAACTATTTGTTAAGTTTTTACCTATGGGCAAGTATACCCATTATTATAGAAAGAGAGTATTTAAGATTTCAATATTGATCTCATAAAGATTATGTCAACAATCTATAAGAGAAGTTTGAATGCTTTTGATCTTATTAAAAAAGGGTTGTGTGCAAGTTTAAAATATGAATAAGTTTCAAAAGATGAAAAATAAAAGAACACTATCCAAGTTATGGAAAAACATGGAACTTTGAACTTGTAACTACTTACTTTTTGTTGTAAAAATTGTGTATTTCAAAATAGTTTTAAATATTCAAATTAATATTATTAATTTAATTTTAAATATTTAAATTAATTTAAATAATTATCATTATAATTTTAAGATATTTAGAATTATTACTAATTATTTTAAATTTAAATTATGAATCAATTGTTTTAATTATCCATTAATGGTAATTATATTTTAAAAGTTGACCGTTGAGAAATTATTACGACATAATTTTTTGCCGTTTTGAATTTAATTTCTGACCGAAATTTAATTTCTAGTCATATTGGTTGCCCTAAAAATCTTCTATATATACCATTATTTCTTATGGGTTAAACAGATGTGAAATTTCTTACTAGTTCTGTTCCTGAATAATTCAGAAGGGGCTGTTGTATCCTGGGGGATAACGCCATGGGCGAACAAATCCTTGAGGGCAGTGTCATCACACGTCTCAGCCTACGAGACATCGTCAAACTTCTCCAACACTTTTACCCTCAATTCCTCCTTATGAATGAATTAGAACATTAATTACATCTACTAAGACTATCACTACTCAATGATCATGCAACAGTAATAATTTTTCTTTTAAATACTACCACAATGATCATGCAAGATAGATGAATAAGAGAAGTATAAAACATATGATACTATTAACTACTGTTTAATTAATGAACTAGTTAGAAACCTAGTATTTCAATTTATCCTCCAAAACCCTTAAATTCGGTTATCTTATAGTTTTTTCAATTTGGGGATGGTACGATTGTCTACCTCCAACCAACTTATAGATCAACAAAAGTGACTAATTTCTATTAATGGATTAAATATAACAAGACAACACAATTGGATAAATAAATGTCATCATTCATAACAATAACATATAATTATTCATAGGGGAAAACTGGGGTTGAAGTAATTACATCACAAGATTCACAAAGACCTCGTGAATTATGAATTAGTTACACATGAAAAAAATTAACCCTAAAACATACATAACCTAGAAGTGACTAATTTCTATTAATGGATTAAATATAACAAGACAACACAATTGGATAAATAAATGTCATCATTCATAACAATAACATATAATTATTCATAGGGGAAAACTGGGGTTGAAGTAATTACATCACAAGATTCACAAAGACCTCGTGAATTATGAATTAGTTACACATGAAAAAAATTAACCCTAAAACATACATAACCTAGTCCTAGGTTGCCAGTAAGGCTGACAATCAACTCTATGACTACATTATAAAGAGATTCATTTCACCAAGATCCTACATGAGGACACCAAAGGAGGAATCAATAATGGAGAAGTTAGAGGTAGAAAATGAAAGAAATGTAAGATTGTGTCTAGTGTATTGAGAAATCTGGAGGTGTGTGAGATATGTCAAAAATGGTTCTCTCTATATGGAGCCTTCTTTTTATAAGCGTAGATTAGGGTTTCAGTTGTCGTTGATTGGGTTGATCTAGTTGCTTCCTCCATCATCGCGGTCGCTTTAGGTCATTTACAACATCATTAGGGCTAACTAAGATCTTTTGTGCCACTAGGCTTGATGTGGCTTGTTTCTAACGCCTCCCAATTTTGCCACGACATGCTCAGGTCTACACAACTATATCGGATTTCTCATTTTACTACGGAGGTTTCATGACCGGCATCACGACGGGATGGCGAACAAAAACTTTTAATTAAAAAAAACAGAGGAGTCGCCACCAAAATTTATTAAAGGAAATTTTGGAAAAACTTAAAATTGTGATCTTTGAACCTGTTTAGGTTCGGGAGTTATTTACGCATAGGGAAGACATTAGCACCCTACGACGTCCATTAAAATGGTTACCTTCTAATTAACTATGTAGGATACCATTAACTTTCAAAAAATTTATTTCACTCAAATAAAAACTATTTTATTGATTTGTGTTGTTAATATGTAAGTTAAAAAATTTCATTTATTTATTTTATGAAATAAACGAAGAAGAAGACCTGAAATTTTATTTAAGAAAAATTTAGAAAATCTTCTTTTTTTTTATCCTTTTTAAGTTCTTGAAAGGAAATGCATAGGGTTCAAGGTAGCAAATGACTACTCAATAAACCCTTACAAATCAAAGGGTGTCAAAGGTGGATCACCCACTCAATCAACACCGCTTGACCCCTCATATGAAAGGAAAAAAAAGTGATCAATCAAAATTCACGAAGAGATGTTTCAAGTTAATTTTAAAATGATTAGGATATTAGGGAATTTCACAGATCAGTTTTGGAAATCGGGAACATGTATCGTCATATTAAAAACCAAACAACAAGGATCAAGTAATAGATTCTATACATCAGGAAATAAAAACATGAGGCAAAACAAACAGAGGACAACGAATGAATATTAGGAGGCATATTTTACATGTCAGAATTGAAAATTGGGAAAACAAGCCACAAAACAGGATAAAGATATTACCTAGTTTCGAAGCTTGGATCTGATTTGCCCTCCCTTGTTGCTCTCTCCTTGCTATGTATGACGTCCTCTGTCTACTACTCTTTCTCACGTATGTCTCTGTGTGTATCTCCACATGTATGTATGTGTCTTTTTCTGATATGTTCCTTCTTATTTATATGTCTTCCCTGTTACCTAAAAGTACTCTGTCACTATCCCACTCACTGTAATCACTACCCCACTTCCTATGTAACTGCTCTTCCACTATCCCCACTAAACAAAAACTGACTGCCACTATCCCCTACCTATTAGAAAAAATAACCTCCCTTTATCCTATTATTTTATTTAATTAATAAAAAAATTATCTTTTATTTTTATTTTTTTAAATTTATAAATATGGACAAAATTAGTTATTCACAATTGCTCATCTTTACAAGTTTCTTATCAAATAATAAGAATAACAAAGTTTTTCATATTATTATTATAAGAAATTTGAAAAGAAGTGAATTAATTTTGTCTATGGTAAAAAAAATAATAAAATAAAATAAAAATTCCTGTGAGTCAATTTTTGACAAAATGTTTGTGCAGATTATGAACGTTGCAAAGAGATATTTTGCACCATAAACGCAAAATTTTAATGATCTTGGGGTCTAGAAGATATATGAATACTGATAATGCAGAGGTGCAAGGACCCTTGGAATAGAGTGGGTGCATGGACTCTTGGAATGAAGTGGGTAAGTGGACCCTTGTAACGAAATTGGTGTGTGGACCCCAGTAATGAAGTGGGTGCATGGACCCTTAAAATGCAGAGGCTCCGTGAACCCTTGGAATGAGGTGGTGGGTGCATGGACCCTTGGAATCAAATGGGGTGCGTGGACTATTGGAATGAAGTGGGTGCATGGACCCTTGGAATTGAGAGGGTGTATGGACCCTTGGAATGAAGTGGTGGGTGCGTAGACCCTTGTGATGAGGTGGGTGCGTGGACCCTTGAAATGAAATGGGTGCGTTGATTGGAATGCAGAGGGCACGTGGACCCTTGTGATGATGTGGGTGCATGGACCCTTGGAATTGAAAAGGGTGCGTGGACCCTTGGAATGAAGTGGTGGGTGGACCCTTGGAATTGAGAGGCTGCGTGGACCCTTAGAATGAAGTGGTGGGTGCATGGACCCTTCGAATTGAGAGAGTGTGTGGACCTTTGGAATGAAGTGGTGGGTGCGTGGATCCTTGGAATCAAATGGGTACGTGGGCCCTTAGAATGTAGAGGGTGTGTGGGCCCTTGTGATGAG
This sequence comes from Canavalia gladiata, assembly GCA_037954105.1. Taxonomy (NCBI): domain Eukaryota; kingdom Viridiplantae; phylum Streptophyta; class Magnoliopsida; order Fabales; family Fabaceae; genus Canavalia; species Canavalia gladiata. The sequence continues at coordinate 1,991,405 of CM075663.1, read as the reverse complement.
GTGGGTGCGTGGACCCTTGAAATTAAATGGGTGCGTGGACTCTTGGAATGCAGAGGGTGCGTGGACCCTTGTGATGAGGTGGGTGCATGGACTCTTGAAATGAAATGGGTGCGTGGACCCTTGGAATGAAATGGGTGCATGGGCCCTAAGAATGTAGTGGGTGCATGGACCCTTGGAATGCAGAGGGTGCATGGACCCTTGTGATGATGTGAGTGGACCTGGAGAGGGTTGGACCCTTGGAATGGAGTGGGTGTGTGGATCCTTGAAATGAAATGGGTGCGTGGACCCTTGGAATGCAGTGGACCTGGAGAGGGTGCATGGACCCTTGGAATGAAATGGGTGCATTGACCCTTGGAATGAAACATGTGCATTGACCCTTAAACATAGGCTTGAGATGGTTTATTAATAATGATGATGCAAGAGTGCATGATACTAAATGCTTTGATGATACAATTCAATGATGATGCATGATGGTCAAAAACTATTGTGATTTTATTAAATGACTTTTGTGATGTTAAAATAAGATTACTATTCCTCGTGAGCTCGCTTGTCCAAGATCCAAGAATGAGTGAGATTTCTTGATTTAATTTGACCCTATTTGACATTCAAGTGTCTCCTTGTTTGGTCTGTGTTTGAGTTACTTTTAGTCTGCCATGAAGATTCAACGAGTTAGAGAAATGTTCTCACTTTCCACCACACTCAACTTTTATTGGGTCCTCATTAAGCTTACTACAACATTTAACACAAATAATTGTAATGCTGTTATTTTAATACCAACATATATTTCCTTTCAGTATGTCACTATTAAATGTTATGGGGTTATGAGTATATACATTGAGTGAAGTTTACAAAATGAAAAATATTTACAGAAGGGTGCTATGAGTAGCAGAACTTTATTCAGGACCGTTTTTCCAATGAGTAATGTCAGTATCACACTTCAGTAACCTCAGTAACCCATTAATAAGCTTTAGAGAAAAGATGAAATTGCCCCAGTTATCCGTTTCCCTTATATTGTAACTGTCAATTCATAACTTGTTCCGATTTTCACATTCAACTGTTCAATTGCCCCAGTTTGTCATTCAATGCAACTCTTGCCCCAGTTTGTAACTGTTCCATTACCCCAGTTTGTAAAGTCTAACGCATTCTTTGTGCTCGTTCATCTTCTAGACCGCCTATCCAGATTTTCAGTCTAGTGATCACTTTATTTGACCCTAATTTTTCCCTAGATTGCTCTTTTCGAGTTTTCAATCTAGCGGGTCGCTCTAACTTTTGCCTAAATTGCCTTACAGGTTTTCAATCTAGCAAGCATTTTTTTTTCTCAATTGCTCTAACTTTTGCCTAGATCATTTTTGAGGTTTTCGATCTAGCGAGCCTTTTTTTTCGATTGCCCTAACTTTTGCCTAGATCGTTTTTTAGGTTTTCGATCTAGTGAGCTCTTTTTTTTTTCAATTGTTCTAACTTTTGCCTAGATCGTTTTTTGAGGTTTTCGATCTAACGAGCTCTTTTTTTTATGCATAGTATTTTTTTACTGCATCTAAGTTCACAGGGTGTAAGAGATCTTTGCCATCCATTTTTGCAAGGATCAAGGCTCCTCCGGAGAAAGCTTTCTTGACTACATATGACCCTTCATAATTTGGAGCCCATTTTCCCATATGATTGAATTGGCAAAATTTTCTTGAGTACTAAATCTCCTTCTTGAAACTCTCGATGATGCACTTTCTTTTTAAATGATTTCTTTAGTCTCCTTTGATATAACTGGCTATGATAAATTGCATTCAATCTTTTTCCTTCAATGAGATTTAATTGGTCAAAACGAGTTTGGACCCATTCTGCTTCATTTAACTTCGTTTCCATTAATACTCTCAAGGAAGGTATTTCAACCTCAACAGGTAAGACCGCCTCCATCCCATATACTAAGGAAAATGGCGTTGCCCTAGTTGAGGTGCGAACATAAGTACGATATCCATGCAAAGCAAACAGAAGCATTTCATGCCAATGTTTGTAAGTCACCACCATCTATTGAATTATTTTCTTAATGTTCTTATTAGCTGCTTCAACTGCCCCATTCATCTTTGGCCGATATGGGGAAGAATTATGATGTTTAATCTTGAATTCTTCACATAACTCAATCATCATCTTGTTGTTTAAATTGGCCGCATTATCTATGATGAGTTGATTTGGTAGACCATAACGACAGATTAACTCATTTTCCATGGTCAACCAGTAGTAACCGGACCTCAAGATCTTTTTTGCCATTGCATGTCCATTTGCATGAGTTCCAAAAGATCCTTCATGCACTTCCTTGATGATTTTTATGGCTTGAGTAGCATCAACGCATCTAAGGAGCTCCATTTAGAAAGAAGCTCATTGCCAATCTTCTCAAAGTTCTCTTTTCGTTCTCCGAAGCACCCAATGGATACTCCCTTCTCTTAATAAAATTCTTGATATCATGGTACCAAGATTTTCCATCTGGTTCTACTTATGGAATGACAGTGAGCCGAATGATCACGACACTGGATCTTTATAAGTGGCATGTCTTCTTCTTGACTCAATGTGAACATGGACGACAAAGTGGCCAATGCATCTGCCAACGAATTTTCCTCTCGAGGGATATGATTAAAGGTTACTTCTTCTAACTGTTTTATTAATTCCTTAATATAGGACTAATAAGGAATTAATTTTGAATCTCGAGTCTCTCATTCTCCTCTTAGCTGATGAATGACCAAAGCCGAATCACCATATATGTCGAGGATTTTGACTTTTGATACTATAGCTGCTTCGATCCCTAGTACACACGCTTCATATTCTGCCATATTGTTTGTGCAATCAAAACATAGTCGGGCCGTGACTGGGACGTACTGCTTTTCTGGGGAAATTAGTATAGCTTCAATCTCATGCCCTAATACGTTGGAAACACCATCAAATAACATCGTCCATCTTTCTTTCATTAATGGTTTCCCCTCACCAAATGATGCCATTATGTCTTCGTCAGGGAACCTGCATTGCATTGACTCATAATCTTCCACGGGTTGATGTGCCAAGTAGTTTGCCAGAACACTTCCTTTGATTGCCTTTTGGGTGACATATACAATATCATACTCTGATAAGAGAACTTTCCAACGGGAAATCCTTCTTGTTAGAGCGGGTTTTTCAAAAATGTACTTGATTGGATCCATTTTAGACACTAACCAAGTTGTGTGACTCAGCATATATTGTCTTAAGCGACGGGCGGCCCAGGCGAGAGCACAACAAGTTCGTTCCAACAATGAGTAATTGACCTCACAATTGGTGAACTTCTTGCTTAAGTAGTAAATGACTTGTTCCTTTCTTCCAGACTCGTCCTGCTGGCCTAACATGCAACCCATAGACTCATCAAGCCCCTTCAAGTACATAATGAGAGGCTTTCCAGGGATTGGTGGTATCAAGACTAGGGGACTTTGCAAATACTGCTTAATCTTCTCAAAGGCTTCCTGGCAATCGTCATTCCATTTCATTGGTTGATTCTTACGCAACAACTTGAAGATTGGCTCACATGTAGCTGTCAACTGGGATATAAATCAAGGAATACAATTTAGCCTTCCAAGAAATCCTCGAACTTCCTTTTTTATGCTGAGAGAAGGCATTTCAAGAATAACTCGAACTTTTTCAGGATCCACTTCAATCCCCTTTTCGCTGATTATAAATCTCAATAACTTGCTATACTTTACTCCAAATGTACATTTAGTTGGGTTCAGCCTCAACTTGAACTTTCTTAATCGCTCAAACAATTTCTGTAAATGAACAATATGATCTTCCTCATTTTTTGACTTGGGAATCATGTCATCTACATAGACTTCATTCTCTTTATGCATCATGTCAAGGAATAAGGTCATCATTGCCCTTTGATAGGTATCCCCAGCATTCTTCAATCCAAATGGCATAACATTGTAGCAAAATGTACCCCAAAGGTGTAATAATGTGATTTTTTCCATGTCTTCTTCAGCCATCTTGATCTGATTGTAACCTGAGAAACCGTCCATAAAAGAGAAGAATGAATGTTGAGTTGTATTATCTACCAGTACGTCGATGTGAGGTAGGGGAAAATCATCCTTAGGGCTAGTCCTATTTAGGTCCCGATAGTCAACACACATCCGGACCTTCCCGTCTTTCTTAGGGACTGGAACTACATTGGCAATCCATTGGGGGTATTTTGAAACAGCAAGAAAACCAGCGTCGAGTTGCTTTCTAACCTCTTCTCTGATCTTTAAGGACATTTTTGACTTCATTCTCCTTAACTTCTGCTTAACTAGGGGATATTCTGCCTTTAACAGTAGTTTATGCTCTACTATACTGGTGTCGAAGCCTGACATATCCTGATATGACCATGCAAAGACATCTTTATAATCATGCAAGAGCTTTATCAACCTGCAACGCCCCTCCTCTTTCATGAGTGTGCCAATTTTGACTTCTTTTTTCTCCTCATTGGTCCCCAAATTAATCATCTCAGTCGGTTCCTTATGAGGTTGTATTTCCCTAGCCTCTTCCTCCATCAATCGCAACAGTTCAGTGGATGGTTCTGAATCATTATCATCCTCCTCATTAGCCTGATTAATGGGTAGATCAAAGCTACTTGATGTGGTACTAGCATTATTTTCATCTTCAAACGTGCTATTTTTATATCTGCATCATTTAGGAATGGAAAGAGGGAAATGAACAAAAATTCTAACAAGGTAAAGAATACAAGTAGAAGAGGGAGACCAGTATTTAGGAAATTCAAAATGCATTTTATTAATGATATACTGAAAAGAAACATGTACGCCCATAACAAAGAGAATCTTAAAGCCTTGGGCAGAGCAATAAGATTAGCATTACAAAATTACTTGATGTGTGAATTAAAAATCACAGAAAGCTCAACGATTTCCCAATTGACAAGTCTTGTGTTTGGTGGACAAGCGTGAACCCAATTGACATGCTCATCCTCCAGAGTGTACTCTTCCACGACAGTTATTGAGCTTGAAAACTCAAATCCAGCACTCCAAAAAGTCTTCCTCAAATCATATATGGAGACCCCCTTGGTCTTGGGCTCTCTATTATCCAACCTGGCCAGTCTTTTCTCTCTTTTCTCCTCTGCAATCCTTTTCTTGTCTGCTCTTGAAGGTTTGTACCCTAATCCAAAGCGGTCTTTATTGTCCATCAAACTTGGTAGCTTTCTCAAACCCTGCTCATACTTTCCCAAACCATGTCCATATTGATACCCATTCTCAAACATGACTCTTGCTACCATTGTAGAAGCACCCGATGGCTGGATCTTTGTAATAGGCATTCCCTCCTTGACATAACTAGCATTCGCAATCTCAAGTGCCTGAAACGAGGTCTCAAGAGCCTCTTCAGCTGCTTTGATATAAAGGGTAGAGGAAGGTTTACTCACTAGTAAATCTTCCTCAACAGAGATAATGATCAGATTATCATTGATGATGAACTTCAGCTTCTGGTGGAGTGTGGAGGGTACAACTTGTGCACAATGAATCCATGGTCTTCCTAGAAGGCAACTGTAAGCGGGAGTAATGTCCATTACTAGGAATGTCACTTCAAAAGTAATTGAACCAATTTTAACAGGTAGGTTTATCTCTCCTATCACTTCTCTGCGAGATCCATCAAATGCCCGGACTACCATGGTACTCGGTTTCATATGCGACATGTGAAATGATAGTTTTGTGAGTGTTGCTCTTGACATTACATTTAGTGAGGAACCATTATCAATTAAAACTCAGGCCATAATATGATCCATGCACTTCACTGATATGTGTAAAGCCTTATTGTGTCCTACTCCTTCCATTGGTATCTCATCATCAGTAAAAGTAAGGTAATTATTGGCGGTGATATTACCGATAATACCTTCGAATTTTTCCACTGATATATTATGGATGACATGAGCCTCATTCAAGATTTTTAACAATGTTTTCTTGTGAGGCTTTGAGTTCATCATCAGGGATAGAAGTGATATTTTAGCCGGAACTCGGTTCAGTTGATCAATCACTGTGTACTCACTTTGTTTCACAAGCTTTAAAAACTCATACACTTCTTCGTGTGATGGTTCTCCTTTTTGTTCTTTCCTCTCTGTTAAGGATGGAAGTGAACAAGGCCGTTCGACAGGGGCCTACGACTCTACTCGTTTAAAACCTAGTTAGGCTCGGCTCGTTTAATAAATAGATAGGCTCAGGCTTGTTAAAAAGTCTTTTTAGATAAACAAGTCAGGTCTGGGCTTATAAAAAATCTTATTTAACCTATTCAGTGGCCTATTTATATTTATATATTATATATTTATATTTATTCATATATTATATTTATATAATATTTATTTTATATTTTATTTACGTAATATTAACATATATATGCTTTAGGCTTATCTAATAACCTTTTTATCTTGTAGGTTTTAAGTTTGCAAATTTTTTAATTATTTATTTATATAGGCTTTAAGTTTATTTATTGATTTTTTTTTTTGTAATGTAGGCTTTTAAATAGGCTTACAGGCCTTGTAGGCTTTAAATCAGGCCAGACCTTGACAGAAAAAAAAAGCCTTTAACAGGTAACAGGCCCAGGCTCAGGCCTCAAAATTTTTAAACAGGTCAGGCTTGAACACTCAAAGCCTAACTCGGCTCTGCCTACTTCCATCCCTACTCTCTGTAATTTCCTGGTCGACCACCTGCCTTCCTTTTCCTTTTCCTTTCTCAGTCTCATTCATCGGTTTGACTCTTAGCTCTTCAGGAGTGTAAATTCGACCACTTCGAGTCATACCGCCGACCCCGGCAATATTGGTAATCTCAGAATCCCCTAAATCAGTATCTTTTTGTAAGCCACCTTCAACATCATCAGTACTCACCTCGAATCCATATCTCCAAGGTACTGCTTTGTTGCTTTTATAAGGAAAAGCTGTTGGAATTTGAATTGTGATAGGTTTCGGCCTACCCGAGGTTGGAATGGTAGGAGTACTAGTAAAATAGATAGTCAGGGGTCTTGGTAAGCCTGAAGTTGAATCGTCAACTACTGACACACTGTTGTCCCCTCTGAGATGACCCACTTGGACCAATTGTTTGTCCATTAGGTCTTGCAGAATCAACTTGAAGACATCACACTCTTGTATTGAGTGATTTGCACCCGGGTGTAATCCACATCTATCATTCTCTTCAAAATTTCCCCTGATCATACCGAACTTGTGCATCTTAGCAAAGATGAATTTCAATGGGGTTTTGACATCTTCTACCTTACTTCTCAAGGGTGGTCTGTCATATTCAATAAAGTTAATCAATGGCCCTCCATGCCCTGGTAAAGGATTGCTTCCAACATTGGGAGTGTCCTTTTTGAAGTTCAACCACTTTGCATTAATCAGTTCTTGTACCTTGAATTTTAATGCTCTGCAATTTTTAGTTGAATGGCCGATAGCACCTGCATGGTAATCACATTTCACATTTGGATCATACCCCCTAGGATAAGGTCGTTCTATTAGTCTCATTAGGCGAGGTACTACTAGACAATTTTGGATAAGCTGAGGTAGTACAACAAGGATCAAGTAATATATTCTATACATCAGGAATTAAAAACATGAGGCAAAACAAACAGAGGACAACAAATGAATATTAGGGGGCATGTTTTTTTTACATGTCAGAATTGGAAATTGGGAAAACAAGCCACAAAACAGGATAAAGATATTACCTAGTTTCGAAGCTTGGATCTGATTTTCCCTCCCTTTTTGCTCTTTCCTTGCTATGTATGACGTCCTCTATCTACTGCTCTTTCTCACGTACGTCTTTGTGTGTATCTCCACGTGTATGTATGTGACTTTTTCTGATACGTTCCTTCTTATTTATATGTCTTCCCTGTTACCTAAAAGTACTCTGCCACTATCCCACTCACTATAATCACTCCCCCACTTCCTATGTAACTGCTTTTCCACTATTTCCACTAAACAAAAACTGACTGCCACTATCCCCTACCTATCAGAAAAAATAACCTCCCTTTATCCCATTATTTTATTTAATTAATAAAAAAAAATTTATCTTTTATTTTTTTAAATTTTTATAAATACGGACAAAATTAGTTATTCACAGAAGGCATGTTGAGGAGTGTGAATACCCAATTTTATCTGCATTATTTAAAACAAAAGGCTAAAAGTTATATGAAAAATGATAAAATAAAAATAAAATAAGAAAAATAGAAGTTTCACATTGGATAAAATAAAAGATTAAAATCCATTTTGGAAGTCCCATATTGGAAGGGTGAGACTCCTTCAATTCTTCATCATCCCATATAACGAAATAGAAGTCCCATATCGGAGAGGGCAAATTTCTTCAGCCTATCATGCTCCTGTTTAAAGAGGTACTTTTCACAAGAAAAGAGACAAAACACTTGAGCTACAAAACTTGTGTTTGGGAGTATGCATCAAAGTATAAACGCATTATATATATATATATATATATATATATATTGTGTATAGTTTCTATGTTGAGGAGTATGTAGAAGAGGAAATATTGAAGTCCATATAGTCTTCAAGAGAAGTTTGTGATCCACTATGGAACTTTTTCCAAGTAAGTGCATCTAATTTTTTCTTTTATGATAATTATTCTTTTCTTTTTTTATCTTTTATTGTTTTATTCTCTTTATATTTATTTTAGTTTATATTTATTATTTTTATTATTACTATTTTTTAGAAAGTTTAAAAAAAATATTTTTAAGTTAATGACCAAGTGACGTCAATTGAGTGGTAGATCCATCTATGATATTACTTGAAATACAAGAATTTAATGAGTATTCATATGCTAACTTGAATTCCATGTAAGAGTATACTTGTTTCTTTTAAATCTCTTGATGTGAAGGTGAGCACCATGTTGAATAAAAGATATCTTCTAAAAGATTCTCTACAAGGAATAAGAGGTTCTATGATAAGAAATATGACCAAATATGTGGAACAAACACTTGAACGTCTCATCAAGGAAGTTCAAGAAAAGGAATAAGTAGATCAAACCCAATTCCAACATGGGTTAATTTACGTAGTCATATTATTAAAGATCTTAAATCATAAAGTATATGATTTGCTATAAATTAGATTATTTACAAGTTATTTGTTTTAAATTAATTGCAAATCAAATTGTAATCTAATTAAGATTTCATATTTGTTATGTTTTTACTAGATTACAAATCAAATTTCAATCTAATTAGGATTTCATATTTGTTATCTTTTTACTAATTTAAATTAATTAGGTTATCTATATTATAGAAATTAAGGATTCGGTGTAAAGACATATTTTGATGAATAATATTTTTTTCTGTTTAAAAGTTTTCATCTTTGTATAAGTTGATTACCTTGTTTTTTGCCAAAGAACTACTCTTAATAAGTTAGTTTTTCTAGCAAGTTGCGGTAAAGGTCATGTTTTTCTTGATAACTTCAGTGATCTCTAGCAGGTCGCATTTTGTGTCAAGTTTCTTTATCTTATCATATCCTGATTCTCAAGACGTTTCATCATCATTTTCGTATTTCGATTCATTCACGTAGGGTGAATCATATCATTTGGCATTACAACTTCGACTCTTGGAATTAGGTATCATCTATTGATTGTTTTATTTTATTCTTGTCTTTCTTAATTTCTACTATCCTTCTTGTTTCCTTTCATCTTTTGGTTTATCTTTTTTTTTCTATTACCTATCTTATAAATTCTTTAAAAAAATTAAAATAACTATATCTCTATCTCTTGTAGTATTAAAGTTTGTATCTACCAAATATTTTGTAGACAAGTGAAAGAAACAAAAAAAAAAGAAACAAAAGTTTGGTAGAAATTAAAAAAAAAAAGAATTCAAGACAATTTGATAAAAAAAATTAGTCTTTGTTTAATATAATATTTGAATTCTTATTTTTTTTACTAGTATTTTTTTACTAGTATTTCTTACCTTATTCATCTTGAAGTTCTTGGTTCAAGGGCTTATAAGGAGAATTGAGAAGTAAAAAGCAAGAGTTGATGAGAACATTATAGAAAAAGCCAATTTGAGTGTAAACACGAGTGAAAAAACGTCAATTTTGAGGGTAAACACTAACGGAGTGATTGGTGGGATTTTATTATACTAATGTTTTTTTTAATTTGTAGCATTGCAACATGAGTGACCATCAAAATGAAACAGATCTAAAAATATTCATAAAATTAGTTCAAGATCAATTCTAACATTTGAACATAAGGTTTGAGGATATGAAGGATTTGAGAAGGAGGTCTTGAGTTTCTTATTAAAATAATCCCCAGAGATTACTTCACCATGATGAAGAAGAAGATTGGGGGAAGAATTTAAAATCAGACAGTGGAAGTTTCAGATAAAAAAGACAATATTTATAAGAAAAGGATAACAACTTGGGGAATATTAAATTTTCTCTTCCATCATTACAAGAAAAGAATGAACTTGAAACTTATCTTGAGTGGAGAGAAAAATGGAGCATGTGTTTAATTGTCATAATTACTCTAAGAAGAAAAGGGTAAAACTAACCACGGTATCTTTTAACGATTATGCTAATATTTGGTAGGATTAGTTTGTGTGAGGTATGGAGAGCGACCTATCTGAATGTGAGAAAAGATGAAGGTAGTCATGAGAAGAAGATTTATGTCAAGTTACTATCATAGGAACTCTGCAACGAAAACGGCAAAATCTTACCCAATGTGCCATGAGTGTTGAAGATTATTACAAGGAGATGGAAATTGTCATAATCAAAGCTAATATGGAGGAGAACAGAGAAGCCACTATGACAAGATTCATTAGAGGACTATAAAAAGAGATACCTGATGTGGTGGAGTTACAACATTACGTGGAGATTGGAGAATCGCTTCATAAAACTATTTAGATGGAAAAACAACTCAAATCTAAAAGCATGCACAAGTATGCTTCTAGTTCATCATGGAAGTTTAATTGGTCCAACAAGAAGGAAGCTCCTAAATCAAAGAAGGAATCTTAGGAAAAGTCAGCAGTACCTGTTTCCAAAGATAAATTTGAAACTAAATCCTCTTATAAGTCAAGTCATATTCGTTGCTTTAAGTGTCAATGTCTAGGACATATTGCTTCTCAATGTCCAAACCAGAGGACCATGACCATTCTTGATAATAAAAGTTTGCAAGACATGATGCATTAATCTCATGAAGATACTCGGTGCATTAAAAGACCAAATGACATGACAACTCACTCATATAACCCCTATTTTGTTTTAAAAGCAGTCTTCCATTCATTACCTTCTTCATACGAATTTGATGATATCCACTTTTTAAATCAATTTTAGAGAACAAACAGGAATCATACAGCTCATCTAGTAAATCATTTAACCTTTGAATATGATATTGATACTTTACCGTAATCTTGTTAACGGTTCTATAGTCTACGCACATGCGTTAAGTCCCATCCTTCTTTGGTACCAAGATAACAGGAACCGCACACGGGCTAAGACTTTCCCTCACACAATGTCCTAAAATTTTAAATAATAAGTCTTTCAAATTTAAATTTTAATATTTTCAAAAATATCTTTTTCAAAGAAACAAAATCGCAAAAATAACCTCTCTCTAACTTTTGAAATAAATAATTTTTTTCTAAAAATTTAAAAGTATTTTCCATAAAAATTCAAGTTCGATCTTTTTTCAAAAGTTTAACAACTTAAAATCCTTTTTCAAAAATTTAACACTAAAAAAATTTGGTGTTCTTTACCCTTCTTTTATTTTTCGACTTTTCTTCAATATTGCTATGTTTATAGAAATATTTCTAATTAATCTTTCTTCGTTTTCTCACCTCTTACTTCTCTAAACTTTTTATTTTATTTTTGTGTTTGTTCTCATCTTATCTTCCTCCATGTATTCTGTCTTTTTTTACAAGTCTTTCTATGTTTTGCCTTGATACCCGATAGGTTTCTCAAATTTTTGTTGCCCTTTTTTATTTTGTTTCTATTCCTTTTTATTTGAATTTTTGAAAGAGTAATTATCTTATCTATCTCGTAAAAGATACACACTCTCTCTTATCTTGACCGTGGTCGTGCTCCACCTAGAGGAAATCATCCATTATCTCTAATCATCAATTGTTGTTCAACTATTTTTTTTAAATTTTGAATAAATTATTTTTCTTAAATGAAGTGATATATTCACATAGGTCTTAACAAAGCTTATGATAGTGTGAGTTAGGGATTCTTAAAGTCAATGCTCATGTTATTGGGTTTTCACCAAGAATTAGGAGCTATTATTATGCATTGTGTGACATCTTTCTTCATGACCTTGCTTTGAAATGACAACCATCCTTTAAGTTTCAACTCAACATAGGGCCTCTAAAAGGGTGATCCTCTTTCTCTTGACCGACTTGTCTTGTGGATGGAGAGACTGACTTGTGAAATCATAAACCAAGTAAATCAACAAAAGTGAAAGCCTATCTTAATAGTCAGAAATGAATCATATATTTCTCATCCCCTTTTCACCGATGACTTGTTAATATTTCTAAAGGAAAAAAACTAATTAGGTATGTTCAATCTTTGACGTCTTTATATAATTTTGCTCTATATATGATCTTACCATTAACTTGTAAAAACCCATGGATTTTAACTCAAAAAGTTTCCTTAATCGACTCAAGGATAAATTTGTTAGGGTATCTAGTATTCAACTCATTAGTGATATTGGAAAGTATTTAGACTTCCCATCTTTATTGGAAGACACAACAAAGACCACTCAAGTCACATACTTGACCCGTTCGAGTCTAGGTTAACTAGATGAAAGAAGAACATCCTAAACCAAGTTGGTCGAGTAACTCAAGCAAATTTTATATTAAGCTCCATATCAATATACACTATGTAATTATTTGAACTCCCTGCAACTTTTAGGGCAAGGTTGATTTTATCTCTTGGGAATTCATTCGAAGTAATGTTAATGGTAAAAAGGGTTACAATTAATAAGGTGGGGACATTTAACGAAACCAAAGAAAGTAGGAAGTCTTGGGATCCACCAAGATTGGGCCACAAATATGACAATACTTAGAAAATTAACTTGACAACTTCTTCATAATGAAGAAAAGTTTTGGGTTCAAGTCCTACATTATCATTGTGATATTTAAGACCCTATTTTAAATTGTAGACGCATAGATGTGTTCCTAGTTTGGAACTATATTTTGCTAGAAATTATAAAGCTTAAGAAGTGATTTGTGATGAGGTATGTACATAGAGACACAAGCCATTAGTTATGACTGGTGACCTTTAGGACCTCTGTAATCATCTCCATTTTGTAGACATTCATGACTATCACTTGTGAATAAATGATGTTTGGAAGGGTGACAAACTAAAGCATCATGAATTGTACACCTGTATCCTTAAGAAATTCTTAGCACATTTCAAGGTATCAAGATTACCTTACATGATATGTTGGAAGATGGCTATATTTGGGGAAGCCATCAAAGTGGAGAACACATTGTTAAAGAAATGTATGTATGGATTATGCACCACCCTAAATCTAACCTAAACTCTCATTGGAGGTGGCTATGACATTTAGTCATTCGAAAAATGGTATGATTCCCATCTAACTTGTCCTTAATAATATTTTTTATGTTTTTAGAAAACCACGGACATCAATCTCTCCAACACTATCCTTAATACCCCTCCCTCTGGAATGGTTCATCAAGTAAGTTAGAGACTACAAAAACATCTTCCTTACCACCCTTTGGCATGTGTGGTTATTCCATAATGCTTATGTAATTGCTAATAACCCAACTAACTTAAGTTAAAGCATAATAAGCATCGTGTAAATGATATATGGTCCCAATAAGCTTGGGTTGAGCTCTTATAAGTTGAATCAAGAAGGATGTTGGATTGGATGGCCAAACTAGTAAGGAGTAGGAATGGAAATGAACAAGGCCGTCCGACAGAAGCCTACAACTTGACTCGTTTAAAACTTAGCTTTACTCGACTTAGGCTTGTTAAAAAGTTTTTTTAAATAAACAAGTCAGGCTTATGCTTGTAAAAAAGTCTATTTAACTTATTCAAAGACCTATTTATATTTATATATTTATATTTATTTTAATATATTATATTTATATAATATTTTTTTATATTTTATTTACATAATATTAATATATATGTTTTAGGTTTATTTAATAACCTTTTTATCTTATAAGCTTAAGTTTGCTAAATTTTTTTAATTAATCTTTTTTAAAATGTAGGCTTTTAAACAGACTTGTAAGACTTATAGGTCTTGTAAGCTTTAAATCAGGTTAGGCCTTGACAGAAAAAAAGAGAGCCTTTAACAGGTAACGGGTCTAGACTCAGACCTCAAAATTTTTAAATAATTCAGACTTGAACACTCAAAACCTAGCTCGACTCGGCCTATTTCCATTCCTAGCAAGGAGACTATCTTATCCTTAATGTTGATGGTAGCTTCTTAAGAAACCTTAGGCTTGCTAGGTATGGTGGCCTCATTTGTAATTGCTTGAGAAAAGTGTTGTATGAATTTTTTTGGATAAAATCTCGAATAATGTTTATGTAAAACTTATGATAATCTCCCATAACCTGCATGTGGCATGAGATAAATGGATTAGACAACTTTATTGTCACTTTAACTACTTGAATGTTGTGGATTTTCTTGTTAAACTTTCATACTTATATAAATATGGTACTCTCATCATATTCGTATAGGATTTTATTTGAAGAAATTGGAATGTGTTGATTCAACATTGTTTAAGAGAAGCAAATTATTATGCAAACCATCTAGCATAACATGGTGCTTTCCGACCAGGTTGGTTCATGTAACTTAAGAACTTCCATAAAATCAGAATAGACTAATATTTAATAATTATGTTAAAGTAAAGCATTTTAACCTTTAACTTTTATTATTTAATATTAAAAAAAAAATTAAATGTTATTTTTTAAATTAGGCCAAAATTTATTTTAAAATTGAATTAACATGTTATAAAAAAACATATTTTTTTACATTAATAACACCTTGAATTATAAAGATGTAAATAATACAGTGTTAATATTAAATTTTACCTAACATTTAAAATTTATAATTTAAATTTAATATTTTATTTTGATTCACTCATTCACAAAATTATAAAAATTAATTATTTAAAAAATATATTAATTTTTGGTTAATTTAATATAATACATTATAATTTAAAGTTTAAATTGACATTAACCAAAATTACATAAAAATGTTTAAAAAGAGTAAAAATTGTAAAAAAATAAATGTGAAATACTTAATATAAAAAATCTACATGATGTATTAAAAATAAAAAAACAGAATAAATTTTAAAATTTTTTAATTAATAACTCAAATTTATAAAAATAAATAATTCATGAATAATTAAATCATAATGAATTAAAATAATAAATTAGTAGTTTAGAGTGTAAAAAATATTTAAAATTATATTCACTCAACCAATTACTATTTTGGATAGTGTTTAACTAATTTTTTTTTAAATTATTAGATATAAAAAATAAAATACGAGATATTTATATAAAATAAATAATATAACTTACTAAAACATAATTTTTTTAAAAAATTTCATTTAAAATACGTATTTAAATTTATAATATTAAAATAAATGGCTCAAGTTAAAATTTAGAATTATTATTCTATTACAATTGCATCACTATATAAATTTATTTATTACTTTTTTTTTATGATGAGTTCGATAAAATTAATATGTAAAATAAAATAAATATATTCATAATATTGAACTTACACATTTATATGACGTGGGTGGAATTTGTATAATTTTTTAATAAAAGATATTTTGTTATAATTTTTAAATGAGTTAATCTTAATTAATTTATAAATTTTAATAATAAATTGATTAAATTATGTCTTATAATTTTAATATTTTTCTAAATTTTATTTTAATTTTATAAATTTTATCTTTTTAATATTTTTTAAGGTAATAATATAATATTTTTTTATTCTTAATAATAAAAGTATTAATCTTTTAATTTTTATTTTTTAAAAATACTTATATAATACATAAATAATATGCTAGTTATAAATTATTTAAAAATTTATTATATTTCTAATTTTATTATGATTATAATTTGTTATTTTTAATTATAAAATTTTATTATCTAAATTATATTTTATGATTTTATATTTTATTTAGATGATTAGAAAATAAAAAAATAGAATAATAAAAAAATAAAAATAAATTATTTGAATAAAAAAATATCATTTTTATTTAAATAAATAGGAAAAAGGAAAAATAAATGAAATATAAAAATTATGCATAATAATTTAAAAAATATAAGTTAATAAAAATAAATAATTTATAATAATGTTATATATATATTCACACAAAACCATATCCTTTCTTTCTTGTTTTTTATGTTTATGTTATTTTTTTTATTTAAATCTTTTTTATCTAACAATTTTACTTTTTTTTAATTTTTATCTAAATATAAAGAAAATTATATACTTTTTAATTAAAGAAGAATAAAAAAAAGTAAAAAAATATATAAAATAATATTTTTAATATTTTATCTGAGCAAGAAATATAAGAAGAAAAAAAATATTTTTTTAACATTACATCAATATTAATTTCCTTCAAATAAAAAAATGAAAAAGATTTTTTTTTAATTTTTAAGTGTTAAAATTATTATATATTTTTTAAAAATAAAACTATTATAAAAATTAATATTTTAAAGTAAAATTTTACCTTTTTAAATTTATATTATTCATATATTTTTTTTCCCTTCTTTTAATACAAATTTTTTTCTTTCCTTTTTTATTATATCTATCTATTCAAATAACTTTCTTTTATCTGTTATTTTCATTCTATTTTGTACATTTATTTTTTGACTTATATTTTTTATTTCATATTTTTCTATAATACAAATAAAAATATTAGAATATGACTATTATATTTTGATTTAAAATTATTAAATTATTTTATAAATAAATTTTACAATTATTGTAAAATAAAAATAAAAGAAATTAATAAAAAGATAAAATAATATATAAAAGAAAAAATTAAAAATAAAAATTAATATAACTTTAAAATTAAAAAATATTCTTTTAAATAGGTTTGAGAAATTTCAATTATTTGTAAAATATTTTTATTTTTATTTTTATTTTTTACGAAATTATTATCATTATTATTATTTATTTATTTTATTTTTTGTTTTTAAAATTTATATAAAAAAACAAACTAAACGACCCAAACTTTTTCAAACGTTCCGTGAAAGTCTACCACCAGGCAGATTAAAACCCTATACTGCTCTTTATCTTTTTCCCCAGCTGTGACACAACAAACCCAGTGGCTATTGCTGTCCGCATCAAACGAAAAACCTAATTTGTCACTGAATTCAAAGCAAAGTGCTCTAAGCGTTCGTTCGTGTTCGCCTCCGAACTCGTCTCTGTGGTATATCTCTGATCCAGGTACTTATTCGATATTCCTAATTCTCATTTATTCTCCATTTTGTTTCTAATGCATCAATGATTCTTCTTGCTTGCTTCTGATTTGACTGAGCTATACTTTCCGTTGGCGACCTTTGTGCGTCTTACTTGTTTGCTGAAAGGTTTGAATGAGTTGACGTTGAAAGTTCCTACTCCCTCTCTTGTTGTTTCTGTCATATATCTGTGATGCATTACTTATTTTGCTGACTGGAAATTGAATGTGTAATAAGTTTATTTATTTAGCTTGATTTGGTGATCCTTGGTACGTGATTAATAGTTTTGAAGTATATGGTCTTTGAGCCCGTACTTGTTCTGAATTATAGGACTCTTTCGCTGACTCAGAACACTCATAGCACATATTTGGTCTTTGCTAGTGGGATTTTAAATTACTAATAAATCCAAATGCGACTAATAAATCAACGTGTATACACCAAAGGAACGGAGGTCTTGCTTTGCCTTTCATCTTTCTCAACTGCGCATTGTAATAATTATTCAAGAGGTATAAATTCAAACTTTGGATGGGAGCATAGGAACTATACCAAGCGGGCCAGGAACAGTGATGACCTCCTTGGTTATCAATTATTCATGCTTCTGTTTGGCCACATTTTCCTCACTCCAATTGTGCATTATGCATTACTAAACAATCTATGAAGACGCGTAACACTCTTGAAGGAGTAATTCTGTATATATGCTAAAAACCAAGGCCCAGAATTGAATCCCAAAGCCCTCATAAACACTTCTGTTATTGCCAACCACCCAATTCCTAATGGTCAAAGTGCTGTTAAATGAGTTGGCCATGCCATTACCAAAAACCAATTAGTCAATTTGAAGAAGTTATACATGACAATTGTAGTCTCAGGCTCACAGTACATAAAACTGCTTGGTCCTGTACCTCCCAACTTGTATACAGGTCATCTATCTTCACCTATCACTCAAATTATAAACTTTCTCATTAATCCATTTATGGTAGTTGAAAGAATGGAGTTAGGGTTTGATTGGCAAATTTGAATTTGTCAATATTTACGTTCTTGAAACAACACAATGTTTTGCTTAAGAATGTTGTGAAGTTTGCAATCCATGCTGATGGATACTGTCTCTCTCCCCTCAGCTATTCAGTTTAAGATTTGTTTTGCTTTGCTCTGGTGCTTGAATGCAAAGGATTCTTTGCTTTAAGAACATCAATTAGTGAACCTTTCCCTCTGTTGTTTTGCTAGAGACTCCTTAAGAGAAAGAGCTTCTTTAGGATTTTAGTGGAAAAGCTAAAATAAGAGAAAGATCATTCTCACTTTGCTAATTTAACTAGCATGGATATGTTATTGTGCCCTATTTTTTAATTCTTTTTTCACCTTTTTTGTTGGTGCTATAGGATAGAATTAAGGGTTTACTTCTGCAAAGGACATTTTGAAATTATTTCCAATGAAATTGGTGTTTTCATATTTTCGTGTGCCTTAGTTTGGGAGCAAGAACCTGTTTCAAGAAACATTTGAGCACTATGAGATGCAAATTTCATCTCCCAACCAAACTTGCACCTGATGCAAAGTAAATCAACATCCTTTGAAAGTTCTATAACCCTGTTAAGTCAACACCTGATGTACTTTTGACTTGATTGTTGTTTACTAAGTAGTGTCCTTTATATGATGCCATTATCCCATAATTTTATATACTGGTAAGCGAAGGAATTGCCCAAAGTTTTATTTCTTATAATGTCCATGTGCTAACTTGGTTGGTGTTTATATGCTTGGACTTCCGATTAATTAGTTATTGACTGCAAGAAGGTCAGAATTCTCTTCCTCTGTCTCATCTCTGCTGCAGTTTTTGTTTGGGTTTTCTATGTTGGGAAACGTTCCTCCGTTTCTCTCATTCTCCCCCTCATTTGTTTGTTTATTGGCCAATTGTAGTTACGTGATTGTAATGTCATTAGTGTTATTTTATAGTCTGTTTGATTGTTGCAATTCTTATTTTACAATGAGTTTCCAGAATTGATTATTTAAATGGGAATATGACATTGCTATCTAGCTCTTTTGTTTGCCTTGACTGGGCTTACTAGATGTATTCTGAGTTGTGATTCACATCTATCATTTGATTTCTTCCTTAATTAGAAGATAGCATGAAGCTTGTGATATGGCTTGCTTTCAGGTTAAAATTCCCAGGAAGGAAACCTTGCAGAACATTAGTGTCGATGAAAGTGTGTCAATAACTGATTCTTCGTTTGAGGTGTATACAGCGAATGCCAGAGGCTTGGCTGCAACTTTGGCATTACTCCCTCCATCCCTTGGTTATTTTTTGGGCTACCTTCTATGCCCTCCACCCACACACAAAAACCTTTCCAACACAAGTCACACAACCTTAACTCACTCCTCACCTTGAAACATATTAGTCTCTAATTATTACACACATGAAACAATCTCAATTCTCAACTTCTTGGATTTTTTAGTTTTCCACCAAACAAGCCATTGTTAAAATAATATACAATTCCTGTAGATGTTAAAGGCAGAATAATTGTAAACATAAAAAGCAAGGCAAACATTGCATATAAAAGACTTTCCATTCCTGTCGTGTATGCCTTTTAAAATTAATTTTATAATCCACACCACTTAAACACTTCACTGTAATTAATTCTTTGATAAGCTTTTTGAAAAATGAAATTAGAAAAGAGAAAAGTGATTAGTTTATAATTTTACATCATATCATTGACATGAGAACAAGAAGAGTATAACAATATATTACCAAATGGGAAAAACTTCCACACCGTTAATTAGAGCTGTCAATTTGGCTCATGTAACCCAATCCAACCCTAACCCATGTGGGTTAGAACTAAAGTAGCCCACAGGCCCATAAAGCCCATAAAGCCCACTCTTGTAAAGCCCACAAGATAAAAAACCTACAAAATAATGAAGGGATGGATATATATATATATATGTATGTATATATATATATATATATATATATATATATAATGGATGGTGAAAAATTCTGAAAATACATATCGTAAAGAAACATATTGAGAATATATTGAAACAAATGTGGACACAAAAATATGATAAAAGAATTTTTTACTTGATAAAATTCAGCACTTGTTTACACACTATTGAAAGATCTTTTGAAAGGATTACACATTTAGAGAAATTTGGTTAGTTGAGTAGTCATTAGGAAAGAAGGCTGAGGTTTTTGGCCTGTCCTCCTTACTTGGTTTTATGAGTTTATATAGGTCTCAGACTTCAAGTCCGATTACATTGTGGGAAAATAAAAGATAAGGACTCTGGAAAAGTAACAGATAAGATAAGATTTTTGTGTTTCTTTCGAATATCTCTTCTTTTTTTCTATCGTCTTTTGGTTTGTCGTTTAGCTCTTCTTTTTTATGCTGTCAGGAATCTATTGCTTTATCTTGTTGTTTTATGGTCCTTTCTGATGCTCTGTTCCTTTACTTTTCTTTATCTCTTCAGAAATCAAATCCTGAATTTCCAAAAAGTGGGTCATAACCGAGTAGCGATGAAGTGTCATCTTCTACCACGTTTGAATTTTGTGGTGATAATTGTGATAATATTTTTGCGAAGTCCTCTTTATTTCCTGCAACACTTAATGCTCCTAAAATCTGGGCTCTTGTTTTGCAGAAATTGAGACTTTTTATGTTGTGGGATAGACACAATGCTTATTTAGAGCCATCCAGGAATCAATATTTGGTATCAAAACAAATTCTTGGTTATAGTTGGTCCTCCATTTTATTTTTATGGTGCAGACCAAATAATTTACTTTTGAATTGCTAGATTCGAAACCTTTTGCAAATTCCCACATAACGATCCAAGAAATTCTTTGGTAGACGATGAAGGAAATCATCTTTTGATCTTTGGAACCAAACTGGTAATTTCAAGGATATTCCCTTCCTAAACCAGATAAACTACAAATAAGTTATTTGATTTAAATAGAGAACATTATGCCACGCCTCAATATAATCAAAATAATTATATCTTAGCAGTTCAAATTCTATTGAAAAGGCCTTATAATGGGCAAGTGGTTATCCGCAATCTTCCAATGATAAGACATTTTGGATTTTTATTTTTGAATAACAAATTTCTTGCTTTTCATTTTTGTTATGAGTTAATACTATTGATTTGGTATCTAATATAATTAACTCATAAAATTTTTTGGGTTTTTGTCTGTTTTTAGCACAAATGTACATTTTGAAGGAAATACTTTGTTGACAATTCTTTGGGCAGACCAGTGGAACCACTCGAGCTTAATGACCATTACTGCAATATTGCCCAACAAAAATATTCAAGAGTATGTTTTTAATAATTTTTTTTATTAAGAACAGATTATAAATCAGCATAAGTTTTGAAAAATGAAATCAAAAAATTTAGTATCAAAACATATTTTTGCAATAATGGTCATTGAGCTCGAGTGGTCCTAATGGTCTACCCAAAAAATTGTCCACAAAGTCTTTCTTTCAAAATGTCCCTTGCCTATTCTAAGGCATTTTCAATATAATTTGAACCAAAATATAATTTTTTTATTATATCGAAGTGTGACATAATGTTTTCTATCTATTAATTTGGTTCTTAAAATGGTTTCTTGATTTCGGTCCAGAAACTAATATATTTCCAAAAAAATAAAAGAGTCGTTTGATTATTTTTTGAGAAAACCTTTTTTCTAGAAGATCAAAAGATGATTTCCTTCATCTCCTTCCAAAGAATTCCTTGGATCGTTATGTGGGAATTTACAAAAGGTTTTGAATTTAGCTAATCAACAATAAGTTTTTTGGTCCACAACATAAAAATAAAATTGTGTACCAACTATAGCGATGAAAGTGAACAAGACCGTCTGACAAAGACTTATGGTTCGGCTCGTTTAATAAATAGACATGCTCAGACTTGTTGAAAAGTCTTTTTAGATAAACAAGTAAGGTCTATGCTTATAAAAAAAAGTCTATTTATCTTATCTAAGGGCCTATTTATTTTTATATATTATATATTTATATTTATTTTAATATATTATATTTGTATAATATTTGTTTTATATTTTATTTACTTAATATATATATATATATATTAAGTCTATTTAATGGTCTTTTTATCTTGTAAGCTTTATGTTTACAAGCTTTTTAATTAATTATTTATATAGACTTTAAGTCTATTTATTGATTTTTCTATAATGTAAACTACAACCTTTAAACCAAGCCAGACCTTGACAAGAAAAAAAAGTCTTTAACAGGTAACAGGTTCAAACTCAAGCCTCAAAATTTTTAAACGGGTCAGGTTTGGACACTCAAAGCTTAGCTTGACTCAACCTAGTTTCATCCTACTTCCATCTTAACCAACTATGATCAAGAATTTGTTTCGATACCAAATCTTGATTTCTGGATGGCTCTAAATAAGCATTATGTCTATAGCACAATACAAAGAGTCTCAGATTTTAGCTGCATTAAGTGCGGTAGGAAATGAAGAGGAATTTATAAAAATATTATCATAATTATCAACACAGAATTTAAACATGGTAGAAGATAAAGAGGTTTACACCTCATTGCTACTCTGTTATAACCCACTTTATGAAAATTCAGGATTTGATATCTGAAGAGAGATAAAAAAAAGTAAAGGAACAGAGTAGCAGAAAGAACCATAAAATAGCAAGATAAAGCAATAGATTCCTGACGGCTAGGAATGGAAGTAGGCTGAGTCAAGCTAGACTTTGAGTGTTCAAGTCTGGCCTGTTTAAAAATTTTGAGACCTGAGTCTGAGCCTATGACCTATTAAAGGCTTCTTTTTCTATCAAGGTCTGACCTGATTTAAAGTCTACAAGGCTTGTAAGTCTGTTTAAAAGCCTACATTACAAAAAAATCAATAAATAAACTTAAAGTCTATTTAAATAAATAATTAAAAAAACTTACAAACTTATAGTCTACAAGATAAAAAAACTATTAAATATGCCTAAAATATATATATATATATATTATGTAAATAAAATATAAAATAAATATTATATAAATATAATATATTAAAATAAATATAAATAGATTCCTGAATAGGTTAAATAAACTTTTTTATAAACCTAGGCCTGACTTGTTTATCTAAAAGAACTTTTTAAAAAGCTTGGGCATGTTTATTTATTAAACGAGTCGAGCCATAGGCCCTTGTCGGACGGTCTTGTTCACTTCCATCCCTACTGACGACATAAAAAAGAAGAGCTAAACGACAGGACAAATGACGATAAAGAAAAAGAAGAGATATTCGCAAGAGTCACAACAATCTTATCTTTTATTTTTACACAATGTAATCAGACTTGAAGTGCATGACCTATATAAACTTATAAAACCAAAGTTCTTTATTTGTAATCCTTTCAAAGGATCTTTCAATATTGTGTAAACAAATGCTGAATTTTATCAAATAAGAATTTTTTTATCATATTTTTGTATCCACATTTGTTTTAATATGTTTCTTTACAATATGCATTCTCAGAATTTTACACGATCCATTATGCATATATATATATATATATATATATATATATATATATATATATATATATATATATATATATATATATATATATATAATCAAACACCAAGCATTGAATGCCCTACAATTCTATTTCTCTAGAATAATGAATCCTTCTCTAGGGAAAAGTTTTGCATTTTATGCTTTGGTCAGAGGAGCCCGAAAAGGCATCTATTATAGTTACCCTGTTTTGAAAGCAACTGTTGGAGAAAAGAGGAACTGTTACTGGAAAGGTTTTTACTCTTTCCAAGAGGCTTATGATTTCCTATTAGAATTCTGTGATCAAAATGAAGAAATATTCATTGAAAGAGAAGTTCATGGAGCAATTGAATCCACATTGGAAGAAGAGATATCAGACCTGAAACAAGTGCTTAATGATGGAAGAAAAGAGCTAAGAAGGCTAGAACAACTACTTTCCCTACAGGCAAGGAGGGCAAAGATAAAAGAAATCTGTAATGAACAGTTCAGCGCCAAAATGAAGATACTCCCATCTTTCAGGAATAATTTCCTTACTGAACTAAAGGACCAGCCGGGTGGAATCGTTTGCTGTAACAAAATCTATTGTTTGGCACAGGATCTTCACTATGAAAAACTAAGAGATCTTCAAGAAGAAATCTTAATTTTACCATATGTGAAAACTATCCCTAGAAGGCAAAAGATAAAAGAACCATGGATTTCATCATATATCAGAAAACAAAACAGTTTCCCAACAATATTCACAGAATATTCCCCATTACTCACCGAAGTCCAGCTCCGAAATAATGAAAAATCGACATATCCATCTATTACTCAAAAGCTTGAGGAATATTATTGGTATGGAATGGTAGCTGCAATCCACCTACACGAAGATGTCCCAACTCCAACAATGTTCGGAAACAAAATCAGCCAGTGGATCGATGACTATCGAAGGGTGATCTGCCTAAAGGATTTCTGCACTATTCAGGTTTATTCATCCTTCCCTCAGTATAAACTATCACTTCATTCAGAAGGTGCAAAGGATCGCTATTTTGGGTAGGATGTTCAAGTTTACAGACACCTTTTCCTAATGCAAGGACATAAGAGAAGCATTCAAAACGTTAAAATCACAGAAATACCCAGTGTTTTTGGTGATTTTAATCTTTGCAAAGTTAAATTCTCTTCTGTTTCAACTGATAAGGTTTTTAATTTACCACGTCCTATTTTTGATTGTCAACTATTTGAAGAAACGGTTTCGGAAGATGGTTTCCTCTCTCTTGATGAAGATCAAAATCAGTATGAAATTATTGTTCGAAACATGACTACAACAATTTGGGCGGAAAAAGGAGCACTTGATCTTCTTACTCCCTGCTCACAAGAAGAGGTTCCAGATTGTTATTCTGAAAGAATGCTTTTTAGTCAAAAAGGTCGCTTTTACCAATGGAGCGACGACATGATGTCAGATGATAACGAATCTTATCATGATGACACCGGATAAGAATGACAATGCGCTCACTTTATCGGATTTCAAATTTTTGGATTCCGACAGTACTTTCTTAAGTGTTTTGAAGAAAATTTTCAGTTCCAGTGTATTATTTATCACTGTTTACTTTAAGTGGATTTCAAATTTAGAATTTAAGTTCCGGTATCCCCCTTTCATTTGTAGACCATCGAGAAAAATCTAATAGAAAATCTTTCTGTAATACTCTCCAAAGTCCTCTGATTTACCTGGTTACGAAGTTTTCGGTTTTCTTTTTCTTTCGCTAGTTCGCGCCCTCCTTCGCTCTGGTATCATCTTTTTGTGTCCACATTTGTTTTAATATGTTTCTTTACAATATGCATTCTCAGAATTTTACACGATCCATTATATATATATATATATATATATATATATATATAATCGAATCGCAAGTTCTGATAAAACATTATGAATTTATATCTAACATATATGATAAAAAAATAGAATATAAATGATGATGAAAGAAATCTTATGTTTATTGAAAACTTGTACTTTGACAATTCTTTTGGAAAGATTACAAAGTTTTGGGAGAAACTTGATATATTTAAGGAAAATGGATTTCTAAGGTAGAAGACTTAGGTTTTTTCACTTTACCTCCTTTTTTTATTCTATGGGATTTTTATAGTCTTTGGACTCCAAGTCCAGTTACAATTTTGAAAATTAAAAGATAAAGTTCTTGATAAGATAAGATCTTAATGATTCTTTTCTGATTCCTTCTTATCCAGACTTTTTACTTTGTCATCAGATTCCTTTCTTTGCCTTCTTTTCAATAGTCTTTTTTTGTTGTCGATAATGTTAGGAATCTTTTATTTTCTTTTTGAAATAATTGTTTTTCTTTTACTTTTCCTTTTGAATGGAATTAATATCCTGAATGATTGAAGTAATCATAAAGATCTTGCTTTTCCTCTTCGTGTTGTGCTACTGGAATAGATACATAATGTTTATTAAGAGTCATCCAAGAATTTAGATTGTTTGTTGAAATGAACTCTTGATTGTAATAAGTCCACCACTTTACTTTAACAATTCGTACCAAATAACTAATGGTGGATTCATTGGCTTCAAAACCTTTGGCGAATTTCCACATAACGATCCAGGGTATTCCTTGAGAAGCTATGAAGGAAATCAATTTTTGATCCTTTGAAAAACTGGTCTTCTTAGAAAAATAATCATATGATTATTTTATTATTTTTGGGAAAATACTAGTTTTTAGACCAAAATCAAGAAACCATTTTTTAAACCATATTGGTAACTTCAAAGATATTCCTTTTCTAAACCAAATAAACCACAAATAGGTTATAGGGTTTAGATAAAGAACATCATGCCAATCATCAAAATAATCAAAATAATTATATCATGGTAGCTTAAATTCTACCGAAAATGTTTTATATTGGGAAAGGGGTTGTCCCAATCTTCCAATGACAAAACATTTTGGATTTTTATTTTTGAATAACTAATTTCTTGTTTTTTATTTCTATTATAGGTTGATACAATCGATTTGGTATCAACTAATATTAGCTCAAAAAAATTTCTTGATTTTTGGGTGCTCTTAGGTACAAAAGTACACTTTGATGGGAAAACTTTATTAGCAATTTCTTGCGCTGACCATTGAGACAATTCTAGACAATTCTGGTTTAATGATCATTACTGGAATATTACCTTCTTTAGCAACATAAGCATATTGACAATTATTATCTTTGAGGGTTTTGTTGAGAGGGGTAAATCTATTGTTGGTGTGGAACATATCTGAGGTGACTGGGTTGATTTGTTTTGGTTTTTGTGGTGTTGGCGGAGAAAATGATGGTTGTATATCAGTTATAGATTGGGTGGCGGAGGATCCAGCTACAACTTTACCTTTATCTTGTACAATTTGCTTGAATGTAGACGGTTCACTATTGGTCTTTTTGTTTTTTGGAGGTCCATATTGATCTAATGTAACTGGTTTACTCATGGTTTCCCTGTAAAAATTTCCTTGTTAAAAAATTTGGTAAATGATTTTTTTCTCCTTTGATATGTGAAATATCAAGATCAAAGTTTGAAAGTAATGCTTGCAGTCAGGCAAAAATATGTTTTGATACTAAATTTTTGACATTATTTTTTAAAACTTGTGGCGCTTATTTGCAATCAGTTCTTAATAAAAACTTTTTATTAAAAACATCATCTTGAAATTTTAAAATGCATAAAACATTTGATAAAATTTCTTTTTTGACTGTAGAATACTTTTGTTGAGAGGTATGCTAGATTCCCGAATGATACCTTACTATTTTTTCTTTCTTTGAATTTGGAAGGACTTGTTTTAGAACTCCCCTATATCGTAAATCACTGGCATCTATTTCTATGATTAAAAATGCTTCTGGATTTGGAATACCCAAACAGGGTAGATTCTTTCTGAAGACCTTTATTTTTTGGACTGTACTTGTCATTTCTTCATTTCATACCGGTGGATTTTTTCTTAGTCTTTTGTTTAACGGTGAACATATGGTTCTTATCCCGGGGAGAAACTTCACTATATAATTTAAATATCCTAGAAATTTTTGTAATTGTTTTTTGTCCTTAATTTCATTTGCAAATTTTTCTGCAAATTCTAATAATCTTTGTATTGAGGTTATTGTTCCTTGAAAAATTTCATAACCTAAGAATCTTATTCTTGTTTGGAATATACTCATCTTTTTGGCAGAAACTACTAATCCATTTTCTTTAATTATTTGTATAAATTTTTCTAAATATTTTTCATGTTGAGAAACTCCTTTTGAAAATATTAATACATCATCTAAGTAAACTATGAAAAAATTAATCTAAGGATAAAATATATTATTCATAATTTCTTGAAATTCACTAGGTGCATTCTTGAGTCCTTGTGGCATTACATTCCATTCATAATGCTCAAAAGGTACAACAAACGCTGTTTTATATCTATCTTTTTCTTTTGCGGATATTTGATAATAACTTGACTTCATATCAAATTTTGAAATATATTAGCCTTTGTTACTCTTTTAATTAAACCTTGTTTATTGGGTAGAGGATACCTAATCCATTTTAATGCTTTGTTTAATGCTTTGTAATTTATTACTAATCTTGGAGCTCCTCTTTCATGTTCAGAGGTTTTATTAACATAAAATCCCGAACAACTTCAAGGAGATTTTGACTCTCTTATTAGTTTTTTTTGTAGATAATCTTGTAACTCTTTTTTGTAGTATTTTAATTGTTCTGCATTCATTTGTATTGGTTGTGCTTTGGTAGGAATATCTTTTTCTGAAAATTTATCTTTGTAAGGTAAACTTATTTCATATTTCTTCCTATGATGAAAAGCTATGAGATTTTGATTACAAATTTCTTTTTCTATTGTTTCTGAAATTTTTTTTATCATTTGTTCTCTATCAAGTTTACTTCTATTGATTTTTCTTGTAATAGATTTAATTCTATTATTTTTTGAGTTTGAATAAATTTAAAAATTATTAGGTTTTCTAGTACTACATGAGATACTAGTCCTTCTGCAGTAATTTGAAAGGGGTATAATAATGTTAGAAATAGAGTTTTCCAAATTACTTGATTGGTCATATTTTTAACTAATACAAATGATGTATTAAAACAAATTTTTTCTTTACAAACTTTTGCTTCAAAAGTTTATATTATATGTGTAATTTTGCTCCATTTACTCATGTCACATTTTGTTGAGTTTTTTCATAATATCTGATTGGTATTATTCCTTTTTCAATACAATTTATATCTGCACCTACCCGAATCTATTAGTGCCTTTAATTTATATTCTTCTTTTTCTATTATTAGTTTGATGTCTACCCATCACTTATGAACTGTTAAGAGATTTAATAATTCTAAACTAAATATTTCTTGTGGTTTAGAAGATTGTCCTGTTCTTGAGATTCTAGAATCTTTTCTCCTTCTAATTCTAAAATTTTGAATTCAAACTAAACTTGATTTGTCTTAAGTTCTAAAATTTCTTTTTTAAGTATCTTAATTTCTTCTTGTAATTCTTTTATTCCTATGGTTAAAATAGGCTGTTTGAATTTCTTTAACACATCTTTTATTTCTACTGGTTGTATTTTTTTTATGATTTTCTTCTTGGTTATGAGTTCATTTAATTTTTCAATAAACTCATTTTGTAGAGGGGAATCTTTTAATTTATCTAATATGGATATTAATGTATTAGTTTGGTCTCTTGATAAAACATTTACTTCTTGGGGAGTTGTACATTCATCACAATTGCACAATCCTGGTCCTAAACATGAACATTCTTCTTGTTCATCTTCTGAGTCAAGGTAATCAAGTTGATAAATTTCATTATCTTGGGCTGATTCCTCTTTTTCTGAATCTTCAGGCTCCGACCCTGATTCTATTAATACCTTTAATAAAATTTCTTGTAAATTTTTGTCTTCTATTGCATTTATTTTTTAATTTACTTTGCATTTATGAGCAAAATGTCCCGACTTATCACATTTCGAACATGTGTTTAACTTCTTTTGAGGTTTTTGGGGGTTTTTTCCTAAAAGATTTTCTATTCCTGGTATTTGTAGGATTAGATCCATAAAATACTTTTGGTCCTTTTTGCTTAGGTTTTGAATTTTTATAATTATAAACTGTTTTCTTGGTTTTTTACTTGGAGTTCTTATGGGTTCTAACCTGTATACTTGAAAAAACGAACCCATTTCTTTTTTACGTATCATTTTTTCTTTCCTAAGTTGGTTTTGAAGTTTTGAATCTATACAAATTTTTAAACCAGTTTCTACTATCATGTTATATATTTGACCATAGATTAATTGGTCATATGGAATTGAGGATCCATACTTTAATTCTATTGTTTGTATTACTTTATGGGAAAACAATGTAGGTAGGGCTGCTATAAACCTTTCTTTCCGGTATCCTACACTAGCATATTCTCTTATCATTACTTTAGACCAAAATGTATCTTTATACCATAAGTAATCAGACATTGTTGGACATCTTAACTTTGCCAATTGTATTGCTACTCTTTCTTTAAAAATACTGGGTCTCCAATAAAATGTTGAATTATTTTGAAAATAAGAGTAATGATTGCATCACTCTCATTTGTTTCATTTTTTATATGGTTTAATATTTGGTGTTTACTATCTTGAGGTACTAGATTATCCCACCATACTCTCAATTGATCAGTAAAATCTTGTACTAAGGCTTTAGCTATTGCTTTATCAATCATTCCTCTAGTTTTATAGGTGGTGGCTGTCATGGTCATTTGGGTGGTAAAGTCTAATATTGCTTGTTCACTTAACCTATCTAAGTTCCATTCAACTAGATCATTACCTGAATAGCTATTTTGTACAAATTGGGTTCTTTCTTCTAATAATAAATCAGGCATGGTTGGCCTATTATGGAATGTTTTTAGTTTTGGATGATTATTTCTTCCTATCTTATTTACCTCTATATTATTTATTGAGGAGTTTCCTAAACTAAGTTTTGCAACTCTTGTTTTTATTTCCTCTTATTCTTTTTTTATAGGGCTTTTTTGTCTAAAATTTTCTATGACATCATTGATATTATAAATAGGTTTTTCTATTGGTTTTTTCCCTTCTTGATTACATTCTATCCTTTTTAATTGTTTAGTCATTACTCCTTGATTACATTCTATCCTTTTTAATTGTTTAGTCATTACTCCTAATATGGTGTTGAATAGTTTAATTGCTGATGTATTTTATCAATATCTTGTTTATCTATTTCTTTTATGTCTAAACTTGCTTTTTTGAATGAGGTTACTTTAATTTTTATATCCTTTGATATTTCTATTTTGACAGTTTCTTGTGGCAGATATTCTTGTTGAATAATATTATTATGTTCTATTTTCCATGCTGTATTAATATTATAAATTGGATTTATTTCTTTTTTGAATGAGTTTTTTATTCTTACTTTTTCTAAATATTGTTCTAGCCAAGGAAAAAAAATACCTATTTTATTGGATTTCTTCTAAATATGAGTAAAATAATGTTCTTATTTCAGTTTGTTCTTTCTCAAAGAAAGTCTTAAAGAACCATTCTTTTTTAATTTTATTGTGTTCTTCTTCTATATCCATTCTAATCCAGTTTTTATCTATGTTGAAAGGGTTTTCTTAATTGATTATATTTAATACTTGTGAGGTTGTTGGGGAGTATTGAGAATTTTCTTCATAAACTGGTTCAGTAACATGTAGAATATTATTATTATTGATTCCCTTGATGTTAAAGTTTATAGTTGAATTGTCTACAGAATGTTTGGCTGAATATATTGATGGAGTATCTAATGTTGTTGATCTATTTTGGAAGCTGATACGAATGTCTCTTAATTCGGTGTTATATTGTTTTGGAGTTTCTAGAATATTTTTTAGTATCCATTCTTTTTGGAATTCTATTAACTAGTTCTTGATGGCTTAATTTCTTAGATGTTTGTACTTTACTTCTGGTAAGATTGTCTTCTACAACTGTTGTTTCATTTTTTGGAGTTTGATAGGCTGCTCTAAATCCATATCCAATTTTTGTTACCTTATAATATATCCTATATATCTTTGGAAGGGTCCAGTTTCATCAACCACTATACCTTCTACCTTCTGGTGAATGAACTAATAATCTTATGGCTGAAGCAGTCCTTTCATTATCTATATTCATAGTAAAATTTGGGTAGCAATTAAAGAAAGTCGGTCCATCATGTAGATTGCTTTCTAAAGTTGCAATTATGGTATTTTCTGGTCGTAGTAATCTTTTGTCTCTTAAAACTGCCAAAACTGGAAGGTCTATTCCTATTTTGTAATTTGGTTTTAATGCTACTTGTATTAATCTTAAATGTATAAATACATATCCATCTTTTTTGTCTTTCTCTAACATTTCTTTTTCTAAAATTTGTATCTCTCTATTATTGGGAGTTCCAGGAAAGGAATATTCTAACATATGAGTTTCTTCATCGGAACTCAAAGATCACCATGATCTTTGTTTATAGATATTCCCTACTTTGACAACTGGAATTGTCCATCTATGGAGTGACTCTTCTATTTCTTGTACACTTAACGGACTTCCACTTGTTGAAGCTTCATTTTTATTATTTCTTATTATTATTTGGTTATTATTTCCTAAACTTAACCTACTTATTGATCTTGATAATCTAGACAATTTTTATCTTCTTTTTAAGATTAGTAGTTTTCATGTTCCGGAACCACCAATGTTAACCAATGGGTTTACAGCCTCTTAGGGACTTACTACCAGGACCACACTCCAAGCTGACCAACAGATTAACAGTTTTCACTGCCACACTCTACTACCCCTCTTAAAAAAGATAAAAATGTAGAGACAGAAGTTCAACAAATAGTAAAGGTTTTGGAATAATAAACCAGAATTATCTTAAAAAATGGTTCTTGATTTCGGTCCAGAAACTAGTATTTTTCCAAAAACAATAAAAGAATCATATGATTATTTTTCTAAGAAGACCAGCTTTCCAGAGGATCAAAAATTGATTTCCTTCATAGTTTCTCAAGAAATATCCTGGATTGCTATGTGGGAATTCGCCAAAGGTTTTGAAGCCAATAAATCCACCATTAGTTATTTGGTACGAACTGTTAAAGTAAAGTGGTGGACTCATTACAATTAAAAGTTCGTTTCAACAAACAATCTGGATTCTTGGACGACTCTTAATAAGCATTATGTGTCTATTCCGGTAGCACAACACAAAGCGTCTCAATTTCTACAAAATGAAACTCAAATTTTAGCGGCATTAAGTGTTGCAGGGAATCAAGAAGATTTTACGAAGATATTATCATAGTTATCACCCCAAAATCCTACTATTTCACCAGATGAAGAAGTGGGAAGTATGCCAGAAAACTTTGAAAATTTTGATCTTTATGACTACTTTGGTCATTCAGGATATTATTTCCATTCAAAAGGAAAAGCAAAAGAAAAACAATTATTTCAAAAAGAAGATAAAAGATTCGTGACATTATTGACAACAAAAAGGACTGGAAGACAATTATTTCAAAAAGAAGATAAAAGATTCCTGACGTTACTGACACGCTCGTCGCAAACGCGCAAAAATAATTTCCAGATTTCCCCCAAACTATTGGTATAGTATAAGGTGCAACCTAGGTCATCTCCCAAAGACCATTTCAGATTCTTAAGCAAATAAGGAGAAGGTTAGAACAAGGGGATTTTGGAAAGATTTGATATGAAGTTATAAATGCAAAATACAGAATGAAATTTGACTTAACAATAATCAACTCAAGGAATTCAGAGGCTATTTTCTTAACTAATCATTGATCACTAAAATCATGCATTGTGTTTATCAACCTAGGATCATCTGGAACCCCTACAATGATCCTTGAATTCTCTACTGAGAAACCTCTCAGAATTTAATTGATTATGATCAACAAGATTTAGTAACCACTTAATCTTTTATCTAAACCAATTTCACAATCAGAATTCAGTTGAAGTAAGTAATAAAATGAAAACCTTCAATTAAATTACTTAATTTCTACTCTTCAAACTTTTGGAAAGTGATTTACCAATCAAAAACCAATTATAAATCAATCATGCATTAATCAAAATACGTCAACCGATCAAACTTTGATTAAAGAATAAAATTGAAGAATATAGTGAAGTAGAGTAGAAACCACTTAATAAGCATGTAAATAAAGATCAAGACCTCAAAGTTAAAATGAAAATAGCTTGAATCCTCGAATTGAAACTACAAACCTAGCCTTCCATGAAGGAGGCAAATTAACAACAAAGAAAGAGGCAAATTAACAACAAATAAATCCTAAGCCTTCCATGTAGGAGGCAAAACTAACAAGAAATAAATCCTAAGCCTTCCATGTAGGAGGCAACTAACAATAAAGAAAAGCTAAGCCTTCCATGTAGGAGGCAAACTAACAAGAAAGAAAACATAAGCCTTCCATGAAGGAGGCAAAACTAACAAGAAAGAAAGGAAGAAAGAAAGAAAGAAAGAAGATGGTATTGGAGTTGATCTCCAAAATTGGTGTGTGTCTCCTCTTGCAAACCCTTCTATTTATAGAGGATTTTTGAGGCATCATCTTCAGAAAGTCACCAACTAGGATATTACTTTTCTACCCTTTTCTTGCTTTCACATGGGCTTTGTTGAAATTGCAAAACACTTTTGAATTTTTGCCACCAATGAGCACAACAATTTTGACTTTCTTGCACCGCAATTTCGGATGTTCACATGTCCGAATTAGAGCTTGCCTTCTGAACAAAAGTTGTAGCCCTGGCTCTTAGCTGTCCAACAAAGTTGATTTCATCTCAATATGACTTCTATATCTCAAGATATGGCCGGATCTT
This sequence comes from Canavalia gladiata, assembly GCA_037954105.1. NCBI lineage: Eukaryota > Viridiplantae > Streptophyta > Magnoliopsida > Fabales > Fabaceae > Canavalia > Canavalia gladiata. The sequence continues at coordinate 1,956,742 of CM075663.1, read as the reverse complement.
TGCACACTATTCAAATTCCACGTCAGCAACACTATCTCATCTTTTGAGATAATTTCGGAGTCCTAAACATCCCATTTAGAATCTTCTCTTGCTTTGTAAATATGGACACTTCTTTAAGATTTCATTCAAGATAGATTTCATGATTTTTGGATGTCTACAACTCCTATTATGCTCAAAATACTATAATAGTGTCATTTTAATCGGGTAAGCAAAGAAATTCAATTAAACTTCATATGAACCCAAACTCATAAAATATGACAAAGATCACTTAATTGAACATATAAGAAGTCTTAATGAGATAAAAGTGAGAGATAATTATTTATGAAATCTATGCTTATCAAATTCCCCCACACTTATCTTTTGCACGTCTCGGGCAAACTTAAGTTAAGGATTGGTGACTTTTTTTTTTTTTTTTTTTTTTTTTTTGAAAGAACATCAAAGTTTTGAGTTGATTTCTCAAGAATTCACAAAATTTCATGAAGCATTCTTTCATCACATTTTTGAAATTACTTAGAAAGGCAACTTTAATTTGAAAAACATAGATTGAGAAAGATAAAACCTCACATGATATACTCTGAATCTCTCAAGTGTTTGATTTGGTAAGTGTTTCTCTCAAATTCAATCCATGAAAGATGAACTATCATAGGCTTGCATATCTTCTACTTCTCTACTACTATGTACACATGCAATGCACAAATCAAGAGGTCTTTATTTTGGTTCTAACGGGATTAGAAAGATGAAATGATATATTGAAGAGATACAATGTTAGACCAATGAAAATGGTGAGGATTGAGAATTGATTGTAAGTGCAAGTGTGAGAAACAGATATCACTTCTTCAATTTTTTTTTTTTATTTTTTTTTTTCAATATAATAGTTTATTTATTAATTTATTGCTTCAGTTTTTTTTTTTTTTTTTTTTTCAACCATGATATTGATGAACACAACAATAATCTCCCCCACACTTATTGAAACACTTATGGTATGATAAATCCAGTATTCCTCACCTTCTATGGTCAGACAAAGTTGTTTTTTTTTTTTTTTTTTTTTTTTTTTTTATTTGTGGTGAGCTAAAAAGAAGAAAAGGCTAATCGGCTCAAAGGGCTGATCAAAGGATAAAATTATATGGTTTAGTTATTTGGCCAAGTGGTTTGTTCAAGAAAAACAGTGCCTCAATCATTTTTGTACAAATCATGTGAAAATGTAGCTTCAAAAAGAATCAATGCAAGTTCTGAAGTAACATATTCCATGGATGAAAATCACACAAGAAAGAAAATAATAATAAGGCTCAAAATCTCACAGGTAATATATTTATCAAATCTAATCTATCCAGTTCAAATATGTGTTGCCAAACTAATTAATCTCGAAATGTAAATCATTTTGCTTCAATTATTTTATGAAATCTAAAGAAAAACATACTTCCACATTCAATTTTTTTTTTTTTTTAAATCATAAGATGCGTATCAAGAGTCAAGTGTAACTCCTTACTCAGCCATCTTACTCAAAGCAAGTTTATGAATCTAACCTAATTTTTTTTTTTTTTTTTTTTTTTTTTTTGGGTTTTTTTTTTTTTTTTTTTTTTTTAGATATCGGACCATCTTCCCCCCAACCTATCCAAGACATTGTCCCCAATGTCTTAGATGGAATTTCATATAACAGGAAAAGAAATGTAAGAAAACCATCAAAGTAAGGAAAAGTTATAACCGAAGAGTGGTATCTGGTTCTCTTTTATCTCTGCCATCCTGATTTGGTTGGTTCACCAGCTGCATTGCTTGACTGAGCTCAGATGTAGGATTTTGCAAAATCTCAAGTAGGTGTTCAACAGTTGAAGCAGATACTATGATGTTGCGCATGGATTGTGGCATGAACTCCTGCTCTACTGCATGATCTAAAAAGGATATCAAACCATTATAAAAGCCATTAATATTCAATAAGCCCAAAGGTTTTTTATGAAAATTCCGATAGGCCCAAAATATAATGGTAAAAATTTCTTCCATTGTTCCAAGACCACCAGGTAATGCAATAAATGCATTAGAATTAACCAACATGTGTCTCATACGGTCATGCATGGTTGCAACCTTCAATTCAGTACCCAGGGTGAAGTAGGAGGTGCTCCCATTTTTTAAGCCAACACCTAAGACGTTACACCCCTTTGTGAGTGCAGATCCTGCAACACATCCTTTTAAACCCTGAATCCCTCCCCCATAAACAAGATTGATTTTTCTTGCAGCTAATGCCTTACCAAGGGTAGAAGCTGCATGTTGAAATTCTCCATCCTTTCCAAGGTTAGACCCACCAAAAACACAGATAGTATTGATCTTATCCATATACGGTGTTTCTGTCTTTTTTTTTTTTTTTGAAAAAATATGTCATAGAGGTGGATAATTTATAGGAACTCAATATCAGACAAGGAGATCGCTTGAATAGTGCGGGATCAGGATTTGGTAGCAAAAGTTTGAATTTTTGCTACAAAAGTTTGAATTTTTGTTGCAAAAGTTTGAATTTTTGTTGCAAAAGTTTGAATTTTGGTTGCAAAAGTTTGAATTTTGGGTTCAAGGAAAAGGTGAATGTCAGAGGGGAAAGACTTTAAGCAGGGGTGAAAATTTCAAAAAAACGGTGGCCCAATAAATTGAAAAGACAATGTAAATGACAAACATACACGCATGAGAATGAACAGTAGTTGTGATTGTGGCTCACATCTTCCTCTGGTTTTACGTCCAGTAACGGCTGAAACGCCTTCTAAGAGTCGAGGATGTGCTTCCCATTCAGTTTTCTTGTAAACTGACAACAGGGTCTTTTAAAGTCAGATTCCCAAGACTATAACGTGCTTTTTCCTTACGGAACAGTTCAAACAAATCAAGAAGGACTCCTTGTACATGCCCACTAGGATGCGTCTCAAGAGTCTGAATGATATCATCCAATGACTCCTTACTCAGTCCATCCTTTATGAATTGAATTTTGTCCTCTCGATTTCTTGAAACCATTCCAGGGTTCTTGCATCTTGTGTTACAGGTCCATCTTGCACACCTGTAGCAAACTCCAATTCTTTTTGCCCTTCTCTTCTTTGCATAGGAACTTCTTCCCATACCTGGCATATTTTTAACAAATGATTCTTGGAATTCACCTGCTAAACGTACCTTAGCTTCAATGATCCAACGGACATCTTCTGGAAGGCCTAAGAGTGTTAATGCTCTCAATCGTTCAAGTCTGCAATTGTAAATGTCTTTAAGAAAATTTCTGGGGAGAGTAGGGAACAAAATTTTGATCCTGGTGAGAGCTTTCTCCATTTTTTTTCTTAAAACACTCAAGTTATTATTCCTGCAAGCTCAATGTGGTGTAATAGTTGGGATGATTTAAGAGGTGAAGAAGGAAGTTGAGAGATTAGTTGAAACTTATAAGCGAGGAATGTGAGAGAGGGAGAGGGAGAAAGAGAGAGAGAGAAAGAGAGAAAGAGAGAGAGAGGGAGAGAGAGAGACTTCTCTTGAATTTATTGCAGGTATGTGGCATTGTGCAAATGCACTTCTTCTACCGTGTGCTTTTGAAAACCTTCGAAAAATGGTTTAAGACGATGTCCATTCACCTTGAAGATTTTTTCAGTTACCTCATTTTTTATTTCCACTGCACCATAAGGAAAAACATTAGTAACTACAAATGGTCCTAACCATCTAGAGCGTAGCTTACCAGGCATAAGCTTTAGCCGAGAATTGAAAAGGAGAACTTTTTGTCCAACGGAAAACTCCTTTCTTGCCAACTTTTTGTCATGAAGAGCTTTGACCTTTTCTTTGTAAATTTTGGAGTTTTCGTATGCTTCTAATCGAATTTCTTCAAGTTCCTGCAATTGAAGCTTTCTATGGATTCCTGCTTGGTTTAGATCCATGTTGCATTTCTTTACTGCCCAAAATGCTCTATGCTCTAATTCAACTGGAAGATGACATGCTTTACCAAAGACAATCCTGTAGGGAGACATGCCAATGGGTGACTTGTAAGCTGTCCTATATGCCCATAATGCATCAACAAGGCGCAAGCTCCAATCCTTCCTGTTAGGCTGAACTGTTTTCTCTAAGATTTTCTTGATCTCTCGATTAGAAACTTCAGCTTGACCATTTGTTTGAGGATGATATGGGGTGGAGACTTTATGCATGACTCCATATTTGTGGAGTAGGGCTTCCATTGTGCGGTTGCAAAAATGAGTACCTTGGTCACTAATTAGAGCTCTAGGAATGCCAAACCTGCTAAAAATGTTAGACCTGATAAAATCTGCAACAACTCGAGCATCATCAGTACGGGTGGCTTTTGCCTCCACCCATTTTGAAACATAATCAACAGCTAGCAGAATGTAAACAAAGCCAAAAGAGACAGGGAATGGACCCATAAAGTCTATACCCCAAACATCAAATACCTCACAAAAGAGAAGTGGTTGTTGAGGCATCTCATTTCTGCGCGAAATACTCCCTATTCTTTGGCACTGCTCACAAGTTATGCATAATCTATGTGCATCACGAAATATTGTAGGCCAATAAAAGCCTGAGTCTAGTACTTTTCTAGCTGTCCGTTGTGGCCCAAAGTGTCCACCACAAGCTAGGGAATGGCAAAAGGTAAGTACAGACTGAACTTCATGATCTGGAACACACCTTCTAATGATTTGATCACTGCATGTCTTCCAAAGGTATGGTTCATCCCATATGTAGTGTTTGGCATCACTTTTCAACTTGGCAAGTTGCGATTTGGTGAAGTGTTTGGGTATTTCTTTAGCAACCAGATAGTTTACCAAATCTGCATACCAAGGATCTTTCCCGTGCAAATGATAGAGATGCTCTTCTGGGAATGAATCTGCAATTGAATTTTCTTCACAAGGTTGCTGGATCCGACTTAAATGATCTGCTACAAGGTTCTCTGCACCACTCTTATCTTTAATCTCTAAATCAAATTCTTGCAACAGAAGCATCCAACGAATCAGTCTTGGCTTAGCATCTGTCTTCTTCAGCAAGTATTTCAAAGCTGCATGGTCAGAGAAGACAATAACTTTAGATCCAAGCAAATAGGAGCGAAATTTATCTAATGCAAACACAATTGCCAAAAGCTCCTTCTCAGTAGTTGTGTAATTTGATTGGGTTGCATCAAGTGTGCGAGAGGCATATGCAATGACATGAGATCTCTTGCTAACTCTTTGAGACAGTACAGCACCAAGGGCATAATTGGATGCATCACACATTAATTCAAATGGAAGCGTCCAATTAGGTGGTTGAATGATGGGAGTAGTTGTCAACCGCTTCTTTAGTTCATCAAATGAATCCTTGCATGCTTGATCAAACACAAATTTGGTATCTTTTTGTAGTAGTTTAGAAAGAGGTTGTGCAATCTTGCTAAAATCCTTGATGAATCTTCTGTAAAAACCTGCATGACCAAGTAAAGAACGTACTTCTCGCACAGAAGTGGGGTAAGGTAGAGAAGTAATAATGTCTATCTTGGCCTTATCAACCTCTAAACCTTTGCTAGATACCAAGTGTCCTAAGACTATACCTTCTGTTGCCATGAAATGACATTTTTCAAAATTCAAAACCAGGTTAGTCTCAATGCATCTGTCCAAAACTTTAGAAAGGCTTTCTAAGCATGCATCAAAAGAAGAACCATATACAGTGAAGTCATCCATAAACACTTCCATGCAACTTTCTAAGAGATCAGAGAAAATGCTTACCATGCATCTTTGAAAGGTTCCAGGGGCATTGCATAGACCAAAGGGCATCCTTCGATAGGCAAAAGTACCAAAAGGACAAGTGAAGGTGGTCTTATGCTGGTCTTCTGGGGCTATATGTATTTGAAAATAACCTGAAAAACCATCTAGAAAGCAATAGTGAGATTTTCCTGCTAATCTTTCCAAAATTTGGTCTATGAAGGGCAAAGGGAAGTGATCCTTGCGAGTAGCTTGGTTAAGCTTCCTATAATCTATGCACACTCTCCAACTGTTTTGTATTCTGGTAGGGATTAGTTCATCATTGTGATTTTTGACTACAGTCATGCCAGTTTTCTTAGGAACTACTTGCACCGGGCTTACCCAATCACTGTCTGAGATGGGATAGATGATACCAGCTGCCAAAAGCTTACCTACTTCCTTCTTTACCACATCTAGGATGGTTGGATTCAAACGCCTTTGTGGTTGTCTAACAGGTCTGGTGTTTTCCTCTAGCAGTATCCTATGCATACAAGTAGATGGGCTAATACCTGGAATATCAGTCAAAGTCCATCCAATTGCTTGTTTATGGCTTTTTAAGGTTTGCAGTAACCTTTCTTCCTGTTGTGGTAGAAGGTTCTTTGCTACAATGACAGGAAGCTTCTCATTTTCCCCCAAATAAGCATACTTTAGATGTTCAGGCAAAGGCTTCAACTCTAAAGGAGGTGGTTGTATTATGGAAGGAAGAGATCTATCTGAGATTGAAATGTCTGCAACACTTGCATCTAACATGTCATCTTTCAACGAAGGTTGGTCTGCAGCATTAATCCTGGAACACACAATACATGAATCAAATTCATCACATGTGCAAGTAAAATTATCTAAGTAATCTAAATCAAAATCAAAAAATTTAAAAAGTAGATTGTCAATAGAATAATCATCCGCAAGAAGGTCTATGGCATCAAGTTGAAAGAGTGAATGATTCTCTATGGGATGCTTCATGGCTTCAAATATGTTGAATTGGATGATATCATCTCCAAATTCCATAGAGAGAGTCCCCGTATGCACATCTATCTTTGTTTTTGCAGTTTTGAGGAAAGGTCTCCCTAGGATCAAGGTTGCTCTATTGATGGATGACTCATCTTCCATATCCAAAATGTAGAAGTCAGCTGGAAAGATCAGCTTATTCACTTGAACTAGCACATCTTCAAGTACTCCGGCTGGATGTGCTGTACTTCTGTTGGCTAATTGAATCACCACACCAGTTGGCTTCAGTTCTCCCAGATTCAAAGATTTATAAACTGATGAGGGCATAACATTAATGGAAGCACCTAGATCCAGCAATGCATCACCAAATGTAGAGTTTCCTATTGTGCAAGGAATGGTGAAAGTTCCTGGATCTTTACATTTCTGAGGGAGGCTGGGTTGAATTAAGGCTGAAACATTGCGTCCCACACTAATCTTCTCATCCCCTTTGAGTCTTCTCTTATGCGTGCACAAATCCTTTAGAAATTTGGCATATTTGGGAATTTGCTTGATAGCATCTAGAAGTGGTATGTTGACTTCCACTTTCCTGAAAGTATCTAGAAGCTCCTTATCCAATTCTGCATGAACATTGAGCTTGGATTGAACCATTCTATTTGGAAAAGGTAAAGATACCTTCTGATCAGCACAATTTGGGGTTTTCTTCTCATCAGATGCTTCAAGTGCAGATCGTTTATGGCAAGCTTCTTTTTGTTGATCATTCGATGTCTTATCGAAGGCTGGTGTACTTTTTTCATCAGACTTTCCTTCTGATTCAGATGGCTCATCAGAGATATCTCCAGGTGTGGAGATAAATGCTTCTTTTTGGTGTGGATTAGTCTGATTGAAGCTTTGTTGCTTTAAAATTGTAGGGTCTGTCTGCACTTTCTTCCCACTTCTCAAGGTCATGGCATTCACACTTTTGGGATTTATGACAGGTTGAGAAGGTAGTTGACCAGAACCTTGAGATTTCAATTGGTTGACAGTGGTAGCCAACTGCCCAATTTGAGTTTGTAAATCCTGAATGGTAGAACTTACATTTTGTTGAAATTGAAGATTGTTGCTTGCTAATTGCTTCATCAAATCATCAAGAGAGGGTTCAGAAGCATTAGAGGGTACAGATTGCTGCATATGCTGTTGTTGTTGTCTGAATGGCGGTGGTTGGTATTTATTTTGGGAGTCAGATGTTTGAATCCTTTGTTGTTGTGGAGGGCCATATCTCAAGTTAGGATGGTTTCTCCAACTAGGATTGTATGTTCCAGAAGGTGGTTCAAACTTCTGTTGCTGATAATGTTGAGGAGGCCTGTATTGTTGTCCTGTGCCAAAAATACCATTTACTGCAGCCTCAGGTGTCTCACTTTCTTGCAATGTTGGGCATGCATCAGTAGGATGATCTGCAGAAGTGCAGATGCCACATGTTTTGGTTTTGTCAATAACATTAAGTTGCTGTTGTTGTCCGATGGCCAACTGTCTTACGATGGAGGTTAGTTCTTCAATTCTGTTCTCCAATCGTGTATGGTCTGTCTTGGTGGTCATTTCATGGACTCCTTTAGACAAGGAATTAGTTCGAGAATTGAATTGCTGAGAATTCTCTGCCATGTTGGCAATCAAATCTCGAGCTGCTGTAGGAGTTTTGTCCATAAGTGCTCCACCACTAGCTGCATCAACCATGCTTCTGTCCATTGGCATGAGTCCTTCATAGAAATACTGAATCAGTAATTGATCACTGATTTGATGGTGTGGACAAGTGGCGCATAGTTTCTTGAATCTCTCCCAATACTCATAGAGAGTTTCTTGGGAGTTCTGTCTGATGCCGCAAATCTCTTTTCTGATAGCTGCTGTTCTGGATGCAGGGAAGAATTTCTCCAAGAATAATCTTTTCATATCATTCCAGCTTGTAACAGATGTTGGATGTAGATAGTACAACCAGTCCTTAGCTCCATCATTTAAGGAGAAAGGAAATGCCTTCAACTTGATATGATCTTCTGGAATTCCTTGTGGCCGCATTGTGGAACACACAATGTGAAATTCCTTCAAATGTTTATGAGGGTCCTCACCTGCAAGGCCATGAAACTTAGGTAGCAAATGTATTAGTCCAGACTTCAGTTCAAATGGTGCATCAACATCAGGGTATTGAATGCACAATGGTTGATAAGCAACATCAGGTGCAGCTAATTCTTTTAAGGTTCTATCAGCCATGTTCTTAGCAAAATATTTAAAACTATCAAAATTTAAAGATGAAAAATCACTACTGTTACTTTCTTGGTTATTACTGGATGAATGTCTTCTATGTGCTCTTTTCAAATGGTGGAATGTTCTATCAATCTCAGGATCATATGCATATAAATTTTCAGGATTGGATCGGGTCATACACAAAAAGGTGAATTCATACAAAAAATCCAAGAATGATATACCTAAAGTAAAAACAATTGTTAGAAAGATTAAAATTTTTATACAAACTCCTAAATGAGCCTAGGAAATTAAAATGGTCCCCGGCAACGGCGCCAAATTTTGACACGCTCGTCGCAAACGCGCAAAAATAATTTCCAGATTTCCCCCAAACTATTGGTATAGTATAAGGTGCAACCTAGGTCATCTCCCAAAGACCATTTCAGATTCTTAAGCAAATAAGGAGAAGGTTAGAACAAGGGGATTTTGGAAAGATTTGATATGAAGTTATAAATGCAAAATACAGAATGAAATTTGACTTAACAATAATCAACTCAAGGAATTCAGAGGCTATTTTCTTAACTAATCATTGATCACTAAAATCATGCATTGTGTTTATCAACCTAGGATCATCTGGAACCCCTACAATGATCCTTGAATTCTCTACTGAGAAACCTCTCAGAATTTAATTGATTATGATCAACAAGATTTAGTAACCACTTAATCTTTTATCTAAACCAATTTCACAATCAGAATTCAGTTGAAGTAAGTAATAAAATGAAAACCTTCAATTAAATTACTTAATTTCTACTCTTCAAACTTTTGGAAAGTGATTTACCAATCAAAAACCAATTATAAATCAATCATGCATTAATCAAAATACGTCAACCGATCAAACTTTGATTAAAGAATAAAATTGAAGAATATAGTGAAGTAGAGTAGAAACCACTTAATAAGCATGTAAATAAAGATCAAGACCTCAAAGTTAAAATGAAAATAGCTTGAATCCTCGAATTGAAACTACAAACCTAGCCTTCCATGAAGGAGGCAAATTAACAACAAAGAAAGAGGCAAATTAACAACAAATAAATCCTAAGCCTTCCATGTAGGAGGCAAAACTAACAAGAAATAAATCCTAAGCCTTCCATGTAGGAGGCAACTAACAATAAAGAAAAGCTAAGCCTTCCATGTAGGAGGCAAACTAACAAGAAAGAAAACATAAGCCTTCCATGAAGGAGGCAAAACTAACAAGAAAGAAAGGAAGAAAGAAAGAAAGAAAGAAGATGGTATTGGAGTTGATCTCCAAAATTGGTGTGTGTCTCCTCTTGCAAACCCTTCTATTTATAGAGGATTTTTGAGGCATCATCTTCAGAAAGTCACCAACTAGGATATTACTTTTCTACCCTTTTCTTGCTTTCACATGGGCTTTGTTGAAATTGCAAAACACTTTTGAATTTTTGCCACCAATGAGCACAACAATTTTGACTTTCTTGCACCGCAATTTCGGATGTTCACATGTCCGAATTAGAGCTTGCCTTCTGAACAAAAGTTGTAGCCCTGGCTCTTAGCTGTCCAACAAAGTTGATTTCATCTCAATATGACTTCTATATCTCAAGATATGGCCGGATCTTTGCACACTATTCAAATTCCACGTCAGCAACACTATCTCATCTTTTGAGATAATTTCGGAGTCCTAAACATCCCATTTAGAATCTTCTCTTGCTTTGTAAATATGGACACTTCTTTAAGATTTCATTCAAGATAGATTTCATGATTTTTGGATGTCTACAACTCCTATTATGCTCAAAATACTATAATAGTGTCATTTTAATCGGGTAAGCAAAGAAATTCAATTAAACTTCATATGAACCCAAACTCATAAAATATGACAAAGATCACTTAATTGAACATATAAGAAGTCTTAATGAGATAAAAGTGAGAGATAATTATTTATGAAATCTATGCTTATCAGTTACCAACAACAAAAAAGGACTATTGAAAAGAAGGCAAAGAAAGGAATTTGACGACAAAGTAAGAAGTCTGGGTAAAACGGAATCGGAAAAGAATCATTAAGATCTTATCTTATCAAGAACTTTATCTTTTAATTTTCAAAATTGTAACTGGACTTGGAGTCTGAAGGCTATAAAAATCCCATGGAATGAAAAAAGCCTAAGCCTTCTACCTTAGAAATCTATTTCCCTTAAATGTATCAAGTTTCTCCCAATACTTTGTAATCTTCCCAAAAGAATTGTGAAAGTACAAGTTTTCAATAAAGGTAAGATTTTTTTCATCATCATTTATATTCTATTTCTTTATCATAAAGAGAAAAGACAACTTTGAACAACATAGAAGATACATGAATGTATTACTAATAAAACTCTAATTTTTAATACCCAATAAAAAATTGTCTTATGTATACAAATACAGTAAAAATGAAATAAGTGTTTTCTAATTAGAAAAAAACATGATGCACAACAATTGTGCTCTCTTTAGATCTCTTAAAAACTTTTCTAGAAGCTTCAAAGTATAAAAGAAAGTTGCATTAATCTAGAGGAATTACTAACAATGAATATGAATTTGAATAGGAATTCCATAGCACAAAGCAGGAAAATAATGTTGGTTGGCAAGAACACTGGCAAATGCATTACAGTATTCTTCCAACAAATAATATACTGCAGTTTCTACATACATGTACTGCAAACCATGTAACCTTGTTTAAAATTCAGTTTCTATATATATGAATGACAACTAGACTTTAAAGATTCAAAGCATTCTGTTAAAATATCAATTCCATAAAAACAATTATGAACATTCACTAAAATATTGGGAAAGACAATTCTGAACATTCATTTTACATAAAACAGAACAGTAGAGGTGACTAAAACAACATCCACTAAAATTTCCATGTCAAAGTTGATCCAGATTGAATGGTGGTGAGAGCCTAACAAACCTATATCCAAAGACTGCATGCAACAGAAGGGTGATAAACCATTTTAAGTATCCCAAATCCAGCAGCCAAGAGACTCTGTCCAAAATTTCTGCAAAGGCTCAAGAGGTGGACATAAAAATTGCATTTTCTCTCTAGTCTTCATGTTCATTAGTAGGTAGGCAAATATATGAATAATTCAAAAAGTAAGAAGCAATTATGCATAGCAATAGAAAGGGGATGCAAAATCAACCCCAAAACTTTTAACAAAATTCAATCTAGAATGACCCACTTGGCCTTGCATAATGGCCCTTTTTAATTTAACCCACCTGATACACAGAGATTTTATAAGCCCTGCCCCATATAACCCCTTAATGAGTGGGTTAGGGTGGGGTTTGCCCATGTAGGGAAACCAGCTAGCTGAATAGCTTAGAATTCCCAAATTAAAAAAACCTAATTTTTAAAATTAGAAAATTTAAACATTGGTGTTTCTCGACCACAACAACAATGCACTTGAGTTTTTGTCCAAGATTCAACATCAAAATTTTTTCCCTGTAAGTTTCTCATCAAAATTTAACATCTCATGCATCAATGTTTGCTTCTTTTCTCATTCGATTTCTTTTCTCTTAACTTTTCTCAACATTGATGTACTTATCCTTCCCTTTCTGATACAGTTTAATGTGATTTATAGCCTCTTTGGTGGTCATTTTTTTCGGCTGCTTTGAAAGTTCCTCTATTAATTTAGAATTTTTCAAAATTTCCCCTTTGTTACGCTTCTGAGTAGCTACTGTAAAGCTTTGCTAATTGGTAATGATGGTTAATTTCTAGTTTCTATGCCTTACGGAATGTCAATTTGTGTCTGAAATGTAGCATTTGGGTATAGTATAGTATGTTTTCATGTGAAGATAGTTTGCTTATTTGTGCTAAGAATATTTTGTCTAATTTCATTCGGGATGCATAATAAGGAAAGATTTGATTCTATTTTTTTCTTCTAATGTAAAAACCCAAGGAAGGATAACAGGGTGGGATTTGTGAACAAAAAAAGATCCATTCACAATTGTTGTGGTGAGGATAACTAAAAGAGAAAGAGATTTTAGAATGAGTTGTGTGTCTAAAACAGATCACACAGGTAGTATTTATAGAGTCTTATGAATAATTACATATGATTACAAATAATGTGAAATAATGACAATTAAAGGACCGTTATGATTCTTTCATATTCTATGGTTATTAACAGTCCCCCTCAAGCTGGAGCATATAGATTGTATGCACCAAGCTTGTTACAAATAAATTTAACTCGGGTCCCTTTAAGAGAGTTGGTAAACATGTCTGCTAGTTGATTGTTGGAGTTGACAAAATCAGTTGTAATTTCACCAGCAAGGACTTTTTCTCGAATGAAGTGGCAGTCTATTTCTATGTGTTTGGTCCTCTCATGAAAGACTGGATTGGAGGCAATATGAAGTGCAACTTGGTTGTCACAAATCAACTTCATCTCCTTGGTATCTCTGAGTTTTAGTTGTTGAAGCAACTGTCGGAGCCAAGTTAGCTCGCAAGCTGTGACGACCATTGCACGATATTCTGCTTCTGCACTGTTTCGAGCAACTATATTTTGTTTCTTGCTTCTCCATGAAATTAAGTTTCCTCCAAAGAGTACGCAATAACCTGATGTGGATCTTCTATCAAATGGTGAACTAGCCCAATCAGTATCAGAGTAGATTACAATGCTAGAATCGCCTTTATTTGTGTAAAGTAAACCTTTACCAGGAGAGTTTTTAATGAATCTAAGAATGCGGATTGCTGCATCCCAGTGGGCATTACATAGAGCATTAAGAAACTGACTTACTACACTTACTGCAAAGGTAATGTTCGGTCTAGTGATTGTAAGATAGTTAAGTCTGCCAGCCAATCGTCGATATCTGTCCGGGTCTGTCAATGCCTCCCCCTGACCTGGGAGGAGTTTTATGTTGGGATCCATGGGTGTGTCACATGGTTTACAATTGCGCATGCTAGTTTCTTCTAGAATGTCAAGAGCATATTTGCGTTGACTAAGAACAATACCTGAAGCAGATTGTGCAACTTCAATCCCCAAAAAATATTTAAGAGGACCTAAATCCTTGGTTTGAAATTGGTGAGACAAATAGACTTTGAGTCGATTAATGCCGTCATGATCACTGCCGGTGATAACAATATCATCTACATAAACCACGAGATATAGACAAGTAGTAGGAGATGAGTGGAGAAAAAATACAGAGTGATCTGCCTCACATTGAGTCATGCCAAACTCCTTTAATGCAGCACTAAACCGGCCAAACCAAGCACGAGGAGATTGTTTCAAGCCGTAGATGGAGCGACGAAGTCTACATACATAATCAGGAGCATCGTAAGCAACAAAACCTGGGGGTTGGGCCATATAAACTTCTTCTTGTAGTTCACCATGTAAGAATGCATTTTTAATGTCAAGTTGGTGTAAAGGCCACTGGTGGATAGCAGCTAATGCCAAGAAGAGACGGACCGACGTCATTTTGGTTACAGGGGAAAAGGTGTCTACATAATCTAGACCAAAAATTTGAGTGTAGCCTTTAGCAACAAGACGTGCCTTCAGTCGATCAATGGTACCATCAGGGCCAATTTTGACTGTATAGATCCATCTACAACCAACAATGGTCTTCCCTGAAGGTAAAGGAACAAGATCCCAGGTGTTGTTAGAGTGCATGGCGGTCATTTCATCAATCATTGCCTGGCGCCACCCGGGATTAGATAGGGCCTCACCTGGAGTCTTAGGAATTGTGACAGCATCGCCCTAGATATATTGTGGAAGCTGATAATGAAGAAGCATTGTCCGAGCTATCTCAACCAAGTGACGATTTTTGCATTCGGCAACACCATTTTGCTATGGTGTATGTGGACAAGATGTTTGATGGATAATGCCGTGTGTGTGAAGAAAATCTTGAAATGTGGAAGATAGGTATTCGCGAGCATTATTGCTACGAAAAACCTTGATATAAACACCAAATTGATCGCAAATTTCTGAGTAAAAGTTTTGCCAAACTGAAAATAGCTCAGACTTATTTCGTAATAGGAATAGCCAAGTACAACGGGAAAAATCATCTATGAAAGTAACAAAATATTTATAGCCTAAAGTGAACATGACACGACTAGGACCCCAAATATCAGAATGGACTAACTCAAATGGAGACGTAACTCGTTTATTTTCTCTAATAGAAAATGTTCTTCGAAAGTGTTTCCCCAACTGGCAAGACTCACACTCAAGTGTTGAAACTTTGAGATGAGGAACCATAAGTCGTAGCTTTGGAAGACTTGGGTGACCTAACCGTTGATGAATGACTTCTGGTGACTCAGAGGTGAGGCAAGCTTTTGGAGAAGAAAGGTGATACAATCCTCCAGACTCATGACCGGTTCCAATCATCTCTCCAGTCCGTTGGTCCTGAATCAAAACAGAATTATTAGCAAAGATAACAGAATATGACATTGTTTTAGTAAGTTTGCTAATGGAGATAAGGTTGAATGGGCATCCAGGTACATAGAGCACGGACTTCAAAGCAAGAGTGGGAAGTGGAGAAGCATCCCCAATGCCGGCAACTTTAGTTTGGGAGCCATTTGCTAAAGTGACATGGGGTAAATGGGCCATGTGAGAGAATGTAGAGAAAAGAGATTTATTACCAGATAGATGATCTGAAACACCTGAGTCAAGGATCCAAGGTCTAAGAGATGAGGATTGAGAGACAAAAGCAACAAGATTATCTCTATGAGCAATAGGGGCAACTGGAGTAGAGGATTGCATGGCTGCTTTCCATTGAACATACTCATTATATTCAACGTTAGAAAGAGTCACCTCATCAGAAGGAACAAAACATGTGACTGTAGCAAGATTGACAGGTTTATTCTGAGCACGAGCTTTTGTATGGCATATATCTTTAGTGTGACCATAGTGGTTACAGTAGGTGCAACGTGGACGAGGCCGATTACGATTTCCACCACGGCCTCCTCGAGCAGAGTTGAAAGCAAGAGCGGAAGAGTCAACGGTGACAGAGGGAGGTGGAGCGGATGTCTGAGAAATGCGCAATTATTGTTCACAGACCATATCATAAGAAGGTATTGAAGGATTGAATAGGATTTAATTCCGTACAGAATCAAGCTCGGGTGGGAGACCGGCCAAAGTAAGAGTCATGAAGAATCTACTACGTTGCTCCGCATGGGTATCTACATCGTGAGTGAAAGGCAAGAGACTATCAAAGTCAGCAATGAGACTGTCAAGCTTACCCAGATAAGTCTCTATATCCAAGTCCTCTTTCTTCAAATGAACAAGATTGTTGACAACCGTGTATAGGCGATTAATATCATTGGAGTAGATCTTCTTGGTTTTGTGCCAAACGTCGTAGCATGTCCTGTAAGCACGATATGTAACCTGTAATTTGGGATCAATAGAATACCAAAGAACATTGCATAAAGAAGCATCAATTTGTTTCCAACGATCGTGGTCCTTTTTAGGAATATCTTTGAGTTGTTTAGTGAGATGATCAGAACGGCCTTGTCCTTGGAACCAAAGCTCAACCGCAGCAGCCCATGAGGTATAATTAGAAGAACCAAGTAGTTTTTCACAAGGAATGAGAGGGACAGTGGTGAAACTTGTAATTGTAGCGGCTGAATCGGATGCGTTGCTGGAAGATATCACGGAAAAAGAAGTTGGAATAATTACGGCACGTGCGTAGGTTTCCGATGAGGGTGGCGATCGGAGTAGCTTTGTCAACGATGTCCGATGCTGGTCGGAGTGTCACGCCAGTAAAGGCGTAGCGACGACAAAGAAAATGGTCATCGGAGACGCTGCTAATGATCACGACTGTAGTAGCACGAAAAAAAAATAGAAATAAAAAAGAAAAGAGAGCAGTGAATCTATTTAGCACTCTGATACCATAAAAGAGAAAGAGATTTTAGAATGTGTTATGTGTCTAAAACAGATCACACATGTAGTATTTATAGAATCTTATGAATAATTACATATGATTACGAATAATGTGAAATAATAACAATTAAAGAACCATTATGATTCTTTCATATTCTAGGATTACCAACAATAATATTATCGAAATAAGAGAGTTGAGTCAACTTAATCTCCACAAAATTTGATCTTCTTCAACCTGTCCCTTTCCACAGTACCCTTTTCCATGTTGCTTAACTTTCCATACCTGCAAACCTTCCCATGCTTGCAAGCCAACTCATGATTGAAACTATCACCTTGTTAACCATGCACTAAATGAATCAAGTCACAGGGATAAACTCTTGTTGCTGCCATGTCTCTTCGTTTAGAAGAATGAACTCTAAACTTTTTTATGGAAAATTAGTTATAGGGTATAATATGATATATAATATATATATCATATTATACCCTATAATTAATTTAGCATTTATAAAATGAAGAAATCCTAAGAAAATAAGATTTCATCTACTGATTTATAATTAATTGTTGAAAACATACTCTCAACAAATACTTGTAAGTCTTTATTGCTTGTTATATTTACAAGTTCAGTAGCCCTAAAGAATTGAGGCCTGTACCCTACCAAATTCTGCCGCACCGTTCATCAGTCATCACCGTCACGATCAGCTTAGCGCTTCTTCTCTCTACAAATGCACCTCTAATTTGAGTTTGTGTTTTGAATTTCTTTTAATTTTTTAGGTTTGCGCTTCTTCTCTCTACAAATGCACTTCTAATTTGAGTTTGTGTTTTTGAATTTCTTTTTACTTTTTAGGTTTGCGCTTCTTCTCTCTACAAACACACCTCTAATTTGAGTTTCTGTGTTTTTGAATTTCTTTAAATTTTTATGGTCACCTCACTTTGGAACAGAGTGATAGATATGGAAGGTTGTAGAGTGCTGCAAGCAGAGTCGAAGAACGTGTTCATTGAAGGAATCGGTTTGGTTATGAACCGTTGGACGGCGCTTCAAATGGCCATTGAGAATGAATGGGGTGGCCGGAGCTCTCGCCTGAAAGCACAACAACTCGCCGCCGATGTCCTATCATGGTTCACTCAAACCAAAGGTACCCTACCAATCATTTCTTAATTCTCTTCTTTTTTAATTTTAATTTATCCAATGCTGTTGTGCAGGACCGCTTTATATTGATGACCTAGAAACTATACTCGACGAAGGCATGCTTTCTCTCAATACAGAGATTGAGGATAACAGCATTCAAGATGTGTGTATCTATGTATTTCCTTTTCTTTTTTTCCCCTTGAATTCCGATAATATACATTTTGATGGTTTGTTGCGTTCACATGCTCTTATTTTTCATGTTCATGTTTATGGTTATGCAGGTAGCTGAAACTCTAATGGTTGTGCATGAAGAATGCTTGCAAGGTAATTATAGGTCTGTCCAAATTCTCAGGGGAACCAATTCTAACCAGGCCTTGCGTCATTGTGTTGAGCAGGTAAGTTATAGTATGATATGTTCGAATTGGAATTTTATTGTTCTGTGATTATATTTGTAATTGTAATCTCAGATTTATGGAGTTGCATGTATGTAATTAATTTAGGTTTTCTAATTTCTACATGATGGAGTATTTTAGGAGGGAAGAACATTGAGTTATTATTTGATTGATGTGATGCATGATTTTGGTGTGTTCTACACTGTAACAAAGACCTAATGCACTAATATAAATGTTTAATATAGTAGAGTATTTTTTTATATGGGGCTAGATTGAAAGGGACTGCAGCCATCTTCTCTATTATTGATACATTAATCTTGTTGGCAATTTGCATCCTTTAGTGTCCTCCAAATGGTGCGTTTAAGTTATACATGAAAAGTGTTCTCACTAGACGTCTCCTATATATATATATATATATACTCTGCACTATGTTTCTTCCTCTCTCTTGCTCTCTTCTACATACGAATTTCTTAACTTGTATAAACAAGTTAAAAATAAGTGGTACGGTTAGAAGTCTTGTGTACCTTAATACAAGAATGCCAATCTAGTGGCTCTCTCCTTTCCTTTAAAATTTTTTCCCTGCCTGTCAATTAAAAATCTTCGAGCCTTAACTATTATAGTTGCTTGGTGAAACACTGCTTATGAATTTAGCATTTATTTGGTCAAATTCTAGTAATTCAGTTTCATTCTTTCATTCCTTGTTCCATGACGTATATCTTCCATAAAGGTTGGAGTAATGAAATATATTCACAAGTAATTCTAGAATTTTTATATTTCTGCATATTTTTAGAAGCTGACACAATTCCTGTGCTTCCTGTGAGTAGTACTGATACCCTTCCTTACTTGAGCTCACAGAAACAGTGAATAGACATGTGAATGAGTTGGTATTATTCAGGTTTGACAACGTAAATATAGAGAATGGATGATCGTACAAACATGAGAATTCACTTCTAAGCAGTCGATCCTATCCTTCACCTAAAGACCCTCCTCTCTCACAATGTGGCTAGCAGAATTTGTCTAAATCATCCCCTAATAAATTTCCTCCCATATTCCTCCTCGCTTGAATTTATCTGACTTACATGCTTTTGATTCCTCCATGTTTTTCTCCCTCTCCTTTCAGCCAAAACTTTTGACACACTTTCACTTCAGCCAAGGCCTAAAACTACTTGGTTTGTTTGTGACACTCAGAATTCTGATGAAAGTTATGATCTTTTTTACATGATAAATTTATGAAATAATATAAACTGATCTTACACCATGTTTAAGATGTATGGTCAAGTTTAGGGATTGCCTGATCCTAGGACTAAAAAATACAGTGGATTTTTTTTATTAAGGATTTAATTATATAATAAGTGTTTTGATTTGGGCTTCTTTTATTGTCCTTTTGATATTTATGGATTTTATTTAATTTTAGATTGTCTTATTCGATCTTAGAATAGGATTATTTATTAGGTTGTTTGACTTCATGGGTTCTTAGGTCAATATGTAAGTCTTCATGGGAGTATCTTGCTAAGAAAAGTACAGAGTACTCAGAACACTCGCCCTACATTAAAACCCATTCAGACTTTGCAGATAATTAGCTTAGCTTCCTATTTTCCATGCTAGTTTTTAACCTTCATTGTTATCCCAACCCTCACCCTACGAAAAATTTGTGCTACAACTTTTCCATTAATCACCTAATATGGACTAATGTTTTATTGAACTTGTGCAGAAATATATGCAGAAATTGTGCTACAACATGTCTTCCTCCCATTATTTTATGTTTTATTGAACTTGTTTGATTGATGTATGCAGTCTACACATTAACGACAATGATGATAATTTTCAATTTATTATCTTTATTGAACTTATGTGATTGAAGTATGCACATTTTTCTTAAGTAACAGTTCGATGATCATCCACTTTTCATGAATTTGGAAGTTCTATTAATGCTAGACATTTTGTGTTGTGCTAGATTGTTAATGATCATGATGACGGTGAAGATGATGATTCTGATGATAACATTGTTGGGGATGCATCTCAAAATTCAAATCGAACATCAAATCAGTAAATAAGTCAATATGCCTCTGCCAAAGGTTGCAGAGATGCTGGATGGGTTGTGGTTTCAACTAGGAAAAATAATGGTAGAAAGAATTGGATGAAAAGATGATTATTTTAACTGTTTTAAAGGATGTGTTGTCTTCTTTTTTTTTTTTGAGGCATTTTAAACCTTCTCGAGGTTGCAACTATGTGTCTAGGCTTTTTTTCACTTATTTAAAGGAACTCATTCGTCTTATGAGGTTTTTAGAAATGAAAAGAGGAAGCACATATTGAGAAATGCTACGACAATTTTTTTGGTATTTTACATAAGACATGGTATGTTTGTAGTTTGTAACAATGAAAAGTTATGTGATATATTACTGTTGAATGATCCAAGGTTCTAGTTAAGTGAGTCACAGTTTCTGTTCTCTTGCACTGTATATCTATTTTTCTTTCACACTTATTTTTTTCATTCTCACCCCTATGATCCACTTTCATCAATAACAAAATTTCACTCAATTCTGTTAACTACATATTGAATTCTAATTTTCACTCAGACCGCATATCTAAACCCCTTTTTTGATTTCCATGTTTTCCTAGAAAGTACATATACCAATAATGGGACTCCATTATTTGATTCCAAAAGGGGTATGCCACGTTTGACATTGGTGAGTAGAAGAGGCAGTTTGAGCCAAGCGATTCTGAACCAAGAAGTTATCAATGCAGCTAAGGAGGTAGAGTTTTGATGTTCCATGTGTTGGAACCACCGACAACCATCTTGACCAATGCTTATAAGCTGATTCACACAAGCCACGTACTATTAAGGGAGGGGGTTGCGGGGTGCAAGTATGGGGATTGCTTTTTCCATCTTAAAATGAAAAGACGAAAATACCTCTATCTATTAACCTTTTTTTTTTGTCTTTTTTTTTTCTTGTTTTTTCTTCTGTTTGTTATTGTTGTACTTTTTTTAATTAGTTAAATCTATGTTAAGTTTTGTTTTTGGTAGGAGGAAAAATTAAGAAAATAAACGTTGGAGAAGCGACGAAGAAGTATCAGAGAAGACGAACAGACTTTATATTCCGTAAACTAATTTGTGAAACGTTAAACATTTTTTGCAAATTAATTTACAAAATGCATCGGTGTATTCTGTAAATTAATTTGCAGAATGTAATTTTTTTGGTTCCACAAATTAGTTTACAGAATATAAAAATGTAAGTAAATTAATTTATGAAAAATAAAAACTTATATTCTATAAACTAATTTACAGAATATACTAATGTATTTTATAAATTAATTTGCGAAATAAATGAATAGTTACAGAAGAAAAAAAAATTTTACAAAAGAGATGAGGAGGTTTAAAGATAAAATAGTAATAAAAAATTTTCAAAAAATTGAAGAAGGTACAAAAAAAAAAGAAAAAAGATGCAAAAAGTAAAATCCAAGCCTAGCACTGTTCCTTAGGCCTGGCTCAGTGTTGATGTAGGTCTCCAAGTGGGCTTCAAGAACTTACTACGATTTTGGGGTTGGAATACACAAGAGTGCAAGATTGAGTCAAATGGGAGTTAAGTACTTGATAAAATCTTATAAAAAGGTTAAGATATTGATAAAAATAATTGGATATCTCGTATTCCTATTGCTTCAATTATTAATTCAACCGTTAACTTCTTTCGTAACAATATCTATGCTATCTAGTATTTTCATTATAACAGTCAATTTAATCCTTTTAACTATCTAAGGAAGAATTTACAAATTAATAAAATTTGATGGATGAATTTTCCATCTTTAAGAAATATCATTTTCATCTTCCATTAATTATTTTTTTAAGATTTTCTGTTAGTACGTGAGTAATTTTAACATGAGTTATTTTTTAAGTTGATTTCTCTTATTCAATAAGGAAGCATAACTTACTCCAAAAGTAATTTATGCTAAAGTTTCTCATTTTTAAAATATTAAATTTTATTACTTAACCATCAAATTAAAAATTTATATTATCTAAATTAAGGTTTATAAAATTTAAAAAGAATTTGATATTTTATTAAATAATTTTAATTTAATATATATTAAAAAAAATATGTTATATGTTACATTCAAGTTATTTAATGATGTATCCATTTTTTTTTCAATTTTATAAAAATTTGTAAAATTGATTAAAAAAAAAATCGTTTGTTAGATTAATTGAATTCAATAGTTATAAAGTTATTGAGCAGACTTTGTAATAAAAATTTAAAATTTAAATATATTAATATAACATAAAAATATATGCTTCTGTGTTTTTTTACGTTTTCATTTTTGTACATTGCAATTTTTTTTACAGGTGTCAAAATGGATGGTTTGACTTAATTTTCCTCAGTTTAATACAATTGTATATTTTTGTAGTTTAAGTTAAAAAAAAGCTTGAAGTCTATTCGAATTTTGAAAATAGCAACTCATTTTCCTTATGTAGGTTGATCTGCATTAAATTCAAATATTAATTTTTGTTATATTATTATTTGACAAAAAGAGCAATTTGATGTTTATACAAGCTACCAAAAATTAATTAAATTCATTAGAAGCATAAAATACCTGTTATTATTAAAAATAAATCAAATCAAATTGTTCTTATAAAAAAAGAATAAATCTAAGAGAATATCAATCCAAACCAGAATGAATAAGATCAATACTAAAGCTAATAATTATGAAAGTAAAGAATAAATAGTATAACATAGGAATATCAAGTCAAAAAAGGAAAAATAAATTGTCATTTTTCAACTGTAATTCATGTTTAACATGATTCGTATTTATTGGCAATGAAAGAATACTTTTTTGAAGGACAAAAAAAAAAAACCTCCTAAAGGTATAAAACAAATTAATGACCATCATAGTATTTTACATAAGTATATAAGTTTTTAACAGTTCAATGATAAAGAATATTCCAATTAATTCCATCAAATATTATATATATGTTCAATCTTAAAATTAAAAATTTAAGTATACTATTTGTACTTAAAATCCGTTTAGAATGATTGTGGGGTTTTAGTTTTTTATTTTTAAATTAAATTTAAAAATAAAATATATTCAATTAAATTGGTTTTAACATAGTTTTAAATAATTTTAACTTAATTTTTATAATAAATTTTTTAATTTTAAAATAATTCCATTTTTAATTTTTAATTTTATAATAATTATTATCATCATTCTCTTTTTTAAAATAATAATAATTTTATTATTATTATTTTAAAAAAATTATTTTTTACTATTTTTAGATAATTTAATTTTTAATTAATATTTATTTATTTTCAGTAAATTCATAATGAAAAAGATAGAATAAAATAAATTGAACCAAATTTTTAAGAACTTCTAAAAACTAAAAAGGCTTAAAACTAAATTTAATTTTTAAAAATTTTAAAATCAAAACCTTTACTACACCAAATAGGTCCTAATCTTTTCCCCTTGTCTCTTGTTTGGGTGCTGTCACTATCGCTGTCACATTCCTTCCGAAAAACATGGAGGCATCATCACTGTTTCATCAACCGCACCAATTCCATGGTTGCAAACCCATTTCCACTCTTTCTTCGAAAGCCACCATTTTTTTACGCTACAACTCTGTTTTTATTAAGGGGTCTCACCGTCTTCAACTTCGAGCTACTGCTTCTTCCTTACCAATCAGGTACTTCATTTTCATTTTTTTTTTATGATTTCTATTTTGTTTTTGCAAAATCAATAATTCTGCAAGTGTCAGTGATAAATGGTGTGATAGCACCCTGGGAGTTACATTGGAATCCGGAATTTGAGAAATCAGAAATGGAAATTACAGCACCTAAGGTGGCGTTTGGTTTCACTGGTTTCAGAAAACGTTTCTCTTTCATTTTTTGTTTTTTGTAACATTTCATATAGAAAAATGGTAAAAAAAATAATATTTATCTTCTGTGTTTAGTATTTTCAGAACAA
Source organism: Canavalia gladiata (assembly GCA_037954105.1). Classification (NCBI taxonomy): domain Eukaryota; kingdom Viridiplantae; phylum Streptophyta; class Magnoliopsida; order Fabales; family Fabaceae; genus Canavalia; species Canavalia gladiata. The sequence continues at coordinate 1,932,573 of CM075663.1, read as the reverse complement.
AACTTTGAAAACAGAAGAAAACTGAATGAAAAAAGGTGGCATTTGTTGTAAATAAAAGTGAAAACAGAAAACTTACAAACGCCACCTAAATTCTTTGCTACCTCCTAACTTTGATCCTTCCCTCTTGTATTGTCAAGATTTGGTTATGCTACTCTAGACTATCAGCATGAATATTCCCTTTGTTTTCCACCAAGTCCTCCTTATAGCATATACCTTAGCAATAGGGGTCTATCACAACAACAATAATTTAAATCTTCGGTTCTAACAGTCTCTTTTTGTACAGAGATTCATATAAGACAAGGGTGGATGAGAGTAAGAGCTTGACTTTAGACAGCATCAGGCACTCTTTGATCAGGCAGGAGGATAGCATAATATTCAGTCTTTTGGAGAGAGCTCAGTATGCTTATAATGTAGATACATATGAGGATGATGGATTCTTCATGAATGGATTTAATGGGTCTTTGGTTGAGTACATGGTTTGGCAAACTGAAAAGCTTCATGCACAGGTTATTACAATTCTGAGATGATGAAAATATGGAATAGAAAATAATCATGATTTAACTCTTTCTACTTTGGCTTCCCTTTAAAATTAGGTGGGAAGATACAAGAGTCCAGATGAACATGCTTTTTTCCCTGAATACTTACCTAAGCCAATGCTTCCGCCTTTGCAGTACCCACAGGTTTCAGAATTCTATCTTCTTTCATGTTACATATAATAAAAATTAAGTTGGTGACTAACAAACAATTAGGTTGCCTTCTTCTAGCCTATCTTAAGTTTGAGAGAATGTTCAATATTTCTCTTATTTTGATAAGATAGGTGGGTGAAGATTGGTTAATGATTGTGCTTGTGCTTAACCATTTTAGTGAGAATGAGAGGCTGGATACTACCAATTGTGATATAATAGTAGTAGAGTGATAGACCCCCAATTAGACAAGTGTATAGGAGGAGAAATAAAACCTAATAGAATTAAGGCTATATTAGTTAGTTAGTTAGTTGCTATAACAGACAACTAGCTTAAGAAATGAAACCTAAAAATAAAAGGTAAGAGGATAGAGTAAGGTGTGTGATAATTTTGAGAAGTTTGTAATTGGAGTGCCTTGGGTCTCTCGAAAACTCAGAATTAGTGAGGATTGTTGTAACATTCTTCCCCAAACTCTGTATTTCAATTCTGGTAGGTTGAGGTTGAATCACAGGGGGGTTAGTAATAAAGATTCATTCTTTTTTCACTGTTCTTGGGTATCAGTCCCTATCAACTGGTATCAGAGCTCCTGATCTTGGGAGCTTCCTATGGTGCACACAAAAATGGGAACTAGATTGGACTCTTTGGAGCAAAGCATACTGGAATGCAGGACCAGCCAAGAAGATTTTAGAAAAGAGGTGGTTGATAGGTTTGAGATCTTGATGAAGGAGATACAGAACCTACAGAATAGAAGGGGTCCTAGGAAGAGGGAGGAAGAAGAAGGCGAGGTGCATTTTTCTACAGATGATGAATCTTGGTCAGAATCTAGACATCATCATGTTCATAATGATAAATGGAGAAGGATGGACATTCCACTATTTGATGGGGATGATCCTTGCGAGTGGATGCATAAAATTGAAAGGTATTTCAAATTGAGGGCTGCTAATGACAAAGAAAAGATGGAGGCAGTTTTGGTAGCAATGGAAGGAAGAGCTCTTAATTGGTTTCAGTGGTGGGAGCTCAAGACCCCACAATTGTCATGGAGAGAATTCAAGAAGGCAGTAATAGAAAGGTTCCAACCAATAGCTATTGGTAATCCATTTGGACCCTTAATGCAGTTAAAGCAAATAGGATCTGTTGCAGATTATAAGGAAAAATTTGAATCCCTAATGGGCCCTTTAAAGGATGCGGATGAGGTATATCTCAAAGGAATTTTTCTTAATGGGCTAAAGGAAGAATTGCGGGCAGAATTGGAGATGAAGAACTTCACATCCCTTGAGTTACTAATGCTTAAAGCATAGAGGTTGAATGGAAGAAACCAAACAATATTCAAGAAAGGAGGCCATGAAGGTGGAAGATTGCTAGGGGGTGCAAGAACCCAAAATTTTCAAAGAAGGGCAGATTCTGATGTGGGATTGAAGGGAGCTATTTCTTTTAGGCCAGCAATGGTAGATGCTGTAGGATCATCTAATCTTGAGGGAAAGTAAGGAGAAATCAAGGGGAGCCGAAATGAAGGGTTCAAGAATTTGACATATGAAGAGATGTTGGAAAAGAAGGCAAAAGGACTTTGTTTTAGATGTGATGAAAAATTTGGGCCTAAGCATATTTGTAAATTCAAACAGTTCCGAATTATGTTAATAGAAGATGATCTTGAAGAAGAAAATGAAGAGGAGGAGGCTGTTTTGGGAGACAGCAAGAACGAGGAAGCTTTATTACAACTATCCTTGAAATCAATGATGGGGTTGACTTCAAAGAAAGCCTGGAAATTATGGGGGAAAATTGGAAGTAGAAGGGTGATTGTACTCATAGATTGCGGAGCTTCAGACAACTATATCTCTCGGAATTTAGTAGAAGAGATTAAGCTCAAGGTGACACCAACCTTCCCATTTCTTGTAGAGGTGGGAGATGGACAGTTGATAGGAAGTCAAGGCAAATGTCAGGAGGTTCCATTGGAGTTACAAGGGCAAAAGATATTGCAACATTTTTTCATATTTGACTTGAAGGGCATAGATGTTGTTTTGGGGCTGGCATGGTTGGAAGGGCTAGGGAAACTAGAGACTGATTTTGGAGCCTTAACCCTCACCATAGGGAAGGGAGAAGATGCTGTAATCATCAAGGGTGATCCAGCACTTAGTAAAGGACAAGCGTCCTTGAAATCAATGGTCAAAGCCTTAAAACAAGAGGGGGAAGGATATGTGATTGAATATGCAGAAGCAAGGGCAGTAAGTCAAGAGATTCCAGCAGGTATTATGGAAATTTTGCAGCAATATGCAGAAGTCTTCGAGCATCCAAAAGGGCTACCTCTTGAAAGGGTTCAGGATCATGCCATTTACTTAAAGGAGGGAGCCAACATCCCTAATTTGAGACCATACAGGTATTCCCATATCCAAAAGGATGAGATAGAGAAACTGGTAAAAGAAATGCTAGAAGCAGGAATTATAAGACGTAGTATCAGTCCATATGCTATCCAAATCATATTGGTAAAGAAAAAAGATGGGGGATGGAGGTTTTGTGTTGATTATAGGGCTTTAAACAAGATCACCATAAGAAACAAATTTCCCATTCCAGTGATAGACGAGTTGTTGGATGAAATTGGAGGAGCTAAACTTTTCTCTAAGTTGGATCTTAAATCTGGATATCACCAGATTAGGATGAAGGTTTCTGATGTGGAGAAAACAGCCTTCAGAACACATGAAGGCCACTATGAATTCTTGGTAATGCCTTTTGATCTTACCAATGCACCATCAACTTTCTAGGCACTTATGAATGAAGTTTTAAGGCCATTTTTAAGGGGATATGTGTTGGTATTCTTTGATGACATTTTGATTTACAGTCCAGATATTGAATCACATGCTGAAAACCTTGCTACTGTATTAAATGTTTTGAGGGAGCATCATCTTTATGTCAATTGGAAGAAATGTTTCTTTGCACAACCTGAATTGGAGTGTTTGGGGCATGTTATTTCAGGGGAAGGAGTCTCCGCAGATCCAAAAAAGATAGAGGTGATGGATTCTTGGCCTGTACCGAGGGATATCAAAGGCGTGAGAGGGTTCTTGGGTCTTACAGGCTATTATCGTAGATTTGTGAAAAATTATGCAAAAATAGCCAAACCTTTGACTCAATTACTAAAGAAAGATAACTTCAACTGGAGTAAGGAGGCACAACAGGCTTTTGAAGAATTACGAACAACTATGTCTCTTTTACCAACACTGGCTGTACCTAATTTTACACAGCCTTTTATAATTGAAACAGATGCTTCAAGCAAGGGTATAGGAGCTGTCTTGTCCCAACAAGGTAGGCCTATAGCATTTTTCAGTCAAGCCTTCTCAGAACATGTTCAAAGGAAGTCAATCTATGAGAGAGAATTGATGGCAGTAGTACTAGCGGTGCAAAAGTGGCGTCATTACTTGATGGGAACTCGATTTACCATAGTAACAGACCAAAGAAGTTTGTAATTTTTGACTGAACAGAAATTATTGAATGAAGAGCAATTTAAATGGGCTTCAAAGTTAATAGTTTTGATTTTGAGATACGTTACAGACCTGGATTAGAGAATCCAACAACAGATGCGTTATCTCGAAGGATGCAATTTCAAGCAATGACCACCATGAGGGTGCAAGATGTAGAAGAATGGGCAAAGGGAATTAACAAGGATGCCCGGTTGAGGAAGATTTTTCAGGACCTAACCTTAAATCCTGATTCACACCCATGATACAATAGACAAGGTGATCGTCTATACTACAAGAATAGGTTGGTTTTACCCAAGAGTTTCCCACGAATTCCTACATTACCAGAAGAATTTCATGCTTCTCCAATGGGTGGGCATTCTGGTTATTTTCGCACCTATAAGAGAATAGCTGGGGTACTTTATTGGGAGGGAATGAAATGAGACGTTTAGAAATTTGTTTCAGAATGTAGTGTCTGTCAGAAGAATAAGTATGAGGCTTTATCACCTGCTAGCCTATTGCAGCCCTTGCCTTTACCTGATCAAGTATGGTCAGACATTACTATGGATTTTATTGATGGTCTACCAAAGGCTAAAGGTGTGGATTCAATTCTGGTTGTTGTGGACAGACTTAGCAAATATGCACACTTTATTCCTTTAAGTCATCCTTATACAGCAAAGGATGTTGCTGCAACATTCATGAAGGAAATAGTGAGGTTACATGGTTTTCCTTCATCCATAGTATCTGATCGGGACCAATTATTTCTAAGCAATTTTTGGAAGGAATTATTTAGAATGGCAGGGACCAAACTGAAGTATAGTACAGCTTACCATCCTCAAATGGATGGTCAAACGGAGGTGACGAATCGAGGCTTGGAAGCTTACTTACGATGTCTCACAGGGTCTAAACCAAAGCAATGGCCAACATGGTTAGCCTGGGCAAACAATTTCAGCTCTTATTTTGCTTACTAACTGCTCTATAAAATGGGAGCACCACCTCTTCTATATAAACATTAAATTCTTATAATGGTTTAATAGGAAGACCACATGTACTGAGTATTGTGTTATGGAGAAGGCTTGATTGTTTGGTTGCCCTTATACTACATGTGAGTCAACTGTGCTCAAAACTCAAAAGAAAACAATCTCTGCATTTGTGTTTCTAGTTGTTAGGAGAGAGGAAAGGGAAAGTTAGTTAGGACATTTAGGATATTAGTTGGTTTGTTAGAGGTTAGTGACATAATTAGGAGGATGGAAGGAAAGAGGTTCATTCTGTTTTGTATAGTTTTTGTAAATTGTGCACTTGCTCTTTGAGAATGGAAAAATCCTTTGTGAAGGGAAACCCTTGGAGGAGGAGTATTCTTTTCCAATTTTCTGCTCTATCAGTAAAATCTTTCTTTGGTTTGTTACACTAATGAAATTTAAATGATACACATTGACTATTACATTTTCTGGTAACCATAAAGTCATAATATTGTGAAAGGAGTGGAAAAATAGGCATAGAATTATAAGCTTATTTTCACGAGCAAAATTGAGAGAAATTCACTATGTCGCTAAAGATTCATTAGACTTTGCAAGGGTTCCACCACAAGCTTTCTATTTGGATAAAGTCACATGTCAAGCCAAACGCAAGGATTACAACATATAGGCCACTTTATAGGACATAATTTCTTGCATTTGATTGTCTTTGTCTCTCCATACATTTTACTTATTCATTAATAGCAACTCCTTCCTTCGTCTCATTAAATTGATTAGCTGTCATTAAGAAAAACAAAAAAGAACAGTAAAGAAAAACCTTGTTTCTGATTTAGTTTTCACGATGTATTTCTGAATGGATTTTGACTAATCTACCTTCCATTTCTGCTGTGCTGACATAGGTTCTGCATCACTTTGCTGATTCCATCAATATAAACAGTAAGGTTTGGAATATGTATTTTAAGGATCTCCTCCCAAGGTTGGTAAAAGCAGGAAATGATGGTAACTGTGGATCTGCTGCTGTTTGTGACACTCTTTGCTTGCAGGTATAAATTAAGCTTCCTGTGCTATGGAAGTTTTTTTTTTCTTTTTCAACAACACTATAAGAAGCTGAAGTGTGATTTGTTGGAATTAAACTCACTAAAGAGGATCTAGATGGTGTAGATACAGAAATGATAACCTTACTTCTACATTTGTACTAAAACTAAAACTTTGACCATGAGAAGACAATCACACCTTTTACTTCCTGTGCACTACTCCGTGTCTACAAGCAACTACTTACTTAACCTATAATAGTATCCTAATTACATAATAATAGTATATATTTCTCAATACTCCCCTTCAAGCTAATGCTCACAAGCATCCAATCCCATATCATAAAAACTTGTATTGTTAGGTGAAGGCACTTGGATAGTTTTGTTTTTTTCCTGGTTACATTTCTAAGGCACCCCCTCATACAAGAGACATGAATGATTTTGTATTACAAGTCAAACATGTCCCTTCACTCAAGAGCTCTTGGGGCTTGAAACATGGATAATGCATAGGTTGACCTGCCTTGTGCTGAAATCAACTTTTTATTAGAAAAATGAGAGCGGTAAGGATTAAACTCTAGATTGCATGGTCATAGAATCTCTCATATTATGTCATGAATTAATTCTACTAAAAGCTTATGTTGTCAAGCAAAGGCTCATGAATGATTTTATACTACATCCATAACAATTTAATATTAGTCATCATCATATTGAGAAAACATTCTTAGGAGTTTTTTCCCCTATTTTATTTATGGTTATTAGTCTTGTTGTATTAGTGGGCTTGAAATGCTTCTACTAATACTATATTGTGCTCGGCCTTGCTAGTAGTATAAATAGGACCATTGGTTAGTATTTTGTATCACATCATCATACATACTATTTCGATATAATATTGTTATTATAGTATTCCTTTTACCTTAGATGCTTCCCTTCAAGCATACTTTACTGAGTGACTCAGTTGATTTGTAAGGATCTTTTATCTTGGTAATAAAAAATATTAGGAGAGGAGGTTGCCTTATTCTCAAGGCTTGGGCATGCCACAAGCCTCAGTGAGGACTTGTTAAGGTTCTTTTATTTCAAGCTTGAAATTGAGTGCTGCTTGGACCGTTTCAATCCTTATATTAATTTGCTTGAACACAAGAAGCTCACCTCTTTTGAACCATTGTATTTAGAAGTCCTGCCTCCTAAATCCTGAATGTAGAGTATAAGCCTATAAATGGTAATATAGTGTTCAGCTCATTGACTCCTCAAATAATGTCTATTGGATATCCTATTGTAAAAAATGAAATTTGATATGTTTTTTTATATTCTAGATCTACTTTGTAAAGTTTATTAAAGAACAGCAGCTAATAAACTTTACAACAATTTTAAAATACATAATTGGTCACTGTACTCTGAGTGTAAGAGCATCAAGTGAGTGATCCTTTAATTCTCTTATTCTTGACTCTAGAGACTATGGATATTTGAAATTGGTATCACAATCACATCACAGTTGTTTAGTAATTAGTACAAATACTGTGCTTCTATTTTAACGCTTCAGTGCTATTCCAGGCTCTTTCAAAAAGAATCCACTATGGTAAATTTGTTGCCGAGGCAAAGTTTCGAGAAGCCCCTTCTGTATACGAAGCTGCCATTAAAGTGAAAGTAAACTTCTGCATGCCTGATTCATCTTGTTTTCCCTTTTGATTCTAGATATCGCCATGTTACTAGATTTTCTTGACTCTGCATTGATCCTGGCCTCACAGGACAGGAAACAGTTGCTGGAGTTGTTGACATATGAAACAGTGGAGGCTTCAGTGAAGAAGAGAGTGGAAATGAAGGCAAGGACATATGGCCAAGTGGTGAAGATCAATGAAACAGATGATGTAGCTAATCCTGTATATAAAATCAAACCAAGTTTGATTGCAAATCTTTATGAAGATTGGATAATGCCTCTCACAAAAGAAGTACAGGTAGAATACCTGTTGAGAAGACTTGACTAAACAAACATAAGATGACCTCAACAAAATACATGATGGGGTGTTTTCACTTTTCCCTTAAGGGTGGCTTAGGATGTTGTATACTTAGATTCCATAACACTGGTCAACAATGGTGCTTTGTTAGTTAGGGACAGATAAGAGTATTTATGAGGGTGAGGTTCTTTTCAGACCAAGGTTATTTATTATATTAATCCTGTCTATGCTAATGACTTTGGGTTTATTAACGACATATTGTTCAGAGCCTCCCAAGTAGGTAGTTCATAACTGTTTCTGTGAGCTTGAGTAAGGAAAGGTATCAGTAACTACTCACAGGAAGCATGCTAATTGTCACCTTCTAAAAATATGCAGAAATATAAAAATTATGGACTTATGTGTGAATATATTTCATTACTCCAACCTTTATAGAAGATACACGCCATGGAACAAGGAATGAAAGAATGAAACTGAATTACTAGAATTTGACCAAATAAATGCTAAATTCATAAGCAGTATTTCATCAAGCAAGTATAATAGCAAGGCTCCAAAATTTTTAGTTGTGGGCAAAATTTTTAAAGGAAAGGAGAGAACCACTGGATTGGCATTCTTGTATAGAGGTACAAGACTTCTAACGGTACCACTTGTTTTTAACTTATTTATACAAGTTAAGAATTTGTATGCACAAGAGAGCAAGAGAGAGGAAGAAACATAGTGCAAGAGAATCAATTTGCATAAAGATGAAAACTCTAAAAAAGAAATATTATTATTTATAAAATTGTGTTTACATTGAATCCTTTAATCTTATTTTCTTATATAGAAAATCTAGTTGACCTAAATTGAAAGAAAATTTAATAAAAATAAATAAGAAATTTTAATTAAATTAAAAATTAATCTAAAATCTTAATTTGATTTATAAATAATTTAAAACAAATAACTTGTACATCAATATCAAATCCTAATGTAATTTATAACAAATCAATTACAAATCATAAACTTTATTTATATTTTATTATTCTTTCTTTTCACTCTTTTTTTTTTACTTTTTCTCCATTCTATATTTCTTCTCTTTTTTCTCTTTCTTGATTTTCTAATTCCTTTTCTCTCATTTTACATTCTTTTAAAATTTTTATTTGATTAGAATAAACCTTAATAAGCTTTAATGGAATCAATTCAATTGTTCGATTATCCATTACAAAAAATATCTATTTTTAAATTTATCATGTTTCCCACAATAACCTTCTTATCATATTTCTAAGGACATCCTAACAATAAATGACCCACATGCATAGAGGCAATGTCACTGACACGCTCGTCGCAAACGTGCAAAAATAATTTCCAGATTTCCCCCAAACTATTGGTATAGTATAAGGTGCAACCTAGGTCATCTCCCAAAGACCATTTCAGATTCTTAAGCAAATAAGGAGAAAATTAGAACAAGGGGGTTTTTGTAAAGATGTGATATCAAATGCTAAATACAAAATACAGAATGAAATTAATTTCATTTAACAATTATCAACTCAAGGAATTCAGAGGCTATTTTCATAACTAATCATTGATCACTAAAATCATGCATTGTGTTTATCAACCTAGGATCATCTGGAACCCCTAGAATGATCCTTGAATTCTCTACTGAGAAACCTCTCAGAATTTAATTGATTACGATCAACAAGATTTAGTAACCACTTAATCTTTTATCTAAACCAATTTTATAATCAGAATTCAATTGAAGTAAGTAATAAAATGAAAACCTTCAATTAAATTACTTAATTTCTACTCTTCAAACTTTTGGAAAATGATTTACCAATCAAAAACCAATTATAAATCAACTATGCATTAATCAAAATACGTCAACCGATCAAACTTTGATTAAAGAATAAAATTGAAGAATATAGTGAAGCAGAGTAGAAACCACTTAATAAGCATGTAAATAAAGATCAAGACCTTAAAGTTAAAATGAAAATAGCTTGAATCCTTGAATTGAAACTACGAACCTAGCCTTCCATGAAGGAGGCAAACTAACAACAAATAAATCCTAAGCCTTCCATGTAGGAGGCAACTAACAACAAATAAATCCTAAGCCTTCCATGTAGGAGGCAACTAACAATAAAGAAAACATAAGCCTTCCATGTAGGAGGCAAACTAACAAGAAAGAAAACATAAGCCTTCCATGAAGGAGGCAAAACTAACAAGAAAGAAAGAAAGAGAGAAAGAAAGAAAGAAAATGGTATTGGAGTTAATCTCCAAAAATGGTGTGTGTCTCCTCTTGCAAACCCTTCTATTTATAGAGGATTTTTGAGGCATCATCTTCAGAAAGTCACCAACTAGGATATTACTTTTCTACCCTTTTCTTGCTTTCACATGGGCTTTGTTGAAATTGCAAAACACTTTTGAATTTTTGCCACCAATGAGCACAACAATTTTGACTTTCTTGCACCGCAATTTCGGATGTTCACATGTCCGAATTAGAGCTTGACTTCTGAACAAAAGTTGTATCCCTGGATCTTAGCTGTCCAACAAAGTTGATTTCATCTCAATATGACTTCTATATCTCAAGATATGGCCGGATCTTTGCACACTGTTCAAATTCCACGTCAGCAACACTATCTCATCTTTTGAGATAATTTCGGAGTCCTAAACATCCCATTTAGAGTCTGCTCTTGCTTTGTAACTATGGACACTTCTTTAAGCTTTCATTCAAGACAGATTTCATGATTTTTGGATGTCTACAACTCCTATTATGCTCAAAATACTATAATAGTGTCATTTTAATCGAGTAAGCAAAGAAATTCAATTAAACTTCATATGAACCCAAACTCATAAAATATGACAAAGATCACTTAATTGAACATATAAGAAGTCTTAATGAGATAAAAATGAGAGATAATTATTTATGAAATCTATGCTTATCAAATTCCCCCACACTTATCTTTTGCACGTCTCGGGCAAACTTAAGTTAAGGATTGGTGACTATTTTTTTTTTTTTTTGAAAGAACATCAAAGTTTTGAGTTGATTTCTCAAGAATTCACAAAATTTCATGAAGCATTATTTCATCACATTTTTGAAATTACTTAGAAAGGCAACTTTAATTTGAAAAACATAGATTGAGAAAGATAAAACCTTACATGATATACTCTGAATCTCTCAAGTGTTTGATTTGGTAAGTGTTTCTCTCAAATTCAATCCATGAAAGATGAACTATCATAGGCTTGCATATCTTCTACTTCTCTACTACTATGTACACATGCAATGCACAAATCAAGAGGTCTTTATTTTGGTTCTAACGGGATTAGAAAGATGAAATGATATATTGAAGAGATACAATGTTAGACCAAGGAAAATGGTGAGGATTGAGAATTGATTGTAAGTGCAAGTGTGAGAAACAGATATCACTTCTTCATTTTTTTTTTCAATATAATAGTTTATTTATTAATTTATTGCTTCAGCTTTTTTTTTTTCAACCATGATATTGATGAACACAACAATAATCTCCCCCACACTTATTGAAACACTTATGGTATGATAAATCCAGTATTCCTCACCTTCTATGGTCAGATAAAGTTGTTTTTTTTTTTATTTGTGGTGAGCTAAAAAGAAGAAAAGGCTAATCGGCTCAAAGGGCTGATCAAATGATAAAATTATATGGTTTGGTTATTTGGCCAAGTGGTTGGTTCAAGAAAAAAAAAATGCCTCAATCATTTTTGTACAATTCATGTGAAAATGTAGCTTAAAAAAGAATCAATGCAAGTTCTGAAGTAACATATTCCATGGATGAAAATCACACAAGAAAGAAAATAATAATAAGGCTCAAAATCTCACAGGTAATATATTTATCAAATCTAATCTATCCAGTTCAAATATGTGTTGCCAAACTAATTAATCTCGAAATGTAAATCATTTTGCTTCAATTATTTTATGAAATCTAAAGAACAACAAACTTCCACATTCAAATTTTTTTTTTTATAAGATGCGTATCAAGAGTCAAGTGTAACTCCTTACTCAGCCATCTTACTCAAAGCAAGTTTATGAATCTAACCTAATTTTATTTTTTTTTGGGTTTTTCTTTTTTTTGGGTTTTTTTTTTAATTTTTTTTTTTGATATCGGACCATCCTCCCCCCAACCTATCCAAGACATTGTCCCCAATGTCTTAGATGGAATTTCATATAACAGGAAAAGAAATGTAAGAAAACCATCAAAGTAAGGAAAAGTTATAACCGAAGAGTGGTATCTGGTTCTCTTTTATCTCTGCCATCCTGATTTGGTTGGTTCACCAGCTGCATTGCTTGACTGAGCTCAGATGTAGGATTTTGCAAAATCTCAAGTAGCTGTTCAACAGTTGAAGCAGATACTATGATGTTGCGCATGGATTGTGGCATGAACTCCTGCTCTACTGCATGATCTAAAAAGGATATCAAACCATTATAAAAGCCATTAATATTCAATAAGCCCAAAGATTTTTTATGAAAATTCCGATAGGCCCAAAATATAATGGTAAAAATTTCTTCCATTGTTCCAAGACCACCAGGTAATGCAATAAATGCATTAGAATTAACCAACATGTGTCTCATTCGGTCATGCATGGTTGCAACCTTCAATTCAGTACCCAGGGTGAAGTAGGAGGTGCTCCCATTTTTTAAGCCAACACCTAAGATGTTACACCCCTTTGTGAGTGCAGATCCTGCAACACATCCTTTTAAACCCTGAATCCCTCCCCCATAAACAAGATTGATTTTTCTTGCAGCTAATGCCTTACCAAGGGTATAAGCTGCATGTTGAAATTCTCCATCCTTTCCAAGGTTAGACCCACCAAAAACACAGATAGTATTGATCTTATCCATATACGGTGTTTCTATCTTTTTTTTGAAAAAATATGTCATAGAGGTTGATAATTTATAGGGACTCAATATCAGACAAGAAGATCGCTTGAATAGTGCGGGATCAGGATTTGGTAGCAAAAGTTTGAATTTTTGTTGCAAAAGTTTGAATTTTGGGTTCAAGGAAAAGGTGAATGTCAGAGGGGAAAGACTTTAAGCAGGGGTGAAAATTTCAAAAAAAAATGGTGGCCCAATAAATTGAAAAGACAATGTAAATGACAAACATACTCGCATGAGAATGAACAGTAGTTGTGATTGTGGCTCACATCTTCCTCTGGTTTTACGTCCAGTAACGGCTGAAACGCCTTCTAAGAGTCGAGGATGTGCTTCCCATTCAGTTTTCTTGTAAACTGACAACAGGGTCTTTTAAAGTCAGATTCCCAAGACTATAACGTGCTTTTTCCTTACGGAATAGTTCAAACAAATCAAGAATAGTATACCTAAAAAAAATTGTTAGAAAGGTTAAAAATTTTATACAAACTCAAAAAATTGTTAGAAAGGTTAAAAAATTTATACAAACTCAAAAAATTGTTAGAAAGGTTAAAAATTTTATACAAACTCCTAAATAAGCCTAGGAAACTAAAATGGTCCCCGGCAACGGCGCCAATTTTTGACACGCTCGTCGCAAACGTGCAAAAATAATTTCCAGATTTCCCCCAAACTATTGGTATAGTATAAGGTGCAACCTAGGTCATCTCCCAAAGACCATTTCAGATTCTTAAGCAAATAAGGAGAAAATTAGAACAAGGGGGTTTTTGTAAAGATGTGATATCAAATGCTAAATACAAAATACAGAATGAAATTAATTTCATTTAACAATTATCAACTCAAGGAATTCAGAGGCTATTTTCATAACTAATCATTGATCACTAAAATCATGCATTGTGTTTATCAACCTAGGATCATCTGGAACCCCTAGAATGATCCTTGAATTCTCTACTGAGAAACCTCTCAGAATTTAATTGATTACGATCAACAAGATTTAGTAACCACTTAATCTTTTATCTAAACCAATTTTATAATCAGAATTCAATTGAAGTAAGTAATAAAATGAAAACCTTCAATTAAATTACTTAATTTCTACTCTTCAAACTTTTGGAAAATGATTTACCAATCAAAAACCAATTATAAATCAACTATGCATTAATCAAAATACGTCAACCGATCAAACTTTGATTAAAGAATAAAATTGAAGAATATAGTGAAGCAGAGTAGAAACCACTTAATAAGCATGTAAATAAAGATCAAGACCTTAAAGTTAAAATGAAAATAGCTTGAATCCTTGAATTGAAACTACGAACCTAGCCTTCCATGAAGGAGGCAAACTAACAACAAATAAATCCTAAGCCTTCCATGTAGGAGGCAACTAACAACAAATAAATCCTAAGCCTTCCATGTAGGAGGCAACTAACAATAAAGAAAACATAAGCCTTCCATGTAGGAGGCAAACTAACAAGAAAGAAAACATAAGCCTTCCATGAAGGAGGCAAAACTAACAAGAAAGAAAGAAAGAGAGAAAGAAAGAAAGAAAATGGTATTGGAGTTAATCTCCAAAAATGGTGTGTGTCTCCTCTTGCAAACCCTTCTATTTATAGAGGATTTTTGAGGCATCATCTTCAGAAAGTCACCAACTAGGATATTACTTTTCTACCCTTTTCTTGCTTTCACATGGGCTTTGTTGAAATTGCAAAACACTTTTGAATTTTTGCCACCAATGAGCACAACAATTTTGACTTTCTTGCACCGCAATTTCGGATGTTCACATGTCCGAATTAGAGCTTGACTTCTGAACAAAAGTTGTATCCCTGGATCTTAGCTGTCCAACAAAGTTGATTTCATCTCAATATGACTTCTATATCTCAAGATATGGCCGGATCTTTGCACACTGTTCAAATTCCATGTCAGCAACACTATCTCATCTTTTGAGATAATTTCGGAGTCCTAAACATCCCATTTAGAGTCTGCTCTTGCTTTGTAACTATGGACACTTCTTTAAGCTTTCATTCAAGACAGATTGCATGATTTTTGGATGTCTACAACTCCTATTATGCTCAAAATACTATAATAGTGTCATTTTAATCGGGTAAGCAAAGAAATTCAATTAAACTTCATATGAACCCAAACTCATAAAATATGACAAAGATCACTTAATTGAACATATAAGAAGTCTTAATGAGATAAAAGTGAGAGATAATTATTTATGAAATCTATGCTTATCAGTCACACAACACAACATCTTTATACTAGCCATATAAAAGGATACAAAGACCTGCTTATTAACCATTTCATCCCCACAATCATTTATCTACAACAACCTATAAGGATTATGATGTTTCTTAATAAACAAGTTTAATTTCTCCACTAGCAATGTTAGTGTAGCTATCACTATCTATAATCATATTACATACCTTGTTCACATAGCAACAAGTATAAAAGAGATGTTTCCTTTGCTTTGAATTTACTTCATCCTTTGGCTGGATGTTCATAGCACATATTTTAACCAAGACATCTCCATGCACAGGTTTTGCTATATCAACATCACTACAGTTTTCCATCTCCAACATTTTTTCTTCCTTTGAGCTCACACTCTTTACTTCCCCGTTATTAAGAATGGTCGTAATCCTTTGATTTGAACATTGAAAAGAAATGTTCCCAACACCTTCACACTTAAAGAAACAAATGCAACATAACTTATGGATTCTAATCCTTTAGAATGTATTTTTGGATTTTTTGCACATTTATTTGTGTCATCCCAGTGCAGGGGTATTTTCTTCATTCATTTAAAATTCTCTAATTTTCTTAGAAATTTCAAGAAAATTTTTGTAATTATTAATTTATCAATCAATAACTCAAGGAGAGAAATTTGGGGTGTTATAGGAGAAGCGGTGTATAGATTAGTAAGGTTTGATGTAATATGTTGTGTTGCATTAGACTTTAGGTACCACTAAGGGTTATATTGTGGAGCAGGAAGAGGGAGAATGACATCGGAAGGGGGAAAAATACAAGCAAGGCAATGAGAAATTCTTGCTTGGGGAGGTTTTGAGAATTCTCTTGAGAGGTATTCTTAGAAAAGGGATTAGAAAAGTTAAATTATATTGATGGTAACAGTCCTAGGTAGTGTGCCAATTTTTCCTTATAGTTGGAATTCTTACCTTGGAGCAAAGGAAGAAGGAGGAAGACCTTCATCTCATGAAGGACGAGAACCATATGAATAACCATGAAAAGAAGCATGACCATGAGATCCACCATGATTTGTGGGTTGAGAAAAGGTCCATGAAGTGCAAGGTTAAGATACGTGAGAAATATTAGTTTGGGCACAGAGGTGCGAAGATTTTCAAAGTGTTCTTCTTGCACCATGAGAAAGGATTCAATATTGTCAACGAAATAAGAGCTATACCTAGAGATAATGGAGGTTACGAAGGAGTCGTATTCTTCACCAAGCTCATCAAGAATGGTGTTAATGTATTTTTTGGTGATTATGGATGTCCCGTTGCATAAAGGGAAGCAACAATTTTTTGAACATCCAAGAGGTAAGAACTTGCAGATAAATAATATTTACATTTCACTTTGAGTTTTTAACATGAGTTTAAGTATCGGAGATCAACAAGTTTCAAGCTTCTTCCACAATTGATGGATCGTTATGTAACCGGTCATTCTTAAGTATCATGTTTTTGTCATGAAGGATAGGATTCAAGAAAGAATAAGTTGGTCCTTAATGAGAAGAAGAAACAAATGATTCTTAATTAAGAACCTTGATATCCGGGGAGCCATGATGAAAAGAAAGAGATCATCAGTGATGTATGGAAGGAGGTTGTGACCTTTAATGGTTGCAAGAATATGATTCTTTTTTGGAAAGATAATTGTCCTCAGTGATCTTGAAATAAATCATATTAGAGAAGGTATAAAGGGGTGAATTTGAAGCCATTAAAGAAAAATGGTTTATGATACTATATTAGGTTTAGAAAGCAACAAAAACGCAAAGAGAGAGAAAGATGAGAATTAGAAATGAACACAAGGAATGTTTATATATTTCATGTACATTCACATTCACATTTATAAGCATATATATATATATATATATATATATATATCAGTATCCTAATAGATAATATGTACGGTACATACTTGCTTTGATAAGAAAAGTATAGTTTTTTTAAAATTATAAACTTTAAAGGTTGTTTGATCTTTGTTGGGAGTCATTTTTTACATTCTTGAGATTGTATCATTTTTAATATAGTATATATTTTTATTGAATTTTTTTTTCTATCATTTATTGCAGGATGCAAGTGGAAGTATATATCCTATATAAAAATCTTGCAATTGTTTACATTTGGTAAACCTTGAATGATTACATGCAATAATTAAGTGACAACATAAAATGAGTTGGAGGTTGAATAAACACACATGAGAATACAAGAATTAAAAGAGGAGGAAATTTTTGTTACAAAGCTAAGACTTCATGGTAAACAATTCTATAATTTTGAAATCAAGAAAGAGAAATAGAAATTGTCAGGTTCGAGTAAAGATAAAGGACATTGTATATGGAGGAATATGAGAGTTGTAAGTTTTTCTTTCACTAGTAACTTATTTTCTCATCTTCTTAATTCATCATTTATTTAATTCTCTCATGTAATGTGAGTCTGGTGAATTGACATTGATCGAGATGCTTCGTGGTATGTTTGCAATTATTTTCATACAAATTATATAGTTTTTTTTTGAAGTAAATCGACATCCAAATACATTTACATGTTTTCTTTGTAAATATTCTATACTTTTGTTTTTGTAGTACGATTAGCTTTGGAAATTTACTTGCATTGTTGGTGCTTTTGTTAATCCTACCATGGTAGGAAATAAACAACTTAAGGAGATATTTGAAAAAAATGGAGAAAATTACAAAAACCTTATAGGAACAATGTAGAATTATTTAGGTGATTTTAAAGAATAATACTAAAATCGACCGCTTGAAATCAATGAAGGAGACTTGGTTGCAATAACTAAGCTCCATCCTATAACCTAGTGAACATTGAGGATCAAATCTCACAACCATTTAGGTATGGAGCCTAAAACTTGATTTTCCTAAGTTTGATAGAAGTAATGTGCTAGGATGGATGTTTGAGCAATTCTTTAGATATTATAATACATCGAATGCTAAATGCATCATTATATAAACTATACATCACTCCAAGCCATGTTTAGTTTGTCATCTAGTCCATCAACAAAAGTGTAAATAGAATCTTGCACACATTACTAGATTGGGACGATGAAAGTCAATCTCTCTTCACAAATGTTGAAGATCACCATTATGGTAAGGTTCAATGTATCTTCCAAGTTGTTTTTATTTTGGTAACATGTCTTTTCATTTCATACACCTAAGATGTATTAGTTTTGTCAAAATAAGTAGTGGCAATCGAGTCTAATACCTTTTTAATAGTTGGAAAAAGATAAATTTTCCAATTAATGAAGAGTTAATGGAATTGATCTTCCATCCCTTCATAATAGTATCTTCTATCCTCCACTTTTTTAAGCTTGGGTTGAAAAAAATTGATATTTAATATCCTAATTTATCTCATCCTAAAATGTACATCTTAACAATTTAGGACCATAAGACATAATTGGAACAATCAAGCTTTACCCTAATTTGTAGGGAATAAAGGTCATAGGTTGGCCTTGGGATATAGGCTTAAGACACAACTTGTGTCATTTTAGTCATCAAGTCTTCAATAATAATAGTGATGATCTTTTTTTCATGTTTGCAAACCTCACCAAAACAGTTCACATCACCATCATGGGATCTAACATATAGAATTGTATAATTTTTTCATATATTATTCAGAAATGCCTCATACTTATATAAATGTATAATTAACAACACATAATCTAATTATCCTTATAATTATATTAGGAATAACTCATGCCAACTCTATGTTCCCTATTTTATATGGATTATTAACAAGGCACAAAGATTTCTTATGTTTTATAATCTTGTTAGAAATTAAGTTTAGATCCAACTCAACTTCAAAAGTTAGCTCATAAAATGAAAATTTTTTCATGTCATATATATTTGGTTGGCTATATTTTTAGTTAATGTAGGACTTTAAGACACACCCTCACACTTAGAATTAGACATTTAAAGCATGAAGTTTGTTGGATTATAATTTGCAGGTGGATCAATTATAGGATTAGACATATGCGATATCACAATAATAAATCTATGATAGACTCTCATACCATGTTAGAAATTAGGTTGAGACCTAACTTAACCTCAAAATTTAAATCATGAAATAAGAATTGTTCTTATCATCTATACACTTGGTTGTTCCTATCTCTAATTAATGTAAGACTTTAACACACCCTCTCATACTCAATATTAGACATCTACAGGTGGACCAATTGTATGATTGGACATCTTCTAATATCTTCATAATAAATCTAGGATAGATTATGATACCATATTAAAATATGGTTTGGACTTAACTTAAATTCAAAAGTGCTTGAGATTGAATATTTAGAGTATGGAATTACAAGATTGAACATTTTTAGGTGGAACAATTACAATATTGGACATTTGAAAGCATCATAATATAGATGTGAGATAGACTTTAATATTATGTTAAAAATATGGCTTAGGTCTATTTCAACCTTAAGAGCTCATTAGCTTAGGATTAACCTCATCTTATATATGTTTGGTTAACCGTATTTCTATTAAACGTGAGACTCTAACAAGTTTAAAGATATATTTATTCTTGCTTTTGTATTTTGGATTTCTATGTGCAATAAATGTAAAATAGATAAGTATTGAAATTTTTTTTTACTACAATTAGTTAACTTACTAATAGATAATTCAGAGAAAAGATGTGTTTCATTTGAATGGAACCAAATAAAAGAAGAAAAAATAAAAAATATGAGGAGAATAAGGAGAAGAAGAAGAAAGAGATGAAAATCATATTTAAAAGAAAAGAAGAAAAAGTATGAAAATAAATGCTAGGACACTTATTAATGGAGAGAGGATAAGAAATGTGATTAATCAATTTTTGAGATATTCATTAATTATTGCTTTATATTTGACCTAATTAGATGATATTTATATCTAATTTTTTTTAAATTAGTGGGTTTAATTGTACATAATTTCAGACATGATTAATTTTCTAAATTTATCTTAACCTTTGTATCTTTTACAAATTATATCTTCAACTAAAAATATTGAATTTGGATAAGCCTAGTATCCTTGGCAAGTTAAGATAAAGATCTAGAACTTTATGTTCATCTGTTTTAACTAATTAATTCTATCAAATATGATAAAATATTTGGATCCTAAAATTAAAATACTGTAATTCTCACACATCCCAAACCTTTCCTAATTAATTTGTGCATAACTCCTTCCATTTAAAGATCAATTAATGCAAATTATATGTTTATAGATAGTTTATTCAAAGATCCATACTTTAGGTCAGGGATATATTAGAAATTATGAATGAATCAATATTTATAAATATGTGAAAATAGAATACAAAATTACATCTTCAAAAATTTGTGCAGTTTTGCAATTTTGAATTAAATTTTTTTATTTTTTTTCTTTTATTCTATTTTATGTACCTTTTTCAATAATGATATGGTAAAAGGATAATATTTAATCATTCTAAAAAATTTGATGAATATAGTTAGAGTTAAGTTTCTTTTGCTTAATTATGATTTTGTATATATTTTCTCGTCGTCTCAATCTTTAATTGTATTTTTTTATCTATTTTTTTTATTGAATTTTAGGTGATTACCTAATTAATTTTTTTATTATTAAGGATTCATATAAGACACTCATCTATTTTGAACTATGATGAAGTCTACCATTTTATTTGAATATTATAGTTTTGTGTTTTTTAAATTGAACCTTGATTTACATTTTTGTGTAAATTGTTATTCTATTTGAATGATCAACCTCTTGCCTATTCACAATTTCTAATATGCTTTTGAGCAGTTCAAGTTGGTTCTTAAGAGATAATCTTGGTGGTACATTATGCTATATTCAAGTTTAGATTCTAAATTATTTTGATGTGTCTGCAAATTTTACTTATAAAAGATTATCTCTGAACATAAAAGAAAAAAAAGAAAAAAAGAAAAGATAACAAACTAATTTCATTGTGTTTACAGCACTGTCATCCCATTTTCGTTGGTATTTTCACTTTCACTGTTTGTTTTAGAAAAAAGATTAAAAATGCCATTTTATTTTTGACTTTATTTTCAAAAATATTTTTTAAAGAAACATTTTCAAAATTTAAAACAAACGTATTTTTAATTCTACTTTCACTTTCTAGTAAAAATGAAAATAAAAAAAATAAAAATACCAAATATCTCCTCAATTCTTTTAACGCTTTGATTTAAAATTTTTGATAGAATTGATTTTAAACTATTTCATATGATTAAGATGTATATCTAAATTGATCTGAATTATATATTCATATTGGAACCTTTATTTTTTATTAAAAATATAAAAGCAAACTTTTTAACTTTAAAACAAATAGAGATTACAAATATAAAAACGATATGATCAAAGGTGCACCTCTTAATCATATAACTTTACAGTGCCCTAAAAAAATTAAATATGAACCTAAAGAGATTGTATGTATTGATTAAACTGAAATTTCTATTAGAATATAAAGCTGAAATTAAAATTTGTACCAACAAATACGCTATAATTATCCTCCTTTTCATTCTCTCATCAATATATATTTTCAACTAGTGGATCAAAAATTTAATTTTTTAATTATTAAATTTAATATTTAAAATAAAAAAAGAAAAAATTAACATACAAAGAATGATAGACAGTAAAATGAAACTGAAAAAAGAATGGCACACAATAGAATCCAATTCTCTATAATTATATAAAATTAAATCAATCATAAATGCAGCAAATAGTGTTGATGCACATTGAGCCATAGAATATTTCATATCATATGAAGGCAATGAATATTGCTCTTAATTAATCCAAAGAGAAAGCCAAATTATTTTGCTACTTCTTTATGTTACACACATATACTAGCTAACTTAAGAAGATGCCATTGCTGCAGCTAGGTAGGACTAAAATCTTCCCAAAATATTTATGCATATTTTGAAATTATTGTATGGTACTTAGAGGATCACCAAATTTAATAGTAACCAAATGCAAACTTGTGAAATAACTTCATTCAAAAGCAGCAGATGCAGGAGCTGGAGGATCAACAAGAAATATATCAAGAAGTTGATCAATGGACTTGTAATCATAATCAGGATATAGCTGTGAAGCTTCAAGATCATTTTCCCCTAACTCAAAGTTCATAAGGTCCCCTCTAACAAATACACTGTGAAGAATGGAAACTGGAACGTTGTGTGGAGAGGGTAAGGCTGCAACAATATTGAAAATGATAACCATTGGTTAACCCTGATTTTTCAATTAACATAAAAATTATGAAGAAACTAATCTAGAGAAAACTCTTGTATTAGTTTTTAATATGGTCGATATTTTAATTTTTGAAATTTTAATTTTTTTTTTTAGTTTTAAATTATTGTAAAATAACGTTTATTTTGGTAATTTTTAATATAAATCGACAGAAAAAAATGTGAAAAAAATTAAGTAAATAATTTTTACAAGGTTAATTAGGACTAATAAATCAAAGATTAATGAAATATTTGACTCGGAATTTTGAAGTCTAACTTAAAAGGTAAAAATGTAAACTTTTTATATGTTACGTATTTACACAACATTAATAAAAAACTTTCATATAAAGTAAAATAAAAGTTAATATAATTAATAAAAAGTCTTACTCTGTGATAGTTTGACAATCTCTTCTTCAGGAACAAAATCCTTACGAAAATTTTGTCCAGTTTTTTGCTGCCACAATGATATCAAATCGTTCTGCGAAATGATATTCTTGGAGGGTCGGTAGACAACAATACGATTATTTGTTCTTGGATCATTTGCTACTTTAATAGTGTACATGGCCACATCTTCTTCATAATTCAATACGGCTACACAAAATAATTAAAATATTTCACATCACATAAGATTCTTAAAAGATGGCTTCATTACCGATGTAACGTGTAATGCAAATGCACATTTTTGTTTTGAAAAAATTTTAATTTTTTTTTTTCTAAAAAATAAGTAGTTATGATTTTTTATTTTTTAAAAATATCATTTTAAATTTTGAATTATAAATGTGTCAAACATCAATGTGTATCACATGTTGAATATTGGTTATTTTAAAAATTAAAATCTGTTTATTAAAAAAATCAAGAAATAAAATTAATCATTTTAAAAATAAAAAACTAAAATTAAATTTTTAAAATTTTAGAATTTTAAAAATTTTTGCACACCAGTAAGCATCCTTATCTCTTGCATTGATAAAAATATTATATTGATAAAATATAATTAAATCTAAAAACATAAATATCTAAATTTTTATGTTAAAAAATTAATTTAATTAAATTATTTATACATATTTTGAGATTTGAGTTTGAGCTTTTTATCTATTAAATATTTTTTTTTAAGATTTAATTTAAAATTTATAAGTCTGTTTAAAAATCTACATTCCAAAAAAATTAATAAATAAATTTAAAATTTATATAAATAATTGATTAAAGAAATTTTTAAATTTAAAGATTAAAAGATAAAAATATCATTAAATAGAATTAAAATATATATTAATATTATATAAATAAAATATATTAAAATAAATATAAATATAAAATATATTATATATAAATAAATTTTTTAATAGGTTAAATAATTTTTTTTATTAGTTTAAGCTGTTTATATAAAAATATTTTTTAACCAACTAAATTTATTTATTTATTAAATAAATTAAATTAAATTAAATTAAATTAAATTTTAAACAAATCAAATTGCAAACCTATATCAAATCTCTTTGTTATTTTTATCCTTAATTTGAGTTGATTTAACTTTAAATGTAATAAAAGTCTTGTGATTTTTTTTTTTTGATTGATGTATGAGTCCAATCTCGAACATCTTAGCCTAATCTTATGCTACACAAATTGTAAATGGGAAAAGTACCATATGTGCTCTCTAAAAAATTAAAATTATCTTTATTGTTTTGCATAGAAAAAACAAAATTGAGTACTTCAAGACTCGTTTCTGGTTAAAAATGCAATTATGTGAAGCCATATAATTCACACATTTTGACTTGATGTTGAGTTCTTCTTAGTCAAGGACTCTGCAACACTTCTTATTAGTAACAGGTGGGTCATAGTTGGCTCGGCCTATAGACTTTTGGCTGATTGCATTTCTTTTTCTCCTAAAATAAACTTTGGTGTTTTCAATGAGTATTTTTTTTATTGTTAAGAATAAGCTTGATTTTAAAAAAATATTAAAATAATTTATAAAATAAATTTGAAAAAAGTTTTTTTTTTACGTACCAAAAGTAGCTTACATTTAGTTACATTCAAATTTAAGGTTTAAAAATCTAGAAAAATGTAAATAACTTTTAACATATAAGAGTATCATTGATCATTAAATTTATTTAGAAGATATAAATACATTAATGATTCTTCTACATATAAATAATATTATTTACACATCTTATTCAATAGTTGACAATTTTTTAATATAAAAATAAATAAATCTAACAGCTTATAGATAAATATAAATAAATGTATGTTATAATTATATATGATAAATTTTTTTAATATGAATAATTTTAAATTTTTTCAACCTAATCCCATAAATGTATTATCTAATACATGGAATTAATCTGGGTTAAACAAAATAATCTAAAATGACAACTCTATTTTAAGGGTTATAACAAGTAATATTTACTTTTTATTAATTTAAATTTAGTGCAAAACTGTTGTTATATAGTTCATGAAAATTCCTACCTTTGGTTTCGCCATTACCATATACAGTAACAATATTGTTGTTTTTGTCATGTGGATGAAGCAAATAATTGGCAAAGTATGCACCAAAACAGTTTGCAGAGATGAAAGTGTAAGGGATCCCAGCTGCTTCAATTTCTCTTCTAATCTTTCTTTTCTTATCAAGGAAAGCTTGGAATGGAGGAAGAGGGCTTATTCTATCTTCTTCCACCCCAAAATCTGATGGAAGGAATCTCTGAAGTGCCAAGATGCATAATTATAAATAACTAATATATATAAATAGTTCCATAAGATTTTCTTTTGTTCTGTTTTCATAAAAAATAAGTAATTAAGTAATTCATCACAACCAACACACACAATTGAATTAATTAGTATGTCATAAATTTAAAATTTTATTTTAAAAATATTTTTTATATTAAATATCTAAATGGGCAACATGAAAAATGGATGAAGATCTCATTAAAATAAATCTCATCATAAAATAAAAATTTAATAATTAATAAATTTAAAAATTCATATGTGCTTTTTATAATTAAGATAAAATAATATGTCGTATTATTCTTTGAAGGGGTGGATTCAATTTGTATTATAAATGTAATTTTTTTAATTATAAAATTAATTATGATTTATTTCTTTAAAATAAAATTTTGTATATATTATTTAAAAAAATTATCAACTATTAAATTTGAAGTATAAATAGATATAAAATATAGTTTTGTAAGTAAATCAATCATTATTCACATATTTATTGATTTAAAATAAAATTTGAAGATAAAATAAAATATAAATAATAAATATGAGATAATTTATAAACTTTATTTCAATTTTTTAATTAAATTTCTTCATTAAAATAGAGAATTTTTAAATTATAAGAAATAAAAAATAATATATATATATATATATATATATATATGCATAAAATTCTTGTAAAAATTATTTAAATAGTTATTAAACAAATGATGCCTCTCTTAATATGCTGGAAAAGAAAATTTTGATTGAAGGAAATGAAAATTTACTTAGCACCTTTATATTACCAGCAACTTTGATAGCATCTATAATTTTGAGTTGATCCAGCACTTGAGGGTATGGCAGTGCACATATCACAATGTCTACTTGTTTAATCACATCCACAATCTGATCAGCATCAAGTTCTCCCTGCGCTTACATTCACATTATATATTTAGGAATGATTATTAATATTTTTACATCTATGCACCTTAATTTATTTTTGTATATATCTTAAATTTGATAGTTACAATTTTTTAAAAAAAATAAAATTTTTACAAATATTCAAAGAATGTAAAACAAACCCTTGTGCTTAAAAAAGGGAATACTTCTATCAAAAGAAAAAAATTATTTCTATCTATCAAAATATATAGACAAGAGAGTAACAAATAAAAGTAACCTGGACAATGGTGACTCCTATGGAAATGAATTCATCACAAAGTTGTGTTTTAAAAGGAGGGGTTTGAGAGTTAAGAGGACGAGTATAGACCAAAGTTGGATGGCCTAAAGAGATGCTTGCCTTCACTATGTACTTTCCAATGTAACCAGTTCCACCAAACACAATAATCCTACTCTTCTTTTCCTCCATTTTTGAATACATACACTCTCTCCTGTTGTAAACTAATGCCCAACTTGCTCCCTTTAAATATTTGCATGTTGTCATCTTTTCTAACTATTAAATAATGAATTAATTATTTATCAATTTTTATTTTATATATAAATATAATTTATTTGATAATAATTTTTAAATTAATAGATGAATTAATAAATTTTATATTTTATATAAAATTATTAAATTAATATAAGTATTAAAGTTTGATATTTAGTATTAATAGACCTGATTTATATATATATATATATATATATTAATTTGAAGTAAAATTTAAAAATTTATAAAAAAATAATAATTAAATTTAAATTTAATAAATATATATAAAAGGTTTTCATAATAAAAAAAATTATTACTTGCTAGATAAGTGGGTTTAAAAAGGAATGTTTACTCGTAAAAAATTATGGAAATAATTTCATATTTTTATATTATTAATATATTAGATTTAAAATTTAAAATTTAAAATCAAAATTATAGTATAATTATCATAATTTTTATTCATATGTTAATAAATTACTGTTGCATAGATATATTAGATTGGACTTGAATTTAATTTAATTTTTTTTAATAAAATGTTGTGTCTATTATGGGTATTAAACATATATTATAATTTTTTTATTTTATCATGCCAGATTTAAATTTAATTTAATATTTGGTTAAAATAATTTTTTGAAACCCTATAATTTTATGCAATTTTCAGTTAAGCCATTATAGCTTAAAAATATTTTAGTTAAATATTTATAATTTTAAATTTTTTATAATTAAATTCTTAAAAATTGATAGAGTTATATCTCTGTTAACTTAATTCTTTAATATAAGATTTAAGTTTGATTTTAATTTGAGAACTAGAAATCTCATTTTTATGTAAATAGAATATTTTAATTATGCTTTTGAAACGTCAGCCCTAGGTTGATGATTTTGAAAAATGAAATTTCACATCTCAACAGCAAACCAATAACCACAAATTATAATTTTAGGTTAAAATTATTTATAATCAAAATTAAATTGGCATATGAAAATGAGAGATTTCAATAGTTATAATTTATAAAAAATAAAAAAGAAAAACGATTCTCCTTTTAAATTATGAAGCTTTTATAAAATTTTTTTTTTATAATGTTCAAGAATTTAATTATAAAAATTTTAAAATTATAAGGATGTACTTAAAATATTTTAAACTATAAAAATCTAACTAAAATATTGATAAAATTATAGGGATTCAAAAATTAATTTAATGTTAATATATTGTTATGTTTCATAATTAAAATATGCAATAATATTTTTACATAAATAAAATGTGAATAATAAGTTTATCTATGATTATTTAAATTTTAAATATCCATGACACTACGCTATATTATACTTTTTGTAATATTTAAAAAAATGTTATAAAAATATAAAAAATGTTACTTATTAATTTTAGTAACATTTTAAGAAATATTGCATCTGATCCATGTCGCAAAATATTATTAGTAACATTTAAAAAATGTTACAAAATGTAAAAAAAAATGTTACCTATTAATTTTAGTAACATTTTTAAGAAGTGTTACATTTAGTATATATCGCAAAAAGTATAAAATGTAGTAGTGTGAGATAAATTAAAGTGTGGCTGTTTGTACACTAAAAAGGACGGATTAACCTATAATATATATATATATATATATATATATATATATATATATATATATTAGATAATGTTATTAAAAGAAAGATAAAAAGATAAAAACGGAAAAAAAAATTATAAAAAGAAAGTAATGTATAATAATCATTGTATAAAAAAAAGTTATATAAAAGAAATACTAAAATAATTTCTCTATGTTTTTGTTGTTGTTTTGAATTTTTAAAATTTATTTAATAATTTTCATATATATTCTTATTGAATAAGTATAGATGGAGAAAATTAAATTAAATGGTTAAAAATATAAATAAAAATATTAGTTAATATATAATAGCATACTATATTAATTAAAACTTTATTAACATATATACAGAAATTTTGAATAATATAAAATAGAAAGAGTATGTATTAAAAAAAAATACTAAAGTCATTTAAAAGAGTATTACTCGTGGCTCAGATTTTATTTAATTATATAATAATTTTTTAATATGTATTAAAAAGTATATAATAAAAATTTATAAATAAATAAAATTAATTAAAAATTATAATATTTAATATTATTAATATAAACTTTTACATTTTTTATAAAAAATTATTATGTATAAATAAATCTTTATTATCTATTTCTTATATAATATATGATCAAAATTGAATCGAGTGTCATATCTTACTCTTGCGGATACAATAAGTGAAATGGTTTGCCATGAAAAGCTTCATTCATTGGTAAATGCCTTGAATGAATTTGGGTGGGGAAAGAGTTTTCTGGTTTGTACAATTAGGGTCCCATGACTACAGCCTCAGTGGTCCAAAAGTTACAATTGGGTGAGGAAAACGTGTAGGCAAGACACTTTTCATTGACATTGAGTATGAAAATGAGGAATATGATGTATATCCAACATCAACCAAGGGCCCGTATCAAGACAATTATCGAAGTTAGGACATGTAAAATATGTTGTAAACATTTAATTTAGTTTTTATTTTTTTAATATTTTACACTTAACTTTTATTAATGTTAATAAAATAAATAAATAAATATTTTAGTCTTAAGTTTTAATTTAATCAAAATAATTATATATATATATATATATATATATATATATAAATCATGATTTAATGATATATTTAGAATTTTTTTTACTTTATATGCCATAATTATAAGTTTTTTTATGTCCATCTTTTTTTTTTCATATCATTTACTATGAATATTAATAACTTTTACTCCTTACACTAAAACACCGTAAATATAATAACCGAAAAAGAAAGATAACAAATAAACAAAATTTAATATTGTGTTATGATAAAAATATACTTTTTAAATAATTCAAAATATTATACGAATTTATTATGGAATAGGATTTGCAGAAAAAAAGTAAAATATAATTCATACGAGATATTTATACTTATCAATCTAAGAGTCAGGTCCAATTTCTGTTATATAAGTATTTTTACTATCTAGAAAAAATATAAATATTTAGCTAAAAATATAATTATTAGTATTTTGTACAAATCTCTCTAGACTTAGTAATATACCTAAATACTACAAACTGAAACTTTCTATCTATTTATTTTAATTCTCAAAACAAGGCTTAAATATAGTAAACAAATATTAAATATACAATACAGGTTATGAATAAAGCAGACCAATAGATAAATAGATAGTTTGAGTTTACCTTAGTTATGTCTCATATCTTTTGTTCATAAGAATCTCTCCTTATATAAAATGGATAGAGTGGTCATTAAAAGAGTGAGAAGGATTTTTAACATTTTCTGCACATCCTTAAATGCATGTCCTTTTGTTTAGGTGAAAAGTTGTTGCAGTAAGACAAACGTTTTGTGGCAAATGTACTTTTTACTTTACTTTTTGCATTATGTCAAATGTGATTTTTTCTTCTTTAAACTTAAGTCAACTCTTTATTAAATGTTTGATTATTCTTTTGTCTTCCGTTAATACAGAAATATATATTTCTAATCTTGAGGCAATTGGATGAGCTTGTTGAGTATACTTTCCACGTTAAACAAGTTTATTATCTAAAATTGTTTTTCTTCTGTACTTGTCTAAAAATTATTTTGTTTATATTTTTATCATCATTGAAACATTAGAAATTACTTGAACTTATTTTAATATCTGCAATCCAACAATCTTACTTTTTTTATGATGATAAAATTTTTTGAGTGTTTTTATTTAATCAAGATTAAATAGATTCTTATATGATACAAGTGCGGTACAAACTAGGCGATTAACCAAATTATACACATATTAGCATGATTCAGTTAATTATACAAAATAAAATCAAAATATTCATTATAAAGACCTAAAATATTATTCAAAGTTATAAGACCATTAGCTAAATTATATGCATATTAGCATGATTCAATTAATCAGACAAGATAAAATCAAAATATCTATTATAAATATCTATTATGACAAAAAGATTGTTCAAAGATTTAAGAAAAATTACATAGACCAAAGAAAATTTTAACTAGTACCAGATAATTAAAAACATGATCAACTAATCTCCTTTTATTTTTTCCAGTTATCCAAAATCTAACATCTAAAATGCTCAAGCTATTCATGGACCATCTAGTTCATCATACAATTCTTTAATGGTGTAATCCACATGTCATTAAAAATAGTGCAATTTATTGTGAAGATTCGTCTAAATCTTTAATTCATTGAAGTTGCTACTGATTTCATCGTTGATGAGCTTCAAGAGATGCTAGATAAGACATGCACTGCTTCTTAGCTAAGCATTGAATTTTCTAAGAGGAGGGATTAATAAGAATCAGTAAAGGGGAAGGTGAAAGAAAATTTGTAATATTATTTTTATGTTGAGTTGAGACTAATTATGGAGGGATATATATATATATATATATATACTTGATAGTATAAAGGAGAAAAGGTAGATCATTCCTATACTAGCAACTATCTAACAAGGTATTATAACAAAAAATAAGTATAAAAAAAAATATATTTGCCTAATATCTTATGGTTGTTACCACCCGTTAAGGTGGAGAGTGGATATTGTTGACTCCCAACTTGGAGATGTGAGCTTTGAAAGGAGTGGGATATAAAGCTTTGGTCATGATGTTAGCTAGTTGGAGAGTAGTTGAAACTAGAATTAGATGAACAAGCCCTTATTGAAGTTTTTTTCCTTACAATGTGACAATTCAACTCTGTGTTTTGTCTTTTTATGAAAAAAGGAGTTTTGGACAATGTGAATTGCGGATTTATTATCATAATAGAGAGAAATTGGTAAATATAGTGGGAACTGTAATTCAGATAGGAGATAATTGAGTCATTGAAGTTCACAAACAATGGTAGCTAATGCTCTATACTCCGCTTTTGTAGAGCTTCTAGATACTGTTGTTTACTTTTCTGATTTCCAAGATATCAAGGCCTTGCCAAGGTAAATGCAATAACCTATTATGGATTTTCTAGTGTCTTTGTAGCCTCCCCAATTTGAATCACTAAAGGTTGTGAATTTCATATTTGAATTAGGAGGAAATAATAGTCCTTGAGCAAGTGCTAGCTTGATGTATTGAAGGATTTGCATGGTTGCTTTTTGATGTACATTTGTGGGATAAGAAAGGAATTGACTCAGTTGTTGGACTGAAAAAGAGATGTCAGGTTTGATTGTGGTGAGGTATAAGAGTTTTCCTATCAATCTCCTATAATTGATGATGTCCTTTAATGGAATTCCTGCTTCTTTGGTGAGTTTGAGAGAACCATCCGCAAGAGTGAATTTTGGTTTTGCAACAAGCAATCCTAAATCTTTAAGAAGCTCTAGAGAATACTTTCTTTGTGTGAGAGGGATTCCTTTGGCGGACCTTGCAACCTCCAAAACCAAGAAATATTTGAGTTCTCTAAGATATTTAATTCTGAATTTGGATTAAAGAAAAATTTTGATCCTATTTATTTCATTGAGGTTGTTACCAGTGGGGAGAACATCATCAACATATAGAAGGAGGGTTGTAAAATAAGTGTTGCCTTTGTTCAAGAAAAAGGTAGAATCTAAACTACATTGAGTATAGCTTTCAGAAGTGAAAGCTGCTGTTAAAGTAATATTCTATTCTCTGCCTGCTTGCTTTAGTCCATATAAGGACTTTTGTAGATGACATATTTGATTTGGTTTAGGAATATTTAAGCCTGGAGAAATTTTCATGTAAACTTCTTCATTGAGTGTGCCATGGAGAAATACATTGTCTATATCCAATTAATGTAGATGCTTAGAGTTAGTTGTGGCCAAGGACAGTAATAACCTTAAAGTAGTCATTTTGGCTATTAGGGAAAATGTTTGCATGTAGTCAAGTCCTTCTATTTCAGTGCACTCTTTGGAAACTAGCCTTGCCTTATATTTGTCAATAGTGTCATCTTGTTTATATTTTATTCTATAAACCTATGTGCAGACTATAGGAATCTTACCCGCAGGAAGGTCAATAATATTCCAAATATGGTTTTTTTCCAAAGTGTCCAGCTCAGATTGCATTGCTTTCTTCCAGCAGTTCTTTAAAGAAAATTTTGGACCATTGTCAGTTCTAATAGCTTTAATGGTCTTGTTAAATTGATTTTCAACTAGTAAATAGAAATTTTTGACAGGAGATGAGATTTTAGCTTTAGTTTTCATTAAAAATAATCAAATATGTCTAGAAAAATCATCCAAAATAGTAAAAAAACATTTATGACAATTTAAAGTAGTGGTGGGGATTGGACCCAAATATCCAGATGAATCAAATAAAATATAGTAGAGGCAGAAATGTCACTTATGGGAAAGGGTAATTGTTTATTTTGAAAATGACATATATCACAAGCCTTGGGAATAACAATATCAATAAAAGGAAAATGTTTATGCATAGTTTGTAACCTATCTATGTACAGATGATCGATTTTATGGTGCCATAAAGAGGTAGTAACAAAGCTTATCAGATTTTTAGGTGTAGTTCCAAGTTGATATTGAACAAATGACTTTGAAATGTTGAATCCTTGTAAAATATAGATCATCAATGACCTTAACACTTCCAATCATCTTCAAGACACCTATATACTATATGTGACAAGAAATGGATGAGAAGATGCATAAGCAAGCTAAGTCTTGAGTTAGTTTAGGGATAAATATCAAATTAAAGTGAAAACATGGAAGATATATGATAATAAATAGAACCAAATCATTAAATAGATGGATAGTGCCTTTTCTATCAAATATAACTTTGGTTCCATTAGGCAGACAAACACGAGTTGGTTTAGAAAATCTATATGTTGTGAAGAAAGAAAATGTAGTGCATATATGGTCAGTAGCACCAGTATCTAAAATCCAAAAAGGTGAAAGTATGTTATCATTACTATAGGGAGAAGTGGTATTGACGAGAGTGGCAGAGTTCACTTAACAATGGTTCTGGTTATTGTTAGATGTAGGGGAGGAAAGTAATGCTAGAAGTCATTGGTATTGTTCTATGGTGAAGTTGTATTTGGGATCAATGGTGACCTGGTCTAGTGCAATTTTTGCAAAAACAACTTGATCAAGCGCAGTGATAGTGAGATTGACTTTTTTATTACTCCTAAATTTGTTGCCAAGCGGATAACCATGCTTTTCGAAGCACTTATCTATTGTGTGATTAGTTCTTCCACAACGAGAGCATTGTTGCTTTTTGCCACCTTGGTTGGAGGAAGAGGGAGAGTCCCTTTGGGGATTGGTAGGAGATTAGGGCATTTTCCAGGATCAAAAGAAGCAACATTGAAAGCATATGTGACATACTCGTTATGCTCATTAGAGAATTGTCGTTCTTGTTGCACAACAAAGCCAAAGACCTTTGTTCAAGGAGGGAAACAGGGAGATGAATATGATTTGAGAGTGAACATCAGAAAATTGATCAGTAAGACCTTTAAAAATTGGGAAACTTGTAGAGAGTTTTGTTATTGTTGCATCTTGTGCAGTAAATGATAAGTGCAAGTTACATTATAGGTACAAAAAGGTATCGAGACTAAGATGTTAAATTCGTGAAAGAGCGTTTTCAAGCCAATAAAATAGGCTGTAATAGATTTGTCACCTTGCTTATATGAGAAAATCTTCTTTTGCAAATCAGAAATCCAAAAAAGGTAAATTTGGAAAAATTATTCTTGAAGTTCATCCCAGAGAATCTTGAAATTGTCAATCCAAAGAACACTTTGGGCAATTTTAGGGGAAAGGTACTGACAAATCCAAGAAAGAACCACGATGTTGTTATGTTTCCAAAAGGCATGGATTGGATTGGTAGAAGTTGGTTCCTTGATGGTGCTGTCAATAATCCCAAACTTGTTCTTGGTGAGAAGGAACATTGTTATGCTTTGCTGCCAAGAATAAAAGTTAATTGTAGTTAAAGGAGTAGAGATCAGAACCAATGAAGGAGTTTTATTGGGATGGAGATAAAAAGGTTGGAGAAATCTTGCATGTTAGCAATGATATAGTGAATGGAGGACACCATTATAATAGAAAAGAAAAAATAAAAAGAGTTTCGAAAAGAAGGAAGAGAAAAACACATGTGCTTTGTACGCCCATATCATAATAAGAATAAGTAAGAGAAAGGTGAAAGAAAAACTATAATATTATTTTTGTGTTAAATTAAAATTGATTATAGATGGATAAATATACCTAGTAGAAAGGAGAAAAAATAAATTATTTCTATCCTAACAATTACTTAACACGTGTTATAACAAAAAAAAAAAAAGTATAACAAAAACAAAATATATCTATCTAATATCTTATGCTTGTTAGGTGGAGGATTGAATTATAAAATTGATTTTTATTATGTGTTTTTAAAAATATATAATAAAAAATAAAAAATAGTAATATTTTACTAAATAGTAATAATTTTATTATTAATATATTTACTTATATAATTTCTAATACCAATTTATTACATATAATTTTTTTCTATAATCTTAACATATTAAAAAAATTGAAAAAATTTAGAAATTAGTTTTGATTAATAGTATAAGTTTAAATTTATAATTATTAAAAATTAATTAAATTTAAAATTTTAATTTTTATTGTGTTACTATTTTTTAATATAATAATATATATTACTAATTTGTTTTATTAATTTAAACATTGAAAGTAAAAAATATAAAAAGGAATAGATTTTCTCCCTTAATTATTTTCTATTTAAAAATATTATTTTTTATGAGCTCTTATAAATAATAATTTCTTCTCTCCTATTTTCATAATGAAACTAATAAATAAAAATATTTTAATTTACCTCATTATCCTAAGTTAATATCTAGAGAGTATTTAATTTTAAAGATTTCAGCTAATGTTCTAAAAATATTATCTCAGCTTTATTATAAAAAATAAATAAATAATTTATCATGTTACAAAAAATCTTTTTTTTTATTTTATTTAAAAATAACATAGAATTTTAATATTGTTTTAACGTTTTACATAAATATATAAATAATTTTTTCAATATAAATAAAAAATAAGTAATTAAATATATTTATTTTAATTAATGTATGTTATAAATTTTAATTTTATTCTAAGAATACTTGTAAAATTGAATTATTGGCATAAATAATATATTAATACCTACATAAGACATATTTATCAGAAAAATATGCTTATAATTTTTTAATAATTAAATAGTAAAAAATAAATTTACATTTATTATAATTAGATCATAAAAATTTATTTTTATAATGTGTTTTTAAGAGTATATAATAAGAAATTAAAAGGAAAATTTTTACTTAAAATTATAACAATTATATTATTAATATATTGAAATTATATAATTTCTAATAAAAATTTATTATATATAAATTCTTATTCTATTATCTTAACACCCATTAAAAAAATTGAAAAAAATAAATAAATTATTTTTAGTTGATAGTATAAGTTTTACTTTCTATTATTAAATTTTAAAATTTAATTTTTATATTATTAATTTTTAAATGTAATAATTTATATTTTATATTATTTTTAAATTGTCTATAAATGTAAAAGTAAAAAAATAAAATAGGATATATTTTCTCTCTTAATTCTATCCTATTTAGGAGGATTATTATTTGAGAATTCTAATGAAATATAATTCTAATAGAAAACATTTATTTTTAAGGATTTTTGCTAATGGTGTATAAATTATCATCTTATTTTTTTTATAAAAATTAATAATTATTTCATCGTGTTAAGAAATATTATTTTTTTGTTAATTTATTTTAAAAATAACATAAATTTAAAATTTTAATCAGTGTATTATAATATTTTATTAAACTATTTTTAGCTTTTTTTTTCTTTTCATTTATTTTTCTACGTAGGTAAAAAATATATTAATGAAAAAGTAATTAATATTTTAAATTTTTAGATAAATATATAAATAAAAATATTTTTTATTTTTTCAAAATAAATAAAACAAAATAAGTAATTTAATAAATCCATTTTAATTAATGTCTTTTATCAATTTTAATTTTATTCTAAGAATACTTGTAAAATTGAATTATTGACATAAGGAATAAGTAAATAACCCCTTACGACATGCCTTATAATAAAATAGGCTTATAAAAGTTTTTAATAATTACTATATTAAAAATAACAATACATTTCTTATAATTAGATCATAAAAATATGTTTTTATAATAATTTTTTAATACACAATAAGAAAAAAAAATAGTAAGTTTTTACTCAAAGTTTTAACAATTTTATTTTTGATATATTGAATTACATAATTTTTAATAAAAATTTATTATATATAAGCTTTTATTGTATAATATTAAACATACATTAAAAAAACTAAAAAATTATTTTTAGTTGATAGTATATGTTTTACTTTTATATTAATTAAAAATTAATTAAATTTAAAATTTAACTTTTATTTTTTATTAATTTAAACATTAAAATTTAAAAAATAAGATGGAATAGATTTTCTCTCTTAATTCTTTCCTATGTGTATCTAACAAAAAATAATTTCGTGCCTTCTATTTTGATGGTTAAGCAAACATATGAAAATATTATGCATCTGGTGATATTAAGCTATTATCTAGAAGGCATTTAATTTTAAGGATTTTGGATAATGGTCTATAAAATACTATCTCAGTTTTTTTATAGAAATATAAATAAATAATTTATTATGTTAATAAAAATATTATTTTTATTTTTATTAATTTATTTAAAAATAACATAAATTAAATTTTTAATTATTATATTATAATATTTAATAAATTTTATAAGATGATTTTTATTTGTTTTATTAAACTATTTTTCGCTTCTTTTGATTTTCATTTATTTTTCATTATATATAAACATATATTAATGAAAAATATAATAATTAATATTGTTTTAAACTTTTACATAAATATATAAATAAAAGTATTTTTCTTTTTTCTAAATAAAAACAAAAGAAATAATTAAATCAATTCATTTCAATTATATATGTTATAAATGTTAATTTTATTTTAAAAATACTTATAAAATTGAATTATTGGCATAAGGAATAAGTGAATACTTCCTTAGGACATATTTTATAATAAAATAAGCATATAATTTTTTAAATAATTAATATATTAAAAAATAGCTTTACATTTCTTACCTTTCTTGTACCATCGATAAGGGATTTGTGGTGTGATAGAGAGTTGAAGATACACATATCTACTTTTATGTTTTTTAGAAGATGCATAACATATAGAGGTAGGGGTGGTGTAGAAAATTACACATACCTACTTTTTTGTTTTTTAATGATGCATACATATTTAAAGCTGTAGTATCTGATAAGGGATTTTGTGGTGGTTGAAATTTGAAGTCTATACATACCTATTTTTTTTTAATTAATATAATTAAAAACTAGTTGTTAAAATAATATTATTGTTTGTTCATGTATTTAAGGTATATGAAGTAAAAATAACATGAGTCATGTATCGAAACTATTTAGTTTTGGTCTATTTGACTTAAGCCCAATGAATTATGTTTTATGAGGATGATGGTTGAAAATTATGGTTAGAATAGAAAAGGTTATACGTGTCTTGATGAAAATATATTTGTATCTTCATGAATTGTATTCATAGAATTTTTTATCAAACTAATATTAATCAAAAATAACATATATCATATTGAAACTATCATGTGTAAATTTAAATATGTACATTTTATGAAGGAACTCAACATATATATCAAAAGTTGCCATATATCAATTTTTTATATATGGCGCAGCCTCAAAGAAGTTTAGGATATACTAAAATTAATTATATTTTTTTTATCAGCTGTGTTGATGCACCAATCCAAAAAAGAACAACTGTGTTAATGCATCGTATGAATACATGTTCAGGGCTAGAATTTCATAAAAGACAAAATTTTGGAACTAGAATTAATTATATATTAACTTTTGGTATACGATACGTCTTTATGTTGGCTAACATTAAAAAATAAAAATTAAGGATTAAAATGGGACGACAAATAAAACATTAAATATATCACCAAAATTTATTAAAAAAAATCTTGAAAAAACTTTAAATAAAAAAATTATCTTTAAAATCAGCTTTGTATTCAAGATTTATTTACATGAAAGATAATATTAATATACTATCACTTATTAAAAAATATTATCTTCTAATTAATTATGAAAATTTTAACTAAATAAAAAATATGTTTTACTCCAAAAAAATATTTTTGGTTTTATTATTTTATTTTTTAAATTAAGGAAAATATTATTTATAAAAAATACTATTTTTATTTTTAAGGTAAAGGGAAGATACAATAACTTTCTTACTTTTTAAGAAATATCATTTCCTCCTTAATATACGTAGGAACTAGGAATATATCATTTTTAAAATTCAATAACTTTTAGATCTAGCCTATTCAATATTAAAAGAAAATAAAAATTTATATATAAATAAGTATAGAGAGATAGATTTGGGAAGTTAATTATTTACATCCAAGAAAGATATCATCATTCCATATTTATTTCACTAAAAAAATAATAAATATTTTTTTCTTAATTACATTCAAGATAATGTTTGATTTTAAAAAAAATATCTTATTTTATACTTTTAACATTTTGTGTAGAAAATATAAAAAATAAAAAAAAATATTTTTTATTTTCATTATTTTTAATAAAAAGATTTAAAAATAGAGAACAAAATAAAAATAAATAATATTTTTTAAAATAAAAAATATTTTTTAAAACTAAATGTCATCTTATATTTTTAGGTAAAGGAAATTTTTTAATTTTTAAAAATATCATTTTATTCAGATTAATTTTTTTAAGTTTAGCGTCTTTACAATATTGTTTATTCATTTTACAACATTATATAAAATATAAGAGTTTAATCTAAATTACTTGTTTAAATCATGACTATTTTAAAATTTTACATAACTTGACATTTTATTTTAGCTATTTTTGTTAAATTTAATGATTAAATTTCATTCTTTCCACTTTCACATAAAAGAAATTCTCATTTAATATATATATATATATATATATATATATAGATATATAAAGATGGATAATATTTAATAACTTTTTTTAAAGATTAAATTTTATTCATATAATTATTAAATTAATAGTTTTTTTATATAGATTAAGTTTTTCATAAAATTTAAATAGAATTTGATATTTTAATATTTTATTAAATAATATAAATTAATATACAATATTTCTCTTCCAATGATAAAATATAAAGATAAGTAAACTCAACATAAGAGATATGATAGTTATTAAATATTTAACATTTCATTTAATGCAATCTAATACTCTTCATATTATAGTAATTGAAATCTAATAATGTTAAAAAGATCAATAATAACTTGTTAATATCTTTTTGAATTTTTTTTTTACGAGATCTCTAATCATAATGGTTAGTTTCTCATTATTATTGATTTTATTTTGATTAAATTTTTATTTACCTTGATATTTCATTCATTAAACTTTTATTTTTTGAGAATATAGTCAAATTAATTTTCAACATCATATTAATTAAAAATACAACTTCATAATTATTTAGTAATCATTTCATAAAATTTTGACATACATATACATATTTTAATTTAAATTTGTTAATTGATTTAACTATTATTGATTAGCAATTATAATGTATGTAAATAAAAAACGCAAGTTTTTTCCATGTAAAATATTTTCTAAAAAATATTTTTGGAATACATCTTTTTTAAATAACTCCTAAAAAAGTTATTGTTTTTAACTCATTTAGATTCATTTTGATGTATTTCTTTTCATGATTGGTTCTTTATTATTTTTAGTATTTATGTCATAATTGTTTGAATTTTTAAGATTTTGTAATTTTTATTTTGACTTTTTTTATATTTTTTTGTTGCAAGAACAAGTTCGCTAAGAGTTACACTATAGCATAGCTAACCCATGCTATAACGTGAGGCAGGTGGAAGAGTAGAATAATATGGAGCATTTGCCATTACTAGGAGCCATGTTATAATGTGATTAATACATTGTGAGCACCAATTTTTATCCGAGGAAAAATATTCCTTAATTAGTTAATTTATTAAATACCCTTAAAAAAAAAGAAAAGAAGGAGAAAAAGGCTCAAATTGTCAAAAAAAAAGGAAAAGAGATGCAAAATTAAATAAACAAGTAAATAAGATAATAAACAAATAAATTTAAAAAATAAAATTCAGTTAAGTTAGTTGGGAGTTAGTTATAGAGTTAGTTAGCCTAGGGTTAGAAAGTAACTTCATTTGGGTCAAGGAACCATGGTTAAGCTAGGGGTATAAAAGAGATAGACTTTGGGTACCAAAAGGGAGAAAAAAGAGAAAAGAGGTTCCATTTTCAAATTTGGCTCTCTGGAATTTTACTGGTTTTTTGCTCTGATACTCCAAGTTCTCTCTCTCGCCTTTGAGAATCTCTCTTAGCTCTCTGGATTTCCCTAGGAGAATCCTTCTTCTGTTAGCTCTCTACTCATCCGGATTATCTCCACTTGTGAAGGAAGATTTAGCTTCCATTCTTCGCCTTCTTCAACTCCTCCCTGAGTCTTTTGGTGGAATTGCAAAAGCTTCCTCCATTTTTTTTGTTCTACTTCCAGGTAGGCTCACATATTTTGTCTCTCTTATATCTCTACAATTTTATCCTCTCTACACTATGCTTAAGCCTTAAATGTGTGGAATTTGAAAGAATGAGATGCTTAAACGATATTTGTTTCAATTTGCTATTTAGAATCGTTAGTTAAATTTTCATATATTGGTTAAGATTTCTATGCTTGAATGAGGTCGGAATCCTTGAAAAGCTGCTAAAATTAATCTCCGCATTCGATTGTTGTAGTTTCTTTTGATTTGAAAGGTTCAGTTCTGGAGATATAGCAGGAAGTTACTTATCTCTGCAAATCATAGAACTAATTTGCTCGCAAAATTGTTCAATGATTAATTGTAGTTCAACTTAGGTAAACAAGAAACTGCGTTTCTTTGTTCTATAAATAGATTTCAGACCAAACATCAGCTTATCCATTAAATTTTGCCACGTCAGTATATATGCTTGTTAAGCTTAATTGTCTATCCGTTTAGAAGAGGTTGACATTATAAACCTGAAGATTATGATTCTTAGGTCATGCTCAGTGAAAAGTCTAGGTAGAACCAAGTAAAATCAGCTCAGTCCA
Source organism: Canavalia gladiata (assembly GCA_037954105.1). Taxonomy (NCBI): domain Eukaryota; kingdom Viridiplantae; phylum Streptophyta; class Magnoliopsida; order Fabales; family Fabaceae; genus Canavalia; species Canavalia gladiata. The sequence goes on along the minus strand of CM075663.1, from coordinate 1,890,961 downwards.
TGCCATTTGCCCCAATACTTAGTTCAGGTCTGATCTCCTCATAATTGTTGCCTTCCTTAGCGAGTGAGATGTTGATTGTTCGTACAGATAGAGGTATAGATTCTTTGTACCTAGAAAGAATAGAAAGGATGAAGAGCTGGAGACCATAATGATTGGGGGATAGCTCACTTGTCCCTTTGCAATTATCATGTAGATATTTTAACAAATGGTCCTTGAAGTTATCTGATTTAGGGAACTCATTTCTAAACACGTGTTAATGCAACAGGCCAGTGACAGATTACTATAACAGCAGATCTTTATTTAACATACATTGGTTTGTATCATGGCCCAAGGCAATTAAAATTAGAAGCTGATTACTGGTTTAAATCATTAGTGACATGAATCATAGAATGAAAAGAGAGTGAAACTGATAAGCTATGATTAGTTTGCTTCCTTTGTATCAGTAAAGCACAAGAATGATGAGTTTCTGATAGCCTGTCCCTCAGTCTACATGTGACTGATCAGGAACTATTTTTATGGGCATAGTGGGGCTGGCTTTCAACAACAGATTTTGTGTCTCAGAATTCTATTATAGATTAGGTTGCTATATGAGGGATTGCTACTGCTATTTTGGTATCAATATAGGGGCTTTGAGTGGAATAGAGATCAAAATGAATCCAAGAACCTTTAGTTCAGCATAATAGATAATCTTTAGTTTGTAGCATTACTAATCCAGAATCTGAAGCCCAAGGCCTGTGGCTTTGGTCAGAGGAGTATGTTCATTGAGTGAAAATTCTTGGCAGAATGAGATGTTCCAAGGTACTGTAATATAGGTTTGAGGTTACCATACTAGCTAATGTAGTTTCCTGTTTTTAAACTTTGCAAGCTCATAGCCATGAACCTGATACAACCCTTGGCCATATTTCTGTTAAGCTAGTATAGTAGCAAGGGCTATGATGGTAGGGAATAGTCAAACTACTCAGAGGAGACAACCCGCAACTCAGTATTAATATACTGATGATAAAATACTGCAGAATCCTGCTAAGATTAGCACTTAGTCTATAAATAGCAGTAGTTACAGGTTAAAGACTCTATAGATCTTACACTTTTGCCACCCAAGGTTGCTAATATGTATCCTGATTTGGTTTTGGGAATTGCAAAGAGTAAAGGCTAGGGACTGCTAATTCAATAAAGGTCTCTCAGGCCTGATTCTGAGTTGGTTACATTTACAGTGACCTGATATTTGGTCAGCTTATTGAGCTTTGCACTATTTTGGAGGATGCTAGGCCAAATCGAGCTCAATAGATTCTAGTAAACCATTCTTTTCTACCTGGGAGCCAGCTCATATTATGGTAATCTCAGTAGCAAGAGCCACACATTGGGGTTTGCTTAGGATACCTAAAGGCTTTGCTGTTAGGACATACCTCAGATACTTGATCTCATTTCAGCACCTAGTCATGAACAGATAATGAGACTTGAGTAAGTGCACTTTAACAAAATTTAGGACTGCATCCAGAACTAGAGACCAGGCCTGCTGATGCTATCACTAAGGTGATCAGATTTGAGTAGGCAAAGATCAATTGCAACAAAATTAACCTTATCCAGTTTAGTAGTTAAATTCTAGGATTTGTTGTACAGGTTCAGGTTTGGTCACCCAGTTTTTATCCAGGTTCAGGTTTGATAATCATAAGATGTAATTCATCATTCATCCTTGGTCAAGTGAAGATTCGGTCAGCCTATAGAAGCCTGACCTTAGGGACTGAAACTAATAACCTTGAGTTAGCACATAAGCCTGAGATCAGAGGCCCAGTCCAATCTCAGGTTCCCTAAGCTGGTTTCAGTCCTGATCAGGGTGGCCCATGAATCAGCAAACCAGATCCTGAGCTCTGTTGAGCCTTAGATTATTACACATACCTACCTTAATCTTAGGAAATATGGAAGCTAGGAGCATTACAGTTATTAGAGTGAACCTAACCTTGGGCCTGATTAAGTCAGAAATAAGCTATAACAGCAAGAGTTCCCTCTGATTTCTCTGCTTCTTAAATCTGGGAACCAATTTGGCAAATCTGTTCTGAAGCTACAAGAAGAGTTTAGTTCTCCAAGCTGCAGAAGTCATTTTCTGTACATAAGGCCTTGGCCAACCAGGGTGTGTCCCTTCATCAGGTCCCCTTGATTTAGCATTACTATGACTGATCCTTAAACCAAGGCCAAATCAGCAAGTTCCCTCTGATTTCTCTGCTTCTTAAATCTGGGAACCAATTTGGCAAATCTGTTCTGAAGCTACAAGAAGAGTTTAGTTCTCCTAGCTGCAGAAGTCATTTTCTGTACATAAGGCCTTGGCCAATCAGGGTGTGTCCCCTCATTAGGTCCCCTTGATTTAGCATTACTATGACTGATCCTTAAACCAAGGCCAAATCAGCAAGTTCCCTCTGATTTCTCTGCTTCTTAAATCTGGAAACCAATTTGGCAAGCCTGTTCTGAAGCTACAAGAAGAGTTTAGTTCTCCTAATCATTTTCTGTACAAGAAAAGTTTAGTTCCCCTAGCTGCAGAAATCATTTTCTGTACATAAGGCCTTGGCCAACCAGGGTGTGTCCCTTAATCAGGTCCCCTTGACTTAGCGTTACTATGACTGATCCTTAAACCAAGGCCAAATCAGCAAGTTCCCTCTGATTTCTCTGCTTCTTAAATCTGGGAACCAATTTGGCAAATCTGTTCTGAAGCTACAAGAAGAGTTTAGTTCCCCTAGCTGCAGAAGTCATTTTCTGTACATAAGGCCTTGGCCAACCAGAGTGTGTCCCTTAACCAGGTTCCCTTGACCCAGCATTATTGTGACAGATTCTTAAATCAAGGCCAAATTAGTAAGTTCCATATATCCAGTTTTGTTAATTAAGCGGGGGAAGTGAGATTTAGTGCTAGGACACATCCAGATTAGAAGATTAAAGAGAACCATAAACAGTGGGGCAATGTTATAAATTCCAAAGCATAATCAGGATGATAGGCGAGAATCTGTTCAGTGATCCTAGAAAAATCCCATGCGAGCATAACCTGGTTAGAATTCTCATCAATGAATAAGACCATTAGGTTCACAGCCACTGTCAACCCCTGCAGCTGGTCATGACTGTTAGGAGTTCAGTCTATGGTGGCAGGTTCATTCCAAGTTCTGTTTTGCCTTGGTTGTAGTTCTGTTATGAGGAATTATTCTAGGAATGGGAACGGAAAGCTTCAAAACCTGACTCAAATTATACTAAGGGTAGTCAACTTTGAAGTGTGCTATTTGTTGAAATAGGTTCTGATGTTGGGTCACCCTTTGCTTTCTCTGCTAAGCCAAGCAGAATATGGGCTAATATGCAGGAACCTAAGCCTGGTAAATTGAAGTTTGTCCCATTGAATTAGAGGTATGTTTCATATTTAGGGAAGTGTAGAGAACAAAGATAGGAGTAACTTAGTCATTAAAGTTTAAACTTAGGTCTGTTAATTCTATATTTAGTTATAATAGCAAGGGTAGACACATAGCTTTGTGTACTGCATCAAATTTTGAAAATAGACAAAGACCTGGATGTGGAACTTGTGACAGATCACTAATCTATATGGTCATTTGCTAGCTACTGTCATAACCAGAATCAAATGGCCTTTGACTGTAAGGTAGTTTTGAATCATCGGTCATGCTTTGGTTTGCTATGTTTCTTAAAGTTGGAAGGTCATACTGCTGAATTAGTACAAGTCTATTTCATACTAAGATTAGGAGTCAGCTCAATTTTTTCGGAGAAATAGGATGATCATCATAGGTTTTGTTGATTAAATTAACTCAGTGCTACAGAAAACAAAATCAGAACATAAGCACCTAAACATTAGTCCCCTAAAAAATTGCAACAGCATAGTACATTACCAAGCCTGGAAAATTTGACCAATCTGCATAATCAGATCCAGGATACCTATTGATCAGCTATGGTATGTAGACTTCAGAAAGTTCCCCAATCTACCCCGAGATCAATCAACCAATATCAGTTGTAGGATTTTTAATTATTTCTACCAGGCTTAAAACAAACAAAAAACTGCTTGTGATTTCCTTTTAGGTCAAGAGCAGGTCTGAGTTTAGCTAATGTTAACGATTGGTCACAAAGCAAATAAAATGCCCTATAGAAATAGAAACTTGTATAGTGAATCTAGCATTAAATTCCCAACACAAGTCATAGCTCCAAGGTAAAAACCGGAAATAGATCATTCTGGATGTTGGAATCTTGGACTCAGCAGCAGATATTCAACTTTGCCTTATGCCTATTTAGGATGTTGTACTTGTGAGGCGAAAAGCTAAAATAGACTTGGAGATTTGGGTAGGATGTGCACCTTTGACAGGATTAGTTCGGTTGTAGGGGAGTTTTCTTTAGGAGTTTGGTACCAAAATAGCTAGTGGACGATCTTTTATATTTGGCCTTAGTTCCCAAACTGGGTTTCAGATTAAGGGCTAGAAGAATATCCAGCAAATTCTTTGAATAGTCCTTTTACCTTTGAATTTAGGCCTATTTGGTAAATCTGTTCCAGAACCACACTGGCCAGAGCATAACACCAGCTTTTAATAAGGACTGTTATAAGGGTAATGAATGCTAAATCAGGGGTAAATCCTGGATCCCCAATAACCATAGGCTGAGCCTAGCTTTAGCAGCAGATAGGATAGTTCCAGAGTATGGGACCTTCAAGGAACCTGAAACTGGAATTTTGGAAAACCATGGAAGAATATGCCATTTGTCATCTCATGCTTTTCTCCTCCTTGACAATGTTTATATATTCTTGAGTCTGGATTTGATAAAATATTTGACTTAAAAATCCTTTAGCAAATCATTCCAACGTCTATCTTCAGTTTTCTGTTTCCAAAACATCTGTTTTTTTTATTTTTCTCAGATTGTGCAAACGGGCTCTAATACGGGCAAGTAGCATTCTCTACTGTTGCGTATTTTAATTCGTGCTAATTCAAGTACGGCTTACGACGATTTGGATTATGCAAGCACGTCTGTTTTTCTAAAATTCTTCTGTTTCCAAAACGTCGGTTTTTTTTTATTTTTTCTCAGATTGTGCAAACGGGTTCGAATACGGGCAAGTAGCATTCTCTACTGTTACGTATTCTAATTCGTGCTAATTCAAATACGGCTTACGACGATTTGGATTATGCAAGCACGTCTGTTTTTCTAAAATTCTTCTGTTTCCCAAAACGTCTTTTTTTTTTTTATTTTTTCTCAGATTGTGCAAACGGGTTCTAATACGGGCAAGTAGCATTCTCTACTGTTACGTATTCTAATTCGTGCTAATTCAAATACGGCTTACGACGATTTGGATTATGCAAGTACGTCTGTTTTTCTAAAATTCTTCTGTTTCCAAAACATCTGTTTTTTTTTATTTTTCTCAGATTGTGCAAACGGGTTCTAATACGGGCAAGTAGCATTCTCTACTATTGCGTATTTTAATTCGTGCTAATTCAAGTACGGCTTACGACGATTTGGATTATGCAAGCACGTCTGTTTTTCTAAAATTCTTCTGTTTCCAAAACGTCGGTTTTTTTTTATTTTGTCTCAGATTGTGCAAACGGGTTCTAATACGGGCAAGTAGCATTCTCTACTGTTACGTATTCTAATTCGTGCTAATTCAAATACGGCTTACGACGATTTGGATTATGCAAGCACGTCTGTTTTTCTAAAATTCTTGTGTTTCCCAAAACGTCTTTTTTTTTTTTTTTTTCTCAGATTGTGCAAACGAGTTCTAATACGGGCAAGTAGCATTCTCTACTGTTACGTATTCTAATTCGTGCTAATTCAAATACGGCTTACGATGATTTGGATTATGCAAGTATGTCTGTTTTTCTAAAATTCTTCTGTTTCCAAAACATCTGTTTTTTTTTATTTTTCTCAGATTGTGCAAACGGGTTCTAATACGGGCAAGTAGCATTCTCTACTGTTGCGTATTTTAATTCGTGCTAATTCAAGTACGGCTTACGACGATTTGGATTATGCAAGCACGTCTGTTTTTCTAAAATTCTTCTGTTTCCAAAACGTCGGTTTTTTTTTATTTTTTCTCAGATTGTGCAAACGGGTTCTAATACGGGCAAGTAGCATTCTCTACTGTTACGTATTCTAATTCGTGCTAATTCAAATACGGCTTACGACGATTTGGATTATGCAAGCACGTCTGTTTTTCTAAAATTCTTTTGTTTCCAAAACATCTGTTTTCTTTTTATTTTTCTCAGATTGTGCAAACGGGTTCTAATACGAGCAAGTAGCATTCTCTACGGTTGCGTATTTTAATTCGTTCTAATTCAAGTACGGCTTACGACGATTTGGATTATGCAAGCACGTCTGTTTTTCTAAAATTCTTCTGTTTGCAAAACGTCGGTTTTTTTTTTATTTTTTCTCAGATTGTGCAAACGGGTTCTAATACGGGCAAGTAGCATTCTCTACTGTTACGTATTCTAATTCATGCTAATTCAAATACGGCTTACGACGATTTGGATTATGCAAGCACGTCTGTTTTTCTAAAATTCTTCTCTTTCCCAAAACGTCTTTTTTTTTATTTTTTCTCAGATTGTGCAAACGGGTTCTAATACGGGCAAGTAGCATTCTCTACTGTTACGTATTCTAATTCGTGCTAATTCAAATACGGCTTACGACGATTTGGATTATGCAAGTACGTCTGTTTTTCTAAAATTCTTCTGTTTCCAAAACATCTGTTTTTTTTATTTTTCTCAGATTGTGCAAACGGGTTCTAATACGGGCAAGTAGCATTCTCTACTGTTGCGTATTTTAATTCGTGCTAATTCGAGTACGGCTTACGACGATTTGGATTATGCAAGCACGTCTGTTTTTCTAAAATTCTTCTGTTTTCAAAACGTCGGTTTTTTTTTATTTTTTCTCAGATTGTGCAAACGGGTTCTAATATGGGCAAGTAGCATTCTCTACTGTTACGTATTCTAATTCGTGCTAATTCAAATACGGCTTACGACGATTTGGATTATGCAAGCACGTATGTTTTTCTAAAATTCTTCTGTTTGCAAAACATCTGTTTTTTTTTTCTCAGATTGTGCAAACGGGTTCTAATACGGGCAAGTAGCATTCTCTACTGTTGCGTATTTTAATTCGTGCTAATTCAAATACGGCTTATGACGATTTGGATTATGCAATTACGTCTGTTTCCCTAAATCCTGTATTTCTTTAAGAAACGTTGTTTTAAAGTTTTTACCTAAGATTACTCTTTTCTTCTCTAAGAGATCAAGTCTCTTAACCAGAACTACGTAGCCTTGAGTTTCCCATTGCACCGGGGAATACGTAGGAGCAGGATCAAGTCCTGTCAGGCTATTTTCTATAAACCTATTTATTTTCTATTCTATTTTAAGTGATCAAATAGTTTTCAAAATATCACACACTCAGTTTACGGGTACCGTTCTTTGGAACGGGCGAGTAGGGTGCCTAATACCTTCCTTACTCGTAACCGACTCCCGAATCTAGATTTCTTCCTCAAGTTAGGGTTTTTCCAAATGTTTTCCCTTAAAATAAAATTTGGTGGCGGCTCTACAATCAAATTATATTCATTTCAAAATTTAGCGAGTTCGTCGTCTCGTCGTAATTACGGTTATGACAGATGGCGACTTCACTGGGGACATTTTAGAGAGTCAAGCCCGTTTATGTTTGAGTGTGTATGCTATATTGATCCTTGTGCTATTTATTTGTTCCTGTATTCATTTGATTAGTTGTTATCCCACCATAGGATAGATGATTTTTAATTGCTATATATACTTGTTGCAAGTTCCCCAATTGCAGGTAACTCAAAACCACCAACAAGTTATAAGAGGTTTGCATGCCCTCCGCACACACCGCATATATGCATATGAACATGAGAGGGGCCCTACACCCGGGTCCGAGAGCAACTCAGGAATAGAGGGATCTAGTGGTGTCACTTGGGATGCACGTCCCGTTTGGCTATCACGAAAATCCCAGCTAGAGTGCGTCCTTTCTTAGTACCCTGTAACTAGTAGCATTCTCTACGGTTGCAGTAAGTACTAAGAATTGGAACTTGGCTCTAGTGACCTTTATCCCATAGGCTTATGGCTAACCCTTGGTGAGAAACAAATTAGATATCCTAGATCCATAGGACAGGTAACCTCAAAATAGGACCTGCGGAGGGCACTTTCCTGTTATAATGTTGCTAATTGATTTATGAAAATATTGTTTAGAACGTGTTTTAAGAAAGTAAGTATGTTAAATGGAAAAGAGAAAGAGAAAGAAAAGAAAAAAGGAAAAAAAAGGTAAGGAAAAAACGAAGGAGAAGAAAAAGAAAAGTAAGGAAAAAACAAAGGAAAGAATAAAAGACAAGAGAGGGGAAAAAGAATAAAAGTCCACAAAAGGAAGAGAGAGAAAGAAAAGAGAATAGGAGAGAAGGAAGATGAGAAAAATAAAATAAAAATATTAAAAAAGGGATCTAGAGAGAGAAGAGGGGTCGGCGCTAAGCTTTTAAGGACCAAAAGTACGAAACAAGATAAAGTTTCCAAGGGAACAACATTCCTTCAAACATTTTTGTACCATGCATCATTTGTTTCTTTATCATGCATATGTTTATTTATTCATATAACTGACTCGTTTTATTTGTTGTTTTTTTTCTTTCTTTTCTGTTTTTTTTTCCTTTTAAAGGGGATCAAATTCTGGTTAAATATCCAAAGAGGGTGAAATGGAAATTAATGCGAGATCAGAATTGAGGAAGAAAAGAAGGATTGGGGCCAAGATGACTGACTTGTCCAGTATAGATTCTTTTGTCAGGAAGCTACAGACAGTACAAAAGATGGCCTTTGTTAGGAGGTACGGGAACATACTGAAGTTGCTAGAGGTGAAAGTACAAGAGGAAGCTATTACGGCTATGGTACAATATTATGACCCTCCCCTGAGGTGCTTTACGTTTGCAGATTTTCAGTTGGCTCCGATGTTGGAAGAATACGAATAGATCATAGGTTTGCCATTGGAAGGAAGTAAGCCATACAACCACTTGGAGCACAGCCCTTCCTTCAAGACGGTAGCTCAATCTATAGGGTTGCTAGAAAACCACTTCATTTCTGATTTCCAAGAAAGAAACCATACTAGGGGTTTTACAAGGGACTTCTTGGAGAACTATCTGCAGTACCTGGTAGATAATAACAGCTGGGATATCTTCATGGATGTGCTTGCCTTGGGCATTTATGGCTTAGTATTGTTTCCTCAAGTTGAGGACTTCATTGACATGCCGGCCATTGGTGCTTTCTTATCTCGGAAAAACAGGTTTGAGAATCCGGCTACCGCTCTGCTAGCAGACACCTACTGTGCTCTAGACTTTTGTTATGAAAAGAAAAAGAGGAAGATAACATGTTGCTTACCAATACTTTATATCTGGATTACAGCACATGTGTTCAAAAGGGAAGTTAAAATCCAGTGTCCAATCTCAGATTTACTATGTTACCAGATTAGAAGCATGACAGGCAGGGAATGGGCGGAACATTTGGCTGGTTTGACAGAGGAAAAGATTAGATGGCAGCCGACTTGGCAACAAAGGACAACAATCGTCTATCATTGCAAGGGTTTCCCCAATGTCCCTCTGATGGGAATAAGGGGTTGTATCAGTTATAACCCCATACTTGGGCAACGCCAGTTAGCTTATCCTATTAGAAGTCCTCCAGCCAAAGAGTTATTGACTCCTATCACTATATATTATGAAGGAAACTTCACGGAACCTCTTCGAAAGGTACGAGAAGCTTGGGAAGTGGTTACCCGAAAAGGAAAAGAGTTAGGAGTCAGAAGTTGTGCGGCAAAGGAAGAATATCGACAGTGGGTAAGGGAGCGAGTGCAACAAATCAAGTTACCTTTCAAACCGCAAGCTGCAGCTTCAGGAAGTCGACCGTTGCCTGAAACATTCGAAGACGAGGCCGTCAAAGAGTTAAAAGCAAAGTTGGAGGGCATGACTGTCAAAAACAACAGGCTGGAAGAAGAGTTGTTAAAAGCCCAACAGGAAGTTGCCACGCTTAAGAGAGATGGCCAAGAAAAAGATACCGCCTTGGAGGAGATTCGTCGACAGCAAAAGTCCCAGCGAGAACATGCAGCTAGGGTCCACATGAGTATTCAAGCTGCTAATAAAGAGCTGGGGTTGAGAGCACAAGAAAGAGATGCGGCCCTCCAAGAAAATCAGGGAATGAGGGATGCTATTGAACAGATGAGAAGTCGAATTCGCCAAATCAGACGAGAGAAAGGTCAAGCCCTGGGAGAAAGGGATAGAGAGTTGGCAGAGAAAAATCAACTGATTGACGAAAGGAATGAGTTACGCCAATGGGTAGAGGAGTTAAAGCAACAAATAGAGAACTTGTTAGTGGCATGCGAAAATGAAGTGAACGAGGAAAAATGGAATGTCATTGAAGTCATTAGGATGCAACAAAGGGGGATAAGTGATCTGCAAGATAAAATGAAATGGTATCAAGACACAGCGGATCATTGGACTAGATGTTTTGGGAGGTTAGCTAGCTTGGCTAACACTGCTATCGCCGAGGTACCTCAGTTGCTCAAAAGAGCGGAAGCTTCTCTACATCCACTCCATACGCCGGCTGAAGTTGAAGAATTTATCAACTTTTGTAAAGAGTTAATCATGAGAATGAATCGATATGTTGCTCTAGTTGAAAAAGAAGAAAATGATGTACCGTGAATATTATGAATAAAGAATCTACTTCTTTCTACAGTTCTTGATGTCGCATTAATTTCCATTTCATACTCCGTCTCACAAGCACGCTCATCCAATAACAAATTTATCGAGATATCTGATCCCCGATATTTAATTTATGTTTTAAAATTTGAGATTGTTTTCTTTAATACTAATTAATAAATATTGAATTTCCAGAAAACAAAATAGCGGATTCACGCATTCCTCAGCATCCCTATAGCACACGTTCAAAAACCAAGATGATGAATGAGCTAGAAGCACAAAATGAAGAGCTGCGAAATGAGGTTGCTGATCTGAGGGATCAGCTGGCAAAAGTCATGAAATTGTTAGAGAAGAATGCGGAGGGACCCTCTGGGGCAGAGACAGCAGCGGTGACCGACACATCAGGTCCTGTGCAGGTGGTAATAAATCGTGAGTGGCCTCCTTATGGGATACCACCGGGGTTTGCACCTTCAGCACAGGGTATTCCCACAAACCCTGCTGAGAATCCTCTCACTCATACCCAATACCCAAATCATCCTACTACCTACCCATTACATGTAAATCCACCAGCCGCTTACCACACAAATCCTACTACCTACCCACCACATATAAATCCACCAACCACCTATAACACAAATCCTACTGCTTATCCTCCACACACGGGTCCTTCAACTTCTTACCCACAAAACACTAATCCCAACCATACATACATGAACACTACTACCTTCGAGAATCCTACCAATTCCATCCCCATGACTACCTACCCACTAAACCAACAACAGCCACCTTTACCTTTACCAAACACCTATGGCCAGACCATCCGACCTGGTGGGCATCATACAACTGGGCCAGCAGTGAATGAACAGTGGTCAAATACCTCTGGTCAAGAGGCACCTCTCAGCGGTAGATGGCAACACCTGGAAGAAAGAGTCAGGGCCATTGAAGGTAGCGACTATGGACTAGTAGATGCTTCTGATTTGTGTCTAGTCCCTGACGTGATAATCCCGCCCAAGTTCAAGATGCCTGAGTTTGAAAAATATAAAGGAACGGGGTGCCCCCGAAGTCATCTAACGATGTTCTGTAGAAAGATGGCTTCACACGCGCATGATGATAAGCTCCTGATCCACTGTTTCCAAGATAGTCTCACAGGAGCTGCAGCCAACTGGTATACTCAGTTGGAACGCACCCATGTCCGATCTTGGAAGGATTTGGCAGATGCCTTTCTTAGGCAATACAAGTATAATATAGAGATGGCACCAAATCGGTCTCAGTTGCAAAATATGATCAAGAAAGAGGATGAGACCTTTAAAGAATATGCTCAACGATGGAGGGAACTAGCAGCTCAAGTTCAACCTCCTCTATTCGAAAGAGAGATGATCGGAACGTTTATGGACACTCTCCCGGCACCATTTTATGATAAGATGGTGGGTAGTGTTTCAGCCAATTTCTCCGATATGGTATTAATCGGAGAACGAATTGAAAGCGGCCTGCGTCGCGGAAGAATTGTACATAATACGGTTGGCAATGTAAATGTGAAGAAGCCAACCAATAATTCTGGGAAAAAGAGGGAAGGGGAAACCCACCATGTCACGTTTGATCCAAATCGCTCCACACCTACATCACCTAGTTACCAAACACCTTACTACCCTCAGTATGCCCCATACCCTCAGATGGTGGCCGCCTCCCAACCTAACTACCAACCACCTTACACACCCCCCAAAGCTTTCCAGTAAACAACCCCGCTCATGACACAACCACAACCAACCATACCCCAACCTCCACAAAAAGCCTGGAGTCAAAACCCTGGCCCAAACACTAACCAAACTCAAAGAAGGCAAAATAATGAAAGAAGAGTTATACACTTTGACCCTATCCCTATGACCTATACTGAGCTTTTACCCCGCCTAATACAGAACTCTTTAATCGCACCATGTCCTATGAAGCCATTGGAACCACCATTTCCCAAATGGTACGACCCGGCTGCTAAGTGTGATTATCATGCCGGGGCTGTGGAACACTCCACTGAAAATTGTCAAGGTTTAAAGCATAAAGTCCAGAACTTGATAAACGCCAAGTGGTTAAATTTTGAGAAGGATGCTCCTAACGTAGGAAATAATCCTTTGCCAAATCATGGGGGGCCAACGGTGAACTGCTTGGAGGTGGAGTTTGAGGTGAATATGCTTAATGAGGCCTTCCCCGGTTGTCCAAGGCCTTTAGTTATCAGATACTCCGAAGAGCCGGCTGTCCCAACACCGAACGGCTTGAGACCGATTACTATAAAGGTGCCGGGGCCATTTTCATATAAAAGCAACAAGGAGGTACCTTGGAAGTATGATGCTGAGGTATCTGGAGGCAAGATAGAAGAAGAGAGAACCGAAGTCACCACTAGTGCAACTACTGATGTGGTGAATATAGCTGGAGTCGGGGGTATGACCCGGAGCGGTCGCATCTATTCCCCTATAGAAGAGAGGAGAGGAAGGCCCTGCGGGGAAGCAATTTTGGCTGGTCCTGAGCCAAAAGCGAGTAAAGATGAAGAAAGAAGGGAACTGAAAAAGCCTGTTTCTGAAGAAGATGCTTGTGAATTTCTAAGGATGATCAGGCAAAGTGAGTATTCAGTAATTGAACAATTAAACCGTATACCAGCTAAGATTTCCCTATTGGCACTGATGATGAATTCCGAGCCTCATCGGAAGGTGTTATTAAAAATACTCAATGAGGCCCATGTGGTACACAACCTATCAGTGGAGAAGTTTGAAGGGATTGCAAATAATATAACCGCCAATAACTTCCTCACCTTCACCAACAGCGAAATCCCCGAAGAAGGGGCTGGGCATAATAAAGCATTGCACATATCAGTGAAGTGTAGGGACCATATCCTGGCTCGGGTCTTGATAGACAATGGTTCCTCATTAAATGTGATGCCTAAGATGACCCTGTCAAAGTTACCCTATGAAGCATCCCACCTGAGGCCAAGTTCAATAGTGGTTAGGGCCTTTGATGGATCACGAAGGGAAGTTATTGGAGAGATTGATCTGCCAGTACAGATTGGCCCGGTTGTTTTTGAGGTGACCTTCCAGGTGATGGACATCTTGCCTGCATATAGTTGTCTCCTGGGAAGGCCATGGATTCATTCTGCTAGAGCGGTGCCATCCACTCTTCACCAAAGATTGAAATTTATTGTAGATGATAGGCTGATAATTGTTTCTGCTGAAGAGGATTTTCTGGTCAGTAAACCCACCAATACCCCCTACATTGAGGCTGCTGAGGAAGCCTTGGAAACTCACTTCCAGGCTCTAGAAATTGCTAATGTTACCACTGTTAAGGAGGGAGAGGTGGTGGACCAGCATCGGCCCCCGAGAGCTCTGTTAATGATGGCTAAAATAATGTTGAAAAATGGATTCCAGCCCGGAGACAAACTGGGGCAAAACAATGGAGGATTAACTCAGCCTTTGCAGTTGATTAAGAATAAGCACAGGTTTGGGTTAGGGTACAAACCCACTGAGGAGGAAAGGAGAAGAATTAAGTAAGAAATGGAAGAAAAGAAACGGGCTAGACTGGAAAAGCGAAAGCCCCAGATAAAGAGGGTCCCTCTGCTCCACATTTCAGAAAGTTTTTGGAGTGCTGGATTCGAGACTCCAGATATGATAGCGGCAGTTAATAAAAAAGAGCCGCTCAACATGGATGACTTGGTGATAGCTTGTCCACCAGGACATGAACTAAACAATTGGGAAACCATCTAGCTTCCTGTGATTTTAAATTCAGTCTACATGTAATTTGTAATTGCTGTAAAATTTTGTGAATAAACAATATTTTGTACATATGATTGATCAATAAATACCACTGATTTCTTTCAGAAATATTCTCTTCCTTCCTCCAATACATCCATATATCTTATCCTTTTCACATATTTGCAGATCCGAAAACAATTTGCCTAATGAGGATCACGATAGTATTGTATTGAATAATTTTGACTGTCTTGTTAATCAAGCGGATGAGGAAATAGAATTTGAATATGAGCCATCTGGGGAATTATTAAGGTTGGTTGAGCGAGAATCTAGATTGATACAACCTCACCAAGAGTCAGTCGAATTGATAAATCTGGGGACTGAGGAGGATAAAAAAGAGGTGAAGATAGGCGCGTTCAAAAACCGCTCTCGATTAGTGTCACTGTTACATGAATATAAAGATATTTTTGCTTGGTCGTACCAAGACATGCCAGGATTGGACACATCGATTGTGGAACATAAATTGCCTTTAAAACCTGACTGCCCACCGGTGAAACAGAAGTTGAGAAGAATGAAGCCTGAGATGTCCCTAAAAATCCGAGAAGAAGTAAAAAAGCAGTTCGATACAGGTTTCCTGGCCGTAGCAAAATACCCGGAGTGGGTTGCCAATATAGTACCAGTTCCCAAGAAAGATGGAAAGGTACGAATGTGTGTAGATTTCAGGGACCTAAATAGGGCCAGTCCAAAGGACGACTTTCCTTTGCCTCATATCGACGTATTGGTTGACAATACTGCCCAGTTCTCTTACTTTTCGTTCATGGACGGTTTCTCTGGATATAATCAGATCAAGATGGCTGAAGAAGATATGGAAAAAACCACCTTTATTACGGCTTGGGGAACTTTTTGTTACAAAGTCATGCCGTTTGGGTTGAAGAACGCTGGGGCAACATATCAGAGAGCTATGGTGACATTATTTCATGACATGATCCACAAGGAGATCGAAGTATATGTGGATGACATGATCGCCAAGTCGAGAACTGAGGAGGATCACCTCGATAACCTGCAAAAGCTATTTGAACGTCTTCGAAGGTTCAAGTTGAGAATGAATCCAGCTAAATGCACTTTCGGTGTGAAGTCAGGGAAGCTGCTAGGCTTCGTTGTTAGTGAAAGGGGAATTGGGGTTGATCCTGATAAAGTCCGCGCAATCCTAGAAATGCCAGCCCCAAAAACAGAGAAGGAAGTGCGAGGGTTTCTGGGAAGGTTAAATTACATCGCTAGGTTCATTTTTCAGTTGACCGCCACGTGTGAACCAATTTTCAAACTCTTGCGCAAAAATCAACCCATCAGTTGGAATGAGGATTGTCAAGAAGCCTTTGAAAAGATTAAGCTCTATTTACAAGACCCTCCAGTTTTAGTCCCTCCAGTCTCAGGAAGGCCATTAATTCTATACTTGACAGTGACGGGTAACGCCATGGGATGTATGCTCGGTCAATTAGATGTAACTGGAAAGAAAGAACATGCCATTTACTATTTGAGCAAAAAATTTACCGATTATGAGGCAAGATATTCCTTGTTAGAACAAACCTGTTGCGCATTGACATGGGCCGCTCATCGTTTGAGACAGTACATGTTGAGCCATACTACTTGGTTGATCTCTAGGATGGATCCAATTAAGTACATCTTCGAAAAGCCCGCTTTGTCTGGACGGATTGCCATATGGCAAGTTTTGCTATCAGAATATGATATCATGTATGTTACACAAAAGGCAATTAAAGGTAGTGCGCTGGCAGATTACTTGGCTCAACAGCCTCTAAGTGATTATCAGCCGATGAGACAAGGGTTTCCGGATGAGGATCTAATGGCAGTATTTAGTGAGCCGGTACAGGAAGTAAAAGAAAAGTGGACGATGTTGTTTGATGGGGCATCCAACATGATGGGTCATGGCATAGGAGCCATATTAATCTCCCCAGAAAGACAGTATGTACCTATCACAGCCAGGTTAGGTTTTGATTGTACTAATAATGTGGCTGAATACGAAGCTTGCATCATGGGAATACAAGCAGCAATTGATGCTAATGTCAAGAACTTGGAGGTTTATGGTGATTCAGCTCTAGTTATCCATCAGGTTAAAGGTGAATGGGAAACTCGAGATGCAAAGTTGATCCCATACCAAGCTTATATTAAGGAATTGTTGGAGCACTTTGAGGATGTCACTTTTGCACATATACCTCGAGAGGACAATCAACTGGCTGACGCCCTAGCCACCCTCTCCTCCATGTTTAAAATAAGTAAAGAGGAGGATATGCCCCTTATCCAGATTCAACGCCGAGATCGACAAGCCTTTTGCCAATCAATTGAAGAGGAACAAGATGGGCAACCCTGGTATCATGATATCCGGCGCTTTCTGAAAGACAAGGAGTATCCCAATCATGCCTCGGAAAATGACAAAAGAACGTTAAGGAGATTAGCTGCCAGTTTCTTTCTCGATGGGGAAGTTTTATATAAAAGAAATCATGATATGGTCCTGCTCAGGTGTGTAGATGCGGCAGAGGCTAGAAAAATTGTGAAAGAAGTCCATGAGGGATCTTTTGGTGCCCATGCTAACGGACACGCTATGGCAAGAAAAATCCTCAGAGCAGGATACTACTGGTCGACTATGGAGACCGATTGCTATAAGTATGTTAAGACTTGTCATAAATGCCAGGTATACGCTGACAACATCCACGTGCCGCCTACGTCCTTAAATGTATTATCTTCACCATGGCCATTCGCTATGTGGGGAATGGACGTCATTGGACCAATTGAGCCTAAAGCATCTAACGGGCATCGTTTCATATTGGTTGCCATTGACTATTTCACCAAGTGGGTCGAGGCTGCCTCCTACGTCAGCGTAACTCGGAGCGTGGTCGTAAAATTTGTAAAGAAAGAGTTGATTTGCCGGTATGGGTTACCCAACAAAATCATCACAGATAATGGTACCAATCTTAACAACAAAATGATGAATGAATTGTGTGACCAGTTCAAGATCCAGCATCATAATTCCTCCCCATACAGACCAAAGATGAATGGAGCGGTGGAGGCAGCCAATAAAAACATCAAGAAAATCGTCCAAAAGATGGTGCACCCATATAAAGATTGGCATGAGATGCTCCCCTATGCCCTCCACGCATATCGTACTTCAGTTCGTACCTCTACTGGAGCAACTCCATTCTCGCTTGTTTATGGAATGGAGGCCGTCCTTCCTATTGAAGTAGAGATCCCTTCATTAAGGGTGTTAATGGACGCAAAGTTGGAAGAGGCAGAGTGGGTGCAAGCCCGGGTTGATCAGTTAAATTTGGTTAATGAAAAAAGATTGGTGGCTTTGTGTCACGGACAGCTATATCAGAAAAGAATGAAGAAAGTATTCGAAAAGAAAGTACGTCCCCGAGTATTTCAAGAAGGAGATTTGGTTCTCAAAAAGTTATTACCTATGCAAAAAGCGCTACAAGGGAAGTGGGCCCCAAATTATCACGGACCATACGTAGTCAAAAAGGCTTTCTCGGGAGGGGCGTTGGTCTTAACTGATATGGATGGGAATGACCTGGCAAACCCAACCAACGCTGATGCTGTAAAGAAATATTATGCTTAATAAAAGCCCGCTAGGTCGAAAACCCGTAAGGGCGATCTAGGCAAAAGTTAGGGCATCAAAGATGCGCTAGGTTGAAAACCCACAAGGGCGACCTAGACAAACATGAGGAAAATTCTTATCGTCGCAAGATGACCCTCAAGAATAGGTGAGAACAAGAATGTGATACTGGGGCAAAGGATAAAAAGCGGATTGATTCAAAAGCAGTCAGGTCAGTATTGGGCAAATACTGGAGCAGATTGATGAAAGGACAGGGAGTGGATAAAAGTGAAATAGGCCAATATTGAAATCAGTTCGGAGCTTATCAGAATAAGACTGGGCTAATACTGGGGCAAAATTTTGAGTAGGCTGATACTGGGGCAAAATTTTGAGTAGGCTGATATTGGGGCAAAATTTTGTTTCCTAATAAGCATGGGTGATAAGGCAGGAAAGGTTATGAAAATACAATACTAGCATTGGTCGTCTCGAAGGCACAAGACCATCCAAAATTCCATCCCCAAATACATACTCCTCTAATTCCTCGTTCTGTTTACTTTTGAAATTCAGCCATTTTATGGATTCAATTGTATTCGTTGATCAAGCATATGTATCGAATTAAGTATACTACAACAATTATTAAATACTAAGACTGTTTGAATCATGGTTAGAACGAAAATCTCGCAATTGATAGTTATTTAATAACGTTGAATGATTCTTCTCTCCACAGAATAAGCAGTGTGATGCATAAAGTTAGCCAACAAAATCAGAAAGGGAAGGCCAATCGCAGGCTCTAGCTCATTCTAAAGGTCATAAGAATCGTGCTATAGGGAAGCTGTGAATTCGAAGTCCGCTAAATAAATAAAGATCAAAATCTCTCCAAATCAGGCACTGCATTTTAATTTCCTGCATTTTGGCCTATCACATCAGACCCCTCATGTTTAAATTTCGGTTCAAGCCTATCACATCAGGCACGGCATTTTAATTTCCTGCATTTTGGCCTATCACATCAGGCCCCTCATGTTTAAATTTCTGTTCAAGCCTATCACATCAGGCACTGCATTTTCATTTCCTGCATTTTGGCCTATCACATCAGGCCCCTCATGTTTAAATTTCTGTTCAAGCCTATCACATCAGGCACTGCATTTTAATTTCCTGCATTTTGGCCTATCACATCAGGCCCCTCATGTTTAAATTTCTGTTCAAGCCTATCACATCAGGCACTGCATTTTAATTTCCTGCATTTTGGCCTATCACATCAGGCCCCTCATGTTTAAATTTCTGTTCAAGCCTATCACATCAGGCACTGCATTTTCATTTCCTGCATTTTGGCCTATCACATCAGGCCCCTCATGTTTAAATTTATGTTCAAGCCTATCACATCAGGCACTGCATTTTCATTTCCTACATTTTGGCCTATCACATCAGGCGCTGCATTTTATTTTCCTGCGTTTTGGCCTATCACATCAGGCCCCTCATGTTTAAATTTCTGTTCAAGCCTATCACATCAGGCGTTGCATTTTATGTTCCTGCATCTTGGCCTATCACATCAGGCCCCTCATGTTTAAATTTCTGTTCAAGCCTATCACATCAGGCGCTGCATTTTATTTTCCTGCTTTTTGGCCTATCACATCAGGCCCCTCATGTTTAAATTTCTGTTCAAAGCCTATCACATCAGGCACTGCATTTTAATTTCCTGCATTTTGGCCTATCACATCAGGCCCCTCATGTTTAAATTTCTGTTCAAGCCTATCATATCAGGCGTTGCATTTCATTTCCTGCATTTTGGCATATCACATCAGGCCCCTCATGTTTAAATTTCTGTTCAAGCCTATCACATCAGGCATTGCATTTTATTTTCCTGCATCTTGGCCTATCACATCAGGCCCCTCATGTTTAAATTTCTGTTCAAGCCTATCACATCAGGCGCTGCATTTTAATTTCCTGCATTTTGGCCTATCACATCAGGCCCCTCATGTTCAAATTTCTGTTCAAGCCTATCACATTAGGCGCTGCATTTTATTTTCCTGCGTTTTGGCCTATCACATCAGGCCCCTCATGTTTAAATTTCTGTTCAAGCCTATCACATCAGGCGTTGCATTTGATTTTCCTGCATCTTGGCCTATCACATCAGGCCCATCATGTTTAAATTTCTGTTCAAGCCTATCACATCAGGCGCTGCATTTTATTTTCCTGCTTTTTGGCCTATCATATCAGGCCCCTCATGTTTAAATTTCTGTTCAAAGCCTATCACATCAGGCACTGCATTTTAATTTCCTGCATTTTGGCCTATCACATCAGGCCCCTCATGTTCAAATTTCTGTTCAAGCCTATCACATCAGGCGCTGCATTTTATTTTCCTGCATTTTGGCCTATCACATCAGGCCCCTCATGTTTAAATTTCTGTTCAAGCCTATCACATCAGGCGTTGCATTTCATTTCCTGCATTTTGGCCTATCACATCAGGCCCCTCATGTTTAAATTTCTGCTCTAAACCTATCACATCATGCACTACATTTTATTTTCCTGCATCTTGGCCTATCACATCAGGCCCCGCATGTTTAAATTTCGGCTCAAATCCTATTACATCAGGCGCTGCATTTTAGTTTCCTGCATTCTGGCCTATCACATCAGGCCCTTCATGTTTAAAATTTCTGTTCAAGCCTATCACATCAGGCGCTGTATTTTAATTTTCTCCATCCTGGCTTATCACATAAGGCCCTGCATGTTTATCCACAGGTCTTGATAAAGCCGGACAAAATTGGCTCACGTCTTTTCCCATTTCTTACTTCGATAATACAAGAAGTGCTATTGTATTATCTAATAAAAAATTGGGTAAAGAGGGGCAAACTGTGAGCACCAATTTTTGTCCGGGGAAAAATATTCCTTAATTAGTTAATTTATTAAATACCCTTTAAAAAAAAGAAAAGAAGGAGAAAAAGGCTCAAATTGTCAAAAAAAAAAAAGGAAAAGAGATGCAAAATTAAATAAACAAGTAAATAAGATAATAAACAAATAAAGTTAAAAAAATAAAATTCAGTTAAGTTAGTTGGGAGTTAGTTATAGAGTTAGTTAGCCTAGGGTTAGAAAGTAACTTCATTTGGGTCAAGGAACCATGGTTAAGCTAGGGGTATAAAAGAGATAGACTTTGGGTACCAAAAGGGAGAAAAAAGAGAAAAGAGGTTCCATTTTCAAATTTGGCTCTCTGGAATTTTACTGGTTTTTTGCTCTGATACTCCAAGTTCTCTCTCTCGCCTTTGAGAATCTCTCTTAGCTCTCTGGATTTCCCTAGGAGAATCCTTCTTCTGTTAGCTCTCTACTCATCCGGATTATCTCCACTTGTGAAGGAAGATTTAGCTTCCATTCTTCGCCTTCTTCAACTCCTCCCTGAGTCTTTTGGTGGAATTGCAAAAGCTTCCTCCATTTTTTTTGTTCTACTTCCAGGTAGGCTCACATATTTTGTCTCTCTTATATCTCTACAGTTTTATCCTCTCTACACTATGCTTAAGCCTTAAATGTGTGGAATTTGAAAGAATGAGATGCTTAAACGATATTTGTTTCAATTTTCTATTTAGAATCGTTAGTTAAATTTTCATATATTGGTTAAGATTTCTATGCTTGAATGAGGTCGGAATCCTTGAAAAACTGCTAAAATTAATCTCCGCATTCGATTGTTGTAGTTTCTTTTGATTTGAAAGGTTCAGTTCTGGAGATATAGCAGGAAGTTACTTATCTCTGCAAATCATAGAACTAATTTGCTCGCAAAATTGTTCAATGATTAATTGTAGTTCAACTTAGGTAAACAAGAAACTGCGTTTCTTTGTTCTATAAATAGATTTCAGACCAAACATCAGCTTATCCATTAAATTTTGCCACGTCAGTATATATGCTTGTTAAGCTTAATTGTCTATCCGTTTAGAAGAGGTTGACATTATAAACCTAAAGATTATGATTCTTAGGTCATGCTCAGTGAAAAGTCTAGGTAGAACCAAGTAAAATCAGCTCAGTCCATGACATTTGCCCCAATACTTAGTTCAGGTCTGATCTCCTCATAATTGTTGCCTTCCTTAGCGAGTGAGATGTTGATTGTTCGTACAGATAGAGGTATAGATTCTTTGTACCTAGAAAGAATAGAAAGGATGAAGAGCTGGAGACCATAATGATTGGGGGATAGCTCACTTGTCCCTTTGCAATTATCATGTAGATATTTTGACAAATGGTCCTTGAAGTTATCTGATTTAGGGAACTCATTTCCAACACGTGTTAATGCAACAGGCCAGTGACAAATTACTATAACAGCAGATCTTTATTTAACATACATTGGTTTGTATCATGGCCCAAGGCAATTAAAATTAGAAGCTGATTACTGGTTTAAATCATTAGTGACATGAATCATAGAATGAAAAGAGAGTGAAACTGATAAGCTATGATTAGTTTGCTTCCTTTGTATCAGTAGAGCACAAGAATGATGAGTTTCTGATAGCCTATCCCTCAGTCTACATGTGACTGATCAGGAACTATTTTTATGGGCATAGTGGGGCTCGCTTTCAACAACAGATTTTGTGTCTCAGAATTCTATTATAGATTAGGTTGCTATATGAGGGATTGCTACTGCTATTTTGGTATCAATATAGGGGCTTTGAGTGGAATAGAGATCAAAATGAATCCAAGAACCTTTAGTTCAGCATAATAGATAATATTTAGTTTGTAGCATTACTAATCCAGAATCTGAAGCCCAAGGCCTGTGGCTTTGGTCAGAGGAGTATGTTCATTGAGTGAAAATTCTTGGCAGAATGAGATGTTCCAAGGTACTGTAATATAGGTTTGAGGTTACCATACTAGCTAATGTAGTTTCCTGTTTTTAAACTTTGCAAGCTCATAGCCATGAACCTGATACAACCTTTGGCCATATTTCTGTTAAGCTAGTATAGTAGCAAGGGCTATGATGGTAGGGAATAGTCAAACTACTCAGAGGAGACAGCCCGCAACTCAGTATTAATATACTGATGATAAAATACTGCAAAACCCTGCTAAGATTAGCACTTAGTCTATAAATAGCAGTAGTTACAGGTTAAAGACTCTATAGATCTTACACTTTTGCCACCCAAGGTTGCTAATATGTATCCTGATTTGGTTTTGGGAATTGCAAAGAGTAAAGGCTAGGGATTGCTAATTCAATAAAGGTCTCTCAGGCCTGATTCTGAGTTGGTTACATTTACAGTGGCCTGATATTTGGTCAGCTTATTGAGCTTTGCACTATTTTGGAGGATGCTAGGCCAAATCGAGCTCAATAGATTCTAGTAAACCATTCTTTTCTACCTGGGAGCCAGCTCATATTATGGTAATCTCAGTAGCAGGAGCCACACATTGGGGTTTGCTTAGGATACCTAAAGGCTTTGCTGTTAGGACATACCTCAGATACTTGATCTCATTTCAGCACCTAGTCATGAACAGATAATGAGACTTGAGTAAGTGCACTTTAACAAAATTTAGGACTGCATCCAGAACTAGAGACCAGGCCTGCTGATGCTATCACTAAGGTGATCAGATTTGAGTAGGCAAAGATCAATTGCAACAAAATTAACCTTATCCAGTTTAGTAGTTAAATTCTAGGATTTGTTGTACAGGTTCAGGTTTGGTCACCCAGTTTTTATCCAGGTTCAGGTTTGATAATCATAAGATGTAATTCATCATTCATCCTTGGTCAAGTGAAGATTCGGTCAGCCTATAGAAGCCTGACCTTAGGGACTGAAACTGATAACCTTGAGTTAGCACATAAGCCTAAGATCAGAGGCCCAGTCCAATCTCAGGTTCCCTAAGCTGGTTTCAGTCCTGATCAGGGTGGCCCATGAATC
This sequence comes from Canavalia gladiata, assembly GCA_037954105.1. Taxonomy (NCBI): domain Eukaryota; kingdom Viridiplantae; phylum Streptophyta; class Magnoliopsida; order Fabales; family Fabaceae; genus Canavalia; species Canavalia gladiata. Next base: position 1,867,111 of record CM075663.1, on the reverse strand, counting down.
AGCAAACCAGATCCTGAGCTCTGTTGAGCCTTAGATTATTACACATACCTACCTTAATCTTAGGAAATATGGAAGCTAGGAGCATTATAGTTATTAGAGTGAACCTAACCTTGGGCCTGATTAAGTCAGAAATAAGCTATAACAGCAAGAGTTCCCTCTGATTTCTCTGCTTCTTAAATCTGGGAACCAATTTGGCAAATCTGTTCTGAAGCTACAAGAAGAGTTTAGTTCTCCTAGCTGCAGAAGTCATTTTCTGTACATAAGGCCTTGGCCAACCAGGGTGTGTCCCCTCATCAGGTCCCCTTGATTTAGCATTACTATGACTGATCCTTAAACCAAGGCCAAATCAACAAGTTCCCTCTGATTTCTCTGCTTCTTAAATCTGGGAACCAATTTGGCAAATCTGTTCTGAAGCTACAAGAAGAGTTTAGTTCTCCTAGCTGCAGAAGTCATTTTCTGTACATAAGGCCTTGGCCAATCAGGGTGTGTCCCTTCATCAGGTCCCCTTGATTTAGCATTACTATGACTGATCCTTAAACCAAGGCCAAATCAGCAAGTTCCCTCTGATTTCTCTGCTTCTTAAATCTGGAAACCAATTTGGCAAGCCTGTTCTGAAGCTACAAGAAGAGTTTAGTTCTCCTAATCATTTTCTGTACAAGAAAAGTTTAGTTCCCCTAGCTGCAGAAATCATTTTCTGTACATAAGGCCTTGGCCAACCAGGGTGTGTCCCTTAATCAGGTCCCCTTGACTTAGCATTACTATGACTGATCCTTAAACCAAGGCCAAATCAGCAAGTTCCCTCTGATTTCTCTGCTTCTTAAATCTGGGAACCAATTTGGCAAATCTGTTCTGAAGCTACAAGAAGAGTTTAGTTCCCCTAGCTGCAGAAGTCATTTTCTGTACATAAGGCCTTGGCCAACCAGAGTGTGTCCCTTAACCAGGTTCCCTTGACCCAGCATTATTATGACAGATTCTTAAATCAAGGCCAAATTAGTAAGTTCCATATATCCAGTTTTGTTAATTAAGCGGGGGAAGTGAGATTTAGTGCTAGGACACATCCAGATTAGAAGATTAAAGAGAACCATAAATAGTGGGGCAATGTTATAAATTCCAAAGCATAATCAGGATGATAGGCGAGAATCTGTTCAGTGATCCTAGAAAAATCCCATGCGAGCATAACCTGGTTAGAATTCTCATCAATGAATAAGACCATTAGGTTCACAGCCACTGTCAACCCCTGCAGCTGGTCATGACTGTTAGGAGTTCAGTCTATGGTGGCAGGTTCATTCCAAGTTCTGTTTTGCCTTGGTTGTAGTTCTGTTATGAGGAATTATTCTAGGAATGGGAACGGAAAGCTTCAAAACCTGACTCAAATTATACTAAGGGTAGTCAACTTTGAAGTGTGCTATTTGTTGAAATAGGGTCTGATGTTGGGTCACCCTTTGCTTTCTCTGCTAAGCCAAGCAGAATATGGGCTAATCTGCAGGAACCTAAGCCTGGTAAATTGAAGTCTGTCCCATTGAATTAGAGGTATGTTTCATATTTAGGGAAGTGTAGAGAACAAAGATAGGAGTAACTTAGTCATTAAAGTTTAAACTTAGGTCTGTTAATTCTATATTTAGTTATAACAGCAAGGGTAGACACATAGCTTTGTGTACTGCATCAAATTTTGAAAATAGACAAAGACCTGGATGTGGAACTTGTGACAGATCACTAATCTATATGGTCATTTGCTAGCTACTGTCATAACCAGAATCAAATGGCCTTTGACTGTAAGGTAGTTTTGAATCATCGGTCCTGCTTTGGTTTGCTATGTTTCTTAAAGTTGGAAGGTCATACTGCTGAATTAGTACAAGTCTATTTCATACTAAGATTAGGAGTCAGCTCAATTTTTTCGGAGAAATAGGATGATCATCATATGTTTTGTTGATTAAATTAACTCAGTGCTACAGAAAACAGAATCAGAACATAAGCACCTAAACATTAGTCCCCTAAAAAATTGCAACAGCATAGTACATCACCAAGCCTGGAAAATTTGACCAATCTGCATAATCAGATCCAGGATACCTATTGATCAGCTATGGTATGTAGACTTCAGAAAGTTCCCCAATCTACCCCGAGATCAATCAACCAATATCAGTTGTAGGATTTTTAATTATTTCTACCAGGCTTAAAACAAACAAAAAACTGCTTGTGATTTCCTTTTAGGTCAAGAGCAGGTCTGAGTTTAGCTAATGTTAACGATTGGTCACAAAGCAAATAAAATGCCCTATAGAAATAGGAACTTGTATAGTGAATCTAGCATTAAATTCCCAACACAAGTCATAGCTCCAAGGTAAAAACCGGAAATAGATCATTCTGGATGTTGGAATCTTGGACTCAGCAGCAGATATTCAACTTTTCCTTATGCCTGTTTAGGATGTTGTACTTGTGAGGCGAAAAGCTAAAATAGACTTGGAGATTTGGGTAGGATGTGCACCTTTGACAGGATTAGTTCGGTTGTAGGGGAGTTTTCTTTAGGAGTTTGGTACCAAAATAGCTAGTGGACGATCTTTTATATTTGGCCTTAGTTCCCAAACTGGGTTTCAGATTAAAGGCTAGAAGAATATCCAGCAAATTCTTTGAATAGTCCTTTTACCTTTGAATTTAGGCCTATTTGGTAAATCTGTTCCAGAACCACACTGGCCAGAGCATAACAGCAGCTTTTAATAAGGACTGTTATAAGGGTAATGAATGCTAAATCAGGGGTAAATCCTGGATCCCCAATAACCATATGCTGAGCCTAGCTTTAGCAGCAGATAGGATAAACAAGTTCCAGAGTATGGGACCTTCAAGGAACCTGAAACTGGAATTTTGGAAAACCATAGAAGAATATGCCATTTGTCATCTCATGCTTTTCTCCTCCTTGACAATGTTTATATATTCTTGAGTCTGGATTTGATAAAATATTTGACTTAAAAATCCTTTAGCAAATCATTCCAACGTCTATCTTCAGTTTTCTGTTTCCAAAACATCTGTTATTTTTATTTTTCCCAGATTGTACAAACAGGTTCTAATACGGGCAAGTAGCATTCTCTACTGTTGCGTATTTTAATTCGTGCTAATTCAAGTACGGCTTACGACGATTTGGATTATGCAAGCACGTCTGTTTTTCTAAAATTCTTCTGTTTCCAAAACGTCGGTTTTTTTTTTTTATTTTTTCTCAGATTGTGCAAACGGGTTCTAATACGGGCAAGTGGCATTCTCTACTGTTACGTATTCTAATTCGTGCTAATTCAAATACGGCTTACGACGATTTGGATTATGCAAGCACGTCTGTTTTTCTAAAATTCTTCTGTTTCCCAAAATGTCTTTTTGTTTTTTATTTTTTCTCAGATTGTGCAAACGGGTTCTAATAAGGGCAAGTAGCATTCTCTACTGTTACGTATTCTAATTCGTGCTAATTCAAATACGGCTTACGACGATTTGGATTATGCAAGTACGTCTGTTTTTCTAAAATTCTTCTATTTCCAAAACATCTGTTTTTTTTATTTTTCTCAGATTGTGCAAACGGGTTCTAATACGGGCAAGTAGCATTCTCTACTGTTGCGTATTTTAATTCGTGCTAATTCAAGTACGGCTTACGACGATTTGGATTATGCAAGCACGTCTGTTTTTCTAAAATTCTTCTGTTTCCAAAACGTCGGTTTTTTTTTATTTTTTCTCAGATTGTGCAAACGGGTTCTAATACGGGCAAGTAGCATTCTCTACTGTTACGTATTCTAATTCGTGCTAATTCAAATACGGCTTACGACGATTTGGATTATGCAAGCACGTCTGTTTTTCTAAAATTCTTCTGTTTGCAAAACATCTGTTTTTTTTTTTCTCAGATTGTGCAAACGGGTTCTAATACGGGCAAGTAGCATTCTCTACTGTTGCGTATTTTAATTCGTGCTAATTCAAATACGGCTTACGACGATTTGGATTATGCAAGCACGTCTGTTTCCCTAAATCCTGTATTTCTTTAAGAAACGTTGTCTTAAAGTTTTTACCTAAGATTTAATTATGTCCAATATATTTTCTTAAAAAAATTAATTAAATAAATAATAATAAATTTTATATATATATTTTTAGGATTAATTAATTAATAATAATTATAAAATAACTAATTCATAAAAAAGAAAAAGAAAACATTTTTATAAAAAAAATACTTGATATTTATTTGGAGCTAAAGTCCAAATTGTGTTTAAATGTAGATTTATTCTATTAGAAATTAGGATTCTGTTACTTTATTTAATTTCAGATTATCTGTTTTATTTTTATTATGATTCTATTAGAGATTGTGATTTTGTTAAATTTTAAATTAACTGATTTACCATTACACAAACGTATTTTTACTAGCAATATATATATATATATATATATATATATATATATATATATATATATATATATAATAAGAGATGGATGTTCTATTTATTTAAATTTCTAGATGGTAATAATAAAAAATATTGAAAAAATGATTGTATAATTAAGTGGTAATTTAATTACACGTTTAACATGTTTAATTTTAAATTTTACATTTAAATTCAAACAATAATTATTATTATTAATCAGAATCATTATTATAAAGAATCGATTGTTATGTAATGTGTAATCAATAATAATCATATTTAAAATTGATAATCAATAATAAATAGATTTAAATTCAATAATTAATATACACAATTAAAATGGATAATTATTAAACCTACTTGTATCCCTCAAATTTTGGTTGCTCTTGATACCAATTGTTGATGGTTAGAAGATATAAAAGTAAATAAGAAACATATTAATATGAAAAGAAAGAAGAAAAAATGTAGAAAAATGGTAAGCAAAATAAGGAAAAAATGAATAAGACACAAGAAATTACATGGTTCATCCATGGTGAGTTACATCCACAGGCAATGACAATCTCCCCTATGATTGAATGAGCACTAATAACGTTAAGTATCAACTAGGTTCTCTCATAATCTTTTCCAACAAAGAACATAAAGTAGACAAAATTGTTGAATTAGTTGTAAATGTATCTTTCTCATTCTACTATGATTGTTACAGTTTAGTTGGGTTGCATGTGTTTAATCTCAGGAGAGTATGGTGAAGGGGAGGAATTGTTCTTGTAAACCCAAGAGTTAACAAATTTTCAAAGAAACTGTGACCTTATAGAGAAGGTTGCATATCATTCCCCGGATCAGGAGCTTTTGCAAAATGGGTTAGGTCCAGAGTGTGTGAAAGATGTTTGACAAAATGCGTCATAGAACTCTTCTTTCTCACAATGCACATAGTGCTACCCATTTTCAACTATCACCAAACCAAGCCATTTCTGTTCTTGACACTTTGTGTAATGGGTACCCATAATCTCATCTACAAGATGTTATGATTGTTACAGTTTAGTTGGGTTTCATGAGTTTAATCTTAGCTTAACTAGTATGTGCCCTTCTTTAGAATAAATACTTGTCATCTCTTGTATCATAATCATTTTTTTTTTCATAATGAATATATACATTCTTCAATTTGATTCAATATTCTTGTTCTTTTCTTACTGCATCATCTTTGATTATTAAAACTTTCTTCAATGGAAGAAGAAACCCTCACAAATAGAGAAAAAAAAAATGGATGTTGATTGAAAACAATAAATGGTCATATCTGTCCTTTAATGCTAATACTCATTTGTCTTAATTGATCCGTTGTTTCATCTTGATGCTTTGAGCATACATTACATCATTCTTTCCCATCACATACGGAATTTTTATCAAGGGGGAAATATTGTAATTGTGTTGCTTACAGAATCAATATATTCATTAATGCACTAAATAGTGTAGTTGCATTCAACCATATAAAATTGATAATTTTAAGATGAAAAGAAATTAACTTCATCCAAAAGCAGCAGATGCAGGGGGTGGAGGATCAACGAGAAATAATTCAAGAAGTTGATCAATGGACTTGTAATTATAATCAGGATATAGCTGTGAAGCTTCAAGGTCATTTTCCCCTAATTCAAAGTTCACCAGATCCCCTCTAACAAATACACTATGAAGAATGGAAACTGGAATATTGTGTGGAAGGGGTAAGGCTGCAGCATCATGGAAAAAGTTTACCATTAGTCAGGACCCAATTTTCTTCAACTTTAACATCAAAATTATGATTTAATTTCTTACATGCATTAATAATTAATCAAATATAATGAAAATGTGTAACCTTTTAATGTGTATTATTTATACAATGTTTGTAAAAAAAATTCATATCAAATAAAATAAAAGTTAATATATTTAAATAACAATATATTTTTTACAATTTTTTACTGTATTTTATATGAATCACCTTCTATGATTAGCTAAACATGAAATTCTTTCATTAAAAGATAATATGTTGAAGATTGTCTCAAAACTAAATGTAAAAAATGAGCAATTTAACTCAAATTGGTCATGTCCAATTTGAATTTTGGAATTTTATGATTTTAATCAAGTAAAGAAAATGTATTATTTAAGCTATAAAATAAAAATTAAATATTGATTCAAATCTACATATTATATTTAAATTACCTAAGTTAATCTAAATCTAATAAAAAATTTTAAATTAGTTAAAAAAATTAAAATTGATTTGGATCCAAATAGTATATTTTAAATTTTATTTTTGGATGGTGGTAAGTTTTTTTTAATTTTTTTTATATATCATTTTAAAATAAAATATATTTGGTTAAAATGAGATTGGATGTTATTTAACTTAATTTTAAAACAATTTTATCTCAATTTTTAAAATTATAAATAATAATTATTATTATTTTTAATTTTAAAAAACATTATACATCTTTTATTTACCTCCATGGTCAACGATTGTCTAACGTGGCTATCATTATTAATTGGAACTTACATTGAGCATTGAACATTCTTCATCGTCACTGCTGTGCAACATTCTTCATTGGAATTACTATTATCAAACATCATTAACATTGTATACAATCATCAAACATCATTAACATTGTATACAATCATTTGTTGTTACAATGACATCCTCCACCATTAATATTTTTCATTATAGTTCCAAACAATTTTATTAACATATATAATTATCTAGTATTTTTAATTTTTATTGTTGCTCAATACCATCTTTTGTCTCTTAATTTTAATTATTATTTATTATTTTTATATTTTAACATTATTTATCAATGTTACCATATCATATTCTCAATCGTTATTATTATGTTTAATATTCTTTATTATTATTATTATTATTATTATTATTATTATTATTACACAATATTTTTCATCATTACTATTATTATCTATGTTGTATATCCAACCTTGTTATTATTTATTTTTTCTAATATAATTAAAATGATTTATCTCATTCTACCTTTTTCATCTTAACTGTCGAAAAATAAATATTACAACAATTTTATAATTACAAAAAACTAAACTTTTAATTATAAAATTGAAATTTATTTTAATTTTAAAATATTGAGATATTGAGATCTGTGAAAAATCTTTTTCTTGTTATTATCTGATATTTTTAGAAATATTATTCTATAAATATTTGTTGAAATATTAATGTAACTATCATGGCCTAATTTGAAGAATAGTTAGTTAGTATAATATTAGTAAAAGATCATCTACAAAGATTGTTTTTGTAAATATAGTTATCATGTGACGACGTATCTAATGAAAAGATACAAGGAATTATACCAGATTTCTTTCTCATTATAGTATCAGTTTGGTAGGTCTGTCATTGCTAACATGGTTGATGGAGAAGATAAGAGCAGAGACAAAGTAAAAGATGATACTGTTGATGCTGATGATGTGAAGTTAAGAAAGACAATCTCAGCTTATAACATCATTGCAAACAACAACCCAGGAATCCTTTTGACGCAGGTTCAACTGAAAGGGAAACATTATAACGAGTGAGTTCGCTCTCTAAAAACTGCGTTGAAAGCTAGAAAGAAGTTTGAGTTCGTAGGTGGAACCATCACCACCTGAACAACCGAAAAATCGCCACCTGAAGATTGGTGAACAAATAACTCGTTGTTGGTGTAACGTATAATGAACATCGTTGAGCCGACTCTTTGTTCAACCATATCACACATGGAGGTTACGCAGGATCTGTGGATGGATATCAAGAAATGATTTTCTGTTGCAAATAGCCCACGCATCCAGTAACTCAAAGTGGAGTTGATTGAATGCAAACAAAAGGTATAACTATTGTTAACTATTAGGATCACAACACAGCATGATCCTATCTGATCTTTGTCACAGGACTCGAAGCCCCCTGCTCAAACAGGTGATCCTTCAGAATTGAAAATTCCTATCTTTTAGATTTCTTATATTAATTATAGTGGAGGGGAGAAGACTCATTTTTAATTCTATCTATACAAGGGGAGCCATTGTGAAGTCTAGAGAGGCGGAAGCGGCAAATCGCTTCTACCGAGTTCCACAACAGCAGCTTAGCTTAGTAGCTTAACTCTTTCTACTGGTGTGGCGCTGCTGGATGCTTCCGATCAAAAGGAAGAGGAGTCAGCCAAAAAGAAAGAACACCAAAAGTAACGACCATCAAGATACACATAGTAATTCGATCTTTTGATCACCCATTTTTGAAAAACCATTTTGGGAGCTTCCGCCTTACACACGGAAGATTGGATTGCCTGAATCACAAGTCTTATATATTATGTTACGATCACCTCATATTGATAAAAAGTTCATAAAACAATTTGAAATGGAAATAAAGAAAAAATTTCTGATCATAAAAACAGAAAAGCATGAATTGCCCAAGAAGTTCTTTTGGTTAAAACGTTGTGCTACTCGGAGGATATAAGACTTTTCAATCTCGCAACTTTTTTCTAGGTCCGTCCGCACGCTTTAAGGGTTGTTAAAGGTATTGTACTAAGAAAGACTCTTGTCGTTGCAAAGGTAATATTTTCTTTTAAAGCCGCTCATCAAGACAAGATAAGGTTCGAAAGCTGCGAAGAAAATGGAGCTGCTCTAATTGAGTTGTGAAATCGGTGTGGTGAGGTATTGGAAGTGTTCAGCGTATTAGCAAACCATGAGCAGGATGAATGTACTTGTAATCTAGCACGCAAGATGGAGAAGAAGTCATGGGACTTGATGGCACTGCCTATAGCACCGTGAGATCAAATCTACTTGACCAAGATCCCTTGCCAAGTTTGAATAAAATTTATTTAACCTTTGCAAGAGGAACGTGAGAACAGTTAATCATGATAAGGAAAAAACGTAATGAAGTGATAAGCTTTGCTATGCAGACGGTAAGGAAACCTTATGACAAATTTGAAGGGAAGGATCGAAACATAATTTGCAGCAATTGCAATCGTATTGAATATCCCATTAAAGAATAGTTTCAGTTGATTGGATATCCAGAGTGATGAGACGAACGACCTAGAAAAACTAGATGAGGAGTTGTACGCGGTAAAGCCAAACAACAAAGGATGACGTCCAATGCTAGAGGACGTGGTGGCCAAGGAAAATGTGCCTTTGCCCTAGCATCAGAATCATCTCACATGATGACATGAATAAAAATATGTGGTGAGCAGTGGAAAACACTAGTAAATCTCTTAAACAATGTGAAACTAGAAGCCACAAAGAAATTGACTGATAAGTCTAACTTTGTTAAATGGATAATACATTCAAGTGCTTATGAAAGTGAAACTGAGATGTTTGACCGACATAAAAAAATAATTTAAAATATTATTTTTTAAACATACAAATAATTAATTAACATAATATTAATAATAAATAATTTATAAAGTAAAAACTTTAGAAACCTACAAATCAAACCTTAGCAAACCTAGTTATAGCATAAACTTTTGGAACCTACCCAATCTACTTATAGCATATTACTTTGCCAACTTTACTCAAAATTTGGATTGTTAATGTTTCTTGAGTATTGTTGAAAAAGAAATTGTTTATTACGTAATTAATTATGTGAAAACTTACTCTGCGATAGCTCGACAATTTCTTCCTTGGAAATGAATTTTTTTTGAAATGTCTGACCAGTTTTTTGCTCCCAAAGTGATATCAACTCATTTTGTGATATGATATTCTTCGATGGCCGATACACAACGACACGATTGCAAGTTCTTGGATCATTTGCCGCTTTAACAGTGTACATAGCCACATCTTCTTCATAATTTAGTACAGCTAATGACATCAATACAAAATTTCACATGTAACAGTTAAAAGATGACATATGTTATGAACGCATAAGATGACTTACCAACGTAATATATACGTTATGCACGAATAAGCCAACTTCATATTTTAATGAAAAAAAAAATCATCTTCGTTTTAAATAAATAATTAAATGTACAGGAGATTCTATAGGTACCTTGGTTTTCACCGTTCCCATAGACAACAAGATCTTTCATGTTTTCATATGGACGAAGTAAATAATTAACAAAGTATGCAGCACAACAATTTGCAGAAACAGAAGTATAAGGGATTCCAGCTGCTTCAATTTCTCTTCTAATTTTCATTTTCTTATCCAGTACAGCTTGGAATGGAGGAAGAGGTTTTATTTTATCTTCTACTGCACCAAAACCTGAAGGAATGAATCTCTGCAAATGCCAATATATAAAATTATTAATAACTTAATTAGTAGTTCTATAATACAAGATTATGGTAGTTAACAAATTCTTATATTTCATTAACTCGGTATGGGTCTTACTGTTAGTGTTTTTTATTTTATTTTATGAGATTACATAGAATTAAAAAATGTATAATAATTTATTAACACAAAATTAAAAAAACCGGATCACCTTCAGAACATTTCAAGTTATAGATCTAACATATCACATCTAATTCTGTTTTATTTAATGAACAAATAAAAAAAAATACATCTAATTCTATTTTATTTAATGAACAAATAAAAAAAATTTAAGCAATGGAGGATCCATGCTTTACATCATGCTATATATAGTAAACTCTTCATTTCAAATTTAGATTTGTTGAAAAAAATTTAAAATAAATAAGTGAGATTTAAATTTATTAAAATTTTTTTAACCTATTTAAAAATTTATTTATTGTTATATATTATATACTTACATCTATTTTAATATATTATATTTATATAATATTAATATATTCACATAATTTATTAAAAATTAAAATTTTTAATTTAAACAAAAGAAATTTTATAATTATAAATTTTTTAATATTTATTATAAAAATTATGTATGTTACTTTGATTTTAAAATAAATATTTTATATTTTACTTTAATTTTTATATATATATATTTATATATTATATTTTTTTATATTATTATATTTATATATAGTTACTATTTAATATTCTAAAATTATATAGTTAAAATTATCATTTCTTATTTTTTAACTTTAAAATTTAAATTTTTTTAATCGATCTCAAAATATTTAAGCAAATTAAAATTAAACATGATTCAACTTTTTTTTCATCCTTAATCAAAATTAAACATAATTCAACTTTTTCCTCATCCTACCATTGAAACTATTAATTTGAAATTGACACATACACAAACAAACATAGATGATATTTGATGTAACGTTTTGTTATTTTAACTTTATTTTCAAAGAGAGGCTGATAACAAATCTTACAAGAAAAAATATATAAAGTTAAGAAATAATTTATTATCAAGATCAACATCATTATTATTAATATAAAAAATTTATAAAAAAATTGAAAATTAAAATTAAAATTTATAATATAAAAATAAATAAAGTTAACTTTTAAAATTGTTCTTGTTTAAGAATGTAAATTCAAATTTAAAAATAAAAAAACAATTAAGATTAACATATACAGTGATAAAGGGTTGAAATAATCTACATAAAATTCTAAGTTTAAATCTTATTAATTTACTTTGTACCCTAAAAAAATTACAATATAAATATAGATAAAAATAATTTCTAAAATTACTCTTATTTCAGAATATGAAATCAAATTTACACAGATTAATTATATATAATTCATTTTTGTGAAAACTATCTTTTTTTTATTTTATTTTAAAGATTTTGAATGTAAAAGTTTAATTCAACATATAACAAAGACCATCATTTAAAGGCATTCACTTCTTATAATAATGCAAATCGAAGTCCAAAGTGCCTCAAGTTATGCAAAACGAGATAAATACGGGATAAAAAGTTTTGCAAAATAATCCATAAACATTGGGGATGGCTTCATTTGTATATGACTCTTGTACATTAAACATAAACTGCAATATAGATTTTCCTATTTCTATTTTAATAGATAAATATTGAATAACGTGTAATTGTAACAGTCAAAATGAAAAATTAAAATTTTAAAAATTATGATAAAATATATACATATATAATAAGTAATAATTTATTAAAATCTTGATTATTAATTTTTTTATTAGCAAAATTGATTTTCTAATTTATAAAAATAATTGCATTATTTATCGTTCAAAGTTTTCCCACTATTAAATCTGATTAATTAATATTCCCAAAAAAATTCAAGTTTTGAAATATACATCACCTTTATATTACCAGCAACTTTGATAGCATCAATAATTTTGAGTTGCTCCAGCACTTGAGGGTATGGCAGTGCACATATCACAATGTCTACTTGTTTAATCACATCCACAATCTGCTCATCATCAAGTTCTCCCTGCGCTTACATTCACATTATATATTTAGGAATGATTATTAATATTTTTACATCTATGCACCCTAATTTATTTTTGTATATATCTTAAATTTAATAGTTAATTTTTTAAAAAAATTAAAATTTTTTACGAATAAACAAAAAATATAAAACAAACACTTCTGTTTAAAAATATATTTTTTCATGCATATAAATAATAGAATACATCTATTTACATCCAGATATAAATAATTAAATTTATTTTTTTTTTGTCAAGTAAATAAAAAATAAAAAATTATTACTATCTATCAAAATATATGAAAAGATATAGAAAAGTAACAAATAAAAGCAACCTGAACAAGGATGACTCCCATGGAAATGAATTCATCACAAAGTTGTGTTTTAGAGGGAAGAGTTTGAGAGTTAAGAGTACGAGTGTAGACCAAAGTTGGATGGCCTAAAGAGATGCTTGCCTTCACTATGTATTTTCCAATGTAACCAGTTCCACCAAACACCACAATCCTACTCTTCTTTTCCTCCATTTTTTTAGTACATACACTCTCTCCTATTGTAAACTAATGCCCAACTTGCTCCCTTTAAATATTTGCAGTGTCAATGGTCCTTCTACCTAACTGGTCAATTTTAGGATGGAAAATTAGTTATTCATTTTGAAATTTTTTTATAATATACAAATAATAAATTAAATTTTAAATTTTTATGTTAAACTAATTTAATTTCTAACTCTTATCACAAGATTAATAATAATGGTTTTTTTATTTTTTAAATATTTGAATTATAAAATTATTTTAATAAAAATATATAATAAATTAATAAAAAATTGATAAATCAATAAATTGGTAGAATTTATAAAAAAATAATTTATACAATATATTATTTTAATATTTAAAAAAATTAAATTATATTATAATATATTTAATTTTGTAAATAAAATTTAAATTTAAAAATTTAAGATAATAAATAATTTTTAATTATATAAAATTATATTATTAATGTACTAAAATATTATATATAGTTATATTTTTTAAATATATAATATATTATATGTATTTAAAAAATAATATTTGATTAATAATTCAACCATAATTACAATTAAATTATTATTAGTTCCTTAAATAGTTTCACAACCGATCCAACATTAAAAATCTTTATGATTAGTAACAAGAAAAGAACTCAAAACTGGCGAAGCCAGTTGCATAGTCATTCCTTGGCCTAATATGTTTTCCAATAAACTACTATTTTAATCTTAAAGGATTTGAAATCAGTTATATATTAAATTTTAGAATAGGAAAATTATTATTTTTATTTTAAAATTAAAAAAATTTAATTAATTTAATCTTCTTACATTAATTTAATTTTTTACATTAGTTTAATTTATAAAAATAGTTATATTAACTTATATTTTTATTCATTAAATTTAAATTAACATTTTTTGTTTTAAAAATTAATGTAATTAATTTTAGTTTATTTAAAAAATAAAATATTTTTATTCATCTTTTAGATCCATATGATTGAAATTAATATTTTCTATCAAATAATCTAAATTAACCATGAAGAATGGTTAGTAAGATAAATTTTTAATAATTTACTTACTTTGGTTCCTTTATATATATATATATAATTTGTTATATCAAATATTAAATTTTAATATTTATATTAATTTAATAATTTTATATAAAATATAAAATTTATTAAATTAATTATTAAATTATATTATAATATTTTAATATTAAATTTTAACAAAATTAAAAATATATAGATATATTATTCAACTATTAATATTTATATACATTTAAATAATATATAAAATAATAAAATAAAATTATAAAATAAAATATTTTTTATTTTTTATTTTGTATAAAATTTTATATACGTAATCTACTTAATATAACTTTTAAATCAATGGTTAAATTGATAAATTTTATATTTTATATAAAATTATTAAGTTAATATAAATGTTAAATTATAAAAATCTAACTAAAATATTGATAAAATTATAAGGATTAAAAAATTAATTTAATGTTAATATATTGTTATGTTTCATAATTAAAATATGCAATAACATTTTTACATAAATAAAATGTGAATAATAAGTTTATTTATGATTATTTAAATTTTAAATATCCATGAGATAAATTAAAGTGTGGCTGGTTGTACAGCTAAAAAGGATGGATTATATATATATATATATATATATATATATATATATATATATATATATATATATATATATATATATATATATGATAGATAATGTGATTAAAAGAAAGATAAAAAAATAAAAATGAAAAAAAAATTATAAAAAGAAAGTAATGTATAATAATTATTGTATAAAAAATTTATATAAAAGAAATATTAAAATAATTTCTCTATGTTTTTGTTGTTGTTTTGAATTTTTAAAATTTATTTAATAATTTTCATATATATATATATTATTTAATAAGTATAGATGGAGAAAATTAAATTAAATGGTTAAAAATATAAATAAGAATATTAGTTAATATATAATAGCATACTATATTAATTAAAAATTTATTAATATATATACAGAAATTTTAAATAATAAAAAAATAGAAAGAGTATGTATCTAAAAAAAAATACTAAAGTCATTTAAAAGAGTATTACTCGTGGCTCAGATTTTATTTAATTATATAATAATTTTTTAATATATATTGAAAAGTATATAATAAAAATTTATAAATAAAAAAATTATAATATTTAATATTATTAATACAAACTTTTACATTTTTTATAAAAATTTATTATGTATAAATCTTTATTATCTATTTCTTATATAATATATGATCAAAATTGAATGGAGTGTCATATCTTACTCTTGCGGATAAAATAAATGAAATGGTTTGCCATGAAAATCTTCATTCATTGGTAAATGCCTTGAATGAATTTGGGTGGGGAAAGAGTTTTCTGGTTTGTACAATTAGGGTCCCATGGGGTCCAAAAGTTACAATTTGGGTGAGGAAGACGTGTAGGCAAGAAACTTTTCATTGACATGGGCTATGAAAATGAGGAATATGATGTATATTTAACATCAACCCACAACCCAAGGACCAAGGTATCAACACAATTAGTGAAGTTAGTAGATGTAAAATATGTTTGTAAACATTTAATTTAGTTTTAAATTTTTTTAATATTTTATATTTAATTTTTATTAATGTTAATAAAATAAATATTTTAATTTTAAAGTTTAATTTAATCAAAATAATTATATATATATATATATATAATATCATGATATGATAATATATTTAGAAATTTTATTTTATTTTTTACAGTTATTTTATTTTATATGTCATAATTATAATTTTTTTACGTCCATCTTTTTATTTTTTTTTTCATAACATTCATTATCAATATTAATAACTTTTACTCCTTACATAGAAATACAATAATCATAACAACTAATAAAAATAGATAATAGATAAAAAAAAGTTTAATGTTGTATTATGATAAAAATATATTTTTAAATAATTTAAAATATTATTCGAGTTAATTGTATAACAGGATTT
The DNA here is from genome assembly GCA_037954105.1 of Canavalia gladiata. NCBI lineage: Eukaryota > Viridiplantae > Streptophyta > Magnoliopsida > Fabales > Fabaceae > Canavalia > Canavalia gladiata. The sequence continues at coordinate 1,850,966 of CM075663.1, read as the reverse complement.
GAAGAAAGAAAAGTAAAATATAATTCATATTAAATATTCATATTCATCAATCTAATAGTTAGGTTTAATTTCTGATATCACATAATAGGTATTTTCACTATTTAAAAAAGATATAAATATTTAACCAAAAGTATAATTACTAGTATTTTGTATAAGTCTCTTTAGAATTAATAATATATCCAAATACTATAAATTGGACACTTTCTATCTATCTATTTTAATTCTCAAAACAAAATTTAAATATAGGACACAGGTATTAAATATACAATGCAGGTTATAAATAAAGTAGACGAGCTAATAAATAGATAGTTTGAGTTTAGGGTTTACCTTAGTTATGTCTCATCTCTTTTATTTATAAAAATCTTTTCTTATATAGGGAGAAAGTGATATTTGAAAGAGTGAGAAGAATTTTCAACATTTTTGGTACATCCTTAAATACACGTCCTTTGGGTGGAAAGTTGTTGGAGTGATTAGCTGGAAAGTTGTTGGAGTGAGTAAGATAAATGTTTTGTGTCTAGGTGTACTTTTTACTTTGTTTTTTTATTATGTTAAATGTGTTTTCTCCTCTTTAAACTTAAGTTAACTCTTTATTAAATGTTTAATTATTTTTTTTATCTTACATTAATATAAAAATAAATATTTTTTGAAACTAATTGGATGAGCTTGTTGAATATACTTTCTAAACTAGACGAGTTTATTATCTAAAATTATTTTTCTTCTATAAATATTTAATTATTCTTTTATCTTACATTAATACAAAAATAAATATTTTTAATTTTGAAACTAATTGGATAAGCTTGTTGAATATACTTTTCAGGTTAGATGAGTTTATTATCTAAAATTATTATTTTTATATACCTGTTTAAAAAAATTTATATATATTTTTATTATTATTGAAATATTAAAAATTACTTGGATTTATTTTAATATTTACTATCCAATAATCTTATTTTTTTTTATGATAGTAAATTTTTTTGAATATTTTTATTTAATAAGATTAAATAGATTCAATACAAATGCGGTACAAATAAACAATTAATCAAATTATATGCATATTAGCATGGTTCAGTTAATTATACAAAATAAAATCAAAATATTCATTATAAAGACATGAATTTAATTCAATGTTTTTTAATAAACTTTTCTATCTATTATGAGTATTAAACATATATTATAATTTGTTTATTTTATTATGTCAGATTTAAATTTATTTTAATATTTGGTTAAATTAAAACCCTATAATTTTATCAAATTTTTAGTTAAGTCATTATAGTTTAAAAATATTTTAAATTAAATCTTCACAATTTAAATTTTTTTATAATTAAATTCTTAAAGATTGATAGGGTTATATCTCTGTTAACTTAATTCTTTAATATGAGGTTTAAGTTTTATTTTAATTTGAGAACTAGAAATCTCATTTTCATAGAATATTTAATTATGCTTTTGAATCGTCAACTGTAGGTTGATGATTTAGAAAACTGAAATTTTACTTCTCAACAGCAAACCAATAAACAAAAATTAGAATTAGAATTTAAGGTTAAAATTATTTATAATTAAAATTAAATTGGGATATGAAAATGAAAGATTATAATAGTTGTAATTTATAAAAATAAAAATAAAAAAAAACGATTCTCCTTTTAAATTATGAAGTTTTAATGAAAAATTAATAAAGTTTTTGTTAATGTTCAAGAATAAAATTATAAGGATGTTATTAAAATTATTTTAAACTATAAAAATCTAATTAAAATATTGATAAAATTATAAGGATTAAAAAATTAATTTAATGTTAATATATTTTTATGTCTCATAATTAAAATATGCAATAATATTTTTATCTAAATAAAGTGTGGTTCGAAAACCAAACTTTTTTTTATAATATTTAATTTATTCACATAAACTTTGACATTTTTTTTATAAAAATTTATTATTTTAAATCTTTATTATCCATTTCATATATAATATATGATCAAAATTGAATCGAGTGTCATGTCTTACTTATGTGGATAAAATAATTGTTCATCAGTGACAGCCACGAATGAATTTAGGTGGAGAAAGGGTTTTCTTGTTTGAAGAAGGGTCCCCATGGTGATAGCTTTAGTGGTCACAGCCAAAGAGTGAGTTGTACATGTCAGATCACAATTAATTTGATGGAAACATGCAGGCCAAACAGATATTTTATTAACATTGGTACAGATGGAAGTAATCTCAACAAAGTAACGTTTTGAATGTTCAAAATTCATATATTTAAAGATTTTCAGGTCAGTTGTTTGTTAGAATTTTTTTTGTTAATATATGATTTAATTTAAAATTTATAAATTTATTTAAAAGTTTATATTTTAAAAAAATTCATAAATAAATTTAAAATTTATATAAATAATTAATTAAAAAAATTTATAAATTTAAAATTTATACAATAAAAATTATTAAATAATTTTATATAAAAAAATTAAAATAATCTAAAAATAAATTTACTTAAAATTATTTTACTTAATAATATTTATAAATATTAAATTTTATCAATCTAACAATTAAATTAATAAATTATATTATATACATCATTTTTATAACATTTATAAAAATTTTAATATTTTAAAATTAAATTTAAATTAACGAATAACATATTTTTTATAATATTTATTAATTTAAATTTATTTAATAAATTATAATTTTTTTAAATTTTTAAAAATTTTATAAAAATAATCTATATAGTATAATTTATTAATTTAATAATTCAATTGATAAAATTTAATTAATTATAAAAATTATTGAATAAATATTAATTAAAATTATTTTAAAAATAATTTAATTCCTATATATATATATAATAAATATAATATATTAAAATAAATATATAAATATAAATATATAATATATAAAGATAATATCTATTTAAAAGGATTATTTTTTAAATATATAAAAAATAATTTTTTTTCTTTTATTTTCATAATGAATCTAATGCATGAAATAAAAAGAAACATTTTTATTTATCTCATAATACTAAGTTAATATTTAGACAGAATTTAATTTAAAATATTTTGGCTAATGTTGATAAATATCATCTCAGTTTTAGTATAAAAAATAATTAATTAATTTAAAATATTTATTTATTTAAAAAATGACGTAAATTTTAAAATTTAATCATTATATCATAATATTTAATAAAATTTTTGAAGTGTCATTTACTTATTTTATTAAATTATTTTTGTGGTTTTATTTTTTATTTTTTCAATATAGATAAATATACATATATATATATATTAAAAAAACATAAAAATTAACATTGTTTTAGATTTTTACATAAATATATAAATAATTTTTCCATATAAATAAAGACGAAAGAAGTAATTAAGGCAATTTATTTTAATTAATGTATGTATAAATTTTAATTTTATTCTAAGAATACTTGTATAATTGAATTATTGCATAAAAAATATATGAATACTTACATAAGACGTATTTATAATAAAATAGTCTTAAAAAATTTTAATAATTAATATAGTGAAAACTAACTTTACGTTTCTTATAATTACTTTATAAAAATTGATTTTTCTAATGTGTTTTTAAGAGTATATAATAAGAAATAAAAATGAAAACTTTTGCTTTAATATCAATTATATTACTAATATATTGGATTATATAATTTATAATAAAAATTTATTATATACAAATTATTATTCTATAATCTTAAAATTCATTAAAAAAATTGAAAATAATTAATTTTTTTTAATTAATAGTATAAGTTTTACTCTCTATTAATTAAAAAATTAATTAGATTTAAAATTTTTAATTATTTATATTATTCCTTTATTAATATATAATTTATATTATTAATTATTTAATCAATTTAAACATTAAAAATAAAAAACTAAAATACAAAATATTTTCTCCCTTAATTCTTTCCTATTTAAAAGGATTACATTTTGAAAGTTTTACGGAAATATCTTTCCCTTTTGGTCAACGTAAAAATATTTCCATGCATCTTATTATACTTAGCTTATACTTAGAAAGCATTTATTTTTAAGAATTTTGGCTAATGATCTACAAATTATTATTTTTTTATAAAAAATAATAATTATTTCATCATGAAAATATTATTTTTATTTTTTTAAAATTATGATAAAAATAACATAAATTAAAAAATTTAATCAGTATATTATAATATTTAATAAATATTTAAGATGAAATATATTTATTTTATTAAACTATTTTTTGATTTTTTTTCGTTTTCATTTACTTTTCTATATAGGTAAAAAACATATTAATATTGTTTTAAATTTTTTGATAAATATATAAATAAAAATATTTTTTATTTTTTATAAATAAATAATAAAAGAAGTAATTAAATTAATCCATTTTAATTAATGTATTTTATCAATCTTAATTTTATTCTAATAATACTTGTAAAAAAATTGAATTATTGACACAAGGAATAAGTAAATACCCCTTAAGACATGTCTTATAATAAAATAGAGTTTTCAATAATTAATGTATTAAAAAATAACACTTCTTATAATTAGATCTAAAATATGATTTTATAATGTGTTTTTAAAAGTAAAAAATAGAAAAAAAATAGTAAATTTGTACTAATTTTTTTAACAATTTTATTGTTAATAAATTGAATTATATAATTTTATTAAAAATTTATTATATATAAAATTTTATTTTATAATATTAAACATCTATATAAAATTATTTTTAATTCGTAGTATATGTTTTACTTTTATATTAATTAAAAATTTAATTAATTTAAAAAATTAATTTTAAATTTTTATTAATTTAAACATTAAAAATAAATAAAAAAAAGTAGAATAGATTTTTTATCCTACTTTTCTTGTGGGAATGAAAGTTAATAAGATTATCCAATAGAAAAGTTGGTTTACCTTATTAAGAAGTCTTTTTAGACACATTCAAGCTTATTAAAAAATTATTTTTAGATAAATAAATTAAATTTAGGTTTACAAAAAAATATATTTTACCAATATATTTATCTTTATATATTATAAATTTATTATTTATTTTAATATATTATATTTATATAGTATTTATTTTAATAATTATATTTATAATATATATATATATATATATATTAGACCTATTTAGTAATTTTTTTATTTTGTAAGCTTTAAATTTAGAAACTTTTTTAATCAATCATTTATATAGATTTTAAACATGTTTATTAAAATTTTTTTAGAATATAGTTTTTTAAATAAACATGTAAGCCTTTTAAATTAGATTAGGTCTTAGAAACTTTTTCACTTGAACCTGAAAATTTTTAAATAGATTAAACTTAAATATTCAAAATTTAATTCGACTCAATTTATTTTCATCCTTTATTTTTTTATATTTATTTCTAATAAAAAATAATTTTTTTTTTTATGTTTTAATGATCAAACAAACGTGTGAAAATATTATGTATATGATGATAGTAAGCTATTATCTAGAAGACATTTAATTTGAAGAATTTTGGATAATGAACTATAAAATATTATCTCACTTTTTTTATAAAAATAATTAATTAATTAATTATGTTGATAAAAATATTATTTTTATTTTATTAATTTATTTAAAAAATAATATAAATTTAAAAGTTTAATTATTACCGTATAATATTTAATAAATGTATTAGGTGGTTTTTATTTGTTTTATTAAACTATTTTACGCTTCTTTTGATTTTCATTAATTTTTCTTTATATAAAAATATATTAATGAAAAGTATAATAATTAATATTGTTTTAAATTTTGACATAAATATATAAATAAAATTATTTTTATTTTTTCCAAAGAAAAACAAAAGAAGTAATTAAATGAATTCATTTCAATTAATATATGTTATAAATTTCAATTTTATTTTAAAAATACTTGTAAAGTTGAATTATGGGCATAAGGAATAAGTGAATATTTCCTTAGGACATATCTTATAATAAAATAATCATATAAATTTTTTTAACAATTAATATATTAAAAATAGCTTTACATTTCTTATATATAATTAGATCATAAAAATTAATTTTTATAATGTGTTTTAATAGTATATAATAAGAAATAAAAAATAATAAATTGTTACTAAAAATTTTAACAATTATATTATTAATTTATTGAATTATATAATTTCTATTAGAATATTATTACACATAAATTTGTACTGCATAATCTTAAACACATATAAAAAAATTTTAAAATAAAATCCCTACTAATATTTCATATGAAAATGAGAGGAGGGAATAAATTATTTACTAACAAGTTTTAATTTAAAAATAATGCTCATTAATTTATGGTGGTTTTTCCGGTACCCCGAAAATAAGGGGTATGGGCCCCTCCTACTCTAAACCAATAATATGCTGACACATGTTATATCCATTTAATATATTTAAAATTGAATATTATTATATAGCATTTTACACAAATAGATTCAGGTTATATGTATTTAGTAAAAACAATACATAAAATGCTAAATTTGCATAAAAGGATTTAAAAGAAGGATTGTAAAATAATTTTTGAAAATATTTATTTACTATTTTCTTTAACCCATATTCAACCATGGTTACAAATTTTTGAGATGTGTTAAGAGAAAGTAGCACCACAGCGCAACCTAGGTAGCGGTCGGAGGAAGCTTGGTTGCATTGTTTTTTTGCAGAAGAAGTTGGAGGGTGCATCGTTCATTTTTGGGAAGAAAAAGTTTGTTTGTGGGTGAAAATATATATATATATATATATATATATATATATATATATATATATAGAGAGAGAGAGAGAGAGAGAGAGAGATACGGTAGATTGGTTTTTTAGGGAGGAAGTCTGTGGAGAAAGCTATCAATACTTGCATTTCTACTCATAGCGCTCACAGGGAGGTGGAGGAAGTTTATCTCAAAATATTTGTATGAGATGCTACATACTCTGAGAATCTTGGGATCCTTTTGTGTGGGTTGTTGGTATTTACGAGCTATTTTGGGTATAGATGTAGATGTGTATGACCAGTATAAAAGTTCTCACCTTTTTGTGTTAGCAATCCATTTTTATTAAATTTTAAAATTTACAAGTCATCGTCTTATGTAAAATATCTGTAAGTGCCCTTCATCCCCTACAAAGTTGCCACTGCGAAGTAATGGGCAAATACCAGTCTCTGTTTTGTGTGGACTATTTGTCTCTATTTTTATTTTGGTTACGGGGTTTAACGAATAACCAGATACATATTATGAAAAAGTAATTATCAGTTGGCTATTTGAAAATTTTAAAAATTAAAAATAGGGATAAGGACGAGAGGTGGAATGAAACCTTTGAGCCTTGACATGGATATGATTAAACCTGGTTGCATAATGTAGTCCATCAACATACATTGTGTAATACAATCTTTGTATTGTAGAAAAGAAGGTAGTGATGGTCACAATTGAAATGGCTATAGTTGTTTGAATTTTGTATGAGGTGTAGTGTATGAGGTGTACTTTAGAACATATATTAGTCGATGTCCTCTTTTAGAGTGAACCCCTAGGCTGTCACCTTCGCCTTTTCTATCTCTTAATCTTGGCTTATGATTCCCTATGGGTGGAGTCATTTTATTTGTATGAGTTTCAAAGTGAGTGGGTTAAGGAACATTAATCCATATTGAAAAATCCGGTTATTGAATCAGCAGCTTTTGAATTTAAGGCAGTATATGATGTTTTTTTTAATATGTTTGTTAATGTGTTATGGTAGTTTTTTTTAACATAGGTAGTGTTCATTCTATGTTTTTTAAATTGTGTATCCTATTTGAGTAATGAAAACATAGAATGGCATCGCATTCATATTCCTCGTTTAGTGTTGGGATTCTATCTGGTGATGTAAGATATTGCTACTGTGGCCGACTTGCAATCCTGAGGACTTCTTGGTCTAGGAAAAATCTTGGGAGGAGATACTTGAAGTGTCGAAATAAAAATCTTAACAACAATCAAGTATGATTCACACGTATATTTTAATAATTTATTTATTAAAATTAAATTAGTGATTTAATGGTTTATTTTGTCATAACATTGTTAGTATGTGCCGGGTTGTAATTATTATGATTGGTTGGACACATATGTTGACATTATTTGTTCTCAATGTGGACTCATGAATAAAGAATTGGTGGAGTTACAACGACACATATGTTTAAAAGACACTGAGATCGATAAGTTACATATACTACTTACTAAATATACGACTTGGGAAAGAATGCATTGAAAGATTTATGTAGTATTTTCTGCATTGTTAATAATGACAATGAGTTGTTTGATGTTAAACCTTACCAGCAATGTTGTGTTGAAATAATTTATTTATTTAAACTGATCCCATTCTATGTATTTTTCTATGTTCTATTATGTACCTGAACAATGGATGGTTATTTGAATGAAGTGAAGTTGTAGATTTTGGTATGTTTGTGATTTCTTGCATTGTCATTTTGTAAATAATTATATTGTGATAGCATACTTTAAAGAGGAAATCATGAAAGATTAAGTTTTTTAGAAGTTATTTGATTAAAGTATATACAACATTGATCATAAGTAATCAAATGTAAGAGGTTTATGGTAATAGAAGTGATCTCAAATTTTTTTTATGCAAATAACTAAAATTTCGATAGCCTTTGAATACTGATATATACATTACATAAATGTACATAGTTTAAATACAAATTGAAAAAAATGAATTATACATTACAAAGTTCGATGGTTAAGCAAAATATGCAAAGGCAATCGAGTGATGTGCTTTTTGTTTCTGCGAAAGTGAGTCTTCCTGGTCTGCGTAGTTATTTCCGTTGGAACTATTATATGCAGATTTTCCAGACAATAACCATTTATACCATCTCTGTAAAGTAAAAATTCAATACTGATATATACATAACCAGGCAATAAACATTGATCATAAGTAATTAAATGTAAGGGGTTTATGGTAATAGAAGTGATCTTAAGGTTTTTTGATGCAAATAACTAAAAATACGATAGAAAAATCCATTACATTTAAAATTCAATACTGATATATACATTACATCAATGTACATACCTTGATTAAAAATTGAAGAAAATGCATTATACATGTACAAAGTTAAGCAAAATATGCAACGACAATCAACTGGTGTGTTTTTTGTTTCTGGGAAAGTGACTCTCTTTGGTTTGCGTGGTTATCTCTGTTGGAACCATATCATATGTAGATTTTTTAGACAATAACCATTTATACCATCTCTATAAAACAAAATTTTCCTATATAATATAGTCCATTCAACCAAATAAATCAAAAAATGAACCTCAGTCATGGATAAAAAAAGTGAAACCTAAAGATTGGCCGACAAAAATGGGCCTATATATGTGTGTTTGTCAACAAACCGATAACAAGTGGTGTGATTTTTGTTTCTGTGAAAGTGAGTCTTCATGGTCTGCATGGTTATTTTTGTTGGAACCATATTCTTTGCAGATTTTCCAAACAATAACCATTTAGACCATCTCCGTAAAGCATAAATTCCTTGTATAAACCAAAGTACATTCAACCAAATATATGTAATTAAAGTCAGTCATCAATAACAAAGGTGAAACATCAAGACTGGCTGACAAAAATGGGGCCACATGTGTGGGTTTGTCAACAAACTCATAATAGTAACAATTATCCAACCAAACATAATAGTGTCTAAAATAAAATTGTTTAGAGACATAAATCCCAAAAGACATAGCCCCTATAAACTGGGCCAGATGAAGACATGATTATCCAAACAAACATTCAACCTAAAAAAATATTGGCCCCACAAACTGGCCACATTAAACAAACTTTATTATTCATTTAAATAGTTCAGAATTGGGCAACACCCACTGCTCCTATAATGTTCAAGATGCTGGTGTGCCCTAGAAATGACTTTGTCCTTCGATGAATTGTATGGGTGCATGGTGAGATCAATTGCAAGTTGCAGTCTAGTACCATCATCAACCTACAACATTATGAAAAAATGTTATTAAGCTAAATGCGTTAACTTGTCACTTACATAAATGTTGAATTCATTTATGCATTCTCTCATCATCGACATAGTAACCCATATTCCATAATCATTCTTGAGAAAATAAAATGTTATATATATATATATGGTTAAAAATTAATACTAATAGATATATAATATTATACATACGATTCAGGATCTTGGACAAGTAATCCTTGAGGGACAATGATCTCAAAATCAGACACTTGAGGTTTAATTGTAACCTCAAACTGGTAGAATTACGGGAAGCTGAAAATCTCATCAAAGCACAAAGCCTGTAGGAATTATGTATTAGTATTTGTATGTAACATTTAATATTGATAATTATGGTTAAGGGTTTTACCATTTTTTTATAGCTCGTCTTCTACTGTATTTCCTTCTAGGGGAGGGTAAGGAGTCAAGCATCAGAATTCCGTGTTTGCCGAAGTCGATGATCATCAAATACCAATGGGTATTATCCTTATTAATCGGAACATATATCTTGGTTAAAAAAATAAATAAATTAAACAACCAATTAAGTAAATTATAAAGTAATCAACTATGAACGTCATTTGAATACAAATATATGAATGTATCTCACTTTGTTGACATGATCGACAAACCCCATGAAACGATCTCTATAGTAATTGTTCAACATTTGGGGACTTGATTGATTGCTACCAAGCACAAACTGCTATACCAAGAACAAAACGATGCATCATAAAGTCACTTTGTAGTATAATATAGTCATGTTATTTAAGTGAATACTTACAAAGAACGATGTTGGTAGATACCAATCACCGGAAGGATATTTTTATAGATTTTGTTCAAACGTTTTCAGGCAGACAACCAAGTCAAATATCTGTCATAATTAATTAGTTTCATGTTATTTGGTGAAATTATAAATAATAGAATGATATGTACAAACGATAACCTCTTTGTCAACTAAGGCTTTTTGCTTTAAGCATTGGAAAGTTTCTCTTCTGCCTTTGCAGTAATCATTGGTTGGAGTGACAAGGACTTCATTACTGCAATGGAAATTAATAAATAAATAATGTGAATATACTACAATCTGTATAAAGAAGGCATTTAATTATCATATTATTTAACAAAAATTTACAGGTCAGATAATTCTCCCAGGGTGGTTCCAAAAATATATGAACTAATAGCCATCTGAATGTTATTGAGACGAAGATCTTTTTTTTGTTTAAACAAAGAGGAAATCCACTGCACATGATCATATAGTAAAGTTAAACAAACATTCACATTGACAAAGTTATAACAAACTGAATTAAATGTAAATTAATTCGTGTGCTCACTTACAAATGGAACAAAAGGGGCAATGACAAGTGAAATGTCTGTTGGAGTCTGTTTGGGTTTTGGGGTGATATAGAAACTAGTTGAGGTGCTGATGGTACGCATTGGTGTTTTAGCAGGACCTAGCTTAGGTTTACGGTGTCTCCAATATTCATGTTCAAAACATGGTAAAACATCCACCCTATATCAACATTAGGGGGTTTACGGTGAACAAACGAGTATGACTCAGAAACAAATTTGTTAATGTTAGAAGATTACCTCATCCGATGGTTTGGCTAAACGCTCAACCTTGTTAATCTTTAGGCTTTATTCCAAATATCATATTTGGATTGGAAAACGCCTTAACTTCTACATGGCTTTGGTTTGAATATGTTTAGGGTTTCAAAAAATAAATATAAATGTACATTCAGAAATCATAAACATCAATGTATGAAAGACGTTACACTTACCTGGAAGAGAGAACAATGACAGCAGGTACATTCGTTATTGGCTTCGACTTGGGTTCCATGGTTGGGTTGAACAGGGGGGACGACATCACTTCACTGTGGAGATCCTAGTTCTTTGTTCTTTTTTGTCGCATACTCCTCCTCTTGGCACCCATGGCTTGCGCAAAGTGTGAATGAATGAAGACTGGGAAGACGATGTCACCAACACCAACAGAGGGTTAGGTTAGGGGTAATGTACGCAACGATGAAAGAGAGCAATATAACTGTACCTTATGAATGTGCTGATTTATGTTGATACGGTAGGTTTTAGAAAATCTTACCTTTTTCATATTTACGGAAGTTTGGAAATCGGGAAAGCAGTGGTCATATCTCTTCTCTTAGAAAGTTAGGGTTTATGGTTTAAACTTTCAACGTTGCAATGCATTATGACTATAATATCGTGAAGTACAACTACAACACTATTTTGTTGTCTTTTTCCAAGTATCAATCAGTTCTTTCATATCATATACACAAATTCCAACTTTATAATAAATTTATTAATAAAATTTAAAATTAAATTACTTAATTTAATTTATAATCTATATTACATTTGAATAAAAACATTATTAACAATTATAAGTTAAAATTTTAATGTTAGTTTCAATCATTTCATTATTTGCCATAAAATATTTTTCGCTATTTCATAAATAATTTATAAAAAATAATAATATTTTTTAATATCATTATTTAAAAATTTAAAAAGCCCTAAACTCTTAAATAAAATATTATTTAATATATTATTCAATAATAATATCACAGTTATCATTTATTTTAAATAATATATTATTTATATAAAATATACATTCATACGTGCTTATATTATTAAATATATAGGTTAATACTTGTAAACACCCAATTATGTCCGAGACCCATTTTAAGGTGATTAATGTATAAAAGAAATTCAAAATGAATTAGAATTATAATTAAAGAAAAAATTTAAATTCAAAACTAATACAAAATAAAAATCTAAAGAAAAAAAAACAGACAAACAAAAAACAGACAAACAGAAAACAGACAAACATTTAAACAAACAAAATAATAAAAATAAAACCTGGAAATTATAATTTAGAAAAATAAAACAGAAAAGATAAAACCAATTGAAGAAATTAAAAATATTTTTGCCAAAATCAGAAATAGCAAAAATCTAAAAAAAATATATAATAAATATACAAAAGAAAATATAATAATAATCAAAAATCAAAAAGAAAACAAAAAATCATCAAAACAAGTTACGACAAAAACAAAAACAAGGGATTAAATACACCAAAATAAGGCAAAAAAAAAATAAAAAAAATAAAAAAAAATCAGAAGAAAGGGGCATATAAAAAGCCGCGTGACGAAGATAGAGGGGTTATATTTTTGAAGAAAAGAGGGGAGCGTTAAGGAAAAAGAAACAGCGCTCAAAATTCTCTCGATTGCTTGGCTTTAGAGAAAATCAAGAAGAAGAACAGAGCTGGGAGGAGGAGCCTCTTGAAGTGGCAGTTTCTTCTGCAAGCTACCGGGTAGGTATTCGAACGCTCGGTTACGCTTAGGATTTCGTTGACAGGAATCTTGAACCAGTTTTTCTTGTGATTGTTTATATCAATTTGTATCATCCAAATCTTGAGCGTGATTTGAGTTGCATGGAATGACCCCGATGATCTGTAGAACTTCATTATAATTCACAGCAAGAGTCTTAGGGTAATATGGTCTTGCTAAACCAAGAACATAAAAATTTGATTAAAATTTATTCCATGTTAGCCTTCTTCAAGCATGGCTTATGGGGTAGCTAATGATTCGACCCTCCCAGTTTGAGTCCAAGATTTGTGGTATAAGGAGATTGTGAAAACCCTGCATATCACTCTGTTTTGGTCGAACCTAGTGTACTGTGAGAATTACCAATCGCTCCCATCTTGAACTTCCACCCCGAGGGCGTGCCCTGCGTAAGGCTAAGACCAATAATCATTGGGGGGGACCTTATCTTGGTCCAGAATGGCATGTCAGTCTATCAGGGGGATCAGAGAACAAAGGAGCATTTGCCAGGTCCTCTTTTTTTGTTCCCACACCCATCTTCTTTCCCTGCGGCACCAATCCAACAACCTTTCTAGGATCATCTAAAGATAGTTTGATAGCCCTCATGTCTACGTGATCTTCTTCATCCCTGTACACCCATAGTCTTCACTCCTAGGAGGTCCGATCTAGATCCCCTGCCATGTGGTATAGTCACCCCCTCAAAGGGAGTCAAGATGGAATTAAGGGTAGTCCAACGTTGAATTGGAGAGGCGTGACTAGAGTCTCGTCCTTTCGCACGGGAACCCCCTAAAAATAGCCTTGCTAAAGACTGACTAAGATGGCTTTTTACCTTGTTTCAAAGCATTGCTAGATCAGCTCATAGCATCCCACATCCCCTGTATGCGAGTCGGTGAGTATAATCATAAGCGTATATCATAATATGTAAGAGGTAAAAACTCGTGACCTTAGGAGACGAGCCAAAATAGGGCATGCAAATATAGGTGGCAAACGCGAATCTGCAGGAAAACCTTGTAAAGGATGGATAATCCCGAGAGAAATCATCTCAGACGCTTAAACCTCACTCGAACAAGGTGAGGATCTTCTGGCACGAAGTGAGTAATCGTGTTTTCCGATACCCTGGTCAGCAGGAGTCTCTAAGGGGCAAGACAGAAGTGTGACTCTTGGTACCCATTATAAACATCATAACCTCGGTCCCGTGCCCTGTAGTATACTTATTTTAACACAAGCAATCCCCCCACGAATCTCCCCCTAAATATGCTGTGTTGGATAGGGAACATGCACCCGTCGTAGGGTGATTTCGAGGGCCAAACTATCACACCCTGGAACGGGGTGGCTTTAGAAAATGCCTCAGGCCTGCATTTGCCACATTAGACGTGGCCATGCACGACCAAATAGCTCGGGGAGAAGGAGAAGACCGGTGGCCACACTAGGTCCCTCGATACAGCCGCACCTCACCATATAACTGGACTCCCCGACCTGGTAGCATAAACCCCAGAGTGTAACTCTGCATAAAGAAGTATCCACTACAACTATTAGTCTCATCTCACTCCCCATGCTAACAAGATCAGAGAAACCCTTACTTACCATATCCTAGGCACAACTAACATAGCTTCTGTAAGGCCAACAACGATAGCCCATCATGCAAGCCTGAGCGGTTAGGAGGCAATTCCCGACCGTCGGAGCTTCCATTATTCAGGCCAAAGGTTAATCCGAGCACGAAAGGACCCCATATGAAATAATGTACCCCTTGAATGATGAACACAGAGTGCTAAGAGGTTTTTCAAGGGTTGGGCCAAGCCAGCATCATGCAAATATCACATGCACGAATGGTAAGAATAAAAGGAGAAGTGGGGCCCGCCAAATGGGCCATGCATGAAATAGAGGGGGCAATCCATCCTTACATATATAAAATGTGCCCAAACACAACTTATGGAATGAATATTCGGCGCAGTGGTGGACGTGTTGGCTATCAAAATCGATGGCCTGCCTTCGAATCTTGCGAGGTTTTTTTCTCCTCCAGGATTACTTTGCAGACTGGGCATTCGACTAATTACCTTCATACCCCAGGAATCCACCTAATCCCCATTCTGCCCTTGCCCTAGAAATACCGAAAATTAAGAAAATACAAAAAAAAATCCATAAAAATTCAAAATAATAAAAATCACAGAAAATTACATAAAAAATAAAAAATTCCAGAAAATGCATAAAAATTAATAGAAATTCTGAAAATATAGAAAAACAATAAAAGCAGTAAAAATTTAGAAAATTGAAAAATTCCGAAATAAATCATAAGACACTTAAAATTCCTAATTGCCTCCAAAAGTCAAAAAATGAAGATTCTTTTATTATATTCAAGCTTTCTTTTATTCAAAGATCGATATCCTTTACAAATTATTTTTGTTTCAAAAAATTTAAAAATATTTTTCCAAATATTTTGGGATTCTTAAGTCTCACGCAATGGACTCTAAATGGGGAACTGGTGGTTCACCTGCTGTTCAACATTTAGTAGTTCGTATAGGTTCCCGTGCTGCCTTAGTCGCCTCGGGCCTTGTGCATGAGTGGACTTGAGGCCCTTTTCAATTTGAAAAATATATATCTTTTCCTAAATATTTTGGGATTTTAGGTCTCACGCAATGGGCTCTAAATGGGGAACTGGCGGTTTACCTGCTGTTCAACATTTAGTAGTTCGTATAGATCCCTGTGCTGCCTTAGTCGCCTCGAGCCTTGTGCATGAGTGGGCCAAAGACCCCTCCTAAAAATAAAGCTTCTTTTCAAATAGCAAAATCTTCAAACATTCTTTCAAAACACTTTTTGAAGCTCAAGCCTTCACAAACTAGAATTACGTAAGCCTTGAGTTTCCCATTGCACCGGGGAATACGTAGGAGCAGGATCAAGTCCTGTCAGGCTAATCTCCATCAAATTATTTTTCACATTAAATGGATCCAAACAGTTTTCAAAATCACACACTCAGTTTAAGGGTACCGTTCTTCGGAACGGGCGAGTAGGGTGCCTAATACCTTCCCTACTTGTAACCGACTCCCGGACTTAGAAGCTCATTCTCGAGTCAGGGTTTTTTCCAAATATTTTTCCCTTAAATAAAAATTTGGTGGCGACTCCACATTGATCAAAACAATCCATTTTCAAAATATTAGCGAGTTTGTCGTCTCGTCCGAATTAAGGTTGCGACAGATGGCGACTCCACTGGGGAAACTTAGAGAGTCAAGCCCAACAAAATTGAGTGTGTTTAATCTAGATCCCTCTTCTGTTTATGTGCATGTTTTATTTATTCCATGATTTGTTCATCGGCTTCGAGTTACTAGTTTGTTCATTATCTGTATAACCCTAGGTTAGATGAATAATAAATTATTGTACATGTTTGCACGATTTCCCCAATTGCAGGTATCCCAATGAATGTGCCCTCCATACATTGCATTACATTTATCATGAGTGGGGCCCTATACCCGGGTCTGAGTGCTGCCCAGGATTAGAGGGATCTAGTGGTGTCATGCTGGGGCTTACGTCCTGTATGGCTATCATGAAAATCCCAGCTAGAGTGCGCCCTATTCATAATGCCCCGCAACTAGTGGCTACTTCTACTGTTGTGGCAAGCATTATGGACTGGAACTTGGCTCTAGTGACCTTCATACCCTAGGATTACAACCTACCTTGGAAAGGCTCATGCATTAAAAGCCCTAGATCCATAGGACAGGTCACCTCTCTAGGACACAAGGAGGGCACGCCCTATTTACACGACATCAGTTCTGTAAGGCTTTATTTACCTGCGATTGTAGAATTCTAAAATTAAAAGAAAGAAAAGTGGATAGAGAAAGAGAGAGGGGAGAGAAAAAATCAAAATAAGGACAAAAAGAGAGAGAGAGAAAAATCAAAATGAGGGAAAAAGAGAGAGAAAGAAAAGTGGACAAAAAGAGAGAAAAAAAATCAAAATGAGGAAAAAAGAGAGAGAAAGAGCAGACAAAAGAAAGGTGAGAGAAGAAAAATAAAAATAACCAAAGAAGAAAGAGGGAGGGAGGATAGTAAGTGTGACCATGTTTATTGTCTTCATGCATATCCCATACATTAATATCATTCATTTAGAGTCTAACATACTTGTTTTTATCTTTTTTCTTTCGAGGGATCAGATTCTCAGTGACTATCGTAAAAGAGGGTAAAATGGAAATTAATGTGGAATCTGAACAGTTGAAGAAGAAGAGACGCATCGGCGTCAAAATAGTAGACTTGGCCAGTTTAGAGGTGTTTGCAAACAAGTTATCAAGTATCCAGCAAATGGCCTTCACCAAAAGGTATGGCAACATACTGAGGCTTTTAAAAGTCCAAGTGCAAGAAAGAGCCCTTACTGCCATGGTGCAATATTATGATCCGCCTCTCCGATGTTTCACATTCTCGGACTTTCAGCTGGCTCCCACTCTAGAGGAGTTCGAGCAGATTTTGGATCTGCGATTAAAGGGAGCTAGGCCGTATCAATACCTAGAACATTATTCCTCTTTCCGGGCTGCCGCACAGGCTTTGGGATTGCAGACCGGGGAACGTTTGGCAGGTTATCAGACAAAGGGCCAAGTCAAGGGGTTCACTAGAGAATTTCTGGAGAAGTATATGCAACACTTAGCCAACAACAACCAGTGGGCTATATACATGGATGTGTTAGCCCTCACCATCTATGGGCTAGTACTTTTCCCTTATATAGACGACTTTGTCGATCTGAGCGCAATCGATATCTTCTTAGCCAAAAGAGATAGAGCAGAAAATCCCGTGACGGCCCTGTTGGCAGATGTTTATTGCACGCTGAACTTCTGTGATGAGAAGAAGAGAACAAGATTGATCTGCTGCCTACCCATGTTGTTCGTATGGATCACCGCTCATATTTTCAAAAGAGACACGAAGACACAACATCCCATAGCATACTTCTTGAACTACCAGCTGAAACAGATGAGCAACCTCGAATGGTCTTCCCATTTCGCCAGCTTGACCGAAGACCAGGTTAGATGGCAACCTTCGTGGCAACGGAGAACTGAGGTCATCTACCACTGCAAGGGGTTCCCGAATGTACCCCTCATAGGAGCTAGAGGTTGTATCAGTTATAACCCGATACTGGGGCAGAGACAGCTGGCTTACCCTATTAAAGCACCCCCATCCGAAGAATTGCTAACTCCTTTATACTTGAAGTATGAAGGAGACTTTGCCGAGAACCTCCATAAAGTTCGAGTGGCATGGGAGGGGGTCACCCGTAAAGGAAAAGAGCTGGGAGCACGAAGCTGCGCTGCTAAGGAAGAATACAAGCAGTGGGTTAGAGACAGGGTGCAACACATCAAATTGCCATTCAAACCACCTGCTCCTCCGTCCGAAAGTCAAACGGCATTCGCAGTGTTTGAAGACGAGATTGTCAAAAGCCTGAGAGAGAAGATAGAGGCTATGACCAAAAGAAACGCTCAGCTAGAGGAAGAACTGCTGAAAGAACGACAAGAGAGCGCTGCGTGGCGAAGAGAAGACGAAGTGAATAAAGCTCTCTTAGCTTCTATCCGAGATCAGCAGAAAGGGGAGCGAGAGCGTGCTTCTCGGGTACACATGAATTTACAAGCGGCCAACAAAGAGCTCGGCATGAGAGCACAAGAAAGGGACGCCGCACTCTAAGAGAACAGCCAGTTGAGGGGTGCCTTGGAGCAAATAAGGGCCAAGGTCCGCAATAGCCGAGAAGAGAAAAATCAGATCTTAGCTGCGAAAAGGAGAATCCAAGTAGAAGCGGACAGTGTGATAAAAGAGAGGAATGAATTGCTGCAAAGGATAGAGAACATGAAACAACAAATCGAAGGCCTACTCATAGCCTGGCAGGACGAGGTGAATGAGGAAAAATGGAAGGTCCTCGAAATCATAAGGATGCAGCAAAAGGGCATAAAGGACATACAAAAAGAAAGCGGATGGTATAAAGATACGGCTGAACACTGGATCAGATGCTTTCAAAGATTGGCCTGCCTAGCAAATACGGCCATAGAAGAGATACCGCAATCACTCAAGAAGGCGGAAGCATCTCTGCACCCACTCCACACCCCGCCTGAAGTAGATTTTTTCATTCAAACTGGTAAAGACCTAGTCTTAAGGATGAAAAAATATATTGTACTGGTCAAGCAAGATGAAAGAAATGTAAAATAGACATCATCTATTTTGAATAAAATTGGCTCTTCTCTGCAATTCCACATTAATTTCCATTTCACGCTCAGAGCACAAAAGATGCACACGATCAGCACTCAGTCGAATTTTGGTCCCTCCGCATCCACCGCATAATCAAATTCTTTATTATTATTAATTAATTAAATGAATTTAACTTTTTAAACAGGTAACAAAATAGCGGGCTTACGACTCCCCCGACATTCATATAGCACCAGATCAAGAACCAAAATCATGAGTGAGCTGGAAACACAGAATGAGGAGCTCCGCAGTGAGGTCACGGAATTAAAAGACCAAGTGGCTAAGCTTATGAAGCTACTTGACACGCTCGTCGTAAACGCGCAAAAATAATTTCTAGATTTCCCCCAAACTATTGGTATAGTATAAGGTGCAACCTAGGTCATCTCCCAAAGACCATTTCATATTCTTAAGCAAATTAGGAGAAAGTTAGAAAAAGGGGATTTTGTAAATATATGATATTAAGTGCGAAATGCAAAATACAGACTGAAATTAATTTGACTTAACAATTATCAACTCAAGGAATTCAGAGACTATTTTCTTAACTAATCATTGATCACTAAAATCATGCATTGTGTTTATCAACCTAGGATCATCTGGAACCCCTACAATGATCCTTGAATTCTCTACTGAGAAACCTCTCAGAATTCAATTGATTATGATCAACAAGATTTATTAACCACTTAATCTTTCATCTAAACCAATTTTATAATCAGAATTCAGTTGAAGTAAGTAATAAAATGAAAACCTTCAATTAAATTACTTAATTTCTACTCTTCAAACTTTTGGAAAATGATTTACCAATCAAAAACCAATTATAAATCAACTATGCATTAATCAAAATACGTCAACCGATCAAACTTTGATTAAAAGAATAAAATTGAAGAATATAGTAAAGTAGAGTAGAAATCACTCAATAAGCATGTAAATAAAGATCAAGACCTCAAAGTTAAAATGAAAATAGCTTGAATCCTTGAATTGAAACTACAAACCTAGCCTTCCATGAAGGAGGCAAACTAACAACAAAGAAATAGGCAAACTAACAACAAATAAATCCTAAGCCTTCCATGTAGGAGGCAACTAACAACAAATAAATCCTAAGCCTTCCATGTAGGAGGCAACTAACAATAAAGAAAACATAAGCCTTCCATGTAGGAGGAAAACTAACAAGAAAGAAAACCTAAGCCTTCCATGAAGGAGGAAAAACTAACTAGAAAGAAAGAAAGAAAGAAAGAAAGAAAGAAAATGGTATTGGAGTTGATCTCCAAAAAATGGTGTGTGTCTCCTCTTGCAAACCCTTCTATTTATAGAGGATTTTTGAGGCATCATCTTTAGAAAGTCACCAACTAGGATATTACTTTTCTACCTTTTTCTTGCTTTCACATGGGCTTTGTTGAAATTGCAAAACACTTTTGAATTTTTGCCACCAATGAGCACAACAATTTTGACTTTCTTGCACCGCAATTTCGGATGTTCACATGTCCGAATTAGAGCTTGACTTCTGAACAAAAGTTGTAGCCCTGGATCTTAGCTGTCCAACAAAGTTGATTTCATCTCAATATGACTTCTATATCTCAAGATATGGCCGGATCTTTGTACACTGTTCAAATTCCACGTCAGCAACACTATCTCATCTTTTGAGATAATTTCGGAGTTCTAAACATCCCATTTAGAATCTGCTCTTGCTTTGTAACTATGGACACGTCTTTAAGCTTTCATTCAAGACAGATTTCATGATTTTTGGATGTCTACAACTCCTATTATGCTCAAAATACTATAATAGTGTCATTTTAATCGGGTAAGCAAAGAAATTCAATTAAACTTCATATGAACCCAAACTCATAAAATATGACAAAGATCACTTAATTGAACATATAAGAAGTCTTAATGAGATAAAAGTGAGAGATAATTATTTATGAAATCTATGCTTATCAAATTCCCCCACACTTATCTTTTGCACGTCTCGGGCAAACTTAAGTTAATGATTGGTGACTATTCATTTTTTTTATTTTTTATTTTTTGAAAGAACATCAAAGTTTTGAGTTGATTTCTCAAGAATTCACAAAATTTCATGAAGTATTATTTCATCACATTTTTGAAATTACTTAGAAAGGCAACTTTAATTTGAAAAACATAGATTGAGAAAGATAAAACCTCACATGATATACTCTGAATCTCTCAAGTGTTTGATTTGGTAAGTGTTTCTCTCAAATTCAATCCATGAAAGATGAACTATCATAGGCTTGCATATCTTCTACTTCTCTACTACTATGTACACATGCGATGCACAAATCAAGAGGTCTTTATTTTGGTTCTAACGGGATTAGAAAGATGAAATGATATATTGAAGAGATACAATGTTAGACCAAGGAAAATGGTGAGGATTGAGAATTGATTGTAAGTGCAAGTGTGAGAAACAGATATCACTTCTTCATTTTTTTTTATTATTTTTTCAATATAATAGTTTATTTATTAATTTATTGCTTTAGTTTTTTTTTTCAACCATGATATTGATGAACACAACAATAATCTCCCCCACACTTATTGAAACACTTATGGTATGATAAATCCAGTATTCCTCACCTTCTATGGTCAGACAAAGTTGTTTTTTTTTTTTTTTGATTTGTGGTGAGCTAAAAAGAAGAAAAGGCTAATCGGCTCAAAGGGCTGATCAAAGGATAAAATTTTATGGTTTGGTTATTTGGCCAAGTGGTTTGTTCAAGAAAAACAGTGCCTCAATCATTTTTGTACAAATCATGTGAAAATGTAGCTTCAAAAAGAATCAATGCAAGTTCTGAAGTAACATATTTCATGGATGAAAATCACACAAGAAAGAAAATAATAATAAGGCTCAAAATCTCACAGGTAATATATTTATCAAATCTAATCTATCCAGTTCAAATATGTGTTGCCAAACTAATTAATCTCGAAATGTAAATCATTTTGCTTCAATTATTTTATGAAATCTAAAGAACAACAAACTTCCACATTCAATTTTTTTTTTATTATTTTTTTTTCATAAGATGTGTATCAAGAGTCAAGTGTAACTCCTTACTCAGCCATCTTACTCAAAGCAAGTTTATGAATCTAACCTAATTTTTTTTTGTTTTTTTTTTTTGGGTTTTTTTTTTTTAATTTTTTTTTTTTTTAGATATCGGACCATCTTTCCCCCAACCTATCCAAGACATTGTCCCCAATGTCTTAGATGGAATTTCATATAACAGGAAAAGAAATGTAAGAAAACCATCAAAGTAAGGAAAAGTTATAACCGAAGAGTGGTATCTGGTTCTCTTTTATCTCTGCCATCCTGATTTGGTTCGTTCACCAGCTGCATTGCTTTATTCTAAAAATGGTGAAAATTTCAAATAAATTGAAAAGACAATGTAAATGACAAACATACCCGCATGAGAATGAACATTAGTTGTGATTGTGGCTCACATCTTCCTCTGGTTTTACGTCCAGTAACGGCTGAAACGCCTTCTAAGAGTCGAGGATGTGCTTCCCATTCAGTTTTCTTGTAAACTGACAAAAGGGTCTTTTAAAGTCAGATTCCCAAGACTATAACATGCTTTTTCCTTATGGAATAGTTTAAACAAATCAAGAATAGTATGCCTAAAAAACAAATTGTTAGAAAGGTTAAAAATTTTATACAAACTCAAAAAATTGTTAGAAAGGTTAAAAATTTTATATAAACTCAAAAAATTGTTAGAAAGGTTAAAAATTTTATACAAACTCCTAAATAAGCCTAGGAAACTAAAATGGTCCCCGGCAACGGCGCCAAATTTTGACACGCTCGTCGTAAACGCGCAAAAATAATTTCTAGATTTCCCCCAAACTATTGGTATAGTATAAGGTGCAACCTAGGTCATCTCCCAAAGACCATTTCATATTCTTAAGCAAATTAGGAGAAAGTTAGAAAAAGGGGATTTTGTAAATATATGATATTAAGTGCGAAATGCAAAATACAGACTGAAATTAATTTGACTTAACAATTATCAACTCAAGGAATTCAGAGACTATTTTCTTAACTAATCATTGATCACTAAAATCATGCATTGTGTTTATCAACCTAGGATCATCTAGAACCCCTACAATGATCCTTGAATTCTCTACTGAGAAACCTCTCAGAATTCAATTGATTATGATCAACAAGATTTAGTAACCACTTAATCTTTCATCTAAACCAATTTTATAATCAGAATTCAGTTGAAGTAAGTAATAAAATGAAAACCTTCAATTAAATTACTTAATTTCTACTCTTCAAACTTTTGGAAAATGATTTACCAATCAAAAACCAATTATAAATCAACTATGCATTAATCAAAATACGTCAACCGATCAAACTTTGATTAAAAGAATAAAATTGAAGAATATAGTAAAGTAGAGTAGAAATCACTCAATAAGCATGTAAATAAAGATCAAGACCTCAAAGTTAAAATGAAAATAGCTTGAATCCTTGAATTGAAACTACAAACCTAGCCTTCCATGAAGGAGGCAAACTAACAACAAAGAAATAGGCAAACTAACAACAAATAAATCCTAAGCCTTCCATGTAGGAGGCAACTAACAACAAATAAATCCTAAGCCTTCCATGTAGGAGGAAACTAACAATAAAGAAAACATAAGCCTTCCATGTAGGAGGCAAACTAACAAGAAAGAAAACCTAAGCCTTCCATGAAGGAGGAAAAACTAACAAGAAAGAAAGAAAGAAAGAAAGAAAGAAAGAAAATGGTATTGGAGTTGATCTCCAAAAAATGGTGTGTGTCTCCTCTTGCAAACCCTTCTATTTATAGAGGATTTTTGAGGCATCATCTTCAGAAAGTCACCAACTAGGATATTACTTTTCTACCTTTTTCTTGCTTTCACATGGGCTTTGTTGAAATTGCAAAACACTTTTGAATTTTTTTCCACCAATGAGCACAACAATTTTGACTTTCTTGCACCGCAATTTCGGATGTTCACATGTCCGAATTAGAGCTTGACTTTTGAACAAAAGTTGTAGCCCTCGATCTTAGCGGTCCAACAAAGTTGATTTCATCTCAATATGACTTCTATATCTCAAGATATGGCCGGATCTTTGTACACTGTTCAAATTCCATGTCAGCAACACTATCTCATCTTTTGAGATAATTTCGGAGTTCTAAACATCCCATTTAGAATCTGCTCTTGCTTTGTAACTATGGACACGTCTTTAAGCTTTCATTCAAGACAGATTTCATGATTTTTGGATGTCTACAACTCCTATTATGCTCAAAATACTATAATAGTGTCATTTTAATCGGGTAAGCAAAGAAATTCAATTAAACTTCATATGAACCCAAACTCATAAAATATGACAAAGATCACTTAATTGAACATATAAGAAGTCTTAATGAGATAAAAGTGAGAGATAATTATTTATGAAATCTATGCTTATCACTACTTGAGAAAAACGCGGAGGGACCCACAGGCACTGAGGCACCTGGGGCAGCCAATACATCTATGCCTCTTCAGACTGTCACCGAACAAGATTGGCCGTATGGCCTACCACCTGGCTATGAACCTCCTCATGGGTCTCAAGGGACCTTGGCTGGCGAAAAGGATAATGCAATACCGCTCCACATAAACCTTACTTCCCACCAGCCTCACCCAAACTTTCCTGCTGGACCTCCACACCCGAACCTTAACATTCACAACCCTCATACCCATCCACCAACTTACCTGCCTCCCGCTAATGCAACTGGCTATCAACCACACTCACACCCAGCCTACGTAAACACGCATCCCTACCCTTATAACACAAACACTTCTTCTGCTTTCCCTACACATACAAACCCATCTTTCCCTCCTCACATTAATCCATCAACTACATATCCATATAATGTCCACCCCGACTATACTCATATGAACACGACTGCCACAGAAGACCCTACATACTCTGTTCCAGTTGCTATTCATCCAGTAAACCCCCACCAACCACATCCCTACGGTCATGCTGCAAGACCCAGGGAACCTTATGCTTTACCCCATCATGCCAGCCGGCCTTTAAATGAGCCATGGCCAAGAATAGCGGACCAAGAAGCCCTTCTTGGAGGGATATGGATGTATCTAGAAGAGAGGGTTAGGGCTATCGAGGGAGGGGATATGGAATAGTCGAGGCTTCTGAGCTCTGCCTCGTACCGGACGTCATCATACCTCCGAAATTCAAGACTCCGGAATTTGATAAATACTGAGGGGTTGGCTGTCCAAGAAGCCACCTAACGATGTATTGCAGAAAAATGGCCTCTCATTCACACAACGACAAGCTGCTTATTCACTGTTTCCAAGACAGTTTGACAGGGGCAGCGGCCAGCTGGTATACCCAGCTTGAGAGGACCTATATCCGTTCGTGGAAGGACTTAGCTGATGCCTTC
Source organism: Canavalia gladiata (assembly GCA_037954105.1). NCBI lineage: Eukaryota > Viridiplantae > Streptophyta > Magnoliopsida > Fabales > Fabaceae > Canavalia > Canavalia gladiata. The sequence goes on along the minus strand of CM075663.1, from coordinate 1,825,120 downwards.
CTAAGGCAATACAAGTACAACATTGAGATGACACCTGATAGGACTCAACTGCAAAACATGGTCAAGAAAGAAAATGAGTCCTTCAAAGAATACGCTCAGCGATGGAGGGAGCTAGCTGCTCAAGTCCAGCCATCCCTGCTGGAGCGAGAGATGATTAGCACATTCATGAAGACGCTCCCCGCACCCTACTATGATAAGATGGTAGGCAGTGTCTCTGCTAACTTCTCAGACATGGTACTGGTAGGAGAGCGCGTAGAAAGTGGTCTACGCCGAGGAAGAATTATACATAACGCCGTCGGCAACGTGAGCACGAAAAAACCGACAAATAACACGTGGAAGAAAAAGGAGGCTGAGACCCACTATGTCTCCTCAGATCCAAACCGACCAACTTCCGCACAACCTATGTATCAATCAACCACAACCCCACCTAACTACCAAACACCCTACCAATCACAATATCCCACACACCCGCATATGGTAGCCTCGGCCCAACCTGCTCACCAACCATCCTACAATCCACCTACCCAGTTCCATCCAAACACCACCATCACGGTTCCATCACCTCAAACCTTCCCTCAACAACAACCCTCTATGCCATGGAACCAAAACACTAACCTACCTCAATCAAAAACCAACAATAACCCAAGGAAAGTAGTTGATAAGCATAGATTTCATAAATAATTATCTCTCACTTTTATCTCATTAAGACTTCTTATATGTTCAATTAAGTGATCTTTGTCACATTTTATGAGTTTGGGTTCATATGAAGTTTAATTGAATTTCTTTGCTTACCCGATTAAAATGGCACTATTATAGTATTTTGAGCATAATAGGAGTTGTAGACATCCAAAAATCATGAAATCTGTCTTGAATGAAAGCTTAAAGAAGTGTCCATAGTTAAAAAGCAAGAGCAGATTCTAAATGGGATGTTTAGGACTCCGAAATTATCTCAAAAGATGAGATAGTGTTGCTGACGTGGAATTTGAACAGTGTGCAAAGATCCAGCCATATCTTGAGATATAGAAGTCATATTGAGATGAAATCAACTTTGTTGGACAGCTAAGATCCAGGGCTACAACTTTTGTTCAGAAGTCAAGCTCTAATTCGGACATGTGAACATCCAAAATTGCGGTGCAAGAAAGTCAAAATTGTTGTGCTCATTGGTGGCAAAAATTCAAAAGTGTTTTGCAATTTCAACAAAGCCCATGTGAAAGCAAGAAAAGGGTAGAAAAGTAATATCCTAGTTGGTGACTTTCTGAAGATGATGCCTCAAAAATCCTCTATAAATAGAAGGGTTTGCAAGAGGAGACACACACCATTTTGGAGATTAACTCCAATACCATTTTCTTTCTTTCTTTCTCTCTTTCTTTCTTTCTTGTTAGTTTTGCCTCCTTCATGGAAGGCTTATGTTTTCTTTCTTGTTAGTTTGCCTCCTACATGGAAGGCTTATGTTTTCTTTATTGTTAGTTGCCTCCTACATGGAAGGCTTAGGATTTATTTGTTGTTAGTTGCCTCCTACATGGAAGGCTTAGGATTTATTTGTTGTTAGTTTGCCTCTTTCTTTGTTGTTAGTTTGCCTCCTTCATGGAAGGCTAGGTTCGTAGTTTCAATTCAAGGATTCAAGCTATTTTCATTTTAACTTTGAGGTCTTGATCTTTATTTACATGCTTATTGAGTGATTTCTACTCTACTTTACTATATTCTTCAATTTTATTCTTTTAATCAAAGTTTGATCGGTTGACGTATTTTGATTAATGTATAATTGATTTATAATTGGTTTTTGATTGGTAAATCATTTTCCAAAAGTTTGAAGAGTAGAAATTAAGTAATTGAATTGAAGGTTTTCATTTTATTACTTACTTCAACTGAATTCTGATTGTGAAATTGGTTTAGATAAAAGATTAAGTGGTTACTAAATCTTGTTGATCATAATCAATTAAATTCTGAGAGGTTTCTCAGTAGAGAATTCAAGGATCATTCTAGGGGTTCCAGATGATCCTAGGTTGATAAACACAATGCATGATTTTAGTGATCAATGATTAGTTAAGAAAATAGCCTCTGAATTCCTTGAGTTGATAATTGTTAAGTGAAATTAATTTCATTCTGTATTTTACATTTAGAACTCAATATCAATCTTTACAAAATCCCCCTGTTCTAATTTTCTCCTAATTTGCTTAAGAATATGAAATGGTCTTTGGGAGATGACCTAGGTTGCACCTTATACTATACCAATAGTTTGGGGGAAATCTAGAAATTATTTTTGCGCGTTTGCGACGAGCGTGTCAGTAGTGCAATTTGATCCGATCCCGATGAGTTACTCAGAGTTACTGCCCCGTTTGATTTAAAACTCTTTGGTGGCACTGGTTCCTATGAAGCCGTTAGAACCCCCATATCCAAAATGGTATAATCCGGAGGCCAAGTGTGATTATCATGCCGGAACAGTGGGGCATTCTACTGAAAACTGTCTGGCCCTAAAACATAGGGTCCAGAAGTTGATTAATGCTAAATGGCTCAATTTTGAAAAGGATGCTCCTAGTGTGGGGAGCAACCCACTGCCAAACCATGGGGGAGCCGGACCCTCGGTAAATTGCATTGAAATTGAAGAGGAAGTGGACATGGTCGATGAATCCTTCCCAGGGCATCCTAAACCCCTGGTTATCCGCTACACCGAGCCGTCGGTCTCACCGACGCCCAACGGGATGAGACCTGTTACAATAAAAGTTCCGAGACCCTTCCAGTACCACAGCAACAAGGAGGTGCCTTGGAAATATGATGTGGAGGTACTTGGAGGAAAGATTGAAAATGATACGTTGGAGAGCTCTTCACCTGACGTAACCAACATAGTCGGAATAGGAGGAGTGACCAGGAGCGGTCGCATCTACGCTCCTGCCGAAGATGCGAGAAGGCAGCCGGCCATTCAAGAAAAGGAGAGTCAGGCTAGAATGGAGCCTGAAATTGCTGTCAAAGAGGTGGAGAAGGAATTAAAGAAGGCCGTCTCAGATGAAGAGGCCTGTGAGTTCCTAAAACTAATAAGGCAAAACGAGTATACAGTAATAGAGCAACTGAACCGTATACCCGCTAAAATCTCACTACTTGCCTTAATGATGAACTCGGAGCCCCATTGGAAGGTGCTACTAAAGATTCTGAATGAAGCCCATGTAGTCCACAACATCTCAGTGGACAAATTCGAGGGAATAGCCAACAACTTGACCGCCAACAACTTCATAACCTTCGCCGATGGCGAGATTCCTGATGAAGGGGCCGGACACAACAGGGCATTACATATCTCAGTAAAGTGTATGGACCATATCTTGGCCAGAGTGCTGATAGATAATGGCTCCTCATTAAATGTAATGCCTCAGCTTACCTTGTCGAAACTGCCACATGTCCCTCTCAAGCCGAGCTCCATGGTGGTTAGGGCTTTCGACGGATCGAGAAGGGAGGTAATGGGTGAAGTAGAACTACCGGTCCAAATCGGCCCAGTTACCTTCAACATAACCTTCCAGATTATGGACATCCAGCGGGCTTATAGCTGCTTGTTGGGTAGACCTTGGATCCACGCTGCTAAGGCAGTACCATCCACCCTGCATCAGAAATTAAAATTCATTCTTGACGATAGACTAATCATCGTCTCGGCAGAAGAGGATTACTTGGTCAGTAAACCCACCAATCCTCCCTATATTGAGGCAGCAAAAGAGGCTCTGGAGACTCAATTCCAAGCCTTGGAAATCGCCAATGTCACCACTATAAAGGAAGGAGAGGTGGTCGACCATAAGCAGCCCCCTAAGGCTTTAATGATGATGGCCCGAGTGATACTAAAGAATGGGTTCAAGCCAGGTGACAAACTGGGGCAAAATAAAGGCGGCTTATCTCGGCCATTGCTAATGGAAAAGAATAGACGGCGATATGGGTTGGGATATCAACCCACTGAGGAGGATAAGGCAGTAAGACCCCGTTATAACAAGGTCCCTCTGTGCCACATATCACAAAGTTTCCGAAGTGCCGGCTTCGAAGACTCAAGCATGGTTGCAGTCATAGACGAGAAAGGGACGTTGACTCTTGAAGATTTGGTGATGCCCTGTCCCCCTGGACGAGAACTGACCAATTGGGAAATCTTCGATCTACCTCTAACTTTTGGTTCAGTGCAAACGTAATTCTGTAATTGTCATGACAAAATTTTATACATAAACATTTTGTACATATTTCTGATAAGTAATAAATACAATTGCATTATCCAAAAATATTCTCTCTTCTACTCCTCAATATATTTCCTCCTGTCAAATATATATATATATATATATATATATATATCTTATTTCTTCTTCTCATACCCAACACACAGATCCGATCTGAAACCGCCTTGCGACGATAATGCTAGTATTGTATTAGGCGATTTTGACTATATTGACGACCTGGCCGACGAAGAGGCAGGATTTGAATGCGAACCCACAGACGAAATGTTGAGATTGGTGGAACGCGAATCTAAAACAATTGAACCTCATCAAGAACCCGTGGATTTAATCAATTTGGGGACCGAAGAAAATAAAAGAGAAGTCAAGATAGGCACGCTTATCACCGGAGACAATCGTGAGCGGTTGATCTCACTCTTACGAGACTATAGTGATATCTTCGCTTGGTCTTATCAAGACATGCCAGGCCTAGATACTTCTATAGTAGAGCAAAAGCTGCCTATGAAATCTGGATATACACCAGTCAAACAAAAGCTGAGAAGGATGAAACCGGAAATGTCACTAAAAATCCAGGAAGAAGTAAGGAAGCAGTTTGACGCCGACTTCTTGGTTGTTGCAAATTACCCCGAGTGGGTCGCTAACATAGTACCGGTCCCCAAGAAAGATGGCAAGGTCCGGATATGCGTAGACTACAGGGATCTCAACCGAGCCAGCCCGAATGATGACTTCCGACTACCTCACATCGATGTGCTGGTTGATAATACTGCGCAGTTCTCCTACTTTTCATTCATGGACGGTTTCTCAGGCTACAATCAGATTAAGATGACCGAAGATGACAGAGAAAAGACCACCTTTATTACGGCCTGGGGAACCTTTTGTTACAAAGTCATGCCCTTCGGACTGAAAAATGCCGGGGCAACCTATCAAAGGGCCATGGTAACACTGTTCCATGACATGATTCACAAGGAGATAGAAGTCTACGTGGATGATATGATTGCCAAATCCCGGACAGAAGATGACCATCTCACAGATCTGAAAAAGTTGTTTGAGAGGCTCAGAAAATTCAAGCTGCGGTTGAACCCGGCTAAATGCACCTTTGGGGTCAGGTCAGGAAAGCTGCTGGGTTTCATTGTCAACGTGAAAGGCATTGAAGTTGACCCTGACAAAGCCCGTGCAATTATAGACATGCCAGCTCCAAGAACGGAAAAGGAGATCCGAGGATTCCTAGGAAGACTCAACTATATCTCCCGGTTCATTTTTCAGTTGACAGCTACATGCGAGCCGATCTTTAAGCTATTGCGCAAGAATCAACCCATGAGTTGTGATGAGGATTGCCAAGAAGCTTTTTAAAAAATCAAATCATACTTATAGAACCCACCGGTCTTGGTACCGCTAGTTGCCGGGAGACCCTTGATCTTATATCTAACTGTAACAAACCAATCGATGGGTTGTGTGCTCGGTCAACACGACGAATCCGGGAGAAAGGAGCGGACAATATACTACCTAAGCAAGAAGTTCACCAGCGGAGAAGCTAGATACTCTCTCTTAGAACGAACCTGCTGCGCTCTGGCATGGGAGGCACACCGACTAAGACAATATATGCTAAGTCACACCACATGGTCGATATCCAGGATGGATCCGATCAAGTACATATTTGAGAAACCTGCATTATCAGGACGGATTACCAAGTGGCAAATGGTGCTTTCGGAATATGATATCCTGTATGTGACACAGAAATCTGTCAAAGGCAGTGCACTCACAGAATATTTAGCCCAACAACCGCTAGAAGACTACCAGGCCATGCAGCCGGAATTCCTTGATGAGGATCTAATGGCAATCTTTGGTGAAAAAGAAAAGATAGAAGAACAGAAATGGACAATGTTGTTCGACGGTGCATCCAATATGATGGGCCACGGTATAGGAGTTATACTGATTTCTCCAGAAAGACAGTTGATAAGCATAGATTTCATAAATAATTATCTCTCACTTTTATCTCATTAAGACTTCTTATATGTTCAATTAAGTGATCTTTGTCATATTTTATGAGTTTGGGTTCATATGAAGTTTAATTGAATTTCTTTGCTTACCCGATTAAAATGACACTATTATAGTATTTTGAGCATAATAGGAGTTGTAGACATCCAAAAATCATGAAATCTATCTTGAATGAAAGCTTAAAGAAGTGTCCATAGTTACAAAGCAAGATCAGATTCTAAATGGGATGTTTAGGACTCCGAAATTATCTCAAAAGATGAGATAGTGTTGCTGACGTGGAATTTGAACAGTGTGCAAAGATCCAGCCATATCTTGAGATATAGAAGTCATATTGAGATGAAATCAACTTTGTTGGACAGCTAAGATCCAGGGCTACAACTTTTGTTCAGAAGTCAAGCTCTAATTCGGACATGTGAACATCCGAAATGGCGGTGCAAGAAAGTCAAAATTGTTGTGCTCATTGGTGGCAAAAATTCAAAAGTGTTTTGCAATTTCAACAAAGCCCATGTGAAAGCAAGAAAAGGGTAGAAAAGTAATATCCTAGTTGGTGACTTTCTGAAGATGATGCCTCAAAAATCCTCTATAAATACAAGGGTTTGCAAGAGGAGACACACACCAATTTTGGAGATCAACTCCAATACCATCTTCTTTCTTTCTTTCTTTCTTCCTTTCTTTCTTGTTAGTTTTGCCTCCTTCATGGAAGGCTTATGTTTTCTTTCTTGTTAGTTTGCCTCCTACATGGAAGGCTTAGTTTTTCTTTATTGTTAGTTGCCTCCTACATGGAAGGCTTAGGATTTATTTCTTGTTAGTTTTGCCTCCTACATGGAAGGCTTAGGATTTATTTGTTGTTAATTTGCCTCTTTCTTTGTTGTTAATTTGCCTCCTTCATGGAAGGCTAGGTTTGTAGTTTCAATTCGAGGATTCAAGCTATTTTCATTTTAACTTTGAGGTCTTGATCTTTATTTACATGCTTATTAAGTGGTTTCTACTCTACTTCACTATATTCTTCAATTTTATTCTTTAATCAAAGTTTGATCGGTTGACGTATTTTGATTAATGCATGATTGATTTATAATTGGTTTTTGATTGGTAAATCACTTTCCAAAAGTTTGAAGAGTAGAAATTAAGTAATTTAATTGAAGGTTTTCATTTTATTACTTACTTCAACTGAATTCTGATTGTGAAATTGGTTTAGATAAAAGATTAAGTGGTTACTAAATCTTGTTGATCATAATCAATTAAATTCTGAGAGGTTTCTCAGTAGAGAATTCAAGGATCATTGTAGGGGTTCCAGATGATCCTAGGTTGATAAACACAATGCATGATTTTAGTGATCAATGATTAGTTAAGAAAATAGCCTCTGAATTCCTTGAGTTGATTATTGTTAAGTCAAATAAATTTCATTCTGTATTTTGCATTTAGAACTTCATATCAAATCTTTCCAAAATCCCCTTGTTCTAACCTTCTCCTTATTTGCTTAAGAATCTGAAATGGTCTTTGGGAGATGACCTAGGTTGCACCTTATACTATACCAATAGTTTGGGGGAAATCTAGAAATTATTTTTGCGCGTTTACGACGAGCGTGTCAACAGTATATACCTATCACCGCCCGACTAGCCTTCGATTGCACGAATAATATGGCGGAGTATGAAGCTTGTATCTTAGGGATTCAAGCCACAATCAAAGCTAAAGTGAAACGCCTAGAGGTCTTTGGTGACTCAGCCTTGGTCATCCACCAGGTCAGGGGAGAATGGGAGACCAAAGACGCAAAGTTAGTGCCGTACCAGGCCCGTCTCCAGGAACTGCTAGAATACTTTGAGGAGATCACCTTCTCGCATATACTGCGGGAAGATAATCAACTAGCTGATGCCCTAGCCACCTTGTCCTCTATGTTTGAAATTGGACAAGAAGAGGATATGCCTTTCATCCACATCCAACATCGCTCCAGACCGGCATTTTGTCAAACAGTAGAGGTGGAACCAGATGGAAAACCATGGTATCATGACATCCGTCAGTTCTTGAAGAATAAAGAATACCCTGCCGATGCGTCTGAAAACGACAAGAGGACCTTACGGAGGTTGGCCGCAGGTTTCTTCCTCAATGGAGAAGTCCTGTACAAAAGGAATCACGACATGGTTCTGCTCAGATGTGTAGACGCAGCGGAAGCTGATAAGATTCTCACAGAAGTTCACGAAGGGTCCTTTGGTGCCCATGCCAACGGATATGCCATGGCAAGAAAAATCCTCAGAGCTGGATATTATTGGTTGACCATGGAAGCTAACTGTTTCAAACACGTCAAAATCTGCCAAACGTGTCAGGTATACGCAGACAACATCCATCTGCCATCAACATCGTTGAACGTGTTGTCCTCGCCATGGCCGTTCGCCATGTGGGGAATAGATGTCATTGGCCCAATAGAGCCCAAGGCGTCCAACGGACACCGCTTCATATTAGTCGCCGTTGACTATTTCACCAAATGGGTCGAAGCCGCCTCATATGCTAGTGTGACTCGTAATGTGGTAGTCAGATTCATGAAGAGAGAGCTGATTTGCCGATATGGATTACCCAGTAAACTCATCACAGACAATGGGTCGAATCTTAACAATAAGATGATGTCAGAATTATGCGACCAGTTCAAGATCCAACATCACAACTCATCCCCATACTGACCAAAGACGAATGGAGCGGTCGAAGCGGCCAACAAGAATATCAAGAAGATAATCCAGAAAATGGTTCTCTCACACAGAGAATGGCATGAAATGCTCCCGTATGCATTACATGCATACCGGACCTCTGTCCGCACATCTACTGGGGCAACGCCATTCTCACTAGTATATGGAATGGAGGTCGTACTCCCAATCGAGGTCGAAATCCCCTCATTGAGAGTCCTGATGGATGCTAAATTGGAAGAAGCCGAATGGGTCCAGGCTCGGATGGATCAGCTTAACCTAATTGAAGAGAAGAGGTTGACAGCAATATGCCATGGCCAATTGTACCAAAGACGAATGAAGAGAGCATTCGATAAGAAGATCCATCCTCGGGAATTTCAAGAAGGAGATTTGGTGATCAAAAAGCTATTGCCTATGCAAAAAGCACTACAAGGGAAATGGTCTCCGAATTACCATGGACCTTATGTAGTTAAGAAGGCTTTCTCCGGAGGCGCCTTGATCTTGGCCGACATGGATGGGAAAGACTTGCCTAACCCTGTCAATTCGAATGCAGTCAAGAAATATTACGCTTAGAAAGAAAAGCCCGCTAGGTCAATCATCAAAAAGACCTAGGCAAAAGTTAGGGCGATACAAGAAAGAAAAACCCGCTAGGTCAATCATAAAAAAGACTTAGGCAAAAGTTAGGGCGATACAAGAAAAAAGCCCGCTGGGTCAACCATCAAAAAGACCTAGGCAAAAGTTAGGGCGATACAAGAAAGAAAAACCCGCTAGGTCAATCATCAAAAAGACTTAGGCAAAAGTTAGGGCGATACAAGGAAAAAGACCGTTGGGTCGACCATCAAAAACACCTAGGCAAAAGTTAGGGCGATACTGATAAGCATAGATTTCATAAATAATTATCTCTCACTTTTATCTCATTAAGACTTCTTATATGTTCAATTAAGTGATCTTTGTCATATTTTATGAGTTTGGGTTCATATGAAGTTTAATTGAATTTCTTTGCTTACCCGATTAAAATGACACTATTATAGTATTTTGAGCATAATAGGAGTTGTAGACATCCAACAATCATGAAATCTGTCTTGAATGAAAGCTTAAAGAAGTGTCCATAGTTACAAAGCAAGAGCAGATTCTAAATGGGATGTTTAGGACTCCGAAATTATCTCAAAAGATGAGATAGTGTTGCTGACGTGGAATTTGAACAGTGTGCAAAGATCCGGCCATATCTTGAGATATAGAAGTCATATTGAGATGAAATCAACTTTGTTGGACAGCTAAGATCCAGGGATACAACCTTTGTTCAGAAGTCAAGCTCTAATTCGGACATGTGAACATCCGAAATTGCGGTGCAAGAAAGTCAAAATTGTTGTGCTCATTGGTGGCAAAAATTCAAAAGTGTTTTGCAATTTCAATAAAGCCCATGTGAAAGCAAGAAAAGGGTAGAAAAGTAATATCCTAGTTGGTGACTTTCTGAAGATGATGCCTCAAAAATCCTCTATAAATAGAAGGGTTTGCAAGAGGAGACACACACCAATTTTGGAGATTAACTCCAATACCATTTTCTTTGTTTCTTTCTCTCTTTCTTTCTTTGTTGTTAGTTGCCTCCTACATGGAAGGCTTATGTTTTCTTTATTGTTAGTTGCCTCCTACATGGAAGGCTTAGGATTTATTTGTTGTTAGTTGCCTCCTACATGGAAGACTTAGGATTTATTTGTTGTTAGTTTGCCTCTTTCTTTGTTGTTAGTTTGCCTCCTTCATGGAAGGCTAGGTTTGTAGTTTCAATTCAAGGATTCAAGCTATTTTCATTTTAACTTTGAGGTCTTGATCTTTATTTACATGCTTATTGAGTGATTTCTACTCTACTTTACTATATTCTTCAATTTTATTCTTTTAATCAAAGTTTGATCGGTTGACGTATTTTGATTAATGTATAATTGATTTATAATTGGTTTTTGATTGGTAAATCATTTTCCAAAAGTTTGAAGAGTAGAAATTAAGTAATTGAATTGAAGGTTTTCATTTTATTACTTACTTCAACTGAATTCTGATTGTGAAATTGGTTTAGATAAAAGATTAAGTGGTTACTGAATCTTGTTGATCGTAATCAATTAAATTCTGAGAGGTTTCTCAGTAGAGAATTCAAGGATCATTCTAGGGGTTTCAGATGATCCTAGGTTGATAAACACAATGCATGATTTTAGTGATCAATGATTAGTTATGAAAATAGCCTCTGAATTCCTTGAGTTGATAATTGTTAAGTGAAATTAATTTCATTCTGTATTTTGTATTTAGCATTTGATATCACATCTTTACAAAAACCCCCTTGTTCTAATTTTCTCCTTATTTGCTTAAGAATCTGAAATGGTCTTTGGGAGATGACCTAGGTTGCACCTTATACTATACCAATAGTTTGGGGGAAATCTAGAAATTATTTTTACGCGTTTACGACGAGCGTGTCAGATACAAGAAAGAAAAGCCCGCTAGGTCAATCATAAAAAAGACCCAGGCAAAAGTTAGGGCAATACAAGAAAGAAAAACCCGCTAGGTCCACCATCATCATTGACCTAGGCAAAAGTCAGGGCAATTTAAGTAAGAGGCATCTTAAACCGAAAACCCGAAAGGGCGGTTTAAACAAAAAACGGCATCGACAAAACAAAATTCGTCCCTCCTGATTAGAGAGGATAAGAAAGGGTAACAGGCAGTCTCCATCTACACTGGGGCAAACTCATGCTAGGGCAGAAATGGGCAGATATCCATGGTTCTAGTGAAAGGTTCAAGACCGGTCTGGGGCAAGCTGAATAAACTGGGGCAAAAATTTTGGCTTTTCAGAAGCTGGGATGGCAATGCACGAAGAGATCGCCAAAATACAATACTAGCACTAATCGTCTCGAAGACATCACCGCCAACCAAAACTATTTCACCAGACGCCTCGTCGCAAAAACACCCTATGTCCTTTTGACTATCTTGTTAATTCCCCATCACATGCAACTGTATTTTCTCCTGTCAAAATGTATATGCAGAATGTAATCACTCATTTTTAATGACAATTGCTGATTACTAACACTGTACTAAAGTAAAAGTTACATCAAAATTTTTGTAATGACAAGTTCTTTTGAACAGAAAATCTTACTAAAGCAGCGCATGCAACAGATATGCCTCTCAAAGTAATCAAAAAAACAAACAATTTATAGGATGCAGCTCACTCTGAAGGATATGATCGGTGCTAGAAGAAAGCCAGGGAGTTAGAGTCTGCAAACAAAATCATGAGGTTTGTCCCACTCACTGGCCTATGTTGTCAGGCCATAGCATTGCATCCTTGCATTTCTGCTCACTAGCCTATATTGTCAGGCCAAAGCATTGCATCCTTGCCTTCTTGCTCACTGGCCTATGTTGTCAGGCCATAGCATTGCATCCTTGCATTCGTGCTCACTGGCCTATGTTGTCAGGCCAAAGCATTGCATTTTTTCATTCTTGCTCACTGGCCTATGTTGTCAGGCCATAGCATTGCATCCTTGCATTCTTGCTCACTGGCCTATGTTGTCAGGCCAAAGCATTGCATTTTTTCATTCTTGCTCACTGGCCTATGTTGTCAGGCCATAGCATTGCATCCTTGCCTTCTTGCTCACTGGCCTATGTTGTCAGGCCATAGCATTGCATCCTTGCATTTGTGCTCACTGGCCTATGTTGTTAGGCCAAAGCATTGCATTTTTTCATTCTTGCTCACTGGCCTATGTTATCAGGCCATAGCATTGTATCCTTTCATTCTTGCTCACTGGCCTATATTGTCAGGCCAAAGCATTGCATCCTCGCATTCCTGCTCACTGGCCTATGTTGTCAGGCCATAGCATTGCATCCTTGCATTCGTGCTCACTGGCCTATGTTGTTAGGCCAAAGCATTGCATTTTTTCATTCTTGCTCACTGGCCTTTTTTGTCAGGCCATAACATTGCATCCTTGCATTCTTGCTCACTGACCTATATTGTCAGGCCAAAGCATTGCATCCTTCATTTATGCTTTTAGGCCTATGTTGTCAGGCCGCTATAGCTTAGATTTACTGCTTTCAGGCCTATGTTGTCAGGCCGCTGTAGTTTAGATTTACTGCTTTCAGGCCTATGTTGTCAGGCCACCTTGTAGTTTAGATTTACTGCTTTCAGGCCTATGTTGTCAGGCACCTGTAGTTTAGATTTATTGCTTTCAGGCCTATGTTGTCAGGCCGCTATAGCTTAGATTTACTGCTTTCAGGCCTATGTTGTCAAGCCGCTGTAGTTTAGATTTACTGCTTTTAGGCCTATGTTTTCAGGCCGCTGTAGTTTAGATTTACTGCTTTCAGGCCTATGTTGTCTGGCCACCCTGTAGTTTAGATTTACTGCTTTCAGGCCTATGTTGTCAGGCCGCTGTAGTTTAGATTTACTGCTTTCAGGCCTATGTTGTCAGGCCGCTGTAGTTTAGATTTACTGCTTTCAGGCCTATGTTGTCAGGCCGCTATAGTTTAGATTTACTGCTTTCAGGTCTATGTTGTCAAGCCGCTATAGCTTAGATTTACTGCTTTCAGGCCTATGTTGTCAGGCCGCTGTAGTTTAGATTTACTGCTTTCAGGCGTATGTTGTCAGACCACCCTGTAGTTTAGATTTACTGCTTTCATGCGTATATTGTCAGGCCGCTGTAGTTTAGATTTACTACTTTCAGGCCTATGTTGTCAGGCCGCTGTAGTTTAGATTTACTGCTTTCAGGCCTATGTTGTCAGGCCGCCATAGTTTAGATTTATTGTTTTCAGGCCTATGTTGTCAGGCCGCCATGTAGTTTAGATTTACTGCTTTCAGGCCTATATTGTCAGGCCGCCATGTAGCTTAGATTTACTGCTTTCAGGCCTATGTTGTTTGGCCGCCATGTAGTTTAGGTTTACTGCTTTCAGGCCTATGTTGTCAGGCCGTTGTAGTTTAGATTTATTGCTTTCAGACCTATATTGTCAGGCCGATGTAGTTTAGATTTATTGCTTTCAGGCCTATATTGTCAGGCCGCTGTAGTTTAGATTTATTGCTTTCAGGCCTATGTTGTCAGGCCACCCTGTAGTTTAGACTTACTACTTTCAGGCCTATGTTGTCAGGCCACCATATAGTTCAGATGTACTGCTTTTAGGCCTATGTTGTCAGGCCCCATACTTTAGCTTATAACTTCAGCATCATGAAAAGTCAAACCTTGTATGAGTCACACATAGCCCCTGTAACCCTAGGGACATGGTGATTCAGAGGTTGGTACGACGCTCTCCTCGGACATAGTCTGTTTACGTCTTTACCCATTTCTTACCATGATAATACAGAAAATATTTCTTGTATTATCTGATAAGAAAATGAATAAATAGGGGCAAACAGTAAACACCCAATTATGTCCGAGACCCATTTTAAGGTGATTAATGTATAAAAGAAATTCAAAATGAATTAGAATTATAATTAAAGAAAAAATTTAAATTCAAAACTAATACAAAATTAAAATCTAAAGAAAAAAAAACAGACAAACATTTAAACAAACAAAATAATAAAAATAAAACCTGGAAATTATAATTTAGAAAAATAAAACAGAAAAGATAAAACCAATTGAAGAAATTAAAAATATTTTTGCCAAAATCAGAAATAGCAAAAATCTAAAAAAATATATATAATAAATATACAAAAGAAAATATAATAATAATCAAAAATCAAAAAGAAAACAAAAAATCATCAAAACAAGTTACGACAAAAACAAAAACAAGGGATTAAATACACCAAAATAAGGGGAAAAAAATCAGAAAAAAAGGGCATATAAAAAGCCGCGTGACGAAGATAGAGGGGTTATATTTTTGAAGAAAAGAGGGGAGCGTTAAGGAAAAAGAAACAGGGCTCAAAATTCTCTCGATTGCTTGGCTTTAGAGAAAATCAGGAAGAAGAACAGAGCTGGGAGGAGGAGCCTCTTGAAGTGGCAGCTTCTTCTGCAAGCTACCGGGTAGGTATTCGAACGCTCGGTTATGCTTAGGATTTCGTTGACAGGAATCTTGAACCAGTTTTTCTTGTGATTGTTTATATCAATTTGTATCATCAAAATCTTGAGCGTGATTAGTTGCATGGAATGACCCCGATGATCTGTAGAACTTCATTATCATTCACAGCAAGAGTCTTAGGGTAATATGGTCTTGCTAAACCAAGAACATAAAAAATTTGATTAAAATTTATTCCATGTTAGCCTTCTTCAAGCATGGCTCATGGGGTAGCTAATGATTCGACCCTCCCAGTTTGAGTCCAAGATTGGTGGTATAAGGAGATTGTGAAAACCCTGCATATCACTCTGTTTTGGTCGAACCTTGTGTACTGTGAGAATTACCAATCGCTCCCATCTTGAACTTCCACCCCGAGGGCGTGCCCTGCGTAAGGGTAAGACCAATAATCATTGGGGGGACCTTATCTTGGTCCAGAATGGCATGTCAGTCTATCAGGGGGATCAGAGAACAAAGGAGCATTTGCCAGGTCCTCTTCTTTCGTTCCCACACCCATCTTCTTTCCCTGCGGCACCAATCCAACAACCTTCCTAGGATCATCTAAAGATAGTTTGATAGCCCTCATGTCTACGTGATCTTCTTCGTCCCTGTACACCCATAGTCTTCACTCCTAGGAGGTCCGATCTAGATCCCCTGCCATGTGGTATAGTCACCCCCTCAAAGGGAGTCAAGATGGAATTAAGGGGTAGTCCAACGTTGAATTGGAGAGGCGTGACTAGAGTCTCGTCCTTTCGCACGGGAACCCCCTAAAAGTAGCCTTGCTAAAGACTGACTAAGATGGCTTTTTACCTTGTTTCAAAGCATTGCTAGATCAGCTCATAGCATCCCACATCCCCTGTATGCGAGTCGGTGAGTATAATCATAAGCGTATATCATAATATGTAAGAGGTAAAAACTCGTGACCTTAGGAGACGAGCCAAAATAGGGCATGCAAATATAGGTGGCAAACGCGAATCTGCAGGAAAACCTTGTAAAGGATGGATAATCCCGAGAGAAATCATCTCAGATGCTTAAACCTCACTCGAACAAGGTGAGGATCTTCTGGCACGAAGTGAGTAATTGTGTTTTCCGATACCCTGGTCAGCAGGAGTCTCTAACGGGCAAGACAGAAGTGTGACTCTTGGTACCCATTATAAACATCATAACCCCGGTCCCGTGCCCTGTAATATACTTATTTTAACACAAGCAATCCCCCCACGAATCTCCCCCTAAATATGCTGTGTTGGATAAGGAACATGCACCCATCGTAGGGTGATTTCGAGGGCCAAACTATCACATCCTGGAACGGGGTGGCTTTAGCAAATGCCTCAGGCCTGCATTTGCCATATTAGACGTGGCCATGCATGACCAAATAGCTCGGGGAGAAGGAGAAGACCGGTGGCCACACTAGGTCCCTCGATGCAGTCGCGCCTCACCATATAACTGGACTCCCCGACCTGGTAGCATAAACCCCAGATTGTAACTCTGCATAAAGAAGTATCCACTACAGCTATTAGTCTCATCTCACTGCCCATGCTAACAAGATCAGAGAAACCCTTACTTACCATATCCTAGGCACAACTAACATAGCTTCTGTAAGGCCAACAACGATAGCCCATCATGCAAGCCTGAGCGGTTAGGAGGCAATTCCCGGCCGTCGGAGCTTTCATTATTCGGGCCATAGGTTAATCCGAGCACGAAAGGACCCCATATGAAATAATGTACCCCTTGAATGATGAACACAGAGTGCTACGAGGTTTTTCAAGGGCTGGGCCAAGCCAGCATCATGCAGATATCACATGCACGAATGGTAAGAATAAAAGGAGAAGTGGGGCCCGCCAAATGGGCCATGTATGAAATAGAGGGGGCAATCCATCCTTACATATATAAAATGTGCCCAAACACAACTTATGGAATGAATATTCGACGCAGTGGTGGACGTGTTGGCTATTAAAATCGATGGCCTGCCTTCGAATCTTGCGAGGTTTTTTTCTCCTCTAGGATTACTTTGCAGACTGGGCATTCGGCTAATTACCTTCATACCCCAGGAATCCACCTAATCCCCATTCTGCCCTTGCCCCAGAAATACCGAAAATTAAGAAAATACAAAAAAAATCCATAAAAATTCAAAATAATAAAAATCACAGAAAATTACATAAAAAATAAAAAATTCCAGAAAACGCATAAAAATTAATAGAAATTCTGAAAATATAGAAAAACAATAAAAGCAGTAAAAATTTAGAAAATTGAAAAATTCCGAAATAAATCATAAGACACTTAAAATTCCTAATTGCCTCCAAAAGTCAAAAAATGAAGATTCTTTTATTATATTCAAGCTTTCTTTTATTCAAAGATCGATATCCTTTACAAATTATTTTTGTTTCAAAAAATTTAAAAATATTTTTCCAAATATTTTGGGATTCTTAAGTCTCACGCAATGGACTCTAAATGGGGAACTGGTGGTTCACCTGCTGTTCAACATTTAGTAGTTTGTATAGGTCCCCGTGCTGCCTTAGTCGCCTCGGGCCTTGTGCATGAGTGGACTTGAGGCCTTTTTCAAATTGAAAGATATATATCTTTTCCTAAATATTTTGGGATTTTAGGTCTCACGCAATGGGCTCTAAATGGGGAACTGGCGGTTTACATGCATTTCAACATTTAGTAGTTCGTATAGGTCCCTGTGCTGCCTTAGCCGCCTCGGGCCTTATGCATGAGTGGGCCAAATACCCCTCCTAAAAATAAAGCTTCTTTTCAAATAGCAAAATCTTCAAACATTCTTTCAAAACACTTTTTGAAGGTCAAGCCTTCACAAACTAGAACTACGTAAGCCTTGAGTTTCCCATTGCACCGGGGAATACGTAGGAGCAGGATCAAGTCCTGTCAGGCTAATTTCCATCAAATTATTTTTCACATTAAAGTGATCCAAACAGTTTTCAAAATCACACACTCAGTTTAAGGGTACCGTTCTTTGGAACGGGCGAGTAGGGTGCCTAACACCTTCCCTACTTGTAACCGACTCCCGGACTTAGAAGCTCATTCTCGAGTCAGGGTTTTTTCCAATTATTTTTCCCTTAAATAAAAATTTGGTGGCGACTCCACATTGATCAAAACAATCCATTTTCAAAATTTTAGCGAGTTCGTCGTCTCGTCCGAATTAAGGTTGCGACAATACTAAATATACAATTAATATTAAAATAATTTTTATATATATATATACTTAATATTAAATATTATTTGACACATTGGTTGATTAAAATATTACATGACTCTGGTTACTTTGTGAATATAATATTTTTTGTTTTCATTACTTCAATTAAAATAATGGTGAAATCGTTGATTATTGGACAAATGACAACGATGTTCGTCTTTCCCTTTCAAATGCAGGTCAACTATGTCAATGTGTTCTGATTGTTCTTCTTTAACCTTCCTAAATTTTCTCATTCTTAATGGAAATAAATACTGATACATTAGTAAAAAAAGTACACTGCCTATTGTACTGACTTTCCTGCCCAATTAATGAATTTTAAAAATTTGTTCCTAAATTTGTTAACTATAATGACATTGTGAAAATGTTTCATTAAGTGTGCTATTTTATTTTTCAAATTTTCAATTTCTGATTCTTCAAATCAAACCCTAAACCTGAGTACTTCTCCCATTCTAAATCCTTCGACTACGCAATCTAAACGTTTTTTCCTTTCTTCCGTGCCTCCCTCCCCCAAAAGTGCTTCCTTTCCTTAAACGTTTTTTCCACGGATTACCTAAGTTATGAGCCCCCTCAAATCGATGTAGAAGACAAAGTTGTTTCGGAAGGTCATAATGAATACATTGTTGTTGAAGATGATGACGATCAGTCTCATGTTCAGGTTAATCCTCTGGATGTTGTTCTTTCATATTATCATGATCATGATGTTGTTAATGCAGATGATGACCATAAGCATGATGATGATGATGATGATGATGATGATGATGATGATGATGATGATGATGATGATGATGATGATACTGACAATGTTATTCATGTTATGTGTGACTATATACTAACTTCATCTGAATGAACTGGCACATAAAATTTCGGTATTAACTTCTGGCCCATTCCCATGTATCGATTAATGTCTATGAAGTTCAAATTTTATCTGTTATTTTATTTGTTAAATGATGCATTACATTTACAAAATGTGGAGCATGCACTTCAATATTATATAACATAATTCTATTCATGTTGTTCAATAAGATGGTGTGACTCATACTTGCATACTCAAGCATAGACGTCAAGGATTGAATCACACCTACATCAGAATCGACTTCGCAGAGGATGGTTTTCAATTTCAAGTTCATCACAATCCAGTGATAATGCATGTCATTATATAATATCAGTTGTAATGTCATTCTTTTGTTTTATTTTAATATCCTTTTATCAGATGATGTTATTTACTATACCATTATTGATTATAATACAGTCATTGTCAATCTAAATTGATAATTGTATCTTACGATATGGTCTCCATACTTCAAGTTTATGATGTCTATTGTTTACTATACCATGCAAATGTCTAAAATAATTGTCATACAATATGTTCTTCATAGTTTTAGATGGAAACGTTGAATTTTATAATTAACCCTGTTATATGTTAATTTCCTTTAGTTTAATCTATTAGCTGTTTTGTCTTAATTTAATATAAGGTTCATATTCTCATAATTTAAAGTTGGTAAATAATTAATCCATTTATGTCAACAATATTTATAGAGTAACTATCTCCTGCAACGACCGTCTATATAACATCATTTTGACCATTCATTTTATTCTTTATTCAACTGCAATAAGATCTCTCGTTAACATATATTGGTTTGGGATACAATTACTATTAAAGATAACTTCTGCTTATTCTGGCTTGCTTTGTTTTAACATTTCATTCGCAACAAGTAACCAAGGTATGCTTCAATCCTCAATATTGATTCAAAGATAATTATGTGCATAATGCTAGGGGTAATTCATTTTCTGTTATGCCAGATTTATAATTATAATATATTGATTTAAAATAAGCAAACCAAATTTGTCAATATGAATTTCTTACAACATATATATCATGAAGCATTCTATAACATTTCAATGCAAGTATTACAGTGTACTTAATTTTAAGCCTTTTATCCAATCAAAAAATGTGTTTAATGCTTCATATATGTGGACTTATAGCAAAATGGAAAGTGTTCAATCATCCGGAAATATTGCTACCAACAAATATGATACCTTTTGGTTGCAGTACGATGCTGACGAGGTTTGTAGTTTTCTAATATTCATTTTTTAACCATAAATTCACATGAACCATAACAATAATTGCTTTTGTCATCTTCAATGTGTCTGTCACATATGTAGGTGTTATAATGTTTCCCTTCATTGTTCACCAAAAGCTACATGGATGATCTACTCACAACAATCACTTTTAAAGATCCTTGCGAGACTGAGATCATGTTCGATATCATTAAAACATCAAATACTGTAACCATAAATGGAGGGTGAGCGAACATGACAAATATCTACCCAATTTTAAAAAATGGGGGGGGGGGTTGGTTCCTACTGAGATACACAGGCGGTGGAAACTTTATACTACGTGTATATAATCTTTATCATAAGAAAATTCGTTACCCTACTGAAAGGAGGTTGTTTCCTTCTACCAGTGCCAAGTTCAAGCAACTTTTGGATGATTTTAAGGCTTACCCAAACTATGAACCCAGACCTTTAACTGGGATGATTTATGATTTTCAATGTGTAAAAACTCTTATCGCAAAAGAGTTGAAGAGCAAATTGGTAAGGAGTTTGCATCAATATCAAATATTTTTTATGCATTATCAATTACTTATTAATCATTACTAATTGATGAAGTATGCATTTTCCACAGGAACTCCCCCAAACTTTCACTTCAGTTGCATTGCATGATAAACCTTTGTCTGTCATTGTGGAGTACTCTAACGTTGGTTGGATGTCAGTTGAAGTAGAATGGACTGAAAGAGGAGGCAGACAAGATCCTATTGCTTTCTTAGTTAAAGGCTCGCTGGAGTTTTGTGACTTTTGCAAGTTTAAAAGGGGGAACATGATTACGATTTTCATCATATGCAGACAAGCCACATGTTTTGCAAGTTGAGCTGAAACAATAGTTATTTAGTCTACTGATGTTTACATATTAAACAATTTCCCGCATTTTATGTGATTTAAGACGATGTTGGTTTAATATATAATGTTGTTTGATATATGTGTTTGATGCGGACTACTATTGCATATGTGATAAGCATAGATTTCATAAATAATTATCTCTCACTTTTATCTCATTAAGACTTCTTATATGATCAATTAAGTGATCTTTGTCATATTTTATGAGTTTGGGTTCATATGAAGTTTAATTGAATTTCTTTGCTTACCCGATTAAAATGACACTATTATAGTATTTTGAGCATAATAGGAGTTTTAGACATCCAAAAATCATGAAATCTGTCTTGAATGAAAGCTTAAAGAAGTGTCCATAGTTACAAAGCAAGATCAGACTCTAAATGGGATGTTTAGGACTTCGAAATTATCTCAAAATATGAGATAGTGTTGCTGACATGGAATTTGAACAGTGTGTAACGATTCGGCCATATCTTGAGATATAGAAGTCATATTGAGATGAAATCAAATTTGTTGGACAGCTAAGATCCGGGGCTACAACTTTTGTTCAGAAGTCAAGCTCTAATTCGGACATGTGAACATCCAAAATTGCGGTGCAAGAAATTCAAAATTGTTGTGCTCATTGGTGGCTAAAATTCAAAAGTGTTTTGCATTTTCAACAAAGCTTATGTGAAAGCAATAAAAGGGTAGAAAAGTAATATCCTAGTTGGTGACTTTCTGAAGATGATGCCTCAAAAATCCTCTATAAATAGAAGGGTTTACAAGAGGAGAAACACACCATTTTGGAGATTAGCTCCAATACCATTTTCTTTCTTTCTTTCTTTCTTTCTTTCTTTCTTTCTTTCTTGTTAGTTTTGCCTCCTTCATGGAAGGCTTAGGTTTTCTTTCTTGTTAGTTTGCCTCCTACATGGAAGGCTTAGTTTTTCTTTATTATTAGTTGCCTTCTACATGGAAGGCTTAGGATTTATTTGTTGTTAGTTGCCTCCTACATGGAAGGCTTAGGATTTATTTGTTATTAGTTTGCCTCCTTCATGGAAGGCTAGGTTTGTAGTTTCAATTCAAGGATTCAAGCTATTTTCATTTTAACTTTGAGGTCTTGATCTTTATTTACATGCTTATTAAGTGGTTTCTACTCTGCTTCACTATATTCTTCAATTTTATTCTTTAATCAAAATTTGATCGGTTGACGTATTTTGATTAATGCATAATTGATTTGTAATTGGTTTTTGATTGGTAAATCATTTTCCAAAAGTTTGAAGAGTAGAAATTAAGTAATTTAATTGAACGTTTTCATTTTATTACTTACTTCAACTGAATTATGATTATAAAATTGGTTTAGATGAAAGATTAAGTGGTTACTAAATCTTGTTGATCATAATCAATTGAATTCTGAGAGGTTTCTCAGTAGAGAATTCAAGGATCATTGTAGGGGTTCCAGATGATCCTAGGTTGATAAACACAATGCATGATTTTAGTGATCAATGATTAGTTATGAAAATAGCCTCTGAATTCCTTGAGTTGATAATTGTTAAGTCAAATTAATTTCATTCTGTATTTTGTATTTAGCAGTTAATATCATATATTTACAAAACCCCCTTTTTCTAACTTTCTCCTAATTTGCTTAAGAATATGAAATGGTCTTTGGGAGATGACCTAGGTTGCACCTTATACTATACCAATAGTTTGGGGGAAATCTAGAAATTATTTTTGCGCGTTTGCGACGAGCGTGTCAAAAATTTGGCGCCGTTGCCGGGGACCATTTTAGTTTCCTAGGCTCATTTAGGAGTTTGTATAAAATTTTTAATCTTTCTAACAATTGTTTTTTTTACTTTAGGTATATATTCTTGGATTTTCTGTATGAATTCACCTTTTTGTGAATGACCCGATCCAATCCTGAAAATTTATATGCATATGATCCTGAGATTGATAGAACACTCCACCATTTGAAAAAAGCACATAGAAGGCATTCATCCAGTAATAACCAAGAAAGTAACAGTAGTGATTTTTCATCTTTAAATTTTGATAGTTTCAAATATTCTGCTAAGAACATGGCTGATAGAACCCTAAAAGAATTAGCTGCACCTGATGTTGCTTATCAACCGTTGTGTATTCAATACCCTGATGTTGATGCACCATTTGAACTGAAGTCTGGATTAATACATTTGCTACCTAAGTTTCATGGCCTTGCAGGTGAGGACCCTCATAAACATTTGAAGGAATTTCACATTGTGTGTTCCACAATGCGGCCACAAGGAATTCATGAAGATCATATCAAGTTGAAGGCATTTCCTTTCTCCTTAAATGATGGAGCTAAGGACTGGTTGTACTATCTACATCCAACATCTGTTACAAGCTGGAATGATATGAAAAGATTATTCCTGGAGAAATTCTTCCCTGCATCCAGAACAGCAGCTATCAGAAAAGAGATTTGCGGCATCAGACAGAACTCCCAAGAAACTCTCTATGAGTATTGGGAGAGATTCAAGAAACTATGCGCCACTTGTCCACACCATCAAATCAGTGATCAATTACTGATTCAGTATTTCTATGAAGGACTCATGCCAATGGACAGAAGCATGGTTGATGCAGCTAGTGGTGGAGCACTTATGGACAAAACTCCTACAGCAGCTCGAGATTTGATTGCCAACATGGCAGAAAATTCTCAGCAATTCAATTCTCGAACTAATTCCTTGTCTAAAGGAGTCCATGAAATGACCACCAAGACAGACCATACACGATTGGAGAACAGAATTGAAGAACTAACCTCCATCGTAAGACAGTTGGCCATCGGACAACAACAGCAACTTAATGTTGTTGACAAAACCAAAACATGTGGCATCTGCACTTCTACAGATCATCCTACTGATGCATGCCCAACATTGCAAGAAAGTGAGACACCTGAGGCTGCAGTAAATGGTATTTTTGGCACAGGACAACAATACAGGCCTCTTCAACATTATCAGCAACAGAAGTTTGAACCACCTTCTGGATCATACAATCCTAGTTGGAGAAACCATCCTAACTTGAGATATGGTCCTCCACAACAACAAAGGACTCAAACATCTGACTCCCAAAATAAATACCAACCACCGCCATTCAGACAACAACAACAACATATGCAGCAATATGTACCCTCTCATGCTTCTGAACCCTCTCTTGATGATTTGATGAAGCAATTAGCTACCAGTAATCTTCAGTTTCAACAAAATGTAAGTTCTACCATTCAGGATTTACAAACTCAAATTGGGCAGTTGGCTACCACTGTCAACCAATTGAAATCTCAAGGTTCTAGTCAACTACCTTCTAAACCTGTCATAAATCCCAAAAGTGTGAATGCCATGACCTTGAGAAGTGGGAAGAAAGTGCAGACAGACCCTACAATTTTAAAGCAACAAAGCTTCAATCAGACTAATCCACACCAAAAAGAAGAATTTATCTCCACACCTGGAGACATCTCTGATAAGCCATCTGAATCAAAGGGAAAGTCTGATCAAAAAGTACACCAGCCTTCGATAAGACATCGAATGATCAACAAAAAGAAGCTTGCCATAAACGATCTGCACTTGAAGCATCTGATGAGACAAAAACCCCAAATTGTGCTGATCAGATGGTATCTTTACCTTTTCCAAATAGAACGGTCCAATCCAAGCCCAATGTTCATGCAGAATTGGATAAGGAGCTTCTAGATACCTTTAGGAAAGTGGAAGTCAACATACCACTTTTAGATGCTATCAAGCAAATTCCCAAATATGCCAAATTTCTAAAGGACTTGTGCACGCATAAGAGAAGACTCAAAGGGGATGAGAAGATTAGTGTGGGACGCAATGTTTCTGCCTTAATTCAACCCAGCCTCCCTCAGAAATGTAAAGATCCAGGAAATTTCACCATTCCTTGCACAATAGGAAACTCTACATTTGGTGATGCATTACTGGATCTCGGTGCTTCCATTAATGTTATGCCCTCATCAGTTTATAAATCTTTGAATCTGGGAGAACTGAAGCCAACTGGTGTGGTGATTCAATTAGCCAACAGAAGTACAGCACATCTAGCCGGAGTACTTGAAGATGTGCTAGTTCAAGTGCATAAGCTGATCTTTCCAGCTAACTTCTACATTTTGGATATGGAAGACGAGTCATCCATCAATAGAGCAACCTTGATCCTAGGGAGACCTTTCCTCAAAACTGCAAAAACAAAGATAGATGTGCATACGGGGATTCTCTCTATGGAATTTGGAGATGATATCATCCAATTCAACATATTTGAAGCCATGAAGCATCCCATAGAGAATCATTCACTCTTTCAACTTGATGCCATAGATATTCTTGCGAATGATTATTCTATTGACAATCTACTTTTTGAATTTTTTGATTTAGATTACTTAGATAATTTTACTTGCACATGTGATGAATTTGATCCATGTATTGTCTGTTCCTGGATTAATGCTGCAGACCAAACTTTGTTGAAAGATGACATGTTAGATGCAAGTGTTGCAGAAATTTCAATCTCAGATAGATCTCTTCCTTCCATAATACAACCACCTCCTTTGGAATTGAAACCTTTGCCTGAACATCTAAAGTATGCTTATTTGGGGGAAAATGAGAAGCTTCCTGTCATTGTAGCAAAGAACCTTCTACCACAACAAGAAGAAAGGTTGCTGCAAACCTTAAGAAGCCATAAACAAGCAATTGGATGGACTTTGACTGATATTCCAGGTATTAGCCCATCTACTTGTATGCATAGGATATTGCTGGAGGAAAACACCAGACCTGTTAGACAACCACAAAGGCGTTTGAATCCAACCATCCTAGATATGGTAAAGAAGGAAGTAGGTAAGCTTTTGGCAGCTGGTATCATCTATCCCATCTCAGACAGTGATTGGGTAAGCCCGGAGCAAGTAGTTCCTAAGAAGACTGGCATGACTGTAGTCAAAAATCACAATGATGAACTAATCCCTACTAGAATACAAAACAGTTGGAGAGTGTGCATAGATTATAGGAAGCTTAACCAAGCTACTCGCAAGGATCACTTCCCTTTGCCCTTCATAGACCAAATTTTGGAAAGATTAGCAGGAAAATCTCACTATTGCTTTCTAGATGGTTTTTCAGGTTATTTTCAAATACATATAGCCCCAGAAGACCAACATAAGACCACCTTCACTTGTCCTTTTGGTACTTTTGCCTATCGAAGGATGCCCTTTGGTCTATGCAATGCCCCTGGAACCTTTCAAAGATGCATGGTAAGTATTTTCTCTGATCTCTTAGAAAGTTGCATGGAAGTGTTTATGGATGACTTCACTGTATATGGTTCTTCTTTTGATGCATGCTTAGAAAGCCTCCCTAAAGTTTTGGACAGATGCATTGAGACTAACCTGGTTTTGAATTTTGAAAAATGTCATTTCATGGTAACAGAAGGTATAGTCTTAGGACACTTGGTATCTAGCAAAGGTTTAGAGGTTGATAAGGCCAAGATAGACATTATTACTTCTCTACCTTACCCCACTTCTGTGCGAGAAGTACGTTCTTTACTTGGTCATGCAGGTTTTTACAGAAGATTCATCAAGGATTTTAGCAAGATTGCACAACCTCTTTCTAAACTACTACAAAAAGATACCAAATTTGTGTTTGATCAAGCATGCAAGGACTCATTTGATAAACTAAAGAAGCGGTTGACAACCACTCCCATCATTCAACCACCTAATTGGACGCTTCCATTTGAATTAATGTGTGATGCATCTAATTATGCCCTTGGTGCTGTACTGTCTCAAAGAGTTAGCAAGAGATCTCATGTCATTGCATATGCCTCTCGCACACTTGATGCAACCCAATCCAATTACACAACTAGTAAGAAGGAGCTTTTGGCAATTGTGTTTGCATTAGATAAATTTCGCTCCTTTTTGCTTGGATCTAAAGTTATTGTCTTCTCCGACCATGCAGCTTTGAAATACTTGCTTAAGAAGGCAGATGCTAAGCCAAGACTGATTCACTGGATGCTTCTGTTGCAAGAATTTGATTTAGAGATTAAAGACAAGAGTGGTGCAGAGAACCTTGTTGCAGATCATTTAAGTCGGATCCAGCAACCTTGTGAAGAAACTTCAATTGCAGATTCATTCCCAGAAGAGCATCTTTATCATTTGCACGGGAAGGATCCTTGGTATGCAGATTTGGTAAACTATCTGGTTGCTAAAGAAATACCCAAACACTTCACCAAATCGCAAATTGCCAAGTTGAAAAGTGATGCCAAACACTACATATGGGATGAACCATACCTTTGGAAGATATGTAGTCATCAACTCATTAGAAGATGTGTTCCAGATCATGAAGTTCAGTCTGTACTTACCTTTTGCCATTCCCTAGCTTGCGGTGGACACTTTGGGCCACAACGGACAGCTAGAAAAGTACTAGACTAAGGCTTTTATTGGCCTACAATATTTCGTGATGCACACAGATTATGCATAACTTGTGAGCAGTGCCAAAGAATAGGGAGTATTTCGCGCAGAAATGAGATGCCCCAACAACCACTTCTCTTTTGTGAGGTATTTGATGTATGGGGTATAGACTTTATGGATCCATTCCCTGTTTCTTTTGGCTTTGTTTACATTCTGCTAGCTGTTGATTATGTTTCAAAATGGGTGGAGGCAAAAGCCACTCGTACTGATGATGCTCGAGTTGTTGCAGATTTTATCAGGTCTAACATTTTTAGCAGGTTTGGCATTCCTAGAGCTCTAATTAGTGACCAAGGTACTCATTTTTGCAACCGCACAATGGAAGCCCTACTCCGCAAATATGGAGTCATGCATAAAGTCTCCACCCCATATCATCCTCAAACAAATGGTCAAGCTGAAGTTTCTAATCGAGAGATCAAGAAAATCTTAGAGAAAACAGTTCAGCCTAACAGGAAGGATTGGAGCTTGCGCCTTGTTGATGCGTTATGGGCATATAGGACAGCCTACAAGTCACCCATTGGCATGTCTCCCTACAGGATTGTCTTTGGTAAAGCATGTCATCTTCCAGTTGAATTAGAGCATAGAGCATTTTGGGCAGTAAAGAAATGCAACATGGATCTAGACCAAGCAGGAATCCATAGGAAGCTTCAATTGCAGGAACTTGAAGAAATTCGATTGGAAGCATACGAAAACTCCAAAATTTACAAAGAAAAGGTCAAAGCTCTTCATGACAAAAAGTTGGCAAGAACGGAGTTTTCCGTTGGACAAAAAGTTCTCCTTTTCAATTCTCGGCTAAAACTTATGCCTGGTAAGCTACGCTCTAGATGGTTAGGACCATTTGTAGTTACTAATGTTTTTCCTTATGGTGCAGTGGAAATAAAAAATGAGGTAACTGAAAAAATCTTCAAGGTGAATGGACATCGTCTTAAACCATTTTTCGAAGGTTTTCAGAAGCACACGGTAGAAGAAGTGCATTTGCACAATGCCACATACTTGCAATAAATTCAAGAGAAGTCTCTCTCTCTCTCTCTTTCTCTCTTTCTCTCTCTCTCTTTCTCTCTCTCTCTCTCTCTTTCTCTCTTTCTCTCTCTCTCTCTCTCTTTCTCTCTCTCCCTCTCTCACACTCCTCACTTATAAGTTTCAACTAATCTCTCAACTTCCTTCTTCACCTCTTAAATCATCCCAACTATTACACTACATTGAGCTTGCAAGAATAATAACTTGAGTGTTTTAAGAAAAAAATGGAGAAAGCTCTCACCAGGATCAAAATTTTGTTCCCTACTCTCCCCAGAAATTTTCTTAAAGACATTTACAATTGCAGACTTGAACGATTGAGGGCATTAACACTCTTAGGCCTTCCAGAAGATATCTGTTGGATCATTGAAGCTAAGGTACGTTTAGCAGGTGAATTTCAAGAATCATTTGTTAAAAACATGCCAGGTATGGGAAAAAGTTCCTATGCAAAGAAGAGAAGGGCAAAAAGAATTGGAGTTTGCTACAGGTGTGCAAGATGGACCTGTAACACAAGATGCAAGAACCCTGGAATGGTTTCAAGAAATCGAGAGGACAACATTCAATTCATAAAGGATGGACTGAGTAAGGAGTCATTGGATGATATCATTCAGACTCTTGAGACGCATCCTAGTGGGCATGTACAAGGAGTTCTTCTTGATTTGTTTGAACTGTTCCGGAAGGAAAAAGCACGTTGACACGCTCGTCGTAAACGCGCAAAAATAATTTCTAGATTTCCCCCAAACTATTGGTATAGTATAAGGTGCAACCTAGGTCATCTCCCAAAGACCATTTCAAATTCTTAAGCAAATAAGGAGAAAGTTAGAACAAGGGGATTTTGTAAATATATGATATTAAGTGCGAAATGCAAAATACAGACTGAAATTAATTTGACTTAACAATTATCAACTCAAGGAATTCAGAGGCTATTTTCTTCACTAATCATTTATCACTAAAATCATGCATTGTGTTTATCAACCTAGGATCATCTGGAACCCCTAGAATGATCCTTGAATTCTCTACTGAGAAACCTCTCAGAATTTAATTGATTATGATCAACAAGATTTAGTAACCACTTAATATTTTATCTAAACCAATTTCAAAATCAGAATTCAGTTGAAGTAAGTAATAAAATGAAAACCTTCAATTCAATTACTTAATTTCTACTCTTCAAACTTTTGGAAAATGATTTACCAATCAAAAACCAATTATAAATCAATTATGCATTAATCAAAATACGTCAACCGATCAAACTTTGATTAAAGAATAAAATTGAAGAATATAGTGAAGCAGAGTAGAAACCACTTAATATGCATGTAAATAAAGATCAAGACCTCAAAGTTAAAATGAAAATAGCTTGAATCCTTGAATTGAAACTACAAACCTAGCCTTCCATGAAGGAGGCAAACTAACAACAAAGAAAAAGACAAACTAACAACAAATAAATCCTAAGCCTTCCATGTAGGAGGCAACTAACAACAAATAAATCCTAAGCCTTCCATGTAGGAGGCAACTAACAATAAAGAAAAACTAAGCCTTCCATGTAGGAGGCAAACTAACAAGAAAGAAAACCTAATAAGAAGTCTTAATGAGATAAAAGTGAGAGATAATTATTTATGAAATCTATGCTTATCACACGTTATAGTCTTGGGAATCTGACTTTAAAAGACCCTGTTGTCAGTTTACAAGAAAACTGAATGGGAAGCACATCCTCGACTCTTAGAAGGCGTTTCAGCCGTTACTGGACGTAAAACCAGAGGAAGATGTGAGCCACAATCACAACTACTGTTCATTCTCATGCGTGTATGTTTATCATTTACATTGTCTTTTCAATTTATTGGGCCACCATTTTTTTTTTGAAATTTTCACCCCTGCTTAAAGTCTCTCCCCTCTGACATTCACATTTTCCTTGAACAAAAAAATTCAAACTTTTGCAACAAAAATTTAAACTTTTGCTACCAAATCCTGATCCCGCACTATTCAAGCGATCTCCTTGTCTGATATTGAGTCCCTATAAATTATCAACCTCTATGATATATTTTTTCAAAAAAAAGACAAACACCGTATATGGATAGGATCAATACTATCTGTGTTTTTGGTGGGTCTAACCTTGGAAAGGATGAAGAATTTCAACATGCAGCTTATACCCTTGGTAAGGTATTAGCTGCAAGAAAAATAAATCTTGTTTATGGGGGAGGGATTCAAGGTTTAAAAGGATGTGTTGCAGGATCTGCACTCACAAAGGGGTGTAACGTCTTAGGTGTTGGCTTAAAAAATGAGAGCACCTTCTACTTCACCCTGGGTACTGAATTGAAGGTTGCAACCATGCATGACCGTATGAGACACATGTTGATTAATTCTAATGCATTTATTGCATTACCTGGTGGTCTTGGAACAATGGAAGAAATTTTTACCATTATATTTTGAGCCTATCGGAATTTTCATAAAAAACCTTTGGGTTTATTGAATATTAATGGCTTTTATAATGGTTTGATATCCTTTTTAGATCATGCAGTAGAGCAGGAGTTCATGCCACAATCCATGCGCACCATCATAGTATCTGCTTCAACTGTTGAACAGCTACTTTAGATTTTGCAAAATCCTACATCTGAGCTCAGTCAAGCAATGCAGCTGGTGAACCAACCAAATCAGGATGGCAGAGACAAAAGAGAACCAGATACCACTCTTCGGTTATAACTTTTCCTTACTTTGGTGGTTTTCTTACATTTCTTTTTCTGTTATATGAAATTCCATCTAAGACATTGGGGACAATGTCTTGGATAGGTTGGGGGGAGGATGGTCCGATATCTAAAAAAAACAAAAAACAAAAAAAACAAAACAAAACAAAAAAATTAGGTTAGAATCATAAACTTGCTTTGAGTAAGATGACTGAGTAAGGAGTTACACTTGACTCCTGATACGCATCTTATGATTAAAAAAAAAATTTGAATGTGGAAGTTTGTTGTTCTTTAGATTTCATAAAATAATTGAAGTAAAATGATTTACATTTCGAGATTAATTAGTTTGGCAACACATATTTGAACTGGATAGATTAGATTTGATAAATATATTACCTGTGAGATTTTGAGCCTTATTATTATTTTCTTTCTTGTGTGATTTTCATCCATGGAATATGTTACTTCAGAACTTGCATTGATTCTTTTTGAAGCTACATTTTCACATGAATTGTACAAAAATGATTGAGGCACTGTTTTTCTTGAACAAACCACTTGGTCAAATAACCAAACCATATAATTTTATCCTTTGATCAGCCCTTTGAGCCGATTAGCCTTTTCTTCTTTTTAGCTCACCACAAATAATAAAAAAAACAACTTTGTCTGACCATAGAAGGTGAGGAATACTGGATTTATCATACCATAAGTGTTTCAATAAGTGTGGGGGAGATTATTGTTGCGTTCATCAATATCATGGTTGAAAAAAAAAACTGAAGCAATAAATTAACAAATAAACTATTATATTGAAAAAAAAAGAATAAAGAAGTGATATCTGTTTCTCACACTTGCACTTAGACTCAGTTTTCAATCCTCACCATTTTCCTTGGTCTGACATTGTATCTCTTCAATATATCATTTCATCTTTCTAATCCCGTTATAACCAGAATAAAGACCTCTTGATTTGTGCATTGCATGTGTACATAGTAGTAGAGAAGTAGAAGATATGCAAGCCTATGATCTTTCATGGATTGAATTTGAGAGAAACACTTACCAAATCAAACACTTGAGAGATTCAGAGTATATCATGTGAGGTTTTATCTTTCTCAATCTATGTTTTTCAAATTAAAGTTGCCTTTCTAAGTAATTTCAAAAATGTGATGAAAGAATGCTTCATGAAATTTTGTGAATTCTTGAGAAATCAACTCAAAACTTTGATGTTCTTTCATAAAAAAAAATAAAATAAAATAAAATTAGTCACCGATCCTTAACTTAAGTTTGCCCGAGACGTGCAAAAGATAAGTGTGGGGGAATTTGATAAGCATAGATTTCATAAATAA
Source organism: Canavalia gladiata (assembly GCA_037954105.1). Taxonomy (NCBI): domain Eukaryota; kingdom Viridiplantae; phylum Streptophyta; class Magnoliopsida; order Fabales; family Fabaceae; genus Canavalia; species Canavalia gladiata. The sequence goes on along the minus strand of CM075663.1, from coordinate 1,792,641 downwards.
TTATCTCTCACTTTTATCTCATTAATACTTCTTATATGATCAATTAAGTGATCTTTGTCATATTTTATGAGTTTGGGTTCATATGAAGTTTAATTGAATTTCTTTGCTTACCCGATTAAAATGACACTATTATAGTATTTTGAGCATAATAGGAGTTTTAGACATCCAAAAATCATGAAATCTGTCTTGAATGAAAGCTTAAAGAAGTGTCCATAGTTACAAAGCAAGATCAGACTCTAAATGGGATGTTTAGGACTTCGAAATTATCTCAAAATATGAGATAGTGTTGCTGACGTGGAATTTGAACAGTGTGTAAAGATTCGGCCATATCTTGAGATATAGAAGTCATATTAAGATGAAATCAAATTTTTTGGACAGCTAAGATCTGGGGCTACAACTTTTGTTCAGACATGTGAACATCCAAAATTGCGGTGCAATAAAGTCAAAATTGTTGTGCTCATTGGTGGCTAAAATTCAAAAGTGTTTTGCATTTTCAACAAAGCCTATGTGAAAGCAATAAAAGGGTAGAAAAGTAATATCCTAGTTGGTGACTTTCTGAAGATGATGCCTCAAAAATCTTCTATAAATAGAAGGGTTTACAAGAGGAGAAACACACCATTTTGGAGATTAACTCCAATACCATTTTCTTTCTTTCTTTCTTTCTTTCTTTCTTTCTTTCTTGTTAGTTTTGCCTCCTTCATGGAAGGCTTAGGTTTTCTTTCTTGTTAGTTTGCCTCCTACATGGAAGGCTTAGTTTTTCTTTATTATTAGTTGCCTCCTACATGGAAGGCTTAGGATTTATTTGTTGTTAGTTGCCTCCTACATGGAAGGCTTAGGATTTATTTGTTGTTAGTTTGCCTCCTTCATGGAAGGCTAGGTTTGTAGTTTCAATTCAAGGATTCAAGATATTTTCATTTTAACTTTGAGGTCTTGATCTTTATTTACATGCTTATTAAGTGGTTTCTACTCTGCTTCGCTATATTCTTCAATTTTATTCTTTAATCAAAGTTTGATCGGTTGACGTATTTTGATTAATGCATAATTGATTTGTAATTTGTTTTTGATTGGTAAATCATTTTCCAAAAGTTTGAAGAGTAGAAATTAAGTAATTTAATTGAAGGTTTTCATTTTATTACTTACTTCAACTGAATTCTGATTATAAAATTGGTTTAGATGAAAGATTAAGTGGTTACTAAATCTTGTTGATCATAATCAATTGAATTCTGAGAGGTTTCTCAGTAGAGAATTCAAGGATCATTGTAGGGGTTCCAGATGATCCTAGGTTGATAAACACAATGCATGATTTTAGTGATTAATGATTAGTTATGAAAATAGCCTCTGAATTCCTTGAGTTGATAATTGTTAAGTCAAATTAATTTCATTCTGTATTTTATATTTAGCAGTTAATATCATATATTTACAAAACCCCCTTTTTCTAACTTTCTCCTAATTTGCTTAAGAATATGAAATGGTCTTTGGGAGATGACCTAGGTTGCACCTTATACTATACCAATAGTTTGGGGGAAATCTAGAAATTATTTTTGCGCGTTTGCGACGAGCGTGTCAATATGTTCATTGCTAAACAATCTTCATTCACCTTTAACTGATAACGGACTTTGGTATACATATTAAATCATTAACAAAGCATGGTTAGTACAAAGGTTAATAGATATGTATGTCCATGGTGAAAGAGATGTGGTTAAGTTATTTTAAAAAGGATGAAAAATGTTTAAAACATTATTTTAAAGATGAATGTCCTTGTTAATAACGTATGGTTTTTGATTCTGTTCAAAGAATGTCAACGGTTGCGGAATCAGAAAAGTGACTCTGGAACTTCTCCAGCATATCTGTTACGCTTAATGGTCAGCACAGATGAATTGACAATTATTGTTTTTTTTACATTTTTGGTGGAGTTCAATGGTTACAGCACTAGGATACAATGTTTGTCCAACTTATATAATATGATTTGTAAGTTTCAAAACACATGACTTCCATTACAATCACCTTTAATGATTGTTTATGTATCATTATTGTTAGAGCACGATAACTACATTGTCTTTAATTATCTGACTGCGTGGTTATATTTTCTCAACGGATGACTGATAATAGGTTGTTTCCATCTCACCCTAATGAAATCTAATGGGACAACTGTAATTATACATTTACTGTTTCTGATATATGATGACTATACACCATTAAATGGAATGGTTGGATATCATAAATGACGATTAACTTACCCAGTAATTGATGTTTACCTCAGTTAACATAATATTTAATAATGGCATTCCATAACTACAATAAAGGAGTGAATTAGTTATAGAGACTGTCGAACTTCAACCAATGAATTTGCTCTGCATTTGCAGGGCGATATAAAAATTTGGAAGATATTTGGCAGGATATGAAATATTAATTCGATTGGTAACTACACATAACCATGTTCAATGCTATTAGGTCATAAATTAAAATATTAGACATTAAAACTTTGTAATTAAACAATTACAAATAATACAATAAAAATAAACATTACGGTTAAAGAATTAGCAAAGTAGTAAAATATCAGGCAAAGGAACAAAAACTGCACGTATGCTACAACTGTTATCAAGTTCAACATCAGAATCAGACGACCGCGACTTCTCCACTTACTTGAAACTGCTCATCAGTTTTATTCGATAGTTACAAAATTAACAACTCCGCTACCACATTTTCATCATGTTGGTTATTTATGGTTTAAACATGTCAACATACTGATACCACATTTAGTTCAAACCGATCATAACCACAACATTTCTATAACTGATTGAAGAATCCAACTCACGAAAGCATATACCCTAAACCATTTATATATAAGAACCCCGACAGCTGAATTCATATTACAATACTGTAAAATACGTTCTTTTACATCAAACAATCAGGTATATTACATTCTGCATTCAGGACAACAGCATCTGCACCATGTTTCATTTTTCGTTATTCACTGATGGTATACTTTCTTGATGCAGTTTGAAATTCAGTCTCCAGTGTTTTCTTCAAATTCTGGAAGTTGGACAAAGTTTATCTGCACCTATTCGTAAATGTACCACTTTCTGGATGCAATATAACCCTAACCAGGTTTGAATATAAGACTATGTTTCTCATATTTATTTATAATGACAACTGTAATAACCAATTTCATTGTTTGGTTCATGTTATGAAAAGGGTTGGAGTATTTACCTTCCCTCTTCGTCAAAAATTACTTAGATGACATCCCTGATGTCATCACTCTTAGGGATCCAGTAAGAATTGAAATTTCCTTGGTTGTTTCCAAGACCACAAAGTTTATATCTCTATTTGAAGGATGGGAAAATTTGAAGGAATTTGTACCCAAAATTAAAAATTGGGGTTTGGCTTCTAATGAAGTATACTCGAGGAGGAAGCTTCAATATGAAAATTTTTAACATTAGGCATGAGGAAATTTGTTATCCAACTGATGAGAGAATTATACTCGCCGATAGTGTCAAGTTACAAAAATTATTGGACGATTTCAAGTATGATTCAATGTATGCCGATTGAAATCTTCCTCCAAGACCATATGACTTTGTTTGTGAAAAAACACTCACTGCATTCCAAATGAACAATAAATTGGTAATATGATTCACCTATGCATTAGATACATTTTTCTCTTACTAAGATATGTTATTCATGATAATATCTGACTTTATCTGTATTAACAGACAATGCCTCGTGCATTTACCATAACTGTACCGGCTGATATGCCATCCTATGTTTGTCTAGAATATGATGAGCTTGGTTCAATGATAGTAGATATGTCTTGGTTGAAAATGAAAAGAACAACCCAATACATTGGGCACCTCACTCATGGGTGGTCACGATTCTGCGAGTTCTGTAAATTTAAAGTTGGTGACACTATTACTTTTTCATCTTACGCAAGAAGACCTCATGTGTTGTATATACATCTCAAGAGTGATTGAACACTGCATTTTATTTTAATTTCTAAGTGTCCATCTTGGACTTTGCCTTTGTTTAATGAGTAAATAATTATTTATTTTATGACTACATGGAAGTCAGTGTACATGCCTTCAACCTTGTATGTGGTGTATTTTCAATTGTTTATTTGTTAATTAGGTTATGCATGTATACAAACATTTTTTATTTATTTAAAAATTTATTTTCTAGCACCAGATAATTATATGTAATTTTTGGACAGGTTTAAAACTTCTTTCCTAATTTTTTAAACACAAAGTTTATCAATGACATTTAAGCATGCTTAGAAGATACGGTAAATACAACATTTTATTATAGTGGTTTCTCCGGTACCCTAATAAATTAGGGGGTTTATTGTGGTTTCTTTGGTTCCCTAATAAATTATAGGGTTTGGCAACACATATATATCAACATTTACTACGATCAAATTTGAATAAAAGTTAAAAATATTTATAGTCTTTCTAGTTTAATCCCTTCAACTTTGATATATTTTTCCCTTAACATTTTCATGTCTTCTATCCTCCGCTCCCTGTCGTCTCTAATATCAATCTCTCAATTCGCAAATTCGATTCATTTCTAGGATTTTTTTTTGTTTAATTTTGGGGAGAAAAAGAGAGTGCATTTCAATAATGCCTGCTGGAAACTCTACTGCTTGGAGCACTACATTCAGCCTGATGGGTTCGAATTTGTTGGAGTGTCTATCCGTTGACTACGGCAATAACTCAAAGTTGGGTTTCACTATTTATCCATCACCCCGTGTTTCAACCTCTGTGGTAGGGTCGTGTAGCTTGGAAATGATTATAAGCTGATTACAACACTTAATCAAGGGCAGACATTGCAAGACACATGCAGTAGTATGTGGAAGTGGAATTTGCATTATAGTAACTGCTTTGTTATGTAGTCCACGGTGCAACTGCCATTGAGGTATGCCAAACCACATGAAACATATGCTATGCCATAGCGATCAGACTCAAAAGTGTAGTTTGAAGTTTTGGCACAAACTTCATCCACCAATTTTGTTACATTGTTATTAGAAGCACGTGAATGATGCACGAAGTCTAAGATGAACAGCAAAAAACAGCAGACGAACCTGATATTAGAACCTGATATAACACCAACATCACCGGTTACCACTAGGACTACTAATTACCAAACCATCACAATATGACATATCATAAGCAAATGACGATTATTGAACCTCATATATGGTCAAATTTTATCAATATAATACTTCGTTGTATATGTGGCCAATGTTTACTTTTGCTACTACAATGGATGGGTTTATGATTCAACATATTCAACAATTAACAAATAATTACATCATTAATCAGAGAATGTTAAACAGACATCAACGTCATCATCATCATTCTTTCAACTCAACTTAACAAGACCCCTCTGAACCTGTAAAAAAAATCATATTTCAATATGCTGCATATAAAACAAACATAAGCTTAAAATAATAAAGTATTGCATGGATTAGGGTAGTACCAAAAACATATGAATGTTTCACAAGACGTTCACCTCCTATATTACCTAAAACATGCAAGTTCTGTAATAGAGAGGTGAAGCTGGTATTCATATCAATATGAACAGATTTCACATTGGAACAGTTTAAGTCATCAAGGCCTTCATTTCCCTATGTCATAATAAAGTGTAATTATATCATCTACATAATTCGTACAATTGAAAACAACCTATTCTAAAAATACCTTTGCTGAACATTGTGTTCGTATTAATTTTGCGTCTATGATCTTCAATCCACGATCTAAGTTTTGAAAATTGTCCTATTATATATTACATACTAACAAAATATTAGCAATACAAAACTAAGGGCCTGTTTACTATTCGAAAACGATTTTTCCTTAAAAAACAAAAAAAAATTTAAACCACATTAACACACCTTTTCTTTTAGAATGCAATTGGATTTCGTCTGGACTTGTTGAATGGAATCGTCCTGATTCACAGTGTCAAAATATTAACAATCAGTATCAAACAATAACAACATCACTAAAATATTAACAAATTAGTATAACACACTGTATATATCATTAAATTCCTTACTTCATCAGACTCAGGTGATCCTAAGCTTTCCTCAATAGAGAACACAAAATCACATGATAGAAATTTTGGACATTTCTTCACCGTATGCCCACTTTTTTTTTGCAATAACCATGTCTACACTTAACACCTTTTCATTTTTTAGGAGCTCCTTTAGTTTTAACCATTACAGGATCGCCTACTAAAGCACATGAATTTAAATTCCCACCGTTCCTTAAGTTACTAAGTTTCTCAAACTTCCCAACAAGTTTATTAATATCTTCAGTGGCCTCCATGAAATCTGGCCCATTCCTTGTAGCTACCTTCACTAACCTGTTCCAAAGTCCAACAAGTGCTCCTTCATGCAGCATACAGTCTTCCTCTTTATCTACATCATTCTCACTTTTACATATAGAAGATACATAGTCCAACTTAGCAGATTTCGTCCATCTTTTACAAATTAAACTTGGAGCAATGATGTCTATATGTAAATGTTTCATGCCACAGAAAATGTGAGAACAAGGAAGCCCACAACTTTCAAACAATTTGCACTCACAAACAAAGGTAAACCTCTTCTTATATAAAAAAAAGGTTTTTTCCTTGTTCGGTGTACCAAATTCATTCATTGTCAACTTCACCTCATCGTCGCACTCAACACACTGTACAACATTTAGTCGTGCGGCAACATCAATCTCATTTTTCACATTGACACGCTCGTCGCAAACGCGCAAAAATAATTTCTAGATTTCCCCCAAACTATTGGTATAGTATAAGGTGCAACCTAGGTCATCTCCCAAAGACCATTTCAGATTCTTAAGCAAATAAGAACAAAATTAGAACAAGGGGGTTTTTGTAAAGATGTGATATCAAATGCTAAATACAAAATATAGAATGAAATTAATTTCACTTAACAATTATCAACTCAAGGAATTCAGAGGCTATTTTCATAACTAATCATTGATCACAAAAATCATGCATTGTGTTTATCAACCTAGGATCATCTGGAACCCCTAAAATGATCCTTGAATTCTCTACTGAGAAACCTCTCAGAATTTAATTGATTATGATCAACAAGATTAGTAACCATTTAATCTTTTATCTAAACCAATTTCACAATCAGAATTCAGTTGAAGTAAGTAATAAAATGAAAACCTTCAATTCAATTACTTAATTTCTACTCTTCAAACTTTTGGAAAATGATTTACCAATCAAAAACCAATTATAAATCAATTATGCATTAATCAAAATATGTCAACCGATCAAACTTTGATTAAAGAATAAAATTGAAGAATATAGTGAAGCAGAGTAGAAACCACTTAATAAGCATGTAAATAAAGATCAAGACCTCAAAGTTAAAATAAAAATAGCTTGAATCCTTGAATTGAAACTACAAACCTAGCCTTCCTTGAAGGAGGCAAACTAACAACAAAGAAAGAGGCAAACTAACAACAAATAAATCCTAAGCCTTCCATGTAGGAGGCAACTAACAACAAATAAATCTTAAGCCTTCCATGTAGGAGGCAACTAACAATAAAGAAAAACTAAGCCTTCCATGTAGGAGGCAAACTAACAAGAAAGAAAACCTAAGCCTTCCATGAAGGAGGCAAAACTAACAAGAAAGAAAGAAAGGAAGAAAGAAAGAAAGAAAACGGTATTGGAGTTAATCTCCAAAATGGTGTGTTTCTCCTCTTGTAAACCTGACACGCTCGTCGCAAAAGCGCAAAAATAATTTCTAGATTTTCCCCAAACTATTGGTATAGTATAAGGTGCAACCTAGGTCATCTCCCAAATACCATTTCGTATTCTTAAGCAAATTAGGAGAAAATTAGAACAGGGGGATTTTGTAAAGATTGATATTGAGTTCTAAATGCAAAATATAGAATGAAATTAATTTCAGTTAACAATTATCAACTCAAGGAATTCAGAGGCTATTTTCATAACTAATCATTGATCACTAAAATCATGCATTGTGTTTATCAACCTAGGATCATCTGGAACCCCTAAAATGATCCTTGAATTCTCTACTGAGAAACCTCTCAGGATTCAATTGATTATGATTAACAAGATTTAGTAACCACTTAATCTTTCATCTAAACCAATTTTATAATCAGAATTCAATTGAAGTAAGTAATAAAATGAAAACCTTCAATTCAATTACTTAATTTCTACTCTTCAAACTTTTGGAAAATGATTTACCAATCAAAAACCAATTATAAATCAATTATGCATTAATCAAAATACGTCAACCGATCAAACTTTGATTAAAGAATAAAATTGAAGAATATAGTGAAGTAGAGTAGAAACCACTTAATAAGCATGTAAATAAAGATCAAGACCTCAAAGTTAAAATGAAAATAGCTTGAATCCTTGAATTGAAACTACAAACCTAGCCTTCCATGTAGAAAGCAACTAACAAAAAAGAAAAACTAAGCCTTCCATGTAGGAGGCAAACTAACAATAAAGAAAACCTAAGCCTTCCATGTAGGAGGCAAACTAACAAGAAAGAAAACCTAAGCCTTCCATGAAGGAGGCAAACTAACAACAAAGAAAACTTAAGCCTTCCATGAAGGAGGCAAACTAAGAAGAAAGAAAGAAAGATGGAAAATGGTGTTGGAGTTAATCTCCAAGTTGATGTGTTTCTCCTCTTGTTAACCCTTCTATTTATAGAGGATTTGTGAGGCATCATCTTCAGAAAGTTACCAACTAGGATATTACTTTTCTACCCTTTTATTGCTTTCACATGGGCTTTGTTGAAAATGCAAAACACTTTTGAATTTTTGTCACCAATTAGCACAACAATTTTGACTTTCTTTCACCGCATTTTCGGATGTTCACATGTCCGAATTAGAGCTTGACTTCTGAACAAAAGTTGTAGCCCCGTATCTTAGCTGTCCAACAGAGTTGATTTCATCTCAATATGACCTCTGTATCTCAAGATATGGCCGGATCTTTGCACACTATTCAAATTCCACGTCAGCAACACTATCTCATCTTTTGAGATAATTTCAGAGTCCTAAACATCCCATTTAGAGTCTGCTCTTCCTTGTAACTGTGGACACTTCTTTAAGCTTTCATTCAAGATAGATTTCATGATTTTTGGATGTCTAAAACTCCTATTATGCTCAAAATACTATAATAGTGTCATTTTAATCGGGTAAGCAAAGAAATTCAATTAAACTTCATATGAACCCAAACTCATAAAATATGACAAAGACCACTTAATTGAACATATAAGAAGTCTTAATGAGATAAAAGTGAGAGATAATTATTTATGAAATTTATGCTTATCAAATTCCCCCACACTTATCTTTTGCACGTCTCGGGCAAACTTAAGTTAAGGATTGGTGACTATTTTTTTTTTTTGAAAGAACATCAAAGTTTTGAGTTGATTTCTCAAGAATTCACAAAATTTCATGAAGCATTCTGTCATCACAGTTTTGAAATTACTTAGAAAGGCAACTTTAATTTGAAAAACATAGATTGAGAAAGATAAAACCTCACATGATATACTCTGAATCTCTCAAGTGTTTGATTTGGTAAGTGTTTCTCTCAAATTCAATCCATAAAAGATGAACTATCATAGGTTTGCATATCTTCTACTTCTCTACTACTATGTACACATGCAATGCACAAATCAAGAGGTCTTTATTCTGGTTATAACAGGATTAGAAAGATGAAATGATATATTTAAGAGATACAATGTTCGACCAAGGAAAATGATGAGGATTGAGAACTGAGTCTAAGTGCAAGTGTGAGAAACAGATATCACTTCCTCATTTTTATTTATTTATTTATTTTTTTCAATATAATAGTTTATTTATTATATTGCTTCAGTTTTTTTTTTCAACCATGATATCGATGAACACAACAATAATCTCCCCCACACTTATTGAAACACTTATGGTATGATAAATCCAGTATTCCTCACCTTCTATGGTCAGACAAAGTTGTTTTTTTTTTATTTGTGGTGGGATAAAAAGAAGAAAAGGCTAATCGGCTCAAAGGGCTGATCAAAGGATAAAATTATATGGTTTGGTTATTTGGCCAAGTGGTTTGTTCAAGAAAAACAGTGCCTCAATCATTTTTGTACAATTCATATGGAAATGTAGCTTAAAAAAGAATCAATGCAAGTTCTGAAGTAACATATTCCATGGATGAAAATCACACAAGAAGGAAAATAATAATAAGGCTCAAAATCTCACAGGTAATATATTTATCAAATCTAATCTATCCAGTTCGAATATGTGTTGCCAAACTAATTAATCTCGAAATGTAAATCATTTTGCTTCATTTATTTTATGAAATCTAAAGAACAACAAACTTCCACATTCAATTTTTTTTTTAAACATAAGATGCGTATTAAGAGTCAAGTGTAACTCCTTACTCAGCCATCTTACTCAAAGCAAATTTATGATTCTAACCTAATTTTTTTTGTTTTTTTTTTTTTTTTTTTGGGTTTTTTTTTTGTTTTTTTTGTTTTTTTTTTGTTTTTTTTAGATATCGGACCATCCTCCCCCCAACCTATCCAAGACATTGTCCCCAATGTCTTAGATGGAATTTCATATGACAGGAAAAGAAATGTGAGAAAACCACCAAAGTAAGGAAAAATTATAACCGAAGAGTGGTATCTGGTTCTCTTTTGTCTCTGTCATCCTGATTTGGTTGGTTCACCAGCTGCATTGCTTGACTGAGCTCAGATGTAGGATTTTGCAAAATCTCAAGTAGCTGTTCAACAGTTGAAGCAGATACTATGATGTTGCGCATGGATTGTGGCATGAACTCCTGCTCTACTGCATGATCTAAAAAGGATATCAAACCATTATAAAAGCCATTAATATTCAATAAGCCCAAAGGTTTTTTATGAAAATTCCGATAGGCCCAAAATATAATGGTAAAAATTTCTTCCATTGTTCCAAGACCACCAGGTAATGCAATAAATGCATTAGAATTAACCAACATGTGTCTCATACGGTCATGCATGGTTGCAACCTTCAATTCAGTACCCAGGGTCAAGTAGGAGGTGCTCCCATTTTTTTAAGTCAACACCTAAGACGTTACACCCCTTTGTGAGTGCAGATCCTGCAACACATCCTTTTAAACCCTGAATCCCTCCCCCATAAACAAGATTGATTTTTCTTGCAGTTAATGCCTTACCAAGGGTATAAGCTGCATGTTGAAATTCTCCATCCTTTCCAAGGTTAGACCCAGCAAAAACACAGATAGTATTGATCCTATCCATATACGGTGTTTCTATCTTTTTTGAAAAAATATGTCATAGAGGTTGATAATTTATAGGGACTCAATATCAGACAAGGAGATCGCTTGAATAGTACGGGATCACGATTTGGTAGCAAAGTTTGAATTTTTGTTGCAAAAGTTTGAATTTTTTGTTCAAGGAAAAGGTGAATGTCAGAGGGGAAAGAATTTAAGCAGGGGTGAAAATTTCAAAAAAAAAATGGTGGCCCAATAAATTGAAAAGACAATGTAAATGACAAACATACACGCATGAGATTGAACAGTAGTTGTGATTGTGGCTCACATCTTCCTCTGGTTTTACGTCCAGTAACGGCTGGAACGCCTTCTAAGAGTCGAGGATGTGCTTCCCATTCAGTTTTCTTGTAAACTGACAACAGGGTCTTTTAAAGACAGATTCTCAAGACTATAACGTGCTTTTTCCTTACGGAACAGTTCAAACAAATCAAGGACTCCTTGTACATGCCCACTAGGATGCGTCTCAAGAGTCTGAATGATATCATCCAATGACTCCTTACTCAGTCCATCCTTTATGAATTGAATTTTGTCCTCTCGATTTCTTAAAACCATTCCAGGGTTCTTGCATCTTGTGTTACAGATCCATCTTGCACACCTGTAGCAAACTCCAATTCTTTTTGCCCTTCTCTTCTTTGCATAGGAACTTCTTCCCATACCTGGCATGTTTTTAATAAATGATTCTTGAAATTCACCTGCTAAACGTACCTTAGCTTCAATGATCCAACAGACATCTTCTCGAAGGCCTAAGAGTGTTAATGCCCTCAATCGTTCAAGTCTGCAATTGTAAATGTCTTTAAGAAAATTTCTGGGGAGAGTAGGGAACAAAATTTTGATCCTGGTGAGAGCTTTCTCCATTTTTTTCTTAAAACACTCAAGTTATTATGCCTGCAAGCTCAATGTAGTGTAATAGTTGGGATGATTTAAGAGGTGAAGAAGGAAGTTGAGAGATTAGTTGAAACTTATAAGCGAGGAATGTGAGAGAGGTAGAGAGAGAAAGAGAGAGAGAGAGAGAGAGAGAGAGAGAGAGAGAAAGAGAGAGAGAGAGAGAGAAAGAGAGAGAGAGAGAGAGACTTCTCTTGAATTTATTGCAAGTATGTGGCATTATGCAAATGCACTTCTTCTACCGTGTGCTTTTGAAAACCTTCGAAAAATGGTTTAAGACGATGTCCATTCACCTTGAAGATTTTTTCAGTTACCTCATTTTTTATTTCTACTGCACCATAAGGAAAAACATTAGTAACTACAAATGGTCCTAACCATCTAGAGCGTAGCTTACCAGGCATAAGCTTTAGCCGAGAATTGAAAAGGAGAACTTTTTGTCCAACGGAAAACTCCTTTCTTGCCAACTTTTTGTCATGAAGAGCTTTGACCTTTTCTTTGTAAATTTTGGAGTTTTCATATGCTTCCAATCGAATTTCTTCAAGTTCCTGCAATTGAAGCTTCCTATGGATTCCTGCTTGGTCTAGATCCATGTTGCATTTCTTTACTGCCCAAAATGCTCTATGCTCTAATTCAACTGGAAGATGACATGCTTTACCAAAGACAATCCTGTAGGGAGACATGCCAATGGGTGACTTGTAGGCTGTCCTATATGCCCATAACGCATCAACAAGGCGCAAGCTCCAATCCTTCCTGTTAGGCTGAACTGTTTTCTCTAAGATTTTTTTGATCTCTCGATTAGAAACTTCAGCTTGACCATTTGTTTGAGGATGATATGGGGTGGAGACTTTATGCATGACTCCATATTTGCGGAGTAGGGCTTCCATTGTGCGGTTGCAAAAATGAGTACCTTGGTCACTAATTAGAGCTCTAGGAATTCCAAACCTGCTAAAAATGTTAGACCTGATAAAATCTGCAACAACTCGAGCATCATCAGTACGAGTGGCTTTTGCCTCCACCCATTTTGAAACATAATCAACAGCTAGCAGAATGTAAACAAAGCTAAAAGAGACAGGGAATGGACCCATAAAGTCTATACCCCATACATCAAATACCTCACAAAAGAGAAGTGGTTGTTGGGGCATCTCATTTCTACGCGAAATACTCCCTATTCTTTGGCACTGCTCACAAGTTATGCATAATCTGTGTGCATCACGAAATATTGTAGGCCAATAAAAGCCTGAGTCTAGTACTTTTCTAGCTATCCGTTGTGGCCCAAAGTGTCCACCACAAGCTAGGGACTGGCAAAAGGTAAGTACAGACTGAACTTCATGATCTGGAACACATCTTCTAATGATTTGATCACTACATGTCTTCCAAAGGTATGGTTCATCCCATATGTAGTGTTTGGCATCACTTTTCAACTTGGCAATTTGCGATTTGGTGAAGTGTTTGGGTATTTCTTTAGCAACCAGATAGTTTACCAAATCTGCATACCAAGGATCCTTCCCGTGCAAATGATAGAGATGCTCTTCTGGGAATGAATCTACAATTGAAGTTTCTTCACAAGGTTGATGGATCCGACTTAAATGATCTGCAACAAGGTTCTCTGCACCACTCTTGTCTTTAATCTCTAAATCAAATTCTTGCAACAGAAGCATCCAGCGAATCAGTCTTGGCTTAGCATCTGCCTTCTTAAGCAAGTATTTCAAAGCTGCATGGTCAGAGAAGACAATAACTTTAGATCCAAGCAAATAGGAGCGAAATTTATCTAATGCAAACACAATTGCCAAAATCTCCTTCTCAGTAGTTGTGTAATTGGATTGGGTTGCATCAAGTGTGCGAGAGGCATATGCAATGACATGAGATCTCTTGCTAACTCTTTGAGACAGTACAGCACCAAGGGCATAATTAGATGCATCACACATTAATTCAAATGGAAGCGTCCAATTAGGTGGTTGAATGATGGGAGTGGTTGTCAACCGCTTCTTTAGTTCATCAAATGAATCCTTGCATGCTTGATCAAACACAAATTTGGTATCTTTTTGTAGTAGTTTAGAAAGAGGTTGTGCAATCTTGCTAAAATCCTTGATGAATCTTCTGTAAAAACCTGCATGACCAAGTAAAGAACGTACTTCTCGCACAGAAGTGGGGTAAGGTAGAGAAGTAATAATCTCTATCTTGGCCTTATCAACCTCTAAACCTTTGCTAGATACCAAGTGTCCTAAGATTATACCTTCTGTTACCATGAAATGACATTTTTCAAAATTCAAAACCAGGTTAGTCTCAATGCATCTGTCCAAAACTTTAGAGAGGCTTTCTAAGCATGCATCAAAAGAAGAACCATATACAGTGAAGTCATCCATAAACACTTCCATGCAACTTTCTAAGAGATCAGAGAAAATGCTTACCATGCATCTTTGAAAGGTTCCAGGGGCGTTGCATAGACCAAAGGGCATCCTTCGATAGGCAAAAGTACCAAAAGGACAAGTGAAGGTGGTCTTATGCTGGTCTTCTGGGGCTATATGTATTTGAAAATAACCTGAAAAACCATCTAGAAAGCAATAGTGAGATTTTCCTGCTAATCATTCCAAAATTTGGTCTATGAAGGGAAAAGGGAAGTGATCCTTGCGAGTAGCTTGGTTAAGCTTCCTATAATCTATGCACACTCTCCAACTGTTTTGTATTCTGGTAGGGATTAGTTCATCATTGTGATTTTTAACTACAGTCATGCCAGTCTTCTTAGGAACTACTTGCACCGGGCTTACCCAATCACTGTCTGAGATGGGATAGATGATACCAGCTGCCAAAAGCTTACCTACTTCCTTCTTTACCACATCTAGGATGGTTGGATTCAAACGCCTTTGTGGTTGTCTAACAGGTCTGGTGTTTTCCTCCAGCAATATCCTATGCATACAAGTAGATGGGCTAATACCTGGAATATCAGCCAAAGTCCATCCAATTGCTTGTTTATGGCTTTTTAAGGTTTGCAACAACCTTTCTTCCTGTTGTGGTAGAAGGTTCTTTGCTACAATGACAGGAAGCTTCTCATTTTTCCCCAAATAAGCATACTTTAGATGTTCAGGCAAAGGCTTCAACTCCAAAGGAGGTGGTTGTACTATGGAAGGAAGGGATCTATTTGAGATTGAAATGTCTGCAACACTTGCATCTAACATGTCATCTTTCCAAGAAGTTTGGTCTACAGCATTAATCCTGGAGCACACAATACATAGATCAAATTCATCACATGTACAAGTAAAATTATCTAAGTAATCTAAACCAAAATCAAAAAATTCAAAAAGTAGATTGTCAATAGAATAATCATTCTCAAGAAGATCTATGGCATCAAGTTGAAAGAGTGAATGATTCTCTATGGGATGCTTCATGGCTTCAAATATGTTGAATTGGATGATATTATCTCCAAATTCCATAGAGAGAGTCCTCGTATGCACATCTATCTTTGTTTTTGCAGTTTTGAGGAAAGGTCTCCCTAGGATCAAGGTTGCTCTATTGATGGATGACTCATCTTCCATATCCAAAATGTAGAAGTCAGCTGGAAAGATCAGCTTATTCACTTGAACTAGCACATCTTCAAGTACTCCGGCTGGATGTTCTGTACTTCTGTTGGCTAATTGAATCACCACACCAGTTGGCTTCAGTTCTCCCAGATTCAAAGATTTATAAACTGATGAGGGCATAACATTAATGGAAGCACCTAGATCCAGCAATGCATCACCAAATGTAGAGTTTCCTATTGTGCAAGGAATAGTGAAAGTTCCTGGATCTTTACATTTCTGAGGGAGGCTGGGTTGAATTAAGGCAGAAACATTGCGTCCCACACTAATCTTCTCATCCCCTTTGAGTCTTCTCTTATGCGTGCACAGGTCCTTTAGAAATTTGGCATATTTGGGAATTTGCTTGATAGCATCTAGAAGTGGTATGTTGACTTCCACTTTCCTGAAAGTATCTAGAAGCTCTTTATCCAATTCTGCATGAACATTGGGCTTGGATTGGACCATTCTATTTGGAAAAGGTAAAGATACCTTCTGATCAGCATAATTTGGGGTTTTCGTCTCATCAGATGCTTCAAGTGCAGATCGTTTATGGCAAGCTTCTTTTTGTTGATCATTCGATGTCTTATCGAAGGCTGGTGTACTTTTTTCATCAGACTTTCCCTCTGATTCAGATGGCTTATCAGAGATAATTCCAGGTGTGGAGATAAATTCTTCTTTTTGGTGTGGATTAGTCTGATTGAAGCTTTGTTGCTTTAAAATTGTAGGGTCTGTCTGCACTTTCTTCCCACTTCTCAAGGTCATGGCATTCACACTTTTGGGATTTATGACAGGTTGAGAAGGTAGTTGACCAGAACCTTGAGATTTCAATTGGTTGACAGTGGTAGCCAACTGCCCAATTTGAGTTTGTAAATCCTGAATGGTAGAACTTACATTTTGTTGAAACTGGAGATTATTGGTAGCTAATTGCTTCATCAAATCATCAAGAGAGGGTTCAGAAGCATTAGAGGGTACAGATTGCTGCATATGCTGTTGTTGTTGTCTGAATGGCGGTGGTTGGTATTTATTTTGGGAGTCAGATGTTTGAATCCTTTGTTGTTGTGGAGGACCATATCTCAAGTTAGGATGGTTTCTCCAACTAGGATTGTATGATCCAGAAGGTGGTTCAAACTTCTGTTGCTGATAATGTTGAGGAGGCCTGTATTGTTGTCCTGTGCCAAAAATACCATTTACTGCAGTCTCAGGTGTCTCACTTTCTTGCAATGTTGGGCATGCATCAGTAGGATGATCTGCAGAAGTGCAGATGCCACATGTTTTGGTTTTGTCAACAACATTAAGTTGCTGTTGTTGTCCAATGGCCAACTGTCTTACGATGGAGGTTTGTTCTTCAATTCTATTCTCCAATCGTGTATGGTCTGTCTTGGTGGTCATTTCATGGACTCCTTTAGACAAGGAATTAGTTCGAGAATTGAATTGCTGAGAATTTTCTGCCATGTTGGCAATCAAATCTCGAGCTGCTGTAGGAGTTTTGTCCATAAGTGCTCCACCACTAGCTGCATCAACCATGCTTCTGTCCATTGGCATGAGTCCTTCATAGAAATACTGAATCAGTAATTGATCACTGATTTGATGGTGTGGACAAGTGGCGAATAGTTTCTTGAATCTCTCCCAATACTCATAGAGAGTTTCTTGGGAGTTCTGTCTGATGCTGCAAATCTCTTTTCTGATAACTGCTGTTCTGGATGTAGGGAAGAATTTCTCTAGGAATAATCTCTTCATATCATTCCAGCTTGTAACAGATGTTGGATGTAGATAGTACAACCAGTCCTTAGCTCCATCATTTAAGGAGAAAGGAAATGTCTTCAACTTGATATGATCTTCAGGAATTCCTTGTGGCCGCATTGTGGAACACACAATGTGAAATTCCTTCAAATGTTTATGAGGGTCCTCACCTGCAAGGCCATGAAACTTAGGTAGCAAATGTATTAATCCAGACTTTAGTTCAAATGGTGCATCAACATCAGGGTATTGAATACACAACGGTTGATAAGCAACATCAGGTGCAGCTAATTCTTTTAGGGTTCTATCAGCCATGTTCTTAGCAAAATATTTAAAACTATCAAAATTTAAAGATGAAAAATCACTACTGTTACTTTCTTGGTTATTACTGAATAAATGCCTTCTATGTGCTTTTTTCAAATGATGAAATGTTCTATCAATCTTAGGATCATATGCATATAAATTTTCAGGATTGGATCGGGTCATACACAAAAAGGTGAATTCATACAGAAAATCCAAGAATATATACCTAAAAAAAAATTGTTAGAAAGATTAAAAATTTTATACAAACTCCTAAATAAGCCTAGGAAACTAAAATGGTCCATAGCAACGGCGCCAAATTTTTGACACGCTCATCGCAAACGCGCAAAAATAATTTTAGATTTTCCTCAAACTATTAGTATAGTATAAGGTGCAACCTAGGTCATCTCCCAAAGACCATTTCATATTCTTAAGCAAATTAGGAGAAAATTAGAACAGGGGGATTTTGTAAAGATTGATATTGAGTTCTAAATGCAAAATACAGAATGAAATTAATTTCACTTAACAATTATCAACTCAAGGAATTCAGAGACTATTTTCATAACTAATCATTGATCACTAAAATCATGCATTGTGTTTATCAACCTAGGATCATCTGGAACCCCTAAAATGATCCTTGAATTCTCTACTGAGAAACCTCTCAGGATTCAATTGATCATGATTAACAAGATTTAGTAACCACTTAATATTTCATCTAAACCAATTTTATAATCAGAATTCAATTGAAGTAAGTAATAAAATGAAAACCTTCAATTCAATTACTTAATTTCTACTCTTCAAACTTTTAGAAAATGATTTACCAATCAAAAACCAATTATAAATCAATTATGCATTAATCAAAATACGTCAACCGATCAAACTTTGATTAAAGAATAAAATTGAAGAATATAGTGAAGTAGAGTAGAAACCACTTAATAAGCATGTAAATAAAGATCAAGACCTCAAATTTAAAACGAAAATAGCTTGAATCCTTGAATTGAAACTACAAACCTAGCCTTCCATGTAGGAGGCAACCAACAATAAAGAAAAACTAAGCCTTCCATGTAGGAGGCAAACTAATAATAAAGAAAACCTAAGCCTTCCATGTAGGAGGCAAACTAACAAGAAAGAAAACCTAAGCCTTCCATGAAGGAGGCAAACTAACAACAAAGAAAACCTAAGCCTTCCATGAAGGAGGTAAACTAACAACAAAGAAAACCTAAGCCTTCCATGAAGGAGGCAAACTAAGAAGAAAGAAAGAAAGATGGAAAATAGTGTTGGAGTTAATCTCCAAGTTGGTGTGTTTCTCCTCTTGTAAACCCTTCTATTTATAGAGGATTTGTGAGGCATCATCTTCAGAAAGTCACCAACTAGGATATTACTTTTCTACCCTTTTATTGCTTTCACATGGGCTTTGTTGAAAATGCAAAACACTTTTGAATTTTTGTCACTAATTAGCACAACAATTTTGACTTTCTTGCACCGCATTTTCGGATGTTCACATGTCCGAATTAGAGCTTGACTTCTGAATAAAAGTTGTAGCCCCGGACCTTAGCTGTCAAACAGAGTTGATTTCATCTCAATATGACTTCTGTATGTCAAGATATGGCCGGATCTTTGCACACTGTTCAAATTCCATGTCAGCAACACTATCTCATCTTTTGAGATAATTTCGGAGTCCTAAATATCCCATTTAGAGTCTGCTCTTGCTTTGTAACTGTGGACACTTCTTTAATCTTTCATTCAAGATAGATTTCATGATTTTTGGATGTCTAAAACTCCTATTATGCTCAAAATACTATAATAGTGTCATTTTAATCGGGTAAGCAAAGAAATTCAATTAAACTTCATATGAACCCAAACTCATAAAATATGACAAAGACCACTTAATTGAACATATAAGAAGTCTTAATGAGATAAAAGTGAGAGATAATTATTTATGAAATTTATGCTTATCAAAACCCTTCTATTTATAGAGGATTTTTGAGGCATCATCTTCAGAAAGTAACCAACTAGGATATTACTTTTCTACCATTTTATTGCTTTCACATGGGCTTTGTTGAAAATGCAAAACACTTTTGAATTTTTGCCACCAATGTGTACAACAATTTTGACTTTCTTGCACCGCAATTTCGGATGTTCACATGTCTGAATTAGAGCTTGACTTCTGAACAAAAGTTGTAGCCCCGGATCTTATCTATCCAACAGAGTTGATTTCATCTCAATATGACTTCTATATCTCAAGATATGGCCGGATCTTTGCACACTGTTCAAATTCCACGTGAGCAACACTATCTCATCTTTTGAGATAATTTCAGAGTGCTAAACATCCCATTTAGAGTCTGATCTTGCTTTGTAACTATGGACACTTCTTTAATCTTTCATTCAAGACAGATTTCATGATTTTTGGATGTCTAAAACTCCTATTATGCTCAAAATACTATAATAGTGTCATTTTAATCGGGTAAGCAAAGAAATTCAATTAAACTTCATATGAACCCAAACTCATAAAATATGACAAAGACCACTTAATTGAACATATAAGAAGTCTTAATGAGATAAAAGTGAGAGATAATTATTTATGAAATTTATGCTTATCACACATCAACAAATTTCTTGCAAGTATAAATTTTTTATGCAACATCTTTATACATATACAATGCAGTTGTCAACAAGGCTACTATTATTATGTCTATACTGTTTCAAAGCCATGTCCAAGTTATGCATTAAATCAACAAAGCTACTATTATTTTTCACATATCTCTTAATGAAAGAGTTTATACCTTCACAGACGGATGTGGTTCTGATTCCAGCAAAAAAAGTATCACGCATATATGCTGACGCCTACATACTTTTCATTTTATACATCTTCCTTATCCACTTATTATCAGTAATCTCGTATTTATTTATTATTTCTTTCATTCATATTTAAATCGGTCAACACTGAAATTCAAATATAACAACTGTTTAAAATATTGCAAGAAATGTTTATTTTTCACATTCTCAGCTGCATTTTTTTGGATATGCCAACCAAAGTCTGTGACAACTCTTGGGAAAGACATCTCTAACTACTTCCCTCATCGCAAGATCTCCATCAGTTACAACACCTATAGGATGTTTCCTAAACATGGCTTCACAGAAAGTATCCAAAACCCATTTGTATGTTTCCGAGCTCTCATCTGCAACTAATGCAAAAGAAAAAATTGTGGTCTGTCCATGATGATTGTATCCACAAAAAATCACCAAAGGCCGATTATATTTATTCTTCTTATATGTGGTATCGAATGCAACCACATCTCCAAAACACGCGTAATCAACTCTACAACCACCATCTGGCCAAAATAAATGTTGCAGCCTACCATCAGCAGTAGTTGTAAACTTAGCAAAGTACATATGATCATTATCAGCTTTTGCTTGCGAATAAAAAAGGGCAGCAAACGCATCACCATCCTCTATTTTTGCTCGATTTTCTCTATCAATATGATTGTAAAGATCTTTTTTGTAAAACCCTAGACTATCATGGCCACCTTTTTGTCCCAACATCAAACCATAGATATGAGAGGTTTAAATCCCATGCAAATGGAACATGTTGATCTGTGCTTTATCTCCTTCATTTAGTGAACGATACATAGGAATGAAGTGAACTGCATCACTTGGGGTTAACTCATGGTTATGGGTATCAACAAAAGAAACAATTTTCTACTTCCGGGACTTATGATCGAAGTGTACATGAAATTTAACTCCGCATTTAGTTTGTGTTAATGGCCTAGGGTCTCTACACCAATTTATTCTTAAATAATGCTTTCGATGTCTGCTGCCTTCATGACTACACACTGATTGCCTCATCAGAATAGAACCCATAACATCTCTACTAATTTCATCTTTATGGGCATAAAATCCTTTCAAACGAGCATAAAAATAATAGAACTGAACAGCATCTTTTTTTAAATCAAATTCCATTGTCTGTATCTCATCATATGTCAATTTTCCTATATTCTTCATTAAGTACACTTCTTCTTTTTATACTTAGACACTAACTAATTTCTGATCACAACACTGGTTATCCATATATAATAACCTAAACCACATAAATAACAATTTAACCATATAAATATCCAAACCCAAACTAACCTATAAAATTATTACACATACAAAATTTACAATTTGAAACTGAGAAAACAAACTGACAAAACATATAAACAACATACAAGGGTACTTATATGGTATCCAATCAAACAAAAAGCTAAACTGTAAACAAACAAATCAAACAACGACATTTGATTTCTATAGATTTCGTTATATAAATTTAAATTTAAAACCAAAAAATATAACCATAACATATAATATAAACTTCTCACCCGAAACAAAAGTCGAACCTCGATCTTCAAACACCTCCAAATAACGATTTCAAACGATTATGGGATACCTCCAATCCGGTGGCCAATGATAATATTCACATACCAAACAACCCCAATAATGACATCTGTTGTTTAGCTTTGCTTTCACTGTATTGCTTTGGTTTGCTTTACTTCGATTGTATTACTTTCCTTTACTTTCGTTGTATTGAGCTTCTTGCTTCCGATGTATTGACCTTATTGCTTCCTCTTTAGTGTTTTAGGGTTCATAACAATAACCATGATTAAACCATTTTTATTTTTTCATATTGTTAAATAATATTTTATTCGATTAAGGATAAGGACTGATCCACACATGGTATGCAATTATAAATTCTTTATACCTATCTCATCAAATTTACTGTGTTATTTTCATATAATATTCAATTTCAAATATATTAAATGGATATAACATATGTCAGCATATTATTGGTTCAGAGCAGGAGGGGTACCATACCCCCTTATTTTCCAGGGTACCATAGAAACCACCTTAATTTATATCGGTAGGATATGTCCGCTTGGATAGTTAGATAAACTTTTCTATGATGAATAGTGTTCAATATAGCTTCACATTGTGAATATTACGAATTATAGATAAAGTATTTAGGTTTAAATTTTGAGATAGAATAAAGACGATTTGAATTGAAGATAATATTTAAATATTTTACAATATTTTTTATATTAAAATATTAATAATAATATTTTTATATTTCAACTATTTATTATAATTAATTTTTTTAAATATAAAAAATATTAAAATTAATAATATCATATAAAATATTTTAAAATACTATAAGATCTCTCCAATTTTATCATTCTTATGTATTTATTTTGTATTTTGTTGACATGCTTCCAACATTTCCTATGGCAATTATCTTTCACAAGGTATTATAAGGTAGAGATAATTATTATTTTTATTATGTTTTAATATTTTAATATAATTTAAAATAATTTTAATGATCTATCACAATATTAATTTATTTAAAATTTTATAAGGAATTATTTGTGTGTTTATTTTTTAATTTTTATAGGTTATATTTTAGTTTAATAAATAAAGCATATTTTGATTCTATGAAAAATCATATTGTAATAAAATATTTGAGTATTTTCTGTCCCTTTCCTTTTCCTCATGTTAACAGTGGTATCAAGAACTTGGTTTAGAGAGTAAAACACATGACTAGAGATACTCAACAAATGACTATAGATTCCAATTTTTTGCAAACAACTACCCCACATTTTAATGGTCACTATGATCGTTGGAGCATGTTAATGAAAAAAAAATTTACGATAAAAAAAGTATTGACAAGTTATGTCAAATGAAATTCCTATTATTTCCACTAGCACTGCAATGTCATAGACACAAAAGACTGAAATAGATAGTTTAAAGTTAAAAGATCTCAAGGCTAAAAACCTACTTATTTGAAATAATTAATCATTCAACTTTGGAGACCATCCTTCATAAGAAAACCTCCAAGCAGATGTGGTACTTCATGGGAAAAAAAAGGTTTCAAGGTTCAGCAAGAGCAAAGACTATTGACAAGTTGTGTCAAATGGAATTCTCATTATTGCCACTGGCACTACAACGTCATAGGCACAAAAAGCTGAAATAGATAGTTTGAAGTTAAAATATCTCAAGACTAAAACCTACTTATTTCAAGCAATTGATCATTCAACTTTGGAGATCATCCTTCATAAGGAAAACTCCATGCAGATATGGTATTTCATGAAGAAAAAAAAGTTTTAAGGTTTAGCAAGAGCAAAGAGGCA
The DNA here is from genome assembly GCA_037954105.1 of Canavalia gladiata. NCBI lineage: Eukaryota > Viridiplantae > Streptophyta > Magnoliopsida > Fabales > Fabaceae > Canavalia > Canavalia gladiata. Next base: position 1,768,721 of record CM075663.1, on the reverse strand, counting down.
ACACCTTCAAGCTTTATGTTCGAAGTTCGAAACACTTTGAATGAAGTTAGGAGAATCAATTGTAGATTACTTTTCTTGAGTGATGACAATTGTCAACAAGATGTAGATCAACGAAGATAAGACAAAAGATATTACTATTGTTGAAAAAATACTTCGTTCCTTAACACCAAAATTCAATTTGTTGTTTGTATTATAGAAGAATCTAAAGATATAAATAACCTTTCTTTTGATGAGTTGCAAAGCTCATTATTGGTGCATGAATAGAAGTGGAAGGTAGAAGAGGCAGATGAACAAGTATTGAAGGCATTCTAGAAAATCATTTTATGGTGAAAGGAAACTGAGGATGATGTAGAGGTCGAGGACAAGGTAGAGGACGTGGAAACTATCATCATGGCAATCAACAATAACAATGTCATCATTAAGAAAACCAAGGAAGAGGAGGTGGTGGAGAAGGCCATCATTCATCAACTCATAAATCAAAGTCCAGACAAATCAAGTATTAAATGTTATTAATATCATAGGTATGGTCATTATGCATTGAAATGTTAGACTAATTTGAATAGACAAAATGGAGAAAAAACTAATTTTGCAAAGAAATAGGAAGAAAAAAACATGTCACTTTTAATGGTGTGTCAAATGACTAAGAAAACTTAAGAGAACATGTGGTATTAAGATACTAGCTGAAACAACCACACGTATAGAGATTAGAAGGTGTTTTTTGAACTAGGTGAATCTTTTCGAAGCAATTTCAAGTTCAATAACAACTCTATTATGGTTGTCATGAGAAAAGGAAAAGTCTTTATCTCGACCAAGGAAAAATTTACCATATTATTTCTAATGTCTTTTTTGTACCAAGTTTAAAGACCAATTTTCTTAGTGTGGGGAAACTACAAGAGAAGGGGTATGAGATTTTTATAAAGAATGAAGTGTGATGGATTAAGGATACAAAGATAAACTTAATTTCTTAAGTGAACATGATTGCAAATCACATGTTCCCATTTTTACTCCACAACATCACTCATTTATATTTCTCTGCAAAATTGAAAGATATGGCATGACAATGACATTTTCTCTATGGTCACCTAAATTTTGGTGGGTTGAAGACTTTACCACAAAAGGAAATGATTATCAAACTTCCTCAAATTACTATTCCATCTAAGGTTTATGAAGAATGTGCTCCTAGCCAAGAAACGTGAAATCAATTCCTAAAAACAAATCATGGCGAGAAAAACAAGATTTGGAGCTAATTCTTTCTAATATTTATGGATCAATAAACCTATCTTCCAATGATTGCAAAAGATATATAATAACATTCATTGAAAATTTTAGTTAGAAAACTTAGGTGTATTTTATGCAGGAAAAATCTTAAGCTTTTGAGGTTTTTAAAAATTACAAATTGCTGGTTGAGAAAATAGAAGGAAATCGAATCAAATTTGTTCATACAAATTATGGTGGTATATCTTATAAGAATTTATAAAATTTTGTGAGACTCATAAAATCAAGAGGTAGCTTACAACAACCTACACACTTCAGCAAAATGGAGAAAGGGAGCAAAAACATCGCATAATTTTAAATATGATTCGAAGCCTTTTGGTGAGAAACGATATTCCACAATATTTTTTTTCCTAAAGTAATCAATTGGAGCATTCATATTTTGAATAGAAGTCCTACACTTGCTGTTCAAAATATGACACTTGAAGAGGCATGGAGTGGACAAAAGCCGATGATGGATATTTTAGAATTATGTTGCCTATGTTTGTGTCATGGATTAGAAGCGGAAAAAGTTAGATAATAAAGGAGAAAAGTGCATTTTTTTTGTGTTTGTGATAATTCAAAATCTTATATACTATATAATCCTAATACTAAGAAAATTATTATAAGTCGAGATGTCATCTTTGATGAAGAAGAGTTCTGGAGGTGGAGTAGTGATGCTCTTGGACAACAAATTTCCACTACTTTTGATGGAGAGGACAAGGATGAAATGCAGCAGCCATAACAAAATAAAGATCAATCCATTCCAGAAATTACGCATGAAGAGGAAAGATCTCAACAACTTAGAAGAAGATCAACTTGGATGGTTGATTATGAGGTAACTGGTATTGATCATTCTAAAGATCTACTTATGCACTTTTCTTTATTTTTAGATTGTGATGCTACCACCTTTGAGGTGACTATTAAAGAACCCAAATAGAGGAAAACAATGGATGAAAAAATTGTAGCAATTGAAAGAAACAACACATGGGAGTTGCTTGATCTTCTAAAGGGAAATAAAACAATTGGTGTTATGTGGGTTTACAAGGTACACTTAGTCGTCAAAGGTTATAGGCAAAAGTTTGGGGTAGATTATAAAGAAGTTTGTGCTCTTGTTGTACGACAAGATACAATCAGACTAGTAACTGCACTAGCAACATAACAATCATGGCCAATATACTAGTTAGAAGTGAAGTCAATTTTCTTGCATGATGAACTTTAATAACAAGTATTTGTTGATCAACCTCCTAACTATGTGAATCTTGGAAGTGAAAGTAAGGTTTATAAACTTAAAAAGGCTTTATATAGACTAAAACAAGCTCCACATGCTTGGTATAGTTTCATTGATGCTTATTTCTTGAAGGAAGGTTTTATCAAATGTCCATATGAGCATAAAATTTTTGTTAAATGAGGAGAATGGGGTAAGATTCTTATTGTATATTTATATGTTGATGATTGATTTGTACTAGAGATGACATTACTATGTTTGAAAAATTTAAGTAATCTATGATACTCGAGTTTGGCATGATTGATTTTGGAAGGATACATTACTCTCTTGGCATTAAAGTGGTGCAATCTATGAATGGAATTTGTAGTTCACAAAAGAAGTATGCTATAGAAATCTTATATAGGTTTCAGATGAAGAACTGTAATTTTATTAACACACTAATTGGGGTTGGTTTGAAGCTTGTTAAAGATCCAAGAGGAAAAATGGTTGACAACATCCTTTACAAGAAAATTGTTGGAAGTTTAATATATTTGACTACTGCAAGGTTAGATTTCATGCATGCAATAAGTCTTGTCAATAGGTACATGGAATGTCCCAAAGAGATGCATCTTTTTGTTACAAAAAGAATTTTTCATTATTTGTAAGGAACTATTGATTATGATTTATTTTATAAAAAAAGGTGAAAAATCAAATTTGTTCAGATTTGCTGATAGTGATTATGCTAGAAACTTGGATGATAGGAAGAACACCTTTGGTCATGTTTTTTATGTTTGGTTTAAGAGCAGTCTCATGGTTCTAAAAAAATAAGAAATTGTCACTTTATCAACAACTGAAACAGAGTTTGTAACTGCAACAACTTGTGCTTGTCAAACAATTTGACTAAGGAGAATATTGACGAATTGTATTTCAAGCAAATGGAAACAACTACAATTTATTGTGCTACCATCAAATTCTCCAAAAATCCAATTTTACATAAAAGAAGTAAGTATATTGATATGAGGTTTCATTTTCTAAGGGACTTCACAAATGATGAAGTGATTGATCTTGTCTATTGTAACAGAGTTTGTAACTGCAACAACTTGTGCTTGTCAAACAATTTGACTAAGGAGAATATTGACGAATTGTATTTCAAGCAAATGGAAACAACTACAATTTATTGTGCTGCCATCAAATTCTCCAAAAATCCAATTTTACATAAAAGAAGTAAGTATATTGATATGAGGTTTCATTTTCTAAGGGACTTCACAAATGATGAAGTGATTGATCTTGTCTATTGTAAGAGTGAAAATCAAATTGTAAATAAATCCATTGAAGTTTTCATATTTCAAAAATTAAGAAAGTTGTTTGAAATTTCTATAATTGAAAAGTCTAATTAAACTAAATAATTATTTTTAGTTTAAGAAAAAAAAAATGTTAGACATAATTGTTGTTTCCGTTATATTTTAACGATTTAAAATAATGTTAAGAATTCATTACAATGTCAATTTATTTAAATTTTATAAAAAATTATTGATTGCACCTTTTTAACTTTTATAAATTATATTTTAATTTAATAAATAGACTATATTTTGGTTGTATGAAAAATTAAATTATAATAAAATATTTAAATACTTTCATTTCATGTGCTCTTCCTTAAGTTAACATTTCAAGGAATTTTTATTGTTTTTTATATTAGAAAAAAAATTTATACTTTTTTCAATAAACTTTAATAATTCATGTAGTAGTAGATGTATTACCTGTAAGTAGTAAAGGAAAATTTGCTTCTACACTTCATAATACTCATCTTCTTTAACTTCAATTGTTGGATTCTTGTTTTTATGATAAAAGAAAAAAATTTATAATAAAAGAAAAAAACCATTTACATCAAATATTATTTATTTATAATTTTACTATAAAATATCAACATAACTCTTATATATATATAATAATTAAACATTTGATGTATTTATAAAAATTGAGATTAAAATAAAAATATTGAATAAATAAATATTAAAGGTTTAACAAATATTTATGTTAAAAAATTAATTTAAAAAATAAAAAAAAATTTATGTAAAAGAGTTTTTTAATAAACTCTTAAAAGCAAAAAATTTTAATAATAAGATAACGTTAACCTTATTAAATATAAAAAGATACGTCATACAAACACGAGTCTAACTTTAATAATATTAAGTTTATAAAGATACTAAAAAATATCTTCTGATTATATTCAATAATATTTTTATTTTAATATTTTTTTTTTATATTTATCTTTTTATCATATCATACATTTTTTTTCTTCATCCTATGTCTCTATATTTTTTATTGCATTTCATTTATTTTTATACATAAAATAATATTTATTTTTTTATAACCTTTTAAATTATAAGTAATCAAAAATTTTCTATCCTTATAAAATTTTACTTTTATATATATATATACATAGGTTTTTTTTAATTTTATTTCTACTTTTTTTTATTCATAAAAAAGTTAGACATACATATATTTTTATTAAGATAGTGTGCCATCATATTAAAATAGAATAGTAATCTCACAATTGTCCGGATTAAAAAAAATAAAAAAATATAATTTAACCATTTGATCATTAGAAATATTATGTTTGAATTAGAGATAAAATGAGAAATGAGAAAGAGCAACTAGAAAAGATGAGGGAGAGCAAGAAAGAGAGATGAGAGAGAGAATAATTGAAGAGAGAACAACTAAAAAAAATGATAGAAATGTAAAAAAAACATAATAAGAAAATGAGAGAGAAAACAATGAAAGAGATGAGTGGGAGAAAGTAACCAGAGAAAGAATAACGTAAGAAGGTAGAAAAAAAGAGAGAACATTGAGAAATAAAACAACACCAAAAGAAGAATTATATTCAGTGAAAGCTTGATGAATTTTAAATATCATATATTTTAGCAAATTTTTAAAATTTTTTATTTTACTTTATTAAAATATTTTTTTAAAATTTTTAAAATTTAAAATTTTTATAAAAATATTTAAATAAAATATTTTAATATTTTAATTTTTTTCATAAATTACTTTATACCCTTTAAAATAATTCATCCAAATACAAGTTATAAAATATAAATTATATATATAAACAATCTTTATCATTATACATTTTAAAAGTATTTTCATCCTATTTTTTATATATCTTTTTATATCACATCTTTTCTATTTTTTTAATGAGAATTTACTTATTTTTATATATTTAATAATATTTTTATTTATATTTTGTTTAGATGAAGTAAAAAATAAGAAGAAAAAAATCATAAAAATAAAGTGAAAAAAAAACTACGTGAATGATTAGAAATAGAATTTTTTTTTTATCTTATTTGGATAAATAAAAAAGACAAAAAAAATTGTAATATAAATTTTATTTCATATAAATATAAAAATAAAATTTAACTTTAAAAAAATTAATTTTTTACTATATTTGTATTAATATAATATTTATTTTTTATTTTTAAAAATATATAATATGCAACTTCAATTGAGCGATAAACATGCTTTAAAGACGAAGTGTCATGTGCAACTTCAACGTTATACCCTCTTCAATTCGTTTGCGGAGACTAAAGAAAGTGACATTCAAAATTATCTGATAATATCATGGATGCCTGATTTTATTGATGTATATATTCTTAAGTCAGTCAAAAAAGGCTGCACTTAATGTTTTAGTACACATTAGTCAATTTTAAAATTTGTGCTCACACGCATTATATACCAATGATATACATATATATATATTTGGGAGCTAAAGGAGAAACAGATTGAAATTAGGTGCAGCTATGGCTGTGGGGTTATCAATTGCAAGCGATGGAAGAGGATACAGTGGAAAGATGACTTCTATTGTCACTGTCTCTTGCATGGTGGCTGCTACTGGAGGCATCATCTTCGGTTATGATATAGGAATTTCAGGCATGTATGATTCAATACAAGGATAAAATCCATTAATTTTATTATTACTTTTATACTTCATTTATCTCTTATTAGTTTGTTTGAAATGCGGAATTGGATTGGAATTCTGTCTATAAAAAGATTATAACATTATCTTATGGCTTTTTTTTAAAAGGGTGTGTTTGAAATTATTGCTATGGTGATGTGTGTGTTATTGAGAGAGCATAAGCCAGTTTTCATTTATATGTAATACTGTTCAATTTGCAACCTATATAAAACAATTAGTTTCTTGAACCTTTATTACCTCTAAGATCAAGTGTTGCTAAATTTCACCCAAAGAGGATAAATGTTTTTGGAGAATAAGATAGCAAACTTGTCCGCAGAAACAATTTGGCATCACCTTATTTTTAAGGAGTGAAATTTTTTCATGTAATTTTTTATATTTAAAGTTTTATCCCTGAAATTTTCACCCCATATAACACCAGCATTAGGCTTTTCTTCCCCCTACTTATACCTCATAAATTTCAAAATTATTCTTTATATTTAGTCTTTCATTATCAGGATTAATTTTATATCCATATATTGGTAAGCTACACTATTATACTTCTATTTTATTATTTTTATTTTACTTTGTTTGACTTTTTAATATTTTATTTGAATAATATGAAAAATAGAAAGAAAAAAAAATTAGAACGAAAATAGAATAAAAAATAAATTGTTTGAATAAAATTAAAAAAGTGAAAAAAAATATTAACAGTATAATTTTTATTTATATAATTTTTTTAAAAAATTAACTTTAAAAACTTTAATTTTATTATTATATTTTTTATTAACATAATATTTATATTTTTAATTTTTTAAAAATATTTAATAATTTAAAATAAATAAATAATAATAAAAATTTAGCTTTCCTCGAATTTTTCTTCTCTGGGAATGTAAAAATATTTTTAGCAGCTTTATAAAATTTAATTTCTTCCTTTCATATAAGATAAATACAAACAAATAAAGGTAAATAAATAAAATCTATAGAAAGAAATTCTTTCTTTCCTAAATTTTTTCTTACCAAACAAAGTATAAGTGGAATAATACACGTTGAAAGCATGTTAGTGAGTTTTCTCCTTCAGTTTGATGAATGATTTATATACTTTGATCAACTTCACCAATTTTGGTAGCATTGCAGGTGGGGTAACATCTATGGTGCCATTCTTGAAGAAGTTTTTCCCAGATGTATACATGAAGATGAAGCAAGACACCAAGATCAGCAATTACTGCAAATTTGATAGCCAGCTCCTAACAACATTCACTTCATCACTTTACATAGCAGGCCTTATATCATCTTTCTTTGCTTCATCAGTGACAAGAGCCTTTGGGCGTAAACCATCAATTCTTTTAGGTGGTGGTGCATTCCTCATTGGAGCAGCTCTTGGTGGTGCAGCTCTCAATATATACATGCTTATACTTGGTCGAGTTATGCTTGGAGTTGGCATTGGCTTTGCTAATCAGGTTGCATTTTCCATACAAATGTCCTTATATTTTAATTATTTTTAGAAATATTAAATAATTGCCATTTTTTAATATAATAATTACTTGATTTTCATTAAATATTTCTAGCTTAACTAAGAATTTTGAGTTGAAATGGGATTGTGTTAAAACTAGTTAACTATAAATGATGCTATATAACTTGAACCAAATTAGATTCAATTTGGATAAATTTCTCAATTAATCCTCATAGAAGAAGAAATAAGTTAAAATCTTTCAATACTTGAAGAAGTTAAATAAGAAACTTCTATTAAAGTTGAGGTGTATGAGTTAATTTAAGAGTATGATAGAAATTTAATTGATTTACCTTTTTACTTTGTTTTCCTTATTGAAAAGTTTATCCAAATAAAATCTTAGTCAAATGTTCAATATGATATGCTGATGGTGAAGTCTTAGACCAAAGAAGAGTTTCTCCCTCTATTTCCATGTCTAAGGACACTCATTAGCATTTGCCTTATTTGATTCTTGATTGGATTTTGTTAGCATAATAACAATGGCATAATCTTTATAAGGAAGCAAAATTTCATTTCTTTGCAGTCAGTGCCATTATATCTCTCTGAAATGGCACCAGCAAAATACAGAGGAGCAATCAACAATGGCTTTCAGCTTTGTGTTGGTCTTGGTGTTCTATCAGCTAATCTGATAAATTTTGGCACAGAAAAGCTGAAAGGTGGTTGGGGCTGGCGCATATCTTTAGCCATGGCAGCAGTGCCTGCTTCAATGTTAACTTTTGGGTCATTTTTCCTCCCAGAAACACCCAACAGCATAATCCAACACAGCAAAGACCATGACAAGGCTAAGCTAATGCTACAACGCATAAGAGGCACACATGATGTCCAACAAGAACTTGAAGACCTTATTGAAGCAAGTAACATGTCTAATTCCATCAAACACCCTTTCAAGAATATCTTACAAAGAAAATATAGGCCTCAACTTGTTATGGCAATAGCCATACCCTTCTTCCAACAATTCACTGGAATCAATGTCATTTCCTTTTATGCTCCAATCCTCTTTCTAACCATTGGATTAGGTGAAAGCGCTTCACTTTTATCTGCAGTTATGACTGGAGTTGTAGGCACTACTTCAACATTCATATCAATGCTACTAGTTGACAAACTAGGAAGAAGAGTTTTGTTCATATCTGGGGGCATTCAGATGTTTTTCTCACAAGTTATCATTGGAAGCATTATGGCAATTCAACTTGGTGATCATGGTGAGATAAGCAAGAAATATGCATATTTGATTCTAGTTTTGATATGCATATATGTTGCTGGATTTGCATGGTCATGGGGGCCCCTAGGATGGTTGGTTCCTAGTGAGATTTTTCCCCTTGAGATTAGATCAGCAGCACAAAGTATCACTGTTGCTGTGAACTTTCTCTTTACCTTCATTGTTGCTCAAACTTTTCTTAGCATGCTATGCCATTTCAAGTTTGGCACTTTCTTCTTTTTTGGTTGGTGGGTGGTGGTGATGACACTGTTTGTGTACTTGCTGTTACCAGAGACCAAGAATGTGCCAATTGAGCAAATGGATAGGGTGTGGAAAGAACATTTCTTTTGGAAAAAAATTGTGGGAGATAAGAGTTAAGACAAAGATAGTGGTACCTTCATATATATATACATATGACTCCAAAAGTTACAACTACTTAAATACTTCTCCAGTTAAATATGACTAATTACTATAATTAACTTAACAACCTGCCTTTACTCAAATTTAGAATGATGGTAGAGAAACAAAGAAAATAGAGAGCGGTTTTCTGCATAATCACACGTACATATAAATTCACCTTTATAATTTAGATTTGTGAATATAGTGGAAATCCACTTCAGAGAAGAGAGTACGGAATTAAGACTGTGGATTAAAAAAATCAAAGAAATAAATTTTGTTTAGACATATATTTTCTAATCAATAATTATAATTTCATTTTTTTTTCTTTGAAGCATATTGCAATTTAAACCAAGCCAAATTCCTTGAACTGATATTATAAAAAAAAAGAAGGAAAAAGTCATTTAATTAAAGAATGTTCACAATACACTCTTTAATTGTTAGTTAAAACATGGATTATCATTATTTAATATGAAACATTAGATTGCCAAAAAAAATATATATATCATAACTTTAAAAAATTTAAAGAGAATTATGAAATTATCCTAATTAACAAATGCAACAATGAGTTAAATTAAAAGTCACAAAAATAGAAAAATAGAAAATCTAAAAGAAAGATATATTTTTTTATAGCAGTTTTATTAACAATTTTTATTTATGTCTTTAAAATCATCCAAAATCATATACGATTATCTAAAAGTAGAATATGATGAAAACGATCAAATCAAAAAAACAAAGATGTTAAACCTCATTAGATATTTAAAATGAAGAAAAAAAAAAGATTCAAAAACCACCAAAATGTACTATGAGAAACTTTTGAGAATAGTTAATGGTGTAAGATTGTTTGATTTTTAATTTAAAGACATAAAATATTGTTGAAAATTTTTTGGTATTATTCCAAAAATATTCGAAACTATGATAACCACATTGAAGACTACTAAGGATCTGTTTAAAATCATTTTGGTAGAGTTTTTGAATTTTTTGTGAGTACAAAAACAATGAAAGGATATAAAAGAAGAAAGTTTTATGAGAAGCAAAACATTAAAGTTATAGGAGAAATAAAAGTAAGAATTTCTAACAATCAAATAAAGTATAAAGCTCAAATGAAAAACATTGTCCATAAGAAAATTGCAAGATATAACATCCTTCATTCAAGTGTTGAAGAAGGTCTAATGCCAAATGCACCAAATGCAACCAACCATGATATGAAATTGTTATTTGCAAAAATAGTCAATCCTAATAGTAAGAGGTAGATGCTCATATTGCTAATGAAGAGGATGAAGATTAATTTTTTATTACAACCTATTTTTTAAGCAATGTTTTAAGTGTGTCTTGACAGATTAATAATTGGATGCACCAATCTCATAAAGCATGACAAGTAACTCTTCAAGGAGATGAATCCTTCTAAAATTCCAAAAGTTAGGATAGGTTATAACGATTAATTTATCAAAAGAAATCAGAACAATTATCATTTAAATATATTTGGATACTAAAACAATTTCTGATATGTCATGTGTATCTGAAATTGATTAAAATTTATGAATAGATTGTTATAATATTGAAAGTGTTGAAATTCAATATTGGATTATGCAAAAACAAATTAATAATTAAAGATTGGTTGATATGTTACTATCATGTGACAATATCATTTTAAAGATTGGTTTGTGAATGTTACATTTTATTTGTTTTAAATTACAGAGTGTTAGCAAATCTTACAAGCATTTTTATGTGGTTATAATATTGGATATAAATATTTTATATTTGCAAAAATAATATTAATTATTATTGAGATAATTTTGGTATGATTAAATGTGTGATCATTATTTATTATTTATATTATATTTTTTAATAATATTAAAAAAAAATATTTTATTATGATTACTCAACATGTAGTTGTAAAAATATGGCAAGTGTATTATGTCATTTTTAAGAATATAAGATAAGAGAGTATTATTTTTTCCAAAAATTTGGTTTCAAGTATTAATTTTTCAATATTTCTACTATTTGAACTAACAATAAGAAGAAATGGATATTGATATGAATCTAAATGAAGTACCAATGATAAATTTCTATATCTAGAAGGTAAGAATTATCAATGAACTAAAGTAAAAAGAATAAAATTCGTATAATAGCTATTTATTAACTAGTATCTAATAATACTATAATTCAATTCACAATATTTCAAGCTAAATCAACACAAGTGTAAAAAAAAAATCAATCTATTAAAATATTAATGTTAGAGTTCATCTAACATTAACCTAAACAGCAAAATTGTCATTTCAATTTAAATTTTAAAAGTAAAATTGAATGTCAAAATTATTAGAATAATTAAAGTTTAATTCTTTAATTTAATAACATTTTCTTCTAAATTAAAAATTATAATTTTTTAAAATTCTTAATTAGATAATTCAACCCCTCCTAAAATTTTCAAGATCTGGGTGACACTTTGAAGATTCAACCCGTCCTTTCCACTCTTATCTGAATTGTTGAAATTCAACTTCACATGCTATGTTCCTGAACACAATTAAGAAACTGTCTCACATGTAGTATGCCAATGCCCTTAGTACAATTGGTCCAAAAATTCCCAACCTTCTTGCTTCCTCATTTACACATAGTTACGTCTAATTACACAATTATTATTTTATTGAAATAAACCACCAATTAAGTTTCAATTTTGTCCTTAAGCATATGGTTAGAGGCACATCCCTGTCACAGTGCATATAAAATGATTCTTCTCCAATTATAGAGGCATTGCAGTGATGCAACTTTGACTTTTCTTGGTACCAAGTTTGTCTCACTTTGATTTTAAAAGTAACACGCCTCAACTCTCAAGAAAGGAAGTCTTTTAGGCCTTGATATCATCAAAGCCAACCAAATTTCAATTGGGGCACTCTATTATATTGAAAATTCAAACCAATATTTTGTTCTAAAGTTTGCACATACCCCACTTAGACTTAATGTTCAGTGTTGCATCTTGTAAGCAAGTCAAGACCACTTGATCTAAGGTCTCCAAGCTGCATTCTGAAGATCATTCTCCACAGACTTACACCCATTGATTAAGTGGCAATGAAATAACAATATTTTTTTATCCTTAACTTTTATGAATATTTCATTTTAGTGCTTTCAAACTCCTTTTTATAGTTTTAGTCCCTGATTTTTTATGTGTAGTCATGTCCAGAAGAGCAACCAGAACAAAAACATGGATTGCATTTGGTTTAGGAGTGTTTTTTCATTTCTGGGTATAAGATTTCCAGGCATGTTATTCCTAGGAATTAATTGAATTATATGTTTGAAAATTTTTATGTCTATGTTTGGTATTTAAAATATATTCCTAAGAATATTTAATGATACCAAAATCATAGAAGAAATATTAAAGGAACGAAACTAAAGAACTTAGAAAAATATAGGAACTAAAAACATATTTAATCTTTGTTTAATTAATTGTAAGCTGTTCATATCAACTAATCACAGCTATCAATTTTTTTTCTTTATAAACCAACACCTCTCCTGTTTATTGTAGTTCCTGTCCCCAACATTGCTGTTCCAATTGAGACATTGCTTGCTTATCATGCTCCATATTTGCAACCTCAAACTCTCTTCTTAAGTTTCTAACTGTGTAAGCATAAAGAAAAAGCTAAGCTAATGGCAGTTGGGTTAGCTATAGCAAGTGAAAGTGGACAGAACAATGGTAAGATAACCCTGTTTGTTGTCCTATCTTGTATGATGGCTGCAATGGGAGGTGTTATCTTTGGTTATGACATTGGAATAACAGGTGGGGTGACCTCAATGGAGCCATTTCTGAAGAAGTTCTTCCACAAAGTGTACCTAAAGATGAAAGCAGATGTCAAAGTAAGCAATTACTGTGTATTTGACAGCCAACTATTGACTTCTTTTACATCCTCTCTGTATGTTTCTGGTCTTGTTACTTCCTTCTTTGCATCTTATGTCACCAAAGCCTTCGGACGCAAGTCGTCCATAGTTGCCGGTGGGGCTGCATTTCTTGCCGGTACCGCCCTTGGAGGAGCAGCTTTTAATGTGTACATGCTCATTGTTGGTCGACTTTTGCTTGGAGTTGGGGTTGGTTTTGCAAACCAGGTAGTTAATCTTTCTGTGTTCTCCCTTTTACTTCTTGTTTCTATAGCATAACAAGCATTTCATTTATTGTAGAGCTTATCATTCAATTGGAAACTAGAAAATACCTATCTTGCCAACAGAAAAAAAAAAAAAGAAGAAACGGGAAGAACTTGATTTTCCAGATATAGTTATCGTAAAGTGCTTTTATACCATTCAAGCCAAAAAGAAAAACAAAAAAAGAATAAACATTGATTGTGATTTTCTGTCAACTTATTCTCATGCTGGTGTAGCTTCTAGGATCATTTCATGATGCAAAGCTACACTTGTCTAATGTCTATTATGTTGCTAACTTACACCAACCATCTCCCAGCTAGATATAACTTCTAGACAAATGCTAACTGGAGCTTAAGAGCATTGGTTAAGAACATAAGTACAAATTTTTATTTAATAAGAAAAGCACTTTTATATTGAACTCACAAAAATCACTTTTGCTTAACTTCTATGTAACTAGCATCATTTACCAAAGTGTATTTAATGCTCATTAATCAAAGCTGTTTTGGCCCTCAATAGCAAGACCTTTATTTGTTTCAAATCTTGTGCTGGTTTTGCAGGCGGTTCCTCTGTATCTCTCAGAGATGGCACTACCGCGACTTAGAGGTGCAATTAACAATGGTTTCCAATTAAGCATTGGCATTGGTGCTTTGTCTGCTAATCTAATCAACTATGGAACACAGAAGATTGAAGGAGGTTGGGGTTGGCGAATGTCCCTAGCCATGGCAGCAGTTCCAGCCTCAGTCTTAACACTGGGAGCACTTTTCCTCCCGGAAACTCCCAACAGCATAATCCAGCGCAGCCATGATCATCAAAAGGCCAAGCTAATGCTTCAACGAATTCGAGGGACAGAAGATGTGCAAGCAGAAGTTGATGACCTTACTAAAGCAAGTTCTTCAAAAACCAGCAAACAATCATTTAAGATCATTTTGAAAGGAAGATATCGGCCTCAGCTTGTGATGGCAATAGCAATACCATTTTTTCAGCAAGTGACTGGGATCAATGTGATTGCCTTCTATGCCCCTTTACTTTTTAGAACAATTGGATTAGGAGAAAGTGCATCACTGTTGTCAGCAGTGATGACAGGGGTTGTAGGTACTGGTTCAACCTTCATATCAATGTTCATAGTGGATAAACTTGGAAGAAGAACCTTGTTTATGATTGGGGGCATTCAAATGTTTGTATCACAGTGTATAGTTGGAGGTATAATGGCAGCTCATCTAAGAGATCAAGGTGGATTAAGCAAAGGGTATGCTTATATGGTTTTGGTGCTAATATGCATATATGTTGCTGGGTTTGGATGGTCATGGGGGCCTCTAGGTTGGTTAGTACCTAGTGAGATTTTTCCCTTGGAAATTAGATCAGCAGGGCAAAGCATCACAGTAGCTGTGAGCTTTCTCTTCACTTTCATTATTGCTCAGACTTTTCTATCCATGCTTTGCCACTTCAAGTCTGGGATTTTCTTCTTCTTTGGAGGTTGGGTGGTGGTGATGACTATGTTTGTGTACTATTTCCTACCAGAGACAAAAAGTGTGCCACTTGAACAGATGGAGAAAGTGTGGCAAGAACATTGGTTTTGGAAGAGAATAGTGGGTGAAATGAGTGATAGACAGCATAAAGGTGAAGTATGATGCTTCATACAAATTCTAAATCAAAGGTAAAGTATGATGCTTCATGGAAGTTCTATAGCACAATCATTTTTATGGTTACTATCTTGACCATAAAAATAGGGAAATTATTGTGTTTGAAAGACTAGATTATATATATATATATATATATATATATATATATATAAAAACAGTATTTAGGGGAAAAGAGAAATTTGACCTATTGAAAAACTAGAGTTGGTGAACAAGCTGCCAAAGAGCAAGACGAGAACAGGAAAAATTATCACTCTAGAACTAGAAATATGCAAGATATCAAATAGCCATTTCTACCTGCCTACCCCTTTTATTATCTATTAAATAAATTTTAGTCATTTTACTTGAGAGTAGCTAAATTTCTTGTTTACTTTTTTTTCTTTGACTGAACTGTGAGAAAAATTCAAGTAAAATAAGAAAGTGAAATCGGATAGAAACATGGTCAATATGGAAAATGCTAGTTAGTCTTTGCAATTAAAAGAACCGTTGCTCATATGGTTGTTTTCAAGTATAGGTAATGTCATGTCAAGATTTTCTTGGAACATTTACTTCGATTTGGATAAACTTATCTATAAATACTTGTAAAACAAAATAGAGATAAAATGAATCAAACATTTCTCATAAGTTAGAATTAACTTATGCACATCACCCTTTTTAGAAGTTTTATCTCATTTAACTTCTCCAAAAGCTGAGATGCATTGCTTGATTTTAACTTATGAAAGAAATTCAATTCATTTTACCTCTATTTCTTCTCCTAAAAGTGATTTTGGAGAAATTTATCCAAACTGTGTTACTCTTCTTAATTCTTAGGCAGACAACATTAAAATCCTGTAGTCTGAAATATTCATGCAAGCATCAATCTTGCACAATGTTAATTGCTCAGTCAACATCAAAAGCGAGGATAATATTACAATACAAGCAATTAAATTGTCCGAAGATACTCATTTCTTCTCCTTCAGGGTAGCACAGTAAAAACTTCCACATCTTTCATCACAGGGCTCCTAACTGAGTATTTAAACGTCCAACCATGGCAAGCACCGGCATGTTCCCCCTTTTTATTAAGGGCAACAACAGCTCCAACAAAATCTGGAAACTTTCTTGCTATTCGTGCTATTGCGTCCTTAGCTGCAAGTTTGGGTTCCATTCCCAACCTCATACTTTCCACAACTTGATAGCTGAAATTGAATACAAGTATTAATCTTGATAACAGAAAACACATGATAATGGGTAACTAAAGTTGTAAATATAAAAAGATTCAAGATTGCTTGAAACTACCAACGGCAACAAGGTAAAGAATCTGCCTTTTCAGGTCAAGACATTACACTTCCAAAAGGATTACCATTTAGCTATTGATTATGCAGCATGAAATGCTTGAAACTACCCCAAATAGCAGTCGCTCCTCAAGGTTAACAAGCTATCAGATGGGAATCAAATTTTAATAGTAGTGAATGATCATACATTTGAAACAAGAATGTCCATATATATATATGCAAATATGCATATCACCATACTTTCTCTGGTTCTTTTGTCATTTTGGAGATCAAAACCATCAATGACTAGCTTAATTTTATTTTTCATTACATTGTTTATATGCTTCAACTGGGGTGCAAATTGTAAGATCAGGTGTAAGAAACTCCAAAGCAGACCCCAATAGATCTAGGCTCCATAAAACTATATCTACCTTAAAAGCAACTACAGGGCAGAGCCCAACAAAGGCTAGACTCCAGAAAAATACATCTACCCTAAATTCTGAGTTCTTCTTTTCTTTCCTTTCTCTGAATTAGTTTACAACATTTAATTAGTGAGTCACAAGGCATATGAAAACGTCATTAAATTGTTGCATCACTTGGAATCAAGCCAATTTGAAACATCAACATTTTATCTCCTTTACAAATGTTGGCCATATATCCTATGATTCTCCTCCCCAAATTTACATTGAAAAGATTACGTGTAGCTTGTTATAGTTGTAGGTGACATTTTTGTTAGGACCAATACCATTATACGATTTGATACCTGAAATGTTGGAACCACCAAACCAAAAGCAACTCAATCTAATCTAGATAATTATAGAGTTTTCCTGCTACCATGGAAGGAAGCGCATCATGATGTCACCATCCCCAGTTGCACCGCATGCGCCAACTTCATCAACAGCATATGCTGAGGATCCAGCTATGGGACCATCACCTACCCTGTAAATCAAAGGAAAAAAAAAATCAGAGAAACCTTAATATAAAATGTGTGTAGGGAACAAATTAAGGATAATTGATATCTGCTGCATTAATAGTGTGTAGTGCAGTATATCTATCAGCATGCATCAGGAAACTGACAGAAGAAATTTACCACGGTCCAAATGGAACCACTCCCACCAGAGAAGATATAAAGAAAGGACACTCTAATTGCAAAACTCATCCCATCTCAGGCTAAGCATAATAGATGTTAAACTTAAAGTGTATTTGTTAAAACAGAAAAAATTCTAAAAAATAAAGTAATTGCAGGCAGATTTTATAAAATAAAGATAAATATAGCCTGAAAAAGAAGAAAATTTTGGCCATTCAAGAAATGAAAAGATCTGTCCACTTCTGAAACTGGCACCCCCAAGTTTACCTTCCAGGAATCTTGAATGTTGCCCCATTAGTTGATGTGCCAACAGCAATGTGTCCCATCTATGCCAAATAAATAAGTATCATTTGCATTGATAACATGAAGTATATAAATCAATTTTATGCTAAATCTTACTCTATCAATAACAGCCATTGATATAGTATCATGGCTGTGAAGACCAACAGAAAGTGATCTTGAATTACTAGTTAGCATCTGACCAGAAGCGGAGCATGTTTCACCAGGATGCTCCAGATAATTTGGATGATAAGGACCACAACTATTTGCAGGTAATATATTTTTCCTGAAATTTGGTTGGCAGCGACTAGTTTTCCATTTGGCCCATTTCTCCATAGAATCTGCTGAACTTAAGTTTGCAGGTCCTGGAAGACCCATTGAAATAGCAAATTCTGATGCTTTCTCTCCCACCAGTAAAGTGTGTTCAGTATGTTGCATCACTAACCTGGCAGCCTTGATTCCATCCTTTACATATCTCATGGCTGCAACAGCTCCTACTTCCATAGTCACCTACATATCCCCTTACCAGAAGACAGGACCAAAAATCATGCCAATGCATTAAATAATATCATGCAAGACACAAGATAATTAGCAGCTACAGAACACGGTAAATGGTAGTTACCCCATCCATGACAAGAGCATCAATTGTAGTTTCTCCATTCTCATCAGGACTTCCACCTGGGCCAACTGTTTAAAATAAGATAATCAGAAGCTGTGCCTGAGTGTAATAATCATGAACAAACAACCCCAAAAGGACCAAATCTCAAGATAATTGAGAGCTATACACAGATAGAACAAAAATAGCACCAAAACTCTATCAAAGCCATGCCATTCTTACAGGGATAAAATACAGAGAAATTTTTACAACTCTCCACTTCATAATACAAAGCAAGCTTTATTACCAATGTCAATCTTCCAAGTTATTTTCATAAACCACAAGAAAACAGCTTAGTCTTGAATATCAATTTTTCTAAGCTAAAAAGCATATATAATTTTTTCCCATAATACTAAAGCATATCAATTGCATAACAAGCCCCAGGCCGTAAAGTCAAGTAAATATTATTTTGTGAACCACTGAACCCAGGACTAGTATTGTTTGATAGAACTGATTCTGAATCTAAAGGAAAGAATGATTTTTTTATTGATTAACCCTAAATCTCAATTACTGTGTCAATGTGTTAGCAGCCTTAGGCTAGGGTAGAAGATACAAAATGAATGATTTCCCTAAATATTCAAGAGACCAGGACTCTCCAGACTCTGTATGAGTCTAATCCTTTCTCAAATGATAAGATGATTTCTCTCTCAACCTCCCCTCTTTATTAATAGGCAATAGGCCTTATTTCTTCTACTATCTCAGCCCACCCAACTAACATAACTAACTAACTCCCTCACCAACAAACACCTAACTAACTAGTCACTACTAATGTGTATCTATTATCATTCCAATAAGCACCCAGCAAGAATGGAAGAAACTGTTACTCAAAATCAAATATCAAATGCTTCAAAACCACAACATGGAGAGAAAAGTTCACAATTATTTCCACCAACACATCCTTACATTCTAGGAAGCATTATCCCAATCAAGCACTACAACAACAATAACATAAGCCATCCCACTAGGACTAAGTGAGGTCATCTACCTGATCACATGTTAAATACCAAATTTTCTTAGATATTATTCACGATAAGGTCTCTTTTACCACAAACAAAAAGTTTCCATTCAATAAAAGACAAAATAGGTGTCAAAATTCATATTGAGAAATCCATGTTATCTTCTTCCAAACATTAAAGTTCCTTCCAACCTGTTCCATCACACCTGAGTTCCTCACAAGCAGAACAACCTTCAACCACGGAATCCACAGCTGAAGAGCCACCATCAACAGCCCTCCATGCAGCTCTCACAGCCTCAACAAACGGCCACGTGCTCACAACCAACGGGTACTGTTCCAAATCCACAATTTCATGCCCCACCACCTGATCACATCAAAATTCACCAGAATTGAGGGAAAAGATTAAAACTTTGGCCCAAAATGATTAGTTTGAGCACTGGGAAATTCAAAATTGTTTGTTTTCTATTCTGATTTTCTCACAAGCCAAACAGAACAGAGGAAAAGAAAAAGGCAATTGAGAGTGAGAAAGAAGAGTGTGTTGGGTACCAGAGAGAGTAAAGGAAGGAGCAAGATCAAGTTGAAGAGTGGGGTGGTGTTGGATGGCGGTGATGGTGGAATGAAGGAGGCCTTTGCAGCCATGCAAATAGACATGAGCTTCTACCCCTGTTCTTCCCCTCTTGAATCTTGATGGTGTAAAATTGAACGGAATAAAATAAATTTATCATTATATTACATTATTTGAATAATTTTGTTTTCAAAATGAAATAAGAAAAAATATTGGCTTTACCTGCATGTCATACATTTCGAATTGGAATAAAAGTTAGGCTCAATTGATATACTTGGATAAACTCAATTATAAAGTTACGGTATGGATGTAGTTTATATTTTTAGATTAAAGTATTTATTAAAATAATATAATTTGGTGATGTTTATATTCCTAGGAATATATGTATGTAGAGTATATTAACAAATGATTGGATGCTACTCATACAAAGATTCTCCTTCTTGCATTGGATGCCTCCACCATCATTGGTATTTTTATTTTATTTTTTTCCTTCTATTATAGAAGTTGTTTCCTTCTAGTCAGATTGCAAGTGTGAGTATTATATTTTTTTTTGTCTTATTGTTAAGTTAAATATATTTTTTAGTTATATTTTATTTTTTAATTTTATATTTTGAAATCTAAAATATTTAAAAATTTTAGATCTGAAAAAATTAATACAAATTTAATTATAAATACAGTTAGTAGTTTTAGTAATATGTATCTTAACTTCTTCAAAAGAAAACAATTTAATGAATGTCATGAACTACAATATAAACATAAAGTATGTAAAAAAATGTCTAAAGAACATCATCTCGTGTCTAATTCTCTTAAAAATATTTCAAAAAAATCATCTAAAGAACATTTTAAGTTTTCATAGCAATATAACCTTAATTAAAATTAAACAGATAGCAAAACAATATTTTTATAAAATAATAAGATAATATAAAAAAACTATATGTTTTAAG
This sequence comes from Canavalia gladiata, assembly GCA_037954105.1. NCBI lineage: Eukaryota > Viridiplantae > Streptophyta > Magnoliopsida > Fabales > Fabaceae > Canavalia > Canavalia gladiata. Next base: position 1,747,716 of record CM075663.1, on the reverse strand, counting down.
TATCAAACATATAAAATAAAGTGAGACTATAATTTAAAAAGGAAATTATATATCAATAAAAATATAAGATATTATAAATCTTAATTATATTTTATATTGATTTTTTATTTTTTTATATAAATAAAAATTTTAAATGGGAGAGGATCATTTTGGCTGCATATATCTTATTATTTTTCAATATTCTTTTTTTATTTATTTATTTTCATTATAGCAAGTATATTCTCCATTATCTAATTGCGTCTATTTTTATATTTTTTTCTATTATAATAGTTGTATTCTTCTTAATAATAATGTCAAGTACAAATATTATATACATATATGATAAATATGCTTTTTAAACATTTTTTAATTATTTTTTAGAAATAATATCATATATTAAGTAAAAAATATAAAGACAACATTAACATTGGACATATGAGTTGGAAGATATTCACAAGCTCCAATGTAGGTCAGGACAAGCCCTTATTGTTCCTTCCATCCTATGATTCAAACAATAGTTAGTTGTTACCTATTTTTCCTCCTTGGGGTCTCTAACAACAGGACCAAATCCAGTGTCATGTTTTCTTGTATTCTATGTGATACCATTGGAATGAATCATACATGTCATTTTAGCATCACTAAGTAGAATGACTTGTAGAGAAATGACTAAAATTTGGCAACTATTATGTCTAAGTTTTTGCAAAATAACTCATTATTTAGTTAAATATGGCTTGTATCATGATCTTCACCACAATCTCATTCCTACCTTTAGATAGATGTTTCTCTTTCCAACCACTAACTTTATTCATCACCTTTTCTTCATGCAATATCTTGGATTTATTTCAATGAAATTTTCTAATTTGCTCTCGTTATAACTGTTTTCAATGGTGTTTTCAATGGTGTCAAAAAGGAACACATGCCAAAAAAAGTACAGTTCTCTGTGCCCATATTAGTTGAAGAAAAAGAAAACCATTATAACTTCTATATAATCTCATTTAGTTTCTCTCTTTGAAAGAAAACGAACCTCATTTACATATCACTTCTCAGTTGTGAGAAGATCAACAACAACGAAACCAATTACAAAAATAGACTTAAAGAAGAGTGTGTGTAGACTTAAAGAAGAGTGTGTTAGGGTTGATGGATGAAACCTATGATCATGCAAACGTCAATGCTAACCAATTGCTGAAAATGAAGTTTAAGAGAAGGATAAAAGTTCAAGAGCAAGATAAAGTTGATGAGTGAACCCTTCTCTTCCAACCTTGGTTTGATAACATTATCATAAAAGGATATTTTTGTCCAACATAAAATAATTTCTTTTTTTTCCATTCAATTCTTCCATCAATTTCACTCAATCTAAACAACCAACTTTCACATTATTTCTTCCACTTTTTTTTCTTTCCTATTTTTTTCTTTTTAATTCTTTCTATCAATCTAAACAAAACATTAACAAGAGATATTATTCTCTATATTATTCTTCTTTTCTTTTGTTACTTGAATGTGAACCTTTATCAAATTGTTGGTTAAAAAAGATACCATATAAACTTTCTTTTCAACGAATTATTTGCATTATCAAATTGTTGGCTATAAAAAATACCATAAAAACATCCCTTCCTATTAATATCATCATGATCGGTTTTTTATATAGTAGATATCAAGCTACCTATCAAAAATCAAGCATGAGTAAGCCATATCACATTCATGTAGTAGCAAACATGTAAAATTTATAATCAGTTTAAGAGTTGTATAATAATATCCTACTATTGACATAGGCGCTGCAAATGTCGGCATCACAGTGAAATATGGTCTAATAGGAATATTGAAACAATGCAAAATCAAAAATGATTAATCTCTTTAGAATGTGAGCCTTGCACTTGAGGGTTATTAGAAAAGTAGATTTAACTGAATCCTAAAAATTAATTTAAAAGAAAGATTACAAGTTTTATCACGAAATACAAAGATCCAAATTCATTTCAAACTTTTTTTCTTTCAAAACATTATGAATTGTGGTCAGATGAATCCAGTTTACAAGAAACATGAAACTTTCCAACAAAGGAGAACCTAAAGACAATGATCCAAGCATGCTGTGACACCATATCATTGAGCCCTGAAATGAAGAAGGAAATGTGTTAGTGGATTTGGCAATGGCAAAATACTTTCAGGTCAAGACTGCAAAAAGTTAGAAGCCCTTAATGGGCTTAACATATTGCATCCTGGTGATGTGCTAAAGGAACATGTACTGTTGTACATCAAAATCTAGAAACAACAGCTTATAAATTTTGCTGGTCTTTCTTTTTTGCTATTTTTTTTTATAAATCTTGAGAGGCAGAAAGGGGAAACACTAGCTTCAGAAATTAATAGCTCATTGATGTCAATAATTTAAAGTGGAAATGGTACACCCCAAGAAGTTTATCTCTTAACATATAATCAAAATAACTTAACACATTTGACTGAACAGTGTTAGCCGATGCATACTAGTTAAATTTCATAATAATCTAGGTATTAGTTCAGAAGACAAAAGCTTGAGTATTAACTTTACAGGACAAATACGTAATTAAACTTGCAGGGATATTGTAAATCAGAAAACTAAAGCAAGCAGCGGATTGGGTTCAAATGTTCGTAAATGATAAGGTGTGGGAGTGTATGCAAGAGTGTGTCTATGTCATCAGAGAATTTAGCTGTCATAACTTTGTTTCAAAAGGTGAAAGTTTGGACTACATTTAATAGGATGAACACTAATGATTCGTTGTAGGTGCATCGGCCTAATAGGGCCCTTTCCCATGACATATTTTTAGATTTTAGTGCTCAGAAACAAATTAGTCATCTCCTCTAACCCCCTTCTCCAAGGTTCTATGGAGTACAAGCAAGAATATGGTCCACTGGAGTGTGCCCTTGTACATTTCAGTGTACCACACTTAATGTTCCCTCTTAATGAATTCTCTTTTGTCACAAAAACAAAATAAGTTAATGTAATCCTATGTAAAACCAAACATGCCCTTACAACAAATTCAAGTCCATCAAAGGCACTACTACCTCCAATGTAAAGCTGAAAGCAGTGCAACAGTAAGCCTCTATTAACATGAACCTATCCAACTTCCAACCGGATACAAGAACAACAGGGAAGTAAAATTCCTGCCCACAAAAAGGAAAGCTAAAAGGTGGCATAGGAAATACCAATTACGCTCTTTGTCACTTAATTTTTTAACACTCCCTCTTCTACAAGGAGAAATCTAATACTTGCCCCGCTGAATAACCTACGCCCACTTTGTATTAATAAGATCAGCATGAATCTCCACTCTAACAGAGAGAATACCAGAAACTGGGCTAAATGCTAATAGCATGCATTCCTCATTGAGCAAGTATTAACCATGTACAACACAACAATTCCAATAATTCCTTGAAGTTGAAAGAGTTAAACTTACATAAAATCGTTACTTCCATTGCAACCCCAATCCACAATGCTCCACATTAGGTTTTCTTAATCAAGAAAGAAGAATGATAGCATACTTTCTTCCCCATTTTTTTTCACGACACTCACCTTTGGATGAAATCTCACCATCAAGTAATCCAAGTCCTCTCTCTCTACTCATAGTACCATCACCAAACTTGACTCAATAACAAAGACTGCATTATAAACAGACTGAATTACAGTTGAAAAATCAATTCCAATAAAAATCTACGGTAACCATTAATTTTGGCCATATCCCAATAACATCAGAAGGTTCAAAATTAATTGTATCCAAATGAATTCCGCTCAATTATCAAATAAGCATGCTCTAGGTAGCATTCCTTGTCAAGCAATGTCAACTGCCTAATTGCATAAAAAACATTCAACTCAAAATGCACCCAAATTAAATCAAATTCACAAATGCAACAATGCGATTCCGATTAATTACCATGATCAACGTGAGGGGCTAAGAGCCATGAGCAAATTCTGTCCACCAGGCAAGTAAGAGACATTGGGAGACTTGGCCATAGTAGCAGCAACTTCACGGGACGCTTCAATCCTCCTCAGTTCAATGAGTCCCATCCCTGCTGAAGAAGTAGCATCTGAAATGAGCTTCGCTGCATCACTCTCTCCCTCGGCGCGTATAATCGCAGCCCTTCGCTCCTGTTCAGCCTTCATAACAACAAACTTAGATCTCTCAGCCTCCTGCTGCGCCACCTGCTTCTGTTCCACGGCACGTGAGAACTCGGCACCATAAGAGAGGTGCGTGATGGCCACGTCATCGAGCACAATGTTAAAGTCCTTCGCTCTCTTGATGAGACTCTCTCGCACAAGTGCCGACACGTGTGGACGTTCGGTGAGGAGCTGATCGGCGTTGAACTGAGCCACAACGGCTTTGAGAACTTCGTTGCCGATGGAGGGAAGGACCTTTTCGTCGTATTCAAGACCAAGATTTTGGACGATGACAGGGAGGTTGTTGGTGTCGGGGCGAGAGAGGACACGGAGGGTGAGGTTAACCATTTGGAGGTCTTTCGTGCCGGAGACGGAGGAGAAGGTATGGGGGCGCGTGCGGATGTCGAAGATGTAGGGTTTTTGGACCCATGGGATGAGGAAGTGAGTGCCTTCGCCCACAGTCTCGTCCAGTATGCCGCGGAAACGATCAAAGAGGACCGCGCGCTGGCCGCCGTCGACCGTGTACAGAGTGGAATTGAGAACGGCGGCGGCGCCGCCGAGGCCGAAAGCCGTTCGGGCTATGTTGGTGAGGAATGACGCCGCTGCCTGGCTGCTTCCCATCGGGGTTTGAAAAAAGGGAAACGAGGTTTAGGGTTGATGGAAAGACGAATGCAGGGTTTTAGCGAGGTTGTTAAATTAAATGATGTAAAAGCTTGGAAAACTTGGCTTGGAGAAGGGGAAATTTTTATTATTTTTTTTTTTTAATTTTAAAAATTGCTCATAGGTGAAGTATAGCAAACCCTTATAACGTGTGTATGGTAAATAGTTGAAAAATTAGTCGAAAATATTTTTAATAAAAAAGTTGGTATTTTATTAGATAGAAAATAAAGATAAATAAAAAGTAACTATAAATTTAGTTATATTTTGAGCATAATGCGAGCTAAACGAAAAAGAAGAATAATGATGAATTGGGCATACTCTACATTATCCCAAAAATCTAGAAGAGGAGTCTCATTTTACCCCCCAACACCATATATCCCATAGACTATACTTTTTTATCCTCTACCATAGCTATTACCTCCCCCTTCATTGGTGATTCATCCTCATAGTCATCCATCTTCATAGAGCCCATAGAGAAAGTAAAGTCAAAACTTTTTTAACTTAAAATAATAAATAAGAATATAAGTATTGGACTGAAATTTAAGTATTATATTTTTTATTAATTATAAATTTAAATATTTTATTTTATTTAAATTAAATTATTATATTAAAAATGAGATAATAAATTTTATTAATTTATTTTTATTTATATATATTTTATTAAATAATATAATATAATATAAATAAATTTTGTAGTTCTTAATAAATTTTGTCCTTTTTTTCTATTTTATATTAAGCTTCTGTTAGTCAAATGAATCCTTAAAAATGTTATAATCATTATAGATTAAAATTCAATTCTAAGTGATAAATAGATTAATTTTTTTTCATATAATCATATTTAGATAAATATATTATTTATACTTTTTTCTCATCCATTAATAATTAATTCAATCTCTTTCTATAAACATCATTGTAAATCCTAAAATTTTTAAAAAAAATTAATATTGCTAAAATAAGAAGGATAGTTATTTCAATTCTTTTACTTCTTGAAAACTATTTTTACTCTTTTCATTCCACACTAATATTTTTTATTATCCAATTAATCTACTTATAAATAAAGTTGATTGCAAAATACTTCAAATAATATTCTATAATATTTAAAAAATAAAACAAACTCCTAACCTTAATAATATTTTGGGTATTTCCCACTTAATTACTACTTTAGTCTTTCCTATATACTAAAATTTCTTTCTCATTAGTCATGTCATAAAAATTTCATCTAAGATAGTAAAAAGTTACAATTATTAAATTTACTATATAATTTTCTATTTTCTTCAACATTTGGAGCACTATCCTAATATTTATAAAGTAAATCAAAATATCATATACTTTAGAAGATGGGTAACTATCTTTTATGGTAATCTTGTTTAATTGTTTGTAATTCACATGTAAACTCATACTACCATTCAATCTAACATGCAGGATAAAATCAAATGAAGTTTAGAGTTAATGTCCACAACACTTATATCACCAGCTTCTCATGAAAACAATAATGTAATAACACACAAGCAAGTATGTTAGGTCTATTCTCTAAACCTTTAGTAAGGAACTGCTTTGATATCATTGATGTAACAATTCTCTTTATTACCTACATAGATTTCAATTGATTCTAGATGTAGGTAACTCTTGATGATGCAACATGACAATAATAATATATACATTTAGAAAAGGTATTATTCTACATACATAATAACCACATGGTTCCACCTTTGAGATTTTCTGCTTCCATATGATAGTCCTGTCTAAGCAAATGTGACACGCTCGTCGCAAACGCGCAAAAATAATTTCTAGATTTTCCCCAAACTATTGGTATAGTATAAGGTGCAACCTAGGTCATCTCTCAAAGACCATTTCATATTCTTAAGCAAATTAGGAGAAAGTTAGAACAAGGGGATTTTGAAAGATTAATATTGAGTTCTAAATACAAAATACAAAATGAAATTAATTTAACTTAACAATTATCAACTCAAGGAATTCAGAGGCTATTTTCTTAACTAATCATTGATCACTAAAATCATGCATTGTGTTTATCAACCTAGGATCATCTGGAACCCCTAAAATGATCCTTGAATTCTCTACTGAGAAACCTCTCAGAATTTAATTGATTATGATCAACAAGATTTAGTAACCACTTAATCTTTTATCTAAACCAATTTCACAATCAGAATTCAGTTGAAGTAAGTAATAAAATGAAAACCTTCAATTCAATTACTTAATTTCTACTCTTCAAACTTTTGGAAAATGATTTACCAATCAAAAACTAATTATAAATCAATTATGCATTAATCAAAATACGTCAACCGATCAAACTTTGATTAAAGAATAAAATTGAAGAATATAGTGAAGCAGAGTAGAAACCACTTAATAAGCATGTAAATAAAGATCAAGACCTCAAAGTTGAAATGAAAATAGCTTGAATCCTTGAATTGAAACTACAAACCTAGCCTTCCATGAAGGAGGAAAACTAACAACAAAGAAAGAGGAAAACTAACAACAAAGAAAAACTAAGCCTTCTATGTAGGAGGCAAACTAACAAGAAAGAAAAACTAAGCCTTCCATGTAGGAGGCAAACTAACAAGAAAGAAAAACTAAGCCTTCCATGTAGGAGGAAAACTAACAATAAAGAAAAACTAAGCCTTCCATGAAGGAGGCAAACTAAGAAGAAAGAAAGAAAGATGGAAAATGGTGTTGGAGTTAATCTCCAACGGGTGTGTTTCTCCTCTTGTAAACCCTTCTATTTATAGAGGATTTGTGAGGCATCATCTTTAGAAAGTCACCAACAAGGATATTACTTTTCCACCCTTTTATTGCTTTCACATGGGCTTTGTTGAAAATGCAAAACACTTTTGAATTTTTGTCACCAATTAGCACAACAATTTTGACTTTCTTGCACCGCAATTTTGGATGTTCACATGTCCGAATTAGAGCTTGACTTCTGAACAAAAGTTGTAGCCCCGGATCTTAGTTATCCAACAGAGTTAATTTCATCTCAATATGACTTCTGTATCTCAAGATATGGCCGGATCTTTGCACACTGTTCAAATTCCACATTATCTCATATTTTGAGATAATTTCGAAGTCCTAAATATCCCATTTAGAGTGTGCTCTTGCTTTGTAACTGTGGACACTTCTTTAAGCTTTCATTCAAGACAGATTTCATGATTTTTGGATGTCTAAAACTCCTATTATGCTCAAAATACTATAATAGTGTCATTTTAATCGGGTAAGCAAAGAAATTCAATTAAACTTCATATGAACCCAAACTCATAAAATATGACAAAGACCACTTAATTGAACATATAAGAAGTCTTAATGAGATAAAAGTGAGAGATAATTATTTATGAAATTTATGCTTATCAAAATGATACGGAAAACTATTTGTAGTTATGAAGGGTTTATCTCTCGTTTTTTTCTCCTTATCGATGTCCATATCATCGTTGAGGTGAAAGCAATCATTATGACAAGCTTAATAAGGATTATATATATATATATATATATATATATATATATATATATATATATCATAATAGAGGGAGAATAAGAGATTTCCATTTAAGCACATAAGCATCATATGCAAACACACAAACCTAATCCAAGGTTAAGATGAATGTAATGGATGCACATGAATTGTTTCACCTTTCTCTTTTCAAGTACCTATGATGACAAACTTAAGATTAGGTTAAGGTCTATTGCATCTCATACCACAATAATCATCACTAATATAGAATTGTTCATTCCTATGATATATATATATATATATATATATATATATATGTGTGTGTGTGTGTGTGTGTGTGTGTGTGTGTGTGTGTGTGTAGGCCCAAATCATCATCCTTTCATGAAAATAATGGTGGATACAGGATCTAATTTCTAACAATAATACATCCTAGGCAACACTAACATCATCATATCATTCTGACTAAGTTTGACTAAAATAATCTTAACTACAGGGAGCAACCTTAAACTATTGGAAGATTCAAACATAACTCACGTACCTTTTAGGATAAAAAATTCTCATTCTCATGCATACATGGATTCGAAAAAATTAAACATGAATATTTTCAAATTGTTTTTCCTTTCACAAAACTCTTTTTTCAAAATATAATTTTAAATATGAATATTTCTTAAAGGTATTAGTAATTTATTTTCAAACAATCAAATATAGAACTATGTTTTCTTGAGTCTTCCATCACACCTGAGAGTATGTAGGAGCAGGATCTAAGATTTTGTCATGTTACTTTCATACATATTTACTTGATTTTTTCACATATATAAATTTTTTTTGCATATTGCGAGTAAGGTGCTAATACCTTCTTTATTCGTAATTAACTACGAGGCTTAGAATCTTATGCAAAGGATTTTTCCAACATCTTCCCTTTTTAAAATAAATTAAAATTTTGGTGTGACTTCACTTTCTTGAAATTAATTTCTTCTTCCAAAACACTTTAATTTGTTGTTCATCGTGACCCCAATGATGACACATCCTAATAAATCTATCAAGCATGTTTTCATTAATTTTGTGGCTATCATTAATTTCTAGAAGTTCATCATAAGATATATAATATGAGTACTATTCAATGATAATAAATATCTGATAAGCATAAATTTTATAAATAATTATCTCTCACTTTTATCTCATTAAGACTTCTTATATGTTCAATTAAGTGTTCTTTGTCATATTTTATGAGTTTGGGTTCATATGAAGTTTAATTGAATTTCTTTGCTTACCCGATTAAAATGACACTATTATAGTATTTTGAGCATAATAGGAGTTTTAGACATCCAAAAATCATGAACTCTATCTTGAATGAAAGCTTAAAGAAGTGTCCACAGTTACAAAGCAAAAGAAGACTCTAAATGGGATGTTTATGACTCCGAAATTATCTCAAAAGATGAGATAGTGTTGCTGACGTGGAATTTGAACAGTGTGCACAGATCCGGCCATATCTTGAGATACAGAAGTCATATTGAGATGAAATTAAATCTGTTGGACAGCTAAGATCCGGGACTACAACTTTTGTTCAGAAGTCAAGCTCTAATTCGGACATGTGAACATCCGAAATTGCGGTGCAAGAAAGTCAAAATTGTTGTGCTAATTGGTGACAAAAATTCAAAAGTGTTTTGCATTTTCAACAAAGCCCATGTGAAAGCAATAAAAGGATGGAAAAGTAATATCCTAGTTGGTTACTTTCTGAAGATGATGCCTCACAAATCCTCTATAAATATAAGGGTTTACAAGAGGAGAAACTCACCACTTGGAGATTAACTCCAATACCATTTTCCATCTTTCTTTCTTTCTTGTTAGTTTGCCTCCTACATGGAAGGCTTGGTTTTTCTTTATTGTTAGTTTGCCTCTTACATGGAAGGCTTAGTTTTTCTTTCTTGTTAGTTTGTCTCCTACATGGAAGGCTTAGTTTTTCTTAATTGTTAGTTGCCTCCTACTTGGAAGGCTTAGTTTTTCTTTATTGTTAGTTGCCTCCTACATGGAAGGCTTAGTTTTTCTTTGTTGTTAGTTTGCCTCTTTCTTTGTTGTTAGTTTGCCTCCTTCATGGAAGGCTAGGTTTGTAGTTTCAATTCAAGGATTCAAGCTATTTTCATTTTAACTTTGAGGTCTTGATCTTTATTTACATGCTTATTAAGTGGTTTCTACTCTGCTTCACTATATTCTTCAATTTTATTCTTTAATCAAAGTTTGATCGGTTGACGTATTTTGATTAATGCATAATTGATTTATAATTGGTTTTTGATTGGTAAATCATTTTCCAAAAGTTTGAAGAGTAGAAATTAAGTAATTGAATTGAAGGTTTTCATTTTATTACTTATTTCAACTGAATTCTGATTGTGAAATTGGTTTAGATAAAAGATTAAGTGGTTACTAAATCTTGTTGATCATAATCAATTAAATTCTGAGAGGTTTCTTAGTAGAGAATTCAAGGATCATTTTAGGGGTTCCAAATGATCCTAGGTTGATAAACACAATGCATGATTTTAGTGATCAATGAGTAGTTAAGAAAATAGCCTCTGAATTCCTTGAGTTGATAATTGTTAAGTTAAATTAATTTCATTTTGTATTTTGTATTTAGAACTCAATATTAATCTTTACAAAATCCCCTTGTTCTAACTTTCTCCTAATTTGCTTAAGAATATGAAATGGTCTTTGAGAGATGACCTAGGTTGCACCTTATACTATACCAATAGTTTGGGGAAAATCTAGAAATTATTTTTGCGCGTTTGCGACGAGCGTGTCAATATCCTGTCACCAATTTGAATTCATTGTAAATGTAGTCATTATACCCTCAATTTGTGTTTTTAAATTTTTGCATTATGCTTAGTATGTTTCATCTTTTCTTCAACATTCTAAATGATCTTCCAATAAGAGATAAATACGCACGATTAAAAGCTTTTTAAGCCTTGGTTGAAGGCTCGTGTTCAACTTGAGATTGATGATACCTTATCTTGGGATAAGACACTAAATATCCTTCTTTATCTCAATATCCTTTATCCACAAAATAAAATTTACCTATCAGAAAATGAAAAATATGATATTGCTTTATATAAAACTTTATTACAACAAAAATAAATATAAATAATAATACCTTGTGATGATTTTGCAAAGTTTGATTTTGGTGTTAACTGCACAAAATAAAACGTGTCATGTAAAGATGCTTCGTATCCAATCAACAAAAATGTGAAACACATTAAACTTAAAAGTAGTTATTACATTCAAGGTAGGGATTTCTTTTCTCCCTCTATTATGTATTTAAATTTCCTTAGAAATACATGCAGTTATATGGATATCATCAATGCATCTAATACAATTACATTATAACACATTAGAATAACAATATCAATTAGAAACTACAATATGAAAAGACCAAAAATAATTAATTTTATGTTCACCTTGAAATAAGACATGTATCATTTATCATTTGTAATTTGAGATAGTAAATTTAAAGCTCAGGTCCTTTCATTATATGATATCATTATCAAAATCCTGATAGCCATTGATCCTAATTGATCCTAATGGCTTCCGAAACTTCATGAAACACTCTACTAATGGTCTCACTACAATGTTGAAACTATTTCCAACATTCCTATTTGAAGCATTCATGGTAAGGGTGTATATAAATATGCCTACTTTCTTCATAAATATCATTCTTATACTTAGTTGTAATCCATATTTTGATTAAAGATTTTCATATAATTTTGTAAATAAACTTGACTTCATTCCAAAGGCTTTTACACATCGAATAGGATGTCATGTTTAAAATGAAGTTATACATGGTTCTTCACAAATATATTTATAATAATATGTAGCATAGTGCCAATTTCACATGATGATTTAATTCAATAAAATGCATGTTTTCTTCTCTCTTATTCTCTTTCAATATTCTTATTTACCTACTAGTAAAAACTCAATTAAAATATTCGTATACATAAATCAAGGTACATAATGATAATTCATAATTCATAAAATTATATTCATATAAGTTACAAATATATTTCCATTCATCTCATAGTAAACTTTAAAAATTAAAATACACAAATAAACTAAACGATCATTTTTCTTTGCTATGCATATACTTTAACCAAGCTATCCTGAAAGCATTATTTCTTATGTTTAGGAAAATTTGTCGTCTTTCTTTATTCTCAATCAAACTAACTGTAAAGCACCACAATTCAGTATTCTCCTTCAAAACACATTCATCTACCATGTGATTGATAATAGTCATTGCTGCCTCAATGGTAAAACTAACTCTAGCCTCTTTGTTGACATTACCTTTAAATTCCAATATCTCTATTGCCATGTTTGAGTTTTTGATAACAAGTTATCTATTTGATAATTTAGCTTTGTTGTCCCCTCTGATTATCTCCTTTTAACTTTGGTGGGTTTATTAATGATGTTTTGGGTTTGTGCAAGTATACCCATATAGCCACCTTCGTTTGGTACTTGGATAACTCCAACACCTTGGCAAGGTACGTGCATGTAGCCAAAATTTTGCATGAAATCAGAAAAATATGTATGGTCCTCATTTATAAAGTTATCTCTGTGAGAAATATATTGATTATATTTTGCATAAATATGATTTTGATCACTTTCACCACCACTTTTATTATCCCTTTTCCTAACATTTTCATTCATATGTTCTCTTTGTTGACCATAATTAGGATCCATAGATGGTACAAAAATATTTTGGCTAGTTGCATAATTTTCCCCAAACCATTGATGTCATAATTCCTTAAGTGAAGGATCTACACGTTTATTATGAAACTTAGCAACCTTGGGTTCCTCCTTCAGGAAAAAAAAGTGAATAGTTAATCATTAAATGATAGGTTTTGCAGTAAATAACTTTTATCATAAATTAATTATAATAATAAACTAACCTTAATCTTTTTCTCCCACCACTCGTTCGAACAATTAAGCTTTCCAGTGAAAGGATCCCATCTTACATTAGTTTCGCTAAACTTCAAAAACTTCCAAAGACGTCATTCTTTCTTCATAAAATCATATTTATTTTTCAAAGAACTTTGTTTACAGCTTCTCTTGATTATAAGTTCAAAATCTTCATTAATCTCCTTTCATTTGAATGGTACACGACCATTCTTTCTAATAAACTTGATACAAAGTTCACTGAAAATTTTATCATATTCCTCTGTCCATCTAAAATTTACCTTTCCCTCCATATGATCATAAGTTGATTCCATCTTACAAATTTATTAAGATAAATTAATTAAAATATATATAGTAAGTAAAGTTAATAAAGAATGCATTGTAAGTCTAGTGATTATCTCGATATTCCTTACATATTGGACTTTGTGCTTGCCTAAGGAATAGATATCTAACCAAGTATAACATAACAAAGTAAGAAGATAACCACCAAAATAATCCATAATATTTTCTTATAAAATAATAATCAAAACACACAACAAAAGCATAAGCATAGAAATAGAAAGATTCTTAAGTTAGTCTCTTTCATATTCTCTCATTTCTTATGTTGGATCATAATATATTTTTATTAATAAAAAGAACCTTCACTTACTCAAATGCAACACTTAATTTTTTAATTTTCGTATGATAGAATTAAATCATTGTCTTATTAATTTTGCTCCATTTAAATTACGTACTTTTTATCTATACAACATGATAATATAACAATTACATTTTTCTTTACTTCAATACTATTACACCAATCAAATTGAATATTTGTAGAAAAATTTAGAATAATAACAACAATATAACTCATAACAGTTCTTATAAATAATTAATCAATAATCCATAACTCATTAGTCATAAGGTTAATTTAACAAGATACTTATGTTTAGTCCAACTTTTTGAATAAATTTTTTTATATAATTATTTTAACATTAAAATAAATTTATGAAAGAAAAATTATCTTCTTATCTTTTTAAAAAATTTGATTTTAAAAAATCATGTTTTTTATATGTATGATATGGCCTATTTTAAATTCAGTCATAATGTTGACATTCATAGCATTATTATTATGGAAGCTTCAAATTCAACCTTTTGATGTGCTTTCAAGGATTTTTGGCCTATTTTTCTATATTATAACTACTTTATAATTTGAGATGGTAGAAATATCTTATTATGGAAATATGCATGGTTGGACAGGCTTAATAACATTAAGAACTCGTGACCATAAGGAATTGATCTTTCTCAAGAAATGACTATTATGTCTTGATTTTATGATAACAATGGAATTGGAATCTTGATTTTATGATAACAATGGAATTGGAATCTTACATATTCCTTATCTATTCTCCTTATCTAACTGCTCACCGTGATTAAGGCTATTATTTTTCTCTTAACAAACAATGTATCATCGTCAATTTTATAGTTTTTTTGCATACCATAACTTATCTCATAATCACCGTGATTAAGGCTATTATTTTTCTCTTAACAAACAATGTATCATCGTCAATTTTATAGTTTTTTTGCATACCATAACTTATCTCATAATTAGTTAAAATTTTTAGACATAGAATTAGAAGAATTTTGAGAAATTTCATTTAGAAAAAGTTAATTAAGATAATTTTTAACAATTTAATGTGATTTCTAATTAAAAAACTAAAAATTTTAAAAATTCTTGTTTGGAACTATTAGAAAAGTTATAAAGGTACACAAATTAAAACTAATTGTTAAATACCTTATAAAAAATAGAGAAAAAAATATTTTAAGTTAAAAATAATATTATAATAATAAAAATAATCTTTATAGAATATTTTTCTCATTTTTTAGATTTTATAAAAAAAATTAATTAGTCAAATAAACAATAAAAATATCTATTTAGTTTATTTTCTCTTTTTGAGTATATATTATATGAAACTTAGAAATTTAATCATTTTAATTCTACCTAAATATTTTTATGATAAATCAAAATTTAAAATATTTTCTTATGCATAAATCACCAAAATAAAAAAAGGATGATGGAAGAAAATATTAACATAAGAAAGAAGCTTATCCTTCTTTTAAAATATGTTCACTATTTCTCTCCTCCTTATTTTCTTAGCTAGAAATAATTTCATTCTCTTCACCATACTTTTTCTTTCTCCTTCCAAAATCTTGATAAAAATCAAGATCCATCTTTTGATTTATTTTCCACCACTTAATTCTTCTAAGATGAGTTTCCACATATGGATTTTCTTCTTTTTCACTATTTTTTTTTCTCATAGCTGCCATAAATAATGCACATAAATATTGAGAACTTATTCTATCTTTCATTTTTTTCTAATTCTAAGTTCTCTTTGGTGTTTTCTTGCAATGTACAAAGTGTTTATGCTTTCCATGACCTAGGGCTTGTGATTTATTAATAAGAGAAAATAAGAAAATAATCTTTCTCCCTTGCAAGTTCAGTTTAACTCATCACATAGGTAGGCAGAGTATATTTGTTTTCAAATATGAAAGATAATACATTAAAGAGGAGCTCCTCTAGCTTTTCCAAAAATAAATTGATGTTCCTTTGCTATTAAGATTTTTGGTTGATGATTGATAATTTTATAAAATTTATGGGTTATTGAGATCATGTGCTATATATTGGATTGTTGTTATTGTGGATTTGAGATGATATATTGATTGAAATATCTTAAGAAATTTTTACTGATGTTTAGGATTGCATACTTGGTGGTATAGCACTTAGTGAAAACTTAGAAATTTGAATGGTGATAATTGAGGTGTGAAAGATGATGGATTGACATATATGTGTATGGATTGTTTGGCTTGAATTAGATCATTGTATATTGTAAATGATTTGAAAAGAATGGTGTGAAGACAAAGGATATTGGTTTCTATAAATGATGTTATCTTTGAAAAATGATTTATAAAACAACAATTATGGTTATCTTAATTTTAATAAAAATTTTTAGTAACTTTTTTAACATTACCTATTATGTGAACTTTGAACGTGTTTTAATTCAATTTCTAAGGCTTTGTTGGAGGTGTTGCAATTTTTCAATTTTTAGTTTTGAAATCAATTTTGAAAACAAAATTTATTCGAAAAAAATGATTTCAAATTGGTTTTTAACATATTGTCCAAACAATTTTAACTCAAATCTTGAAATCAAAAAAAGAGTTTTATTGATTGCTATTTGTAATTTTAAAATATTTTTATTTTTAAATCTATTAAATCCCACCATTACTAAATCATAACCGCTACCACCATCACCATCACCATGAGCATCATTATCACCATATTACAGCTATCATTATTATTATTATCATAACTACTATTTGTCATCTTTATTATTATAATAATAATAATAATAATTTATTTTTTATTATTTCAAAAGAATTTAATTTTTTATTTATCTAATTTTTATATATTAAAGTAAAGTAAATGATATTATATGGTATATAAATTATATTAAATTTATAATATTATATTATTATATAATTATTTATAATATAATATATTTTTATATAAAATAAATATTTATTAATATAAAAATATTATAATAATATATAAAATTATATCTTGAATATTAATAATCAAATATATGTAAAATAAATTTTTTTATAATTATATAATATTTTCATATTATGACTACTATATCATTACCATTATCTAATGAATACTACTTTTAAATAACATATAAATTGTTAAAATAAAATCATGAGATGAAATATTTATTAATTTTTATTTTATATTAAATTTTATGTACATAATCGACTAAATAATCAACAGTGAGATTGATGAATTTTATATTTTATATAAGGTTATTAAATTAGTGTAAATATTAAAGTTTGATACCTAATGTCAACAGATCCTAACTATATATATATATATATATATATATATATATATATATATATATATATATATATATATATAAAAGCATACCCTCAAAACAAGCTAGGAATTCCTACATGGTCGTATAGACTTGAGTACAATTTCATGTTTTTAACATAGTTATGCCAATCCTAGGAGGTGCTAGAAATGATCCAAGTCATCCCTAATGACATAAGAGAGAATCTCAATTAGTATTCACAACAATAAAGGTGATATAGAGTATCCATGATGACTGGTGAGGCAACTTAGATCAACCTAGTTTGCAATGGAGGTAGCTTTAATTCATGTATATAAAAAGGAAGGCTACATCTTGGGAGAAACATAACCTTCCTCTAGACACCTTTTACACCTCATAGGTCATACACCTCATACCATTCAATTCATTTCACTTCTCCAGCCTCATCTCCATCACTATTTCATTTCTTCTTTTAGCATCTTTTTGTAGAATCTTAGCGGAAGAAATCTCTTTAATGGTGCAAGTTACAGGATCTCTTGCCAGTCTTGCTGGAAATACAATTTTGTATCTCTAATCTTAGGATTAGGTTATAGGTATTCTTGTTAGGCTAACTTGTTCTCATTTGTTTACTTTTACTATGTGTAATTAATCCCTAAATTATGAGATTTTGGTGAACCTTTTGATGTAACTATTTGAATCTCATTTTTCTTTATAAATGATTTTATGTTTTCATTATAAATGATTTTATGGTTCTTGATCTAATTATGTTGCTTTATTGCGCTTAATCCATTAACGAGAATTGGTCACTCTTATTAATCTCTAAGTTAGTTAGAGGTAGGAGATCGTACCATCCCGTAATTGGTGGAACTAAAAGGCAAATTACGTCTAAAGTTTTGGAGAATCAATTGAAATCTTGGACTTCTAATCAGTTATTAGATTAACAAACCTAAAGTACTTTATGTCTCTTTTAACTATTTACCTTACATAGTCATTGAAGCTAACAATTAAAAGAAAAATTATTACTATTGCATGATCATTGAGTAGTAATATCATTAGGATAAATGTTAGCAATTGATGTGTAAATCATGCATAAGAAAACTTGGGGGTAAAAATAAGTATAGTCATAAGGGGATACAAAGTCTCATGCTTACCCATAAATTCATATTCATGTTCTTTGCTTTTGATTTTCCTTATACTTGCTTCTAGACATTCTTATTTTTATACATTGCACTAAAAATCTTTTTTTGGTAAGCTCAAAAGTTAGAATTTAAACTTATTCAATAGATTGTTAGCATAATCCTTGTGAGATTGAGACTTGGAGTCTTAAATACCTCCTTTTACATTAATGATATCATTACTCATGGATAAAACTTGGCACACATTTTTCCACTCACGTTATGCATGCATCATATTTCTATAACTTGAGGAATTGAATGCTTCCTAATCCATGTCCATGATACAAGTGGTGATCTATGTATTTTTTTGCATATGATAGTGTTTAGTATTATAACTAAAATTTCCAATCATTTTGCTTAATCAGTGCTCAACATAATGATAAAGATAAGTAAATTACATCAAAAATGAGAAAAACAATGATGACAATAAAACTAAGATAAATAGAGGACAAGTAAAACAGGCGATGATATTAGCTCGAAGTATGAACAAGTTATATGAAGTAATATTGAAAATAATAGTTGATATTAAACTTTCATATATAAAGAAGAAAAAGAAGAATACCCAATTAGAAGGATCTTCAATTGTGATCAACTCCAAAACAAGATCTAAGATGGGTGTATTTTTTATGTTTATATAGGTAAGAACAAGAAAAATAATAATAAATTTTTTAGAATAAGTGTATTTCATATGTTTATATAGCTAAAAAATTGGAAAATAAAAACTAAAAAACTCAATATAAATGTAGTTTTATTGTTATATAAATTGAAAAAAAGAAAAGAATTTAAAAATTTTAGAATACATGTATTTTTTATATTTATATAGGTTAGGAAAAATAAAAAAAATGAGGATAAGTATATTTTTTATGTTTGTATAAGTGAAAGAAAAGGAAAAAAAATAAAAACTTTGGGATGTGGGTATTGTTTGTTGATATAGATTGGAAAATGAAAAAAAGATAAAAAAAAATCTAAGATTAATGTATTTTGTATATTTATATAGGTGAGAAAAATAAAAAAAAATTAAAAATTCTTCGAATGAGTGTATTATTTATATTTATATAAATGGAAAAATATTAGGATAAATGTATTTTTCATGTTCATATAGATGAGAAAAAAACTTTAATGATAAATGTAATTTTTTATGTTTATATAGATGAAAAATTGATAAAAAAAAAACAAAAAACTCCTCGATAAATTTATGTTTATATAGGTAAAAAAAAGAAAAAAATTCAAGATGAATGTATTTTTTATATTTATATAGGTGAGGATAAAGGAAAAAAAATTTAGGATCAATGTATTTTTTATATTTATATAAGTAAAAATAAATAAATGAATATGGTAGACTTAGCATATATGATATATTTTTATAGGTGAAAAAAATAAAAATAAAAGATTGAGGATGAATATATTTTTTAGATTTATATAGATGATAAAAAAGGAAAAAAAAAATCAAAAGCCAATAGATGAGGGCATTTTTTTATGTTTATAAAAGTGAGAAAAAGATATAAAAAATGTAACATGTGTGTTATTTGTTATGGTTGTATAAGTGAAAGAAAAGGAAAAAAATCAAAAAATTTAGAATGTGTGTATTTTTTGTTAATATATTTGGAA
Organism: Canavalia gladiata; assembly: GCA_037954105.1. Taxonomy (NCBI): domain Eukaryota; kingdom Viridiplantae; phylum Streptophyta; class Magnoliopsida; order Fabales; family Fabaceae; genus Canavalia; species Canavalia gladiata. The sequence continues at coordinate 1,727,916 of CM075663.1, read as the reverse complement.
AAAAAAGTTAAAATAAATGTATTTTGTATATATATATATATATATATATATATATATATATATATATAGGTGAGAAAAAGGAAAAAAAATTAAGAAATCCTAGAATGAGTGTATTGTTCTTATTTATATAGATGGAAAAAAATAAAAAAAAATATTCTAAAATGAGTGTATTTATTCATGTATATATAGGTGAGAAAAATATCAAAAACGTCATGATGAATGTATTTTTTTTTATGTTTATATGGGTGAAAAAAAATTGAATGAATTTATGTTTATATAGGTGAAAAAGAAAAAATAAAATAACACAATGAGTATATATGTTATCTTTTATAGGAGAAAAAAGTAAAAATAAAAGATCGAGAATGATGGATTTTTATTGATTTATATAGGTGATAAAAAATAAAATAAAAGACAAACTGTGTAAATGAGTGTATTCTTTGTTTATAGAAATGAAAAAAAAAGTAAAAAAAATGCATAATGAATGTATTTATTATATTTACATATGTGAAATAAAAAATAAAAAAATTTAGGATGAATTTATTTTTTATGTTTATACAAGTAAAAAAAATATCACGAGAATTTTTTTTATATAGAAATATTTTTATAGTTATATAGGTTAAAAAAGGGAAAAATCAAAAAACTCTTAAATGAATATTTTTGATATGTATATATAGATAATAAAAAAATAAAAAAAATCCAAAGATGAATGAATTTTTTATGTTTATTTTAAAAAAATCAGAATATGAATGTATTTTATGTTTATATAGATAAAAAAAGAAAAAACCTAAAAAATTCTTGAAGGTTTTTTTTTGTATCCCAACATTACTAAAAAATAATTTAAAATTAAAATTATTTTTAATAACATAAAAATAATTTTATTTTATTCAATTAACTACTAAAAATATAATAATTTAAGCATATCCTAAAATAAATACTTTTTGTTTTGAATTTCTAAAATATAATATTTTTTAATTAAAAAAATAAAAAAATTTGAATAAAATTAAGTGTTCATAATAAGGTAAATTACACTAAAATTGAATCTTTATCAAATAATTTAATTTTATTGACAAATATGTAGCTTTATATATTTATTTAATGATATTTTTGTATTTCTTTTTATCTTTCACTTAAAATTATTTCATATAAATTAAAAATGGTAATTAACATTCTTGTCTTCATTTAAATTGTTTTTTTGGTTTATCCTTTTTATAAAAAATAGCTATCAATATTTTTTTTCTAAACATAAAAAATGTAATACTAGTTTTTAATAGGTAATATGGAAATGATATGCAACGTATCTAGTAGATTTGTTTTTAGATATACAACATATCTCATAAATTTGTATTCTAATCTTTATCCCCACTAAATTAGGCAAGTCTATTTTTAGATTAATATAAAAAAGTTAAAAAGTATAATAGAAATATCAAGTTTGTATAAATATGTATATATTGTGAAGAAATAAAACACACCAGTTTTGAGATTTATTTTAGCATGGTATTAGAGCTGCAACCCAAGCTTTGATATCCTAACACACTAGGGAGGAGTTCTACTACGACAATGACATAATTGGGTGAGAAAACACAAAGTGATGAAGGTAATAAAACTTTATCGCCTTATGAGTTGAATGCTAGTGATAATCTTGGAAATATCATCACGTAAGTGCAGTTGCAAGGTGAGAACTATGAAGAATGGGGCAAAGCCCTGAAAGTCTCTTTACAAACTTGAAGGAAATGGTGTTTCATTGCCTGGTGAAAGAAACACCAAAATTGGAGGATTGGTGGATAATGCAGTCCATGCTCGTGTCGTGGATATTGAACACTATCAAATCAAGTTTACAATCCATTGTGGCATACATGGAAAACACAAAAGATTTGTGGGATGATATCAAAAAACATTCTTCAGTTGTGAATGGGTCGAGGATTCAACAACTGAGTAGAAGTAGAAAAGTGCAAATAATAAGGAATGACAATGGTTGCATACTATGGAAAGCTAAAGACATTGTGGGATGAGCTGACCAACTATGAAAAAATCCTGAAATGTACGTGTGGTAGATGCAAGTGTGACATTACATCTAACTTTGATTAAATCAAGAGAAGAAGAAAAGGTTCATTAATTCATGATGGGTTTAGATGACTGAAAGTTATGAAACAACGTGCTTGGTAATAGATTCCTTATCCTCACTAGACCTAGTATATGCAACCATGATTCAAGAAGAGAGGGTAAGAACAATTATGAAGTTAAAGGAAGAAAGAGGAATGATTGTAGGATTGGTGGCACAAATAAGATACAAGAGAAAAGGACAAGGTGAAATAAGGGACAAGTCAGTGATGTGTACTTACTGTGGGAAAATAGGTCACAACATGAAAGGATGTTTCCAACTTGTTGGATTCCCTGAATGGTAGGGTGAAGATCCACACAATGAGAACAAAAGCATTGGAAATATTCAACAAAAACCAAATAGAGGCAAGGAAAAAGAGGCATGGGTTCTTCCAATGTGGCACAAGTTAGCACAAGAAGCAGGGGTGATGTTGGAACAAAAAGTAGGAGATATGAAGTGGCAGGATTGAGTGACAAATAGTGAAAAATATTGGTAGATTTGTTAAACTTACAAAAGTTAAATGAAATTGAAAAGATGACTGATAAGGAAGCCTATGATTTGTGGATTATAAATAATGGTGCTTCTAATCATTTGACATGGGACTTGAAAAGTATTAGTGATGAACGCACCATTAAGGATTACCCCATGGAGCTACCAAATGGTGAGCTTGTAATTGCGAACAAAGAAGGAGTAGTGGTTCTTGATGGAAGACTAAAATTAGAGAACATGTTATACGTTCCAAAACTAAAATGCAATTTGATCTTTATGACTCAATTGACAGATGATGCAAATTGTGTAATACAATTCACTAATAAATTATGTGTAGTGTAGGACCGTACTTTAAGTGTGTTGATTGGATCAGGTGAGTATAAAGATGGGCTCTATTAGTATCATGGTGTGCACACTGTGAAGGCTGATCAGATTAATGCAGAAAAGGAACTTGATCTATGGCATAAGAGAGTCATCCATCGTGAGGATTCTTCCAGATTTGAGCAATAACTGCATAAATGAGTGTTTAAATAGAGTTTGTGAAGTGTGCGAAAGATTTTAACAAACAAAAGAAAATTTTTCTTTGAGTGATTATTAATCCTTGGATGTTTTTGATGTAATACATTATGATTTGTGATGACCTCATAGAACTTCACCATTCTATGAAGCATCATATTTTTTTACTTTGATTGTTGATTACTCTCGAGCTGTAAGGATATACTTATTGTGTGAAAAAAAAGAAGTAGCTCGCATGATGATAAATTTCTTTGCTCTAGTCGAGAGGCAATATAACAAAAATGTTAAAATTATGCGCAACAATAATGGGACAAAATTCATGTGTTTGAAACAATATTTTGAGCAAAGGGACCTCTCATTCCATTTTAGGGAAAATGAGTTTTAAAACGAGATATTTGATTAATTTAACATTGTCTTCTGTCGTTAATGGAAAAACTCCATTTGAAATGATGCATGAGAAACTAGCATCATATGAACACTTGTAGATCTTCAGTTTTTTGTGCTATGTGTATAACCAAAGAAGGGATAAATTTTATAGTAGAAGTTGCAAATGTGTCTTTCTTGACTATCCTTTTGGTAAAAAAGGATAGAAACTCTTCAATTTAGAGAAATAAACTATTTTTGTCTCTCGTGATGTTAATTTTGGTGAAGATGAGTTCCCTTTTACTACATCTCCAAGTACTGGTGAATAGCCCACTGCACTTGTACCAACCCAAGTGCCTTTTGTTGACACCATGGTTTAAGATAAAGAGTGCAATGCGGGTGGCTTGTGTGAATTATTACCATAAAAGGCAATTCCATGACTTGATTTACTTAAGACCACACTTTTTGAGGATCCCTTTCATGAAGATAGGAGGCACTACCCCATATGTACCAAAATAGATGCAAATATAACTTTAACCACGATTGCCACTTTTGACGCTTCTAGTATTCTCCTCGGTAGAGAATGACAGGTAAAACAACCCTCTATGAAGCTTTGAGATTACGTCATTAACACCACGATATGTCTCGATCCATCATCTTACTCCATCCGTCTATCATTGTTCGTCTCAAGTGTGTTATACCCTTTGAAAAATTGTAATATGTGACGAGTTTTATTTTCATCATCGTGCTTGCTATTGTGCATGTAGAGCATGGACCAATGCACTTTCAGAGGTCGTTGTGGATGCTCAATGGTCGGAAGCCATAGCAAGTGAGATCCAAGCCCTTCACAAAAATGGTACCTAGGAGCTCACGACCTTACCGCTTAGAAAGAAATGTCTCGAATGTAACTAGATTTATAAGGTGAAATACCAGTCAGGCGGGAGCCTTGAGTGTTTCAAGGAAATACATGGTTGTTTTGGGGAACCACCAAGTCGATGAGCTCGATTACAATGAGACCTTTGCTCCTATAGTCAAGATGGTTACCATTCGTACTATTCTAGCCATGACTACTACCAAGATTGGGAGCTTCATCAAATGGACGTTCACAACGTCTTTTTGCACAAGGGCCTCCAGGAAGAGGTGTCTATAAAACTTCCTCTTGGTTTCCACTTATCAGACCATGAAGCAACGTGCAAGCTTCACAAATCACTCTATGGCTTGTGGTAAGCCCCACATTGTTGGTTTGCTGTGTTTTGTTGCCAAGCTCTCTACAACTCTCCTGCAATATGCTTTTCGCCAATGTTACTCTAACTACTCTTTGTTCACTCTTCATAAAGGTGTTGTGTAACTTATGGTGTTAGTGTATGTGGATGACCTTGTCATTGCATGTAATGATCAAACTGTCATTCATTGCTTTAAAGATTATCTTCACCGTTATTTTCATGTAAAAGACTTAGGATCTGTAAAGTATTTTCTTGGGATGGAAGTTGGTAGATCACTAGCAGGCATTTATTTGTGCAAACAGATGAATATTATCATGGAAGCAAGATTACTTGGTGCAAAACCAACTCTATTAGAAGAAAGTCATCGCCTAGCATTAGGAGATGGCTCATTGCTTACTGATCCTAGTTGCTACCATCGCTTGGTTGGTCATCTTATTTACCTTAGCTTTTTCACATAGCCTGACCTATCCTATGGTGTTCACATCTTATCCCTGCCTATGCAACAACCTAGGGATAAGCATTGGCATGCAACCCTATGCATGGTGCATTACCTAAAAGGCCGTTTAGCTTGGTATGACTCTGACTAGGCAAGTTGTGCTCTCACTTGCAGGTCTCTTATTGGTTGGTTTATTCAGCTTGGTCAATCTCCAATTTCTTTGAAGACCAAGAAGTAACACATAGTCTCTAGGTCCTCTCCTGAAGCAAAATATCATTCCATGACTAACATCACCTGTGAGTTGAAATGGTTAATAGATATTCTTTCTAATCTTGGTGTGTTGCATTTTGAACACCCATACGTCTATATTGTGATAGCCATGTAAATCTTCATATTGCTAATAATCGTACCGTCCATGAACGAATGAAGCACATTGTGATTGACTGTCATCTTATCGATAATGAAGTTCTTAATAATCGTACATGTTTATCCTATGTTCCTTTTCATAATTAGCTCGCAAACATCTTCACCAAAGTTCTTAACACCAAATAGTTTGGATCAAGTTGGGTATTCAAGACTTGCACACACTAATTTAAGAAAGGTAATACGAGAATAATATATAACAAATCTAGCATATTTGTGTTCAGATATGTAACAAATCCAACTTATTTATATTTAGAATAATTTTGGTATTATTTGTTGTTAGTATCACAAAAATTATTCAAAACTTGCACACACTAATTTAAGGAGGATAATACGATAATAATATGTAACAAATTTAGTATATTTATGTTCAGATATGTAACATATCCAACTTATTTATATTTGAAATAATTTTGATATTATTTATTATTAATATCACAAGAATTAAAATTAAAATCTACATTATATCTTTATCCTACTAAATTAGACAATTCTATTTTTAACTTAACATTTAAAAAATAAAAGATATAACAAAGCATCAAATTTATATAAATATGTATATATTATAAAAAAATACACAGCAAAAATTTTCTTCAAGTAGTAGGTTAATTGTTAAGTTTCTTCTATAATTTTATTTTATTATGAAATTTATGTGAATAAAATAGTATTCTATTTTTTAATTATTAATTTAATTTAATCCTATAAATATTTTAAAAATAAAATTTAAATCTATAACATATTAATTATATCAATTACTTTCTATTGATCTAGATGAATTAATTATTTATTTTTATAAAAATAATCTAAAAATATATAATTTTTACTATATTTCTAATTTTTTTAACAATTAATATTTTTGTAAAAGTAAAAGTATATTAAAAATATAATATCATTATTTTAACTTTGTAAAATGACAATTAAAAAGAACAATTTATTTAAAATAATAAGGGATAAAAAGGAAGGAAAAGAGAGTACCTATTTTTTGTCAAAATAAAAGAATTGCAAGAAATAATAATAACCATTCACATTTGAAAGGCAATATTGGGTAAACAGAACATTCACTTCAAATTTGGGTCAAATTCTGTGGTCTATCACTGCCTTGTCTAAATCGAGTCAATGCTTGGTTGTGTTGGAACAAACGACACAAAACCAAAACCATAATAAAAGACTTTCTTTCTCTTGCACCTTCCTTGCACTTTCCAAACGCTACAAACCTGAAAGTTGAAACCTTTCCATCTGGTTGATACACCAGAGCTTGAAATTTTATTTTTTGAATAAAATAATCATCTCGTTTCCTTGACTCTTCCATTGTGAATGGAGAGAGAAGGAAACGATTGTGTTGTGGGAGACACACCTTTTGATGGTGAAGCTTCCATTTTGAGCTCGACCCTTTTGTTGGAGCTTGTTGGGGAGGTCACCCTCACCTTCCACTCAGATGGGTTATCTTGGAAATTGGTGGAATCATTGGATAATGTAAGTTCCCATTTGAATGTTTTTTACGTGTTTATGAAAAGTTCTGACTTGTCTTGTGATTTAGTCAAATGGGGTGGATCATGGATGATTTAATTTGACCCCAAGTTCAGGTTGTGGATGTCGTTATTGAATTGAATGTTGTTTTTCCCTATGAAATTTGCCTGCCACTGTGTTTGTTTGATTAGATGTAGTTGCCATGTTTGATAAAATGTATTCATGATGGATGGGGTGTGAGCCAAACTAGAGATTGAATGAAGAGCTAAATCCATGGGTAAGGGTTGGATTGGTTGGCAGTTTATATGGAACACAAATTTTGAGTTTGTAAGAAACACTAAGGGAGTCATTTCATGCAACATGATAATACTAGGAGGGTCTTTAGAAGAGATAAAATGTGAACAAAACAGCCATGAAATGCTGAGAGTCATGAAATAAACCCTTTTTCACTGCTGCAAACTGAATTCTTGATCAAATTAATACATTCCATGTGAGTGGTTATCTCAAAAGATAGCCTAGTAGACTTGTATAGGTTCCTATCATCAACACACTCACAAAGATCAGATAAAGCCATAAATAATTATGTAACATGTAATTCTCATTAAAACAGCTGTCATAGTGTTTGGTATATTACACAGAATAGGACAGCATTATAATCACGTTATGTTAGATTTGACTGCATGTAAATTTTTACTAAAACCAAACAGCCACACTATTTGTTGCTGAACAGAAAATGAAATTGTACCACAGTCAAATTATAACAATAAATTTCATGAAACTTCTGGTCTAACACAAAGAAGAATTTGAAATTTGAAAACACACCTAGAGGACCAACAAAATGCAGAAAAGTCATATGAAAGTTCACAAGCTTTATTGCTACCTATCTTGGTTAGCTTGCTTGTAGATTTAGGGAGGTCTTTGGCTCTCTTAAGTCTTAAAATCTTTTCAATCCACCAAATTTTCTCATTAAAATTGGGATATTACACATTCTTATTTATATGCAGCAAGCTCTAATAAATTCCAATAGTTTCTTGTGTTTTTAGGTCTTTTAAATTTTTTATGTTTGATCTATTTGTGAATAGTTTGTAAAGGCAAACCTTAAACTCACATTTCAATGATCTAATACATGTAGCGGTTTCCACTCCTTTGAGACAGTGAAGTTTATTGTACCCCCTTGTGCCATGTAGAACCATTCAAATGCAATAGGTTCAATAATCTTTCATATAATGGCTGACAAAGTTGATTCTATGTGCTTTAATCCATGTCCAGCCCTGTTTGAGCTAATTAGGGATTGATTCTCCGTGCTTTCTGTCTTGGTCTCATTTAGGAATTATAATTCTAGAACAAATTACTGGGATTTGCTTCCTCTCTTATATCCCCCTGCATGCCTAAGTATGAGCATCTTCTGTTAATTTTGTTTTCTGATTTCATTTTTCACATGTATTTATTTTTGGGGTAAATTAAATACTTTTGTATATTATTAGTAATTTGCATAATTAAGTTGGGACAACTTTCATAGTAAGGATGTACCAGTGTGCAATAAGATTCAATTTTTATCCTTCCTGTACATAAGCATACTGAACCTGATATTGTTTCCTTAACATTGGTTTTGTGCAAGGCTTTTAAAATTGAACCGATGAAGACATTTGGTTAAAGATTCAGTGGTCTAACTATGGTTGAACCCATATACATTAAATATTATTTTAAAATATTTATAGTATATAATATATTAAAAAAGAGGAGGGATCAAGTCACTCTAGGATTGACTTTAGCTAGAGTTACTTCGCTTAATAACTCTCCTAAACAATTAAATTTCATTAATTGAACCATTAAATTAATAAATAATATTATATATAGATCATCCTTACAAAATTTTATAAAATTTAAAAAAGGTTTGATATTTTATTAAATAAATTCAAATTAACGGATATTATAAGAGTTATATTATCCATTAATTTGAATTTATGTTTTGAAATATCAAACCTTTTTCAAATTTTATGAAATTTTGTTAGGATGATCTATATGTTATAATTTATTAATTCAACGGCTGGATTGATGAAACTTAATTGTTTATGGGAGTTATTAAGCGGAGTAACTTTTGCTAAAGTTACTCCTAGAGTGACTTGATCCTTCTTCATTAAAAAAAATATAATAATATAATACCATAATTTCACCTGATTAAAAATTGAATATTGCATACCATTTCAAGTTTCTAAATTCAAATCACGCATGCAAGACTAAATAAAAATATAGCATAATTTCATTTTTTCTTTTTGTAAAATTTGATCAAAACAATGTTGTTTTATGCAGACCTGTTTTTTATTGGTTCCATTGGTTTACTGGTTCTGTACTAGTCTTTTTCTTGAATGGTTCTTTGCTTCAAATAAAATGGAGGGGTTCCTGTTTCAGTCTTGAAAACCATTGTTTTGTCTTTGTCTATGAAAAGGATATTTCCTATGTTTTCCCTATCTGAATAAAAAATATGCAGAAATTCTGTTGTCTTTCAATTTCTTCCACCATTTCATCTGTGTCATGGCTTGTTTGTCAGGTTTTATGTTTTTTCACTTTCACCCTCATACTTATCTAAAATAATATGCCTTAATCTAACCTTATAGACTATGGGATAGTTCTTAAACTGATTATTGCTAAAGTGAACATATAGTTTGGGTTTCATTTAATACTATTTTTCCTAAATGTTCTATGGAACAGGATGTTTCAGCTTGTTTAGGCTTTAGATCTTTTTCTAAGGTTGATACCGAGATCAAACTTTCCGACATATATGCTGTTGAGTTAAACGATCATGATTTGCTTCCCATATCTAATTTCCCTCATGCTACTGAACATCTACTTTTAGCTGAAGACTTGAAGGTTTGTTCTCATTCTCATTATTGGTTATGCAATCCAGTTACTTTATAGGTTTACTATATTTTGTAGTATTTGTCTTACAATTATGCAGATGTACCACTTTACTGTGCATGGTTTTATAAGGAGCAAGAATCAGCCTTCTCAGTGGATCCTAGCCGAATACACTTTTGGTCATAAAAATTTGCAAACATGTCAGATGTGGGTAGACAAACTTATTGCTTCCTTGAAAAATGAAGTTGGAAGACCAAGGAATCTTTTGGTATGCTCTGCTATTGGTCAAGCACCTGCTTTATAATTTTTCTTTTTACTTTAATTGATTAATTAAAATGAACTTTTCCCAGATTATTTCTGATTCACTAGGTTTTTGTTCATCCAAGGAGTGGGAAAGGTAAAGGCTGTAGAACCTGGGAAGTTGTGGCTCCTATATTCTCTCGTGCTAAAGTAGAAACAAAGGTGAAATTTTAGTATCCCTAGTGATTTCCTAAATGGATAGCCACCGATTAACTTTCAATGTTATGTTTATATATGTTTAAGTTCTATCCTCTGTATTTTTCCTGAGAAGCTCATTTCAAGTCTCCAATTGGGCAATCAACTCCTTGCTGAATAGATTTTAAAATCTTATTTTTGGACTGTGGTCAGCTTTCGAAACAGAAATGACTCCGCTTCCATTATTTTCTTGTTGTTAACTTACAAAGTTAAATAAATCATCTTTTTTCCTACTTTCTGAAGTTCCTAACAATGAATATTCTGACTGTTTATTTTTAGAATAACATTTTGTTCTTTTTGTTGTTGTTGTTGTTGTACTTGTCTTGGCTAGCCAATCCTACTGCTTACGACTGGTAGTGGCATTAACAAATAAAATCACTAGTGAGCTATTTGAGCTCGTGTTGTTAAAAGTTGAGTTATAATTGCATTTATAAGTGTTTTAAACAAGTATATATATCATGGTAGATATTAATTGAGATCATGCTAAATCCAGATGCTTGATTAAATAGAGGCTGAGTTGTTATGTATATTTAAGAATTAAGAACAGAACTAACGAAATGACATGATTTTGCTGACAATTTATAAAAAGGAATTTGTTAGATCAAAATATGTATAAATATTTTGAGGAGAGGTGAAAATGAAATAATTAGCTATTTTTTGTGCATTTGTTTTTGCACATGAGCTTGACCAACTTGAGATCTATTTGTTTATTCACTAAAAAGATTGATAGCTTATGTTTGAGCTTCTGCTCAAGATTGATACATTTTGATTGAATTACTTGAGCTGATTAGCCTTTAACTTGGTTCAACTTAGTTACCATTCTACTTTTGGATTTACAAGTAATTCCGTTTAACATAAATCTATTCATATCACAACAGAAGTTTATGTTTGCTCCAATACTGCAAATTAGACAAAGAGAACTTAGCTTTTGATAATATTAAGTGGTAACTGGTAATCAAATAAGAATTTTGATCAGTATATTTGCAATAATTTTCTTTTACTTCACCAGGTGATTGTGACAGAGAGAGCAGGACAGGCATTTGATGTGATGTCATCTATAACAAATAAGGAGCTTAACTCATATGATGGTGTTGTTGCTGTTGTAAGAGCTTAACTCCCTTCTTTCACATTTTGATAACACTGGACCGGAAATTGCTGAATGATACTGTTTTATACTGAAATTTTGATGCTGTTGATGGTCGGTATGATATCAATAATGGTGGTAGGATTGTTTTGTACAGAAACAGTAGATACTCTATTTCTTACCCTCTCTTCAGAACAGACACAAAATATAGAATATCCCTAACAATTCAAGATGGTTCTCTCCCATCTTGTCCCAATTTATGCCCCTCCTCCTCCTCCTCTTCCTCTTTTAACTGCATCTTATTCAGCCTTTCCATATTCTCTGCCACATAAACACAAGGTAACTTTCTGCTTCCACTAACTGGTCAATTCCTTTCCTGCCCTCCCACATTCTCTTCATGATTCCTAGAGGAGGTCTTATTTTCTATATTTGTCTTTATCTTCCTTCAATACACCTTAGCGATCATGGGCCTAGTGGATGAGCTTACCAACACATCCATACTCTGAAAGCAATTAAAGTGAGGCTATTCTAAGGATGAAATTGTCAAACAATATTTTCTTAAGTGTCTATCTGTCTGTCAATGTCTTTTACTTGTTAATGTCTGTTGATGAGAGAATGTCATAATCTACCATAGGTGAATAAGAAATCTTTCTGATCTAATACAATCTACCAAATGATGCAGTGTCAAAAATGTCTTCTTTGATATGACGATCATGTGCAATATTAAGACTGCATATGGATTTGATATCTATTCTAATGTCTTGCACAACATTATAATTTCCAAGAACGTTAGATGCGTTTTCATGTTATGAATCTAATTCCTTGATCATTCTTTTGATATGTTTATGAGGCTTTTTGTTAATGAAGTTTTAAACCTTGATATTTTAGATGCATCCATTTAATATCTTTTCAAGTTCTCTCGTTGCTTTCAAGGGGTTTTCTTCAGTCCTTTTCATTTATTGTATTCTAATTGAGGTGGTTCCAGGGTGGTGATGGATTTTTCAATGAAATCCTTAATGGATTTCTTTCTCCCAGGCTTAAGGCTCCCTATCCTCCAGCTCCATCAGATTTTGTTCCTATGGTTAAAGATAATGGTGATTCCTTGGTTCTAGATGAAAATGGAATAATTGAAAAGACTTCAAGTCAAAATGAAGATCAGTTTCCTCTGATTTCAAGTCCAACACAACCTGGGTCTAGACTCTCAAATTTGAGTGAGTCAGTTTATCTGTACATTCTTTTCAAACAAATGCTTTCTACTTGTGATCATTATCTCATCAATTCATTTATTTTCTTGGTTATTGGATGTCTTTGAAATTATGGTAACTGAAATGAGTTGTAAAGCTTGAGAATAGTTTAAGAGACTTGAGGATAAATTAGAAAAGCAATTGGTGAACTGCATGATTGATTTGAACTCAGCATGTTGGTATTTATATACAGGAAAGAATAAATACAACTTGTATTTATAAAAACAGTGAATAAAAATTGAGCTATTTTCTAAGACCCTAATATTTCCAATGCTACATTAACTCCTAGTATTTCTAATGCTGTGTTAATTGCAGCATTGTTCCAACACTTCATCAATTGCATTGTATCGTTTTTTAGCAGTAAATATGTTACATTTTCCATACTTTAGTGACTACTGTGAAATGTTGGTTTTTGCAACCGTCGCCATTTATTTTTATATTATTCTTTGGCATACATGCTGAATGAAACTTGCATCCCACTTGTGACTTGGGAGAGTTGAGGCATGTAGGACCCATTCCTTGCACATTTTGCACTAATTTTTTAACTTCTAATAATCAGATTATTTGTAATTTTTTTTGTATATAACCTTTATTTTTTTTATTGCTGCTATTTGAATTTATTCTTAAATTTTTCCATCATAGAAACACAAAACCACAATTAAAAGAAAAAGAAAAAGAAAAAAAAAAGCAATAACAAATTGATGCTTGATTATTATGTGGCTTTTGAAGATTCAGAAGATAAGGCAGCTGAGTTTCCTGTTCCAAATGAACGGTTTAGATTTGGGATCATTCCTGCAGGTTCAACTGATGCCATTGTAATCTGGTAACTCTTTTTCCTTCTTGTTTTCGATTATGCCCAGGAGATGATCTATGTGTCATTTCTAAAATCTACTTAAAGAAACTGTATTTGAACACTATAATCTGTTCAGATTTTCATGGGTTAAAAACCAAATCATTTCTGCAATATCTTCCATAAAAAATTTCTTTCTACCTTGTACATAAATTACAATTAATAGTAATGACAATCACACTATTTTTAACTGAGGGATGCAGAAATTAACTGTCACAATCACACACAGGAAGCTAATATCAGAGTCAATGAGGTCTTAATTATAGTTACCGATTCACTACATACATTGAATGAAGACATTGACTTAACCTGATTATAATTTATTAACATGTTTCCGTTGACTACTTTTTTCTGGTTTGCTAGTGATTAAAAATGCCCATGTAGATATTGATGATACAGTTCCTTGATGGTGCAGATTGCACATTTGCCAGCAAAAGCATATTGGTGATATATGATGATCTATCTATAAAGTTGCACTGTTGAAATTATAAAGTTTATATTCTGAAAGAGTAAAGAAAGATAGGAGGATCTGAATAGTGATATTAGATTGATATTTAATATGGTGTTGTAATGATATGATACTAGATGTTGTCCTAGCGGTCCTTTATATACTTACAATTAGGTCGAGTACTAGTGTAGTATTACTAATACAAGCCCAAGCCTATCAATACAATAGGACCACTAACAAGGTAATGAATAAGAAGCCATGATAAAATTAGGATACAATTTCGTACCTTAATAAGATAAATTCCTCAATTGGATAACTAATTTACTCCTTAATATATTATGAAGATCTTTTAAATATTCTAAGATGCAATAAAGATATTCTATATTTTTTGTAGATCTTCTAAGTTCTAATACATACTTTTGCAAATTGCATATTTAAATTTGTGTAGCCAATATTTGCAGTGTATCCTTATAGTTTCCTGATACAATTCATGAGGGAAATTCTAAACACAACACTGTATTTTGCAGCACAACTGGAGCTCGAGATCCTATAACTTCTGCATTGCATATTGTCCTTGGTAAAAGGGTGCACCTTGACATAGCTCAAGTTGTACGGTGGAAAAAAACTCCTGGATCTGAGGTTGAGCCGAATGTGCGTTATGCAGCATCCTTTTCAGGGTAAGTTCTATCTGTTATGTTACCTGTTGAAAACAAATTATGTGTTCTTTAATTATCAAAAGAATACAATCCAAACTATTGCTTTTTTAGGTTACTTTAGTTACAATTTTTTGTCTTTCAAGCATCTTGTTTTGACTTCACTATCAAACATTTGTGAATTTCATAAGCTCCTTGTGGTTGGTGCCTCTGTAGCCTCACCAAAGGATATTGCGTTGATGCTTTGTTTTCTTGTGAATAATTTATTCTGTTAAAGAAAATTATCACTAGCTGGAACTTGTTCTCTCTCTCTCTCTCTCTTCAGACTGGAACACATGCTTTGGACAACTAGGGAAACAAATATGTTGAACTGTCATAATTGGCTATATACTAAGTGTCCACTACTTGGTGTTTTATGGCAGTTGAGAAAATTATACTGACAGGCTTTTGATTGTCTGATTTGTGAAATTTTAGGAATGCAACTAGCTAATTGTCCTTTTGGTTTTAATTCATCTTAATAAATCTATATGGAAGTCATAAGCTCCCTCTAAGGTAAAGTTGTTGATTTGAATATCTGTGCTTGATGGAGTGAGTACCAATGATATCTTGCAGGTTCATAGGTTTCATGTGGCTATTTTGCTTGAACTTGAAGTATATTTTGTGTGCTGCAAGCTTAGAGTCTGCTCCATGTTTTTTGCACCATGCAGTTTCTGTCCTTCTATGGAATTTGTTGTTTGGCAGTGTTCTAGGTCCTTGGACCAGTTTTTGATTTTTAGTTTTTCTGGTTTTGGTAGAAGTAAAGAAACCAAATTTCATGGTAACGAGCTGTCTATGCTACTCTTTGATGTGCACAGTAGGAACTTAATTCTCATTTTAAGGAGAGCTCAATAATTGAGCAACTTCCTTGGATTATGATTAAGCGTTTGGCTTTGACATTATGCAAAGTTCATGGTCTTTCTAGAAGGGTTTCCCTTTCAGAGATGTGTAGGGGCTGAGTAGCTTTGCATCATTGATTTTTAAAATGCTCTTTTGGTTGAATTTTCCTTTTTTTAGGAGGATATCTTATCCTCAAATATATTTGTCATCTTCTGTTTCTATCTTAATAAATTTTTTGTTTACTAAATATACTCTTGGACCTTGGATTAGCCTGGTGAAAATAGAGTGCAGAAAATTTCTGAAACTATGATAGAAACATATAATCTGCTAGCCTCATTGTTCTGTTACATCTTGAATGACATTTGCTTTGATAATTATTAAGAAGTTTGTCTATATTCATCTTTCACATCATTTTCCTACTCACTTTGCTAAAATTTAAGTTTATGGATGAGATTGAAGCGTAAAGCTTTTGCTGCTTTTAGCATTGTATTTGTAAGCCTATTGTAATTGAGTTTTTGTGAAACTGACTTTAATTTGTACACCTTGGGACATGTACTGGCATTGTCATCTTACATAACTTAACACTTAATTATTCTAAAGATTTCTTTAATAATTTCATACTCTATATTAATGACCTCAGGTATGGATTTTATGGTGATGTCATCACAGAGAGTGAGAAGTATCGCTGGATGGGTCCAAAACGTTATGATTATGCTGGAACAATGGTATTTTTAAAGCACAGGTAATTTTAAGTGAATTTGATATTGTGCTTTGATTATCTAAGCTTTAAATTTCCTTCCCTGAATTTCATACTTCTCTTCTTTTACACCTCACCTATTCCTCTACATGGTGGACTATGCTATGAAAAGGCTTTCAGTTTTGGACCGATATCAGTGATGCTGTTTTCATAACATGTGTTGTTTTTCTCCTGGATTCGGTTACTGTTTGAATATATGAAAAGTATTCAATAATACTTGATTCTATCTGAAGAGTAACATGATGGTAGTGTCTATTTGCATAGAAATCGTTGTGTCCATAACTAGTGTTGTTTTGACCCAAATTGACATTTTTTGTATGCATAACTAACGGTTGTGTTTGTTATTTCAATTATTGACACTTAACATCTTGCTTATTTAACTTGGCATTTCAAATTTGCATGAATATTATTCAGGTCATATGAGGCAGAAATAGCATACCTAGATGTTGAATCTAATGAAACCAATTTGACTTCCAAAAGGGATCGTCGGGGTAATCTGTTACGGGCATTAAGGTCTTCACATGTATCAGAAAGACATATCTGCCGAATCAATTGCAAAGTTTGTAATGAAAAGCCAAATCATGCATCTGTTGGAGTTTGCAGCCTAACACCTCATTTGTATTCAGAAGAAAGAAGATGGGCAAGATCCAAAGGACGCTTTCTTAGTGTAGGAGCTGCTGTAATCTCATGCAGAAATGAAAAAGCACCGGATGGGTTGGTGGCTGATGCGCACCTGTCAGATGGTTTCCTTCATCTTATAATGATTAGAGACTGTTCTCATCCATCTTATTTATGGTAATCACTTCCTGTCTTTTTTCCACAGTTCTCATATTATCAAAGCCTAGTCTTTTGAAAATCTTGCATCTCTTCTCTGGTATCAAGAATGGAATCTTTATCTAGCTTAAGTTGGAATTACTATGCTACAAGGCAATGCAATATTATATCAATCTGTTGAATACTCGGATTTGTTTACATACAGGGTCTGCTTAGTTGAGTTGGTGGAAAATAATATGCATTCATTTGCATTCTGTGAAGTAACTTTGAGCCAACCATGAATTGAATTACTATCATACCCCGACTTTTGTATAATCCGAGTCTAAAATAACTTTTTCTCCAGTAACTGTACTCAGTTTATGTTGAAGTTCAGGGGTTGTTTGATTTAAGAAAACATTTTTGGTTTTCGTTTTTATTTACAAAATGACACCTTATTTTCAGTTTGTATTTTGTTTTAAAAGTTTGTGTAAGAAATAGTGAAAACAAGAAAAAATTATTTTTACTATTTCCTATACAAACTTTTGAAAACAAAAAGTGAAATAAAAACAAGATAACATTTTTGTAATTAAAAGTGAAAAATAATGATTTGTTGCACAGCCATATAAGGAAATTGTGTGACTTCATAACATTCTAAAAAAGTTTAGTGATGGCTAGTAATTTCTGGTCCATTAAGAAGGTTGTTGGAGAGTGAGGAACTGGCTTTTCTAATTAATGTCATTCCTCTAATGATCTTCTCCAGTGAACCCTTTTTTTCTAATTTCATAATCTCTCTTATCATATTTCAAACCCAGTTTTAATGGATTGTGTTTTAGTATTCTTGTCTGTTATTTCACATGAAGCAAATACACATTTAGTAACAATATCCTTTTCTTGTTTGCTTACTGGATGATACAGGCACCTGACTCAACTTACAAGAAGAGGGGGGAACCCCTTGAATTTTAAGTTTGTTGAACATCATAAGGTTAGTTTTTCCCTAATCCAAACCACCATATCCCATGGATAACTTACTAATTTTGCTTAGCATTTGCAGACCCCTGCTTTTACTTTTACTTCTTCGGGCAATGAGAGTGTATGGAATGTGGATGGAGAGATCTTTCAGGCACATCAACTTTCAGCTCAAGTGTTTAGAGGCCTTGTATGCATGTTTGCATCTGGTCCTGAAGTTTAATTGAAGGCTTAGCTATTTACTTTAAATTATTTTGGCTAGGCCATTAACAGGAACCATGATGAAGCTTATTTAGTACCAAGCACTTGTATATATACATACATATATATATACATACATATATATATACATATATATATATATATGTATGTATATATATATATATATATATATATATATATATATATATATATATATATATATATGTAGCAATGCCTAACTACCAAGTGGAAGATTTTGAGGGTCTCTAAAGCCATCATGTATAGGACTTGTAATCATGGAGGGGAAATTTTGCTACATTTGAATCATATTTTCTTATGCTGATATCATCATTTTTTGTAGCCGAGTTCACCTAGTACAAGAAGGTTTGGTTGTTATTGTTGTTGCAGTTCATGAGTTTCTGTATTCATAATGGGAATTCTTATACCATGAACATCAAATACAGGGTACTTTAATGCTGTCATTGTTCAGTAAGAGGATGTGATCTTGTATGGATGTTGTGGTTATTTTATTTATGCAGCAAAGTCAGTAACCATGCCATGGATACTGCATTTTTAATGAAAATAGACGACAATAAGAATAGTGATAATAACATCCGCGGACAGATTTGTATAATTTAACCAATCATGACTATATTTTTTGGATCTTGGATTATAATGTTTGTAGTTCAATAATATATGTAGGTAAATGATTTTGTCATTAATCATTTAAAGCCCAATCAATCAACCATTGTAGGAGACAATTTGATTAAATTATTGAAAGATCATTATTTTTTTTTATCAAGATGAAAGATATTTTTATCTGGATGTAATTTTACTTGAGTCAGATATAACCACTATGGATGGTAAAATTCTTTTTCAATTTTTAACATAGCTGCATATTTAAATTTTGAGTTTAAAAGATATTAGAGTTGATCAAGTGATGAGAGATTGAGATAATTTATGAGATCTTAAATTCAAATTTTATTGCTTTCATTGTAAAATAAAAATGTTATCTAGATAAATCTACTTAACATATATAATCACAAATCAAATTATATTTTTGGACTATTTTTAAATTTCAATTCTCAATTTTTTAGAAAACTAATAATTTTCTGCAGCTTATAGTTAACCATATCCGTCATAAAAATCTTAAGCAATTGTTATTTATCATTGGCTTTTAGTTGGAGGTTAAATTATGTAATTATTTGGCCTGAAAATTGAAAGCAAAATTATTCCTGATTTTAAAAGTGAGTGAAGGAAAGATTCATTGTGAATTTTCAAATAGGTGAAACATTATGATACCAATGGTCTCAAGTATTATGTTATTCGCCAAGTCAAATCTTCATTAACTGGTGTCTCAGGTTCGTGATATTTAGAACACAAGCAAGTTTAGATCTAGATTTATTTAAAATTAAATTCGAAATACAAGTTATGGTCTTTACTTTGTGTTATATAGGTATAAAAATGAACATTATTATTGATATAACTACAAAATATGATAAAAATTTTGAAATTAAAACACTAGCACAGGAAAATATATCATTAAAAATATAAAATCAGAAACAGTAAAATATTACAATTATAATATAATTGCAGTTGTCATAGTGTACTAACTCAAACAAATAAAAATATTATTTATTTGTAATTCATTTGAGATGAATTTAAGTATACACAAAATCAGACAATGGAATCAAATTTATCTACACTTATAAATTGGTCTCCCTAAATTAACTAAACAACATGCTTTGGATGTTACAATCACAAACAAAATCTGCATCCAAACTGTTACATGTCATACCCACTGAACTTCCTACCAAGCTACATTTAAGAAATCATTTATCTCAAAATCAACATTGAGAAAGCTAATGTTGATATCATGTTTCTCTGGACTTCCACTCCAAAATTGCAGACAAAAGTGTGTAATTAGGAATTAGATTCTTATGAGGTAAAGTCATGTTTGTCATCGGTGATTTGTCATTCTCTTCAAGCCACTTTTCAATTGCTTTGCGATCATATGTATATCCATCCGCAGCAACACAAGGATCATCCATCACATCCTGCATCAAATAAAGTATTATGAACATGTTCAAGAACATTGATATGACAAGATACTAGGGAAGCAATGGTAACTCAAGCCATGCTGCTAACACATCAATATGAACAAAATGTTCATTATGTTTTTACCAAAGTTGTTACCAGAATCTATTGTTGGGAATCTTGTAATTATGTAACATATTGTATAATTAGGGATATTATGATTATGTAACCATTATCAATTGTATTTATTACTCTAATTATAAATAAGAGCCTCTGCTGTGTAGTCAAGACGCACAGATTCTTTCACATGTCTCTTTGTTTCTTTTTCATTCAAAACTAATATAAAGGGTGGTCCAGTGCACAAGGCTCCTACCTAATGGGGTCTGGAAAGTTCACAAGGCAGCAATCTTAACATTATGCCAAGGTTGCATCACTGGAATCTAAATATCTTTACCCAAAATGGTAGCTCATCCATTTCTCTTTTATTGTAACATAGAAAATCAACATATTGCCATTCTGCAGTGTTTAATTACCTGAAGGATTGGACATATTAAGTGATTAGGAGGCTTGGACTTAATAGTAACATTTGAAGCAGAATGATGGGCCCTATCAGCAACTTCTTTCAATCTCTCTAGTGTTGGAAGCACATGATCTTTCAAATCAGGCCGGTCTCTGCGCCGAAGTTCTGCACAGCTCAGTCCTAATCGAGCCAACTCCAGTGTCTCTTGAAATGGCCATATCCCTGCCTCTGGATCCAATATATCTGTCAAATTCCCATTATCAATTGCTGTTTCAACCTTATGAGCAAGTGCTATTGCCGGTTTTGATGTCAGTAACTGGAAGATCACCATTCCAAAAGCATAAACATCAGATTTTGGAGATATTTCCCCGGTCCTTTGATACTCAGGATCTATGTAGCAAAGTGTCCCAACAGGCTCCGAGTCATTATACATGGTAGACAAGTTATCTGAATGGAGCATTGTAGAAAGGCCAATATCACCAATCTTGCTGACAAGGTTATGGCTAAGCAAGATGTTTGCCGGTTTCAAGTCACGATGGATGATAGGTTCTGGCTTTGAGCTGTGAAGAAAGGCAAGAGCTGATGCAACTTCATAAGCAATTCGAAACCTCTCAAACCATGGGATTGGTGCAGTGTTGTTTTTTCTGAGTAGTCTATCCTCCAAGTTACCATTCTCCATATATTCATAAACAAGGCATCCATTATCGGGACATGCACCAACAAGAAGCAGCAAGTTTGGATGACGAATTCTGCTCAATATCTCTAACTGGAAGCAAAGAAAAAAAAATATAGATAAGTCAGTCCTGTTATGTGGTTCAATTCCACTCCCATACTTATCAGTGGATGTACTTTTTCATTCATCATTATCTATATTATTATCACTACTACTATTTGCAATCATCATCAGTAAAGATTGTCCCTGGAAATAGTGAAAAAGCATGAAAACGTACAATGCCTCCACTAACTTCATTGAATTGGTGGGTATCTTGTAGAGAAGAATGAAAGGAAACAATATCTAAACCAAACTTCTATATGATAGTGAAATGTAAGCAGTGCAGAATGGATAATCTTAAGAAGACTACATTAGTTAATTTAACAAGAAAACTTTGAAATACAATTATAAACTTCAGTATATCAATGAGAAAATGAAGAACTTGCCATCTAAAATGCAGGAAAGATTCAGCAATAAAGCACTATATATTTATTGTTTGTCCTATATTACGGAACATTATTTCCATTTCCATTTTATTCATATAACTTCATACCTCTTGCTGGAATTGCTTGTTTTTGCGGTTTCCATTAGTGCTGAGAACTTTAACAGCAACAGTTGTATGATACAAATTGCACTTATACACCACTCCATATGCTCCCATTCCAATTCTCAGATCTTCGGAGAAAGATGAAGTAGCTGAGACTATTTCATCCCATGTAAACTTCCGGTACTGGGGCATGGAACCACTTAGAGCATCCTCGAGCTTGTCTTTCTCTTTGGCAGCTTTAATAGCTTTCAATTCTGTTTCCTTTCTTTCTGCTGCTTCTCTTTCTGCACATTCTTTCAAGTATGAAGCTTCTCTCGATGCAGCTTCATATTTCTCTCTTTCTTGTTTCACTAATTTCATTGCCATTTCCTCCTTAGCAATAATCTCCTTCATTTTCACAGTTTCTTCTAATCGCCTCTTGCTTAGGTCATTCAGCTGCTAAAAGCAATAAAGGATGTTACTCCATTTGACAGTGGCAGCAATAGAATTCAATTCCAGGCATATGTACTCCTTCATTTTCATGTTACTTATTAGGCAAGGTAGCAGAAAATTAGAGAAAGAATAGCTAGACAGTGTTTCTGGGCATAAGAAATTAGACATTACCTTCCGGGATGCGTCGATGCTCTCACTTTGAGCTACTGCATGCAGTCCCTGGGCATGTCTTAGTTCAATTCTCAACTTTTGCAGTTCAAGGTTAAATTTTTCCTGATCAAAAAAATGACCACAAAGAAAGTTCACTTACAAATGGGAGTTATATCAACCTGGAGTTTGCTGAAGCAATAGCTGTTTGACAAATTACATATAGATTTTTACGAAGGATTGCATATTAATCAAAAGTAAGCCTTGTGCACAGCATGATCTGATACAATGAATGGCAGAGCAAACATATTTGCAGTTTTGCATTTGGATGAAACAGGACCAGCACAATGATTCTAGTCAAATTTATGATACCATGAAAACCAAAAGGATATGAATTATTTAACCCCAACGTTAATTCATATATGTATGTACATATGTATGCTTTTATTTATGTATATATGTATGTATATATTTATGAGTATGGCGATGTTATTCAAGACGGTACCATCACCTGGAGTGTGAACTGGAATTAAGTACTATTTCATTGTCACACTAAAGAAATTTTGATTACCTGTCTGTTAGGTGATGGAATTGTAGTTGCTAGCTGCACATCCTTGCAAGAATTTTGATCATTAATCCAAGATTCAGTATCTGAAATAAAGCTTTTGCAACTAGAGGCTCGACTAAGAGCATGATCAAAATCCGAGTTTCTAGCAGAACTTGTAGCAGTATTTTCTCGCCCAAGATCTATAGACTGGCCTCTAGAATGGTTAGTGTCAGTTAAACTAGGAGTTGTGCTTAAAAGGCCCTGATTTATACTTGAAAGAGCTTGAAATCGCTGCGTTGCTAGGGAAGAGGAATGTAGGCCAGCATATGATGACATTGAACCAGATTCTGTTTATATCCAAAAACAGTAATTATTCTACTGTAAGGAAGTAAATTTTCACGTTTTCCATGATGTAACACAAGTTAAAATTTCCAGTTAAAAGGTAAGCAGATTTTTTAAACCAAGCATGTTAGAGTGTTACCTTTATTAGCAATCTAAGTAATGAGAACATTATATGTTATAGTAGAATGCAAAAACATAGTGTCATAACTAAGTGTAAATGATTTTTTTTTCTATATTTACTTACTTTTGATATTGAATTCAAGAATACATATGAAAGCCTACCAATTACAGGAGTATGAACAGGTGCATAACTATGTACAAACAATGTTGCAGCAAAAGAATGTTGGAAAGTATCTATGCTGATGTGATGATAGCAATAGTAATTTGTCACAAATTCTACAGATATAGATATTAGCAAAACATTAATTTAAGAATTTGAATATGTTTTCGACACTCATTTAAGATTTACAACTTTCCAAACAATACTGTTGTGTAAGTTCCTATTAGTATACCTGTCAGAGAGGTGGAAGTGTAGTTTGATGAGCTGCTGGAGGAAAAACTGGTTTCACTGGCATCATCAACAATGTTTCCATCAATCTGCATGTCTGATGGTCGTATGGACAATTTTCCCTTTGCAGTAGCATAAACTGTACAAAATCTTGGAGTGCATCCTGAGATTTTTGCAGACATACCCTTATGTTTACTGACAACAAACAGTAATAGATTTAGAAAGGATGAACAAGATCTTATAAAGACCACAAAAAAAAAGCTTAGTTCTATGAAATGAGACATGATATAATTGACACTATTACAAACTGTAAAACATCTTAGGCTTATCATTAATTTCTCTTTAAAAATCCCTAAATATATAATGATTCACATTTTACCATATTGATCAATACATCTGTAATAGCTCAAAGGGAGGACTAGAAATGGTTTTTATCATGAATATTCTCAACTAAGTTGAAGTTATGGTTCAAGCATTTCACAATCCTCAATAAAGAGTTGTCAGGGCATATCACAAAGAAACATGAATCCTCCAGGAGGTTACACATTTGCATTAGAGCCAACATTTTAAACACTGACACACATTCAGCCTCCTGGAGGTTACACATTTTGAACAAAATTGCCAAATAATAGTGTACTAGATAAATTATTGACACTTCAATGAAAATATACTCATTTTACCATAGATAAGCTTCAAAGATTTCATTGCAAAAAATGTCACCTATTGCAAAGGTCATCTAACAAGAGCATAATTGGTGCTAACATGCAAAGATGATATTATAGAATACCATGCCTAGAAGTTTAATTTAAGGAACAAATCACCTTTTAGCATGAAGTATTTCACCTAATTCAATACATTGTAAAGGTAAGGTTTCAATCTTTAGACTTTTGAAAGAGCAACTTAATATGATAAAGCCACCTCAAGCATTCCCATCATATATCAGAAATTATGTTAATCAATTGCTGTCTAATCAACCATGACAGTGATTAGGTCCACAAATGAACCACAGATCTTTTCATACTTAAAAATAAAAATTTAATAAATGAAGTATCATTTTGGGACAATAAGACAACAATAGAATCAATAAAAATAATGGTCCTCCTAAATCCCAATAAGTCCCATGACTTCATGGGTGATTACTGATTAGTTCTGTTCTATAGTGTGGTTGCTAGTGTGTATGATTTTCCCAAAAATAAATTCTGTCGAGGAAAAAGATAGAATGATTTTGTTGTCATTATAGGATACTTTCTTTTAATATTTCAACAAAGGTCCTTAAGAACTAGTAGCTTGTTGCATTATTCATCAGTGTTTCAATAAATACCTTCTAAATATGCCACGGGATGAAGCTCCAACAACAAGTTTGGTTATAGCACCCTTAGCTACCTCCTCAGCTACTGCAGTTGCCACATCATCCGATTCAATCACCACAACATCAACATGCACCTGCTCCAATAATATATGAATATAGATCCAATGTTGCATTACTTATTCTAAATAATCTGCATGAGAAATAATGTCTGACCTTCCTTAGCTCACACATTTTCTTGAAAGGTAGAAGCATTTGATTTGTTTGCCACTCCACTTCCTTTTTGAAAGCAGTTGCTACATCATTACGCACTTGTGAAAGAGGGATTATATTTCCCACTGAAAGTACAAAAGTATTGAATTATCCCTAATTTTGAGACTAAGTGCAACAATGTTCATCAGAATAGCCCGTTAACATTTTTATTAATAAATCAAGGGTTTATCAAAATAAGCACTTTTTAACTTATTCCAAAAAGTTTTATGATCAAATTTATGACATAAATATCATGTATTAAGGGTGCATTTAGGTAACAACTTAATCAGACACTTATTCAATAACTTCTTTTCTAACAGGAGGGTTTATATTATAAATTTCATCATGAAACTTATTGGAATAAGTTGAAAAGAGCTTGTTTTGACAAGTTATATTAAGAAGCTTAGGGACATAAACTCAAAAGAGCTTAGGCAAGTCATAGGTTATTTTCATAAATTTTCTACAAGCTTTTCCAAATATTGAATACCGTTTAATTAAGCTTGTTATCTAAACGCAGCCATACCTCATAGGCCAACTTCTAGAGGATAAGAGTGTGATTGTTGCAGTTATCATTATGGTTAAAAGTTTCTAAATGTAATAAGAAATTTTTTGCAAATTTTAAATGCATAAAATTGTTACTTTATTGAACATTATAAGCTTAAAGAGCATGTATTACTTGGTGTTGGAACTCCTTTTATACCAGCATGGACATGTATCAGCTTGAAGATAATCATTCCATCAGGAACAAACTTATTAAGTGCCCATTGAACCACATATTTGCTTTTCTTGTTACCCTTGATTGCTAGAGCAACAACTGAAGATGAAAAATGCTGGGATTTATTATTTTCCTCTGCCTCTTCTATCTTATCCATCTCTATTCCCTAATCCCTATGAAGAAGAAAGTGAATTATCTGTAAAAGAGGAAAAAACAAACATTTACTTTTTTAAAAAAACAAAAGGGCTTTCCAACTAGTATCTTTATGGTAAAGGTTAGAAAAGCCCCAGTTATGTAATAACAACTTCATATTAAAATACTTGCAGCACAAAGAAGGGTTTTCAGGCTTGAAGTTCAAATAATTGAAAATTCATGAATCTAGAAGGACAAAGTTTTCCTTTAAATGCATGAAACAAAACATCTAATCCCCATAAAGAAAGAAAGCACCTTTGCCCCCCAATTCCCATCATTGTACAATAAGCACCAGAAAGAACCAAGGGACAAGGACAAAGGACAAAGATCAACGATATGGGCAAAGGGACAGAGAGTGAGGAAAAATTTTCAGAAACCACCATCTTCACAAGTTAAAATACAAAAAATTATCAAAAACAAAAACAAACAAACAAAATTTCAAAGATCCACTACATGAACAACACAAGAGAAAAGATAGTGAGGAAAATTCAGATACTCATATGGTCTATACACAAAATTTACCAAAAAAACAAACAAAACAACCACCTTAACAGGCTTTTAACTAACCAATCAAACCAGCTTAGTTGAACTTTGAAACCATGAAGTGCTTCAAATCTTGGTTGGAAAAGAAGAGATTCCCACCACTTTTCTCTCAAATGAAATCATTTCAAAGTTTCTAACAAAAACTCCAACTGGGTATTCCAAAATCTCATAAAATTTTGGCTTACAGTGTTACACGTAAAAGAAGAAGAAAAAACGTGAAACACCACAACTCAATGGCCCCATCATGCTTTCTATTGAATTAAATACATCAACCTAACCATGTTTTCAGGCAATGTCCATCATTAAAAGGACACTATCGCTGTCTTATTAATATTAAGGTTTTTTATTTTTATTGATGTTTTTGTTTATGCAATTAAATAGTTCAACAACTTCCAATAATATAAAATGAACAAGTGCAGCTTTTCGGATTTGAGAGAATATTTTCATTTTAATTTCAGATTATGGCTTCCAGTTTTCAACGCAAGTTACTGACATGTCTACTTAGTCAAAGCTTCAGAGCCGCCTCAGACACATACAAGCTGTTTTAGCTTATTCGTGAATTTCATGGATAATAGTACAATGTAATTCAATTTTCTGTGGTGTGCTAAATTTTATAATTTTTTTTTATATAATCATAGTTTAATGAAGTAAAATTATTATAAATAATAAAACTTTTTAGAGTATTTAATACAATTGTGCATCGAATTTGAACTCGAAAATTTTATTAAATTAATTCTCGTACTTTTGAATTGAGTTAACTTTATTTTAATTTTTTTATAAAATGTTTAATTTTAATTTTATAAAATAAATTTTATTATCATTTTTTAATAATCAAACATTTAAACTTATCATATTATATCATGATTAATATATTATAATTATGATTGGATATCTAAAATAAAATTTTTAATAATTTTTTTAAATAAATTTTATCAATTAATAATGTTTATTTTAGTATGGATCTTTTTGAAAATATATGTACATGGAATTTTTATATTATCATATTTAGATAAATTTAATAATTTTTTTTTTAATTTTCGTTGATCATCCATTTCATCAATTTAAGAATGATTATTCTTTATTTATAAAAGAATATATTTTTAATTTTGATTTCTTATTATTTTATGTTAATGATATTATTATTATTAATTTTAATATTATAATAATTAAATTTATTAAAATTATTCTTAAATTTGTATTCAAGCTTAAAGATTATGGTGATGTAAAATATTTTCTTGACCTTAAACTTGCATATTTTTATTCAGAAATTTATTCATGCTAAAGAAAATGTCTTTTCCTTACTTGAAAAAAAAAATAAGTTTTACTAATTGAAAATCAAATTTTTTATTTATGGATGCCATTTGAATTTGTTTGCTAATGAAAATAAATCTCTAGATGATATTTTCTATATAGATGATTCATGTGTTATTTTATTTACTTAATTATCTTCAAACTAGATATTATGTATATTATAAATAACACCATCTTGTGATAGTTATCTAAATATTTTGCACCATTTTCTCTAATACTTAAAAGGAATTATTGATTAATATATTTTATTTTCTGCTCAATCTTCTCTAATACTTAAAAGGAATTATTGATTAATATATTTTATTTTCTGCCCAATCTTCTCTAAATTTAACATCATATGTACATGCTGTTTGAGATAATTATCTTAATAGTTGCAAGTCAACTACTAAATTTATTTTTTTAAAATTCCATTATATCATAGAAATTAAAAAAATCATTATTTTTCCATCATTTATTGAGGCTAAATACAAAACATTAACTCCTGGTACAAGTAAAATCATTTGGATATTTAGTTTGCTTTTGATTTATAGATCTTAGTTCCACCAAATATTATTATGTGATAATCTAGTTGTCATACATATTGTTAGTAATTCAACCTTTTATGAAAGAACTAAACACATCAACATAGATTGTCATTTTTGGTTGCGAAAAAATTACTTTAAGTTTGATCAAATTCGTACATGTGATTAGTTCTCAACAATTGGTTGATATCTTAATCAAACGAGTTTTCCTTCCTTAATTTTAAACTTTTCAATATCCTTTACCATTTAAGGAAGAGTATCAAGAACATTCAATTTAATTAGCTAATCTGCTTTGATGCTTATCATCTAATATATCATATCTGAAATATGTTTATTTATTACTTAACTTGAAACCATATGATACATACCATTTGATATAAGTTATCTAATTTATGCCGTCCACCTCTATGTATACTTGATTTTTTATAATTTTAATTCAATAAATGAGTGAGTGAATAATTTTTATTCTCATCCCTACTACCTATAATCTTAATATATAAACGAATTTTTTTTTTAAGATCCCACAATTACACATGAGATATGTACATCTTTTTATACTATTTTAACTTTATTAATTCTACTTAACTTTAAATTTAAATAAAATTTCAAATCCAACATGCATACATTTAGAACCTAATTAAATTAAATACACTTAGATCAATATGTTAACAAAATCCTCTTCATATAATTATTTAAAAATTTTAATTTACTTATTAGTTAAATGTAATAAAAATAATATAAACAAATATATTTCACAGTTGTAATTATAAAATATTTTTTACAAGGTTTATTTATTGTTTGATTAGAATTTTTGTTAAGAATGAAATTAGGACTTGATTCAAATTTTTATGATGAAATATTGTTGGATTTTTCATATTTTACTTAGTTAGTGTATCTTACAAAATATATTTTAAAATTAATTTATTTGTAAAATATGTGTTTAACTGCTTCAACTAGTTCTAGAAAATGAATATGTAGCAATTTGTCTTTTTCTTCTTGATGGAATCTAGCTTAATTTGTTCAACTTAACTTCCTTGTCTTTTCATGTGATAGTCAATTGGGAAGGAGAAAACACGTAAAACTAAATTAAAATAAAAGAGATAAAATGTTAGAGAAGGCCCACACAAGCCCCCTTAGTTGACCTTAATTTAAAATTCCCATAGGATAACCCATTTATTTACATGTTATTTCTTACGCAACTTTGGAACTTTCTACGATCAAATAAAAAAACAAGAAATCAGCAACTTTTTATAATTTTAAGTATTTTCAGTTTGTGTCCTAAAAGTATTAGTTATTAAATGAAAATTAAAAAGTAATTTTGAATTTTATAAAATTACAAAATTATTTTAATTTTGAATCTTACGTTTTTTTCTTAAATGAAACTATAGTACACAATAATTTCATACGAAATTAAAGCATTAATTGCCCTTTGGGCCTCTTTCATGAAATTTGAATTTCATTCATTTCATGAAATATCTTGTCGGATTTTCTATAACCCATATGATTGGTTTGCGTTTTCTTGAAAATAGATTAAATTAAATAAATGAATAAATGTGCAACTACTTGATCTGGTTCTAGAAAAATAATACTAATTGGAATTTTTTTTTTCTTTTTGGTGGGATCAATCCTTGTTCATCTTCATGTTGGCTTGTGAAAATGATGTAAAAATAAATTAAAAAATGGCGAAGGAAAACTTTGGGGTTGACTTTGATTGGATGATGCCTTTAAATTGTTCTTACTTTCCTATCAAATGAAATAACAAGAAAGCAATTGCTTTTGCACCTTTATCTTTTCTATTTTAACCATAAAATAAAAAATCAATAATGGGTTTGTATTCTCATACCCCCAAAGACATTTGGAAATTTTGATCCCAAATTTATGAAAATAATTTATAAATTTTATAAATTCAATTCATCTTATTTTAATAATTTTTGTAACCAAATTCATAATATATATATTATTTTAATAACTAATATTTATAATTAATTATTGCTATAGTTGGTTATATAAAATAAATTCTATGTTTGAATACATTAGATGAAAATGATTTTATAATAATTAGATAGTATATAAAAATCACTTTTTTAATGATAGGATTAAAATATGGTTATATGTGTGATTATTTTTACCAATTATTTTATTAAAATCATAAATTATTGAGAATAAAATGAGACATAAAAAATTAACTATAAAATAAGTGTGTGTTTAGATGTGATTAATTTTACCAAATTAAGTTAGAAAAGCTTAAAGGTAAGAATATTCATACATGTTTGGATATTTTTAATAACATTTATAATTTTTTATAAAAGAAGTAACTTATTTAAAATTAAAAAAAAATTAAGCTTATGATAAAAAAAACTATTAGCTTGTTTTTTAGTTATTTTTTATTTTACCCTTAATAATTTATTATTTTAAAGATAAAAAAAATTATGGTAAATTAATTTGTATTTAATTTTACAATTTTAGTATAAAAATAAATTATTTTAAATAATTCAAATAAAATAAATAAATTTTAAAATCACTCGTTTAACATATTTAAAAATATTTTATTTATATAATCAATTATAAACATAATTAATTATTAAAATATATATTTTTGCAGCTAATTCAAACATACATTAAGCTAAAAACTTATAATCAAAAGTTTTATAATTGATTTATCCTAAATTAATAGTTTTTTAAATAATAATAAAAAATTATAACATACTTTTTAATAATTATCAAATAAGATCAAATAGTATTTTTTATAATTTTTTGAATAATCATGAAAAATAATAACTTCTAAACACACACGCTAAGTATTTAAATAAAAATGGTATTTTCTGTTTACGGTGAATATTTTAAAAAATATTTTTAAAAAATTAATACTTTTAGAAATATTTTTATCATAATATTTTTTATTAAAACATTATCATAAAATATGGTGAGTGTCTAAATTTTTTTTAAAAGTTAAATTGTTTTAAACATATTCATTAAAATATTTTCTTAAATGTTTTAATTATACCAAATATATTTATGTCTAAGACAAATTTTTTTAAGGGAATAACTAATCTGCTTATAAAATTTATAACATTGCCAATAATTATGATTTTTAGGAAACATAATTAATAAAAATATAATTTTTAAAATATAAAAATATTCGGTATATCAAAATCATTGGTTAATAAGTTTATTATAATTTTTTATTAAAAATTATATAAAAATGCGTTAAAAATTATGATAGAGTTAGAGATACACTTAACATATCTTTAAATGCGGAATTTTAAGGAGAAAATTCATTTTATGAAATAATTTAAGATAATTTAGATTATAATATCTTATTTAGATTGAAACATTAAAAATTATGAGAAATTAAAAAATTATAATTAATCAAAATCTAAAAATTTACAATTTAATTTAAATAGATGAAATTTTAAAATTCTTTCTTTATAATCCAAAAATCTTCTTGTATTTTTCTTATATTACAATAAATTTAAAAATATTTTATTTTTAAAATAAATTAATTTATAAATTATTGTAATTTTAATAAATTTTAATTTAATTTTTATACTTATAAATTTTAATATACAATATTAGCAAAGATTACATATCATTATTTTAATATTTTATTTCTTTAATTTTATCCTCAACTTTAAATTTTTTATCTCTTTAAATTTCTTATTAATATGATATAATATTTATTATAAATAAAAATATTTATTTTTTATATTTATATTTTTATTAAATTTAAAAATGCTTATACAATATACAGATAATATATTTGTTTGTCAATATATGATAACTTTAAATATAAAACAAAATTAATTTAGTCACAGCTAAAGATTTAATACATAATAATGTTTAATTGTTCTATCCAAACAAAAAAATTTGTCATAAATGAAAATTTTATTTCATTTTTTATGGTATTTTCTTATCAATTTTCCAATAGTTTCTTATTGATATATAAAATAATTATTAAAATAGAATAATATAATTTTTATTTTTTAAATAAAAATAATTTATTTTATTTAATAATGAAAATAATTTATAAAAAATACTAAAATCTTAGAATTATTAAATATTTTAATAAAAATTAAATTATTCTATCAAAAAATTAAATATAAAAATTTAAATAATTTTATATAAATAAAATATTTTAAAAATAATTATTAGCTGTTAATTTATATCATCACCTTTCAAATTTGTTTTTATGCTATTTACAGAGGAATTAATGTATATTGTTTTAATTAAATAAAAGATTAATTATAAAATTTTTAAAAATAAAAACCTAATTTATATCATTTTAAAAATATAAAAAAAAATTAATATATATATATATATATATATATATATATCATTAAAAAATGAATTGATTAGTTAAGTGCAAATAAATAATATAACCGTTATGAATAGAGCCATGAACCGTATGAAGCCACCGCCGTTCCATTTCATGCCACCTAAGCCGCTAAGCTAATCCTCTCAGTCAAACATTGTCCACTTCCTCCTCTTTTCCGATCACTGTATTTTATTCTTTGAATTGAAGGAAAGTAAAGGGAAAAATTTTATTTTTTAAATTTATTTTTTTTAAATAATTAAATTTTATGATATTTACAGAAATATTTTTTTAAAAATAAAAAATAAAAAGGTCAATTTTTTATTTTAAATTATTAAAATTTTTAAAAAATAAAAAATTAAAAAAATATGAATAAATTTTTTTTTTAATTTTTATATTTTTAAAAATATATGTAAAATTAAAATTTAAACTGTTAATATATTTTTTTATTTTATTTTTTTATTTCAATTTTTTATTTATCTATTTTTTGTATTTTTCAAGTTATTCAAACAAAACATTAATTTTATTAATTTTTTCTAAAATAAAAAATATATTTTAGAAAATAAAATATACTAATTAAAAAATCAATAGCATCAAAAAATATATTTAGGACTGGGTTAATTAAATCTTGGTAAAACTTAAAAGATGAAAATAATACAACACATTATTCACACAACAAAAAAAAATGTACAAATTATATTGATGTTGGATCCTCTCGCATGTATTTCCTCTTTAGTATTTACAGATTCAAACTTATTTTTTTAAGTATTTATCTGTTTTTAAATAATCATTCAACTTTTTTAATTATTTAATTTAATATTTATAATAAAAAATGATAAATTATGAAGAGAAAATATACTGGAAAACATCCATTTTCAATTATATTACTGCTTACCATTTATAAAAATATGACAATGAAATGATTTAATAACATTTAGCTTTTGTTTGGGTGAAAAAAAGTGAAGGGAGGAAAAAAATAATATTTGAAAATTTAGAGAAAATATAAGAATTTTATTTTTTAAAATTTTATCTTTAAAAAATTAATATTCCATTTCTATTTTTAATCAAACAATAGAAAATATATTGTTATTTGTAAATTTTTTTTACCTGCATCTAAACATGGTGTTAGACATAATTAAAAAAAACATAAAATAATGTGAAGCTTCATTTGAACGTTTGAGAGTAAAATAAGATTGCAATCCTGAAACCCAAGATTGAAAATTAAACCATACACTGCAATGTTTTCATATATGCTTACCAATGATTCTTCTTATCTTATGCTAATAAAATCATTCAAGTCAAATCAATTCACTATTATAATTAACTTTTCCACGCTTTTCGATAACATCACTATACACTAATCAGACACGAGATTTTGATTTTTTGTCTTTCATTACGAACTACTACTAATTAAAGGCTTTTTTCCATGCTACTAAGAGATTAAATTATGTATATGATTTTTCTATTATGCACATATATCATACTTAGTGACAGTTGGCAGTTAAGATTTTTTGATTAATTAATTAGTTGTTAGTAATTGATTTATCTTATGTACTTACTTGAATTGTATACAAGGTGTACTAGTGTTGTTTTTAATTTTTATTTTTTGGTTTTAATTTCTATTATTTTTATATATTTTAGTTTTTATTTTACAAAAACATTTGATTTTTGTTTATACTTTTAAAATTTTGTATTAAATGATAATATTATTTAAATAAATATACAGTTTAATCTAAAATTTATACGTATGTACTTTTATTTTTTAAATTTTTTTAACATGTAGTATAATTTTATATTAATTTGATATTGGTTTTTTGTTAAATAACGTGAATAATATATGAAAAATATGTAAATTAAATTAACATA
Source organism: Canavalia gladiata (assembly GCA_037954105.1). Taxonomy (NCBI): domain Eukaryota; kingdom Viridiplantae; phylum Streptophyta; class Magnoliopsida; order Fabales; family Fabaceae; genus Canavalia; species Canavalia gladiata. The sequence goes on along the minus strand of CM075663.1, from coordinate 1,692,908 downwards.
CTAAATTGATATGGTTAATTTAATGATCCTGTAAAAAAATTTAATATATGAGAAAATTAACAAATTCAAAAATCAATTTTACACGCTAACACTTTTAGAATTAACATTATATAAAATTTTAATTGTAGGAACCAAAATCCTAACTTTAATAAAATAAAAAAATAAAAATCATAAAAAATATAAAAACTTAAATCAAAATTAGACATGTAATAAGAGACAACGAATTTGATTAAGTTTATTTTTTATTTTAATTAATAATACTTTTCTTATTTGTTTGTGTTTTACTCTTTCATTTTTCTCAAAATATATCATATGAAAATATTAAATATTTAAAATTATTTAAAATGTAAACATTGAATTACATTTGTGATTTCAATATGATAAGAGTTGTCATTTTTAATTTTTATCATATACGCAGGCCAATGAAAAACCAGCACACGGCTGAGAACAACTGAAAGGGATGGGTTGACGAAGACCATTGCAAAATGAATCAATATGATAAATAATTATAAATAAAAATTATATTTGAGAGAGAAAATTATAAATAATCAACACTTAGTTTTTTTATTGGATAAGAAAAAATATAATGAAAGAGTATCAGAGATACTTTAAAATACATTAAAATAGGAGACTCAATATGTTATGAATCAAAATAGATAACATAAGCAGTTAATTTATTAGTCTTGTACTCAAAGAATTTCATCCTCCAACTCTAATTTCAATTCTACACATCTCATTCCCACACTAATGTTTTTGGAATACTTTTTTTACTTAAAATTTGAAACATTACAGAATTTTGAAAAAACATCTCACAAAATCTTTTTTATACCATTTCTTAAAAACATTCCTAAGCTATATTATTCCTCCATATTATATTTTTCTATCATCTTGATGCCTTATTATTAGTATATTCCAGAGACTCTTTTTCTGCTAGAAATTTCCACCACCACCTTTCTAAGCCTATTTGCAAGAAAATTAGAAATAATTTTATACATGTAACTAATATAAAAAATTGGTTTATATTTTAAATTATTTGAGGATAAGTGTCGTAACCGTAATTATAACAAAATAATAAATTTGTTAAAAATTTTAAAAGTAAATATTTTATTAATTATGGGGCCACCACCAAATTTTATTTTAAGAAAAAACATTTGAAAAAACTCTAAATTGAGGAAAAGTTCTAGGTGTAGGAGTCGATTACGAGCAGGAAAGCTGTTATGCACTCTACTCGTCCGTTACGAAAGAATGGTACCCTTACACTGAGTGTGTGATTTTGATATTTTCAATATGCACTCTACTCGTCCGTTACGAAAGAATGGTACCCTTACACTGAGTGCGTGATTTTGATATTTTTTGAAAATTGTTTGATCCCTTTTAATATAATAGAAAATAAATAGGTTTGAGGAGAACAACTTGCTCCTATGTATTCCCTGTTGCAATGAAAAATTCAAGGTTATTTAGTTTTAGTCAAGAGACTTGATTTCTTGAAAAAATTTAAAAGAGTGATTTTAGGTAAAATTGGGTTTTAAATGAAGTTAGTTGAAACGGTGATTTTCTAAAATTATGTGCTTGCAAAATCCAAACCGTCTTAAGCCGCATTTGAATCTGCACGAATTAAAATACGGAATAGTAGAGAACATTACCGATTGTATTAGAATCCGTTGCATAACTTTCAAAAAATGTAAAAACAGACATTTTTAAAATAGACGTTTTTTAAACAGAGTTAGTAAAAACAACAATTTTCTAAAATCATGTGTTTGCAAAATCCAAATCATCGTAAGCCGCGTTTGAATTTGTATGAATTCAAATATGAAACATTAGAGAACGCTATCTGTTTGTATTAGAACCCGTTACACGAATTTCAAAAAATATGAAAGTAGATATTTTTAAAATAGACATTTTTAAAAGAGACATTTTTTAAACAGAGTTAGTAAAAACAACGATTTTCTAAAAGTACGTGTTTGCAAAATCCAAACCATCGTAATCTGCATTTGAATTTGTACGAATTAAAATATAGAACAGTAGAAAACACTACTTGTTTGTATTAGAACCCGTTACATGAATTTTAGAAAATACAAAAATAGACATTTTTAAAACAAATGTTTTTTGAACAGAGTTAGTTGAAACAGCGATTTTCAAAAATTATGTGCTTCCAAAATCCAAACCGTCATAAGCCACATTTAAATCTGCACGAATTAAAATACGGAATAGTAAAGAACGCTACCTATTCGTATTAGAATCCGTTGCACGAATTTCAGAAAATTTGAGAGATGTATTTTTCTTAAAAAAAACTCACTTTGTAAATCAGCTTTTAAATCAAACTTACCTCAAGAAATGTCTAATTTCGACCTGTGGAACCTATTGGGCTTGACTCAAATTAGAGATAAAAGAAAATCAAAAATTGAGGACAACGGGCTTGACCCAAAAGAAAAATAAATGGACTTGATTTCAAAATAAAAAAGGGAATTGGACTTGACCCAAATTAAAAGAAAAATGGACTTGATTCCAAATTAAAAAATAAAGAAATTGGGCTTAATCCAAATTAAAAAAAGAAAATTGAGCATGACCCAAGTTAGTGCTAAACGACCATGGCTTGACCTAAGATTATCTGTAATGAGTTTGACCCAAATTACTTGTTTGAAGGATGAATAATTTATATTTGAAAACTTATTTTGTCTTTATTTTATTTTAAACTTTTTATTTTGATTTATTCTATAGAGTTCGAACGAAATTTACATTGGAGAAGGTGAAGTTTATTTATTTATTTTCTTCTTCATTTTCTTTAACCATTTTATTTTTATATTTATTATTATTATTATTATTATTATTATTATTATTATTATTATTATTATTTATCATTGATCTAGGCCCCATTAATATGGCTCCATTAAAAAAAAAAACTGCTTGCTATTTTTTTTGTCATTGATCTTAGCCCACTTAGCACGGCTAAAAAAAAAGAACTAGCTCTCTTCCTACCATTGATTTTGACCCAGTTATCATGGTCCAATAAAAGGGTGGGTGGGCAGGCAGCTTGAATTTGAGGTGGCACAATTGAAGGCAGCTAGCAGCTGGAGCATGGCCCAATTGAGGGCAACTAGCAGTATCATGGCAGCCCAATTAGCATGGCAACAAATGATATGTGGCATGGTCCAAGTGAAAGGAAACATGTTGGCCCAATATTCATAAATTGACCTATGAGGGCATTTAAAATAAATGGCCACATACGAGAATCAAACCAGGGGTCTAGCATTTGTGGGTAGCAAGTGAACCACTAAGTTGAGCTCCTAGCTTAGTCTTAGTATTCATAGTAATTAACTTGACTAAAATCTAGGGGGATCCAAAGAATTCCTACGTGGACGAAGCTGATGCAGAACCTGGTGCCAATTATCCATGGCTAACAGTGGGGGATCCTCATCAAGAGGATGAACTTTTCTCCCTCCCTGCTTGATATTAATTCCCACGTGCTTCAACTCTTAGCTTTGACAGTTATGTTGATAAACATATCTCACCAGGGGCATATTGCAGATGTCTCATGACAGACCATTGGTGATAGCAAGGGAGGATTGAGTTATATGGGAGTTATCTTGCATCCTAAGTGGCTTTTGGCTCAACTCTTCCTATGGAGGTCTAGGCCATTGCCAACCTTATAAACTTAGGTCTCATCGTTGGGTTCCTCACAATGACTCAACCATATCAACTCTAATTAGTTGATTGTGGCTTGGCAATTACTCTACCAAAGAGTCTGCTTGGCTTTCTAATTTGCTGCTCACTTAACTGAAAACAAAGTTGCTGCCTGACTTGGTATAACTTGAGGGTTGTTGGTGCCCCCCTTTCTTGACTAAATCAGTTCAATTTCATTAATACTTTGACATTTAATATTAACACCTGATCCACTCAGTCTCTAATTTTGGCAATTTCTGAATCTAAGCTTAAAGGATAAGGAGTTTATTGATCCATACACTTTCTACTATTTTGGTCAAAGTCCGTGGATGCAGTAAGAGTTGGAACACCATGTCCCTTAGTTTTATCAATACTAGAACACACCTCCACCAAACATGTTAGGATCATTCCTTTTGACCAGGTTAGTATCTCAGCATCAAGAACATTAATCTGCAAGGTTATGGGATCTGAATGGCATGATAGGTTAGGGAAAATCTGCGGCTCTCTTTCCTAAGCTTCTTCAAATAGGTTCATCTCCTATTTGGCCTAGGAACAGCAAAATGCAGAGTCTGATACTGTGTTTACTGATATAATAGATTTGGAATTATACACTAAGTTGTTGTTTTTGACCATAATACCTTACAGATAGGGACCTGATTTTATTAGGCGCAGAAACTTTTTTTTGTGAGACTTGACCGTTGAATTTGGTCTTAGCCGAGGACCAAATGATGTTGGAATGAAGCTTAAATAAAATATCTAAATCCACATTCAATTATTAGCAATCAATTAGTATCCATGCAAATTAGTTTTACCAAGAATTAGTGTAGAGGAATAGGAGATTTCCTAATGCATTTCATAGACCAGAATCAGGTTTTAGGAAAACACAATCGAGTCTAAGCTACTTAAGTCATCTATTATTCCAATGATAATGCATGAACCGAATACGATACTTCAGTGAATCGAACAAAGAGATCATGCTCATCTTATTTAAGATTCATTCTAATTCCAAAAATACATATATTCAGATGAAGGCAATACACATAAGCAAAATGAACTTGGAAGTGATTGAGAAACAGCAGATGTGATGAGTGCTTGCAGCATCTATGGCAATAAGAAAACCTGCAAAAAAGGAATCAGCACCACGAACGCAGTGAACACCAGAAGATCTCAAAGAAGGTGCCCGGTGCTAAGAGAAACAAAGAGAGATCCAAATATTAGCCAGAAGTTTGAAGAAGCTTTTGGGATCCAAAAAGAAGGTCCAGAGAATCAGAGAAGCGTCTCCCCAGAAAAAATTCAAAAAAGGTCTTCAGAAATTATGGTTTTCAAAAAAAATCCCCCGCCAACTTTCCTTTTCGCTTATTTATAGGTGATTTCATTCAACCAACTTTTCCAACACTTAACTAACTTCGGTAACTAACTTAACTAACTCCTAACTAATTTGTAATAATGTTTTCATTTATTTATTTATTTATTTTTTTTTTATTTTATATTTCTTTTTTCTTTTTATATTTTTTTATTTTGGGCTTTTTGTTCTTTCTTCTTTATAGTTCTCTTTTAATTATTATCATTTCTTTTTTTTTTCTTCTCTTTTTTTATATTTTTTTATATTTTTTTTCTTCTTTTTTTTATATATTAAATTTTAACTTGAACATTAATTTGAAAAATATCATCTTAGACGTAATTGAGTGTTTACAACACCTTTTCTTAAGATATCAAAGCAATAAATGAACTATTTGTCTCTCTTCTAAGATGTCCATTTTCATGAAAATCTTTTTAAAAATATACAAAAATCTTTGCTCAACATATCCCAAAACTTCTTTAAAAAACTAAAGTTTAACCCATCTATTTAGACATAATTTTTTATCTCCACTATAATCAATGTTTGATGGAAAATTAGACTTTTAAAATTTTCAGAAGGTAAACATATTATTTTTAAAGTTTATAGTATTATATTTATAGATTTTATAATTTTTTTTAAATTATAATTACAAAGTTTATTATGTTATTGTATTGTTTTTAAAAATTTTGGACAATTTTTTTTTTAATTTACACCATTTTAAAAAAAATTGTTAAAATTACCCTACCATAATCTAAAAGTATAACAGTTATTAACAAGTATTTTAGTGAAATAGTAAATGAATATAAATAAAATAATTAAATGATTATAATAAAAAGTAAAATATTTAACATTTTAAGCATTAAAAGAAATATATATATATTTAACTTATATAATTTAAGTCGTAAATTAACAAAACTCATGATAAAAAATCATGGTACACGTTTTTAACAAATCCTTAGGCATCTTCTGAATTAATTAAAATAGTAATCCGTGGATTTAATTTGGTTATGTACTAGTTTTTGAATAATATTTGTAAGAATCATCCTAATTTTTTAAAAAAGAAAATATACTTTTTTTTATATCGTAGAAACATAATCTTATCAGAGATAGAAATGAACAAAGTTGTTGGAGAGAGTATATGGTTCGACTTGTTTAAAATCTAATTTAACTTAATTTATTTAATAAATAAATAGGTTCAATCTTATTAAAAAGTTTTTTTTAAAATAAATAAATCAGGTCTAAACTTTTAAAAAAGTCTATTTAATTTATTTAGGAGCTTATTTATATTTATATTTAATATATTATATTTATATAATATTTATTTTATATTTTATTTAGATAATATTAATATATATATATATATTAGAGCTATTTAATACCTTTTTATCTTTTAGGTTTTAAGTTTGTAAATTTTTTTAATCAATTATTTATATAAACTTTAAGTTTGTTTATTAATTTTTTTTTGAAATATATATTTTTACTATATTTTAATAAATAAAAAATCTTTAACATATAACATATCTCAAAATTTTTAAATAAACTAAAATTTAACATTCAAAATTTAACTTAATTCAATTTACTTTTATCCGTAATCCTCATAAACTATTTTAAGTATGCAATATAGTTTACCAAAATAATGGTTTGGGTCTGAACGTAGTTACTAATTCTTTCGCCGATCCAATATACCACATCAAATATTGTATCATATACTAATAACTTGAACTGGGGTGTGTATATATCCTGTTTGGAAAAGTTCTATTAATCAAGTTGAAAATTTTTAAAGATGAAAGCTTATATTAAAAGTTATCAAAATCTTGAACAAGAAGACGTGAGAACCTACCATGATATTTTAATATTCAAATAAGTACTTGAATATAATAATAATAATAAAGTGAGAATGAATAACTTATTTATGAGACATTTTATATTATTAATAGTTTGGATACGAATAAGTCATAGTGGAGTCAAAGAACATTTATATATTCAATGTGATGATAAAATTTTTAACTGTTAAATATTCTTCAATGGAAAGCATAAATGTGAACCCTGAATATATTTTGCCAATAACTCAATCAAAGTATTAACTCAATCAAAGTAAAAGTGGTGAACCTGTATCCATATATATCAATTAGTTAAATAAAAATTGCCATAAAAGGCTCACACATTATTGACATATATATAATGTTACAAAACTCATCCATTTAAACGATAACTTCTTCCACGGAATGCAATTCCATCACCTTGATTCTGTGGTTGAGGGGAAGAAGTATTCTCTTCAGTTTGTTCTGAAGTGCTTCTTCTTGTTGATTGAGTCCCACCAACACGGTGGCTTCTTCCTCTAAATATAATTCCAGCTGATGGATTAGATTGCACTGGAGCATTTATTTGGGTACCCTCTCCCCAGTATGCTACTATTTTGTGACTGATTTCATATATAATTAAGGATTACAATAATACATAAATTCATAAATCTAAATTAATTAAATTATAGTAAATGATGTATATCGACCATATCATAAGATATTGTAATCGAGCAGTGAATCTAACTTAATTCTAAAAACTAATTACTCATAAAAGATAAGGATTACCTCTACCTTATATATTTACCATAGGTTCATTTCTAATTAATGTAAAACTTTCTATTATAAGAATATATCTAATATTAAAAAAATTTAAAATAAAATAAAAATAAAAATAATAAATTATGACCACTTCCTTTTTTATTTTAATTTTGGATCATGAAGTATTGAATCTATAATTATACTTTATAGCAATAAGGGACTCCTTAATACAATTTCTATGTTATATTTTAGGTGAAAAAAAAATTAGGGGTGTTTTTTATTATGTTTTGAATTTTTTATTTTTAAATTTATTTTAAAAAATGAAAAAAATTAAACTTTAATGAAGAGTAAAAGAGGTTAAATAAAGAAGTAAAATAGGATACAAGGAAGAATATGGATTAATAAAAATTAAAAATAGAAAATTAAACTAATCTGATATTTTTTATTAAAAAAACTGAAAAAGAGACATTATGTTTAAAAATAATTATAAGAAACTACTCTTATTAAACATGTTTTTTTTTTTTTTTTTAAGAACAAAAAATAGTTTTCAAAAGTAAGGATTAAACAAGTCCAGATTATAAGCTCTTTGTTCCTTATATTACAATTGTTTGAACTTGGAGGAGATATAAATTGTGACCATTGCCACACAAGTGTGTTTTGAGTGATCTACTTTCATGAATCAGTGTTGAATATGTCTTATTTGTTTTTCTAAATTATCATGGTGGCATTTTGAAATGGTAGGTGGCAAGTGTTAAAAGAATGAAAACAATTTGGTTAATCATAGTGAACATAGGAACCTAATCAAAGAAAGGATACACCCAGAGAGGGGTCTTGAATTTGAATTTTCCTCCAGCAAGAGGATGAAGCACTGTTAAGAAGTAATATAGGTGTCCTGCAAGCATCCCTACAATATCTGGTTTTATAGGGTTTCCAAATATTAAATCTAGAGCTAGCAAAGCCCATGGAAGGTAAAAACCCTGTAGAACAAAAAAAGAGTAATAAGATAAGCTAAGTTGTGAAAAAAACAATTTTTGTTTTTTTTTTTTTTCAAAACTTCTCTAAAATTGTGTTAAGGAAAAGAAAAACAAAAAGTTGGGCACACTCTAAAATTAGAGGATGATGGAAGGGATGAATAAAAATAAGAGAGAAGTGAAAGTGAAGATAAAGGGAAACAGAGACAATGACCAAAAAAAAAGATAGCTAATTTATTTTCAGAAGAAATACGAATAATACATTAAAATACTTTCTAAAATTATGAATACCTATCAATTTAGTCTTAAAATTACAAAAATGTTTTCTTAGTTTTTGAAATTATCAACTCACAATTCTTTTAGTCCCTGAAATAGCAAACAAACATATATTTTGGTCTTTAAAATTAAAATAACAAAAACTTAAATGATCTATGTTTATTAATTTCAGACAAAAATGATGCTTTTGTAATTTTAATGATTAAATTGACTGAAACTTATAATTTTAGGAACTTATAATGTATTACTTGAAGAAGTAAAGTTAGAAAAATGTATGCAGACATATAAGTACACTTGCTCCTACATATCCTATATAAATAAAAAGAAAATAATAATACTAATAATAGGCTTAAATCAATCTAAGAAGGGAACAAAAGGTAACACCCTCTAATAAAGCATATTCCCTATTAATAAAGGAAAACACCCTTTAATTCTATTAATAAAGCATATTCCCTTAATTCTAACAATCTCAAGCCATACAAGAAGGAAATGTCCTTTAAAATGTGTTGTATGTTCTAGCAAGGAAATAAGTTGGAGAACGATTTGTGATGATATATATTGTGAAAATAAAGAAGCAGCATTCACAAAAAAGAAAAAGTTATTGGAATTTTATACCTTCAATGATACGACACCATAAATGTTGATTCTTGCATTTGGAAACTCACGGCTCCAAACATAGACGATCATGAAAACTAAGGAAATTCCCAAGAATGGAAACCGTAAAAATGGCACAGCAGTAATCACCTAAAGGGGAAGATGAAATTGTTAGCCCCAAAATATGTTTAACTAGTAGTAAACTCTTGTAATTAATGTTGTTCATTAACTACTCAAAAAATTAAGTTAAATTTAAGCTTGATTGTCTTTTGAGTTTCAAAAGTTTCATTGAATTGGAGGTGTGAAAGTGGTGTTTGAGGAGTTGAATGTAGTGATGAGGGTAGACAAAGAGCAAATAGAACAGTTTAGTTGTTTCATGATATTCTCAACTAATGTTTTTACTGATTGTGTTTTGTTTCAGAAAATATTTTATTTTTCAGTATAAAATTTTAAAAACAAAAAATAGAATAATATTTTTTAAATAAAAATAAAAACAAAAATATTTTCTAAAACCAAACATTAACTCAGTTTCCTTAATCATGTTCACTTCACTTTTGGTAGCATAGGTTGTCAAATGAAATCTTTGTCACAGGTTTTTATGGTTTTCCCCAAGAAGAGGTGATATTGGCAATTATTAAGGTCTCTAAAGCAACCAAATGGGTCTGTATGGATGTGCAAGTAGCTGATTTGGAACAAATTGAAGTTTTCAGATATGCTTTGAATGATTGGAGTGGCCATTTCTCAAGGGTACTACATATTACAAGACTGCATCTTATAATTAGGAATGAAAGTGAACAAGGCTTTTCAACAAAAGTCTACGGCTCGGTTCTTTTAAAACCTAGTTAAGCTGAACTTGTTTAATAAATAGACAGACTTAAAAAACCTTTTTTAGATAAACAAGCTAGGTTCAGGCTTATAAAAAAAAGCCTATTTAACCTATTCAAGAACCTATTTATATTTATATTTATATATTTATATTTATTTTATATTTTATTCACATGATATTAATATATATATATATATATGTTTTAGGCTTATTTAATAACCTTTTTATCTTGTAACCTTTAAATTTGCAAGATTTTTTGATTAATTATTTATATAGATTTTAAGTTTATTTATTGATTTTTTTGTAATGTAGACTTTTAAATATGCTTACAGGGTAGGTTTTAAATCAGATCAGACCTTAACAGAAAAAAAAAAAAAAAAACATTTAACAGGTAACAAGGCCCTCTGGCCTCAAAATTTTTAAACAGATCAGACTTAAACACTCAAAACCTAACTCGGTTCAGCCTACTTTCATTCCTACTTATAATGAAATGTGTCATTAGTCCTTTTTTCAATGATGTTGAATGATCAACCTTATAATGGTTTTTGTCCACATACAAAAGCTCTCACAAGGAAATCCAATGTCTCCATATTTATTTATCCTATGTGTAGAAGCCTAGAAGGTTTTTCAGCCATTGAGTCACATTCCCACATATATATATTGGGATGCTTCTCTTTGCCCATACTATGATGTGATGAAATTGAAAGCATGACTAATAGATTCTATTGGGGACTTGGTATTACAAGTTCAGAGCTTTTAATTTAACGTGTGCCTTGCTATATATACCATCCATTTTTACTTTCCACATCCTTTAATTTTTGTAACTTATTAAATCTTCAAAATATTTCATTTTTATATTTTGAAAATACAATTTTTGAATATATTTTTATATTACAAAATTAAGATTCTGAGATATATTTTCACATTTTAAAATTTTATTTTCAAAAAGTAACAATAAATATTTTTTAATTTTAAAACATAAAAAATACATATATTCCAAAATTATAATTTTAAAATATAAAAAATATATTTTAAAATTAAATTTTTTTGGAATGTATACCTTTTACTTTCAAGAATTTAAATTTTAGAATGAAGAGATATCTTCTAGAATTAAAATTTCAAAGTGTAAAAATTATTCAAATCTAAAATTTTGAAAGATATTTTTATATTCTAAAATTAAAATTTTAAAATAAATTTTATAATATAAAAAATAAAGAATAAATTCATCATTTCAAAGGTGAGAAATACTCTTAAAGAACCGGGCTTATAGTTATAGATCTGGGCTCTTTTTACAAAATAGGTGATGGCAGATTGGTCCAGAGTTTGAAACACAAGTGGGTGCCAAATGCAGCACAATTTTCTAGTGTTCTCTCCTTTTCTTCTTCTATAGACAGTGAAAAAATTATTTTTATTTATCCATTCATTTAAATATTTAAAATTATTAATTAATTTATACATATATATGTTTAATAAGAAATGAAAGAAAATTTAAAATTATAATAATAAAAAATAAATTTAAAAAATTAATTATATTTTTTAATATTTATATATAAAAAAGAGAACATGGTCATTTAGCTCAAAGAGGATCCTTGGAACCTCATCCTTTACTCTCTAATGATGTAATGGCCATTCCCAATTTTGCTTCATGAGTTTTAATAAATACACTTTTTTTTTTAAAAGAAGCTAAACTATATTATAAATCATTTCTGAAGCATAGAAATAAGCCTTATTGAAGGTGATTCTTAAGGAAACAAAGGAACAAATTGATCATGCATGTAAAGGAAATGAGAACAAAATAAAAGCAAAGCATTAAGCATGTTTTGTTTCTCCAACTAAAAATTAACAGATCATAGCATTATAAAAAATTATATAAAGTACAGAAACTGTTCATACATACCAGAAGTGAGAGTGCACCAAATATGAACATCCAAACATAATCCGCAGTTCTCTTGTCAAAGGGTCCTCTTTCTAATGAAACACCATATTTTGCTCTACGCAATTCAATATTCAAACAATTATAAACAACTGGAAAATTGAAACCATTTTACCATGTGAATATAGTACTTTCATGATGGATTAAAGAGGATATAATATATGGCTATGATCATTATTATTTCTTAAAGGGAAGCAGAATGAGATGTAAATTTCATAAGTTGTTTACATCATTATCAAACGGATTGCAAATGGTAATGAAAACGGACCAAGAAAGAAGAAATTTGAGATAAGCCTCCAAACCTGAAACAGATATAAACGAACATCATCAAGAAAATTGAACAGTGAATGAAAAACTAAAAGAATTTTCAGTTATAAGTACATAACAGTTAGCCAAATAAAGCATCTGTTATGATAAATTTCTCAACAAATATTTATACAGGAAAAAAATAAAATGAACCAAGAAATTAAAAATATAAACTCTTCCAAAAGTTAAAATCAACTTATACATATATATGCACCTTAAATTTTTTTAAGCTCCCTCATTTAACTTATGTATAGATTGAAGTGTATAAGTTAATTTTAACTTATGACAGAAGTATGATCCACTTTTACCTTCTTGATTTTTTTATTATTTTCTTTTTTCTTTAAGTGCTTGTTGAGAATGAAAAGATGATCCAAAATGCCTCTAAAATGGTATGGATTCATGCATAATCAGAATTCAAAACACAGTTTTGGGATTACAAACTTGAAGGCGTTTAAGCACTAGGCCATAATCAAGTGCTATGTTCCATGCATCATAAAGCTGCAGATAATATGCAGCAGTGGTCATCAAACAGGCCACTCCATAGGTCTTGCTCACAGGTGGTAGAGAACGGTAGTATCTGAAACATAGAGAGGTAGTATTAATGCTAATATCATAATCTAAACCAAACTCAAATTTCTTACTAATATAATAATTTTATTAGTTGCAACCATCCTAAAACCCACACATAACCATCATGGATAAGAAATCCTACATATAGGATATGGGAAGTAAAATAAAATTTCTACATAATTAACATGACTATGATGAAATTTTGAGTATCTAAATATAGCTCAGTAAATTATATGCATACAACTAAGAAAAAATTCTATGTATATGTTATATGATCAGGTTGCCATTATTAATTCTTCCTCTTGTGTTGGGAGAAAAAGAAAGAGAAAAAGGGAGAAAGAGTACTCTGCTGGTGTAGACATGTTGATTGAAATGGTTATTAGATAGCAATACAAGAGTTGAACTTCAAGCAGAATAAAGGGTCATATAGTTAAATATTTTGTGAATTCCAAAGAGTAGAGTGGCCATTAGAAAACGCGTTATAAGAAAAAACAAGGGATCTTGGAAATAGTGACCATTCAAAGTCTAACACCAAATGACACTCCAATTTGTTTATTCTTCATTGGGGGTTCCACCGAATTGACTTGTTGACTTTATCATCCTTTTAAGTCTCTGCCACTTATTCTCCATCATTTGGTTGGGAGAAATTTAATTTTATTTATATTTTTTTATAACTTTTTCTTTTACAACTAAGGAAGCATGATAAAAAAAGTGTTGGATAAAATAAACAATATAATAAATAAAAATATTAATCATAAAAAAATGTTAAAAAAATAATTCTTTAATTTATATGATCAATTAAAGAATGTTATAGTGGAGGTGATCTAGTCTTTTGATATTATTACTAAATTAAATGCTATAATTTCTACATAGTTGGCAGGTTGGAAGAATACATCAAAGGAGCCAAGCCATGTCCTCACCAATTTCTTGATGATTGAAAGCTAATCCAAAATATGAAGAATGGATGGCTCATTTGTTCAACTCCATCAGATATATGTGGCATAACCGCTAATCCACTGCAAGTCCTCCATGCTATGGAAAGCTGCCAGAGAACTTCATGACTTAAATATTCAGGTAAGAATCAAAGGAGAATTTCAAAGAACAAAAAGAGAAAATATGAAGATGAAAGAATATATGTTGTTTGAGTTAGAAGAAAAAATAGGGATTTCTGAATAAATAGAATTTTGTTTTCCTAATTAAATTTTTAAAAAATTAATAACTCACAAAGATATGTTGGTTACTCTTTAATGGATTAGAAAAGTACCATTTAACCTTCTAAAAACTAGCAACAACCGTCAACATCTTTTAGGAATTTAAATATATAAAAAAATAAAATAAACATTAATAATAGAACATTAAAACAGCAACGTTTAACAACCTTTTATTCATTAATATTCTTCTTCTTCTGAATTATGAGCTACACATTTTCAATTTGTTTTCAATAACTTCAAAATGATAACACTGAATGACTTGATAAATATATCTCCAATTTGATTTTCTAAATTTCAATACACCAACTTCATTTTACCTTATCTTTGCACCTCCCTCAATACTTGATTTTTGAAATGCTTTATCCTTCTGTAAAATATTGGATTTTGTGAAATATCCAAAGTCCACAAAAACTTCTATGTTATCTTCTTGCTCTAAATGCAAATCATCCATTAGCTTCTTCAATCATAAAGTTTGATTTACCGTTGCAGTAGCTGTAATGAATTTAGCTTCTGTAGTTTATTGAACCACCATCTTCTGTTTCTTCACACACCACAAAAAGCATCTTAATCCAAATGTAAAACAATATCCAATAGTGTTCTTCATATTAACGATTGATCTTGCCTAGTCATTACCTGAATAGCTAGGCAATTTGAGTTTTTGAACCTTGCAAAACATGATTCTATATGAAAGTATATCCTACAAATACCATAACATTCTTTTTGCTGCTACCATATGCAACCCACTAGAATTACTAAGAAACTGAGACAAAAATCTTATAGAAAACATGATGTTAGGTCTTCTTACAGTGAGATATATTAGACAACCAATTAAACTCTTGTCAATATCTTCATTTGCATGTTCAGCTCCATCATTCTTTTGCAACTTTTCTTTATGACCCATAGAAGTATTCATACTTCTGCACTCCATTATATTGAATTTCTTCAAAATATCCTCCAAATACTTCTTTTAGCATATGAAGATTTCATTTTTAGCTTGTTTAATCTTCATATCAAGAAAGTAAAACATCTCACCAAAAGTAGTCATTTTAAACATCTTCATCATATCTTCGTGATATAGAGTGTGGATTCACTTAAGCTTTTCTTAAAGCCCAAGCCTACCAGGTGCTCATCTATCTTATTATACCAAGCTATAAGAGCTTGCCATAGAGAGCTTTCTTTAGCAAATAAACCTTCTCCTCATGGCTTGGTATGATGGATCATTTTGGAAGCTCAGCATAGATTTCCTCTGGCCATATTTCATTTAAAAATGCATATTTCAAATCTAGCTGGTAAATCTTCCAACCTTTTTTAGTTGTCAAAAGCAAGGATCATTCTGATTGTGTCTAACCTTGCCACATGCTTTACGAGGTAAACTCACCTAGAAGATGCTCCATATTTAGGATAAACTTTAGGTTCAAATGTTGAGAGATAAATATCACCTCTAAGATTCCATTTTTCAACCCAACCCCAAACTTGGATTTCACACCTAGAATGCCATCCAAAAAGCAATCCAGAACTTTCAACCTAGACGCAAATTATGGATAGTATAAGGAAACACCAACTTTTGATTGGACCAATGGTCTAAAATTGGCAAACTTTATAAGGTAGTCCTTGTTGACATACACGACGTGAATGTAACTATCAAAGATATGTGGAATACTAGTTGGGCATCTCTAAATTCCATGAACATATTGATCCCTCAAAACATCCTATCAACATTTTGATTGATCCTCCTAAACCTATGGATTCAATTACCTTATATTTTTGTTAATTGGGAGATAGTATGATCTCCTATCCCTAATCAACTTTAAGATCAACAAAAATAGTTAATTATCATTAATGAATTAAGAACAATAAAGCAACATAATTGGATAAGAACCACATAATCATTCATAAAGAAAAATATGATTAAAATATTTAGATCTTAAGGTTCAACAAAATCATATGATTTAAGGGTTAGTTACACATAACCAAAGATGAAAAAAGAGAACAAACCATCCTAACAAAATTATCCATAATATTAATCCTAAAATAAGCAATAAAAAATTGTAACAGTAATAAAGCTAAAAATGATTGTAATATACATTGTAAAGAATTTCCTTCTACAACCATCTTACAAGAGGATGGTAGAAAAATAAATGAGTACAGAGAATGGATATGAAAAATAAGGAAAAAGCGATGTGTGAATGGTTAATTATGTTTGAGATTAAATTTTTATTTTTATTACTTAATAAATAAATAATAGTTAACACAATTTATTTTATTAAGTCAAGAAATTAAGGACAAAGAAATTAATAAAATTGAAAGGAAAATAAAAACTTCAAACTTAAAAAGAAAGAGATAAACTATAATTGGATCCAAAGTTAAAAAGAAATATTTTTGGTTCAAAATCAATTATTTTAAAAAATAGAAATAATTAAAATTTTAAAAATTTTTGTTGCAAGATAATTAAGAATTAGTTAAAACAATTATTTAAGTTAGTTAAATTTTGATAAAATTAGTTGGAGAAATTAATTAAGCTAATTTAACTTTAAACAAGAGAAAAGGTAAAAAAAGAATGGAGGGTTTTTCATTTTTTTTTTAAATTGGGAATTAAAGTTCAAAATTCTCTCTCTTCTCTTGGAAACTTTTCAATCCAGAAGGTTTTCGTTCTCTCTATCTCTCTCCCTGCGTTTTCCCTTTCTAAAACTTGAAGTTCAAAGCAAGAGTCTCTCTCCGATTTTATGCTCACCTTTAAATCCTTGTTCTTGGTACATTCTTAAGTCCTATATGTTCAATTAATGAACTGGAATTATCATTATTGAAAATCTTTGGTTGAATCATGCTACCCGTTAATTATCATGCTCATTTACTTCGTTCTTAATCAAATTGAAAAATTCTATGATTATTTTCTATCCCTATGAACTATGACTTGTTTTAGATATTTCATGATAAAATATAAGTGCCACTTTCCTGATTAATTATATTTCATCAATTAAAAATGTAGTAAAGATGAGTATTCTAGTAACTTAGGACTTACATAGCTTGTTTATTTCTTTTGATATAGTGATAGAGATTCTACGTCAATTCCAATTTCTAAGTTTCATTCCTTTAAAATTCATGCATTTTTTACCAAGAAATTCATAAATTAATTCTGCCATCAAAATTGTTTTAACTTGTTCCTATTGATTCATTATGACACCTATGTAATAAACCGATACATGAATTTTGGTTGCAAATTTTGATCAATTTCTTCAGCAAACGTATTCTGATCCACATACCTTACATAATAGTCATGAAAAAAAATATAAAATTCTTCATCCTGTTAAATTAGATATAAAACGGGAAAGTTTCCCCCAACATGATCATCATCCAAAAAGATATAAAGGTCCTCACGCAGTGACCCAACATACAATCATACATGCTTTATCAACCAAATACTTGAACACACTTCAACATAAACAATACATGGATTTTGGTTCTCATTTCTTCATGACCAGCATATAAGTTTTTCCGGTAGGATTCATTTGAACCCATAACCACCTAGTTCTCTTCATCATGCCCCAACATTCGTCATCATGCATCATCATACAAGCTCATTATAGAACACATATTATAGCAAAGCTCATTATACTTATGTCTATTTATCACACCCATGACTGTCTCTTTCAATTATAATCAGCAACGCAAACTACTTCCATACACATGTATCACTCCTTTTCTTCCCTTCCATTAGAAAGTCAAGATTCAAGATAACACCAACACATAATAAAGCAACAACATCTTTTCTTGTTTAAATTAAATTGGGCCTCCATTAAGCCCAAATGGTTAATTTGTTGTAAGGCAACATGTAATGAAAGATATAATAGGATGTATTTTTTATTTTTTTTATTCTTTGATAATTGAACTACAATTAATGAATTAATGAACAAAAATAGCCCAAATTCTGCTAAAAAAACAGAAATAGAGCTTAATTGTTGAATAATAGATCCAATTCTGCTTTTAACAAAAAATAAAATAAAATCCACAAACCCATTTGTTTGACATGAATTTTTTATTTAAATTCAAAATGACATAATAATATTCAAATTTATTTCTTTAAATAACAAATTTGGGTCAAGCATATTTTTTTTACAACTAATTTGGGTTAAACTCATTTTTCTTTTACATTAGTTTTGGATTAAGCCTAACACACCTCATAAAGCAGAATTATTTTTTATTAAAGTCAGTTTGGTTTCAATTTAATAAAGTAAATTAAAATTTAGAAATAAAAATTTTAAATAAAAAAAATATAAAAAAAATATTTATTTCAAACAAACAACTTATGTTTTACAACTTTCACATGTATATCTTAATTTGGTTCTTTCTTATTTTTACTAAAATATAAATTTATTTCATGATAAAATTAAAATTCTTTTTTTAATATTTTTTTTAAATCTTACGTAACGAGCTCTTAATACAAATGTGTAACATACTTTATTGTTTGTTATTTTGAGAATCGTATAGGTTGTAGTGCAACTCTCACTTATCTCAAACCTTGTGCATATGTGGGTTTAGAAAATTATTTAAATATTATATGCTTTCAATTAATATTTTTAATCAAAATACCATGTAGAGCTTACTTCGATTAAAATTTCATAAATAATGTTTTAATATTTTAAAATTTCAAATCTCACACAAAAAACTCTAAATACATACATGTTGCAACATAGTAAGGTTTACGACCTCGTGTGAGACGTAGGTAGGAGGTAGTATCTGAGGTATGTAGAGGTGGTCTTTCTCCTAAGGCATAGCCTCTCTTTTATAGGTGTGGATTAGGGCTGCCTTAATTGTGAACCGGGTTGACCTAACTTGCTTCCTCAACCATTACAACTACTTTAGGTCACTTGCAGTATTGTCAAGGTTGACTGAGATTCTTTCTTGCATCATTAGGACTGACATAGGTTATTTCTAGCGCTTCTCATGGGTGGCACGACCATGCTCAGATTTTCACAGTCGTGTCAAAAATCCTGGTTCGTTGTGAGGGTGTTCTCAGCCAACGCAATTGTGTTGGCTTCCTCTAAGGACATTTTTATCCTTCTATTACTCTTTCATCTTTTTATGCCCTTTTTCCTTCCTTTTAACCCAAAATCTACCTAATTTCTAATTCAATTTGCATGAAAATTCCTACAAAAATAAGTAAAATTAGGCAGAACTGCAATTGAATAATCATTAATCGTATAGTAACTATAGCTAATTTTCAATAGATAAATCGACAGAATGATGATTGATCAAATACAACACTTTTCCAAGCAATCAAGGTTTAAAATGGATGTGGAAGTGAATTCTCTAGAGAAGATTCATCTCTTCCTTTGGTTGATATTCCACAACTCTCTTCCCACAGAGCGGTTAAGACACAAAAGACATCTTGTAGATCATGACACCTGAAAAAGATGCAATGTAGGAAAGGAAGACTGCTTGCATTGCTTACAATATTGTATGTATGCTCAATGAGTTTGGGAGGCAATCAAATTAAGCAACATAAACTCCTCACCAACTATCAGTTTATGGATCCAAGAATCCACCCGAGAAGGAGAGACTTTTTTCCTTGCTGCTCTTTGGCACATTTAGACAAATAGGAACAATCATATTTTCTAATTTATTTGTAAGCATATTACCTAGACCATTACAAGTATAAGTTTCTCAAAAATAATATGGATAAACTCATCCAATCATCACACACAAGCATAAATTTTGGTTGTTGGATTGACTAGAAAGCTAGATGGAATGATTATGTTATCCTCAATATAGATGGAAGCTTGTTGAGAAACTAATATGATCTCGTGGTATCAAGATAATTCTCACGAAATAGACGTAACAGGTTAAACAAGTATTATTCGATATTCTCAAATGTTATTTATTTATTCCTTAAATAATGCATTCCTAGTTTTAAAAGATAATAAATAAAAATAACTAATAAATGAAGTTATCAACGAATACAACTAACTAAAAGATTAGAGATAAAACTTATAAATAAAACAAACTATCAACTAAAAAAAAAAGCTAACTAACAGATAAAGATAAAACTAATAGATATAGATACATTATTCAAACTATCAACATAATCCTTTCGAATGTCCGTTGACACGCTCGTCGTAAACGCGCAAAAATAATTTCTAGATTTCCCCCAAACTATTGGTATAGTATAAGGTGCAACCTAGGTCATCTCCCAAAGACCATTTCATATTCTTAAGCAAATTAGGAGAAAGTTAGAAAAAAGGGATTTTGTAAATATATGATATTAAGTGCGAAATACAAAATACAGACTGAAATTAATTTGACTTAACAATTATCAACTCAAGGAATTCAGAGGCTATTTTCTTAACTAATCATTGATCACTAAAATCATGCATTGTGTTTATCAACCTAGGATCATCTGGAACCCCTAGAATGATCCTTGAACTCTCTACTGAGAAACCTCTCAGAATTTAATTGATTATGATCAACAAGATTTAGTAACCACTTAATCTTTTATCTAAACCAATTTCACAATCAGAATTCAGTTGAAGTAAGTAAAAAATGAAAACCTTCAATTCAATTACTTAATTTCTACTCTTCAAACTTTTGGAAAATGATTTACCAATCAAAAACCAATTATAAATCAATTATACATTAATCAAAATACGTCAACCGATCAAACTTTGATTAAAAGAATAAAATTGAAGAATATAGTAAAGTAGAGTAGAAATCACTCAATAAGCATGTAAATAAAGATCAAGACCTCAAAGTTAAAATGAAAATAGCTTGAATCCTTGAATTGAAACTACGAACCTAGCCTTCCATGAAGGAGGCAAACTAACAACAAATAAATCCTAAGCCTTCCATGTAGGAGGAAACTAACAACAAATAAATCCTAAGCCTTCCATGTAGGAGGCAACTAACAATAAAGAAAACATAAGCCTTCCATGTAGGAGGAAAACTAACAAGAAAGAAAACATAAGCCTTCCATGAAGGAGGCAAAACTAACAAGAAAGAAAGAAAGAGAGAAAGAAAGAAAGAAAATGGTATTGGAGTTAATCTCCAAAATGGTGTGTGTCTCCTCTTGCAAACCCTTCTATTTATAGAGGATTTTTGAGGCATCATCTTCAGAAAGTCACCAACTAGGATATTACTTTTCTACCCTTTTATTGCTTTCACATGGGTTTTGTTGAAATTGCAAAACACTTTTGAATTTTTGCCACCAATGAGCACAACAATTTTGACTTTCTTGCACCGCAATTTCGGATGTTCACATGTCCGAATTAGAGCTTGACTTATGAACAAAAGTTGTAGCCCTGGATCTTAGCTGTCCAACAAAGTTGATTTCATCTCAATATGACTTCTATATCTCAAGATATGGCCGGATCTTTGCACACTGTTCAAATTCCACGTCAGCAACACTATCTCATCTTTTGAGATAATTTCGGAGTCCTAAACATCCCATTTAGAGTCTGCTCTTGCTTTGTAACTATGGACACTTCTTTAAGCTTTCATTCAAGACAGATTTCATGATTTTTGGATGTCTACAACTCCTATTATGCTCAAAATACTATAATAGTGTCATTTTAATAGGGTAAGCAAAGAAATTCAATTAAACTTCATATGAACCCAAACTCATAAAATATGACAAAGATCACTTAATTGAACATATAAGAAGTCTTAATGAGATAAAAGTGAGAGATAATTATTTATGAAATCTATGCTTATCAAATTCCCTCACACTTATCTTTTGCACGTCTCGGGCAAACTTAAGTTAAGGATTGGTGACTATTTTTTTTTTTTTTTTGAAAGAACATCAAAGTTTTGAGTTGATTTCTCAAGAATTCACAAAATTTCATGAAGCATCCTTTCATCACATTTTTGAAATTACTTAGAAAGGCAACTTTAATTTGAAAAACATAGATTGAGAAAGATAAAACCTCACATGATATACTCTGAATCTCTCAAGTGTTTGATTTGGTAAGTGTTTCTCTCAAATTCAATCCATGAAAGATGAACTATCATAGGCTTGCATATCTTCTACTTCTCTACTACTATGTACACATGCAATGCACAAATCAAGAGGTCTTTATTTTGGTTCTAACGGGATTAGAAAGATGAAATGATATATTGAAGAGATACAATGTTAGACCAAGGAAAATGGTGAGGATTGAGAAATGATTGTAAGTGCAAGTGTGAGAAACAGATATCACTTCTTCATTTTTTTTTTCAATATAATAGTTTATTTATTAATTTATTGCTTCAGCTTTTTTTTTTTCAACCATGATATTGATGAACACAACAATAATCTCCCCCACACTTATTGAAACACTTATGGTATGATAAATCCAGTATTCCTCACCTTCTATGGTCAGACAAAGTTGTTGTTTTTTTTTTTTTTTGATTTGTGGTGAGCTAAAAAGAAGAAAAGGCTAATCAGCTCAAAGGGCTGATCAAAGGATAAAATTATATGGTTTGGTTATTTGACCAAGTGGTTTGTTCAAGAAAAACAGTGCCTCAATCATTTTTGTACAATTCATGTGAAAATGTAGCTTCAAAAAGAATCAATGCAAGTTCTGAAGTAACATATTCCATGGATGAAAATCACACAAGAAAGAAAATAATAATAAGGCTCAAAATCTCACAGGTAATATATTTATCAAATCTAATCTATCCAGTTCAAATATGTGTTGCCAAACTAATTAATCTCGAAATGTAAATCATTTTACTTCAATTATTTTATGAAATCTAAAGAACAACAAACTTCCACATTCAAATTTTTTTTTTATAAGATGTGTATCAAGAGTCAAGTGTAACTCCTTACTCAGCCATCTTACTCAAAGCAAGTTTATGAATGTAACCTAATTTATTTTTTTTTTTTGGTTTTTTTTTTTTTGGTTTTTTTTTGGGTTTTTTTTTTGGGTTTTTTTTTAATTTTTTTTTTAGATATCGGACCATCCTCCCCCCAACCTATCCAAGACATTGTCCCCAATGTCTTAGATGGAATTTCATATAACAGGAAAAGAAATGTAAGAAAACCATCAAAGTAATGAAAAGTTATAACCGAAGAGTGGTATCTGGTTCTCTTTTATCTCTGCCATCCTGATTTGGTTGGTTCACCAGCTGCATTGCTTGACTGAGCTCAGATGTAGGATTTTGCAAAATCTCAAGTAGCTGTTCAACAGTTGAAGCAGATACTATGATGTTGCGCATGGATTGTGGCATGAACTCCTGCTCTACTGCATGATCTAAAAAGGATATCAAACCATTATAAAAGCCATTAATATTCAATAAGCCCAAAGGTTTTTTATGAAAATTCTGATAGGCCCAAAATATAATGGTAAAAATTTCTTCCATTGTTCCAAGACCACCAGGTAATGCAATAAATGCATTAGAATTAACCAACATGTGTCTCATTCGGTCATGCATGGTTGCAACCTTCAATTCAGTACCCAGGGTGAAGTAAGAGGTGCTCCCATTTTTTAAGCCAACACCTAAGATGTTACACCCCTTTGTGAGTGCAGATCCTGCAACACATCCTTTTAAACCCTGAATCCCTCCCCCATAAACAAGATTGATTTTTCTTGCAGCTAATGCCTTACCAAGGGTATAAGCTGCATGTTGAAATTCTCCATCCTTTCCAAGGTTAGACCCACCAAAAACACAGATAGTATTGATCCTATCCATATACGGTGTTTCTGTCTTTTTTTTTTTTTGAAAAAATATGTCATAGAGGTGGATAATTTATAGGGACTCAATATCAGACAAAGAGATCGCTTGAATAGTGCGGGATCAGGATTTGGTAGCAAAAGTTTGAATTTTTGTTGCAAAAGTTTGAATTTTTGTTGCAAAAGTTTGAATTTTTTGTTCAAGGAAAAGGTGAATGTCAGAGGGGAAAGACTTTAAGCAGGGGTGAAAATTTCAAAAAAAATGGTGGCCCAATAAATTGAAAAGACAATGTAAATGACAAACATACACGCATGAGAATGAACAGTAGTTGTGATTGTGGCTCACATCTTCCTCTGATTTTACGTCCAGTAACGGCTGAAACGCCTTCTAAGAGTCGAGGATGTGCTTCCCATTCAGTTTTCTTGTAAACTGACAACAGGGTCTTTTAAAGTCAGATTCCCAAGACTATAACGTGCTTTTTCCTTACGGAACAGTTCAAACAAATCAAGAAGGACTCCTTGTACATGCTCACTAGGATGCGTCTCAAGAGTCTGAATGATATCATCCAATGACTCCTTACTCAGTCCATCCTTTATGAATTGAATTTTGTCCTCTCGATTTCTTGAAACCATTCCAGTGTTCTTGCATCTTGTGTTACAGGTCCATCTTGCACACCTATAGCAAACTCCAATTCTTTTTGCCCTTCTCTTCTTTGCATAGGAACTTCTTCCCATACCTGGCATGTTTTTAACAAATGATTCTTGAAATTCACCTGCTAAACGTACCTTAGCTTCAATGATCCAACGGACATCTTCTGGAAGGCCTAAGAGTGTTAATGCTCTCAATCGTTCAAGTCTGCAATTGTAAATGTCTTTAAGAAAATTTCTGGGGAGAGTAGGGAACAAAATTTTGATCCTGGTGAGAGCTTTCTCCATTTTTTTCTTAAAACACTCAAGTTATTATTCCTGCAAGCTCAATGTGGTGTAATAGTTGGGATGATTTAAGAGGTGAAGAAGGAAGTTGAGAGATTAGTTGAAACTTATAAGCGAGGAATGTGAGAGAGGGAGAGGGAGAAAGAGAGAGAGAGAAAGAGAGAAAGAGAGAGAGAGAGGGAGAGAGAGAGACTTCTCTTGAATTTATTGCAGGTATGTGGCATTGTGCAAATGCACTTCTTCTACCGTGTGCTTTTGAAAACCTTCGAAAAATGGTTTAAGACGATGTTCATTCACCTTGAAGATTTTTTCAGTTACCTCATTTTTTATTTCCACTGCACCATAAGGAAAAACATTAGTAACTACAAATGGTCCTAACCATCTAGAGCGTAGCTTACCAGGCATAAGCTTTAGCCGAGAATTGAAAAGAAGAACTTTTTGTCCAACGGAAAACTCCTTTCTTGCCAACTTTTTGTCATGAAGAGCTTTGACCTTTTCTTTGTAAATTTTGGAGTTTTCGTATGCTTCTAATCGAATTTCTTCAAGTTCCTGCAATTGAAGCTTCCTATGGATTCCTGCTTGGTCTAGATCCATGTTGCATTTCTTTACTGCCCAAAATGCTCTATGCTCTAATTCAACTGGAAGATGACATGCTTTACCAAAGACAATCCTGTAGGGAGACATGCCAATGGGTGACTTGTAAGCTGTCCTATATGCCCATAATGCATCAACAAGGCGCAAGCTCCAATCCTTCCTGTTAGGCTGAACTGTTTTCTCTAAGATTTTCTTGATCTCTCGATTAGAAACTTCAGCTTGACCATTTGTTTGAGGATGATATGGGGTGGAGACTTTATGCATGACTCCATATTTGCGGAGTAGGGCTTCCATTGTGCGGTTGCAAAAATGAGTACCTTGGTCACTAATTAGAGCTCTAGGAATGCCAAACCTGCTAAAAATGTTAGACCTGATAAAATCTGCAACAACTCGAGCATCATCAGTACGGGTGGCTTTTGCCTCCACCCATTTTGAAACATAATCAACAGCTAGCAGAATGTAAACAAAGCCAAAAGAGACAGGGAATGGACCCATAAAGTCTATACCCCAAACATCAAATACCTCACAAAAGAGAAGTGGTTGTTGGGGCATCTCATTTCTGCGCGAAATACTCCCTATTCTTTGGCACTGCTTACAAGTTATGCATAATCTATGTGCATCACGAAATATTGTAGGCCAATAAAAGCCTGAGTCTAGTACTTTTCTAGCTGTCCGTTGTGGCCCAAAGTGTCCACCACAAGCTAGGGAATGGCAAAAGGTAAGTACAGACTGAACTTCATGATCTGGAACACATCTTCTAATGATTTGATCACTACATGTCTTCCAAAGGTATGGTTCATCCCATATGTAGTGTTTGACATCACTTTTCAACTTGGCAATTTGCGATTTGGTGAAGTGTTTGGGTATTTCTTTAGCAACCAGATAGTTTACCAAATCTGCATACCAAGGATCTTTCCCGTGCAATTGATAGAGATGCTCTTCTGGGAATGAATCTGCAATTGAAGTTTCTTCACAAGGTTGCTGGATCCGACTTAAATGATCTGCTACAAGGTTCTCTGCACCACTCTTGTCTTTAATCTCTAAATCAAATTCTTGTAACAGAAGCATCCAACGAATCAGTCTTGGCTTAGCATCTGTCTTCTTCAGCAAGTATTTCAAAGCTGCATGGTCAGAGAAGACAATAACTTTAGATCCAAGCAAATAGGAGCGAAATTTATCTAATGCAAACACAATTGTCAAAAGCTCCTTCTCAGTAGTTGTGTAATTGGATTGGGTTGCATCAAGTGTGCGAGAGGCATATGCAATGACATGAGATCTCTTGCTAACTCTTTGAGATAGTACAGCACCAAGGGCATAATTAGATGCATCACACATTAATTCAAATGGAAGCGTCCAATTAGGTGGTTGAATGATGGGAGTGGTTGTCAACCGCTTCTTTAGTTCATCAAATGAATCCTTGCATGCTTGATCAAACACAAATTTGGTATCTTTTTGTAGTAGTTTAGAAAGAGGTTGTGCAATCTTGCTAAAATCCTTGATGAATCTTCTGTAAAAACCTGCATGACCAAGTAAAGAACGTACTTCTCGCACAGAAGTGGGGTAAGGTAGAGAAGTAATAATGTCTATCTTGGCCTTATCAACCTCTAAACCTTTGCTAGATACCAAGTGTCCTAAGACTATACCTTCTGTTACCATGAAATGACATTTTTCAAAATTCAAAACCAGGTTAGTCTCAATGCATCTGTCCAAAACTTTAGAAAGGCTTTCTAAGCATGCATCAAAAGAAGAACCATATACAGTGAAGTCATCCATAAACACTTCCATGCAACTTTCTAAGAGATCAGAGAAAATGCTTACCATGCATCTTTGAAAGGTTCCAGGGGCATTGCATAGACCAAAAGGCATCCTTCGATAGGCAAAAGTACCAAAAAGACAAGTGAAGGTGGTCTTATGCTGGTCTTCTGGGGCTATATGTATTTGAAAATAACCTGAAAAACCATCTAGAAAGCAATAGTGAGATTTTCCTGCTAATCTTTCCAAAATTTGGTCTATGAAGGGCAAAGGGAAGTGATCCTTGCGAGTAGCTTGGTTAAGCTTCCTATAATCTATGCACACTCTCCAACTGTTTTGTATTCTGGTAGGGATTAGTTCATCATTGTGATTTTTGACTACAGTCATGCCAGTCTTCTTAGGAACTACTTGCACCGGGCTTACCCAATCACTGTCTGAGATGGGATAGATGATACCAGCTGCCAAAAGCTTACCTACTTCCTTCTTTACCACATCTAGGATTGTTGGATTCAAACGCCTTTGTGGTTGTCTAACAGGTCTGGTGTTTTCCTCCAGCAGTATCCTATGCATACAAGTAGATGGGCTAATACCTGGAATATCAGCCAAAGTCCATCCAATTGCTTGTTTATGGCTTTTTAAGGTTTGCAGTAACCTTTCTTCCTATTGTGGTAGAAGGTTCTTTGCTACAATGACAGGAAGCTTCTCATTTTCCCCCAAATAAGCATACTTTAGATGTTCAGGCAAAGGCTTCAACTCTAAAGGAGGTGGTTGTATTATGGAAGGAAGAGATCTATCTGAGATTGAAATGTCTGCAACACTTGCATCTAACATGTCATCTTTCAACGAAGGTTGGTTTGCAGCATTAATCCTGGAACACACAATACATGAATCAAATTCATCACATGTGCAAGTAAAATTATCTAAGTAATCTAAATCAAAATCAAAAAATTTAAAAAGTAGATTGTCAATAGAATAATCATCCGCAAGAAGGTCTATGGCATCAAGTTGAAAGAGTGAATGATTCTCTATGGGATGCTTCATGACTTCAAATATGTTGAATTGGATGATATCATCTCCAAATTCCATAGAGAGAGTCCCCGTATGCACATCTATCTTTGTTTTTGCAGTTTTGAGGAAAGGTCTCCCTAGGATCAAGGTTGCTCTATTGATGGATGACTCATCTTCCATATCCAAAATGTAGAAGTCAGCTGGAAAGATCAGCTTATTCACTTGAACTAGCACATCTTCAAGTACTCCGGCTGGATGTGCTGTACTTCTGTTGGCTAATTGAATCACCACACCAGTTGGCTTCAGTTCTCCCAGATTCAAAGATTTATAAACTGATGAGGGCATAACATTAATGGAAGCACCTAGATCCAGCAATGCATCACCAAATGTAGAGTTTCCTATTGTGCAAGGAATGGTGAAAGTTCCTGGATCTTTACATTTCTGAGGGAGGCTGGGTTGAATTAAGGCAGAAACATTGCGTCCCACACTGATCTTCTCATCCCCTTTGAGTCTTCTCTTATGCGTGCACAGGTCCTTTAGAAATTTGGCATATTTGGGAATTTGCTTGATAGCATCTAGAAGTGGTATGTTGACTTCCACTTTCCTAAAAGTATCTAGAAGCTCCTTATCCAATTCTGCATGAACATTGGGCTTGGATTGGACCATTCTATTTGGAAAAGGTAAAGATACCTTCTGATCAACACAATTTGGGGTTTTCTTCTCATCAGATGCTTCAAGTGCAGATCGTTTATGGAAAGCTTCTTTTTGTTGATCATTCGATGTCTTATCGAAGGCTGGTGTATTTTTTTCATCAGACTTTCCCTCTGATTCAGATGGCTCATCAGAGATGTCTCCAGATGTGGAGATAAATGCTTCTTTTTGGTGTGGATTAGTCTGATTGAAGCTTTGTTGCTTTAAAATTGTAGGGTCTGTCTGCACTTTCTTCCCACTTCTCAAGGTCATGGCATTCACACTTTTGGGATTTATGACAGGTTGAGAAGGTAGTTGACCAGAACCTTGAGATTTCAATTGGTTGACAGTGGTAGCCAACTGCCCAATTTGAGTTTGTAAATCCTGAATGGTAGAACTTACATTTTGTTGAAACTGAAGATTGTTGGTTGCTAATTGCTTCATCAAATCATCAAGAGAGGGTTCAGAAGCATTAGAGGGTACAGATTGCTGCATATGCTGTTGTTGTTGTCTGAATGGCGGTGGTTGGTATTTATTTTGGGAGTCAGATGTTAGAATCCTTTGTTTTTGTGGAGGACCATATCTCAAGTTAGGATGGTTTCTCCAACTAGGATTGTATGATCCAGAAGGTGGCTCAAACTTCTGTTGCTGATAATGTTGAGGAGGCCTGTATTGTTGTCCTGTGCCAAAAATACCATTTACTGCAGCCTCAGGTGTCTTACTTTCTTGCAATGTTGGACATGCATCAGTAGGATGATCTGCAGAAGTGCAGATGCCACATGTTTTGGTTTTGTCAACAACATTAAGTTGCTGTTGTTGTCCGATGGCCAACTGTCTTACGATGGAGGTTAGTTCTTCAATTCTGTTCTCCAATTGTGTATGGTCTATCTTGGTGGTCATTTCATGGACTCCTTTAGACAAGGAATTAGTCGAGAATTGAATTGCTGAGAATTTTCTGCCATGTTGGCAATCAAATCTCGAGCTGCTGTAGGAGTTTTGTCCATAAGTGCTCCACCACTAGCTGCATCAACCATGCTTCTGTCCATTGGCATGAGTCCTTCATAGAAATACTGAATCAGTAATTGATCACTGATTTGATGGTGTGGACAAGTGGCGCATAGTTTCTTGAATCTCTCCTAATACTCATAGAGAGTTTCTTGGGAGTTCTGTCTGATGCCGCAAATCTCTTTTCTGATAGCTGCTGTTCTGGATGCAGGGAAGAATTTCTCCAGAAATAATCTCTTCATATCATTCCAGCTTGTAACAGATGTTGGATGTAGATAGTACAACCAGTCCTTAGCTCCATCATTTAAGGAGAAAGGGAATGCCTTCAACTTGATATGATCTTCTGGAATTCCTTGTGGCCGCATTGTGGAACACACAATGTGAAATTCCTTCAAATGTTTATGAGGGTCCTCACCTGCAAGGCCATGAAACTTAGGTAGCAAATGTATTAGTCCAGACTTCAGTTCAAATGGTGCATCAACATCAGGGTATTGAATGCACAATGGTTGATAAGCAACATCAGGTGCAGCTAATTCTTTTAAGGTTCTATCAGCCATGTTCTTAGCAAAATATTTAAAACTATCAAAATTTAAAGATGAAAAATCACTACTGTTACTTTCTTGATTATTACTGGATGAATGCCTTCTATGTGCTCTTTTCAAATGGTGGAATGTTCTATCAATCTCAGGATCATATGCATATAAATTTTCAGGATTGGATCGGGTCATACACAAAAAGGTGAATTCATACAGAAAATCCAAGAATGATATACCTAAAGTAAAAACAATTGTTAGAAAGATTAAAATTTTTATACAAACTCCTAAATGAGCCTAGGAAATTAAAATGGTCCCCGGCAACGGCGCCAAATTTTGACACGCTCGTCGTAAACGCGCAAAAATAATTTCTAGATTTCCCCCAAACTATTGGTATAGTATAAGGTGCAACCTAGGTCATCTCCCAAAGACCATTTCATATTCTTAAGCAAATTAGGAGAAAGTTAGAAAAAGGGGATTTTGTAAATATATGATATTAAGTGCGAAATGCAAAATACAGACTGAAATTAATTTGACTTAACAATTATCAACTCAAGGAATTCAGAGGCTATTTTCTTAACTAATCATTGATCACTAAAATCATGCATTGTGTTTATCAACCTAGGATCATCTGGAACCCCTAGAATGATCCTTGAATTCTCTACTGAGAAACCTCTCAGAATTTAATTGATTATGATCAACAAGATTTAGTAACCACTTAATCTTTTATCTAAACCAATTTCACAATCAGAATTCAGTTGAAGTAAGTAATAAAATGAAAACCTTCAATTCAATTACTTAATTTCTACTCTTCAAACTTTTGGAAAATGATTTACCAATCAAAAACCAATTATAAATCAATTATACATTAATCAAAATACGTCAACCGATCAAACTTTGATTAAAAGAATAAAATTGAAGAATATAGTAAAGTAGAGTAGAAATCACTCAATAAGTATGTAAATAAAGATCAAGACCTCAAAGTTAAAATGAAAATAGCTTGAATCCTTGAATTGAAACTACGAACCTAGCCTTCCATGAAGGAGGCAAACTAACAACAAAGAAAGAGGCAAACTAACAACAAATAAATCCTAAGCCTTCCATGTAGGAGGAAACTAACAACAAATAAATCCTAAGCCTTCCATGTAGGAGGAAACTAACAATAAAGAAAACATAAGCCTTCCATGTAGGAGGCAAACTAACAAGAAAGAAAACATAAGCCTTCCATGAAGGAGGCAAAACTAACAAGAAAGAAAGAAAGAGAGAAAGAAAGAAAGAAAATGGTATTGGAGTTAATCTCCAAAATGGTGTGTGTCTCCTCTTGCAAACCCTTCTATTTATAGAGGATTTTTGAGGCATCATCTTCAGAAAGTCACCAACTAGGATATTACTTTTCTACCCTTTTATTGCTTTCACATGGGCTTTGTTGAAATTGCAAAACACTTTTGAATTTTTGCCACCAATGAGCACAACAATTTTGACTTTTTTGCACCGCAATTTCGGATGTTCACATGTCCCAATTAGAGCTTGACTTCTGAACAAAAGTTGTATCCCTGGATCTTAGCTGTCCAACAAAGTTGATTTCATCTCAATATGACTTCTATATCTCAAGATATGGCCGGATCTTTGCACACTGTTCAAATTCCACGTCAGCAACACTATCTCATCTTTTGAGATAATTTCGGAGTCCTAAACATCCCATTTAGAGTCTGCTCTTGCTTTGTAACTATGGACACTTCTTTAAGCTTTCATTCAAGACAGATTTCATGATTTTTGGATGTCTACAACTCCTATTATGCTCAAAATACTATAATAGTGTCATTTTAATCGGGTAAGAAAAGAAATTCAATTAAACTTCATATGAACTCAAACTCATAAAATATGACAAAGATCACTTAATTGAACATATAAGAAGTCTTAATGAGATAAAAGTGAGAGATAATTATTTATGAAATCTATGCTTATCATCCATCGATGCATGTTATGCATCACATGTATTGTGGGTTTGACTATGTTGATTTTCATGTTATGTCATAGGATGCTATCATTTCTTTTCCCACTGAAAAACATACCTTATCCTTAAGGTGTAAGTTTGTATTCGGAACTCTGACACTATGTCTTACGATCCTATCATTCTTTTTCCCTTGAAGATATACCTTTTCCTCAAGGTGTAAGTTGTTATTGAGAATTCCGTACTACTTCCTATGATCCTATCATTTATTCCCTTTGAAGGTACACCATGTTCTCAAGGTGTAAGTTGATATTGAAAACTTTGATGTTATGTTTTACGATCCTAACATCGTGAAACTTATTTACAAACTTCGCTAATTCTCCTTGTTGACCCTCAGTTATCACAATATTCTCGATTTACTTGTGCTTAACCATTAAACAAAACAATTCTGCACTCTGGTTCCAATCTTAAACCATTGCCTCGAGGTTGGTTATTTCAACTCTTCTCCTTTTATCTGCAACTGATCAAAATTCCTTCATTTCAAGACAGAAGGTTATCTTAAGGTACTGATAATCTGTGGTGACTAACCCTAAACTTATCATCCATGGGATTCCCAACATTACCTCCAACCCCATGATCGATAATACGTAGAAAGTTATTAAAAAACTACACCCTTGAATTATTAAGGAAACTATTGCATACACTTCGCGACACTCTAAATGTTCTTCGTTTGCTACTTTCATCCAAAAGGGTTTGGTAGTTGTGACATTTAAATTCATGCGTCTCACTAATTTTAAATTTATGAAGTTTAAGCTTGACCCACTATCTACCAATGTAGAAATTTGTTGGTGTTGTATCAGACTTTTTACTCGAAGGGTATGTCCACCCGATTCTCCCACCAACGCATGCAAGGATATTAAATGTTTTTTATCATCCTCATCGTGGTCTTATTGATAATATTCTTCATCCTCCTCATATATCTCAATGAGGAGTACCTGTGCGTTCTTACAACAATGTCTTGGAGTGGATTTGTCATTACAGTTAAAACATAGGTTCCTATTCTATCATTGTTGTATATTTGTCTAGAAAAGTTGTTTTGGCTTGTTATTCGCACACTTCTTTGATCTGGTCACTAGCCTCGAGATTGCTCGAGGATTAGCATAGAATGTGCTAGTTATGATCTCCTTAGATCGTTGAAGCTTCTCACCCTTCCTCTGAACTAGTTCTAAGATGTACTCCTAGTGCTAAAAGAGGGAATTAACAACAATACCTATCGAGAAAATATGTTAAATATTATAGATCAATGAGTGAAGAAAAGTGATGGAAATGACTCAGGAAGGAAGATTAGAGATTGGAGAAAATTGTAGGACTTTAAATTTATGATGAAGGAAGTAGATGAACAAGTGATAGAAGAGACAAGAGGAACAGGAACAGGAACAAAGATGGTGGAGGGTTTGGGAGGAAGAGGCAAAGGAATCAAACGGTGGAGGGTTAGAGAGGAAGAGACAAATAGAGGTTGTTCTTGAGTTAATTTTGATTTATATGCTTAGTTCCATGCGTTTTGCGGTTGAGGGAAGCATTGGAGGTAAAGGAAGTAATAGAGCCTCATGTTAGTGACAGAGGAAGAGGTGAGTGGAAAATGAAATTGTTTCAAGGTCAAAGATAAAGACATTTCAGAAAGAATATCTTAATAATAGGCATGTGCCTTGTATATGACTGCCACCTATTTTTACTCCTAATGTAATTTTGTGGATAGACAATATAATAAACATTAAACAATTAAAAAATTTTATGTTGATTTTAAAAATGATAAAAATATTAAACATAATTACATTAAAATTTAGAAGATTTTAGTGTAATTTATTTTTTTAAATATTATCATATATTTTAATTTTTAATTATTTTTATAATTTAATATATTTTAAATTAATATATTTATTAATTAATCTCTAATATATCATCTACTGCAGAATGAATTAGGTATTTTTTTATGTACCTAAAAAATAATAAAATTTAAATCTTTATTCTTAAGAAAAACTATTTTAATCTTAAATTATTTACCATTAAATCAATTTTAGTAACTTATCTATATATTTTAAAAACATTTTAATATTATAAATAATATATATATATATATATATACATATATAATTATATTTTAAATGATCAATTTTTTTTTAAAAAATATCTAACTTTCTTTAGTAGTTATGTGTCATTAATTAATTTTTAATTTTGACTATTTATATAACTATATATGGTCTAGATTTTTATTTTTCATGATTTTAAAAGTTTTAAATTAATAAATTTAGTAAAAATTTAATAAAATTAAAAAAATTCACAAGATCTAAAATAGGATTTGAGGTTAAAAAGACAATTCTTTATTTTGAGTGTAATTTAATGTTTTGTTTAGTAATTTTTTTAATTAAAGATAATTTATTAGCCCAATTTATGAAGATCTTAAAAAAATTAAAATTTATAAATTTTTGATAAAAAATTAATTGGGTCAAATTTATTTAATTTTAAAACTAGACAGATTTAATTTGTTAAAAAGTATTTAGAAAATTCTTTTGAAAAAGGTATTTAGAAAATCAAAATTATATATAATTCAAATAAGAGGGATAAAAATAAAATTAAGAATTATAATTAATTAGTAAATTATTTTATTAAATTGTCACAATTAAAAAATTTAATTAATAATTTGTAATTTAAATTTATAATTTATATACTAAACAAATTTTACTTTGAATATTACAATGTAATGTTATTGAATAAGATTTTTAATTAACTTTTACTATACTTATACGATTTATTTATTTTTAAATAAAATAAAAACTTAAGACCAATGTAGCCCGATTCATTTTACATCATATTAAATTAAAATTGAGAATAAAACCGAACAATTATTTATGATTAATTAAGAAAATCATTAATTTGAAGGAAATTTTATCAGTAAGAAAATTCATTTTCCGCGAACCCAACACAAACGTCGTAAGTTATTACTATATCGCTCTCAATTAATTTCCTTATATTAATTAATCGGCTTCCGAAGATCCAACGTTTCATCACTTCCAAACGAAGGTGACACATATCCCAATTTCTTTAGATTTAGATCTTCAAAATTTGTGCAGTTACTTTTGTGTTTTCCTCAGCATCAAAACGCAAGCATTTTCTCACATTCATCGTTTGGTTTGGTTTGGTTTGTGAGATTAGATGGAGGAAAGAAAACAATCGCGTTATGTGAAACTCACTAAGGATCATTTGCCTCTTGAGGATATCACGCCTGGTGAATTGAATCAGCCAATTGAGGTTCCTCAGGTTTGGATTCGGTTGTTTTGATTCTTTTCTTCTTCTTTTTTCTTGATTTTGATTAGGATTTTGTTTAATTTCTAAAGTAGGCACCATTGATAGAGATTGATATTCATCATGTGTGTGAATGAAACGTCAATTCTAAAGCAACAGTGTTGTGAATAGAAAGGAGGTTTATCTAGCTGTTGATAATGGATTTGTATTGACATCTTAGACTGCAAGCATTGAAGCTGATGTTATGCATAATTGGTCCATGAGAGTAGTATCAAAGCCCAAAGGTTGTTAGCAATCGAGAGGCATCGTAGTTGTATGTGAGTAAGTGTGGAATTAGGAAAATTGTTGATAGGTTGTTCGAAGAATTCTATTATATGTATATATTAGTCAATAGTCACAGTTTTAAGGCGAACGAAAAATAGCCGGAATTTCTCTCTTCTCTTCTCAGGTGGCTCTCTGACCTCGAATCAGAAAATTATCCAAATATCCAATCCTATCAAACGGAGTGGCCCAATGTTGTTTGTATTTTTGCAATTGTGATTGTGGAGGTGGAAATGTTTGGATTGTGTCTAATGACAACATGGGTTTAGCTGTTTCACGGTTTAAGCTTATGATGCTTGGTATGATCTTTTTGGCGAAAGATACTTGTCCTTGAGGCCTGGATGAAGCAATGACTGACATGTTGCAGTTTCCTTACCGTGAAATTTTGGTTTGATAATTAGAATGTGAATTTGGGTGGTGAGATCAGACTGTAAATCATCTGAATGCTTGGTAAAAAATGTCTTATAATCAGTTAACATCCTCTTCATACATAATGTTACAATGTTAGGGATTGGTTAGACAATGGTCTTTAACGAGGTGGAAACAGGACGTCTGAAGTAAATGAGCATAGTTCATGCTCATTGATTTGGGACTTTTATCCTTATGAAAACCAAATCAAATCCCTTAACTAAGAGCTATATAAACATTCTTCTAGATGGAAAAAGAATTAAGAGATAGAGAGATAAAACCCTTTCAAAAGTGGTAGAAATTTGAAAATTTTCATGAGCCCACCTCCCCTCCAAATTTCTACCTTAATTCTCTTCCTAAAATTTGCTTTGTCTCTCTCCTCAGATAGAGGATTACCTTTTTTTTATAAAAAAAAAGCTCTTTGGTCTTCTATTCCTATGAGATAACAGCTGTGACAATTGAGAACTAAAGCTATGTAAATTATAAAGTTTATATATCAGTTTGAAATTTTACAATTCTAGACACGGGTAATTATCCTTTTGCACTTTTTTCCATTTTTTCCATTTCAACCCCCTTCATCCCTCTTTCAAACAAACTCTAATACTCTATAGATAATAACTGTCCGGAATTAGTTATTTTATTACCATTTTGACATAAAAAATTAAAACAGATGTTCTTGATTTGTGAAGAAAGAAATTCAGCAATTACCGCCTTATTTCACCAGGTGAGGTCAGCCTAAAGCCTAGCGGGAGAGGGTTGTGTTTAGGAGTTAGCAGCCAACATGCAACTTTGTCAAATTCTTTGTTACATTGCAAGAGAAAGAAAAATGAAAATTTGAGAACGTTGAGCTTGTGCTTCATTTGGGTGAGTCTTAATATAAGTTAATAGACACATATTCGCTTATGTTCTTTTACCTTTGCAGTTGGCTGTTCGCAAGTGCTTGGAATGTGGGCAGCCATTACCCGAAAGCTATTCACCTCCTGCTGATGAACCTTGGACGACTGGGATCTTTGGATGTGCTGAAGAAAGGGAAAGTTGTAAGTTAATGCATGACCAAGCTGTGAAATTTTGCCTGAGTCAGGTTGTTATCTATTATCTGTCTTGACTAATCATAATCTAACATCTTATGATTCCTTTGACCATTAATCTTTACCATCAAAATTTCTTCATATTTAGTATGTTAAACTATGGTTGACCATTTCAAGCACTTGAATATGAAAGATTTATTTGAATGGCTATGTAAGCAGTACTCACAATTGCAATGACTCAGCAGAAAATTGCTTGGTTTTTATATTTTTTACCTTAATTGCAGGCATAACAGGACTGTTTTGTCCTTGTGTACTATTTGGGCGCAATGTGGAAAGCTTGCATGAAGACACTCCTTGGACAGGACCATGCGTTTGTCATGCCATTTTTGTTGAGGGTGGCTTTGCTCTGGCAACTGCAACCTTTATCTTTAATGGCTTCCTTGACCCAGGGACATCATTTCTCATTTTTGAGGGTTTATTTTTTACTTGGTGGATGTGTGGCATTTACACTGGTCAGGTTCGGCAAACATTACAGAAGAAGTATCACTTAAAGGTATGCGTTGAATTTATGTTCCACTTGGACTAGTTGTCAACTATAAAGATGGAACAGTATATATCAAATATTCCTCTGTTGAGAAATATCGCTTCTGCTTATTGCAATGTGTAATGTAGAATTCATTAGATGCTAATTATGGAGAGTTTGTTACATTACCAAGCCTTGCCTGCAACAACAACATAAGCCTTATCCCCCTAGATGAAGTCTGCTACATGGATTGCATAACGCCATTGGATTCGATCAAAAACCAAATTTTCTAAAATATTATTTACTATGAGATCTTTTTTAATAATTTCTTTCAAAATTCTTCTTGGCCTTCCTTTACCCCTCTTTACAAGATTAAAAATCAGGCTATCAGCCCTTCTCATTGGCTCCTCAGTGGTCTTCCCTGCACATGTCTAAACCACCTTAGCTGTATTACCAAGCCTTGCCTAAGTGATCAAGATCATATGATGACATAAGACATTTTTTACTGGAACTGTACATGCAATTTTGAGCTACTTTAATTGAAAAGGAAACAAAGATGTACTTTCTGGTCTGTAATCTAACAAAGGAAATCTGATAAATGCCTGTATGGATATTATTCTAGAGTTGTCTGGTGAATTGTAATGCCGAATTGCTGACTTTCAGCAAGTCTAGTGTCAGGTGTTGACAATTTTGAACCAACCATGCAGTTTGACAAATGATTTTCCTTACAATATAGGTTTATTGCAATTGGTAAATTACAACCATTATTGTGGCTAGTTTTATTTAAATTTATACAGCAGACTACTTTTTCTGGTAATGAGTAAAAAAGAACTCTTCCTCATTGGGAAAGGACCTTTAGCTTGAAGCACTAATTAAGTACCATTAAAATTTTTCAAGTTTACTTTAACTTTGATGTTATCATCACTTTATTAATTGCATATACAAAGCTTTTTTTGTTTTACTTGGTTTTCTGGCAACTTATAGTGGATGTTTGGAAAAGATTGATTCCAGGAAAATAGTCAATTATTTCTTTAAAATAAACAAAACCAAACTTGCGAGTAATATTTAATAATTTTTTCTCCTTTAGTTTTTATGGTCCCAGAACATAAATCTTGTTTTGCTTTTAAGATTTTCTCACCTGTTTGGATGACCGCAGAACTCACCTTGTGATCCATGTTGTGTACATTGCTGCATGCACTGGTGTGCCTTGTGTCAAGAGCACAGAGAGATGAAGGGACGGCTCTCTGACAATGGTTTCTCAGAGATGACTGTTGTAAATGCCCCTCCCATTCAAGAGATGAAGTCTACTGATGACAAAGAAAATCCTGAAACCTCTTCTGAAAAAAGCAATGAGCATTCTGGTTTGGAAATCCAGGTTCTATAGGGCATTACCATTGTCAATATTGAAAAGAAAGACATGTATTTTGGAATTTTGCTTGATATTGAATTCATACTTTTTTTTTAATTAAATTTTTATTGGCTTATTTAATTTTATTTTGGCTTAATTATACCTCGAGCCTTCATACTTATGTGCAATTTGGGTGCAATTTTGGCCCTCCTTAAAATTAAGGCATTTGCTTCAAATTTCATCACACAATTAATTAAAAATATTACAGCAGTATAGCCTGGCATTAATTTGTATAAATTTACTAAAGGAATAAATATATAAAATATTTAATAAAAATAAAAAACGGTTTCATTAAAACCATTATGTTGAGGGGTAGGAAGCAAGTTTTTATTTAAATATTTATTATTTTTATCAATTTATACAAATTGGTTATCTTACATTTTTATAAATTTTTGTTAATTATTTGATGAATTTTGAAATGGAAAACTTAATTTTAACAATTTAAAACTACAAAGACTAAACAAACAAAAAGAACTTAAATCGTACATAGATTAATAATAAAATTTTATTTTATATCCGTTTTATTTATTTATTTATTTATTGATGCCTTGTATTCTTTTATTTTCTAGTTTTGATATGAGCGTGTAAGTTTATTTATTTTTCAATGTAAATTTGTTTAAAGATCATACTATACTTTTACAAAATAATAAGTAACACACTAATGACTATTTAAATTTTCAGATCAAACTTGATAGAAACATAGCTCTGGCTCCATGTTCTTGCTCCTACTCTACAGATGCTTTTACACTGTTGTGGATCAGCTAAAATCTGGTGAGGATGGCAAGAATGTGCCTGGTCCTGTATGGTTCTTGTAGCTGTGAATCTATAAATATTTTCAAAATTCAACCGACTTCTGCTAATCTTGATTTGGTTTTTGAACTTAAGTAGAATTGATTTTGGATTGTTAAATATTTATAAAATACATGTATCAAGTAATTTTGAACAATACATTTTTATTGATGTATCGAAAATTTTGAATCATATACATTGGACAAAAGCAGCTAGCATGTTAACAATTAAGACACATAACAAAAAAGAAAGAGACCCTGTTGATAGGATTTCTTAAAAATAGTTATTTAGCTTAAGCACCAAATATTAGATCAGGATAAATTTGAATGCTCATATTTTTTATTTTTATAAATCTCTTTAATTATTAAATAAAAAATATTAAATATCTTTCATATTTTTAAAATAATGAATATATGAACCTTTTCCTTTATAAGATAGTAGAATAAATAGATAAATTTTTTTTATAGAATATAGTAAAACTAAGGAGAGAGATAATCCTACATATCACACAATAACTTACATCTAATTATATTTGGATGTAAGTCGTTTAATATTTCTTTTAAAAAAAAATCATAACTATTGATTGATAGATGAAAATGAATGAATTTACTTTTACATATATATCAACATAATAAAACATGTTAAATTATCATAGAATATAGAAGAAAAAGGTGATCTAAACTATTTTTCTTTTAAAAATATTTTTAAATTAGTTATTAAAATTGTGTAGATGATGCATTCTAATTTTTAAAATTTAAAAAATAATTTGTTAGTTCTTAATTTTAGAAAATAACTTTCACTTTAGTCATTTTTAATTTAAAATAATAAGAACTAAAATAAAAATAGAAAAAATTAAAATTTTAATAACTAGAATATCTTACTCGTACTATATTGAAGACCGACTTGAGTTTACTCAATTGTGTTTTAGTAGAAGGCAAATTTATTTACATGAACTGTTTAATGTGAATTTGAACAAGAACACAGAAATTACTGCGGGTAGAAAGTGAAAGCAGTTTTATATATTTATCATCCAATCAAATTGAAGTAATGGGCTTATAAAATTCGTATTTCGTATTAGTAAAACCATATGATAACATTCGTTAATTTCTCCACCGGTTTCATCCATCTTTGGAAAGGGATTGGAATGTTTCAAAAGTGTTGTTGTTAATTTCTTAAGCTGTTAACAAGAGGTGTGTGCTCATTAAGAAAATATTGGTCTGTTGAATACATTGAATGAGACCTTGTTCCAAATACATGTTGATTCAGCAATGCTATTGGACTTCATCTTTCTTTGGATAAGATGCACTTTAATGCTCTTTTCTTTCTCCTGTTTATATAACCAAACAACCAAAATTATTATTTTATCATTCCACATTTATAGATAAATTATTGAACAAAATAGTTTTATTTTAAATATTTTTAAAATAAGTGCATCCTCACTATTAATCATTTTCAACCTTATAAATTTAAGTTCTCCAATGTGAGAACTTCTCCTATTAGTTATACCATAATAATTATTATTATTTTAACATTAATTTCATATATTTTTAAAGATATTTTCAAACAGTTGATAATTTTTTAGTTTTATTTTTAAAACTTAATTTTGATACACTGTCAGATTAACAAAATTTATATTCTCAAATGATTGATACAAATTATTATGAATTAAGAATTTTTAATAATATGACACTTTATATTTTATAATTGAATAACCGATTGATAAAAATAATTACTATTTTTAATAATATGTCACTTTATTTTATAATTGTATTATAGTCTCACATTTCAACACCTGATTTCATTATTTGTTTAATTTAAAATAAATAATATTGAAAGCTAAAATGTGAATAAATTCTTAATTCATCTAATCAAGATTTGATTTGATTTTTTATTTACTCTTTTAAATTCTTAACTTTGTAACTGACAAAAAAAAAAAGATTACTTTCTTTCACTATTTTTTAGATAGAAAAGGAGGATGCAAAACTTACCAATAAAGTAGCAATGAGTGGAACAATCCCCAGAAGTTCTTGCAAGTGCTCTTCTTCCTGTTTTAATGTGGTGATTAGTTCTGTAACTTGGTAAAGAATCCTTTCAATCTGCTGAAATAACACAAGTCATACTATTAATTAGTTTTCCATGTTGAGTATGAATATTAATTTTATTGCTACATTTACCTCAAAATTGGATATATTGCATACTCCAAAATATGATTTGGAGAGATTAATTTGAGTTTCATTTACAAAATAACTATTTTTATTTTTATTTTTATTTATAATAATTATATAAAAATAGTAAACAATAATTAATATTGGTATTAATATTTCTCAAGTAAATTTTATTCATACCAATAAATATAGATGTGATAAGTTTATAAGATTTTTATTCTACATTTTTTATAATTTTATTTAAATATTAGTTATATTTATTTTTTAATTGATTTTTTAAAATATTATAAAGAACTAGTCAATGTATGATGTTATGTTCGTATTTTTAAATCTTTGACCATCTACTAACTAATATACTCTCTTAAAAATATATATTTAATAACTAATATATTCATAAAAATAGCTTCATTGGCTGTTTTTTATTTCATTTTTATACAATGGTTAATAATGCCTAATTTATATATATTTTTACTTTATACCTACTTATTTATAATTTTATTTAAACTAAGTATTAATTATATATATATATAAATAAATATTCCTATAAATTTAATTTTTAAGAATATCACTAATTAATTTAGATTAGGAAAGAAAATAGAACAAGCCACATATCACGGGTGTATGACTTAATTTGTATCATGCCTTAGTTATGTCAGTCAATTTATTAAATATGTTAGGTCAATTTTTAAAATAATTTGTTTGGTTAGAAATAATTTTTTATTATTAAAAAATCCGTTAAATCTAATAAGTTAATCTATTTAAGTAAATATAATATTAAAAGTGAAAATAATATTTTAATATTATATATTATTTCAGGTTTAAATTAAATAATTTACATATAATTTTAAATCTATTAACCTATTTAATTAAAATAATTTATTACAAAATAAAATTTTAAATAGGTTCACAAATTAAGCTTTATAAATATCAGATTAAATCTTAAAAAATAACCTCTATCAAATAAATAGTTTAAGTTTAAACCTTAAATTCAAAATTTATAAAACTTAAATGACCTCATCTATTTCTACTCCTAAATTATTAGATCAAGTATAATTTAGCATATGTTAATATTTTGAAAACTTAGATTATCAACAAAAACTCAGGAAGTACTATATTGTTTCTCAGGGAGTGTGAATGTGTGTAAAATAAGTTTTAGGTTTCATAGGTAATATTTTTAACTATATTTAAAATCATTTTAAATTATTAAATTAATTATTTAAATAAAATTTA
Organism: Canavalia gladiata; assembly: GCA_037954105.1. NCBI lineage: Eukaryota > Viridiplantae > Streptophyta > Magnoliopsida > Fabales > Fabaceae > Canavalia > Canavalia gladiata. Next base: position 1,649,379 of record CM075663.1, on the reverse strand, counting down.
TTAATAAATATTTCATTAACGATAATGTATACAATTTTTTTCTGTTTGAGTAAAATATTTAATATTTCATATCTTATATCCAATGATTCATAAAACGTAATAAGTTTAATTTCTAAAGCAAATATTAGTTTTTATTACTTTTGTTAGTGCTTTTTATATAATACTTACTCTATATTTCTAATTTATAATTTATTTATAATGTGAAATCAACATTTATTTAATTTATATAAGTTTTTAATTTAAATGATTGTTTAATAAAATTATTATAGAATCATATCTAGAATGAATTATGTTATGTGAATATTTTTAAAATTTTTATTATTAATTAAATTAATGTACTCTTTCTATGTGCGTGTATATAAAATAAATTATATATTTTATATCTAATGTTTAATTAAATTAATGCTCCTAAATTTTATTAAATTATTTTTTAAAATAAAAAATTAATTATTTAATTTTTATATGTATAAAAAAGTATATTTGACCTCAACATTAAAATGACATATAGTGTCATTAGTATTTTTAAATTTTAGTATTGAATATTTACTAGGTATTATTTTTTGTTAGTTCTTATATCATATAATTGTTACTCTATATTTAATATTTAATATCATTATACATTTTTTTAGTATTAGATAAACTTTTAATAAAATTAAAAATAAACAGTGACCATGTAATGATTAATTTTTTCTATCACTTTTAAAACTTTAATTGTATTAAAAAAGTGGTATGTCAATTAACATTAATGCTCTCTCTCTCTCTCTCTCTCTGTTTTTGTGTTAAAAAGTTTATGAAGTACTTTATTTCTAATATATACTAATATATATTCTTTAAATATTAATTGTTAAATTAGTTTTTAAATAAAAATAATTTAATATTTTCATTATGCTTAATTTTTTAAGAAATATAGATATTTCAAAATTATTAAATTTTTATAAGGAAAGTATTTATTAAATAAAAAATATAGAAGTATATTAAATATTTTCTTTCTTAAGAAAAAATTACTACTTTTACATGTTTCAAATAAACCTTAATAAGGATTAAGGTTAACATTTTTTTTATTTTAACTCTATTTTTGTATTATTTATGAATTTATTTTTTATAATATTTATTTTATATTTGAAATTTATAAGTTTAATTCTTAAAATTATAATTAAACTCCTATCGTGATGAATTATTTTATGTTAATTTTTTTCTTTTGTGTGTGATCAAGGTTCTATATTTGATATCCAATATAAAATGATATATATTTTAATCAAGTATTTTTAAATTTTTTAAAATAATTATTAATATTATCACAATTTACCAACTATTTAGAATGACCCTAATAAAAATTTAAAGTTTCAACTTTGTAAATTATCTCAACCTTCACTATTGGTGATCCTAATTGATTAGATTAAATCAAAATCTAAAAAACAAAAATTATAAATAAAAAGTAAAATTAAATATTTTATTTAATAAAATTTAAATAACTTAATAAAAGGAAAAATAACTTAAAAATACTCAAATTTAATATATAAAAATAGATAATTATAACGTCTAATTAAATCCGTTCCATTACAGTGGTAGTTATTTCTGTTATGTTATTTATTTAATATTATTCCATTTTTTATATTTTTTTATATTTAATTAAAATATATTTATAAAATCATTTTTTATAGTATCATTTAAGTATATATTATTACACTATTAAAAATATTATTTTTTATAATAATTATTTTAAAAGTTGTATGTATATAAAATTTTTGGATTGGTTAGTAATATAAAAAGTTTTATTATATTAATAATATATCAAATTAAATTATTATTTTTGACATAATGGAGAATGAAAGCTTAGTCGATATTGTTCTCTGATTTTTTTAGTGAAATATTAAGCCAATAATATTGAAAGAAATTAAAAAAGAACCTGTGTCTGGTATTTTATGATCAGAGGTTCAATATTGTCCATTACTTTAATGGCTGTGTTCAAGGCTTCAAAGACGGATTCTGTGTCTACCTGTAAAGAGATTTAAATAAGAACAAAGTGTTATAAGCTACAAGATTTAATATAAATTTTCTAAGTTCTTTTTTGTTAAAAAAGTTGACTAAAAGGAAGTGATTATTTTTTAAAATAAACTAATCCAAGCATGGCCTACACAAGGAAAAGTATTAACAAATCAGATCCAATGCATTCTTAAAAAATTAGTTTTACAAAAAATTGTTCAAATCTTATAAAACAAATATGTGGCAACATAATATAAAAGGGGAATTTTCTTTGAAAATTTTCACAACTCTTTTTATACTAAGGAGAGGTTGAAAGAGGTAGGAAAGAGAGAATCATAAAATAAGATGAATATAAATTAAATTTTTATAAATTGGTATGATCGAATGAATATAAAAAATAAATAAAAATAGCCTTATAAATAGCAGGAAAATAAAGTTAGAAGTTTGAAAAAAATAAGTATAGGCCACTATATGTCAATTTTATACTAGAGTAAATTTCTATTTTAATCCTCAAAATTAAGTAAAAATATTTTTTTAACATTTTATTTTTTTAATTTTATAAAGAATATTTAATTCAATTTTTTAGTATAAAAAGATATTTAAAAATAAAATAAGATTAAAATAAATAATGTTTCACAAAGTTAAAAATTAATAGATTCTTTCCTAAAATTTGAAAACTAACATGCATGACCTTATACAACTTTGAGAACTATTATGAAAGGTTTACCTTTTAATTAACATTAACTCTCCGTAATTCATAAATTAAGAAATGTGTACCTTAACATCGTGAGTTAAAGGGAGTATGGTGCACAATGCTGACAACTTCCTTGTCAATCTTCCTACGGATTCTTGATTTCTTCTCTCCAATTGTGCCCATTGGGTAAGAAGATAGAGTTGTTCATTTAGAATTTGATAAAGCTTCATCACATGCTTTACCCTTTGCAATTCAATTCTTTTTTGTATTGTCATCTTTCTTAACTTGAGGATTCTAAGCCATACAGAAAATAATTGTATCTGAAATTATGAAGGAAGAGAAGAGAAGAGAGAGAGAGAGAGAGAGAGAGAGAGAGAGAGAGAGAGAGAGAGAGAGAGAGAGAGAGAGAAAAAACACAGAAAATTAGCAACCAAGACCTTGCAGCTTAGGCACTAATATATTAACAGGATAAGGGTGACACAATATAATAAGGCACTAAATTTACCAAATAATTAATACACATGTATTAACTAAAACTTTATATATATATATATGAGTAATAATTTTTTTTACATACATATAAATAGTATATTATATATTCATTTATCTATTTCATTTAACAGCTAATAAATTATTTTAAAAAATAAATAAATTTAACGATATATATTTAAATGTAAATAAATGTATATTATTATTTATGTATGAGAAAAAAAAATTTCATATATATAATTAGCCAACTTAAAATTAATGGATGTGAAAATTAAGATGTATAATAATACCCATTTTCCTTCGTAACATGTGCAGAAAATCTCTATTTGATGAGGGTAAACAAAGCAATTTTATATAATATTATATTTTCGAAAAAGTTTATATACCAAGGAATGAGATTATAAAAGAGAAAAGAAAAGAAGAAGAAAGGAATGAGATTAGAAAAGAGAAAAGAAAATTAGGATAAATAATGTAATAGAGAGATAATACATATTATAAAAAAATTTAATGTTAAAATAATATTATTGAAAAAACTGTGAAAGAACAAACCTGAGCTATATTGTTGACATTAGCCATAGCAACCTCAGCTCTTGCATTAATAAATCTCCATTGCAAAAATCTGTTATGCAAAATCCTAAACTGATGGTACTTTTCTTCTTGTTGAGATGACACTTTCCTTTGTTTAAAATACTTGAAGACTTTAGTAACACTGATACCATTGTTGTTGTTGTTACTTGTAGCATTAATGGGAGAACCAATGGATGACCTTCCTGGTGAAAGTGCCCATGCTGATGCCAACTTCATGGTTGATGTGTTCCTCATTGAGGTCTTGCTATTATTATTATTATTATTATAATTATTATCAGGACTAACACCACGTTGTAACAATTTTCCAAATCCATCTTTACTACTCTTCTTCTCTTGGATCTTGTAATTTGGTGAAAATTTTTCATTCTTCCATGGATAAGTAACCATTCCTTTAAAATAGAAACACTCATGTTAATTTGTATGGTTATTTTTCAATGATTTAGTTTTTTTTTAAAAAAAAATTAACTACAGAAAAGTAGTTAATTAGAGTAAGTATAAAAAATTTAGATTAAATAAAAATGTATATATTTTAAAGAATAAAATATATTAATAATTATTAATTATAAAAAAATTAACTATTGAAGTTTCAAAGCTTGTTATATATATATATATATATGCATTTGATTTTTATCATAATTTCAATCATTAAAATTATTTAATAAAATTATTGTTAATTCATTTTATTCTTCAAAATATATCCTCCTTATTTTAGAGGAGTGAAATCCCTAAAATTTACTCCTTACTCTTTGTTTGACATGTATGAAATGAATCTTATAGTAATGTGGGATTTATATATGTTACCTTCGTTACTGTTGGTTCTTGATTTGGACGTTGATTTGGAGCGTTGAACATTTGTGAATCTTTCACTAGAGCTGAACCTACGTGAATTTCTCTCCGGTGTGGTTATAGCTGCCGGGCTGCTCCCACTTCGGCTCCGGACAAGCCGCAGCGACGGCGGCACCACCGTGACTTTATTGTGGCCGGAGAGAGTGCGGGCAGCTTTGTCCATAGATGATTTCTTGTGTATGCTTATGATACTCTTTTAGGATTCAATATATATATATAGAAAGAGAGAGGTTAGAAGTTGAAAGCACGTTGAGTACCAAGAATGTTGAAACATGTCCCCACGCCATGCATAAATGTTTGCACGTATATTTTTCAACTGTGGGAATGATAATTGATAAATAAACAAATCATTTTTATTTTATTTTTTAATGTACAGTCAAATTGAAACTAATTAAAACATTGCAAATAGTTTAAAAAGTGCCTATATTAATATGTTTTTAAAATAAACTCTATATATGATATGGCTAGGTGGGGTGGATGGATAGTTTTTCTTTTAATTCTATTACTAATTTACAACGGTTGACTTTCTATTAAAATGATTCCTCCGGTTGCAAATAAAAAAAAACCTTAAATCATAGTTTAATGAATTTGATAATTTTATTGATATGCTTTACATAACAAAAATATATAGATTAATTTTTGTAAAATTTATAAACAGTTTAAAGCGCATATATATATATATATATATATATATATATAAATAAATAATATATTAACTCTATGACAAGAGATGGTGTGGATCCATAGCAGAACGGATCCAAGAATTAGATGAACGGAGGGGCCAGAAATGAATTTCAATATATAGCATTATATCCTTTTTAGTATGTCTAAAGATAGTTACTAAAAAAAATATCTTTAGTTAATTGTTGAAAATTAATTTTTTGAACATATTATTATTAAAATAGCTATAATATTTCTTTCAAGATTAAAAAACTTAAAAAAGTTATTATGATTATCTAATAACAAATGATGTAAAATAAGAATAATTTATATGGGATTCTAAATTTAAATTTTATTATTTTTTTAATGTACACTAATAAAATACTTTTAAAAGACCTAACTATTAACTGCTTACTAATTATATTAGCTCAATTAACATGTATAAATATATTATTTAATTGTATAACTGCATGTTTTTTATATAAATATTCTTTGTACTCCATTACAAATTTACAACGCTTTAAATTTCTAAAAATACCATCGTTTTTCTTATTTTATTTTTTATTTTTAAATTTATATAAAAAATAAAAAAATTATTAAATTTATTATTCTTTTTAACAAAATTTTAAAATAGAAAATAAAAATATAGTAAATTTTTAATTAAAACTGAAAAAGAAAATAGAACTAGAAACGAAGAAGATTCATAGTTTTCTATTTTATATTTCTTTGTATGTGTCTATCTTGTATTTCGTGCTTATTAAAAAAAATAAAACTTCTTTTTAATTATATATACATTTTTATTACGTTTTGTTGTCTATTAAAAAGTTAAATAAAAAATATAAAGTAAAATAAATAATGTATGACATTTTTTAATATATGATATTTTATTATACTAACAAAAACACAATACTTGAATTTGATGGATAAATTTATAGGATCAGGCATCATATTTATTTCACTTATAATCAAATACACAAACATTTATATATATATATATAAAGTAAAAGAAATTATCTTTTAATTTTTATTATTTTATAAATTAGTTCATAACTTCTTAAAATACTCACCACCTTCTCCTTCACTAACTATAATGACATCTCATTGTTCATATAAAAAAATTTATATATAGACTAATTTTTTTTAAATTTATAAATAGTTTAAGAGTATATATTTAAAATAAATTAACTCTATAACAAGAGGTGATAACCGGAATGAATCCAAGAATTAGATAAACAGAGGGATCATAAATGAATTTTATATATACAATTATATCCTTTTTAATATGCATAAAGGGTAGTTACAAATAAAAATATCTTTAGTTAATCGTTGGAAATTAATTTTTTCAAAAAATTATTATTAAAATAAATATAATATTTTTATAATCAATACACTAAAAAAAATTATTAAAATTGATTTAACAGTGAAAAATTTAAACTAGTATATATATAAATATTTTTTATGATATTATTGTCCTGCCTAGCTTTTATAGTATCTCATCCTCATTATTAGTGTAATAGTTTTAAATTATCTACATATTTTTTTTAAAAATTAGGATTAATACTTAACATTATAGTCTTTTTCCCTTGCGCAACATTGTCATTTTCAATTTCCGAGATCTTGATCTTAAGCCTTTTCTTTGTCTTCAACTCTTATCTTCTTTTCAAATTTAGGTTAGGATAATTCTTGAGTTGCATCAAATCTTCATAATTTTTAATCTCTTTTATCATCTTTTTCTAGAATCTTAATTAGGGTTCTATGCATGTTTCAAATTTTCTTCTTCTTCTCCTTTTATAATTTAGGTTTCAGTGTTGTTCTACTCAAATCCTAAAAGTAATGTATATTTGTTCTACTTTTGATTTATTGTTTGAATATTTTTTTTATCATTTTGTTAGTAGTGATTTGGTTCTCCCTCATGTTCTATTCTGCTTGGATTGAACGGTTGATATTGAGGAATAGTTTAAATCTCTCCGGATAACAGTAACTAACTATGCGTACTCTGTTATTGTTATATTTAGTTTTTTTATTTGAAAATTTTTCTTGATTCTGATATGTTAATTTTATATGAAAATTATTTTATAGGTTAATTTTTTTATGAGATGCTCTTTTACCTTTAAAGTGATTGTGAAATTTTTTTTTCTAATTTATGTTAATATTTTTTATTTTACATGTTAATTTTTTTTTTTGAGATGATCGCTTTCCTTAAAAATAATTTTATAAATTTTTTTATGATCTTGATATGTTAATATTTTTTGTTTTACATGTTAATTTTTTTTAAGATAATCTTTTCACATTGAAAGTAATTTTAAATTTTTTTTATTTTAATATGTTAATATTTTTTATGAAATACTCTACCTTAAAGGTGATTTTGAAAATTTTTTCTGATTCTGTTAATATATTTATTTTATATATTCATTTTTTATATGCTCTTATATTTTGAAAGTGATTTTGATAAAAAAAAATTGATATGTTAAATTTATTGTGAAATTTTCATATTTTCTATTTTTTCTATGATATTGTGTTATGACTGATAAAGGAAAAAAAATTAATATCCTTTTGAATAATCTATTTATCTATTGTAATATAGGTATTTATTAAAATATTTTATGGTCTTTGACACGCTCGTCGCAAACGCGCAAAAATAATTTCTAGATTTCCCCCAAACTATTGGTATAGTATAAGGTGCAACCTAAGTCATCTCCCAAAGACCATTTCATATTCTTAAGCAAATAAGGAGACAATTAGAACAAGGGGGTTTTGTAAAGATGTGATATTGAGTGCTAAACACAAAATACAGACTGAAATTAATTTCACTTAACAATTATCAACTCAAGGAATTCAGAGGCTATTTTCATAACTAATCATTGATCACTAAAATCATGCATTGTGTTTATCAACCTAGGATCATCTGGAACCCCTACAATGATCCTTGAATTCTCTACTGAGAAACCTCTCAGAATTTAATTGATTATGATCAACAAGATTTAGTAACCACTTAATCTTTTATCTAAACCAATTTCACAATCAGAATTCAGTTGAAGTAAGTAATAAAATGAAAACCTTCAATTAAATTACTTAATTTCTACTCTTCAAACTTTTGGAAAGTGATTTACCAATCAAAAACCAATTATAAATCAATCATGCATTAATCAAAATACGTCAACCGATCAAACTTTGATTAAAGAATAAAATTGAAGAATATAGTGAAGTAGAGTAGAAACCACTTAATAAGCATGTAAATAAAGATCAAGACCTCAAAGTTAAAATGAAAATAGCTTGAATCCTCGAATTGAAACTACAAACCTAGCCTTCCATGAAGGAGGCAAATTAACAACAAAGAAAGAGGCAAATTAACAACAAATAAATCCTAAGCCTTCCATGTAGGAGGCAAAACTAACAAGAAATAAATCCTAAGCCTTCCATGTAGGAGGCAACTAACAATAAAGAAAAGCTAAGCCTTCCATGTAGGAGGCAAACTAACAAGAAAGAAAACATAAGCCTTCCATGAAGGAGGCAAAACTAACAAGAAAGAAAGGAAGAAAGAAAGAAAGAAAGAAGATGGTATTGGAGTTGATCTCCAAAATTGGTGTGTGTCTCCTCTTGCAAACCCTTCTATTTATAGAGGATTTTTGAGGCATCATCTTCAGAAAGTCACCAACTAGGATATTACTTTTCTACCCTTTTCTTGCTTTCACATGGGCTTTGTTGAAATTGCAAAACACTTTTGAATTTTTGCCACCAATGAGCACAACAATTTTGACTTTCTTGCACCGCAATTTCGGATGTTCACATGTCCGAATTAGAGCTTGCCTTCTGAACAAAAGTTGTAGCCCTGGATCTTAGCTGTCCAACAAAGTTGATTTCATCTCAATATGACTTCTATATCTCAAGATATGGCCGGATCTTTGCACACTGTTCAAATTCCACGTCAGCAACACTATCTCATCTTTTGAGATAATTTCGGAGTCCAAAACATCCCATTTAGAATCTTCTCTTGCTTTGTAAATATGGACACTTCTTTAAGCTTTCATTCAAGATAGATTTCATGATTTTTGGATGTCTACAACTCCTATTATGCTCAAAATACTATAATAGTGTCATTTTAATCGGGTAAGCAAAGAAATTCAATTAAACTTCATATGAACCCAAACTCATAAAATATGACAAAGATCACTTAATTGAACATATAAGAAGTCTTAATGAGATAAAAGTGAGAGATAATTATTTATGAAATCTATGCTTATCAAATTCCCCCACACTTATCTTTTGCACGTCTCGGGCAAACTTAAGTTAAGGATTGGTGACTTTTTTTTTTTTTTTTTTTTTTTTTTTTTTTTTGAAAGAACATCAAAGTTTTGAGTTGATTTCTCAAGAATTCACAAAATTTCATGAAGCATTCTTTCATCACATTTTTGAAATTACTTAGAAAGGCAACTTTAATTTGAAAAACATAGATTGAGAAAGATAAAACCTCACATGATATACTCTGAATCTCTCAAGTGTTTGATTTGGTAAGTGTTTCTCTCAAATTCAATCCATGAAAGATGAACTATCATAGGCTTGCATATCTTCTACTTCTCTACTACTATGTACACATGCAATGCACAAATCAAGAGGTCTTTATTTTGGTTCTAACGGGAATAGAAAGATGAAATGATATATTGAAGAGATACAATGTTAGACCAATGAAAATGGTGAGGATTGAGAATTGATTGTAAGTGCAAGTGTGAGAAACAGATATCACTTCTTCAATTTTTTTTTTTATTTTTTTTTTTCAATATAATAGTTTATTTATTAATTTATTGCTTCAGTTTTTTTTTTTTTTTTTTTTTCAACCATGATATTGATGAACACAACAATAATCTCCCCCACACTTATTGAAACACTTATGGTATGATAAATCCAGTATTCCTCACCTTCTATGTTCAGACAAAGTTGTTTTTTTTTTTTTTTTTTTTTTTTTTATTTGTGGTGAGCTAAAAAGAAGAAAAGGCTAATCGGCTCAAAGGGCTGATCAAAGGATAAAATTATATGGTTTAGTTATTTGGCCAAGTGGTTTGTTCAAGAAAAACAGTGCCTCAATCATTTTTGTACAAATCATGTGAAAATGTAGCTTCAAAAAGAATCAATGCAAGTTCTGAAGTAACATATTCCATGGATGAAAATCACACAAGAAAGAAAATAATAATAAGGCTCAAAATCTCACAGGTAATATATTTATCAAATCTAATCTATCCAGTTCAAATATGTGTTGCCAAACTAATTAATCTCGAAATGTAAATCATTTTGCTTCAATTATTTTATGAAATCTAAAGAAAAACATACTTCCACATTCAATTTTTTTTTTTTTTTTAAATCATAAGATGCGTATCAAGAGTCAAGTGTAACTCCTTACTCAGCCATCTTACTCAAAGCAAGTTTATGAATCTAACCTAATTTTTTTTTTTGTTTTTTTTTGTTTTTTTTTTTTTTTTTTATTTGGGTTTTGTTTTTTTTTTTTTTTTTTTTTTTTTTTTTTTAATTTTAGATGTCGGACCATCTTCCCCCCAACCTATCCAAGACATTGTCCCCAATGTCTTAGATGAAATTTCATATAACAGGAAAAGAAATGTAAGAAAACCATCAAAGTAAGGAAAAGTTATAACCGAAGAGTGGTATCTGGTTCTCTTTTATCTCTGCCATCCTGATTTGGTTGGTTCACCAGCTGCATTGCTTGACTGAGCTCAGATGTAGGATTTTGCAAAATCTCAAGTAGCTGTTCAACAGTTGAAGCAGATACTATGATGTTGCGCATGGATTGTGGCATGAACTCCTGCTCTACTGCATGATCTAAAAAGGATATCAAACCATTATAAAAGCCATTAATATTCAATAAGCCCAAAGGTTTTTTATGAAAATTCCGATAGGCCCAAAATATAATGGTAAAAATTTCTTCCATTGTTCCAAGACCACCAGGTAATGCAATAAATGCATTAGAATTAACCAACATGTGTCTCATACGGTCATGCATGGTTGCAACCTTCAATTCAGTACCCAGGGTGAAGTAGGAGGTGCTCCCATTTTTTAAGCCAACACCTAAGACGTTACACCCCTTTGTGAGTGCAGATCCTGCAACACATCCTTTTAAACCCTGAATCCCTCCCCCATAAACAAGATTGATTTTTCTTGCAGCTAATGCCTTACCAAGGGTAGAAGCTGCATGTTGAAATTCTCCATCCTTTCCAAGGTTAGACCCACCAAAAACACAGATAGTATTGATCTTATCCATATACGGTGTTTCTGTCTTTTTTTTTTTTTTTTTTTTGAAAAAATATGTCATAGAGGTGGATAATTTATAGGGACTCAATATCAGACAAGGAGATCGCTTGAATAGTGCGGGATCAGGATTTGGTAGCAAAAGTTTGAATTTTTGCTACAAAAGTTTGAATTTTTGTTGCAAAAGTTTGAATTTTGGTTGCAAAAGTTTGAATTTTGGGTTCAAGGAAAAGGTGAATGTCAGAGGGGAAAGACTTTAAGCAGGGGTGAAAATTTCAAAAAAAACGGTGGCCCAATAAATTGAAAAGACAATGTAAATGACAAACATACACGCATGAGAATGAACAGTAGTTGTGATTGTGGCTCACATCTTCCTCTGGTTTTACGTCCAGTAACGGCTGAAACGCCTTCTAAGAGTCGAGGATGTGCTTCCCATTCAGTTTTCTTGTAAACTGACAACAGGGTCTTTTAAAGTCAGATTCCCAAGACTATAACGTGCTTTTTCCTTACGGAACAGTTCAAACAAATCAAGAAGGACTCCTTGTACATGCCCACTAGGATGCGTCTCAAGAGTCTGAATGATATCATCCAATGACTCCTTACTCAGTCCATCCTTTATGAATTGAATTTTGTCCTCTCGATTTCTTGAAACCATTCCAGGGTTCTTGCATCTTGTGTTACAGGTCCATCTTGCACACCTGTAGCAAACTCCAATTCTTTTTGCCCTTCTCTTCTTTGCATAGGAACTTCTTCCCATACCTGGCATATTTTTAACAAATGATTCTTGAAATTCACCTGCTAAACGTACCTTAGCTTCAATGATCCAACGGACATCTTCTGGAAGGCCTAAGAGTGTTAATGCTCTCAATCGTTCAAGTCTGCAATTGTAAATGTCTTTAAGAAAATTTCTGGGGAGAGTAGGGAACAAAATTTTGATCCTGGTGAGAGCTTTCTCCATTTTTTTTTTAAAACACTCAAGTTATTATTCCTGCAAGCTCAATGTGGTGTAATAGTTAGGATGATTTAAGAGGTGAAGAAGGAAGTTGAGAGAGTAGTTGAAACTTATAAGCGAGGAATGGGAGAGAGGGAGAGGGAAAGAGAGAGAGAGAGAGAAAGAGAGAAAGAGAGAGAGAGAGAGAGACTTCTCTTGAATTTATTGCAGGTATGTGGCATTGTGCAAATGCACTTCTTCTACCGTGTGCTTTTGAAAACCTTCGAAAAATGGTTTAAGACGATGTCCATTCACCTTGAAGATTTTTTCAGTTACCTCATTTTTTATTTCAACTGCACCATAAGGAAAAACATTAGTAACTACAAATGGTCCTAACCATCTAGAGCGTAGCTTACCAGGCATAAGCTTTAGCCGAGAATTGAAAAGGAGAACTTTTTGTCCAACGGAAAACTCCTTTCTTGCCAACTTTTTGTCATGAAGAGCTTTGACCTTTTCTTTGTAAATTTTGGAGTTTTCGTATGCTTCTAATCGAATTTCTTCAAGTTCCTGCAATTGAAGCTTCCTATAGATTCCTGCTTGGTCTAGATCCATGTTGCATTTCTTTACTGCCCAAAATGCTCTATGCTCTAATTCAACTGGAAGATGACATGCTTTACCAAAGACAATCCTGTAGGGAGACATGCCAATGGGTGACTTGTAAGCTGTCCTATATGCCCATAATGCATCAACAAGGCGCAAGCTCCAATCCTTCCTGTTAGGCTGAACTGTTTTCTCTAAGATTTTCTTGATCTCTCGATTAGAAACTTCAGCTTGACCATTTGTTTGAGGATGATATGGGGTGGAGACTTTATGCATGACTCCATATTTGCGGAGTAGGGCTTCCATTGTGCGGTTGCAAAAATGAGTACCTTGGTCACTAATTAGAGCTCTAGGAATGCCAAACCTGCTAAAAATGTTAGACCTGATAAAATCTGCAACAACTCGAGCATCATCAGTACGGGTGGCTTTTGCCTCCACCCATTTTGAAACATAATCAACAGCTAGCAGAATGTAAACAAAGCCAAAAGAGACAGGGAATGGACCCATAAAGTCTATACCCCAAACATCAAATACCTCACAAAAGAGAAGTGGTTGTTGAGGCATCTCATTTCTGCGCGAAATACTCCCTATTCTTTGGCACTGCTCACAAGTTATGCATAATCTATGTGCATCACGAAATATTGTAGGCCAATAAAATCCTGAGTCTAGTACTTTTCTAGCTGTCCGTTGTGGCCCAAAGTGTCCACCACAAGCTAGGGAATGGCAAAAGGTAAGTATAGACTGAACTTCATGATCTGGAACACATCTTCTAATGATTTGATCACTACATGTCTTCCAAAGGTATGGTTCATCCCATATGTAGTGTTTGGCATCACTTTTCAACTTGGCAAGTTGCGATTTGGTGAAGTGTTTGGGTATTTCTTTAGCAACCAGATAGTTTACCAAATCTGCATACCAAGGATCTTTCCCGTGCAAATGATAGAGATGCTCTTCTGGGAATGAATCTGCAATTGAATTTTCTTCACAAGGTTGCTGGATCCGACTTAAATGATCTGCTACAAGGTTCTCTGCACCACTCTTATCTTTAATCTCTAAATCAAATTCTTGTAACAGAAGCATCCAACGAATCAGTCTTGGCTTAGCATCTGTCTTCTTCAGCAAGTATTTCAAAGCTGCATGGTCAGAGAAAACAATAACTTTAGATCCAAGCAAATAGGAGCGAAATTTATCTAATGCAAACACAATTGCCAAAAGCTCCTTCTCAGTAGTTGTGTAATTTGATTGGGTTGCATCAAGTGTGCGAGAGGCATATGCAATGACATGAGATCTCTTGCTAACTCTTTGAGACAGTACAGCACCAAGGGCATAATTAGATGCATCACACATTAATTCAAATGGAAGCGTCCAATTAGGTGGTTGAATGATGGGAGTGGTTGTCAACCGCTTCTTTAGTTCATCAAATGAATCCTTGCATGCTTGATCAAACATAAATTTGGTATCTTTTTGTAGTAGTTTAGAAAGAGGTTGTGCAATCTTGCTAAAATCCTTGATGAATCTTCTGTAAAAACCTGCATGACCAAGTAAAGAACGTACTTCTCGCACAGAAGTGGGGTAAGGTAGAGAAGAAATAATGTCTATCTTGGCCTTATCAACCTCTAAACCTTTGCTGGATACCAAGTGTCCTAAGACTATACCTTCTGTTACCATGAAATGACATTTTTCAAAATTCAAAACCAGGTTAGTCTCAATGCATCTGTCCAAAACTTTAGAAAGGCTTTCTAAGCATGCATCAAAAGAAGAACCATATACAGTGAAGTCATCCATAAACACTTCCATGCAACTTTCTAAGAGATCAGAGAAAATGCTTACCATGCATCTTTGAAAGGTTCCAGGGGCATTGCATAGACCAAAGGGCATCCTTCGATAGGCAAAAGTACCAAAAGGACAAGTGAAGGTGGTCTTATGCTGGTCTTCTGGGGCTATATGTATTTGAAAATAACCTGAAAAACCATCCAGAAAGCAATAGTGAGATTTTCCTGCTAATCTTTCCAAAATTTGGTCTATGAAGGGCAAAGGGAAGTGATCCTTGCGAGTAGCTTGGTTAAGCTTCCTATAATCTATGCACACTCTCCAACTGTTTTGTATTCTGGTAGGGATTAGTTCATCATTGTGATTTTTGACTACAGTCATGCCAGTCTTCTTAGGAACTACTTGCACCGGGCTTACCCAATCACTGTCTGAGATGGGATAGATGATACCAGCTGCCAAAAGCTTACCTACTTCCTTCTTTACCACATCTAGGATGGTTGGATTCAAACGCCTTTGTGGTTGTCTAACAGGTCTGGTGTTTTCCTCCAGCAGTATCCTATGCATACAAGTAGATGGGCTAATACCTGGAATATCAGCCAAAGTCCATCCAATTGCTTGTTTATGGATTTTTAAGGTTTGCAGTAACCTTTCTTCCTGTTGTGGTAGAAGGTTCTTTGCTACAATGACAGGAAGCTTCTCATTTTCCCCCAAATAAGCATACTTTAGATGTTCAGGCAAAGGCTTCAACTCTAAAGGAGGTGGTTGTATTATGGAAGGAAGAGATCTATCTGAGATTGAAATGTCTGCAACACTTGCATCTAACATGTCATCTTTCAACGAAGGTTGGTCTGCAGCATTAATCCTGGAACACACAATACATGAATCAAATTCATCACATGTGCAAGTAAAATTATCTAAGTAATCTAAATCAAAATCAAAAATTTTAAAAAGTAGATTGTCAATAGAATAATCATCCGCAAGAAGGTCTATGGCATCAAGTTGAAAGAGTGAATGATTCTCTATGGGATGCTTCATGGCTTCAAATATGTTGAATTGGATGATATCATCTCCAAATTCCATAGAGAGAGTCCCCGTATGCACATCTATCTTTGTTTTTGCAGTTTTGAGGAAAGGTCTCCCTAGGATCAAGGTTGCTCTATTGATGGATGACTCATCTTCCATATCCAAAATGTAGAAGTCAGCTGGAAAGATCAGCTTATTCACTTGAACTAGCACATCTTCAAGTACTCCGGCTGGATGTGCTGTACTTCTGTTGGCTAATTGAATCACCACACCAGTTGGCTTCAGTTCTCCCAGATTCAAAGATTTATAAACTGATGAGGGCATAACATTAATGGAAGCACCTAGATCCAGCAATGCATCACCAAATGTAGAGTTTCCTATTGTGCAAGGAATGGTGAAAGTTCCTGGATCTTTACATTTCTGAGGGAGGCTGGGTTGAATTAAGGCTGAAACATTGCGTCCCACACTAATCTTCTCATCCCCTTTGAGTCTTCTCTTATGCGTGCACAAATCCTTTAGAAATTTGGCATATTTGGGAATTTGCTTGATAGCATCTAGAAGTGGTATGTTGACTTCCACTTTCCTGAAAGTATCTAGAAGCTCCTTATCCAATTCTGCATGAACATTGGGCTTGGATTGAACCATTCTATTTGGAAAAGGTAAAGATACCTTCTGATCAGCACAATTTGGGGTTTTCTTCTCATCAGATGCTTCAAGTGCAGATCGTTTATGGCAAGCTTCTTTTTGTTGATCATTCGATGTCTTATCGAAGGCTGGTGTACTTTTTTCATCAGACTTTCCTTCTGATTCAGATGGCTCATCAGAGATATCTCCAGGTGTGGAGATAAATGCTTCTTTTTGGTGTGGATTAGTCTGATTGAAGCTTTGTTGCTTTAAAATTGTAGGGTCTGTCTGCACTTTCTTCCCACTTCTCAAGGTCATGGCATTCACACTTTTGGGATTTATGACAGGTTGAGAAGGTAGTTGACCAGAACCTTGAGATTTCAATTGGTTGACAGTGGTAGCCAACTGCCCAATTTGAGTTTGTAAATCCTGAATGGTAGAACTTACATTTTGTTGAAATTGAAGATTGTTGGTTGCTAATTGCTTCATCAAATCATCAAGAGAGGGTTCAGAAGCATTAGAGGGTACAGATTGCTGCATATGCTGTTGTTGTTGTCTGAATGGCGGTGGTTGGTATTTATTTTGGGAGTCAGATGTTTGAATCCTTTGTTGTTGTGGAGGGCCATATCTCAAGTTAGGATGGTTTCTCCAACTAGGATTGTATGTTCCAGAAGGTGGTTCAAACTTCTGTTGCTGATAATGTTGAGGAGGCCTGTATTGTTGTCCTGTGCCAAAAATACCATTTACTGTAGCCTCAGGTGTCTCACTTTCTTGCAATGTTGGGCATGCATCAGTAGGATGATCTGCAGAAGTGCAGATGCCACATGTTTTGGTTTTGTCAACAACATTAAGTTGCTGTTGTTGTCCGATGGCCAACTGTCTTACGATGGAGGTTAGTTCTTCAATTCTGTTCTCCAATCGTGTATGGTCTGTCTTGGTGGTCATTTCATGGACTCCTTTAGACAAGGAATTAGTTCGAGAATTGAATTGCTGAGAATTCTCTGCCATGTTGGCAATCAAATCTCGAGCTGCTGTAGGAGTTTTGTCCATAAGTGCTCCACCACTAGCTGCATCAACCATGCTTCTGTCCATTGGCATGAGTCCTTCATAGAAATACTGAATCAGTAATTGATCACTGATTTGATGGTGTGGACAAGTGGCGCATAGTTTCTTGAATCTCTCCCAATACTCATAGAGAGTTTCTTGGGAGTTCTGTCTGATGCCGCAAATCTCTTTTCTGATAGCTGCTGTTCTGGATGCAGGGAAGAATTTCTCCAAGAATAATCTTTTCATATCATTCCAGCTTGTAACAGATGTTGGATGTAGATAGTACAACCAGTCCTTAGCTCCATCATTTAAGGAGAAAGGAAATGCCTTCAACTTGATATGATCTTCTGGAATTCCTTGTGGCCGCATTGTGGAACACACAATGTGAAATTCCTTCAAATGTTTATGAGGGTCCTCACCTGCAAGGCCATGAAACTTAGGTAGCAAATGTATTAGTCCAGACTTCAGTTCAAATGGTGCATCAACATCAGGGTATTGAATGCACAATGGTTGATAAGCAACATCAGGTGCAGCTAATTCTTTTAAGGTTCTATCAGCCATGTTCTTAGCAAAATATTTAAAACTATCAAAATTTAAAGATGAAAAATCACTACTGTTACTTTCTTGGTTATTACTGGATGAATGCCTTCTATGTGCTCTTTTCAAATGGTGGAATGTTCTATCAATCTCAGGATCATATGCATATAAATTTTCAGGATTGGATCGGGTCATACACAAAAAGGTGAATTCATACAGAAAATCCAAGAATATATACCTAAAGTAAAAAAAAAATTGTTAGAAAGATTAAAATTTTTATACAAACTCCTAAATGAGCCTAGGAAATTAAAATGGTCCCCGGCAACGGCGCCAAATTTTGACACGCTCGTCGCAAACGCGCAAAAATAATTTCTAGATTTCCCCCAAACTATTGGTATAGTATAAGGTGCAACCTAGGTCATCTCCCAAAGACCATTTCATATTCTTAAGCAAATAAGGAGACAATTAGAACAAGGGGGTTTTGTAAAGATGTGATATTGAGTGCTAAACACAAAATACAGACTGAAATTAATTTCACTTAACAATTATCAACTCAAGGAATTCAGAGGCTATTTTCATAACTAATCATTGATCACTAAAATCATGCATTGTGTTTATCAACCTAGGATCATCTGGAACCCCTACAATGATCCTTGAATTCTCTACTGAGAAACCTCTCAGAATTTAATTGATTATGATCAACAAGATTTAGTAACCACTTAATCTTTTATCTAAACCAATTTCACAATCAGAATTCAGTTGAAGTAAGTAATAAAATGAAAACCTTCAATTAAATTACTTAATTTCTACTCTTCAAACTTTTGGAAAGTGATTTACCAATCAAAAACCAATTATAAATCAATCATGCATTAATCAAAATACGTCAACCGATCAAACTTTGATTAAAGAATAAAATTGAAGAATATAGTGAAGTAGAGTAGAAACCACTTAATAAGCATGTAAATAAAGATCAAGACCTCAAAGTTAAAATGAAAATAGCTTGAATCCTCGAATTGAAACTACAAACCTAGCCTTCCATGAAGGAGGCAAATTAACAACAAAGAAAGAGGCAAATTAACAACAAATAAATCCTAAGCCTTCCATGTAGGAGGCAAAACTAACAAGAAATAAATCCTAAGCCTTCCATGTAGGAGGCAACTAACAATAAAGAAAAGCTAAGCCTTCCATGTAGGAGGCAAACTAACAAGAAAGAAAACATAAGCCTTCCATGAAGGAGGCAAAACTAACAAGAAAGAAAGGAAGAAAGAAAGAAAGAAAGAAGATGGTATTGGAGTTGATCTCCAAAATTGGTGTGTGTCTCCTCTTGCAAACCCTTCTATTTATAGAGGATTTTTGAGGCATCATCTTCAGAAAGTCACCAACTAGGATATTACTTTTCTACCCTTTTCTTGCTTTCACATGGGCTTTGTTGAAATTGCAAAACACTTTTGAATTTTTGCCACTAATGAGCACAACAATTTTGACTTTCTTGCACCGCAATTTCGGATGTTCACATGTCCGAATTAGAGCTTGCCTTCTGAACAAAAGTTGTAGCCCTGGATCTTAGCTGTCCAACAAAGTTAATTTCATCTCAATATGACTTCTATATCTCAAGATATGGCCGGATCTTTGCACACTGTTCAAATTCCACGTCAGCAACACTATCTCATCTTTTGAGATAATTTCGGAGTCCTAAACATCCCATTTAGAATCTTCTCTTGCTTTGTAAATATGGACACTTCTTTAAGCTTTCATTCAAGATAGATTTCATGATTTTTGGATGTCTACAACTCCTATTATGCTCAAAATACTATAATAGTGTCATTTTAATCGGGTAAGCAAAGAAATTCAATTAAACTTCATATGAACCCAAACTCATAAAATATGACAAAGATCACTTAATTGAACATATAAGAAGTCTTAATGAGATAAAAGTGAGAGATAATTATTTATGAAATCTATGCTTATCAGTCTTAAATTGGTTTGATGTTATTTATTTTTTGAATGAACTACCTCTTTAGTCCCTGAACTTGTTACGAAAGTTCAGTTTAATACCTGAAAGACGTAAATTAACTCGTTAGTCTTTGACTTTATTAACTGTGATTCACGTTAGTCCTTATCCCCAATTATCGTTAACGACGTGCTGACCTGTAACATTAAATGTCACGTAGAAAGTCCATGTGTCGTAAAACGACGACGTTGAACTTGTTTAACAGACCTGAATGGTATCTTGTACATGTCATCGTCATCTTCATCATTTAAAATGTTCAGAATTTAAAAAAAAATTCCTAATCTGAAACCGTAATTTTGTAATTGAAAAATTGGGGCGATTGGGAAAACTAAAGTGAAACCCAACATTGTTGGAGGAAAATCAAGAATGTCTATACGCATTGGAGACTCAAGAATGTCACAAAGTATTCAAAAGGGAAATGAGCAGGTGAGATGCTTATGCAAATACAAAGCTGTTATACGGGTTTCAACCTCTGCAAGGAATCCTGGAAAGCTTTTCTATGAATGTCCAAAACTGAAGATAATATAATTTAATATACTTTAAGTTTTGTGTTGGTGTAATTTTTTAGAGATGTTTTAACATTGTTCATGATGTATATAGGTGGAAGAAAGGTGTGAGTTTTTCATGTGGTACAATCAGACTCTTGGGGAGGATATGGAAGTTAGGAGATTACATGTAATAGTATATTTGGGGTTGGGGTTTATAATAGTTGTGCTTGTATTGAAGTGGAGATTTATGAATTTGAGGACTGTTTGGAGTACAATTTTTTTATGTCATTCAAGTTATTTTGCACATTGTTTGGGAAACCATGCTTGAATAAGTTAAGATTTGAAACCTTTATACCACATAGAAGGTGAGGACTGTTTTGAAACCTCAAATAATGTATTACAGTTGGTGAATAATTACCAAAAACAAGTATAAGTAATTGTAAATGAAGATTTGAAACTAAGAAACAAAATATGTTCCGAGTACAACCTTTTTCAATTAGGATCCTTTGCTGCAACAAGGTCAAAGCTGAGAAAATTGCTTGACAGTTGACACTATAAGCACATGTAGACAATTACCACTCTGCTCATTGTTATAGAAGTTAATATAAGATTCAAATATGACATTTGACATAAGCATATGTACAAATTTCTGTTTTTCCTTTTCTATTCCTTTCTAATAAACACTCATCTATCAGCAAAAAAGAGTTTATTATGCAAAAAACAGCAAGGAGCTGATTGAAATTAGCAAAAAACATCTTGTGACCTTGTGGGAGTCATAACCTATTTTGGTAAGTTACAACAAAGAGCATGTTTTGCAAAGAACGTGAGGACTGTTTTGAAACCTCAAACATTGTAAATGAAAACCTGAATTGCATACATAAAAGGTGATAATCTGAATTAACAAGTGTTAGGTGATGTAATCTCCAAAAACAACCATTATAAGTGTCAACAAAATACATTACATAGGATCACCAATTTGACCAAATAGGTCTCACAAAAAACATGTACATATGTATTAAGTACTTGGCTTGGTAAAAGTTGGAGTTGGCATAAACTTTGGTGGTTTGGTGGAATCACCAATCGCTGCATTTGGATCACTTGGTGGTGGACTGTGTTGGGCAGATTTTTCAGCATGAATTGGTCCCACCTTTACTGCAGAAGATGACTGTTCTCTGCCTGAGGGGATTGGTTTGCTATAATTCTTCTTAATAGGTAATTTAGGTTTTGGTAGCTTCATAGGTGATTGTTCATCTCCAGGTGGGGGTTGTGATTCAGAGAAGACTATTTCATCTTCCACTATAGCAGTAGCATCAGCAGAACCAGCTTGGGCATCAAAGGAACTACCTTCACCCCCTTGGACAACAGCATCAGAGGCAACATGAGAGGAACCAACATCACCCCTTTGGCCAGCAGCAAAAGCACCAGTATCTGATGCAGCAGCAGAAGCCCCAGCATCTGATGCACCAGCAAAAGCCCCAGCATCTGATGCACCAGCAGAACCAGCACTTAAATGTGCCAACCTTTTCCTTTTTGCCACCACGCAGGTTTGTTTGTTATGGTTGGTATCACCACAAACACTGCATTTGACCTCTTTTATCTTCCTCTTAAGTTTGGTTGGGTTAATAGGTTCTTCGTTAATTTCTTTTCTTCTTTATTTTTTTGGCCTCCCAATCTTCTTCTTGATTTTGGGAGGAACAGGTGGGATTTGGTTTGTGCGATTCCAGAAGTCTTGCCCTGGCAATGCCTCTTTATGATTAGCATAGGTGGCTTGGTATGAGGCCATTGTCAGCCAAGCATGACAATGGTCTTCAGGTCTCTCATTCTTGTAAACAATAGTTGCTATGGCGTGCATGCAAGGCATACCTGCAGCATAGTAGGGATGAAAGTTAAACACAATGCACTTGAAAATTAGTGACAAGTTTAGACACTAACCTATTAGTTTCCAAAAACGACATGTGCAGCTTTAGATACCAAGATTTACAACTACTTTTATTGGCCAGGATTGGACATCAAACTTATGTCCATCATCATCTCCTACATTGTAGGTAAGTCATGTAACAGCAAACACATTAGATATAAATAACCTTATGTGCCCATGTAACAGCAAACACAGTAGACAGTATGAAAGACATATTGAATCCTAAACATTACCTGACCATGTAGCAGTCCATTTATTTGAGTCTTTTTAAGTTTTTCAAGTCGACTTTGCTAAATTGGTGGTAAGTGGCTAATGTGGCGAGCCAATTTTAGCTTATTTGTTGTTATGCTGTTGAAGATTAACACTCTTATTTCCTCCAGCATGCTTATGATTGACTTCTCCCTGGCTGAAACTATCTTGGCATTAAATACTTCACAATTATTATTGCATATGTTGTCCATTTTTGGCCATGGTGAGAAATAAGCTTTTGTCCAAGACTCTTTTAGCTTTTCAGCCAAATAATCATGAGCTTTTGGGTTTGTTATTTGCAATGAGTTCATATTCCTGTGGAACTGGTGAGGCTCAGTTGATCTAGCACATTCCCACAGTAACATTCTCAGCTCCTTATCCTTCCATTGCTTGGAGAAATTTTTTCATACATGCTAGACACAATATCTATGGGGGGCTCCAGGCATTACTTCCTGTAAAGCTTGTTTCAAACCCTGTAATGTGCATTTCAAACCCTGTAATGTGCAATCAAATCAGTACCTCATATAGTAACCTTTTCAATGGAATAGTTTGTTTCATATTGGTCCCTATGTAATTAAAAATGTTCCACAGTTATCCTTATTAATATTTCAGTTACTACACAGGCTTTATATACAGAATCTATATTTACCTGCAACATTTGTATGCAAACTTATGTACCTTTTGCATGTCAGAAATGAAGTTCCATCCATACTGAACATGGTCCCCTAGGTCTTCATGTAATAGTTCCAATAACCATCTCCAATTCTCTTTGTTTTCAACATCAACCACAGCATAGGCAATAACCCATATGTGATTGTTTGCATCCTAACCAACAGCAAACAGCAGCTGCCCACCATAATAACCTTTGAGGAAAGCTCCATCAAGGCCAATCAATGGCATGCATCCATCTTTAAATCCTTTCTTGCATCTAGCAAGACATATATACAATCTACGAAATACAGGACGACCATCTACCTGAGGGATTATTTCCATTTTCATAGTAGAACCTGGGTTCCACTTTAACAATTCTGCACAATAACCCCATAATCTTGCATACTGCTCCTCCTCAGTCCCTTGCAAGATATTTTTGGCTTTCTTAACAAACCTCCAGATTTTAGTCCTATTAAGATGAACTCCAAATTTTTGCTTGAAGTAGTCAATAATGTGATTTACCTTCATATCGTTGTCCTTTTTCAGTTTTTTCACCAATTTCCCAATGACCCAACTCTGTGATGCTTGTTTATTTTTAAATACTCTCCCATAACTATGTTCAGATTTAAATGTTTTAATTTGAAAACAGTGGAAGACATTACTATAACTGCAGTAAATTTCCCATGAACAGGTTTTTTCATCACACTTTTCTCTTGCTCTTGTTTTGTCATTTTTTACCCAGGAGACTACTCTACCCAGTTGAATTGTGTACTCCTTTACAGCTTTCTTAAATGATTCAATGGTTGTAAATTCCATTCCAAGTTCTAATCTAATATGGCCAAAAACTGAATCTTCATTCCATTGTGGATAGGTCTCATTTTCTCCATCTTCATCATCACTATTGTGGGGAGTCTTCATTTCTTTTGATTGCCATGAACATCCACTCTCATCAGACGTATCATGTGGCACAAAGTTAATTTCTTCTTCATCACTTGTTTCGTCTTCTTCAACTATAGCTTTACCCTTACCTTTATCAACAACTTTCTTATTACTTTGACCTCCTACTTTCTTTTTAGGTGTCCCTTTTGCTTTTTGCTGTTTTCCTTTTGTTAGCTTTGGGCTTGGTGTTGGTTTTGATTTTGGTGCTACTTTTGACTTTTGTCTTGGCTTTCGTGCTACCTTCTTTGTAGAAATTGTACCCACAAATTCTGCAGCCCTTTTTGTTTGCCCCCTAGTCATATAGGTCTTTCTTTCTTTCATAACACCAACACCTCTATCACGAACCTCATTTCCAGCCCTACCATCATCTTTCTCACCTGCCTCATCACCACCAAACATATCAACTTCTTCACACTCACTTTCAGACTGCCTACCCTTATCACCATCACCCTCTCCACCCTCTTCCTCTCTACCTTCACCACACTCCAAGTCAACATCAAAGTGAAAATCAATGGCATCATCTACTGGTATAAAATTAGGATCATGTCCACTACCACCCTCTCCAACTTCAAATTCAGCATGTTCTTATCCTTCCAATTCAAGACCTTCTTCACCTTCCTCAGCATTTTTTTAACAATACTTCCATATCTACAACTTCATTGACTGAATGTTCAAAATATATATCCATTTTTCTACCATTTCTTTTGGCTACCTGTACCATATCTAGCAAATCAACATCAAGTTCCAAAATGCGAAGACCATTACCAAATTTCAAAGTCGGATTCAACCAATATACATTTATAATATTTAGATATCCTAGACTTGCAGCAAACTTTTTAAAACTAAAAACATCCAAGTGTGCTCATCACAATCCTCCCATATGTCAACATTTCCCTATTTATACTTCACCACTCCACCATCATTAATAAAATTCCCACCATGATGAATAAACAAAGTCAAATACTGCATAAAGTAAGACAAAATCACTTCACAATGAGGGACCACATATAATAAATGCATTATTTTAAAATACTATTCAGATTAGGGACCACATGCATTAAATATTAACATTTTTTCATACCCACAGGTTAGGGACCACATGTGAATACCCATATTTCTCACACCCCAAAATGACATTTCAACCCAAAACTGGGAGAAGGTCAAATGTGCCCCACAATTTTTCAATTTTTTCAAAAAAAAAAACATCCAAAACAGTATCCTTTTCCATTAAAAACCCTAACCTCAACTTACCCACTATTTATATTTACAGTAAAACATATATAAGGGTTGAATAATAGGGCAAATACCTAGTCCATTGTTGTAGAAAATAATCAAACCTCGTTTGCTGGAATTGGTTGCTTATTTGCACTGTAAACCAGAGAAAATGACAAAGATGATGGTTCTGTGCACTATAAAACAGAGATAATGACAACGGCCAACAAGACAAAATATTTTTTCCTCCAATTGATGTTAAAACCATATCTATAACTGTCATATTTATTCAAACGTTGTCGTTTTATGACACATGAGCTTCCTGCGTGGCATTTAACGTTACAGGTCAGCACGTCGTTAATGATAATTGAGGGTAAGGACTAACGTGAATCACGGTTAACAAAGTCAGGAACTAATGAGTTAATTTACGTCTTTCAGGGACTAAACTGAACTTTCGTAACAAGTTCAGGAACTAAAGAGGTAGTTCACTCTTTATTTTTTTATTTCTTTTTATATATTTGTTACTCTAAATTTTTTTTTTAAATTTTTCTTGTCCCTTTGTCATGGATGAAGTTATTGGTTAAGACGTTGAGTTGAAGGAATTGAACAAAAGATAAGGTTGCTAACTTACTTTTTCAAGGGTTATAACTAGGTCTTTTTCAAATTCCTTTATAATTTCTTAGGATGCTAATTTTAATTTTTTTTTATAAATGTGGCTCATTAGTGTTTTCTCTATTGATGTTGACTTAATTAAGATAGAACATATGTTTTTGAGATATATGTTTTCTATATACATGTTTTTATGAAATCTATGATATTTATTTGGCTAAGATATTTATGTAATCTTTTACCCTATGTCTTTCAATTTTGTATGTCCCTAATCATAAGTTATCCTTTCTATGATGATTTATTTCTGAAATAATTTTTGAACTATATTCCCTCTAATTTACCCTATTAAATGACTTAAGTCTGTTTTTTTTTAATGTTCTCTCTCTCTCTAATATGTATAAGATATGTGCATGATTATGCAATGTCAAGAAAGTTTGGTTCTAAGATATTTTCTCCTCTAATCTTTCTTTGAGAATATGATGATTTAATTCTGATTTTTTTAAAAATATTCTCCCTATCTTCTTCTCTGATATGTAGAGTACATGTGCATCATTAATCAATGTTAAGGAAGTTTGATGTTAAGATATTTTTCTTCTCTAATCTTTCTCTAATAATATGATGGTTTAAGTATGATCTGATATGCACATTATATCTGCATCATTATTCAATGTCAAGGAAGCTTAGTGTTGAGATATTTTTTCTTCTCTAGTCTGCTCCTGATAATATTATGATTTAAGTCTAATTCTTTATAAATATTCTCCTTCTCTTATTTTATATGCACATCATTATTTAATTTGAAGAAAGCTTGGTGTCGTGATATTTTTCTTATCTAATCTTCTCTTGATAATATGATGATTTAATCCATGCTACTTGCTCGTCATCCCTACTAATTAATATACATAAATATATTATTTGACTATATAACTACATATTTTTTAACGCTTTGACTTTTTTAACAAAATATCCATTCTGTAGAAATGTTTGTCTGATTTTATATTTTATTATTTTTATTTTAAGTTTATTAGTTTAATTATGAAAACACCATCATCTTATTTTTATTTTATTTTTAAAATTTATATAAAAAATAAAAAACCTTTACTAATTTTATTTTTTTTACAATAAA
The DNA here is from genome assembly GCA_037954105.1 of Canavalia gladiata. Lineage (NCBI taxonomy): Eukaryota > Viridiplantae > Streptophyta > Magnoliopsida > Fabales > Fabaceae > Canavalia > Canavalia gladiata. Next base: position 1,622,135 of record CM075663.1, on the reverse strand, counting down.
ATTTTAAAATATAAAATATATATATATAGTAAAAAAAATCAATTAAAACTGAAAATAAAATGGAAAATAGAAATAGAAATCAAAAAAATTCAAAGTATTTTTTTTATATCTTACATGTAAGTGCCTTATGTTGTATTTGATGCTTATTAAATAACATAAAATTCGCTTTTCAATTACATATACGTTCTTATATGTTTTCTATTAAAAAGTTAAATAAAACATATAAAAAAAACTTAAATAAAGTAAAATAATTTTTTAATATGTGATTTTTTATTAAAAAAACAATATTTATATTTGATGGATAAATTTATAGAATTAATATATATATATATATATATATATGTCGTAACCAAAATTATAATGAAAATGATGGATTTGTTAAATATTAGAATTTATTTATTTGATCATGAAGTTGCTATCAAATTTTGATTTTAAAGAAAAAATATTTGGAAAAATTCTAACAAAGGAAAAGTTTTAGGTTTGGAAGCCGATTACGAATAGGAAAGGTATTAGCACCTTACACTCGTCTGTTCAAAAGAACGGTATCCTTGAATTGAGTGTATGGTTTTAATATTTTGAAACTATTTGATCCCTGAACTAAAATAAAAACAAGTAGGTTTGTAGAAAATAATCTAACAGGAGTTGATCGTATTCTTACGTGTTCTTTGGTACAGTGAAAAACTGAAGGCTATGTAGTTTTGGTAAAAAGACTTGATCTCTTGAAAATATAAAAGAACTTTAGGGGAATTGGAAGTTTGTGGAAAATTTATTCGTACACATACAGGGTTCAAGTCAAGCGTAAGTTACACCTGACACTTAATGAATTAAAATACAGAACGGTAGAGAATGCTACTCGTTCATGTTAGAATTCATTGTGTACATTTGTAGAAAATAATTTAGAATCTAAAAAAATAGAAACAATTTTGAATGGAATTAAATAAAATATAATTTTCTAAAAATTACGTGTACACAAGGTTCAAGTCAAATGTAAGTTGTACTTGAATATGTACAAATTAAAATACAAAACGATAGAAAACGTTATTCGTTCGTATTATAATTCATCACGTAAATTTTTAGAAAATAAGTTTAGATGAGATTATATCAAATTTTCTTAAACTCACATGTGCACAGCATTCAAGCCTAACATAAGTTATACCTGAACTTGTACGAACTAAAATAGAAAACAATAGAAAACATTATTCGTTCATATTAGAATTTGTCATGTAAATTTTTAGAAAATAATTTTAGATAAGATTTTATCAAATTTCCTTAAACTCACATGTGCATAGAATTCAAGCCAAACATAAGCTGCATCTGAACCCGTACGAACTAAAATACGGAATGGTAGAGAAAACTACTCATTTATATTTGAATTCATCACATAATTTTTTAGAAAATAATTTTATAATTTTAAAAATATTGAAATAATTTTTTGGATGAAATTTTATTAAGTTAAATATAATTTCCTTAAAACTCGTGTACATAAGGTTTAAGTCAAGCGTAAGTTTCATATAAACCTGTATTAAAATACGGAACGATAAAGAACGTTACCTATTCATATTAGAATTCGTTACATGAATTTTTTGAAAATTTTAAAATTTACTTTTGAATTTAGAAATAATTTTTTTAGAAGAAAATTAGGAAAATGGATTTAGGTTAGATTATTTACTTTTGATGACTCGTTTACCTAGGGATTTGACTTTAGGCATAAATAATCATGTTATTTGAAACAAACTATTACTTTATCATATTCAAATATTTTTAAAAGTCAATGATCCTTTTTATCTATTAATTATGCTACAATACCACTCTATAAAGGGAAGTTCATTAAGCTTGCTTTTGATTTACTACATTTTCCTGACCCTTGGTTTATTGGATCACCATGGAGGCATATTCTAAAATCTCTTTCTTATTTTGTCCAAAGAAATGCCGAGATGTGACCATGAGTCAATATGTAAAATATTATCCACTTTTCCTTCCTTGAGCATCATGACACCTTTCCTGCTAATCAGACCTGTTGCCTTCATTCACCTTCTCTCATTCCTTCCTCTTTTTTCTTTTTATTTATAGTTTCTTTTATCTCTTTTCTTTCTTCTTTTTTCAAACTCTTCCTTTCATCCTTCCTTTTGTCTCATTTTCATTTGATCTCTATAAACCTCACTAGGAGGTAAAGGTACTAGGGTGATTTTCTAAGAATTAGATAAGAAGGAATACTTATTTAAATATCTCATCATGATGAACACCTCTATCATATTATTATAGTTTTCCCAAAAACACATGATTGTCCTTTATGACAACATCACATGTGACATTTTCCATATACCAATATACGAAAAAAAAGCTGTTAAAACCTTCCTATTTGCATAAGGGTCTCCATTTTCATTAAGTCATTGAAACTTATATGAATTAGGGCATGGAGTGGTTTCTAAACCTAATTTGGAAACTAACCTAGTACTAGCTACATTTGTACAATTACCACTATCTATAATTAAGGAACAAATATGGACTTCTATGGAATATTTTGTATGGACGATGTTCTCTCTTTAACTCTCCTCCTCTCCATTGGTCATGTTAACCAATAACCTTCAAACCACTAAGAGGTCTCCCTCATGATTGGGTAGGACTAGAATTATAAAATTCAAAAGAGGAGTACTCTTCGATGTCCTTAGATCATGCTCTTTTAGTTAGAACATTGAGAGATTATGTGACCTCTTCTTAGGAACTTAAAATATTTAATGGAGAACTCTTTTCCTGAGGGTAGGTTAAGTTCTTTATCTTCGGATTCCTTGGTATCCCTAATTTTCTTAGCTTTGAAATTTGATTCTTTCTTTATATCCTTTCATTATTTGTTTGTTAAGGACCTATAAGAAATATATTTGCTCTTATCCTTCATAGTTAATTAAGATTCAACTTTAAGAGCTTAGTGATATAGATCATTAAGGTTTAGGTAGTGGTGAAACTCAACTATGTCCCTAATCTTATGTATAAGGTCATCTAGGAACCTAGTCATTGTTGTTTCCTCATTTTCATTCAAATTAGCCATAATGACAATTATTTTGATCTTCTTAAGTACTCATCTACACTCTTAGTATCTTGGATCATCCTTTGAAGCCTATTATGTACTTCCTTAGGATAGTAAAGGGGTACATACCTACTCCTCATGATGTGCTTCAGTTCATCATAATCTCTAAAAGGTTGGTATCTCTCTTTGTTTATCTTGTTCCACCAAAAGTCCATAATCACTAAATTTTAGGGTAACTAGTTTAACTTTTTGGTCCTTCCTAATTGAAAAATTAGAGAAGATTTTCTCAACCTTGAACTTCTAATCCAAGTAAACCTCAAGGTCATTCTTCCCTTGGAACCTAGACATTTTGACTTTAAGTCCATCCAAGGTATCATGATAGTGCCTACCTCTATGGTTTCTACTTCTAGGGATATGTTTACTTTTATGGGATCTTTCTTTTAAACTATCCCTAAAGGAACCTTTATTCTTATTTCTAAAAGGATGGTTATCCCTACTCCTATGATCTTTATTCTTAGAGGGGTTCCTAGGCCTAGAATGTTTCATTTCCTTACTCATAGAGGTATTTCTAACCTTACTCCACCTTATCCTTGAGATGGTACCTCCTTAAGTGTTGGTGATTTCCTCCTAGGAGAAGGATGTGGCCTATCATAAGAAGATGGTCTTTCCTTTGGTTGAACTTTTTTTCTATGTGGTTTGAGGGTGATTTCATTTCCCCAAAGAAGTTGACATCATCATCAGATGTCTCTTCCTTCTTGCTTCTGTGAGTATTAGATCTAGATGAATTTTGATTATTTTCTAATTTATCTAGATGTTGCTCAAAGGCTTTACTTTGAATTTGGAAAGCTTTTTCTAACCTAGAGGTTAGTTGTTCAATTTAGGTTTTAGGTGAATATTAGTAGCCACTCATGTTTTCAAATGACAACCTCTCCACACACGGGTTTTTTCAAGAAAAGAGAACCAATTAAGTAAGAGTTCAAGCATCAAACATGCATCATTATCTCTCCAATTCAAGAAGAAAAAAATAATACTTATGATTTCACCAACCATTAGAAACCTTAATGAAATTTCAATATCCTTAGAGTGCACAAGCTTTATGGAAAAGCTATAATACCTTATAAGTAAATTAGAGGTATACCTTATCCCTTTTAATCTCACAAAACAAAAAAAGACACAATTTAGTTCCATTATGTATAGAAAACACAATCACACTTAGCACCCTTATATTTTCAAGTATGCACAAACTACCAAGTTTAAAACACTTTTGATGAATATCCTACACTGAAATGTCCAAGTTCAAAGTCCTTTATAAAAACTTATTACAAAGTAAAATAGAATTTACACCAATTTAAAAACTTATTACAACCTCTATAAATTACAATACAAATTCAACTTACTAGAAGTGAGCTTTTGTGCCATTAGATATATGTTTACCTCCTACACTTTATGAGAGAATGAGAAGAACTTATGTATGTTGGAGACTCTTGAATTGCTCTTGTACTTGGGAAGGGAAAATTCCTTCAAGCTCACAATTGGAAAGACTTTGACACTTCAAAATGTACTTCACATATCGAGCATTCGTGATAACCTAATTTTTGTGGCTCCATTAAAAAAATGGGATCAAGATTTCTTTTGAGTTAGACAAAAATGATATTTTTGTAGGCAAGTGATATTATGATCATGGTTTATTTATGTTGAATGTTTATGGAGCTATCAATGTAAACTCCTCTTCTTCTATATACATACTTGATTCTTATTATTTATCGCATGCTAGATTAAGACACACAAGTTTTTTATATTAAAAATATAAAATAATAGCTTGATTTATAGAATTAAAAAGACATGCTTAAATAAATTTGATGTTTGCATCGAATCAAAAGGTTTTATTTTTCCTTATAGTGAGAAACTTATTTACTTAATTTAATGATACAAACCTAAAAATTTAAAACAAATAATGACTAAAGGTGATAAAAAAATACTACATAACTTTTATAAGTAATTTTTCTAGATACATTAAATTGTATTTAATTAAGAATAAAGATTAACCTTTAATATATTTTTGACATACAAAGTACAGGTAGAAAATTAATTAAATATAATGATTATAAGGATTAGATTAGATAGGGGTGATAAATATATTAATTTTAATGTGAAATAAAAAGTATAATAGATAAAATGATTTTTCTTACTCACTTTAATCCAATGGAGTAATAGATAAAAAAAAATAAGATATTAAAAAAATGATAAATTTTATATTTGTTAGTTCTTTTGTATCTAATATATAAAATAAGTTTTCTATAAAAAAAAACATGTAAAACATCTTGTGAAATGTAAAATGGTTATAAATCTAACATTACTTATTTGAAAGTGAGGGCGTTCTTAGAAAGATTTTGTTACTCAATCCTAAAAAAAAGAAAAATAGCTTTAAAACATATAATTGCATATTTATTAGTCTATTAAACATAGATTTTTTATTTTAAGAGTGATGTGATTGATAAAAATTTAATTATTAAAAAAATAATGAATGTTTAGAACATGTTTTTTCCTTAAAAAATAAAAATGTTTCTAAAGAATCTATATAAGATAATTTTAAAAATATTTTTAATGTAGTTATACTAGATGATATTGAAAATCATGTGAAGATTTAAGAATGAATAAAAAATAAAAAAATAAATATTTTTATAAAATAATTTTTATTTGTACCTTATAAAAAAAAATTATTAAAATTAAGTTTTAGAGTTTAACATATATTATTGAACTCCTAAAATTGATAAAAAAAATTATTTTTCATAAAACAAAGCTTGTAAGAAGAAACAAAAGTTGAAAAAGAAGAAAAAAAAATATTTTTATATTGAGTAAAAATTTCATTTCTACCATCATAACATAAAAATTTATGGCAATATCAAAAAATTATAAAGTGTAGTAAAAGTCAATATATTTTCAATGATATTTTCTTACATTTACATTCAATAATAACTTTCTATTTGAATTTTTTTTAATTTATTACATATTTATGATAAAACTTGAACTTAAAACAAGTTATGGTCTTAAGTTTATTTAATCCTTAAGAGTAACATCTTTTATGGTCTATCAAATTTTTGACCTTAAAATATACATGGAGATTGTAGTCTTAGATGTTAGATTTCATTTGACTTTCATTTCACTCAAAATTGAGGCATACATCTCCATATATAGGCTTCAAATGCATAAAGGTAAAAAATCTAAAAAAAATATAAGATACTTCATTAAAATATTCATAAAACACTTCACATTCGTGCTGTTAAAAAAAAAATCAACTTTAAAAAAAAATATAAAAGTTATAGATATTTTTCTTATATTTTCAACGATATAAATTACATCTTAAAATACTAAATACAGTTCAAAATGTATCATTAAAAAGATAATATTTAAACGCCTTAACAAAAAATTAAAGATATTAAACACTTTAAAAGAAAATTAAATTCTTCATATGTTTCAATAAAAATTTCTTACAATGTCATTTTTACTCAGCTCTATTTAACTTTCAAAGTTAACATAAAAATTATAGATAATTCGTTTATCTTTTAATTCATGCAAAATGCATATTTTTTTATGAGTAAAATTTAAAATATACCTTATAAAATGTAGAAAAGTTAGAAAATATTTTATATTAAAAAGTTGATATAAAAATGCATAGCTTCCTATTTCAATATATCACAAAATTTAATCGGACACTTCAATGTAAGTATAATAATAATCTAAATAAATTAAAATTATATTGATAAGGTGTTTAATTTATTTCTCTATCAAATATCAAATTTATTATGTAACTATTGTACACCATACATATTTATATTATATAATGAGTATATACTATAATTGTATCTTTGTCTAATATATGACAAGGTGTTGAGTTTCAAGCACTTTCAATATGTGCCACTAATAGAAACCATATACTATTTTAATTTTAACTTCATTTTATGCAGGAGGTGCTGCACATAAGAATGTAACACAATACCATTTCTAGTGTGCGATGTACAACGATTTTATTCTACACTTATGATATATCCTAAAACAACCTAATTCTGATAATTAATTTTTAAATAACATTATTTTAATAAATAATTATAAAAAATTATTATTTTGATAAAAATAAACCTTTATATATATATATATATATATATATATATATATATATATATATATATATATGTTATTTATAATTATTACCAAACAACAATTTTAAATTTATTAATATATTAATATTTTTAAAATATATAGTAAATAATTAATATAAAAATAGGTATATCAACAAAAAAAAAATATGATATTAATTTTTTTCATATATACTTTTATTTTCATCTATTTTAACAATTATAGTAAATTATTAATATCTAGTTTTCTCTTAAATAATAAATAAAAAAAATAAAATAATAATATTTTTTAGTAAAAAATAAATAATAATTTTTAATAATTAATAATATTAATTATATTTCTTAATATATATTATTTTTCTATCTAAATATATAAAAATAACATAAATAATATTACATCATATCATATAAGTAAATAATATTCATAAAATTTTCTATATACACTTTGCACGATTATTATCATTAGTTTACATAAAGCTATATTAATGCAAAGATAAAATTGCCTGTAGTTCAAAGAAAAAGAAAAATCTCATAAAGGAGGGGTAAAAAAAGATGGATAGCCAATTTTGTCTTGAGTGATGTGAATTGGCGAATCCATTCCACACCATTGAACAAGAACGAAACAAAAAGCAAATAAATGATTGCAAAATAATAAAAATTAGAGACCCACAATTTGGTAGCAAGATAGATAGATTATAATTTATAGGTAGAGAGGGAGAGAGAGAGAGAGATATGTACCTCAACAAACAATGCAGAAGAAGAAAGCATAAACAACACTCTCAAACACTCTTCTGAAGTGCAGTGCCGATCGGGAATGCTAAGTACCACAACCACCGTTTCACGCTCCCAACGATGTCGTTTCGACCCCAACCTCCAAACAGCCCTAGAACCCTCAATCCACCCTCAAACGATAACTACCTCAATCACATGATCCTCGCCATGCACCTCTCTGACCCCAAATCCAAATCCAAAACCCTAATCCCTGATTCCACAACCACAATGGATCGAACCCTCCTTCTCTCCGACGAGCTTCTCCTCAAAATCCTCTCCAAGCTCCCTAAGTCGCAGAGAAACTCCAATTCCCTTGTTTGCAAGCGGTGGTTGAACCTCCAGGGTCGGTTAATTCGCTCCCTTAGGGTTTTGGACTTCAACTTCATCCTCTCCAGTCGGTTAATTCATCGGTTCCCCAACCTGAACCATGTCGATTTGGTCCCTGCCTCGTTCAACTCGCCCAAAAACTCTTCCATTTTTCTGAGTCACCGAGTTCTCTCTATCCACGTTGGCTCCACATGGTGTTTCGGCGAGGAAGAAAACCTTTTACCTACTGAATCGGTTGACGTTGCGCTTAAATCACTCGCCAGTGGGTGCCCCAACCTACGGAAGCTGGAGGTTGCCGGTGCGAGCGAGAGCGGGTTGTTAAGCGTGGGCGAGGAATGCGCCACGTTGCAGGAACTTGATCTGCACAGGTGCGACGATGCCGTTTTGCGCGGAGTTGCGGCGTTTGCGAATCTGCAAGTATTAAGATTAGTAGGGAGTGTGGAGGGGTTATATGAGTCGGTTGTTTCTGATATTGGGCTTACGATTCTGGCCCAAGGTTGTAAGAGATTGGTGAAGTTGGAGCTGAGTGGGTGCGAGGGGAGTTTCGATGGGGTGAAAGCGATTGGTCAATGCTGTGTGATGTTGGAGGAGTTGACTTTCGTCGATCATAAAATGGATGAAGGGTGGTTAGCTGCGGTGTCGTTTTGCGAGAATTTGAAGACGCTCAGATTTCGGTCTTGTAAGGTGATGGATCGGAATCCTGGGTTGGAGGAGCATTTGGGGTGCTGTGTGGCGCTTGAGCGCTTGCATTTGCACACGTGTCAGTTGAGAGATAAGATTGGAGTGGGAGCATTGTGGAGAGTGTGCAGGAATGCTAGGGAGATTATTGTTGAGGACTGTTGGGGACTGGATAATACCATCTTCAGTTTGGCGGCTATTTGCAGGTAATGAATCTGGTAACTTTTTTTCTTTTTCTTTTGTTTTGGGTGATTGTTAATTCTAATGTGCAATTAGACTTGGCAGGTTTTTGAATTTTGAATTTTGTTGTTCTCAAGTGGGAAAAAAAATGGGTTGGAAATGGTCGTGATTTGAAGTAAAATAGTTTGTCAAATTAACTTATTTTAAAATAAATTGGGTGTTTATTTACTTTGTTGTTTTAAATATTTTCTTGTTTCAATGGAGTTAGTTAAATCCATGAAATTTCCACCCTTGGGAGGTTGATTAATGGAGAAAGACAGTCTTTGAGCCTTGAATATTTCTGCTTTGGATTGGGGCATTATCCCCTCTCTCTAAATTTTTAGTATCCAGAAAGAAATTTTCGTTGAAGTATGAAATTAGGCCTTGAGATTGTATGTATGGGTCAGACATTTTAATTCTGGAGATTTTAAAAATCTTTCAATAGTCCTTGAGTTTGCGGAACAATGTTCACTTTAGTTCTTTTTAATACCAAATGATAGTTAAGATATGAAGTGAAAAAGAACTAAAAAAAATGAATTATTTCAGGGACTGATAAAGAGTTTTAAAATTTTAAGGATTAAAATACCAGACCCTCAGGTTTCATTCCATTTTCATAGTATGTGAGTGTAGGTATAAAATTGTTTCCTTATGTCATGGCAATCTGGTTTGGAGGTGTGGGGACTGAAGAGAAATGTTGGAAGTTTATAAAGTTCAAAGTAAGTAATTATAATCTTCGGTTTCGGTGTGGTCCAGTTGTTGGAGTGGCTGTGGGTTTTATTTTTGAGGTTTGCCATTTTTTTAATCTTCAATTAAGCTTTGCCATTTTTTGTTATCTTCAATCATGGATCACTTTATATTAAAATGTAAGTTTCTTGTTAAGCATTTAACAACGTACTTTTAATATCTTCAACATTTAATGTCTTCAAAGGTGGTTGTTATGGTATCCTTAGTAGGCAAGTTATATGGATTTGTTAAGTTACATAATGGTGGTTGTTGCTCTATTTTCAGGCGGGTAAAATTGTTTTACATAGAAGGATGCTCATTGCTTACGACAGAAGGTTTGGAGTCCGTAATTGAGTCCTGGAAGGAGCTGGAGTGCCTTAAAGTAGTCTCGTGTAAAAACATTAAGCATAGTGACATCTCTCCTTCACTCGCAACCTTATTTTCCACTCTGAAAGAGTTGAGATGGAGGCCAGATATACAACATCTTTTACCATCTAGTCTTGTTGGAATAAGCATAGGAAACAAAGGTGGTAAATTTTTCAAGAGGGCATGACCATACCTGTATTTTCTGTGGTCTTAGAAACAGATATTCTCACTGACTATAGTGAAATTTGTACCATTATGACTATAGTGAAATCCAAGGTGGTAAATTTGTACCATTATGTGAACACCTAGTTAGTTTAGATTGTTGATTAGACATTGATGGGGAGAATATTCCTTATACCCCTCACCTACAGATGTAATTATGTGTAAGCCTAACCCAGTTCATTCCATGTTGAAATTGGGTAACTTGTTCCCTTGCATTTTTTTTATTGTTCTTTTGTTTCTCCCATAGAATAAGGAACCAAACTAAGATGTAATGTGTAAGCATAACACAATGTTGGACTCCAAGTACATATTGCGTAACATTGTTCTGCAAGTTATCTATTTATTTATTTATTTTTAACTTGCGATGGTAGAAGTTTGGAGGTTTCAAAGCAGTCATTGTCTGTGGGATTATATCGAATTTGGATGCCATAAGGTTACCACGGTGTGCTTGTTTACGGGCTCATTTGTTTTATTTTTAGAATAATTTTCTGTTATAAAATTTTAGTGGAGATTAATTTGTATATAATTAAGATTCAAAATTAAGTTCTATTAAATTTAATTACATCTAAGTTTAAAGCAAACGGATAAGAAATGTCATGAGTAATTATGATGTGCACCTATGTAACACAAGTTGGATGACTATGGAAAAGAAAAATATCGTCATCGAGCATTATGTAAATGGGTATAATGAGATAATAGAAAGGAGGGGTATTTCATAAGTAACTTTTATTTTGTTTAATAATTTTTATAAAAAAGTAAATATTATTAATTTAATTATTAAATTAATAAATTATATTATATAAATTATTCTTATAAAATTTAAAAAAAATTAATATTTTATTAAATAAATTTAAATTAATAGATATTATAAAAGATATATTTTTCATTAATTTAAATTTATTAAAATTAATTAAAAACATTCCATAGCAAAATTTTGTAAAATTGATTAATTAAAATAGATATCAAATTAAATTATCCTCCGTCACTCATTTTTTTTCATCATTTTACTTCAAATATCAAATGTCCACATTATGATCATAATTTATCAACTGTAAGCTGTAAACAGAAATCAAAGAACTAAATTAAATAAAAAGTCAGTATAACTCAAAATCAACTGTAAATTTAGAAAATAAAAATACTATTTTTTTCAAAGACAAATAATTAAGATATTTTAAATATTTTAAACATACATTTTCTATTTTTCATTATCCACCATGTAAAACAAGAGAAAATGATAATTTCTATTTTTCTCTTCAACCAAATAAATACAAAATCATTCTATTTTCATCTTCTTCTTTTTTACGTTATATTTCATCCAAACAAAACATAAAGGAACAATGAGTTCACTCGGAGATTAAAGGAAGTAGAGTATTGTTGATTTTTCAAAGAGTGTGTACAAAGAATCAAGCTAATGCTAAGACATACTTAAGCTTGTTTTCCAAATCAATATCATTAGATAAAAGATCAGAAAACAACACTCAAGCTACAACACCCAAGCACACTTGATCTAAAATAATCATAAAGAAAAAGTTCACTTTGAGCCCGTTGTCATGACAACCGGAGCATGCCCTGTTAGGGCTGATTTTAAGTGCCAAAGAACAAAGTAGAAGAGTTAATCTTCCACTTTTCAGCCCAGAGTTTTGGCCATCTCTACCTAGGCTTGGAGCTCGCTGGACAATAAGATTGATACAAGGGCAAACACCCTTAACCTTAAGTCCTTAACTACGATTCCTGGGAGTAGAGGAAAGGGGAAAAATAAGAGACATCTCATCTCAAAGGATTTAGACACTCACTAATTAGTATTCCTATCTAACAATAACTCGAAGGCAAAATATTGACAATTTAATACAAATAGCACTAAAGCACTAAAGGCGGTATAATATATTATACCACATCCTCAATTAAGATTTCAAGGGAAACACAACAGCCAGAAACTTTGGGCAGCTTCTATATCAATTAGAAGCATTCAAAAGGAAGACATGTTGGGGATAGGACAAGAGGAATTTCAAACTGAGTTTTAATGCAAAAAACAGAAACAACACCAGCCAAGCACTTCAATCAAAATAAGAACACTGTTGAAAAACTTTTGTGCCAACATCTCAGATACTGAAGGTGGCAGTAAATCATGACTACCTAATAGTACCTATAGCCACTTGACCATCTTAAAAGTACACTATGATGTCAATCATTATAAGTTTGTGCACATTGTCCTAGCCCTAGCCCATGTAAATCAGAGTGTCTGGCTGTCCAGCATTATGGCCCCAAATTCAAATATTCATTGAGACTAATAACTACAAATTATGGCTAGTGGTGAATGTTAGACTCACAACTCATACATTCTTAATCAAAATATGTAATTAAACTTAAAACAAAACTTACAGAAAGGGAATCTGATCTCCTGAATTGATTACAGCAGCTAAATAACCTAACAAATTAACAAAACTGCATTCCAAAACAAATAGTAAAGAGAGAATGCGTGGAGAGCTGAATGAATCCAAGAGATATCTGCAGGATAGAGAGAGAGAACAGAAGAAAATGCTCGGATCAGATGTACTTCTTGAAACCATACCCAATCCCCCAAACTCATGTGTGCATGTATCGTCTAATACCAAATGAGATAGGAGGTAGAATTTATACACTCATTTCAGTCAAAAAATTTGGTTTATGTAGCTAAAATCATTTAGCAGAATATAGCTTATGTTCTTCAGTCCAAAAAATCAATCATCTGTGTTATAAAAAATTATCAGATTTTTTGAATATGTTCCGTCCAAGTGAGATTTTGAAACTGGACACTATAAGCATTCATTGCTGATTCAAATTTAATGGGAATGGACAAGTGAGATTTGTGGAGAGGTTACATAATTATATAGCTCAAATTTCATAGGTTATAATCAGAGCTTAGTTACTTTCTTCACTTCAATTAAGAAGAAATCTAAAGATTTCTTCCCAAAGGGAGAAGAGAACAGATGATCCATGGCTGTATACAAAATTGCCATAAAGCGATATACAGAAATCTGGAGTAAAATTATAAGAACATCAATTGAAGAGGGTGTATTTAGTTTTTAGTTTTATTGCCCGCATGTGCACTCCATTTAGTTGAGAGTGGCATTATCAGGTTAACAAATAGGCATCAAATAACTGATAGAAACATAAGTGGAAGGACTTGGCATTAAATCATTATTCTAGCTCAGCTGATGTGAACCAAGACACCACCTTACATGATTAACTCCAAGTAGAGAAAGACTTAACTCCAAGAGAAGGTTCATTGAGAAAAGGATAAAAAAGATACAAAACACTTTTGGAGCCTACATAAATACATTTTCAAAAAAAAAAAAAAAAACATATAAGATCATGAAAAGCACATAGAAAAATATGTTATTTATTTTATTAGATATAGTTTTCAATTTGTTTAAATTATTTGACTAAGATTTGTTAAGGTTTAAGAATACATTGCGAAAGAAGCTGATAACACTTTGAAACAATTGAACACCACCACCCCAGATATAATCTGTATATATATATTCAACATAAAAGTCTAACAAAAGCACCTCAAGAGTAACAGTTTATCTCCTATATGGCTTTAATTGATAATTCTGAAACTCAGAACCAAATGTTATCGATTCTTCATCAAGCTTCTTCTTCAATCTCCTCCAAGTTCTCAACATATCAGACTGAATCAGGCCCCTGTAAAGGATCTCAAAGGTCACTTTCTGAGGAAGAAACCCATTCTCTATCATCTCAACAAAATAATGGCAAGCCTCCCTCCAATTCCGGCTCTGACAAAACCCATGTATCAAAACCGTATACAAATCCAAATCTGGTCCTGCCCCAGTCTCCTTCATATCACTCCACATTTCCTTCACACTTCCAACCATGTTCAAATTCAAAAACATCCTAATCAAAATCCCATAAGTGTGCGACGTTGGCACACATAATCCATCATCCTTCATCTTCTTAAACAACCTCAAAGCACTTTTTCCATCCTTCCTCCCTCTATATTCCTTAAAGAAACAATTGTATGTAGCAGCACATGGAGTCACTCCAGTCATCACCATCTCCTCAAGTAAATCCTCAGCATCCTCAAGCCTCCCGCACGAGCAAAGACACTTGATAACCGATGTGTACGTCACCACATTGGGACATATCCCTTTCTCCTTCATCAACCTCAACTTATCAAGCGACAGCTGCGGCTTATGTGCGCGGCTATAAACATGAAGCACAATTGAGAAACTAGTCACATCCGGTTCAATCCCGCTCCTGCGCATTTCATCAAACACTTCCTCCGCATTCCTTATCGTTCTCTCAAACCTCTCCTCAGGGTGCAGACTCACCCTCCTACAAACCCCATTCAACAACACGTTATAAGTAAAAACGTTAGGCTCAATCCCTAGCTCCACCATCTCCTTCAAAAACGCTTGCGCCATTTGGACTCTCCCAAGTTTGCACCACCCGTAAATCAAAACGGTGTACATTTTCGCGTTTGGCATAAACCTTTGGCTGCGTTTATTTTTGTTGAAAACCTCAACGGCGAGTTTCACGTGACCGTGCTTACAGAGCGTATCGAGCAAAACGCAGAAGTCATCGGGTGTCGTTTGGGAGAAGGCGTCGATGTCGTCGAAGGCTCTAACCGCTTGGCGCGTGAGACCAGCGCAAATGAGTCTGCGAATGAGGGTTAAGAAGGTGGAAGGGGTAGGGTGGAGGTTGCGCTGGTCCATTTCGACGATGAGTTGCCACGCGACGTCGAATTGGCGAACTTTGGCCATGATGTCGATGAGGAGATTGTAGGAAGAGAGTGTGAGAGGGGGATTAGGTAGGGATTTGGAGTAGTTGAAGAGAGAGAGTGCAATTTTGGAGTGGTGTTTGAGGCGGAGAAGGGTGTGGAAGAGGAGGGTTGGGGTGAGGGTGATGCCATGGAGTTGGAGGCTCGATTCCGTGGCGTGGAAAGGGTTGTGGTGCTCGAGGAGGATTTTTGATACCAATTCGGCGTCGTTTTCGTCGCTGGTAGTTGCTGAGGTTGTTGAAGAGAGGCTGCGGAAGAAGAGTGGGGTGAATCGCGGAGAGAGGAACAAGGCGTGGCTCTGATGAGGTTTAAGAAGCGCCATGGGGTTCAGATTCTGTAAGTTTTCTTTTATCTGCCATTAAAATAAATCACACTAAGTATGTCCCTCATGGCTCCTTCTTCCGACTCTAGAGTGATGTTGTTCAACAACTGCATAAAACTCTCAAGAATCGGTTTCTCCGAGTCAAAAAACATCCTTCTCCATTATAAATGCCATGGCTAGATCCCATTTTCTCAATGAACCAATTCCTTGATCATGTTGCCTTTTATCATTTGAGCTGTGGTATATATTCTGTTCGACTGGTGGCGCAATCTTCCTTCTGAATACCACAAGTCCTCCCACAATCTAATCGTCCTCTGTTCCCCCGGTACCTCTCCACATTTATAGTCATTGTAAGCAAATAAATAGTGGTATGTAGTTTGAAGAATGTGTTAAAAAATAACAAATAATACTCCAAAACAAGTGAAAATAAACTTGATCTTTAATCTTTATCAACAAAGAGGATATAGCACAATAAATTTATTGATAGATATACAGTCTAGCAATATAAAGTAAGAAAAAAATATAAAGATATTTAATTTATCACATAATTGATTAATTATATAATTAAATTAATTACAATTTTATATAGATATAATCGCAATATTATTTATAATTGATTACACATTTTTTATAATCAATTACTTCTTGTAAATCTAACAATAATCAATTACAAAAAATATGTAATTAATTACAAAAAAATATCATATTTACCTACAAATAATAATTAATTATAAAAAATATGTTATCGATTACTAAAAAAATAGCACAATTACCTGTATATTAAATAGTGATTAATTTAATTATATAACTAATTATATAATTGATTACACATCTTTGTATATTAAATGATGATTAATTTAATTATATAATTAATTATGTAATTGATTATACATCCTTGTTAATGATTAATCAAGATAAACTTTGAGATGTAGTTTGTTAATAATTTTTTATCACAAAATTGTATGGAAAAAAAAAATTGAACTTAATGAAGAAATTTTAGGTTTTCTATTTGTGATGTGAATGTGATCATTGCTTCGTGAAGTTGAACAGAACAGGGTTAGGAACAAACGCTGAATTCAGAGTTGCTGGATAAAACAAATGAATTCCAACTTTGGGAGGCTGAGACTGATGCATTTTATTTTGGATCTTCAGGTTTCATTCATCATTGAAGGCCTGGTGGAAAGCAAGGTTCCTGAGCTTACTGGAATTTGCAAGACTTAATGAATAAAGTTCTGCAAAAAGCTTGGTGATTGAACAGACGATAGAAAGAATCAGTTTACTGGAAAATGAAATCAGAGGACTGAAGGGGCCTATCTGCATATACCCCTATCATTACTTCTTTGAAAGAGGATTTTACATCTCTAGAGCACACTTACTTTCTTTAGACCAATAAAGCTTTTGCTGTGGGCAACAGAGAACAAAAGGTAGCATTCTGTTTTAACTCAAGATTATGATGTACTTCTGTTTTTTTCTTCCTTTCCTCTTGTCAAAATAGCTTGTGCAGTTCCCATATATTTTCTAATTATCCATGTCTATGATGAATTTTAGTCCAGGATGTAGTGATTGAGACTTGTCTCCGAGAAAATAGCTATCCAAATTCAAAAGAAAAAATGAAAGGACGTAAATACCGGATGGGGTTGCTGATTTACTCAGCATGCTGACAAGGATTTGAGCAGTTGAAAAGGTAATGAGGGAAGAACTTGAAAAAACATATCAGGGAGGAAAATCCAACCGCTAATGCAGAAGGAGCTGTGACAAGTGATTGAGGATTCAAATTTGGAACTTGCTGCATATCCAGAAATTGACAACAGAAGAGTGGAGATGAAAATTCAGGGGGACTGCACACAAGACCAGAATGCATGGACAACAAAATCTTGAAGGTTATTGATGAGAGATATTCCACTTATAACTCTCCGATGATGCAAACTCCAAGTATTGCCCTTATAATTTGATTAAGTTCCATGCAGGCACAACCAGAGACTTCACATCCCGTGTGGAGAGATGGAATTAATTTCCAACTTCACATCAATAATCCCAATTCACATAACTAAAGCGGCCACTGAATTGCAAACTAAACGAATTTTAATTAGGTATGGTAGTTATTGATTGTCCCATACATAAAATTTGCCAAAAACCAAAATCCAGATTTAGATTGCAAACAAATATGTTTCTCAATGTCAAAATAAATCTGAATTAAATATTAGTAAAAGCAGCAGGAAACCTAAACAAACAAAAATGCATTATGAATCGGATCAAGCTCCTACTACTTCAGTGGCTCCCTCAGCAATTGTTTCATCGGTAGGTCTATCCACTTTTGTACCAATGTCTTCGGAGTAATCACCATGGACCTACAAGGATCGAAAACAAAGGTATCATATCAGTTTACCGATCATGTTTTAAACCACACTCTAACAACCCAAAAAAATTAAGAAACTTCTTAAAGAATTGCTTATATTCCAAAGGGCACATTAATTTAAAAATGGTCAACAAGTCAACAGAGAAAGAAAGGAAAATAAATGACTCCCTTGAATAACAAAAACTTTGCCCAAATCATCACAGCAGTACCATTCAATAAAAAACAGTTGAAATCCAGAAATGATTGACTAAACAGTTTCTTTTGGGTAAGAAGAATCAGCAACTCATTGAAAAATCTTTCATTAGATATAAGAATCAGAATCGGAATTCATAAAGGTACATAAAATTTTGAATGAAAAGGACATACCTCCATCAGTTTCCCAAGATCAAATTTTGGGGCCTTCAGGATCTTAACTTTACGAATGAACACATTCTGTAGAGGATAGATGCTAGATGTTGCCTTCTCAATCTCTTTTCCTATCATCTCAGGGATGAACTTGCGAACCAATTCTTTCAGATCACAGGATGTTGCCTGGTTGACCATTATCTCTCTCATCTTCCTGCGGATCTGAATATAAAAGGTGTTTTTACACTATTAGATACGCAATATCCCCCCCCCCCAAACACCTAAAAAAAATAGTAATAAAAGAACTGCGAAAACACAACATAACAAGAGGCAAAACCCATTTTACAATTGTCACATTCAGAAAGGAAATCCAGATAATTGAGGGGCAATTTGGAACAAATACCAAGTGTAACCAAGTAACAAATTATGATACAACTCAATTCACATCCTTCAAATTTCTGTTATAATCTTAGGAGCTTCTATGGAGGCAAAAGCAATTGAAACATGTTCAAGTTAACATGATCAATATTAGGACATAAGCTTGCATATTTAAAAAATAGATTGAAAAGGAACCAATTTTGCATGTCACAGCCAAGAAGCAGTAAACATACCTGTCTGATTTGGCTTGATTGTGCATAACAGGTCCTCTTCACCTGGTTGCTACGCCTCTTAGTAAACCCAATGCAGAACATCCTCAAAGTATAATTATCAGTGGTCTTCACATCCACATGAGCTTCAATTAAAGTTTGCCATTTTCGCACCAATGACCTCAACTTGTCAGTTGTGAAATTCATTCCCTGCAGATGTTAATAATCCTAATTAGATTATAATCATGAGAATCAATAACAGTGATCAAATGTAGCTCAGCCACCATCATACCCAAAAGTTTGTCAGAACATTCCTCCCTTGAACATCTTCAGCTCTCAAACGGATCTTCTTGAATGCATGGTCTTCATCCCCTTGAAGATCAGCAAGTGAGACCTCAAACACTCGATGTTTGAGTCCCTCAGAAGCAATCTGTTAATTAAAATAGCCAAGACATCATTCTATATATATAGGCAAGAATATTATATTGCATTTACACCAACACTAGTCGTAATAATCAAAAACTTCACAAAACACATCCTAACTATACACCACCCTAGGAAAAAAAATCAACAAAATAAGCACAGCATAGCACAACAAGAAGCTATAAAGTAATGGCCATCTAGGTCTTAATATTCACCTAAACTACTAGAAGAAAATACACGAGACATCAAAAAAATTAAACGACAAAATCATCTCAATCAAATAAAAAGGGCCAGTCACTGATGATGTAGCAAAACAAAAGAAATCAAATCCCTACATGGAATCCTACTATGTTTGTGCGTATAGATGTAGATCCAACCCAACAAGCATTCAACTTACGCCTCAGTGTATGTATTAAAAAGAAAAATAAAGTCACGACGCATGATATAATAATCAAACAAGTTTATAACTTGTATGCAGTTGTGGATTCAGAGAGAAAAAAACAAACCTAAACAAAATTACCTTGGTGCCCTGGGTACGAGTGACGAGGGTTTTGCCAACATTCTTGACCTGAAACACAGAAGGGGCTTTGATATCGTACCAATCCTTCTTGGCAAAGGGATCCGCTCTGTGGATTGACAAAAAAAGAAATAAAAATTGAGAATTCGGAGAAACTGAAACTTAGAAAGTAAAAGGGAATGGTCACTCACGCCTTCTTCTTGCCACCCTTCTTGCCCTTCGAGATCCTCTTGTTCTTGCCAACAGCCATCGTTCTTTTTCTGCTTCTTCTTCAACCTCTGTACAGCGGCCACCAGAGGAAGCTAAAACCCTAATTTCTAGTCTTATATTCGCTAAAAATTGTTCCTTCTATTTTACCTTTTTCCGTACGGATGTTAATTTTAAAAAACAAAATGTCGAAGGCGGGGGTGGGGGAGTTATTTTAATGTTTTTATCTTAAATAATATTTATACAATAATAATAAATTAGAAGTAATTTTATTATTGAGTTAAAAACGTTATAGTAAAAAAAAATTTATTTAATTAATTTTATAACTATTAATCTATTATAAATAAATTTTTATACAATTTTATTTTTTTATTTTTTATCTAAATAAATAAATAAAATTATTTTATTTTTTTTATTTCTATCTTTTTAAATAGTATATTTTTTATTATATTGTTCATTTTTATCCTTTTATTTTTTATTATGGTCATTCATTCAAAGATATATGCATAGTTGTATGCGTTAAAGTGATGTTATAATTCTGATTATACAAGTATGGTTATCATTATGGTGCATATGTATTTATCATCCTTATCTATCAAAAAATTTATAATCTTTTTATGTGTTTATTTTTATCATTAAAAATTAAGGATCGACATTCATTACAAAGAATTACAATATATGTGATTGTGTTTGTAATATTAAAAAAAAAAAAGGCAAACGGCAAGCAGTGCAGCAACCGTTTGGCCAACTACACTGCCTACCACCCACACAAGCACACACCAACACATTATATATATATATATATATATATATATATATATATATATATAGGGGTGGGAGATTAGAGAATTGCACGAGCACATCACATAGCACACACAATTCATAAATTTCTAAATCAATTGAAATCAATTGGGGAGCAAGTCGTGGGCAATACTGTGGTAGAGATTGGATCTTGGTACCCCTATTATTTTGATAAAAACTGTAAAGATATTTGGACCCACATGCATATGCATATTGTAGAGATGACCAACTTTAGAATATGGAAGATTATTATGGTATGGGACGCAATAATCTTAACTTATTCTTGAGTTTGTCATCATAGAAACTTGTGAAACAGAGAATAGAATAATTTCATTCATAGATTGTATAGGATGATTGTTGTTGATAATACGTTGAGAAGGACAAAGAATTTATTCGTTCTTTATGTTAAAATGTAAATGTACTACTTCCTTTCTTTCCTCTTACTTGAATGAAATGTCCACTCCCTTCTATTATATTCTATATATATAACTACGACTACTTAGTAAGTCGACAACGTGGATCACCCTCATTCCGACGTTGAGGTGATTATCGACATGGAGAATAGACAAGAAATTTTGATTCTATGATCAAGGGCGATGACTATAATGCCGGAATACCAACTCGAAGAAAAGAAGTGGATCCTTCTAGATTTTAGTTTAGATAGAAAATATATAATGTTGTACGTACCTATCTTATCACCTCAGTCATAGTACCCTGTACTACTTATATTCTGGGATGGTGAAACTGATGTTATGTGAATGGGGATGTACATGTATATGTACTTATCATGAGTTTGTTTATTCAAATATATGTATGATTGGAAGATCAGGTACATCATTGACACGCTCGTCGTAAACGCGCAAAAATAATTTCTAGATTTTCCCCAAACTATTGGTATAGTATAAGGTGCAACCTAGGTCATCTCCCAAAGACCATTTCATATTCTTAAGCAAATTAGGAGAAAGTTAGAAAAAGGGGGTTTTGTAAATATATGATATTAAGTGCTAAATACAAAATACAGAATGAAATTAATTTACTTAACAATTATCAACTCAAGGAATTCAGAGGTTATTTTCTTAACTAATCATTGATCACTAAAATCATGCATTGTGTTTATCAACCTAGGATTATCTGGAACCCCTAGAATGATCCTTGAATTCTCTACTAAGAAACCTCTCAGAATTTAATTGATTATGATCAACAAGATTTAGTAACCACTTAATCTTTTATCTAAACCAATTTCACAATCAGAATTCAGTTGAAGTAAGTAATAAAATGAAAACCTTCAATTTAATTACTTAATTTCTACTCTTCAAACTTTTGGAAAATGATTTACCAATCAAAAACCAATTATAAATCAATTATACATTAATCAAAATACGTCAAACGATCAAACTTTGATTAAAAGAATAAAATTGAAGAATATAGTAAAGTAGAGTAGAAATCACTCAATAAGCATGTAAATAAAGATCAAGACCTCAAAGTTAAAATGAAAATAGCTTGAATCCTTGAATTGAAACTACAAACCTAGCCTTCCATGAAGGAGGCAAACTAACAACAAAGAAAGAGGCAAACTAACAACAAATAAATCCTAAGCCTTCCATGTAGGAGACAACTAACAACAAATAAATCCTAAGCCTTCCATGTAGGAGGCAACTAACAATAAAAAAACATAAGCCTTCCATGTAGGAGGCAAACTAACAAGAAAGAAAACATAAGCCTTCCATGAAGGAGGCAAAACTAACAAGAAAGAAAGAAAGAGAGAAAGAAAGAAAGAAAATGGTATTGGAGTTAATCTCCAAAATGGTGTGTGTCTCCTCTTGCAAACCCTTCTATTTATAGAGGATTTTTGAGGCATCATCTTCAGAAAGTCACCAACTAGGATATTACTTTTCTACCCTTTTCTTGCTTTCACATGGGCTTTGTTGAAATTGCAAAACACTTTTGAATTTTTGCCACCAATGAGCACAACAATTTTGACTTTCTTGCACCGCAATTTCGGATGTTCACATGTCCGAATTAGAGCTTGACTTCTGAACAAAAGTTGTAGCCCTGGATCTTAGCTGTCCAACAAAGTTGATTTCATCTCAATATGACTTCTATATCTCAAGATATGGCCGGATCTTTGCACACTGTTCAAATTCCACGTCAGCAACACTATCTCATCTTTTGAGATAATTTCGGAGTCCTAAACATCCCATTTAGAATCTGCTCTTGCTTTGTAAATATGGACACTTCTTTAAGCTTTCATTCAAGATAGATTTGATGATTTTTGGATGTCTACAACTCCTATTATGCTCAAAATACTATAATAGTGTCATTTTAATCGGGTAAGCAAAGAAATTTAATTAAACTTCATATGAACCCAAACTCATAAAATATGACAAAGATCACTTAATTGATCATATAAGAAGTCTTAATGAGATAAAAGTGAAAGATAATTATTTATGAAATCTATGCTTATCAATCATAAACACACGACTATTCCATACTAGTACATGTACGTAAGAAATGATGTGTAGGTAATGGAAAAAGAATATAGGTAATCTGGGGGCTGTGACATCTATGGTGTCAGAGCATTTTCTCTAAAGATCAGGGACAATGGAGTTGAGATAGTAGGACTGTTTGATAGGTTTATGTAAAGTGGAATTTAATCTCATTCTTTTAATAATGAATTTAGATCACCTTTGGTTGATTTATTGCTTAAAGTAGTGTGTTATGTATTGTAGGAGATAGGCAATGACGGATCAACCTAACTTTGAAATGGTTGTCGCTCTTCAAAGGCTGGTTGATGTCTTAAAAAGGAATGAAAATAGAAATCGAGACGATGGAGATTTTCATGGATTAGATCGATTCTTGAAGATAAACCCCTCTCAATTCAAAGGAGGTTATCATCCCGATGAAGCATATCTATGAATTTGGGAATTAGAACGGATCTTTGGAGCATTAGGGTGCACAGATGTACAGAAAGTTGACTATGTGATATACTTGCTTGTGGAGGAGGCTGAGAACTGGTGGAGGTATGTTAAACTATGACTGGAAACTGAAGGAAGAAAAATAACTTGGGAGATCTTTAGAGCGAAATTTCTATAGAAGTATTTTCCTGCTAATGTGAGGAACCGAAAAGAGATGGAATTTCTGAAATTAAAGCAGAAAGATATGTCTGTTGGAGAAAATACTTCAAGGTTTGAAGAATTATCACTTTTCTATCCACCTTATCAACTTGCACACAATGAAGAGTCAAAATGCGTGAAGTTCGAAAATGGTTTAAGGCCAGAAATCAAAGAAGTAATTGGACACCAAGAGATTTCCTGGGGAAGTCAAATGCCATATATTTGAAGAGAATTATCAAGCTCGACTTGCTTAAGATAGGAACTATGGACCATAACAAATTTAAAGGAGGGATTCAAATCAAGGGAAACCATATTTTTACAACTCTCGTTTCCAACAAAGATCATATTCAACTGGAGGCCAACAACGACAACTCAATTCTAATAAATCCCGCTTCCAAACTCCATCGACCATGAGGTGTTTTTATTGTGGAGGACCATATCGAGTTAGTGATTGTCCTCGCCGAACAATCGTTTGCTACAAATATGGAAGGGAATGACACATTAGTAGAGAATGTAATGAACAGAGACAATAAGGGAACAATTAAGGCTATTGCAACAACAACAATCATAATCAAGGAAAATGAAACTCCCAAAATAATGGTAACCGTAATGGTAACGGCAACAACAACACTCGCCACAACAATAACAATCGTCAAGGCCAACCCTTCGATCATGACAACAACCACAACAACAACCACAATTCTCAAACAAGGTCACAATCTCCGGAAAGAGTGTTTATCATGAGTGGTACTGAAGCTGCGCAAGCCAATGATCTTATACAAGGTAAGGGCTTTATACACAAAATTCTTTTATTTGTATTGTATGATTCGGGTGCAACACACTCGTTTATTTCTAATGAATGTGTGAAAAGGATAGGACTAAATGTGGACACATTACCATTTAATTTTTCTATTTCAACCCCCACCAATGATCCTGTGAGAACCTTCCAAACTTGTTTAAATTGTTTGATAAATATTGAAGGTAGATACTTTAGGGTAAATTTAATATGCCTACCTTTAATGGGTCTTGATGTGATTCTTGGTATGGATGGGTATACACAAACCATGTTATTTTGGATTGTCATGATAAAATTATTATGTTTAGACCTATCAATAACCCTAATCTAGACAAGTTGAGATTTATTTCTGCCAACCAAATTAACGCTTCTTTAAATGAAGAAACTCAAGTATATATGATTCTTTTTTCCTTGGAAGGAAAGAAGAATGTTAATATTGAAAGTCTGCTTGTCGTTTGTGAATATCTTGAAATATTTCCTGATGATCTGTTTAGTTTACCTTTGGAAAGAGAAGTGAAATTCTCTATAGATTTGATCCCAGGAACTGGGCCTATCTCAAAAGCTCCTTATCGAATGTCTCCGTTAGAACTTGCAGAATTGAAGAAACAATTAGAGGAGCTAATGGAAAAGCAATGGATTCGTCCAAGCGTATCTTCGTGGGACGCTCATGTGCTATTGGTGAAGAAAAAAGATGGTAGTATGAGATTGTGTGTAGACTATCGATAACTTAACAAGGTAACTATCAGAATAAGTATCCATTACATAGGATAGACAACCTAATGGATCAATTAAGAGGAGCAGTAGTGTTTTCTAAAATAGATCTAAAGTCAGGGTACCATCAAATAAGAGTTAGGTCTGAAGATATCCCTAAAACTGCTTTTCAAACACGTTATGGACACTGTGAGTATTTAGTTATACCTTTTGGTGTGACCAATGCACCCGCAGTGTTCATGGATTACATGAATCAAATATTTCATGATTACTTGGATAAGTTTGTGATCATCTTTATAAATGATATCTTAATTTATTCTAAGAGTCATAAAGAAATAAAGAGCATTTACATAGTGTGCTACAAGTGTTGAAGGAGAAGAAACTATATGCAAGGACAGATAAGTGCGAGTTTTGGTTGGAGGAGGTAAAATTTCTTGGACATGTAATCACCAAGGAAGGAATTTCGGTAGACCATGCAAAAGTTGAGACCGTACTTCAATGGGAGCGACCGAGATCAATCACTGAGATAAGAAGTTTCATTGGTCTAGCTAGATATTATAGAAGATTTATAGAAGGATTCTCATGTATAACTTTGCCACTCACTCGATTGACGCGGAAAGGACAACCATTTGTGTGGACTGCCAACTGTGAATCAAGTTTTCAAGAATTAAAGAATCAACTCACCTTTTCCCCTATTCTTATTCTGCCTACTCCGGAGAAAGATTTCGAATTATAGTGTGATGTATCAAAACAAGGTTTAGGTTGCATACTGATATAACAAGGACGAGTGGTAGCTTATGCTTCAAGGCAACTGTGACCACATGAGGAGAATTATCCCACACACGACTCAGAATTGGTTGCAATAGTCTTTGTCTTAAAGATTTTGAGACATTTTCTATATGGTGCAAGGTTTACGATCTTTAGTGATCATAAAAGTTTGAAATATCTTTTTGATAAGAAAGAATTGAACATGAGGCAGCGAAGTTGGTTGAAATTTTTGAAAGATTACGATTTTCAAATTTTATACCACTTAGGAAAGGTTAATATGGTAGCCGACGCTATACAAATCACTTCACGTCACCACGATGATGATCAAGGAGATGGAACTTATCGAACAATTTCGAGATCTTCACCTAGCAACAACATTTCAACCAATTGGTATCATAATTGGGAGATTGACTATTACCAATGATTTCTTGAGAGTGATTCAAGAGGAAGAATCCAAGGATCAAGATCAATTCAACTCATCCCACAAAGAAGAAGATTTTCAAACTAAAATCAACGGGATCATTCGATTTAGAGGTAGAATTTGTGTTCCGAAAAATGAAGAATTGCGCAGGACGATTCTTGAGGAAGCTTACAAAAGAAAATTAAGCATTCACCTAGGTGACTAAGATGTATCAAGATCTGAAGAAACTTTTCTGGTGGCTTGGAATGAAGAAAGAAATAGCTAAGTACGTATCAACCTGTCTCATATATTAAAAGGTGAAGATTGAACATCAAAAACCATATGGAGAATTACAACCATTGAAAATTCCTGAATGGAAATGGGATAGTATATCCATGGACTTCATGACTGGATTACCTTGCACACTTCAAAAACATGATGCAATATGGGTAATTGTGGATAGACTTACAAAATCTACCCATTTTCTAGCCATCAACATCAAAAGTTCATTGGAAAAATTGGCAGAGACATATGTTAAGGAAATAGTTCATCTGCATGGAGTACCTTCCTTTATCGTGTCTGATAGAGATCCAAGATTTACCTCGCGATTCTAGGGTAGCTTACATCAAGCCTTGGGATCTCAACTTCGACTTAGTTCTGCATATCATCCTCAGACAGATGGACAGACAAAAGGAACAATCCAGACTCTAGAAGATTTGTTGGGAGCTTGTGTGATGGAATATAAAGGGAATTGGGATCAATTCTTACCATTAGTAGAATTCACCTATAACAATAGCTTTCACTCAAGTATAGGAATGGCTCCATATGAACCTCTGTACGGAAAAAGATGTAGGACACCATTGTGTTGGTATAAGATAGGAGAAAATTTAATACTAGGAACTAAGATGATACAAAAAATGACGGAGTAAATTAAGATGATTCGGGAAAAGATGAATGTATCACAAGACACACAGAAAAGTTATTTTGATAAGCGACGAAAACCTCTTGAATTTTAAGAAGGTGATCGTGTAATTTTGAGAGTTACACCACTAACTGGGGTCGGTAGAGCAATAAAATCTCGAAAACTTAGTCCTAAGTATATTGGTTCATACCAAATTTTAAAGAGAATTAGTACAGTAGCCTACCAAATAGCCTTACCCCCTTTTTCTGTCATGATGTTTTCCATGTGTCCAAACTTAGAAAATATATCTCTGATCCTTCACACATCATAGAAACTGATACTATACAGTTAAAAGAGAATCTCACTTACAAAGCACTATCTATGCGGATCCTTGAAGAAGATACTAAACAACTGCGGGGAAAAGCATTGAAGCTAGTGAAAGTTATGTGGAATAAAGAAGGAGATACAACTTGGGAGATTGAAGAAGATATGAGAGAATCATATCCATACTTATTCCACTAAAAGAATTTCGAGGACAAAATTTTCTTTTTTGGGGAAAAAATGTAATATTTAAAAAAAAAGCCAAGCAGTAAGTTGTGCGGCAACCGCTTGCCGACTACACCGCTTGTCACCCACACAAGCACACACCAATACATTATATATATATATATATATATATATATATATATATATATATATATATATATATATATATATATATATATATATAGGGGTGAGGGATTAGAGAATTGCACGAGCACATCACACACAATTCACACGTGGATTCATAGAAAAATATTTTAAAATAGAACCCTAATAATAGATTTAAGTTATATACATATAATCCCACATAGTAAATATAAAAGGGTATCCAATTAATAAGTTTAATGGAAAAAGGGAACTATCTAGTATTTTATAAAAACTTTTAAAATTTAATATCCTATTATAAGTGATATTTTCTTTTCAATATATATTTTTATGATATTTATAAAAATATAGTTAGTATTTAATAAGCTATATATATATATAACTAAATCATTATGTTTAAACTTTAGTATACGGAGATAAAATATATCATTATTGGAAAAGATTATATTAGTAGTTAACTTTCATAAAAATTATTGGTCTAAGTTTTGAGAGATAGGTATTGGAAGTTGAGGAATTCGGTTTAAGCTAATAGAAAATACATAAATAGACGTAGATTATATATATATACGTCTAGAGTTGAACAATGAATGATTAAGGACGATGAGGTCCTAACCCTTGAAAAGAAGGCAATGCCTTCAATTGTGATAGAGATAGGAATTAGAATAATTAGCTGTCATGCATCATTTGCATAAAAGAGGTTTGTAAATTTAAAATGGAGAATAATCTACGACCTTTCTGTGAAAGGGGGCTGAGAAATCTAAGGGTCGGTTCACATGGAAGTAGACCGAAGTTCATGATAGCAGGAACTTTCAAGCCTAGGGGTACATGAGCTGAGTTTGAGTCTCCCAATGATCTGGGGTTGCTCCTTGTAGCCGGGACTGCTCTGCTCAGACTTATCCGCCTCGACAAGACACTAACGATTGTCATTACTGGTCGAGCAATTTTGAAATGTTGTGGAATGCGGAGGATAATGATTTTAGTGTTGTTAAAGGCATACTATGTAGAGATTGGATCCTGATATCCCTATTATTTTGATAAAAGTTGTGAAGATATTTGGGCTCACATGCATGTGCATACTGTAAGGATGACCAACTTTAAAATAGGAAATATTATTATGGTATAAGACGCAATAATCTCAACTTATTCTAGAGTATGTCATCGTAGAAACCTATGAAGTATAGAATAGAATAATTTCATTCATACATTGTATAGGATGATTGTTGTTGATAATATGTTGAGAAGGACAAAGAACTTATTCGTTCTTTATGTTAAAATGTAAATGTACTACTCCTTTTCTTTGCTCTTACTTGAATGACATGTCTCACTCACTTCTATTATGTTCTATATGTATAACTACGACTACTTAGTAAGTCGACAATAAGGATCACCCTCATTCCGACATTGAGGTGATCATCGACGTGGAGAATAGACAAGAAATCCTGACTCTATGATCAAGGGCGACGACTATAATGCCGGATCCTTCTAGATTTTAGTTTAGATAGAAAATATATAATGTTGTACGTATCTATTTTATCAGCCAGTCATAATACCCTCGACTACTTATATTTTGGAATGGTGAAACTGATATAATGTGAATGAGGATGTACATATATATGTACTTATCATGAGTTTGTTTATTCAAATATATGTATGATTGGAATATCAGGTGCATCATGAATGCACGACTATTCTGTACTAGTACATGTACGTAATAAATGATGTGTAGGTAATGTGAAAAAAATATAGGTAATCTTGGGGTTGTGACAGTGTTTGTTATTGAATCATTAATAATGATGATCACACATTTTATAATAATCATGATCATATGTGCATTATGGTCATGACTCTAAATATATACTTTCTCATAAAGGTCATCAAATTTTCATGCTATATTTTTGTATCATTTAATCGTATTTGAAAATATGTAAATAGGATAGCTATGGTAATGTTATAATTATAGGAATTATATCTATGAAATTATGTTAATTAAGCAACTGAATATTCTTGTGATTAATTTCTTATCAATGGCTCATGATATAAATATATGTTTTGTTATGTGGTTTTGAAATATAAAGATTCATTCGTATGTTTTTTCATTTTCTTCTCTCAACATAATATTGAGAGCCTAACGAGAAGGAAAATTTAATTTGTTTGTTCTAATGACCCACTACTCACCAATGTAAAGTTTTTTTTTTTTAGAAATCATTTGTGTATGTTTTTGGCTTTTAACCTTTTCTCTAGTTGTTTTATTTTCCAACTGTCATGGTTCATTGTTAATGTTGACTGTTTTGATAAGTTTCCTGTCAAGGAACCAATGGATCTAGACCTTCATCACTTTTGTGTCCCAATCCTTGTGACCTTATCCAAATTAGAGCTCTTACATGTCTTCGCATCATCATGCATCTTTTTTGGTTTGATGCAATTTCTGTCAATGTGGCGATGTGTGTAGTCATTGTTTTGGCTAATGATTACATCATTGGAGTCACCTTATTCTTCTCATTCCAAGTTTGTGGCATTTTTGCTCATTTAATGCTTCACAGATAGTAATTTGAAGTTTTTGCTACTATTCCTTACATTTTCCTTCTCTTCTTTAGACCTATAACTAGATGGGAGAATGAGTTAAGACACAAGAGCCTACAACTTGTCTTTTTTAAAACTTGGTTGGATCTGTCCTATTTTAATAAATAAATAAACTCAAACTTATTAAAAAATATTATTAAATAAACAAGTCAAACTTATACTTATAAAAATTTCATTTAGCCTATTTAAAGGTTTAGTTAATTATATAATTTTATTATAATTTTACAATTTATTTTAATTTATATTATAATATGTAATATATAAGATATATGATATAAAATAATATACACAAAATATTATATAAATATATTATATTTATTTTAATATATTAAATTTGTAAAGTTTTTTAATCATTTATATTGTGAACACTGAATTATGTCCGAGGATAAATTTAAAACCCAAAATAAATTATTTTGTTTTTTGAGTCTAAAATAAAAAAAAATAACAAAAAAAAGAAAAATAGAAAAAGGAAAGAAAATTAAATTTTTTAGTTAAGAATTTAATTAGAAAGTTAGTTGGATTAGTTAATTATGGTTAAGAATTAGTTAGAAAAAAAAAGAAAAAAAGAAAAAAAAGAAAAAAGAAAAAAGAAAATGAAAAAAAATAATTTTTTAGTTAAGAATTTAGTTAGAAAGTTAGTTGGATTAGTTAATGATGGTTAAGAATTAGTTATAAAAAAAAGAAAAAATAAAAAAAAGAAAAAATAAAAAAAAGAAAATGAAAGAATAATAAAAATAAAGAAAATAATAAAAAGAAAACAAAAAAGAGAAAAATCAGAAAACAAAAGGCGAAAGCTTCTTCACTTCTAAAAATTTTTTTCCTTCTTTTTTTTTTTAAATTTTATCTATAAATAGGGACTTTCATTTAGTTCAAAGGGATTCTTCATTTATAAGAAAAATTTCATAATTTCTAAGGACGGAGAGAAAGGAGCACTTTGGGGGTCATTGAAAGGAGGCTTTTAGATTTTTTCTAAGAGGAGCACCGAAGAGACTTTTGAATTCTACATCCAATTGAGCACCTTCTTGACCTCCATGGAACCAGTTATTCATCACCTTCCAAGATGCTATCAGGTGGCATTCAAGAACATCAATGGAGGTTAGATATTGCTTCTATTTCGTTTAATTTTCTTGCGTCTTCTTGGATTTTTGAGTTCATCTTCGTCTCTGTTTTCATTTTCATTTTTGATCGGTCAAATGATCTCCGATTCAGTGATTTTTGTTACGTTCTCTTCGTCTTTCTTTCTAGTTTTTGAAATGATATTATTTGTCTAATTTGGATATGAAATGAAGTCTCTAGGACCTGATTACTGAAGGATGTTCGTCCTGATGTGCAAATGAACCTAGCTTATTTGATTTGTGCATACCTTGCTCATTTCTGGTATGATTTTTGTCAAATTTGTTTTGTTTGATTCCTATGGTCTATATCTTTTAACTTTTTGGTTTTAATTTTTTAGATCTACCAAAAAATATTTTCGAAAAATTCTGAGATTTGAATTCAAATTTTGGTGCCAAAAACCCGGTGTTCTTGAAGTTCATTTTCGTCTCTGTTTTTCGTTTTTGTTTTTGATCAATCAAATAATCTCCGATTTCAGTGATTTTTATTTCTTTATCTTCCTCTTGCTCTCTAGTTTCAGGAATGATATTATTTGTCTATTTTGGATCTAAAATGAAATTTCTATCACCTGATTACTGAAGTATGTTCATCTTGATGTCTAAATGAACCTAGCTCATTTGATTTTTTCATACTTTGCTCATTTCTGGCCTGATTTTTGTCAAATTTGTTTTGTTTGATTCCTATGATCTATATATTTCAATTTTTTGGTTTTCATTTTTCAAGATCTACCAAAAAATATTTTCTAAAAATTATGAGATTTGAATTCAAATTTTGGCGTCAAAAACTCGATGTTCTTGAAGTTTATTTTTGTCTCTGTTTTTGTTTTTGTTTTTAATCAATCAAATGATCTCAGATTTCAGTGATTTTTATTTCTTTATCTTTCTATTTCTCTCTAGTTTCAGGAATGATATTATTTGTCTAATTTTGATCTAAAATGAAATTTATATCACCTGATTACTGAAGTATGTTCATCTCGATGTGTGAATGAACCTAGCTCATTTGATTTGGGCATAACTTGCTCGTTTCTTGTTAGATTTGTGTCAAACTTGTTTTGTTTGATTACTATGATCCATATATTTCAATTGGTTTATTTTAATTTTTAGATATACCAAAAAATATTTTCTAAAAATTCTGAGAATTGAATTCAAATTTTGGTGTTAAAATCTCTTGTGTTCTTGAAGTTCCTGTATAGATCTTGTCCTTTTAAACTTGTTTAGGTATTAGTTTCCATGTGTGGATCCTTCTATATGTATTTATTTCTGATTTGTTAATATTTATATGTCCTCCTTTCTAAATCAAATCTTCAAAAACTCCATTTTTCTAAACAACAACTTTCAAAGCTTTAAAAGATCTGAGATCTCACGCAATGAACTCCGAAGTTGAAAGTGCAGCATACCCTGTCTTTCGACGTTTGGAGAATCATATGAATCGTCGTTCAACCTTCGCTTGCCTCGATTCTGTGCATGTGGATTGAGGATCTTTTTCTTAATCTCCTTTCAAAATTACTCATTTTCTTACAAAATAATTTCCAAAATGCCTAAAAGACCTTGGTTCTCACGCAATGAGCTCTAGGTGCAAACTGGTAGCATATCCTACTGTTTGACATTTAGAGAGTCATATGAGTCTAAGTGCAACCTTCATTTGTCTTAGACTCTGTGCATATGTGGAACTGAGAAGATTTTTGAAAACTAAAATTATCCAAAACTCTTCTAAAACTTCTTCAAAAACCTTGGTTCTCACACAATGAGCTCTAAGTGCAAACTGGTAGCATACCCTACTGTTTGACATTTAGAGAGTCATATGAGTCTAAGTGCAACCTTCGTTTGTCTTAGACTCTGTGCATATGTGGAACTGAGAGGATGTTTAAAGGCTAAAATCGTCTAAAACTCTTATAAAAACTTCTTCCAAAACCTTGGTTCTCACGCAATGAACTCTAGGTACGAACTGGTAGCATACCCTACTGTTTGACATCTAGAGAGTCATATGAGCCTAAGTGCAACCCTCGTTTTCCTTAGACTCTGTGCACATGTGGAACTGAGAGCATATCTAAAAACAAAATCGCTCAAAGCTCTTCTAAAAGTTCTCTAAAACCTTGGTTCTCGCGCAATGAACTCTAAGTGCGAACTGGTAGCATACCCTGTTGTTTGACATTTAGAGAGTCATATGAGTCTAAGTGTAACCCTCGTTGTCTTAGACTCTGTGCATATGTGGAACTGAGAGCATATTTGGAAACCAAATAGCTCAAAATTCTTCTAAAAACTCTTCCAAACACCAGAACTACGTAAGCCTTGAATTTCTCATTGCACCGGGGAATACGTAGGAGCAGGATCAAGTCCTGTCAGGCTATTTTCATACAAACCTATTTATTTTATTATATTTAAGGGATCAAACAAATTGCAAAGAAAATCACACACTCAGTTTAAGGGTACCGTTCTTCGGAATGGACAAATAGGGTGCCTAACACCTTCCCTATTTGTAACCGACTCCCGAACCTAGAATTTTATCCTCAAGTTAGGGTTTTTCTAAATGTTTTCCCTTAAAATAAAATTTGGTGGCGGCTCCACATACAATTAAATTCTATTTTTAAATTTATAGCGAGTTCGTCGTCTCGTCGGAATTACGGTTGCGACATATATATATAATTTTGAAACATATTTATTGATTTTTTTATATTATATCCTTTTAAACCAGCTCGTAAATCTGATAAGCCTTAAACAAGCCATACTTTGATAATTAAAAAAAAGCATATAACAAATAACAGATTTCTACTCCAACCTCTAGAATTTTAAACAAACTAGACTTTAACATTGAAAGTCTATCCTGACCTGACCTATTTTCATCGATACCCACGATGAGTTATGATCCTTATTAATGTTCTATGATCTTTACTGATTTCCTTAGTTGGTATAAGAATTATTAAACCTTTAGTTTCATTGTTTTTGTTGTGTATATTGGAAATTATTTTGTTGGTCTCTTTCATTCTTTGTTTCTTGGCTCATAGGTCCTTGGTTATGGCATCGCTAATCACATTACTAATTATAAGTTTGTTTTCTCTTCTCTCTTACCTTTAGTTACTTACCTTCTATTATTATGATCGGTAGATCTCAAACATAGTCTCAAGATCTTAACATTATTTATCCACTTCCATCACTATCAATTGATAATGTCTTATATGCTTATAGGTGGATTAAGACTAATAAAAATATTAGGTCATTTAAAAGTGATTTTTTTTATCCTAAATCGTTGAAGTTGTTGGTTAAATAGGTTGGACTCACAAGTTAACATGCCAACCCGCAGACTAATTTTTATTATAACAAATATAATTTATCTTTTGTACATTTTTATTATTATTTTTATTTTTATCAATATATATTTTAATTTTCAAATATGCTAAAAGTTAAATGGGTTAAATGAACTTGTCCATTTTCAAATATATGCTAAGAATTTTGTTAGCTCATTTACAGCATAACGTAATTGGTTTAACTTATTCAATGGTGGGCCAATGCAGGTTAGGCTTACATGGGTTAGATTAGGCCACATAACAACATATAAACACAAATCTTCTTTTAATCTTTTTTGCATAAATTATCTTGCTCATTCTCTTGATTGTGTGATATCTTTCGCTAAGAAATGTTTTCCTACAAGACCAAAGTTTGAGGTAAACGATGGACACTAGATTTGAGCTAGATGGATTATATCACCTTTGTTCCTATGCTTATGCTAATTTAGTGATGGATTCTCCTCTACTTCTTTATGATCAGTTAGGTCATCCCAGTCTTTGTGTGGTGATAATGCTTGAAAATATTTCTTAATCTTTTCAATCTTTTATGAATTCCAATGACACTCTTCATCAAACATCTTGTGCGTATACCACTTAATAAAATAGATAGTTAAACGAAAAAAAATTAACCTTTAATTCAAATTACCAATACTATTCTTCGTCATGGTAATGTTTTTCATTAGTTTTGGGATGATGTACTTTTAACCTATTATATTATTAATCAATGCCCTTTTTTTATTCTTGAAAACTAGGTACCCTATTCTATCTTATTTCCTAAGCAGTCTTTACACCCTTTACCTTATTGTGTCTTTAGATCCATATGTTTTATTCATAATCTTAGTCCAAGGGTTGAAAAGTTTTTTGCTTGTACCCATAAATATGTCTTCCTTGGTTACAATCAATCTCAAAAAGGTTATAAGTGTTACTTTCTAACTATTAAGCACTACCTTATCTTAATTGACATTACTTTCTTTGAGTTTATGCGATTCTTTAGGTCTTCTCCTACAACTTCTAATTTTGTGTCTACCATGCATCTTTTACTTATTCTTATTGTTTTTCAACCACCAGAGACACCACCTCCTTCAAATTTCCCTCCTCTAGATGATCATCCTCTACATGCTTTACAAGTGTATTACTATATTCTTTTCATTACATGTTTCCATTATATTTATCTTCTATTTTGTTTCTAAGCATCCAAGAAAAGATTTTTCATATCCTGGTTAGTGTCAAGCAATGATTAACAAGATGTGTGCTTTGGAGTAATAGCACTTAGGACCTTGTTCCTTTTCTTTTATGGAAATCAGTGGTCGAATGCAAGTTGGCTATGATGGTGCGGTTGATCGCCTCAAGACTCATTTGGTAGCTAAAGGTTATGATTAGATCATTGACTTGGATTTGGTGACATTATCTCTCCCATGGCTAAAATGGATTTTATTTCTTTCTTATTCTTTATGATTATAATATGTCACTAACCTCTTTATCATCTTAACATCAAGAATGTTTTGCTCCATAATATTACTAAAAAAATCTATATGGAGAAACCTTCTTTTTATTATTCCAGAGAATTTAAAGATTAGTTTATCATATTCAAAAATCCCTATATAGCTTAAGTAGTCTCCTAGGACATGGTTTGGTAGATTCAACATCATAGTCCAACAATTAGAGATGACTTAGAGTGAAGTTGATCATTCAATCTTTTCTAGTCATTTAGCCATAGGATACATTTGTTTAAATGTTTATGTTGATGGCACTGTTATTACTAGCAATAATTACTAATGCATTACACATCTATGTCACCATTTTTAGACGAAAGACCTTGGCAAACTTTGATACTCCTTGAAAATAAAGGTGATGCAATTTAAGAATGGTATTATAATTTTCTAATGAAATTATGCATTAAATATCTTATAGGAAACATGTTTGATAGGTGTTAAACATATAATGCCCAGATGGATTCTAATTCCAAACTTCTGTCAAGTTAGATGAAGCCTTTTTTTATCTAGGAAAGTTAGGAGATTGGTTGAAAAATTGAAGAATCTCAGTGTCACTTGTTTAAACATCTTTTATGCAATCAACGTGGTAAGCTAATTCCTTAATTCGCATTGTGAAGTACATTAGGATGCATTGATTCGTATTTTAAAATATACTAAATTAGCACTATGAAAAGGACTTGTGTACGAGGACAAAGGTCCGACTCAAATTGTATCAACATGTCAACAAATAAAAAACGTCTTGGTATATTGGAAACCTCTGTAGGAGAAATACATGAGTTTATTGACAAGATCATCAAGAGGATGCACACTAAATTAAAGGGTAGTTATCATTCATCATCATCAACATGAACAACAGTGAAAATTCAGATTCTGACTCATCAGTCAAGAACAACTAGACAAATTAGAGTAGAAAAGGAAAGAAGAAACTACCCAAGAATCCGATCCAAATGGAATTTCCAAAGTTTCTCGGAGATGACCCTCAAGTTTGGCTAGATTAAGCACAACAATATTTCGTTGCCTAAGACATCCATGACTCAAAAAGTGTTTCTAACCTCATTTTACCTTGACAATGAAGCAAACATATGGTGGTGCTAGTTAAAGGAAAGATCACATGGAAGATGTTTGTGAAAGAGTTATTGTTGCACTTTGGGACAACCAAGTATGAAAATAAAAATAAGATAATTAGTAAATCACATTAAACAAATGAGAAGATCTTTTATCACTTGCTTAAATAAAGAGTCATCAACAACACAATTGATATCAACTTACACCTTGAGAATAAAGTGTACCTTCAAGAAGGAAGGAATGATAGAATTGTAAGACATAGTGATAAAGTTCCTAATGCCAACTTATAGATAAGGTATACCTTTAAAGGAATAAGAATGATAGGACTGTAAGACATAATTTCAGAATTTCCAATATCAACTTACACCTTGAGAACAAATCCATGATACATGTGATGCATAACATATATCAATGATCATTTAAAGAGACCGTGTGACATGAAAATATTAACTAATTTCTTAGAATTGATAAACTTTTAAATAGTTATCTTTATTTATTGGTTTTATCTTTTAGGTAGTTACGTATTTCTTATCTATTAATTTTATATTTTATCATTTAGGTTAGTTACATATTTTTATATTTTTTCAACTAAGTTAGTTATGCATTTTTATATTTTATCAACTAAATTAGTTACGCATTTTATTTGTTAATTTTATCTTTTATCAATTAGGTTAACAATTAAAAAATAAAAATAATATTATCTAAGAAGATTTAATATATCATATGTAATATTGGATAATATTTATTTAATCTATTACATATTTTTTATAAGAATTATCTTAATATCAAAAAATTAGATAAAAATGATATTATTATTCTAATAAAATTATTCCTTTATTAAATTAAAAAAAATTATTTTTTAAATAAATCACAAATTATCATAGAAATAGAAATAGAAGATTTCCATTTCTTACTATTTAAATATTTCAATTATAGTTTTATTTTATATTCTAGATAAACTTCAAACTCAACATTCTATTCTAAAGTTAAAGAATAAATGTAAATAATACAAACATTCCACTATTAATGGTGGATATTTTATATAATAGAATGAAGCGAAAAATGTAATAACTAACTAAGCCTTCAATTACTTATATTAAGATTTTTTTTAAAAAATAAAGTTGGCAACTGCAAAAGATGAAAAAATTTAATAATATTTAAAATTCTTTATTATATAGAAAAAAATTACTTAAAAACTAATTTATATGAAATTTATATATATAAATATAATATTTAACAATAATAATAAATATTTATTATTTTTAATTTTTTTATTTACAAATTTTATTCAAACTTAAAAATATGTATACAATTTAAAATATTTTACTAGTTACTTCAAAAGATTTAAAATTATTTTCAATACTCATTTAATAAAAACATATTAAAAGTCACAAAAAATATATGTGAATCATGTTAAGAGTTTTTTTATTTCTATTTTTATAATAAGTTTTTTATATAAATTCATGTACCAAAAATAAAAATATATAAAATATAATGAATAATATAATAAAATAAAAATATTATTTAACATATATAAAAAATATATATTAAAAAATTAATTAATAATAATTTTTATTAAAAGTTGTAACATTTATAACCTATTTAAAGGTTAGGATAAAAAAAAATAGATCAAAATATCTTATTATGTAATATTATATTTTTTATATTTATAAAATTAATAAGATATTATAACTTTTTACATTTTATCCTACATTCTTGTCATTTTGCGTTAGAATTTTTTTTAATCTATAATAAATTTTTATTTTCATTATTATCATTTATATTATACATCTTTAATGTTTTTTAAAGATATTTTATTTATTTATAAACTATTTTACTAAAAATATTATATGAAATTTTTCAATGAAAAATATAAAACTATTTTACTTATTTTATAAAATATAATTGTAAAATTTATTTTTAATTATAATTTTTATAAAAATTAAATTTTAAAAAAATATTATATTTTAATATTAACTTTTAATATATATATATATATATATATATATACTTCTATTGAAAAATCATAAAATTAAATTAAAAAACATTTTTAAATTGATTTTAATTTTGA
Source organism: Canavalia gladiata (assembly GCA_037954105.1). Classification (NCBI taxonomy): domain Eukaryota; kingdom Viridiplantae; phylum Streptophyta; class Magnoliopsida; order Fabales; family Fabaceae; genus Canavalia; species Canavalia gladiata. Next base: position 1,582,397 of record CM075663.1, on the reverse strand, counting down.
TGAAAAGGATTTTTTTATTTAAATACAATTTATATTTAATCATGTCATTATTTATCTATATCAAATATTAATAAGATAATATTGTATTTCTTATTTATTAAATATACATCAAATATATGATAAGCCAAGATAAAATAGAAGTTTATCTTATTTTTATTTATAAAAAATATGAACAAACATAATTATAATAAATTTATCTATTTATATCGCAATTTTTGTTAATAATAAATTATCATAAAAAATTGTAATTAATAATATAAAAAATATAATTAACTATTTAATTAATTATTTTTTACACACGTAATTAGTTATCATATTACATAATTGAATATGTGTTTTTATTAATTAATTATAATTTTATTTTAAATAATTACAAACGTAATAAAATTAATCACTATTTTATATATTATTAATCATAATTTTTTTATGATAATCAATTATTAATTTTATTAATAAAATTTTTTAAAATATAAATAAATAAATTTACTATTTGTATGTTTGAGTATCAAACCATTTTATCATATTCTATTTTTATCTATTTTTTATATTTTATTTTATTTTAATATATTCTATCTACTATACGGATTTTTAATATTATTTATTTATTATATTTTATGTTTTTTAATTAAAATTTATTATATATATATATTATTACTGATTTTATTTAATATTTTTTAAAATGACTGGCAATATTATTTTAATTCTAAATATAAAATTATAATGTAATTTTTTAGCGTATTGATTATTATGTTTCTTTTAATATCCTATTTTATCGTAAGATTTATATTAATGGACATTACCAATTCAAACATTTATTATTATATATAATTTTGAAATAAAACTTAAATTTATAATATATTAATTTTTATTTATTTGGTAAATTTTTTATTTATTTTTTATAAAAATAAAAAAACCCTTTAACTACATATTATAAAATTAAGTAAAAAGTATATCATATAAATTATTATATAAATATATAATATAAATAATATATTTTTAAATAATTTAAACATACTTTTAGTATTTCAAAATTTTTATCTTTAATCCTTATTTTTTAAATGTTTAATTTTTAAAAATAGAATATTTTTATTTTCTATCATTAACATATAAACATTGATAATGTTATAGATCATATGTTAATTATTTTAAAAACTAAAAAGTAATCTCTTATAAAATGAGATATAAAACTAAACATTTAAAAATAACGACTACTATATATCTACGCACATAATATTGTATCTACGATGCATTCTTCTTTTTTTAAGCTAGGCCTAGGAACCGTTAATTTAAGATATGTTGGAATCAAGAAACTATTTCTATTAGTATATCACCCTAATAAAAAAGAAGATTTGAAATTACTTAAAAGTATATTTAATTTCTTTTAAATTTAATAACTGATAATCTTAATCATGTCATGCCTCCGCATAGAGAGAGAGAAAAAAAAAAAAGTTGTGACAAAACCGTGCACACATCCTTGGCCGCAAATTTCCCATCATGGAATTTCAACGGTCCCAAATCCGGAATCAGTCAGCAGCAATCACCTTCCACAACCTTCAATTCACATTCCATGTCACTCATGGGACCTGCAAATCCTCAAAACTAACCGGACCCACCATCCGCGCGTGTCCACCACGTGCGTTCCCAAATCCTATATTCAACAAAAGCACAGGCGTCACTGCCAAACCTGGAACCCTCTTCATCCCTCTCAGACAAACAAAATATTCTTTTTCATTAGTTTTAATTTAATAGAAAAAGCCACACATCTCAGTAATGCTATATATTTCAGTCATAACTAAATTTTTTAAAAATTAAAAATTAAATATAACTGAATATAATTACGGCTCTGATTTAATTTAACTTTTTTTTTTTTTCAAATCCCTCCAATACACTCTTCTAGATCCCTCTTCCGTTACCTCTTCTCCTCCATCGCTATATATTCTTTCTTTAACCCATGGCTACACTCTATCTATCTCCTTCCACTTTAGTCAAATACCTTCTTTTTCTTCTCATTCATTTATTCAAAATTGCATTACCAAAATAAATAAAAAAGAAAAAGAAAAACAATGATTTGCATTGAAACAATTTCTTCCCAGAACGCGTTCGTGTGGAACGTGCCAAAATTCCAGAAAGCGCGCAAAACGGCGAAGTTTGGACCTATAATTTGTTATCAGAGCCAGAATCAGAACAATGCCATCAATAACAAAGCCACATTCATGGTGAACAATGTGGCGAAGCAGATTGTGATTAGGGAGAGGAAGACGCAGAGAATGCACGAGAAAGAGAGAGGTCCTCCTCCTCACGTTCTTGGAAACAATCGAGAAATAATGTTGCTGTGTGGATTAGGTTATTGGATTCAAGGTTTCAGGTGTTTTCCATGGCTTGCGCTTAACTTCCACATGGCTAGGAACCTGAACTTGCATCCTTCGACATTGCAACTTGTGCAGAACTCTGCTAACGTCCCAATGGTGGCTAAGCCACTCTATGGAATACTTTCAGATGTTATATATATTGGTGGCGCTCGTAGAATCCCTTATATTGTTATTGGAGGTATGCTGAATGAATCAACATCTTTTGGTTTAGCTTTTACATGTTCTTTAGTTCAAAAACCAGAGGTAAAAGGTGATATTTTATTATTTTAATAGAGGGGAGAGATACTTTGTTTTATTTGCTGGTGCAGAGAAAGAAAAGATAAACCAACTTACTTTTATTATTTGGTCCTACTAATTAGTATTGTGAAACACTGGTTAAAGAATTAATAAATAGAAATTTTTTATTGAAAAACACTTTAAAGATGCATCGGAAATCATGAGAGAATATGGAATTGCACTTTCGATATGATTCTTTAATCAATGTCCTTAGCGTTTTTCTTATGTATTTAAGATGATCAAGTTAAGTTTTTATGGACAAAGAATTACTGTACTGTATGTAATTTCTGTGTTCATTATTATGTTTTATCGGTTTACAATTGTGTGCTATCAGAGGCAAGGTTCTGATGAGAGTTCATAAGTGCAAAGACTAGAATTAGAAACTGTAAACATTATCTCTAATGTGCTGATAAGGTCATAGGAATTTAAAATTCAATCGGAAAATATATGGAATAAGATAGCCCAAGCAAAGACTATGAATGCTGAGAGTTAAGGAGTAAAGACAACTTCATCCGTCTAGCTCATGAATTTTGTGCATTCAAGAGCGAAATCTACTATTTTCTATTCTTTTTTACATTAAGCAAGATCCTAATCCTCAATGTATATGCGGCTCAATTCAGGCTTACAATTTCTTTGGTTTGGACCAGTTTGATCTGATGTTAAGGCCTTTTTGTTTTGTCTTTATGTCTTTATAGGTTATCCTTTTCCTTTATGTTAAGGTTAGATATCTCTTTGTATATGTTACCTTATGTTCAACTTGTCTCTGTTTTACTTGTATCTATAAATTGTATACAGAAACAAATGAAAGAACAATTTCCTTACAATACAAAATTTAATTTGGTTGAGTGTAAAATAATATCACTGATAGAGAAATTACTAGTATGTAATGGTCAGAAAGGCATTAAGAAAAAACAAGGTCAAACCCCTCTAATTGACTTAATACACACACTCTCACATTATCATGTGTTTAAATCGAAGTTATATTATTTTTGTTGTAGTGGAGCAACTTATGCCTCATAAGAGTTTGGCAAATGCAACTGTACCTTCCAAAATTACCAACATCATTTCTTGTGTATGCATAAGAAGTGGATTGAGAATTTTTAAGAAAGTCATGTGCATATTAATATCAAAAGATTTGAAAACAAGATATGTGCAAGAATAGAATGTAAAGATGTATGCCACACTATGGTGTACATTTGGAATGCCACTCCTGTACATCCAAGGAGGTTTCTTTAGCACAGCAGCAGATTTAGGATAAGATTAAGCTTGTCTTCTATTTGGTGTAAAGCCCGTGGTCTGTTTAAGGGGGTTTTCCTAATAGACATGTTGAGGGATTGGATAGCTTTTATACATTGATGTTTCTTTTATTCTTTGTTGTTTATGTTATCCTTTTTTATTAACAGAGATAGCTTATCCTGCAATTTTTTTATTACTATCTTTTCTTCTTAATCGATTTGGTTCATTCTTCAGTGTTTTTGCAGGTCCTTTCTTGGAATCTTCTGGCAGTAGTCCCTAGTGCATGTGAAGTGCTTCCCAACTTAATTGCATCTGTGCTTCTCAGTAATTTGGGAGCATCCATTACAGAAGTAGCACAGGATGCTCTTGTAGCAGAATATGGCAAGAAACACAAAATTGGTGGACTACAGTCATATGCATTCATGGCATTAGCTGCTGGTGGAATCTTAGGCAACTTGATTGGAGGTTATTTCTTACAGAAAATGCCTCCCAGAACCATGTTTGTCATATTTTCATCTTTGCTGTCTCTTCAACTAGCAATTTCTTTATCAACAAGAGAGGAGTCTTCAGGCATACCACAAATTTCTGGTCAAAATCTTGCTAGCAAATCCACCACAGAAAATATCAGAAAACAGGTCTCTGATCTTGTCACAGCCATCAGTGACAAAAGCATTTCCAAACCCCTTATATGGATTGTTGCATCAATTGCAGTGGTCCCAATGCTTTCAGGCTCTATATTTTGTTATCAGACCCAGTGTCTGAATCTTGATCCTACTGTAATTGGTTTGTCTCGAGTGATTGGCCAGTTGGTGCTTCTTTCAGGAACCTTGCTTTATAATCGTTATTGGATAAAATTTCCAATGAGAAAGCTAATAGGCATGGTGCAGATTCTTTATGCTTCATCTTTACTTCTTGATCTTGTTTTGGTAAAACAGATAAATCTGAAATTGGGAATTTCCAACGAGAAATTTGCTCTTTGCTTTTCTGGTTTGGCAGAAATTGTGGCTCAGTTTAAGCTCCTTCCTTTCTCAGTTTTCTTTGTAAAGTTATGTCCAAAGGGCTGTGAAGGGTCTGTTACCGCTTTCCTTGCATCGGCTTTGTGTCTATCATCAATAGCTAGTGCCTTTTTGGGTATTGGATTGGCCTCTTTGCTTGGTATTACTTCCGGTGATTACTCGGGCTTGACCACAGGAATTCTTATGCAGTTCCTTGCAGCTTTAGTACCATTAAGATGGATTCATTCTTTACCTATGTCTCAACCTGTTGAGAAGCAAAGGAAAAGAAGAATGAGCAGAAGAGCGCGTAGAAACAGAAGAGTTGGAAAAGTTGTGCTTGGTTCTGTTAACATCTACCGGCGTGAGAGAGAGTGAGAGTCACAGAGGTGAAAACAATCAACTCTTACCTCTGCAGCTTCAATGGTAATGCAAGGATGAATGGTACTTGAGATATGTGATTTCATATTCATTCTCCTGAACATGATTCTTTGTCATGAATGAATCCATTTCTTGTACAAAGCTGGGATTTTTGTTCCATGATGAATTCTTAGCTTGGGACCAACACCTTGTCATAGGTGGTTTTTAAGCATAGAGTGGTCCTGTATATTTTCTTAGGAAGTTATTTGGATTTCAACATTTTGCCTTTGATGCTCCCATTGATATGTCCTCTAACTTAATTACCTTGATTTTTTGTATGTCCGTATCAACTACAATCAAAGGATGTTAACAGATTAGGAACATTCATCTCGTTTGATCTGTTCATGATATACTAACCATTTTATTGAATCACAAGTGGTCTAGAAGAATTAATTATCCCCTTTTAGGGGCTTAGCATCTCTTTAGGGGCTAGCAATGCAGAAATCTTGATTGAAAATTTCAGGAGTTCACAATTGTTGATCTTGGAATCAATTACTTGGTTTGAATTTTTTTTGTTTTAAAAGTCAATTTCAAATTTTGGTTAAAACTAGCCCTTCTAAAAATTAAGGTAAAAGTCACTTGATAATGTTATATTCTTTTAAGTTAAATGCTACTTTTAAATAATAGGAAGATAAGGAGGTGAACATCTGGCACTGTCTTTAATCGATAGAAGCTTAAAATAGAGCATAAGTTCTTTCAATTATCTTATGCAGTAGCACTTGTTTCTTGTTTATTCTTCATTAAAATATTAATACAAAAAATAATTACAATATTTATAAGAAAACTGGTAAAAAGATCATAAAGTATTTTTAAAAATATAAATGAAGTTCTTTCAAATGTACTCTTTAATCATTATTAACAATGCCTAATAAAAATATATAAATCGGATATCAATTTAACAAAAGCAATAAACCAATCAAATGTATAAGCATGAATCTGAACCTAAACTGTATTCCAACTAACCAAAAGCTCCATACATATATATATATATATATATATATATATATTTGATGTCTTTTCCCATTCTTTATCCTATTAATTACTTTCCGTTCTTAATTATCTTTTTAGAGAAAAATTTATATTTAAGAAATTAAGCCGAAAACTACTTCGAAGAGAGAGCCCTTTCTTTGATCTTAAGAGAAGGAGGCCCTTGGCAAAGTCCACCACCACCTTGGACGTTGGGCCAATACTTCCATTAATCCAAATGAAAACCATCATATTGTAATTACCCATCAAGCGTAGTTGATAGCTCACTACTAACTGCATCCGAAATCAATCAATGGGGCATTTGCCAACAAATCCATTACCTTGCTTTTTCTCTAGTAATTCCTCTTAAGTTTTATTTCTTGATCACATAACCTTCTTCACTTTGATTTAGTTATTAACTTTTAATTATTAATCATAATCATTATATATTTTCTAAAACTTTTCTGCTCTAATTTTTTTTCCTTATTGAGAAACTCCTACCGAGTTATAGATACACCGTGCTTGTTGTGTCATTATTAACCTTCAACCTTTTATTATGACTGACTTACAGATCAAGCATAATATAATATTTGTCAAGTTGTTAAAAGATGATAGGCTGATAAAGGAACGTTCAATTATTATTTAATTAAACAATTTGATATATCGAGTGGTTGGAATTTAAGCTTACGGGAAATTTTAAATTTAAATTTTATTACCTTTTTTATACACCATAAAAATTGATATGCATTTAATGATGCATACATCATTATAATATTTTTTTTATTTTAATCACACTTTTTTTGTCAATGGTTAAAATTATGTTTTTAAAATATACAACAGACAATTTTCAAAATGTGGACATTTTATTGTTAATTGTAAAAATATTCCTAAAATATAGAATAGGCAATAGTTTTTTTACTTGTCATAAAATATAGAATACGCAAGCCAATTTTTCAGCTATTGATGGCAATTTTTTTATCAACAATTTTAAAATTATTTTTAAAAAGTAAAATAGGTAAAAATTTAAATTTAATTTTAATACATTGTTAGAATATATTTTTTACATTATTAACTAATTAAAATTTACAATAGATATAAATTTTAAAATAATTATTGCAAAAGCCAATAATTTTTAATAATATGACAATTTAAGATTAAATGATCCCGTTTAAAATCTTTACACTATCAATATACTTGAATTAAGTTTTTTTTTTTAAAAAAAACATAATAAGCAACCATTGTAGAAGATCTTAACTAGTGAGAGAATTTTTATATTCTTAATATACAATGGTTAAAATCCGCTGTTGAGAAATGATGTATATTTATACATTTTTTTTTCGTAATAACGGATAAAAAATATTGTCTATTTATTTACAATAAACTACAAATGAAAAATGTTCTTAAAGAAACTAAGGAAAAATTGTATAACTGTTGCGATAATAATCCATCATAAAGAACAGAGGAGAGATGGTCCCATGGATCAAATTATTCAAGTGTTAAAAAATTTACCTCAAGCTGTTATACAATTTTAAAATTCAATTATTTTAAAACAACTTGTATTGATCCACATGATGTTAAAATATTTTTAAAATCAAACAGGTGATTGAATCGGGATTGGTTTAAATTTAATGATTTAATCAGAATTAAATTAGTATTAATTAAATATTATTTTAAAAGTATTTATAATATTATATATATATATATAATTAAGAATGAGAATAGATTAAACTGAATTAGATTTTAAATGCTTAAATTGAATTTATTTAAAAATATATTTAAAAGTTTATTTATATTTATATATTATATATTTATATTTATTTTAATATATTTTATTTATATAATATTATTATATATATTTTAAGTTTATTTAATAATTTTTTTATCTCGTAAGCTTAAATTTATAAATTTTTTTAATCAATTATTTATATAAATTTTAAATTTATTTATTAATTTCTTTTAAAATGTAAATTTTAAAACAAACTTGTAAACATTTTAAATCAAATCAAGACGAAAGAAAAAAAAATTTAACAAGTAAATTAAGCTTTAAGCAATGAGATTCTATTAAATATTTTGTTCACTTTCATCCTTGGATATAATAATAAAATATATTAATATTATAATTTTATATAATTAAAAATTAAAATTATATATATTTTAAATTTTTTAAATTTAAGTTATATATACAAAATTAAAAAATATAACATAATTTTATTTTTTTAAAAATATTAAAATATTATTATTTTATATATAAATCCAATTTTATCAGTTCAACATCGAGTTACCAATTTTTTATTAGTTTATTATTGATTTTTTATTAAAATTTTTTTATAGTTTAATTAATTTTAAAAAAAATTAATTTAACTAATTAATTCGATCCAATTTTTAAAATAATAATTTAAACTAATAACCATTACATAATAATTTATTAAAACGGATAAAAATTGTTCTTTTAAATTTTAAAAGTTTATTTTTCATTTAAATAATAATTAAATAAGTATAATTTATTTTCATAAAATATATTTAAAATAGTTTATAATAGAATTTAAGTATCATTGTATAATTATTACATAAATACTTATCGTAAAGAAGAAGAAAAAAAATTCTCATAAATTCTAGAAATGATTAAATAATTATTAGAAATCTATTATTATTATTATTAATGAGATAGTTAGATTTTTACAATTTTGTCCGATTGATCTGAATTTATATGACGAAATATAAGATTTAAATCTTAAATTTAAGTTATATTCAAAAAATTTATTTTTATCGAATTAAGCTTAATTTAAAATTAGCTCGTAAAAATTTATAATATTAAATTCAAACATTATTTTAGAAGCATAAATTAAATTCAATTTTTTTTATCAAACCTATTTTAGCCCGCCATTTAAATCAAATTAAATAACTTATTTTGCCATCTTTAATTAGCTCGATAACATGATAAGAAGAATATAAATTTATCTATACATAAAAATTAAATACAATGTAAAAATATACTAAATAAATGTGATAATATAAAAATTATAATTAAGAAATAAGTATAACCTAGAGATTAACAATGCATGTCTTCCCCATAACCCATTTGATTTGATCCATCCCTACAACATAGGTTGAAATATTTCACATATTAATTATACTAACTAATTAAAATAATAAAACAGAAGTTTAAGTTGGTTGTTGACTCAACGACTGGTGATCTGATTCAGAGAAATATGGATGTTCGTGGATTGGATCAATTCAATTAACCTGACGAATCAAAATAAATTAATTAAATTAATTTAAATTGAACTAATCAAATCAAACTGATTCCTACACTTTGTATTTTATTTATTTTCTGTATTTTGACAATAAATATATTCTAACCAATATTCTACATTTATGATTTATTATTAATTTTTATTATTTAAATATGTAAAGTTTAATCATTTTTAATTACTTTATCGAAACACAAAATTAAAGATTGAAATAATCCTAATTTATCGAAACACAAAGTTAGAGATAAAAAGTTGATCCTAATCCATCTAATAGTAATCATGTCGATGGCCAATACATAAACTTCTCATATTTCCATTGTTAGTGTGACTCTACATTCTGCTAAAACTATGTGATTAATTATTTGATTAGTTCTTTCCTTCTCTTGTTATAAATGACTTCTTTGGTTGCTTTGTTGCTGATAAGATAGAGATTGAACCTTGTAAAAATCATTTAATGTTTAAATTGGTATACTTTCTAAGCTTGTAGGAGAAAATAGAAGAATATATTTTTTTATCCTTTATATAGTAATAAAAAGTAGAATTTATTTTAATATTTTTATAAGATTCAGTTTAAATTAATTATCTTTATAAATATATTTTTATTTAAGTACAAATACAGTAATTATTTAGATAGAAAGAGATTAAGAGAATGTATATTATTAATATTAAGAATAATTAAAAAAGTTATATAAAATAAAAATAAATTAATACTATTATCTTACTTTTTAATTTTTATAATAAAAAAATGGGAAGAAATAAGTTTACCTAGCGTGTTGTCCTTCCTTATTTTAAAGTTTTTTGAAGTGTAAAAACCTTTAACATAAGTATTCTGATATATTATTTAAGTTTTAACTATTATAATCCCTAAATACTGACCGTTTAAAATATTTTTTTCTAATTTTTAACTAATTTTTATTCATATTATATAAATTAATAAAAATAGTTAATTTTTTTAATTTTGAAAAATATTACAAATTATTAATTTTTTATTTAATATTATTAAATTTAATTTATCATCAGCATTTATTTTTACTGATTTTAATTTAAGTTCTGGTCAACTTTATTTATTAAAAATAAAAAAAATTATCAAAATTATGAAATAACATGTAGTAAAAGATTTTTTCTCCGATATCCTCATATTTGACATGACATTGATATTCCTTCGTTATTTTTTTTTACACTTATACCATCATTAATTCAACTAAAAAATACATTTTAGAAATTTTATGATTATTTTGAACCTCAAGCTTATGAGAGATAAGGAGAAAAAATAGCATCGCATAGATATAATAACGGTTGTAGATTACAACTGGTGAAATGGGCCATTTTAAAAAAAGTTTGCAAATTTTGAGAAATTGGACTTTTAATTTCAAACCCTAAATATATTCGGAATTTTTTTTTAAAATAATAGTCCAAACCTATCCTTATGTACGTTGTAGGTTTATAGAGTCTAGCCTATATTAAAATAAATTTTATTTTTTAATTATTACTTGATAAAAAAAAAGAGTAAGTTATTTTTTACACAAACTAATCAGAATTAAACAATTTTTTTAGAAGTATCGAATACATACAATTGTTGCAAATAAATGAAGTTAAGTTGTTCATATGAAAAAAAAATCTAAAAAATATCAATCATCAAATTAGAATAATAAAATTAATAATAGAAGCTAATAATTAGAAATTTTAAGGTTAAGAAGAAAACAAAATAATGTTATTTATCAATTTTTGAAGAAAAAAATTAATGTGGACCCATCTAGGTAACGAGTCAAAGTAGGTTAGAATAATAAAAAAAAAATAGATATGTTCAAACCTTAAAATTGAAAGTTAAATCTCTAAAGTTTTGAGTGTTTTTTTAACCAATCCACCATGGTGACTCTACATGAACACCTTAACTTGTCTTTTTTGCTAAAATAGCATGTACTTTATACTTCTAATAGCTTGTGTAAAAAGAATTGTTCTATTTTTTTTGTCAAATAATAATTTAAAAAAATTAATTTTAATATAGGATGGTGTGCATGGGTCTGCAATCTACATAAAGTCGGGTTTGGACTATTATTTTAAATGACCAAACATATCCCAAATTTTTTGACCCACCCACATTATGTTAGACGCAAATTGATGATAGTTGTTTGGCGATGCTAATTAGAAGTGTGAATATACAATGATATGTGGTGAAGGCTTGGTGGTTCTCTACTATGATGAAATGAACGAAAATTGTGGCAGATGTTTCATTTTACACAAGTATCAATGTTTCTTGATCTTGTGAAGACGATAATATCAGACCTATGATATTGTATTATCGCTACAACTACTAGGAGGAAGCTGTTACAATGCAAAAGCGATAAAAGAGGTGACAGTCTGGCAGATCTTGATGTTATTAATTATGCTAGAAAAAATTATGTTAATTATAAAAATAAAAATATTGATAAAAATTAGAACAACAATGTAAAATTTTTAAGTATAATTTTTTATAATATTAATTTAAAATATAAACTAATTATTTAATAAAAATATAACTAATGAAAGAATACCCTATTAAACATAGTCACATGAAAATCCTCTTAGAAATAAAAGGGAATAAGATTGTTTGATAAGTTCACTTTATTCATCTAATCTAAACCTAATTTGATTTATTTTATTTAATAAATAAAAATATTTAGATTTATTAAAAAAATTTAAATAAATAAATTAAGCTTAGGCTTATAAAAAATTTATTTAATCTATTCAAAAATTTATTTATATTTATATATTATATATTTATATTTATATATTATATATTTATATTTATTTTAATATATTATATTTATATAATATTTATTTTAACATATTTTATTTACATAATATATATATATAAATATATGTGTTTTTTAGATCTATTTAATGACAATTTTATATTATAAATTCTAAATTTGCAAATTTTTTTAATTAATTATTTATATAAATTTTAAGTTTATTTATTAACCTTTGTTGTAATGTAGGCTTTTGAACATGATTCAAACTTTTTAAACATATCAAACTTAAATATCCAAAACCTAACTGCTCCTTATTTACTATAAATTTAAAGGAGTAGTCATGCAACTGAAATTATATTTTATTATTATTAATATTATTATTAGAATCAGATCCGTTGATATAAGGTATTAAATTTTTAGAATTTAGGGTTTATGTATATAAAATTTTACACAAAACAAAAATTAATTGATACTTTATTTTATAATTTTATTCATATATTATTTAAATATATATCAATATTAATAATTAAATAATATACTTATAAATATTTAAAATTTTATATACATAATTTATTAAATATTATAACATATTTGAACGATTAAATTAATAAATTATATATTTTATATAAAAATATTAAATAAATATAAATATTAAAATTTTACATGTAATATAACGGATGTTACTTTTATTATTATAATGAGAGCGTGGTTGATGTGTATCTGATTCATATTGGTGTGTGTGTTCATCCCCTAAGAAAAGCAGCCAAAAATGTTCCATCTCATTTATGGTTTTGTGGTCTCCATATTTGACCAAAACAAAAAGCTAGCGACCTAGCGTGCTTCTTCTTCTCCAAAATCGTGTCGCCAGCTAGGATACACACACCCACCACCACTCTCCGCACGTGCCAACTCCTAACATGTTCAAAACAAAACCATGTACCCTATTCACTTTCTTCTTCCAATGCCCAATTGCAACTTCCTTTCCTTCTTCTTCCAACAAATATATATACCTTTCTTTTTGTCAAACTATGTTTCTAAATAATCTTTAGTCAATGGAAAACACGCAAGCATGAGGTGGAATCACATTTACTATTCCCTTTTTTTTAACCATTTTCTAATATATGAATATCTGCCTGTATATTATCACAAATATTTTTTACTAAAAATTATAAATTATTATTTCAAATAAATCCTTGTTGCACATTTAAAAATAATTATGATTTTAAATGTTAAAAATTTAAAATGTGTAAGATTATTATATTAATTATTTAATAATATTTATTTCTAAATTGCAACTAAAACATGTTTGGCGTTAATGATGAGGGTTTGAGATTCCAACTAATTGATCACGCTCGTCATGCATGAGACAACAAATTATTAAAGTTGAAAGATTGTGTAAATCAGAGAATTTTTTATTTTTATTTATTTTTTGTTTGGTAGAGCCTAAAATAGAAAACGACGTGAAAAAGGACGCAGAAACTTCACACCAAGCAGCATCTGCAAGTGGTTAAACTGTGTGCCTGTTTGTTTAAATGATGGCTCAACGTGACGTGATTTTTTAAAATATTTAAAGAGAAAACTATATGGCTCCAACATCTCATTGACTTCATTATTTTAAAATATTTAAGGAGGAAAGTATAATTTTTTTTTTAAAATTTTAAACACTCTTAAATAGCGCTTTGTATATTAATTTCATGCAAAATACAAATGTCACTTTCACAGGACATTTTTTAGACATATTTGCTATTTAGTTAAAATTTATTAAAAGAAAAAACTATTAGAATTGGTAAATGAAAAAAAATTAAGCATTAAAATAATTTATATCTGATCTAAATTTGAATTTTTTTTATTTTTTATATGGTAAAAACATAATATGACAGTTCGATTTTCTATTTAATGTGTTTCACTCAATACATTTTAATTAATAATTAATTTTTATTTTTATTTACTTTTCATTCAAGATAATTTTATATATACTATAAAATTTAATTAATATTAAAGAATACTAACAAGTGCATACTGCTTAAAAAATAAAGAATATTTTTTTTATTATAAATGTTTTAAATGCTTTTCATCCATCCTTTTTAATAAAATTTCTTATTTTTAAAAGTGTTATAAATGCATTTCATCATATTTTTATTAAAAATTTCTTATTTTTATTCTTTAAATAGTATATAGAAATATTAATTAATAAGATTTTTCATGTTATTATTTGTGTTAAAATTCTTATATAATCTTTTATTATATTTTCAATCTCTTTTGTAGTTTATTTCTCTTATCAATTAATACTAATATAATTGTAAAAAGTAAAAGTATTATACAGAATAATAAAATATTATCTTAAATTTGTAAAGTGAAAATTAAAACGAACTAATTTTTTTAAATGATGATGTATATATATATATATATCAATATTTTTTAATTCAATATTACTTTAAATGAATTCAAAATAAGTTTATTAAACGTTGAATAAAGTAACTCATGCTCTTTGGGAGATATTTAAATTTCATTATTTTTGAAAAATTATACTCAATTTTCTCAAAAGATAAAAATGTGTCATGCTTCAATATCTTAATGTAAACCAGTTTGTTATGATCGCTTTGTAATTCACAGCATCATAGGTAATTAATTTTAAATATTTACTATTGGTTATGAGGTTTTGAAGCATGAAATGAAGATTTTGACTAAAGTTTTAAAGTTTTAAAGTTTATAATAGGAATGTTTAAAATTTTTTTTTATTTTCTAAAACCCTAAAATAACATGTCTTAACAATAATAATTATAAAAAAGGTAAAGAATACTACCAGTAAGACTTATTTATAGTCGTTCATTATCGCTAAGATAGTTTACTTATATTAAAATAAGTATAGTATATCACTTTTTATTTTTTCAGAAGGGAAAAGTACATTTTAAAAAATTAGAAGAATAGAATAATTTAAATACATATTAAAATAATTTAAATAATTTAAACACAAGCGAGACGTGGAAACATATACTAACTAATATAATTTAAAATATAATAATAACATGTGTAAACTTTTTTGTATTAATTATTTCGCAATGAAGACTTTTTGGACTTCACCAATTTAATAATAATTAAGTATTTGAAATACCAACTAATTTAACCGTCACGCGGTGCACGGCGTAATGCGTTATTATTTCGGTATCTTTTAAATAAACAATTCAGAAAATATAATTATATATAAACAATATACTTTTCATTCCCACATTTTTTATCCGATAGTTGAATTTTTTTTTTAAAAAAATTCAAAGATTTACATTAGGATATATTCAACCGCAAGTTACTGTAAATATATGTAGAATTTTTTTTTCAGAAATTTTAATAAATACTGAATGATTCAAATGATATATGCTTAATTTTTTATAATATTTGTAAAATATATTTATATATAATTTTAATTTTTATTTTTTAAAAATAATTTTGGTTTTTAAATTTGACTTTTTAATCTATTATTATTATATTTACTCAAAATATTTATAAATTAAGTAAATTAAAATAATTTTTACTTTTTACTTAAAAATTAAATTATTTTTATCAATTTTTTATTTATATAATATAACATTTATTAGGCTTGTAAAAATATTAACCAATAATAAAATAATTTATTTTAATTTTTTATTTATAAATGTATTTAATATGAAAAATATCCATATAATATATGAGTAGTATGCTTATTGGATATACTTAAAGTTTTGTAAAATTATTTATGAAAATGTGAATTTGAGAATATGACATTCTTATATTTGTTTCAAGTTTTAAAAATATTTCTTAAGTGTTGTTGATTTTCTAGAAAGTGAGATTGTTCTATCTTGTTTGATTTTTATTCACATATTAAAAGGTGGGTATCTTGCATTCCCATAGAAATACCAGAAGTTTCCTTACAACCTAACCATTCATTTCCATTCTTGTTCTCACTTTTTCTTCTAAAATTTATATAAAAAAATATATTAACCAAATCTATTTTTGAATTTATCCAAAAATAACATTTTTCATCACAATATTTTTGAGAATGTAATTATATATGTTAAAACAAATGCTATGTAAAACTGACATTGGTTTAAGAGAAAGTGAAATAGAATAAGTAAAAAATAAATAGATAATACTAAAAATAATTTCTAAAAACACATTATTTTATTTGTTGTTAGTTTTAAACTTAAATAATAAATAAAAAACATTAAATTTTTAATGTAAGAATAAACATGTTACTTAATTTTTTTTCATTTAATAACGGAAATTTTAATTTAATATATAAAAGTAGGTTTCATCCTATTTTATTTTTAAAAATTTTCACCTGTGAGATAAAAAATATATATAAAAAAATGAATTTTACTGTACGTATGTGTGTTAATGACATTCTTTAAATTAAAAAAATAATAAAATAATTGTTCCTCTTTTCGTTTGGTTGTTCTGAAATTCAGTTAAGAAGGTACCCACGCGCAGCCGCACTGGTGACCCAGCACAGCACCTCATAAAAGGAGAGTGTAGCACACGCGCCTAAACTACAGTTCAAATCGCCAGCGTATCCTAATTCAACGACCGCGCAACGCACGGGTTTCTCTGTAGCAGTAGTCTACTCTGTAACGCACGTTAGGTAAGGCACAAACGCGCTTAAATACTCCCTCCATTTCCCTTCACGGTGTTACTATTCTTTCTCGATCGTGGCATTGCAACTCCATCCATTTATCTCACGGGTTTGAAAGCTCCTTTTTCCCCCCAAGTGAGTACAGTTATTTGGTTATAAATATCTTTCTTTCTTTGCTTTCCATTCTTACTCACGTGCACATTGCCTAAGAAAATTACTCCAAAAGGAAACTTGTCTCGAAATTTCGCACCAAACACTTTACTGCTTTTTGCGTTTTCTCTGCTTCCTCCCAAACAAAGCACGCTGTGTCTGTAACATTAACCCTCTCTTGTTTGTTTTTTCTCTCTCTTTCTCTCTCTCTTGAAGATTTTTCATCTGCAACTGCAACTTGCATTGTAAACTCAAACTCGTATTGTTAGGTATCATTACGCTTCTTCTCTGCCTCTCAAATTGAGATTCTCAATTTCGCGTTCGGATTTTCCTCCTCTATTTTCTCCATTCACAGAACTGGAATAGACGAAATACTGTTGTTATTCCGATTATTATTATTATTATTTGATGAAAATTGCGTAAATATGTTGACATCTAATGGTTCGGTAACTCTGTTGACTTGTGAATCTATTGTGCTGCCTTCGCTTTTAATGGTTATTTGATCTTATTGAAGTTTTTATTTGACCTGGTCAAGTTCTCGGCCACTTAATTTATTTGCAATAAGAAAATTAGAAGTTTCTTTTACTCTTCCGCGCACATAATTGTTTTCTTAGAAGTTTCGTTGCCGGAATGGTTGATTTAGTTTTTTTTTTTTTTTAGTTTTTAATATGTTTTTAGATCTCAAAAAATATTTCTACTTTTCTTTATTTAGTCTCTATAAAAAAATTATTCCATTTTAGTCCTACATTTAACAGAATGCGGTTGTAGTCTTCACAGGGAATGGAAATGATATATTTTTTTATTTTATGATTTATAAGATTTAAAAACGAATAAAAAATCGTTTTATTCTCAGGAATTAAAAATTTGTTTAAGCTTTTCTTTTTGTCAGTTCTTGCCGACTTCCCAATTTGGATACTGTAGTGTCGACAAGTGATTCTGATTTGCCTGCCTTACACTGTTTTTAATTAAGCAGTTGCGGTTATGTCTAATTGCTTTTTGTGGTCGTGATTGTGTAATGTAAAATATTCTCAACCGTTTAACAAGAAGTAAGCAAAAAACAAATTAAGAAAGGGATCACAAAGTCAAATTGTGAAGTTGACATCAATCCATGCCCAATTTATCATTCTTTCTAATCTTTAAAAATAGATGTCCGCTTGAATTTACACTTTTTGGAAAAAATTATATTCTGAGTGATGAATCTGATTGGGTTGTTTGAGATGTTCTAAATGCTGAATTATGCATGCACAGTTAGTATTAGCTTATAACTTTTTAAACTAATTATATAACTGTTAAATAACTTCTAATCTTTGACCATTTATTTTTTATTATGATAAAAATTTACCCACACAGCGGAATTTAGCTATGTTGTATGTCATTTCAGAACCTTTATATGTTAGGTGCAGGTGTGTTATTTAGGACTTTACCTTTTTCTTATTTTTTTATTTCACTTAATAGTTCAAAGATAGATTCAAACTTGAGTGGCTTACTTTTGTTTCAATTACTTGGTCATTTCGTATTCAATGACTTCAAACTGATCACTTACATGATCACAATTTTAGGAACTTGGAGAGCGGTGACAGGCAGTCATTGAAGCAGTGCTTTTTCATCACTGATAAAAAAGGGTTGGACAAAGTGGAAAGTTGATAGACATTAGTTGATTTGTTCTTAACTTCTCATTGTTGCTGCACTTTGAAAACTGTCCATAGACCTGGATCCAATGGACCTGAAGCCAAATCATACTCCTGTCCTTACTGATACTGCAACCTTAAGAAGGTCAAAGTCAAGGCTGGGTGTGCCTTCTGGTCACTTACCTTACTCTCCTACAGGGGCAGCCTTTCCCCATGGTCACACGGTGACAATTCCAAGGAAGAAGACAGGCATTCTTGATGATGTTCGTTGGAGTGGTTGGCTGGATGCCATGAAATCATCTTCTCCCACTCACAATAAAGTATCCAAGGATGTTAGCAATGGGATTGCATCATCTGATGCTGATGCTGCTTATTTTACCTGGCTGGTATAACATACTTTCCTCCATGTAACCGTTTGTGTTCATTAATTTTGGAAGTTTCGGTATTGTTGTTATTGTTTATGATGTTTCCTTTTACATTTCAAAGCTGAAGTTTCCATCAGCACTCACATCTTTTGAGCAAATTACTACCTGTGCAAAAGGGAAGAGAATAGCGTTGTTTCTGGATTATGATGGGACTCTTTCACCAATTGTGGACAATCCTGACTGTGCTTTCATGTCTGATAATGTATGTATCGTAATATTCTCCTTAGATTTAGTGCCCAGATTTTTTTAATTAGATGTTCTTTGTCCTTATATTTCTGATTCTGATCCGGTAACTTTCTGCAGATGCGTGCTGCTGTTAAAAAAGTGGCAGAATATTTCCCAACAGCAATAATTAGTGGAAGAAGCCGTGACAAGGTAGTTGGAGAAATTTATAAAACAAATCAATTTTCTTCCTATGTTTTATTTCTCCTTTATTTTTACTCACACCTACATGCAGAAATGCAAAAAACATGCTTCCTTGTTGGTCGTCAGTTTGACTTTTTATTTTAACCTTGATTATATACCTTGTTGGCTCAGGTATATGAATTTGTTGGAATAAGAGAGCTCTACTATGCTGGTAGTCATGGGATGGACATTATGGGTCCTCTTAGACAATCTTTTTCTGATAATTCCCCTAATGGCCTTAGGTCTGCTGACAAGCAGGTACTGGTTAAGTTTCTAACTTTCTAGCACATGTTTTTGAAAATGTATCTGACATCACATTGTCTTGCTAGGGAGTACCCTTTTAATATGCATATATTTTGATTTATAATCTTTTAATATTACAGGATAATGAAGTTAAGTTATTCCAACCTGCTGCTGAGTTCCTGCCCATTATTGATGAGGTATATATATGTTTGAACAATACCACACGATGAATCAGCTTTGAATTTTTGTTTATTTATTTTTCTATATTAGAATGTTGATGGAAATGTCTGTGCAGGTACGTCAGTTGCTCATGGAGTGTACAAAAGACATTGAAGGAGCAACTGTTGAGAACAATAAATTTTGTGTCTCTGTACATTACCGTAATGTAAATGAGGAGGTATTAACTTGTTTTCTGATGCTTCATATTATTCGTTACCGGTATTAACCTAAGAATCGGTAGTCTTTCTGCCTAAGAAGACTGCCTCTTTTTACCAACTTATTTCTTATTTATTTCATCATGGTTGTAATTTTATTTATTTCCTCTTATTTTGTTTCATTTAATATACAGAGTTGGAATATTGTGGGACAACGAGTATATAATGTTCTGAAGGACTATCCATGTTTGCGATTAACTCATGGGCGAAAGGTATTATCTCTAGACCAAAATTTTGACTAACTTAAGAGATCTAACTGTTATAGTACTTTTAGTAATTTATGTTTACTAATTTTCAGGTTTTAGAGGTCCGGCCAGTGATTGACTGGGATAAGGGAAAAGCTGTCACATTTTTACTTGAGTCACTTGGTGAGTTCATTGTTTTTCATTTAATGGTTACCTTCTTTAAACATCAGAAATGTGTTTGCAGTATATGACATAAGACATCTTTATTTAGGACTTAACAATGGTGATGACGTGCTAGCTATATATGTTGGAGATGATCGGACAGATGAAGATGCATTTAAGGTAATATATAGCTTATTATGATGATATGCCTCAAACTGCGTGTTTTGTCAACTTTTCCTTCTCTGTTAGTCTGTAGATTTCTTGAATTCTGATATCCGATGGACTGTAACAGGTTTTGAGAGAAGTTAATAAAGGTTGTGGCATCTTGGTGTCCCCCGCCCCTAGGGAAAGCCATGCAATTTATTCTCTTCGTGACACCTCAGAGGTAATTCTCTCGATTGTAGTTTAGTTTGTTTTATATTTTTTGGATTGAGACTCGATATGTAGAAGTCTACTCAGAAGCAAGTAACAAGAAATAAATTTAACTTCTTTTATAAGTTAAATTCAACCTATGAGCATTAACTTTTATAGAAGCCTTTTCTTCTAACTTTTTTAAAAGCTGATGTGCATAAGTTGATTCAAACTTTTAAAAAAAGTTTGATTATTTTAGCTCTTTATTTTCTTCTCTTGTAATTGTTTATTGAAAAGTTTATTTAAACTTGGCCTAAATCTAAACAGAACAACCCATTTTAGGAGAGTAGCACTCTCAGCGCTTATTTTTTTAATTCAAATTTGCTAACACAATGCAATAATGTGTTGATCATTAAGTCTATATGCTTGTTTATATGGACATAGTGTTTACTGATGACACAATTCTACCAATATTGTATCTGCAGGTCATGGAATTTCTGACGTCACTTGCAGTATGGAAATCAAGCATTCAAGCTAGCTGATAAGCTTTAAATAGTGTATAGAGGAGAACATACTCCACTACGCTATATATTAAAACTCAGCCATATGTTTCGATTTTGGGTTTGCTAGGAGACTTTCAAAGAGGTCTGCTGGAACATATTTGGGCTCAGAAGATCTCTGACTATAGCAACATCATTGCCATTATCCAGTTGTTTTTGCTCAAAGCTCGTGTGGTAGCTGTAAATTCCAGGCTAATAATTATATATCTTGGAAAGATTAAGGAAAATCTACTCAAGAGGGTTTTTTTTTCTCCCCCCATCAAAAGTTTTTTGTATTTATTTCATATTCTTTTTTCAGTTTTGGGTACTGCCCCTAACCAGCTAATTGGGGATCATATTGTTCTGGTTTTTCTTTTCTTTTTTTCTTTTTTAAATGAGAATTGTCAAATGTTAATTTTTTTATATGTAGATTGGATATTATTATTTGTATTACCTATTTTATATCAGTTTGATTACCATAACATAATTGATAGTGCCCCCACTTCCTCACTCCTTATACTCTGTCTTCAAATTATTATAGAAATGATCTTGTGAATTGCTATACACTTATTCGAGGAGTAAAGTGTCAACTTATTCCTTGAAAAATATAATATTGGTCATATGCCAAAAAAAGTTATCACATACGTCTTAAATGTGTATTTCATCCATTAGTTAGCTCTTAACGTTTTAAATTTATAGACTATTTTGATTGTTGAAATGTATATTTCAGGAGTTTATATGATACTTTTCTAGTGTTTTAAGAATCAATGTAACTTATGCTGTATTATCATTCAGGGTCTATTCGACCCTTGTGATTTAAACAATATAACTATTTAATTATTAATATGTACATTTCATTTTATTCCAGTGTAACTTTAAACTCTATTCCTGTAATGAGTCAATTAATTAAATGAAATTTATTTCATTACATTTTCTAATCAATATTCATCTATCTCTTAAAACCATTTTATCCTTATCTTTTCATGCGAGTTTAGATGGTTAAGTAACTTAAGTTGTGGAATAAGAATTGTGAATATATAGGTTTAATTTCTCACTATGCACTCTGTCTTTCTCATTTCCTTGTTTCCTCTTTCCCTCTCCTTTTCTTCATCGTAAGGCTTATTATTCGCCTCCTCCTAGACCAAAAATTAAAAAAAACAAAAATGATTCTATCTTCAAGTTCAATTGTAGAACTACTGACAAGGTAAATAAAAAGAAAATTTTATTCTAACAAAAAGCACCGTAAAACAAAACACCACATAACGGGTCATGGAATCTAATATGTAGGTAAGACAGAGAAAAATATAAAAAGATGTGAAGATAAAAAGAATGGAGAGAAGGAAATGAAAATAATTTTTACTCTATAACCTACTCATACATTTTTAGTATATGCATAGTCTCTTAAGCTACCATTTTAGATAGAATTAGGATAACTAATTCTAATAAGAACTTAACACATAATTTCTAGTAGACTTGATTTAATTCAAGCTTTTCCTTATACAAGGTAGATAAAACTTTTTTTTTCAATCTAATTAATTAAATGATTAGATTTTAAGTTATATTTAAAAAATTTTAAACATGAGATCAATCTATTTAAGTAATTATTATTATCATAAATTTTTAGAATAATATCTTAAATTAATATATTTGTTATTCTATTTAAAGATTTGGGTTTAATAGATTACATAAAAGTTTAAATTAACCTATATAGTGATAATCATATTATCATATTCAAAACCTTTATTTTAAAAGTAAGTCTTTAAATATTTTTTTTTATGTTAGATTATACTTTTAAAATATAATACAAGGAATTTTACAAAAAAAACTTATATTAAATAAATAGTTTAAATTTGCAAATATTTTTATACTGTCAACTAATTAAAAATTATTCTATATATAATTTCAAATAATTATTACAAAAATTAACTATTATCAATTATATGACAACCTATAATTGTAAAATAATATAATTTTTTTTACACCATTAATATATTTTAATTAAATTTTAAAATAAAAAATTATGTTTGAATGTTATATTTTAACAATAAACTAAACCCGTTTAAAACAAGGTTACACTAAATTTGGATCCTTAAAAGTAAGAAAAGTTATAAATTAAAAAACTAAATATCTATTCACCTTTGATTGAAAATAAAATATTTTATAACCTTTTTTTGATCGTGAAATATTTTGTAAGTTTAAACTACTTCAAATTAACAATAGATAGACTATCATAAATTTTCTTATATGATAACTCTAATTTAATGGAATTAAATATAATCAGACTAACATGATTTGGCCCAATTCCACCTCCCTAATTGCCGTGTTATAATTTTAGTCAAAGACTAAGTTTGGCGGACCAATAAAATAAGTCATTTTTCTTACAAAAGCATTCTTCTTGGACACCAATTCTTGTTCAACGCCCTGAGATTGGAGACTATTGCCCCGCAGCCCATATGATTGATTAATTAAGCATGATGTGTATCTTTTAATTTATAATAGGATAGTGCGGACATTGGAATAAAGTGGATTATTTTAAAAATATCATTATATTATTTAGAAGTTTAGAGAGAGCATCTTTCTGTTGTGTTAAAATGAAGACGGTAATTAACGGGGGAAGAAAATTATAAATTTAATTTTAAGTTCTAATAGAAGGTTAAGTATTCAAAAGAAACCTAGGATTTTATTTTAATTATTTTCCGTGTATTTTTCTATTAAATATTAGGAGATATTTGGAAGAGCTTTTGACGAGAGTTTATTAGATTATTTCAATAAGCTTTTTGAAATAACTTATCAAAATAAAGTTTCTTAATTTATTTTAATAAATTTTATGATCAAATTTATTATATAAATTCTCATATGTTAGAAATTCATTAAATAAAGCTTTCTGTTGGTTAGTTATTCTGTTAGGATATAGGTATTTCAGTTAGTTAGTTAGTTGTTATTTGTTTTTCTCTGCTATCTGTATACATAAATGATTAGTACTTGTATATGAGAGATATGAATAAATACAATATTTTTTGCAGTTTCATGCAAAACATCTTACTAAGTGCTTTGTTCATCTTATATCTTTTACACTTCTGATATTATTTCTTGCATTGTACCAGTTGTTTGGATTACCTTTTTTTTTTTATTATTACCCTATTATAAACTTGTTATTTATTAATAATTTAACATTACATTATTTTTTGTTAGTATAAGTTTATTTAACCAAAAAATTAATCATTAATAAGAACATTATAAATTTATACTAATAAATATATTATATTGACAAATAATTTTATTATCACAATATTAATATAAGGGGATGTAGGAAGTAAAATAAGAATGCAAAAACAATACCCTAGAATGGGACTCCCACTTACTTAGCATAGGAAATGCTTAAACATGAGCAAACTTTGTTAGGCCTTGAATCTAGGAGGATCGCGATTTGGACTTAGGGCTTGAAACATAACATTATCAATATACATTAAATGTTAGCACAATATGTTATTTATTATTATTATTATATATATATATTAATAATTTAAGTTTTATTAAAAATTATACTAATAAAAATTATTTGAATATTTGATAATTTTTATTTTTTTAATGAATAAGAATTTTTTTTTTGTAATATTATCATTTTTTTAGATGATGATTCTAATCAGTTATTGATCATTAGACTATACGTACGTCAATCTTTCTCATATTCAATGAATTGAAATGTATAAAGGTTTTCGGTTATTAAAAAGTATGTAGTTTTAAACATATAGTTTGAATGAGTTAGAGCATACGAAATAGTAATTGAAGTAATGACATTGAGGGTGAATATCAAATTATGATTAATTTCAAGGATTATAGGGTGTTAAAACCTCATCAGCTCAATTCCTTATCCAAAAATATACCCGTCATTCTTGTGTATAAAATTATGAAACGATATTATAAGTTTTACTATGTTGTATTTTAAAATCAAATATCAAATTATAATATTTGATTATTGAAAGATTGTTTTTCATTTTACTAGTAATACTTATTATTATATTATGAATATTCTGCTATAGGTTTTTCTTAGGTTACTTTTTTACTTTTTAAAATTTACATAATCTTTGTAAATTTTAAACATATTTTTAATTAAAATAACCGTTCCTTGAAAAATGCAATAAATGGGATATTAATTTATTCAATAATATTCTAAAGGTATTTAAAATATAAAATATTGGTGTGTGAAACTTTTAACTTCGAAAAATCTTTAAAATGTTAGAATATTTTAATACTAATCCTAGATTAGTAATAGAAAGATATAAGATTATAACATATTTTTGTAAGTCTTTAAAAATAATTAAGTTAAAATATATGTTTTTGAGAAACAGGTTCTAGGAAGAAGAGTAGAAGAGAATAATATTGCTCTCTATCTAACGAATGGAATGAGAATTATGTTAACGCTTAATGAAAAACAATTAACTTAACTTATCCAATAAGATCGTGGAACTTTTTATGGGTATCAAATTGAATTGTCTAACCATGATTTTTTTCCTATTTTTAGAGTTATTGTTAAAAATAATTACATATAATGGATGGTTTAAATTATTTAAAATGTGTTTTATGTATAAACAGTAATTATTGTTGAATATGAAGATGTGTCACATAAATTGAATAAAACTATGCTACACTATAGCTGAAATCATAAAGGTGAGATGTGTCACATGGTAGGACAACTTGAAGAGATGGTATAAGTGAAACATGGAACACCACATTAAATATAAGAAAGTATAAATGAGAAGACATCACATTCAATGATAACAGCATGCAAAAGTCTTATAATTTCTAAAACTGCTCCATCATGCATCACAAATAAAATAATATATATAATTTACAATATCAATATTAAATTGAATAAAATTTAATTTAAATATAATAATATTTAATCAAATTTAATTATAAACATAATTTACAAACTATTATATAATAATATAATAAAATAAATATATTTAATATAATAACATTTAATCAAATTTAGAAGTTAACATTAAAATATAATATTCTGTAAACTTTAATTAAATATATTATAATAATATTTTATAAATTATAATTAAATATGATTAAATAAATTATAATAAATTAAAATATAAAAAATTTCTTAACGTTATATATTAGTTGAAAGATATACTATCATTTCAAATTCAATAAAATTTAAACAAATTTAAACGTTATTATTTAAAAATCATAAAATATAATAAAATAAAATATCATAATATATAATACAACAACAAATTTATACTCTAAAATTATAATGCATATCTTATAAACGGTAATTAATTTATAATTTAATAGATTACTATTATTATTATAATAGTAATAGTTTATAATTTACATTATTATTTATGAGATATTATTATAATATATTAATTTAAATTTATAAAATATTATATTTTAAATGTTAACATAAAAAATTAATTAAAGATTATTATATTTAAAGTTAATTTAATTTAATTTAATATTAATATTGTAAATTATATATATATATATATATATATATATATATATATATATATATATATAGATATTATTTTATGATGTATGATGAACATGCAATAAGGATGTTTGTGACGTTTCCACGTTGGTCTATATTCAATATAATCTCTTTATGAGATGATGTTTTTTTTTAAGTTATTTCATATTTTAATGTGATGCAGTTTTACCTTTTGTTATTAATTTTGATCATTTAACAACAATTATTATTCATATTCAAACATATTTTTTTATGTAATTATTTTTAATAATAATTCTAAATTGATAAAAAGAATTTAACTCATCATCATTGATCATTTATACTAAAATTTTAATATTATATCAATCAATTGATCACGTGTAAAATTAAATAAATAATATTATAATTAATATGATAATTCTAATATGTATTTTAAATAATTGATTAATTTTAATTTATAAACTAAATAAAAAATTAATAATTATAATATTAATAATATAATGTTCTATTATTTGGATAAATTTAATTAATTATTAAAAATGTATGAATTATTAAAATAGAATATTAATTATAATCAAAACATATATAAACTAATAAATTAAAAATATGAACATAAATTTTGCAAGATAATTATTTGATATGAATATAAATTATATATGATAAAATTTATTTAATTTTATAGAGAACGATGTAGATGAAAAAATATAACAATATCAAGAAAGAAAAAATGTAATTTTAAAAAATGATTTAAGCATTTTAAATGGTATAAGAGATATAATAATAAAAAAATTGTAATCTTTTATATAATATATATATATATATATATATATATATATATATATATATTATCAGGATTGGTTGACATCAAATTTTAATATTTACATCAACTTAATAACTTTTTATAAAATATAAGATTATAAATCTAACCGTTGATTTGAAAGTTCTTATTAAATAGATTATATTTATAAAATTTTATATAGAAAAAAAAATTTATAGATATTTCATCGCATAACTTTATTTTAATGTTTTTTATATTATTTAAATATATGTAAATATTAATAATTAAATGATATACCTACAAATATCCAAATTATTTGAAATTTGATATACATGATCATAAAAATATTATAACATGATTGAAAAATTGGATTGGAGAAAGCTATTTTATTAGTACATTTATTCAGTGAGATAAGAAGTAAAAGAGAATGGTAAAGAGAGATAGAGTGTGTTTGAGAGAGAGAAAGAGAGAGAGAGTGTGTGTGTGTGTGAATGGACCTTGGTGTAGTGTAAGGGGGAATGCAAAGGGATCGAAACAACAAAAGATTGAGAATGACATTCAGAACCGAAAGACAAGGAAAAGAAAAGAAGATTTGCTAAAAAAGGACTAATATTTCCAAGAGATGACAAACAAAATACTACATGCTACTACTTCAAAAAAATTTCATACCAATACAAGAGGGAAGACTTATGGAAGATGTTTAGTAAGTGGGGATGGTAAGGATGTTTACATACCAGAAAAGATGACAAAGGCAAGCAAATGGTTTGGATTTGTAACATTCAATGTAGTATACAACCCAAACAAGCTGGATGGACGGTTAAACCAGATTTGGATAGACACCTATAAGATGAAGGTTAATCTATCCAAGCATGAAAGACAACAAACAAAGGAGAATAGGAGTGCATGTAGGGGAACAAGGTATACTGCACAAATGATCAAAGGGGTAAACTTTGCAGATGTGGTAAAGAGAAAAGGGGCACAAAAGAAGTTGCCAAACGATATAGAGAAGGACGAAGTAGAATGAAAAAGATTAGAGTTAAAGATGCATAGTGAAACAATATAGAAACCAGAGAAATGCTATGTGGAACAAGTACATGCTATGGAAGAAGCATATATTTTATCAAACAAACTTTCTCGGGAAGGTCTCTTATCAATAAAGATTATGCAAATAAGGAGAGAATTTATCCTTATAACAATAGAAGATAGGGAGAACTTTGAAACACTAATAAAAGAATCTAGAATAATGTTTGAGCAATGGTTTGCAAAAATTAGATCTTGGAACCAGGTGAAATTCCATGCACAAGGTCAGGGGTTATATATTAGGGGTCCCGTTATAGGCTTGAATCAAAGATAATTTTAGTAGAATTACAACAACCATTAGGACATGTATTAATATGGATGAGAGGATGAGAGAATGGAAGAATCTAGAGTTTTCTCGACTTTTTATGAGTATAGCATCCTTAGAGGTGATAAACAGTCTGATTAAGGTATGAGTAAGTGGAATTTTCTTTAATATAAGATAAGTATATTTAGTATCTTTGGAGAAGAAAAGAAGTTTAGTAACAATAACACATATGTCAAAAGTGCATCGAAAAATTAATCAAAAATAAGGAAATCATTCGTGCCAATGACAATGGATCTTTAATCAAGTGACGAGGAGGAAGATTTCGAATTTGAGAAGACTTTTAATGAAGGTAAACGTTACAAAAAGGAAATGACAAGAAAGAAAGGTTTTGATGTAACTATAACTATAAATGAGAGGAAGATAGGTGAAACGATTATGAAGTAAGATGTCTCAATAATTAATTATGAGGCGATAAGGAGGGAAGATCATAATAAGGCAAAAAAATCGATAACGGTCACACAAGAGAATTTTTTTCCTATAGCTAATATTGGGATAGATATAAATACAACCCAGAAGAAAGGATTGAAACCCAAGCCAACCAGTAATCAAGGGAGAAAAGTAAAAATGTATAACAAATTCAAGGAAACACATGATGCAAGGGGCCTAACATGGGAAAGCGACGAATTTGACTTAGAAGCCCTAGATGATAGAGAGGTAATTGGATGGGCAACTAAGTAGCTTGTGTCTCAATTGTTATGTTTGGCGGTGGAATTAATTGGGGTGAAAGTGAATGGAAGGAAAATTGCAAAACAAAAACTAGATGTGGCTTTAGATAAAAGCAGAAATGAGGAATGCGTTAACAAGTGAAATATAGTTGGTGAAGTCCAACAGATGATCAATGATCATGATGGAAATAGGGAGATAAAAATATTAGAAAAAAAAGTTTGAGTTAGCTAGATTGGACAATAAAATGACTATAGAGTAGATTGCACCAAAAACATATGAAGAGATTGACTATAACACAAAGAACAAGGAGACAATAGAAGTTCTAGCTTATATTAGAGCAAAGGAAAGAGTAATAGAGGCAAATGGTGAGAATAAAAGACGTACGGAAGGAAGACAATTTCCAAGAAATTACTATTGAAGTTGGAGTGAGGTAAACTAAACATTAGAAGGAAAAAAAAGGAAATAGGGTGTTGGAGAAGAGGAGATTAGAATGATGGTGCTAAAGGAGTGGTAGTATACTCATAATGGAGATTATCAAATTCGGCCAACACATGTAAAGTTTATATTAAGAAACAGGCACTAAGATGTTTAATGAAAGACCAGGAAGAGACACACAAGCAACCATATCGAGTTACAATAAGGGAGTCATAAGGAGATGGAGTAACAATGAATACACATCTAAATTCTCAAGATAATAGAGGCTACAAGACAAGATCGACAAGTTTACTATTTACAAGAAAAGAGAACATAAAAACATAAATAAATAAACAGGAAGAGGTATTGATAAGCAAAGTACGAAAAATTGGTAAATCAATTGGAATGCACAATCCAGGAGGTGAGGAGGAGATAATACAAAAGTTGATAAAGATATAAAGAAGGAATAATAATACAATTAAGGAGAAGCAAAGAAGTATAATGGAAAATAGGCAGCCGCAATAATTACATAAAGAGGCGATATAAACTAGGGGTTACAGTATGTGAGTGTGAAGATTTTGAGCTTAAATATCAAAGGGATTGGAGGAAATGTAGAGAAAAGAGATGTCAAGAAAGTTGTAAAAAAATTATGAATGGAGACAGTTTCTTTACGAGAGACTAAAAAGAAGTAGATAAATAAAAAAAATACGCACATCAATATGGGGGGAGAAGATTATGAATGGAAATATAAACTCTTAGAAAGGAGTGTTGGAGGATTCCTAAATGCTTTTTTTAAATGATTGTAAATTTGATCATTTTAACTAAATATTTTCTTAAAAGAATTTTGTTTTCACCTATTAATAGATTGATCTAACCTTACTTGAGCGCTTGATATAGGCTAGATTGTTAATTTTTTATAAGTTGTCTGATTTATTTTTATCCTTAATATATCCTCTTGTATTTTATAATTATTTTTTTCATTTTTTATTTTAATTTTTATTTTCATAATTATTTAAAGGTGAAAATTAAAAATATTTAAATTATGCGATAAGTTAAATATATTTTTAGTTATTTTAAGATAATTAAATTGATTTTCATCCCTTAATTTTAAAATCTTTGGTCTACATGTTTCAAATTTTGAAATATTTTGATTATGAACATTAATGACTCAAATTACATTAATATGGGTAGTTGGAAGGTATTGTTGATTTTGGAAGAGAATGAGCCCAGGATGAGTATGGGCGGGATGTTAGAGGGGGCGTTGGAGAGAGTATATAAAAGGCTACGAGAGGAGTGAAAATGAGAGGAAGGGAGAGTGAGGAATGTGGGGTTTGGGGGTTGTGTAAGAGTGAATGGAGAGGAGTGAGTGTTGTTTAATAGCTACTTTTAGATGTGAAAATGGGTGCTCCTTTAGCTTGGAAGAAATAAGCTAGTGAATTGCTGTTAGGAAATTTAGGGAGGGTGATTGAAGAGAGGTCTTATTTGTTGGGTGAGGAAGAGACCATGAGAGGTCGCTGGACATTGAATAAGGGAAAGAGTGAGGGATCTATATGATGCTTGAATGAATGTGTCGGAAGAGTGCTTGCAAGGGAGGGTGAATGAAAGATGAATGAAATTAAGAAAAGGCGTTGAGAGCTGAGGGTAGCCGGAAAAAAACTAGTTTGCTGTGATTTTTAGAAAGGAAAGTGTTAGGGATTGTAGTGAGTAACTGAGAGAGAATGAATGTGTTGGTTATTTATGTGTTGGGTGGTGGTGAGAATTCATGAGTGGGACAGAGGAGAATGAAAGGATGATGTGTGAAGTGCATAAGGGATCAATGTGGCTATTGATATTTTATAGGCATGGATGGGAAGGTGAATAAAAAAAAAAAAAGGATAGGTTTATGGTTGTTTATACTTATTGGTGCATGAAGAAATGAAAATGTTGTTGAGAAAAAACGCTAGATATGATGCCCAAGAGCGAATATCATGGGAGATGAAATTGTTGTAAATATGTAGATATATCATCTCGTAGGCTAATACGTGTGACAACACTATCCTCAAGGATTTGTGTGCTTATTGCATGATCTCAGGATTCAATAATCCCTATCTGATAAAACGAGAAACAGAATTAGTAAAAAATGATAAATTAGGAAACCTAACGGCTCATTTTCCAAAATGGTGTTGTTAAAAAAAATATTTACTGAAATAGGATAGTTTCAAAAGTATTTTTCCACATGGGATTGGAATAGTAGCTAAAGTATGACGCAAAAAAATAATGCGTTTTATTTCCAAGACGCATAAATTGATGTGTTTTAGTTTTAAAAAAATTTGTCTGACGCATGCTCAAAAGCCCACCTACGCCCTTAGGTCTCGCACCACCATGCTCAAAAGCCCACCTACGCACTTGGCAAATGCATTCTCCCCCGTTCGTTACTGTAACCGCATTTCGTTCCGAAGCCAAACGCGTGAACCAGAATCTCGATGTGCACAAACCGGGTGGGTGACGCGTGTCCAGAAGTCCGCTGCTCCGAGTGGAGGAAATGGTGGTGGAGCCTTCACTTTCATACCCAAAGCATACGTCTTGTGAGTTTGGGAAGCTGATATGAGGGCACACTGGCATCAATTTTAGCTGAATGGTTCTAGAATCTCCGTCACCGGATTGTGAGGCATCAGAGTAACATCTTGACGGGATGAATGTTTTGCAAATTTTTTTAAACTAAAACACATCAATTTACGCATTTTTGAGAGATAAAACCCATAAATTTAGGTGTTTTATGCCTCAGGAATTTTTTTTAAAATTAAAATGCATCAATTTATGCGTCTCTAGAAGGTAAAACGTATTACTTTTTATGTCATACCCTAAAATGCATAATTTTTTGCATTTTAACTGCTGTTCCAACCCCCATAAGGAAATACTTTTGAAACTATCCTATTTCAGTAAATATCTTTTTTAACAACACCATTTTAGAAAAAAAGTCAAAACTTAACAATATTTGTGATTTTATGTATGTATAATGGAAAGAGTAGTCTCCTTTGTATAAGAGTGAGACTTTCCAACAATTAATTTACCAATAAATATAATTAAATACCATTTAAAATTTTTAATTATATTGATTTAAATTCAAACGAAATTTTAAATGGACATTTAACACCAGTAATTAATTTGATTCAATGTATGTAGTCACATTCAACTAAATTTTAAAATAAATAAGAATTAAAACCGATAATAAAAAGATAATTACAAAACCTATAATTATAGGTTAATTGTCACAATTTAGAGAGATAATCAATAAATCATAATTATATTTTAAATATAATTTAGTTTAAATTTTAAAATCTTTTGAAATATTTATTTTTTATAACAATTTCTCACATATTTCAAAATTATTTAAGAAAAATTTAATAAAATAGAATATGTGAAATAAATTTTGTTGGATTCACATTATGATGTAATGCATTAAATCTTGTGTCTTTTATACTATGAACCAAACCTAATAGAGATAAACTTAAGTTACAGTGTTTTGGAAAAGCAAAACTTCTATAAACCAAAAACACTTTCACATATGTTAGGGGCTCACCTATCACATTACACCCATCAATTCCTGTTGTTTTCGCTGGTTTTGCGCAAATAGGTCGTGTGCGTGCCTGGTAATTCATGAGTGCTCTAAAGATTGTGCCACAATCTCATACAAGTGGTCCTACTTAACACTCATACAGTTGATTTCGTCAAATGTATCATGCATTTTATACACCATCCATAAGGAATATGATAGTCATTGAAAACATTAAGTTTAACATCTCGTTTAATGCAGTCTAGCATGTCTCAACTATAAGAATAAAAAATAAATAGTTGTGCTAGAAGACCAACAATAACTTGTTATCACTCATATGAACCTTCTTCATGAAATCTCCAATCACAAAGGTTAGATTTCCATTATTATTGATTTTATTTGGCTAAACCTCCATTACTCTCGATGCCACTCACTAAACTATTGATTTGTGAGAAATACAATCAAATTAATCTTTGACTTCACATTAATTAGGATCTATAATTATTTAGTAATTATTTATAAAATTTGATGTATATATACATATCTCCATTTCATTTATTAATTGTTTTTCAATATTGCTTATTAGCAATCATAATATATTTATACAATATAGTTATTAAGAAATTTTTCTTAGTACTTGTCTTCAAATTCTCTTTCAAGTAAATAATAATAACTTTATCTCCATAATATATTTTATTATCTATTTGAAAAATTCAAATCACAATATCTTTTTTGAGATTAAAATAATTTT
The DNA here is from genome assembly GCA_037954105.1 of Canavalia gladiata. Classification (NCBI taxonomy): domain Eukaryota; kingdom Viridiplantae; phylum Streptophyta; class Magnoliopsida; order Fabales; family Fabaceae; genus Canavalia; species Canavalia gladiata. Next base: position 1,548,017 of record CM075663.1, on the reverse strand, counting down.
ATTTGTAATTTATTGTCGTAAAAATCAAATTTATTGATCATCACTATATTATTGTAATATAGTAGAAAATTCATTAATATCATAGTTTATGATATCTCTCAAATATTTAATCAATATTACAGACATAACAAAAATATTTTTACAATAAACTTGTAATATTTACTGATATTCATAATTTTTTTGTCATACTCATAATAACATCATATATATATATATATATATATATATATATATATATATTCTTTTAGTACGTACCAACGTTATAAAGGATTATTAATATTATAATTCTAATTTTTGAAAAATTTCTATTATGAATTTATGACATGGTTAAACTCTCACACTTCCTCATGATTTCAAAATTAATTCAAAATATCATTTGTTTCACCGATAGGCAATAACTTCAATTATTTAATAGCTTTTTTAATTTTTGGAATGTATAAAATTTATTTTATGCAAATATGTCAAAGATGATAAATTATGTAAAATTTGAATTTATCTTATTATATAGAGCATCAATTATATCATATAATAGACATATTACTGTATTCGTACTGCATCATCTTTTCCAAACTTTTGACACATAATTATAATATCATTTATATCTTAATTTCTATAAGCATTATTATAAGAATAATATGAAAAAAATTCAAATATCTCATGACTCTTCTACACAATCACAATATAGATTTTTACCAAATTAAATGTAGTAAAATAGAGTATGATCACCTTTAAATCTCATCTATATAAAGAAAACTTTTATATATATATATATATATGTATATATATAATTCAATAAGATCTTAAATTCTTTTTTCACATAATCAAATATTTAATTTCAACATTATAATCAAATAAACATATAAAAGATAAATTCACGAATAAATCTTTAAGATAATGTCACTACATAATAGTAACATAACAAGTCTCTATTTTTTTTAATTAAGTGATGATACAGTAAGAGATACTTAATTCATAACTTTTTTGAAACATTTCCTTAAAATTAGTGGAATGCAATAAACGGTACTTATTCACTTATATCTTTCATATAAACATTTTAAAAATTTCTTAATAAAATCTCGTAACTTTTTCATAGATGGTAAAGAGTTAATCTCTTGTCTAAAAAAAGAGAACGCAAACAACCTAAATTGAAAGAGAAATAGCTAAATAGATATGTTAATTCATAGTTATAATCAATTTTTATTGGAGCACATTGATTCAGGTTTCAAAAGTGAAAATGATTCAAGTTAGCATAATTCGTATATTAATCTATGCATTGTTACCATCATGAAATCTATCCATTATTTTTATTTTTTTATTATATTGATTGACATCTCAGAAAAGTGAGAATAAATTCAATACAATATAAAAAATAAGAGAATCAGTGCTCAACATGTTAAGAAAATTACCTTTTGCAATAAGGAAAATTAAAATAAAAACTCATATATATACATATCAAGGAATTTGCACAATATAATATGCATAATATCTTACAAATCTTGATTCATATTTATGGAGATAATTAATCTATTTTATAAATATTAATATTATTATTATTATTTTAAATCAACTTTCAATTTGATAAAATCAGTATTAAATTTATATCAATTTAATAACATTTGTATTATTCAAAAACAACAACAATAATAAAAATATATTTCAAGAATTAAAACAAACACACCTTTACAGAGTATTAGAGATAATGCCGAATAAAATTCTTGAGATAGTTGTAAATATTTGGATATCATCTGGTAGGCTGAGGCCTATGATAGCACTGTCCTCAAGAATTTGTGTACTCATTACGTGATGGTCCAAGATTCAATAGCCCAATCTCCAGTAAAACAAGAAACAGAACTAGTAAGAAATGATAAATAAGAAACCCAACAGTATTTGTGATTATATGTATATATATATATATATATATATATCGAGTATATATAAAATGAAAAGAGTAGTCTCTTTTATATAGGGGTGAGAGTTTTCAAAAATTAATTTGCCAAAAAATGTAACTAAATATCATTTAAAAATTTTAATTAAAGTGATTTAAATTCAAATAGAATTATAAATAGGCATTTAAAAATTGGTAATTAATTTGATTCAATGTATGTAATCACATTTTAAAAGAAATAAGAATTAAAATCAATAATAAAAAAGATAGTTACAAAATCTATAATTAAAGGTTTAATTGTTACAATTTAAACAGGTAATCAATAAATCATAATTATATTTTAAATTTTAAAATCTTTTAAAATATACATTTTTTTACAACAAGTATAGATGTTTAATTGTGAGAGAATTCTAGGTGCTATGGGAAAAGAGTGAGTCTCATGAGTCAAGGTATTCAAGACATTATGGGGAATAAACGAGAGAGATGTGGATATATAATGAGTCAAGTTGTTAAAGAAGTATCACAAGATAAAGGACATATGATTTTGGTGGGTAGTTGTTGTCAAGAGAGAAGTATTTCTTATTCTGATGAAAGAAGGTCATTGACTTATTGATGGTCATTCTTGATTGTGAATACTAGAGTGGGATAGAAACAATTATGACTAAAAGAGTGTAATTTGGTATGGGAGTATGAAATTAAGCATTTTTTTTTTTCTCATCTTCAGATTTTAGCTTAACCTTTCGTCGCTTGTTGAATTTTTAAAAATTTCTTTTTTAAAAAAATTATATAAGAAAGAGGATAAAAATGACGATTTTTACAGCATGATTTGTTTTAAACATGTTAAAAATCAAATAACATAAAATATATCATTAAAATTTTAACATTCTTTAATTGCCGTTGAAAAAAGAAAAGAAAATATTATTATACATTCATTAAGTGTATAAAAATTAGTGAAGAATAAAATAAAATAAAATTAATAAAAAATATAATAATATTAATTATTTTTATAATGATTTTATTTAATTAAAATATTAATTTTTTTAAAAGGATATGTATCATATGGTAATTTTTTTTTAAAAAAACTATATAATTTAATAAATATTAGTACAAATTACATTGTACTTCTTTAAATTTATCAAAAAAAAAAACTCTAGTATTCTTTATTTTTTATATTATTTTAACTTTTTTATGTATATAAAATTATAAAAATTTTAAAAAAATTTGTGTAAAATTATATAATTGATAAGAATATGCATGTTATATTTTTATATAAATTAAGAAAAATTTATATAAGATAAAAAAAATATCAGATATTTTTTTATAAATATTTAATAATATTAATATAATTTATCCTAAATATTATTATTAGAAAAAAAAAAGTAGTTAAAAAACAATACATCTGTTTTATTTTCCATGTCTCTATCAAATTGTACCTTCATATCCTCTGGAACATGTATTCAATTTCATTTTCATTGTCTTTTTCCCTCCAATTATATTGGAAACCACCATTCCAATCCAACTTCCTCATACCTTATGGTTGGTTGTATCTGTATATCTCTATATCTGCCATTCTCCCTCTCTCAGTAAAGCCTTAAAATCTTTTTCATTTCAACTTCAGACTCCAAAGTCCTCTAGGAATTAACACACCATAGCTTAGCCATAACATGGAGTCCAATCCTTGTGATACCACAAACCCTCATCATGACCATGCTCTATATACCCCTTTGCTAAAAAATGCCCATAGATCATCAAAGGGTACACTTGGGATATTTTGTTCCATTATTTTTCTAATGTCATTGGTTGCATTCATCATGAATGAGGGTCACAATTCCTTGGAAAAGTTGGAGAATAGCACCATTGAAATTACCCCATTTTCTAACATTTCCTTAAGGCCTCAATTGCCAAGAGGGGTTGCTCAAGGGGTTTCAGCCAAGTTCAATAACCCTTCTCTTTTTCAGAAAGTTTCATTTAATTGGACAAACGCCATGCTTTCTTGGCAAAGAACAGCTTTCCATTTTCAACCACAAAAAAATTGGATGAATGGTAAGTGTATCTTTTTTATTTTTTGTTTTTTTGGATTTTACATGTCAAAATTACATTATTTTAAATTTTTGTAGTAGCTTTCCTTGGAATGGTAGGTGAGATTTTGGTCCATGATTAACTTTTCAAATGTCACTTTATTCCAAATTTGTTTTTATATCTTATCATAAATGTTGTTATTAAGAGGCTAATCAACAATGTATCATTAACCCACTTATGCTCCTGTTTCGTGCGGATGTTTGGTTGAATTGGCTTCAGATCCTGACGGTACGTTCATCATTTTATTTGTGATTTATGAATTTCTATTTTTTTATGTTGATTTTTCCCTTATATATTCCCTTGCTTAACTTAATTATTTAACAAATTAAAAGAGTCATTTTACATGTTCAGTGTGCATATTTTTTCATCATGAAAATGTAATGTCAATAAGTTTAAGTGTGTTACTATCAATCATCATTGTTTTGAAAATATGGTACACTTCTTTAGAATAGTAGAAATACTAATTTGATTTGCATATATTGATGAAAATTTGAATTATTAATATAAAGTATATAATTATTTTGTTCTTGTTAGTGCAGAAATTATTGGAATTGATAGATGAGCTTCTCATTCATGACATTTGTTTTAACAGAGAGAAAAAACATATTCTGACCTCTGTCAGGATTTTGTTCATGTGCTTATTAATGGAATGCTTTTGTCAATTTTTTTTTCTCCAGTTCATTATATATAGGAACACGCATATATGCAGGAAAATTAAATTTGATAAAATGAAATTTTTAATATTAACAAAATGTTAGTAATTTCGATATTTTTTATCTATAATAATTTTATTAATTCACTGTTGATTTATATAATATTATATAGATTATTATTTATATAAATTTATATATATTTAAAAATATTTTTTTAATATTATTTATTTATTTTTATTATAAAATAATATAAAATATTAACTATGTATATATAAATAAAAATAAAATAAGGAGTTGTATTTTTATAGTGTATATATATAAATAAAGTAAGGAATCATGATTTGGAGGATAAATAAAAATATGATTATAAATTTTTAAATGATTTAAAATGTCATAATTACAGTTTTAAATATTAATTTGTACGTAATTTTGTACATCAAATAGATACTGATAAGTGAAAATTCTGTATTAAGTTAGTTTAATAAAAGTGAACCTACATTGTTTGGTATAATTATCAATGTAAAGTTTATCTAAATTTTTTTAAAAAAAATTATGAAGTTCACCTAATAATAAGAACAGTGTTGGTTAATGCAGAGAGCTTCGTGGAGTATAATACATTTTCCACAGTACTAAACTGTTTGTGTTTTTTATCTAATTTAATCTAATATTCAATGAATTGATAAATAAAAAAGCATGTGATAAATTTATATTTTTGTGTTTATTAGTTAAATGAAAAAAAAATGCTTTAAGAAAATTGAACATGACTTCTTATCTAAAATACGAAAGTATACTTTTGTTTCTAGTACATGTTCAAAGCAAAAAAATTTCAAGAGTTAACGCCAACGTATTTACCAAAAGTTCTCTCATTTTAATTATTTTTATTATATCCAAAGCCTTAAATTTCATAAAGAACAAGATTCAAAATTAGTTGGGACTCAGGTACTGACATGCTTTAATTAAACTCAATATTTATGGCTATAGTTTTTCCATTAATTTTATTAAATTAAGGGATAAATATTTAATCATATTTGAATTAATTTATTTTAGTTTAAAAAATAAGTGTAAAATATAATAGTTTTTATGAAAATATTTGACGAAAAATCTTTTCAGTACAAAAAACATTTAATATGTTATTTATTTTTAATGACATATGAAATATTTAAATAATTCTTACCATCCTTATAATTTCTCAGTAGTTTTGTAACACCATGTTTTATGTTTTAATAATTTTTTTTAAGCTTTTCACAAATATATATATATATATATCATTAAAATGCTCTACTGATTAAAGGCAAAACTAAACTAGTATTTGCATAAGATTATATTTTTTACAACAATTAACAAAATTAATACTTTAAAGTTTCCCTATCACTTAAGATAATAATTATACTGAGGTAGCAACAACTATAATCACGTGAGCAAGTCAGAAACAATTTCATTTAATTATTGGTTAAAGAAAAACTACCAGCATTACATCATTTACACACTTTTTAAAGATATTTTATTGTTGGTTAAATCTTATATAATTTTCAATAAATGAGATGAGATTTATTTTTATTTATTATTTTTTTAATTTAATGAATCTGAAGTAAATTTCAATTAATGATAAGAATTGTATGATAAGAAGGTGTGTCGCAAAATATATGATTAGCATTTTCTATTAAAATATTCAAAATGATAAGATGCATCGATAATGCTTTAAAAGTTGGCGTATAGTGTGAAGGTTAAACAACGAATTATTTGGGCCCGGCATATAACTGATTCATAAAATGCGAATTACTTTTTCATCCCATTTTTTTTTTATAATTTTTTTTAATTATACCTTTTAATAAATATATTTTATAAATTAATTTATAAAATATATTTTTTTATATTCTGTAAGTTAATTTATAAAATATATATTTTTATCTTTCGTAAATTAATTTGTAAAATATAAAAATTTACATTTTACAAATTAGTTTACAAAATATAAAAATATATTTTATAAAATATATTTTTTAAATTAATTTATATAATATAAAAATATATTTTATTAACTAGTTTGCAGAACATAAAAAATACATTTTACAAATTAATATATACAATATATTTTTTATATTTTATAAATTAATTTATGAAATATATATTAAAAAAATAAAATAAAAATAATAAAAATTTAAAAAATATATATAAAAAAAATAAAAATACAAAAAGCAATGCCCCATAAAATTTGCTTTTGGAATCCACTAAACCATGTGTTTTTGACTATTAACCAATAAAAATTTGTATTTGATTGAAAGATTTTCAGCCCAACAGAGTTTTGGATAGAATAATCCTTCAAGAATAGAATATTTGTTTGTCCATGTTATGTAGATAGAATATTTGTTTGTTCATCTTTAATAGATTTAAATTAAAGTAATTATCATCTAACATGAAAATATTATGTAAATTTAGAATAATATATAATAAAATATATTAAAAAATGAAAATATATTCATTGTGTTATATATTTTTTTTAATGTATAAAATTTTCGGTCAATTCTATACAACTAATTTTTTGATAAAACAAAACTTTAAATATTATGAATATGTTAATGTGTTTGAATAAAAGTTTAGTACTTTTATTTATAAAATTATTTTACTTTTATCAAACATACAATTTTTATATTTTTTATTACACATTTAATTATTTAAATTTTTTTATCATGAGATGCAATTTTTTATAAAAGGATATAATTTTTGTAAATATATATATTATTTTAAATTTTAAATTGAATATATTTATAAACTGTATCATAAATTTTATTTATTAATATTAGACCATAAAATTTCCAAAATACCCCATTACTCGTACCTTGCAAGAGGTTCCAAATATTTCAAAATTTATAATCTAAAACTGTAGTGTAAATGTGTCAGATTTGTTACTTTTGATGTTGGATTGCATGTGGGCTTCTGCCACCAATAATTAAAAATAATTGGCCTGACAGCCACTAAGAACATTATTTGGATAAAAAAAAAGAAACCTCCAATTTAACTGGATAAGACAAATTAGGTATCAAAGAACATACTTGTTTCTTATTTTCTAGTTTCTTAGGGAAATAGCATTTCTTTTGGCAAGTTGGATTTGTCACACTAAAACAATTCTATTTAATATTAACTTAAAACATGGTCAAATTCTATGCGCCTTTTACTGTGTTTCTCAATTTTTCTTTTCTTTTTTCAAATCTTTTTTGATTGAGTAATTTGGTCTAAGTTCTTTGGGCTGAAATTTCATGATGGAAACAATAAAACTGTTTTGAATTTTATGAAGATGCATGTTAAGAATTATTTTGTAAAATAAGTTTTAGAAGTTGTTTTTGATAGAAAACTAAAAGGAAGTAAGTGAAGAAAAAAAACTAAAATAGTACATGAAAGAAAAATTAAAAATTTAAACCTAAAACAGTTTTAATATTTTTTTTGTTTTTAATTTTAAAAATTACAATTATAAAATAAGTTTTTTAACTTTGTAATTTTCAAATAAAAAAAACATCCCTGTAAGAAATACGTAAACTTTTTAACTTTAATCAAAATTTTGGCTAGTAAACAAATGAATCTTTTTAATTAAACCATATATAATAGCAGGATTAACTCAAGTAAGGTGTTTGCTTTTCAATGTTAGCTTACATATAACAACAAACAACAAATATGAGGATATAGATTTTCTACATTGCAATTTCATGCAGAATTTGGCTTAATTAATTATAATTGTTGGATTGATATTAAATAATTTAAACTTTAAAAAATTTAAATAATTATAAATCATCCTATCTCAATTAAATAATTATAGTTTATTAAACTGAACAATCGTACTAAATCTCAAATATGATAGTTATTTTGTCTCCAACCATGAGGGTTAGAAGTTAAGTTACCAAAATGAAAGCCAAAATAATTAACATTAAAGTATGATTTCTATGATATGATTTCAGGTCCATTGTTTCACATGGGATGGTACCATTTATTTTACCAATATAACCCTGATTCAGCGATATGGGGAAACATTACATGGGGTCATGCTATATCAAAGGACATGATTCACTGGCTCTATCTTCCTATTGCCATGAAACCAGATCAATGGTTTGATATCAATGGTGTATGGACTGGCTCTGCCACACTTTTGCCAAATGGCAAAATCATGATGCTTTATACAGGTGACACCAATCACTATGTGCAGGTGCAAAATCTTGCTTATCCTGCCAACCTATCTGATCCTCTTCTCCTTAATTGGGTCAAGTATTCGGGTAACCCGGTTTTGGTTCCCCCACCCGACATCGGCCCAAAGAATTTCCGTGACCCGACCACGGCTTGGATTGGGCCGGATGGAAAATGGAGGGTTGCAATTGGGTCAAAGAAAGGAAAGATGGGCCTTTCATTTGTTTATACTACCACGGATTTCATCCACTTTGAGCCCAATGATCACTACTTGCATGCGGTTCCGGGTACGGGTATGTGGGAATGTGTGGATTTTTACCCGGTTTCAATAAACGGGTCCAAGGGTTTGGATTCATCATTTAATGGTCCACATGTTAAGCATGTGCTAAAGGCTAGCATGGATAACACAAAGGTGGATAGTTATGCACTTGGAACCTATTTTGTTGAAAATGATACATGGGTACCCGATAACCCAAATGAGGATGTGGGTTTTGGGTTGCTTTTGGATTATGGGAGATACTATGCTTCAAAGACTTTCTATGATCAACTAAAAGAGAGAAGGATCTTGTGGGGTTGGATAAATGAAACTGATACTGAAAGTGATGATTTGAGAAAAGGTTGGGCTTCACTTCAGGTAGGGTTTTTTATTTTCCACTTTTAAAAAAAATAAATTATGCTTAAGATTTGCAATTTTATTCTTTACATGCACAATTTATTTTATTTTTTTATAGAATTTTACACTGGTGAACAATATATTAAGGAGGAATTATAATTTTATTGTCAGACCAAAGGTCAACTTGGTATAATTAAATTGAGTAAATTTTTATTTTTATCTTTGAAAGATTTGGAATTAGTTATATTTTTAGTTTCTGAGAGATGAAAAAAATAACTTTTAATCCTAAAAAAAATCAACTAAATTGATTGGTATTTTTATCATTAAGTGATAAAAATGGTCATTTTTATTTTCAGTGACCAATGTGATCAACATTAAAAAAAATTAAATCTTATAAATGATCAATGTAATTTAACCCTTTTAAGATACATTACAATTTACAAACAATGTTTAAAGATAATATAGCTCTTTGTTTGACATATAAATAATCTACTTTTGCATTTTTACACACTTGGGTACTAATTTGACCTACATCCATTTACCAAGTCTGAAATTCATATGGAAATAATGTTTGGTTGGTAGAAAGAGGGTTTACAATTTTTACATGTAAAATTTCATTAATTGATAAGTTTATGTGAATTTAAAACCTGCACATTTTTTTTTTGTTGTATCAGACAATTCCGAGAACAGTGTTGTTTGACAACAAGACTGGTACTAATTTGCTTCTATGGCCAGTAGAAGAAATAGAAAGCTTAAGACTAAGCAGTGCTGAATTTGAAGAAGTAGTGGTTAAACCAGGTTCTATTGTGCCACTGAACATAAGCCTAGCAACACAGGTTTGTCTATAGAATTATACAAGTTTCCCATGAATATGATACACATTATCACTCACAATGATTGCACTAATTAACAACTCTTTTCATTTCCCAAAAATATTAATTACAGTTGGACATATTTGCTGAATTTGAGATTGAATCGTTGGCATCTGAAGGGATTGGCAATGACAGCATAGGTTGTGGAAGTGGTGCCATAGAAAGAAGTGCTTTTGGACCATTTGGCCTACTTGCTATTGCAGATGATTCACTCTCTGAATTAACTCCAATTTATTTTCACCTTTCTAATACTAACCTTGGTACTTCAACCACATTCTTCTGTGTTGATCAAACAAGGTAGAAATTTGCATTTGCTATTTCAGATTTTTCTCCTTTCAAAAAAGAAATGTTGTCAATTTGTCATGGTTAGTTAGATGCTGGATGTTGCAGATCATCCAAGGCTCCTGATGTAGCAAAGCCAATTTATGGAAGCAAAGTTCCAGTCCTTAGTGATGAAAAATTATCAATGAGGGTATTGGTAAGTGTCAATATGTTACTTTACATTATTTATCTATTTAAACTTTTTTTTCACTTTTTTTTTATAACTAAGTTTAGTTTCTACATTAGGATGAAACTAAATTTACTTAGTTTCTACATTGGGATGAAACTAAATTTACTTGGTTTCAATTATTATAGGATTTTTAATTTTGTGATAATTAAGTTAACTTCCAATATGAAAATAGGTGGACCATTCAATTATTGAGAGCTTTGGTCAGGGAGGGAGAACTGTGATCACAGCTAGAGTTTATCCAACAGAAGCAATATATGGAGCTGCAAGATTATTTCTATTCAACAATGCAACTGACATAAACATTAAAGTCTCCCTCAATATTTGGCAATTGAACTCTGCTTTCATACACCCTTTTTCCTTTGATTAGAATCAATGAGAAGTGTAGAAACTATACAATGTTCTTTTGCATCCTATCAGGTATTCTTGTTGCCTTATAGCAAGAAGCATAAAGGAAGTTAATAAATTTTGGTTGAATTGTCCTCCACCTAGTTGGTGTGCCTATGGTAATTTGCTATAATTTGGGATTTTTTTTACCCTCTTCACATGAATCAAATTTCAGTGTTGTGAACTTGTGACCATCACCCCTTTTCTTTAATGAGGACTAGTGTGTAGTGCTAATCAAATTCTTTATCATGATTATTTATTAATGGGAAAAAAATAAACAAAACTGGCAATCTATTCCATGTCACTGTTTGTGGGGGAAAACACTTATATTATTCAATAAAAATAAAATAAAATTTAAAATATGTTACTATATATTATATATCTGTACATTAATTGTTAAATTTCTTATGAGGACTTTTTATACTGGTATAAATTAAAATAATTATTACACCTTTCAATAGTTTTTATTAGATAAGTATTTTACAAAATCCATTGCTAAATTGAAAGTTCCTATCATATATGTTGGTTTTATAAAACTAGGCTTTAATATAAAATTATTTAGTAAGCCATTAATATACATAAAAGTTACCAGATTAATTTTATACATTTTGAAAAATATATAAAAATGAAAATCATTTGATTATATTGTTGTTTTTTACTTTTATGATATAGACTAAAAATAATTTAATAATTAAATTAATAAAATTTTATTTTATATAAAAATTTAAAATAATGTAAATAGATTATCTTAATAAAAATTTAAAATTTGTTAGTTGGTTTGGCTACGTTTTCTTTACCTCCATCAATCTTTTTATTTCTTTCTTTGTTTTTTCTTTATTTTCTTTGTATTCTTTGTCTAAAGGTGTAAGTAGCTTGTTGAGAAGTTTGATAAAATTTTAAAAATGATCCGTACCCACATCCTCTTACATCCCATAAAATACCTTTTAGTAATTCGTTAATAAATTAGTTTATAATTAATTATATAATCGATTAACGAAATATGATTATTTACATAATTAATCAATTACATAATTGATTAATCAATTATTTATATAGTTAATTATATAAAAAATAATTAATCAATTAAAATTATAATTAATTAATTATCAATGTAGTTATTTACTTATAAAAAAGAATTAATTAATTAAAAGATAAACATAATCATATGTAATTCCTATAAATATGAGCATGGATAAAATTTTCATGCATCACTCACATGAGAGAATTACCAAAGCCTAATTGTTTTTATCCAACAACCACATTCCAATATTGAGGGGTGTCCACTTCTTAAAATACAATGAACAATTAGGCCACTCCTAGAGGTATTTGTTACATCTTTCATTCCTTTAATCATTTTATTTCTTTTCATAAGATAAAGCCTTTCAAAGTGGTCATCATCAAGTGCAAACACAATTTTATGGAACACTTCTATCACTCCTTCTTTATCATGCATTCTATATTTTTTAACTTTCTCTTAATATTGTTTCAGTTACCCAATTATATCCATCTGGTGTCATTAATCAAGTTCCAAAATTTGTCAGTGGAGTGTTTTACGTAGGTTTGTTCAATGGACATGGGAACAAATTAAGAAATGAAACATCTCCTTCATGTTTAAACAAGTAGTAATGTTTTGTTTGAATGACAAGTAAAATAGAAAAAATGAAATTAAAAAAGAAAAATAAATTATTTGGATAAATAAAAATAGGAAAAAAAATTATTTAGATGGATAGATGACAAAGAGATGAGAAAAATATATATTAGTAGTATAAATTTTATTTTATATAAATTTAAAAATATAATTTAATTTTAAAAAGTTTAATTTTTTACTATATTTTTATAAATATATATTTTATTTTATTTTTAAAAAATATATAATCATTTTAACAATTTAAAATAATAATAATAAATTCTCCTCTGTTACTTTTTTTCAATAAGTTGTTTGGATGGGTAAAAATAAAAAAATAAGAGAAATTTTTTTTTTCTTTGAATAGATAAAAAAATAAATATATTAATAATATCAATTGTAAAAATAATTAATTTTAACATGATTAATTATTAAAATATATTTGTTTTTTATCAAATATATTAATAATATCTTTTTGAATATATTTGATAAAAATTGATTTTAACAAAAAAAAATTATATTGTATAGATAAATATTTTTTATTTGTAGTAAATAATTTTTTATTTTAGAATTTTAAATAAATTAATTTTAGAAAAAAATTAGTAATAAATTAATTTTCTAAAATATGCTAGCTAAACCAACATAAACAATTTATTTTACAATTTGTTTTTAATAATCACATTAAAAAAATTGTCAAAAGGCATACTAAATTATACTAACTTTCAGAATAAAAGGTCAAAAAAGGAAAGCGACACAATATTGAACACATCACAACAATCATCGGTTATCGATAAACCTAAAAGTAGTATTTAGATTAGACTATTTTATCATTTTTTTCTAAATAAAATAAGGGAAATGAAAGGAAGAAGCATAGAGATTGAAAATCCATTGAAGTAAAGGGAACAGTTAATTTAATCATTAAAACTATAGAATATTATTTTAGTTTTTATTATAATTTTAAGAATTAACATAATAATTTAAATATGCTTTTAACTTTTATAAATATTAGGAACGTTAAAGAATTGAAATAATTTGTTCTCAACTGTATAAACGAATGAAATAAATAAAAAATTAAAAAATTTAAAGATGAAAAAAGTTAAAAAAAATTATAGAAGTCATAATTTTTTCTGCAATTTGATTCATTAAATATGTACACTAAATTTTCAAACTGTATACATTTATATGTTTTTTAATTTTATCATTACTTTAGTAACTAATAACTGATAAGTATGTTCTCTTATTTTAAATATATATTATTTTATGATTATAATTTTTGATTTTTAGTTGTGAATTATGATATTTTTTGTTATGTATTTCATTTTTTATAATTTTAAATATAGCATTTTGCAGTTTTTTGATAGTGTTTTTATTGTTTGAATTTTTTTAAACAATATGAAAAATTAAAATAATCAAATCAAAGCAAACAATTAAAAAAATTATTGATGTTGTTTAGTTTTATTAACTTATTCTAACAAAACTAAGTAAAATATAATTAGAAATATTAAATTCATAAATATTTCTAATTATATATAAATATTTCTAATTAATTAATAAATAAAATAAAATATAAATATATTATTTATTTAATATATTAAATTTATAAATATTTATAATTATATATATAAATATTTTTTACTAATATTTTATATTATAAATTTTTAAATAAATTTATAAGCTTTAAACAAGTAAAAAAATTTATAATAACATTTTTTATGATAATTAAACAGGTTAAATATAAATAATATTAATAATTAAAATAATTTTATATAAAATTTTAAATTTAAACTTCATATTTTTTACATTATAAAAAATATTCTAACTTTACCTTATTTTCACCTCTATTTTTAGTGAATAGTTTGATGATATTATTAACAAGTTTTACACGTGTTAGATTAACAGAATATGTAACTGTGTATGCGTAACAATTTTTTGTTATAACGAATTTCAAACAAACCAAACTTTATCATCATAACTTCATGGCCTATTAACATTACTTCTACTTTTCATGAATTAATCATTTTGATTCAGACTTCGCTGCACACATTTTCACGCCCACATTCACTTGATCGTGAAATGCACTCACTTCGCCATACGTCCCAAGTTATCCGCATGCTATATAATTCTTACCCATATTTCTATTCTTTTAATTTTTTATATCATATGAATCATTTATTATTATTTTAAATTTTTTAACATGATTAAATATACAATATTTAAAATTACTCAATTTTTATTATTAAATATTTTTTATTCGATAAATTTGTTTTCAATTAATTATTTTTATTTTTTAGAAAACATCTTTAACTAAATTATATATGTCAATAAAAATAGTTAAATTTTATTAATTGTTTAATCTTTTAAAAAATATTTAGTAATTAATAATCTTATTCAAATTAACATATTTACCTTTCAATTTGTTAACTTATTAAAAAGATGGGTAGTTTATAAATTTATCAAAATAAAATATTTATAAAATTAATATATTTTATTAGAAAAAATTTAATTCAATTCATTGATAGTAAATATTTTTAATTAGTCATTTAATCATAAAAATGGGTTTACAGTATTTTTAATTAGTCAATAGTGTAAAACATTTATAAATTAATGATTTAATTAATTAATAAATATTTACTATATAAAAATATTATAAATTTAATTTTCAAATTTATTAAAGTATTTTTTTATTTTTCATCTATTATTATTTTTAAAAATATTTTTATTTAACTATTATTGTAAAAAATCGTTTTTATTTATAATAATATTAACTAATGAAAGAATTAAATGTATAAAATATATAACAGATTTAATATAAAGAAAATATTAATATTTTTTAATATATGAGAAAATTAGAAAACAGAAAAAAGCAATAGAATGAAATAAACTAGAAAAACGTGTAATAAATTTTGAATAAACTTTTCTAGATGGCACCTTAAATTAATGACCGGTTTATATTGCTTGATTTACTAAGTGGCCTTCCTTTATCAAGTTGGGAGAAAATGAACGGATTGAACTATTTGACTCATAAGGTTGGTTCTAAGTCAGATACACACAATAAAGGCACATACATTGTGTTACTCTTTAGGAGGGAATTTTTTTATTAAGCTTCATCATGGCTAGATCCACTCATTAGGAAAATTTTTTTTTAAGATATCCTCTATTAGAGATAATTTTTTTAAATTAAAAAATATTTATAATATAATAAAATATATTTTTAAAATTTAAATTATATATATATTTGAAATAATTATCTATTGGTATAAGAAGGAAAGTAAATTAGCAGGAATCAATCTTTGAATAAACATGTTATCCTGTAAAAACAAAATTAAAACAGAGAAAAGCATTCTAACACTTATGCTTAAGTAAATTAAGGGTTTATTTATTTTAGTCTTAGAGAATTAATGTAAAATATATATTAATAAAATTATATAGTTTAAATTTTTTTAAAAAAATTAATTTTAATATATTATCAGCATAAAAAATTGTATACTATTAATTAATAAATATTATAACAAGTATAAATTTTTAAAATAATTATTATAAAAATTATATAATAATTTATAATTATCCATATAAATTAAATGGTAAATAAGAACTATTAAATTCATTTTAAAATTAATGAACAGTTTAGAAATGGAAGAGCAACCAACATTGAAAGGAAATAAGGTGCATGAAGGTCATTTTATTGATACAAGTAAAAGCAATGTAAATATAATAATCTTAGCAACCATTCCTCTTTCTAGATGGGATAAAACATATTATATCGAATATGTTATTCACATAAATTATAAATGAATAATCGAAGGATTACTCTACCAAGTGATGGAATACTCCTAGAAATTATAAAATTCAAATTATTTAATTCATGACTTTGACAAGCCACTTCCAATGCTTAAATTTATTGTTTAACTTAAAATTATTATTATTATTATTACTATTATTATTATTATATATTAATATTAATATGAGAGGAAGAGATTTATACTTGTATATTAAAAATTTATTGTTTAACTTATACGTGTTCAACTCTTAAACATCAATATTTAAAAAGAAAGGTTTAGAGAAAGTAAATTTTTATTTTATCTCTACATTAAGCATCAAATATAGGAAACTCGATTCAACTAATAATTAAAAATTAATATTGATCAAAAATTAAATTTATAATAATAAAAATTAAAAATAATAAATTTAATAATTTTTTAATAAAAATAAAATCATAATAAATATTTAAAAATTATATAATAAAATAATATAATAATACCAAAATTTATTATCTTTCATTATTATAGAATAAATTGTAAGAATATAAATAAATTATATCTGTAATTTATTTATTTAACAATTTTTATTAATAATTTAGAAAATGATAATTTTTTAATATAAAAAATTAATTATATATTTAAATATTAATGTTCAAAAAATAAATTAACACATAGTAAATAAGATAATAAATTTTATTTAAAAGATCATTTACTCTTAAATTAATTGAACTATGTTAAAATTTTTACTATATATAATTTTAAAATATATAGACTCTACGATAAAATAATTTAAAATATTTATTATATTATTTTAAAATTTATATTACCATCTTACACTTATATTTATTTATATATGTAGAAATGTTAAATATATCTCATAAATATTAAATGTATCTTAAAATGTAATTTTTTATATTAAAATTATAAATAAACTTTTACATAATTTATTATAAAAATTTATTAAATACATCTCCAAATCATTTTCTTGTAGATACAATACGTGCTTATCACTAGTACCAATATATATATATATATATATATAAAAGAAGTAGGTGTCTCTTAAAAAATACTATCTTAAAAAGATCTTAAAAGTTATGTATCTCTTTCAAAGTAACTATAAACATATTAATTGCATCTTAAAAGCACCTTTATTAAAGCTTTATTAAAGGATGTATATCTCTTTCAAAGGAGCATTTAGACATGTCATAAGCATGGAAGTATAATGTATAGGATTAATTATATGGCTTAATTTAACAACCAATTGAATATCTTCCCTACTTTTTCTATGTTAAAGGCTTAAGACTTATTTCTCTCAACAAATCTAAGACCACTTTCCTAGTTAATGTTTTAGTAAAAAGATTAGTAAGATTTTTTTCACTCTTCATATATTTAAGAAAAAAATACACTATTTTTAATCATTTTGCTGACAACATCATATATATGCATCTTTTCTTTTCATTATTAGACTTCTTATCAACAACATCAACTGTTGCTCGTGAATTGTAGTGAAATGATGTGTAGATATATCCCATAGATGCATATCTACAAATATACTTCTTAGACATTCTACTTGTTGACTTGCTTTTTTAAGAACAATAAACTTATTCCACATTAGAAAGTGTTATGCATGTTAATTTATTTTAAATAATATCTTCATATGAAAGGAAAATATATATCCACCAATGGAGTTTACCTTATCTTTGTTTGAAACTCAAATATCATCATAAATCCTTCTAACACTCTAGAAAATTTAGAAAAATATAAAAAAGTTAATCCATAATTATCATCATCTAATTGTATCTAAAACACCTTTTTCTTCATTTTTAAATTTTGTTAACAAATAATTAATTAATTAATAATTACTAAAAATAAAAAATAGAAATTGTAAGTTTTAAATTAGTCAAATTCTATTTTTATTTAAACTTATTTTTAATTATTTTTGAAAATTTCTAAGAAAATTTCTCATATGGATATTTTCACACAAGATATGTTATCCCTTCTTTTGCACATGGGATTGATGCTTTTTAGTCATAGTTGAATGAAATATTTGCAAACATGATACCTTATCATCATTTTGGATGTAACAAACTCACACACACTTATTCATCTAAGGTTGATCACAATAAATTTGGCAAGTCCATATATTTTTTTTCCGAGGTATAGATATATTCATTTCATGATCAATAATATTCATCGATCTCTCATCTTATTTTATTCTTCTATTATTTCCTCTATCTTTTTTTTTCTTTCTTGTCTTCCATTTTCACTTTCATGAAAATGTCCCTCCTTGTGTATCTTTCCTTTTCTAATTCCTTATTCTTATCTCTCATTCTCTTTATTTTCTTCCTCAAATTCCTCCATTTATACATTAATTATACTTCTACCTCTTTATCCTATTACCTCCTTTGACATATTTACATAGAAAATAAGGGTTAGTAAAAATAGTAATTAAAAAACAGGACCTTTCCAAACTTTTCTTGTGTTTATAGTCAAGTATTTAAGTCACTCATATTTGTATTTAGTTTATACTTTTGTGTAATGTACACTTTTTTCCTGTTGCCACTCAAATCCCTTGCTAATCTCTAAAGTTTTATCTAATTAATCTCAATGAATAAACTTTATTCCTTGAAAAACTTATAGCAATTCAAATAATTGACTTGGCAAACATCAAAATGCTAAACAAAGAAAAATACTCTAGGATAAAATTAAATAATTTAGAAAAAAAAAATAAAAAAAATGCATACAAGGGAAAGATTGCTTAAATATAGTATAATATGTGATAAACATATTGTTCAATAAAAAAAATTAAGGCACACACAAAAGGTATTCAAATTAGATGGAAAAGTAAGTAAAAACTATAACATAGCACAAATTACAAACATAGGAGATTAAGTGTTGTATATAGTATAGTTTAGTACCAATGTTCAAATGAGGTTAAAAAACATTAAAATAACAAAGTGGGGATAAAATAGTCCAAATTATCCATTGCATACTTTTATTATTCAACTATTCAAAGTTTTTAGAAATTGTAGTTTAGTTCTTTTATTTCAATTTTCATATTTTTTTTATTGGTAATACCTTATATACTTTTATACAAACATCCCATAATTTTTTAAGAATAATGGAAGAAGATCACAAAGCCCTCTAAAATTAATAACACATGAAAAATAGTATTAATAAGTATGTTCAAATCTTAAAAAATAAAATTTCAAACAATCTTAACCAAAATGAGTTAAAATCTTATGTGAAAAATTATGTTTTTAACATAAAATTTTTTATGAATCAAGTGGTTGAACAACACTTAAACACCAAATAAAAAAATTTAACAAGATTAAGTTAGATCTAGAAAAAAGAATACTAACCATGCTATGAGCTCATATGAACACTCAATAACACATACATAAATTTGGACAAAATAAACATGATTTCAACACAAGGATAAAAGTCTAACGTCAATTTAACAAGAAATGCAAAGAATCAACAAGGATATATATTTAAACATTGAGGAACACATGAGTATTCAAGAACATTCCAATTGATGGGAATCATAACAATTTAAACCATGTACAAATGTAGAGAATAATGAGGAGAATAAGAATCCAACATAAAAATAAAAAAAATCATGAATTATCAAATACTTAAGATCAAATTTTGAGGAAAATGACCTCAAAGTTGGTGCAAAAGAAGAAGTAGAAGAATTCAAACATCAATCAAGATTCATGATAATTTGGACAAAATTCACTAATTAAAAGATTAACAACATATAGATTAACATCGAAACATTATAAATACATAATAACTAGTATACAAATGAGATTGAAATTTGAATCTCACCAAAAGAAAGATGGCATCAAAATAGAAATTCAAATTTTCAAACTCAAAATTAAGAAATGAACATGAGATTTTATCAAAGAAGATGAGAAGAATTCAAATCTAACAATAAAACACACAAAAACTTACAAAATTATAGTAGATCTAAGAATTACCTTTTCAAAAAATTAAGCTTATGATATCAAATGATGACATTCTAAATTATTTGAATCTATTAAAACTTTGGTTGCAAGTGGATTATTCATATATTTACCCATTCTATTAGATATTCAACCACATGGATTAGTATCATTTCAAATAAACGATAACAAAAACATTAAATTTCCACTAGATTAGATGATTTATGCATTATTTTGTGCTCATAGTTTAATAGATCATTTTATCATCAATTTAGCTAACTTAAGTATAATGTGTAATTACTTTATAGGCAATTAATTTTTACATTATGTTTGCAGGTTTAAAAATAAGATCTTAACATAATATAAGACTAAAGTTTAAAAATAATGTTTTTTAGAAAGGTAAAAAAATTAAAATTATGTTTCATGCTTACTAATTAAGGCATTGAAGTCAACTTAAATAATAATAAGACTATATGTTGATAATAAATGTCTCTAACATATGATAAATAGGTTTAATGTTGATTGGATAGGTAGCATCCTTATAAGGATTGTAGTTGAAGCAGAGATTCTAGTTGCAAAGGAAAATGTTAGGTGCAAAGATCTATTTGGTCTATCACTAACGTAAAAGTCATGAAGCTGCATAAGAAAGTAGAGCCTTATGAGATCTTCAAAAAGAGTTCCCTCCAACCGAACATTCTTTTACCTTGACTCTTCACACATTAGATTAGGACTTAGACAATTTTTGTATTTTAGGATCTAACAGGTCCGATTTTCCTATATCTCTAGTATAGATGTTGAGTCTATTCTAACCCAACTTAAGGTTACATTAAGGAGTAATGAAGGTATCCTAATTGAGCTTCCATCCAAGTCTAATTTGCCTTTCTTTCGATATATCCATTTCAGCCTCAAATGCTCCCTTACTTAGCACCTTTCCCTTGCCTGTATATAGGCCTCACGTAATGCATTTTTGCATTATTTAAATCATAATTTAGATCTCACTTGAGTGATTGAAAGTTTTTTCTCCACTTTACCTCTTCTCTCTAAGCTAGATTGGTGGTTCTCTTCCTTATCCTTGACTCCTCTAAGATGGTGAAAGTGGTGGAGGCTTATCCAAGCTAGGCATCGCCTCCCTTGAATCCTTCTTCATTTGAATCCAATTACTCTTTCTCCTTCCTTTACCACTATCTCCATTGACTAGAAATTATCCTCATTCAAACCTCTGCATAGTGATACATTTAGCTGCAGTTAGAAATGTTAGAAGGTTTTGTTAAAACTTAACATCTTTTATTTTGTCTAGCTATATTAACTCAACTCAAAAGTGTAAATAAGGATAAAAAACATACAATAACCATATTTTGAAACAAACTTTTCTAAATATAAGATGATATTAGCATTAACCAACACAAATCCTTTAAATGGATATAAGATAAAAAAAAATAATCAAAAAGAAAATAATTGGAAAGTAAAACAGAATGAAAATAAAATAAAAAATATATGTTATTTGAATGAAAAGAAATATATAAAAAAATTAAAAAAAAATCTCTTACTGTTTAAATGAGTGAAAAAAAGAATAGATAAAAAATATTTAATATTAAAAATATTTATAATTATAATAAAAATTAATTTGGTAGAAAATTAATTTTTTACTCAACAAAATTTTTCAAAAATAAAAATGCTTTTAATTTTTAAAAATTTCTATTATATATATATTATTAAA
The DNA here is from genome assembly GCA_037954105.1 of Canavalia gladiata. NCBI lineage: Eukaryota > Viridiplantae > Streptophyta > Magnoliopsida > Fabales > Fabaceae > Canavalia > Canavalia gladiata. Next base: position 1,525,804 of record CM075663.1, on the reverse strand, counting down.
AATTAATACAATTAAAAATAAAAAAGTTTCCTTTTTTCTTTTCTCATGACCTTAGGTGAAAGTTTTTAAGTAATAAAATTTATATTTTTTTAAATTTTGTTCAAATAATAAAAATCTATTTTTCATTTTTATTTTTTTATTTCTACTTTTGTTTTTTTCTAAATCCTCTTAAACAAATAAATTACAAAGATTTTGTGTAAAATCAGAAAAAAAAATACTAAAAGATATATACATCCTCCTAAATTATTATACATAAATAATGTAAGGATAAAATGAAGTCTATTTTTTTAAGTATGGTCTATAATGATAATGAAAAGTTAATGTATTTATCATTCTTTATAGTCTTACTTTAAAATTTGACATTTAAAATATGTTTATTAATGTATTTCAGTCATTTCAAATTTAAAATTATTACATAAAAAATTAATTAAAATATTTAAATTTTTTAATAAAATATTTTTATAATTTGTTTGAAATGATTATGAATTATTTAGTTTTTATACTTTAATTAAATTTTGATAATAATTTTTTTTCAATTTAAAAGGCATTAATTAAATTTTAACCCATTTTAAAAATAATTTTAACTCATTTTTAAAATAAAAAAAGTCAATTCGTTGATTTTTAAATTTTTTTACATTTTGTATCCTAAATTTATTTTAACCATCATTAAATTATTATCGTTACTCTAGCAATGATTTTTATAATAATAATAATAATAAGTTATTATTATTATTAACCAAATTTTTAATTTTTATTATTTTGAAGAAATTTAATTTTTTATTTTAATATATCTATTTTTAGTAAATTCATAGTAAAATAGTAGGATAATAAAGCTCACTAACTTTTACAATAATTTTTTAAAGAAAATTAAAAATTAAAACTGAATTTAATTTAAAAGAATTAAAACTAATTATTTAAAAATCATCTTAAATAAGATCTTAGTAATTACTAATATTATTGAAATAGTTACTAACAATTTTTTTAAAATGTTATTCCAAGTAATAATCAAGGTTTTTTTAGCTCTCCAAATAAAATTATTTTTATTTTTAATATATTTTCATAATTTGATTTTTTATTTATCTATTTATTTTTATAAATTTAATATTATTTAATGTTTTATCATAATATTATTAATTTTGATATATTTTTTTTATATTATCATAAATTATTATTTTTTGAATTATTATTTTAATATAATCTATTTATTTTAATTATTTTTAAAATTTATTTCTAAATAAATTATATAAAATTAAAAAATAAATATTTTTGCTATAAACAAATTTATTTTTAACCAAATTTAATGTATTTTTTGTTCAAAAGAAAAAAATGTATCACATTTATCAAATTTGTCCATTAATTAATTATATCTTGATTTTTTATTTTAATTTTTTAGTTACTTCAACAACTAATTTTACTAAATATTTTTTTATTTTATTAACTTTTAACTTTTAACTTTGAATTAATTTTTCTATTTTTAGTTTTGATCTTTCGTCCTCTAGTTAACCTCTTAGTTTCGTCCATCTTATTTGTTAATTTTTTCAACTACATCTTTAAAATAAGAAAATATTTTATGAAAACAAATTTAAAATTATAAATATAAATAAATCAAATTAAGAATTTATTTGATGGTTAAGATATAACTAGAGTTGAATAATGATAAAATAGAAAAAGAGTATAATTTTTTTATTTTATTAAATATACATGTTGAAATAATAAATTAGATAATATTATATTATCTTAATAAATGTTTGACATGAACAAAAAATGATAAATGGTGATAAAAATTATATCGAAATAGAAAAATTATATTAAAAAAATCAAAATTAATGCAGTTTTAAAAATTAATTTTAAAATTTTGGAATTTTTATTAAAAATATATAATATTTTAAAAATAAAAATATTACAAATATATATATATGTATTGTACAAATAATATGAAAAACTTTAAATTTTTTTATTTATATAAAAAATTTAAAATATAATTTGTAATAAACTCTATTTAAAATACAAATAAATCATTTAATTTTTAAAATTATATTTTATAAAATGATTAAAATATTTTTATAAAATTTATTTATTTAAATATTATTATGTTTTATCCAATTAAATTAGTTTTATAAAATGTTAAAGAGAATATTAAATAAAGGTGAGTAAAAAACTATTCTATTCCAATAACTTTTAACTTAATATAGTTTATAAGATAAGAGTTTAAAATATAAGTATAAAATTGATAATTTTATATAATAAATTATTATAGTATATAGTTTAATAAATTTTTAAAATATAGTACTATAGCTAAAATATGTTATGCATATAAAAAACATAAAAAGTAGTAAAATAAAATTAAATATTTTACTATTATTATGTGATTAATGTGATTTACTTATTGTTGGAGTGTCAAATTTTTCATTTTCTAAGTATTCAAAACTCATTTTAGATAAAATATTTAGAATTGAATGTTGTGTGTTGAGGAATATTTTTTTAAATGACTATTTATAAACATTTTTTCCATAAAAAAATCATCATAAGTTAGTGGACATTATCATGGATTCATATATAGGAATATTATGATAGGATCATTTTCTAATAAGGAAACTATTTCATAATCTTTAATGGACAATTTTTTGCCCGTATAACCAACACTATATACTAAATTATTTCCATTAAATAAACCTTTAACATAAAGATTTTAGATTCTAATGTATCTACCTGGATGCATCTAACTATTTTTCTTAATATTGAACTGAATTTTTTTGTTTATTATGTAAAAATAACTTAAATTTACCAAATTAACCACGTGAACAAGATTCAGGAGATAACACTGTTCGGCAAGAGGATAATTAGACATGTCAAATTGACTCGTCCCCGACCTGTCCTGAGTTTGACGGAAAAAATCTGAGTTGACTAGGATTGGGGATGGGGACAAGTAAAATCTGAATTTTATACCCATCCCATCCCTACGCCAAACCTTGTCCCACTTTTAAAATTACTAAAATATTCTTATTATTTTAAAATATTATATAAAATTAATAAGGTTATAAAAGTAATAAATTATATAAATTTAAAAAATATATAATAATTTAATAAATTATAAAAGAATTAAAATAAAAATATAAAAAATACCGGGAACAGGTGCGAGACGAGTTTCCCTAAACCCGAGATGGAGATCGAGTTTAGTATTTTAAACTCAGCGACCACAGGGATGAGCACGATGTGTTGGGGATGAGGATTAGAGATGGAAGTAGACCGAGACAAGTTAGAGTTTGAGTGTAAAATATTATATAAGGTTATAAAAGTAATAAATTATATAAATTTAAAAAATATATAATAATTTAATAAATGATAAAAGAATTAAAATAAAAATATAAAAAATACCGGGAACAGGAGCGAGACGAGTTTCCCTAAACCCGAGATGGAGATCGAGTTTAGTATTTTAAACTCAGCGACCACAGGGACGGGGATGAGCACGATGTGTTGGGGATGAGGATTAGAGATGGAAGTAGACCGAGATAAGTTAGAGTTTGAGTGTTCAATTCTCGTTTATTTAAAAAGTTTGAGGTTTGAGTCTGAGTTTATTACTTGTTAAAGGTTTTTTTCTTCTGTCAAACCTCGTTTAAAACCTACCAGGCCTACAAGCTTATTTAAAAACCTACATTACAAAAAAAATTAATAAATAAACTTAAAACCTATATAAATAATTGATTAAAAATGCTTACAAACTTAAAGACTACAAGATAAAAAGGGTATTAAATAGGCCTAAAACATATATATATATATATTATGTAAATAAAATATAAAATAAATATTATATAAATATAATATATTAAAATAAATATAAATATAAATAGGCTCCTAAATAGGTTAAATAGGTTTTTTTATAAGTTTAGATCTGACTTGTTTATTTAAAAAGACTTTTTTAATAACCTATCTATTTATTAAATAGATCCTTATCGAATGATCTTATTTACTTCCATCCTTAACGGGTACGGAGAACGTGAAACCACGTATAAGGTGAAACTCACTCCAATCCACTGCCTAAGGATAATATTTTTTCAAACTAATAATTTCAGAATTTTCTTAAACAAAAAAATTTTAAAAAATAAAAAACTATTGATTTAAAATTATCACAGAAAGATACCTATTTTAAAAATAAATATTTTGATTAGGGTTAAATATTTTTTTAATCTTTTAAAAATATTTAAATTTTGGTTTTAATCCTTCAAATTTAAAACCTTTGGTTTAAATTCTTATTTTTTAAAATACCTTAATTATGGTCCTTATATTAACTCAAATTATATTAAATAAAAATAGATTAATCATAATTAAATGATTATATTTAAGATATTTCATAAAATAATTAAATTTTTTTTAATAATGATTAATCTAACTTGATTTAATATAATTTAAATTAACATCAAAGATTATAATCATGATATTTTAAAAATAAGAAACTTAAACAAAAAATTTTAAAATTGAAGGATCAAAACCAAAATTTAAATATTTTAAAGAAATTAAAAACATATTTAACCCTTTTAGTTATTATTGAAAATATTTTGAATTATTTTAAAATAATCCACTAAAATTAAAATTTTAAAATAATAAAAATATATTTAACAAAAAAATTACTTTGTGGAAACAAAATTTCATGAACGACATAAAAGAAAAAAAAATAAATTATACTACATTAGAAAAAAAATTATATTATATTAGAAAACAAAATTAAGATGTTATTTAGTTTAAAAAAAATATTTTTAATTTTTTATAAAAAACAATAGAAATAAAAAAATATTTTTGATTTTATTTTACTTTCATTATTTTTATTATTTATAATATAATTTTTTTAAAAAAATAAAATAAAAACAAAAAATATTTCTAAAAACAAACATCCTCTTTGGTTTAGAATTTGAAGTGGGGTCAAAAGTTATGGATGTAGGATTGTGCAGCCTCTTGGGAAGTATCTGGCATGAGAAAGACGTTAAAATGAACATTGAATTTGAAGAAAAAGAAAGAAAAGGATTGGAGTTAACTGGTGGCTGACCTGGCTATCCGTTTTCTTTGTCATCATCACCTTCCCGTGTACGGTTACGCCATGGTTCCAACAATTGCCAGCCATATCAACACTATTTTTCGTAAAATTTATATTATATACTAAAAATAGATTACATTTATTTCATTAAATATGTTATTTCATGATTGACTGGCATATTAATTATAGAAAATTAATATAATTAAAATTTTCAATTATTGAAATACAAAGTATGTTTTAATGTTGTTTTTTATATTTTTTTAATTGATAATTATATACATGTTACCTTTTTTTTTTCTTTCTAAAACTTCTATAAAGCATAGTTTATGAAAGTAATAAAAATAATGTGATAATATGTATAATTATTAACAAAAATAAAAAATATATTTTTAATATTTTCTATTAAAGTGATCTTCAACTGATAGATCATGTAAGCATAATTTTTTAGTTTTTTTTTAAAATTTAATATAATTATATATCTAAAATTTAAATTTAAATTTTATTAAATTGAATCAATCTTTACTAATTAATTTATATGATTGGTAATAAATTCATATTATATTTGGATTAATTTGAATAAATTAGATAAAATTATTTAAAGAGGTAAGTTTTTCAAGTTTAATTTAGATATATTATTTATATAAAAAGATTTATACTACAAATTAATTAAAAATTAAATTATATATAAATTTAGGATATGAAATTTTGATAATATGAATAAGATAATAATATAATAATTTTATATAATTAATTTATTTTATATTTAATTGTACTTATTATACTAATAAATTAAATAATCTTATATTATCTTATTTAATATTTAAGATGAATAAATATTGATAGCGTAATTTATAAATTATATTAAAAAATATGATTAACATAATTAATATAATTTTAAAAAATAAAAAATATTTATTTTAATTTTAATTCATAGAAATTTATGAAAAAAATAAAATGGATCTATTATGATATATATAATATATTTGATAAAATTAATAGATAAATTATCTAAAAATTTAAAAATTTATGTTTATAATTATATATCAAATTTTAAAAATTTAAATATTTAAATACATGTTAATTAATTATTGATATTTATAAATATTTAAATAATATATTAATTTTTGTAATATAAAATTTTATAAAAAAATTTTATTTGATAAAAAAATTTTAAAAAATAGTTAAATTTATAAACTTTATATTTTATAAAAATTTATTAAGTTAATGTAAATGTTAAATTTAATATCTAGTGTTAATAAGCTTAGTTTAAATATATATAAATTAACTGCTGAATTTTGTTATTATAAATAATAAGTGTGTATTTTATGATAATAATATTTAAATAATATGAATATTTAAATTTATATAAATAGAGACAATTTTATTGTTATGTTAATTTTGAAATTTAAGATGATTAATATTAATAATCAAAAACTATAATTTATAAATAAAAAGTTTATTTTATATAATATATAATAAAAATAATAAATTTAAATCTTAGATTTTTTATAAACTATTTAAATCTTTTATCATTTGATTAATGTGGTGGATAATTTATTTTTATATTTACTTAATTTTTTATATTTATAATTTAAAAATATTTGTCTTAACTATTATTAAAATTATAATAATGTTATGATTTAGTTTATTTAAAAATATAAAACATGTTTAAATTTATTATAAAATAAAGAAAATACAAGAGGGTTCTTGAATTTACAAGGAGTGAATTTTGAAAATTTTATCTATTTAAGTGAAATTGTAAATTTTCAAATTTTTTACTTAATTATCATTTTATTTAAATTAAAAAAATTTAAATGTTTTAATATGGATAAGATATTTGAAATTAAAGTATTTTAAATTTTTGTATGAAATAAAATTCCTCATTAAAAGTTTATTATCGAAACACGTAGCTCATGTCTAGATAGATTTTTTGAAATAGTTATTACAAAATTCAATAATTTTCACAGTATAACAATTTATTATTAGACAATGATGTAAAAGCTTTTACACTATTAATATGTTTTAACTAAATTTATAATTTATGCTTATACTTTAAAGTTTAACTTTAATATGTTATTAATGTAATTTTTTTAATATCAACTAATCAAATTATCATAAATATAATTTTAAAATAATTATTAAAATTTAATTATATAACAATAAAACTATAATTTTTTATAATATTAATATATTTTAATTAAATTCTATTTTATAATCTTATACCTTTAAAAATTTGACATCAAAGTAAAAAATAATTGTATCTAATTCATTCTTATATTATAGATTTAAGTCACAACTGAAATATTTCGTTGTCATATACCCAAGTTTTACTCTCATTTTATGACGCATGTTAATTTTTAGTTAAAATTAAAATTTATCATAACTTATAAAATAAAAAATGTTTAATAAAATTAATAATTAAATTAATTGATATAAAATATATTTATGTATAATAAATTTTATTTTATAAACTAAAATATATTTTGGAGTAATTGTAATTTTGCTAATGGTATAAAAGTTTTCAATTTTGTTATCAAATCATAAGTTTATATATTATTAAAAATATTAACTCTTACAATAATTATATTAAAATTTATATTTACCATGAATTTAAATTATTTCATAATTTTTTATATGAATAATATATGAAAATTAATTTTATTAAAAAATTTAATTAAAATACACACCGTCATTTAATAAAAAATTATCATATTATTAAAATTATTAATTTTTATAATAATTATTTTCATTTATTTTTTACTCTAAATTTTAATTAACTTTTTATATCATTTCAAAATTAATTCCTTTAATTAATTTTGAACTATAAACTTTCTTTTTTTAATAAAAATATTTAATTGTTTAGTCAAATATGTCAAATCAATATTCCACCTTCATTAATTATTAAATGAAAATGCATTTTTCTTTTACCTATTTTACTTCGATTTCATCATTCAACTTTATATATAACAAGATATTTGTAAATTATCATTAAGGTACTATGTTAATATAACATTAAATTTCAAAGTCTTTTAAATTAAATGTTTGATTTTTTATTTCAATATATGTATATATATATATATATATTTAAAAAAAATAATTTAAAGTCTATATTTTTAAAATTTTTTAGTAGTAATTACAAATATTCGCATAATATATGAAACATTGTCTAATACTATATGTTTTCCAACATTCACGTAAAATGTTAAAGATCAGCAGCGAGAAATATGGCTGAATGAGGATACAAAATTGCGTGATTTTTTTATATTTATTTTTACATTCTTTTTGTACAATTTTTTACGTATTTACTTTTATAATTCTGAAATGAATTAGCTTTATTTTACTCAAAATCTTCATTTAAAAGCAGACCTTAAATGAATGAATCAATTAAAATGACGGATTTATATTGTTCACATCATTCAACTTGTTTAAGAGAAACATTTTAAAATTGAAAACATAAATGATTCTTTTATATACAAACAATCTGGTAGTTAATAATTGATAGATTTTTTCAAATAAATAAAATAAATTTAATAATGTACATTTAGATATAAATAAATAATATTACTATTTATATTAGTATAAAGTTTTTTTAAATAGAAATTGAGAATCCATTTGGTAGAAACATGATCAAATTCTGCTGTTTTTTTTTTCACTAATACCAAATCTAACTAAGAAAAGGGATTTAGTTTTTAAAAATTCTTTTGACTCAATTTAGTATTTTTTCAAAATTATTAAATTTTTTAAGATTATATATATAAATATTTTAATCTTTGAATTATTTTTAATACAAAATTAATCTTTATAAAGTTAACTTTATATATTAATTGATTCCCTTAAATAATATTAATAATTTGAATAAATCATTAAAATTTAAATAAAATGGATAAAAATTAAAATATTACATTTATAATTTTAAAAAATATTTATTAAATGTTTTTAAAAGCTCATGTTTGTCAAATATTTTTTTAAAGAATGTAATTTTCTATATACTCAAAATAAATGTAAATAATTTGACATATTAATAAATAAAAGAATTTACTAGAATGAGAAACGCGTTTGTTAATTAAAAAACCTATAAAATAAATTTTTAATTAAAATTCACATTTAAGATAAAAATACATTAATAATAATTTTCTATTTTCTATTTATCAGTTTTTAAAAAATATTATTTTTTAATTATTACCTTAAAATTTAATAACAAATTTATTATTTTTCTATTATATTTTAATGAATAAAAAATAAACTAATAAACAGATTAATGATACATTAAAGGTTATATATAACAATTTTAACATGAATAAAAATATTAATTAAATTTTATAATAAATATGAAATGATAAATAATGGATATAAAAAGTATTTTTTACTATTTTTTTAATAAATATTTGAAGGTATATAAAATTTTTAGCATTTGAATAATAAAAATCTTAAAATTTTTTAACTTTTTCCCAAAAAGAACATCAACAGGTTCAACCAATAGCAGGTTTCATTTGATCAAAGCTGTACACGGTGTAGTAGCGCTCTTATTACATACATCCCTTGTTTTGGAATTGCTAATAGCCGTTTCCTCTCTCTCTCTCTCTCTCTCTCTCTCTCTCTCTCTCTCTCTCTCTCTCTCTCTCTCTCTCTCTCTCTCTCTCTCTTCATTTTATTGCAAATACCCAGCAACCTTCATTTCATACTCATCATATTCACAATCATTCTCTTTGCTGTGTTTTCAAAGTGCACACACACTTTGAAAATCCAAGACCAAGAGCATGCTTCTCTCTGGGTTTTCTCTGTTACTATCACCGTTCTTCTTCTTCTCCTTTTTCTTCTTGCTGCACATTCCAAGACTCTGTTTTGGTGACAACCCAATAGTTTCCACCGAGCTTCACCTTTCCTACACCACTGTTTCTCCTCTGGGTGTGCCCCAACAGGTTCATTCTTCTCTCTTCTCATTCTCTTCCATTCAACTCGCTGCATTTTCCGTCTGGGTCATTCTACTTCATCCTCATATTCATCAAAATTACTTCTTTTCTCAAAAGGGTTGCTCCTCTTTTCTTTTCTTTTCTTCCCTTTCTCTCCTTTTTTTTTTCAATTTATTTGTTGTTTTCGGAAGTTTGTTAGTGAAAACAGTAAAGATTCTCTTCTTTCTTCAGTTTTTAATGTTGGTATTTCTTAAATGTTAAGAATGCATTTGAAACCAATATTTGGAATTGGAATGATGCTATGCTTTAAAATGGGTCAAATGCTCTGTATAATCAATTTTTTTTTGTTTTTTTTTTTATTTTTGTTTTACTCACAGTTCTATACTTGCAATAGTCCCTTTTGAATGTATTTCAAATAGTCTAGATTGAAAAAGCTGTTAACTTGTTCAACTTTCTGCTTTACACTATCTGCATGGAGATTGAAATTGGTAGAAGGGTGGCCCTAGTGGAATTTTAATGGAAAATAGTGAGATTTTACCTTTGGCTTTTGACCCCTATTTTTTTCCCTTTTATTTTATCATTTTTCTTGCAGTCAAATGTACGCAAAATTCTTTACCCTCAGAACAGGAGAATTTTTTTATTTTTCTTTCATTTTTTTTTGTTTTAGTTAATTTTACTTCAAATATATTAAGCTGTGACTTTTGAAAGGTGTCATGAATTAAATGTTAATCTAGATCATAGTTTGACTGATTTCAGTGTTAAAAAATCTGATTGCAGGTCATAGCTGTGAATGGGAAGTTTCCAGGACCTCTCATCAATACTACAACCAATGACAATGTGGTTGTGAATGTGTTCAATGAATTGGATGAAGATCTTCTCATTACATGGTTGGTTCCAATGTTACATTATATTACTTTTGCATTCTAATTTTCATCTGTTTACATTTATTTATTTGCAATTTTAACAAATTTGTAACTAATGGTTGTTCCAGGTCTGGGGTTCAAATGAGGCGCAATACATGGGAAGATGGAGTTCTTGGCACAAATTGTCCAATTCCTCCAAAATGGAATTGGACATATAAGTTCCAAGTCAAGGATCAAATTGGGAGTTTCTTTTACTTCCCTTCTCTTAATTTCCAAAGAGCCTCTGGTGGCTTTGGTCCCTTTGTTATCAGTAATAGGGTGGTCATACCAATCCCTTTTGCAAAGCCAGATGGTGATATTTTCCTTATGATTGGTGACTGGTATACGAAGAACCACTCGGTTAGTACTTGTCTTGTGTTAAATTTTTATTTTGTAAATATTAGAGATGTAGTGCATTGTGATTGTTTTCTAATTTCTATTATACATACATATTTGAGAATGTAGGATCTGAGAGCAACACTTGATGGTGGAAAAGACCTTGGAATCCCAGATGGTGTTCTTATCAATGGAAAGGGGCCTTTCCAGTACAACACTACCCTTGTTCCTCCTGGCATCAATCATGAAACAATTACCGTTGATCCGGGTATTATTATCACCCCTTTTATGTAGGGAATGCCCTTTTTTCCAGTTTTCATTAGTTATCTTCACCATTGTCTTTCTATGTATACTTACCATTGCAATTGGTGCCTTTCATTGTTTCCACCAGTTTCTTAAGCAGCCTGTTTGACCGCTCCTTTCATTGCTGCAAAATAATCTTATTTTCATTGTGTCAAAGGGTCATATGTTAATTTGCAGCTCCATTTCCTGATTTCAATTTTTGCATGAATTCTGTTAGTACACCTTTTGCTGTATAATAATCAAATTGACTGGAAATGTATATTTTTGCGTCCTCTTTTTAACTCTTCTTTGGTAGTCTGCATCTCTATTTCTTATAACTGCATTTCAAGTTATTTTTCCCTTTTAAATATTATCATAGCTTTTTATCTAGCATTTCCCTCGCCATTGGTTGAAACAGTTTGAATATGGAGTGAAAGTGCAAATGTATGTGGCAGGTAAGAGTTACCGAATTCGCGTGCAGAATGTGGGGATCTCAACTTCGTTGAACTTCCGAATTCAAAGTCATAATCTACTATTGGTGGAGACGGAGGGGCATTACACAACCCAAACAAATTTCACCTATTTTGATATTCATCCTGGCCAGTCTTACAGTTTTCTGCTTTACACTGACCAGAATGCAAGTACAGACTACTATATTGTTGCAAGTGCCAGGTTTGTGAACGAATCGTTGTGGCAGAAGGTTACAGGTGTTGCAATTTTACACTACTCAAATTCCAAGGGGCCAGCAACTGGTCCTCTGCCCCCCCCTCCAAATGATTTTTATGACAAGACGGCTTCCATGAACCAAGCAAGGAGTGTCAGGTTTGTCACTCAAAATTTGATATCATAGAGAATTTTAACTGTTTTTTCATTGGTTTATCTGACCTTCTATGTAAAGGAACTATATTTCTTTGTATCAATCAAAATTAACTGTTTGTTTACAAAATGGCCTGCATCAATTTTGATTGTCACCATCACTAAGGTTCATGTATTAGCTAGCATATCTTGCTTTCACAGTTGTGACCGGTGAGTGGTAGTAACTTGCCTTGTCCGGTTTTTTTCTAGAATTTGATGGTGGAAGAATTTGACTGACATATCTGACATCACTTATTATAATAGATCTTTGTAATGATCTCACACCCCAGTTGACATCTGATACCATGCTTATATTTTGTTTATTTTTATTTTTTTTATGGTTTCACATGCAAGTTAACTAATCTGTACCAAATTCTCCAAATGCTGCTGTGCAGGCTAAATACATCTTCTAGTGGTGCTCGTCCTAATCCTCAAGGATCTTATCATTATGGTTCCATCAACATAACTGATACTTACATGTTAAAAGTCACATCGCCGGTGCCAATCAACGGTACTGTTCGGGCTGCTATTAATGGAATCTCATTTCTCAAGCCTGATGTTCCATTCCCGCTCGCTGATAAGCATCAACTAAGAGGAATATATAAGCTTGATTTTCCCAGCAAGCCACTGAATAGAACACCAAGAATTGACCGATCAATTATTAATGCTACATTTAAGGGATTCATTGAGATTATATTGCAAAACAATGACACTACACTTCAAACCTTTCATTTGGATGGCTACTCATTTTATGTTGTTGGGTAAGAATCATCCATCCCCTTACTTTTCCTTGTGTCTTTAATGTGCCATATTGTTTGTGATCACTGTTCAGAAATTGATTTCTTGAATTCAGGATGGACTATGGTGATTGGTCAGAAAACTCTAGAGGTTCTTACAATAAATGGGATGCAATTTCTCGCAGCACAACTCAGGTGTGTTCCTTAAGAAATTGTTTGTCACTTTAAATGTAGGAAGGTGATAAGTTGAATTTAGGACTTTCATTTTTTTTTTTACTTTTGTTTACAAAATTGTCTCTTTGAAAATAGAAAATAAAAGTAAGGTGACATTTTTATAAATAAACGTGAAAATAAAAAACAAAAACAAAAAACGTTTTTGTAAACCAAACAATCTCTAAGGTGTGACATTTGGTTTGTGAAAACATTTTCTGTTTTCACTTTTATCTACAAAAATGTTATTTTGTTTTCATTTTGTTTGCTTGTTTACAACATTTTGTACAGGAAACAGTGTGAATAAGAAAAACTTTAAAAATAGAAAACAAAATGAAAACAGGATGACATTTTTTATAAACAAAAGTGAAAACATAAAATCGTTTTTGCAAACCAAACGTGATCTAAATTTCTCAAAAGCTTTGTATAGAGGGGTGAGAGCCTTGGCACAATGGTATTGCATAGAATGTGAGTTTTATGTTAATAATAGATGTTGCCATTCCCATGTCAAAATCTTCAAACACTGAGGATAGACAGCAATTCTTGTATCTTTACGACGACGCAGGTGTTTCCTGGAGGATGGACTGCGATCCTTGTAGCTCTTGACAATGCCGGATCATGGAACTTGAGATCAGAAAACCAGGACAGGTGGTACCTAGGCCAAGAAACTTATATCAGAACCATCAATCCTGAAGTAAACAACAATGACGCTGACCAGCCAGATAATGTTCTATTTTGTGGTCCTCTCAAGCACTTGCAGAAGTACACACCACACCATATATATCTATCTCATGCTTCTATTCTCATTCTCTTTAATCCTTTTCCTTCATTAAATTTACATTTTTATACTTGCAGGTGGCATCCATCTTCTTCTTCAGCTTCTACTTTGGGACCTAGCTCCATCCTTTTCACATTGTTCCTAGCAGTTTTTTCTGTGATTTTTCACATCCTAGCTGGCTAAAAGCTATAAGCTAAGCTAGTTCCCAACTGTGTAGTTATAGGATTGTCTGAATCTGCAAAAGGTTGATTACAAATTTCTCTGTCTAAAGAAACAACACTTGTTTTTGTTTTTACTTGTGTCTTTCTTTGTACACATTTTCTCTTTGTTTACATGTTTATCACCAAAAGGCTCGTTTCAGGTTACTTGAGTTTGGTCATTTTTAGTCCATGCTAGTTTACAAATTATCATTTACTCAAATTTTAATTCATTAATATTGTAATCAAGTTTGAATGCATTCTTTGTTAAAAGTTTTGTGTGCCTCTTTGAAATGATTCATATTTTGTAATCATTTGTTATCTAAATCTCCTAACTTTACAACTTGCTATAGAATTTGTAACTTTCTGGTTACAGATGAAAAATGCTAAAAGGAATGTGTTCATGATATGATAGAGAAGCGCATGCAATATTCCTGTGTTAAATATTTTAAATTATTTACAAAAGTAAGTGTTTTGAATGTAATAAATATTTTTTATTTTATTTTTAACTCCTTATCATGTGCAGCTCAGCCAGTATATGATAAAAAAAATTCCTTATTAATAAAATAAAGGCTTTATTTTGTTACATGTTTCTTAGGTTAATTAATCAATACATAATTTATTAATGTATGTAATAAGTTTTGTTGGAATAAGATTTATTGAAAATGGAATTTAGTATTGAAAAAAATTAATAATTTTTTTTAATGTTTGGTCCAGTTTATTTCAAGAAAAATGTTTATCTTAACTAGTTTTGTGAGAATTTTTGAAAAATAAATAATTATTTATTTCAAGTTAATTTAAACATGTATTTAATGTTAGATATGTATTAAATTATGTGATTTTTTTTATTAAAATTTCATTATATATAATTTTTTTTGTCAATTAAAAAGTTGATTAATAAATAAATAATTTTGTCAAAAGTTATGATAGAAGTGTAATAACAGCAGATTCAAAAAATTGATTGTTAAATAAATAATTTTACTAAAATATGATGATAGAAGTGTAATAAAATTTGTGGCGGGATAACAATGATAACAGTTTTTAATATATTATTGTTTTTTATTTTTGATCTAATGTCTTCATATCATTTATTAACATTTTTTTTAATCCAAAAAGCCTTACTGAAAGACAATTAGTCTAAGTTGTAGGGTTTCAAATAAATTAGAAGAAAGTGCCGGATTTATTTTTATTTTTTAGTTTTAAAAATTTTATAAAATTTTATAAAAAGTGAAAAATAATAAGTAGGAAAAAATTTAAAAAGATAATATAAAATTAAAATAATTAAAAATATTTTAGTTTTTAGTTTTAAAATAAAAAATATAATTTTTAAAAAGTTCATTCACTAAACAATTTTTTTAACTTTAAAAATAATTATTTTACAAATAGAAAACAATAAAACCCTATATTATACCACCAAGACAAAGTGGAAATAACTTAAGAAAAGACAATCGTAGTTGCTTTTAAAATTTTCTCTTTCTTTTAATTTAGTTTATATAGGCTTCTTTCCCTATTGGATAGTTGACTTAAGACTATGGTGGAGTGAAAATCACATAATATCCGCAATTTGCAATTAGCTAATAATTCCAATTTAAATTTTATGTTTTAGTGTGTCTAGATTATTTTTAGAAATTATATATTTTTTACATAAAATAATTATTTATATTCTTGTTCTTTCTTGTTTTATAATATTAATAAAAAAAATCAAATTATAATCTTCAATTATTTTTATAGTATTTTTTGATTAAAATTTAGATATTATGATCCAAAAAAAATTTCTATATGAAAATTACTTTCAATTAATGTATAAATAATTTATTCACACAATTAATTATAAAATTTTAAAGAATTTAAATTAATGATTTTTAAAGGAAAAATTAAATCAAATCATATAACCTAATTAGATTGACTTATTACATTTAGAAAAAAAAATTAATGACCTAAACACTAGCATTTTAATTAATAGGAATTTTAGGAAAACTATAACCTAATTTAGTTGGTAAAAGACCTTACTTAAATTTGAAGTGAGTTAAGCCATAGTCATAATCCTCCAATGACCTTTTTCATCCCCTTTCCAAACACGTTAAGGGTGTTCGTGATTTATCTTGAATCGATTTTTAGGTAAAATTATATTTGATATGATCATAAAAATATTGTAGTTTTAGTTTAGATTGATTTAAATAAAATTTTAAATTTAATCTAATTTGATTCGATTAAAAATGATTTGAATTGATGTAGGTAATTTGGTTTATATATATATATATATAAAATAATTAATTAATTTTAATTAAAATCTAATTTTTATATAACAAAATTTATATAATAAAAAATATGAAATATAAAAATAATTTTTATTTAATAAAAAATTAATAAAAATTAAAATAATACAATACATTTATAAAAAACTAATAATATGATGTAACTTTGAGAGTAAAAATTATGAAGAAAATAATCACAAAAAGATTAAAAACTAAGACACAAATTTGTCAAGAATTAGAATAATCTTTATTAATATCGAATTGTTTAAAAAAATTAAATTATTAATAAACACTTTAAGTATGTATATACTATCGATATTTTGTTAGTATAAGATATTTTGTTAGTATAAATACATGATATTTATACTAATAATTTAATTTTATTAAATAAATTTATACTAATAAGAGTTAATATGATATTAAAATATTAATAAATAATTTTTTAAGTGAATTGAGTATTAAAATTTCATAAATAGTTATATAAGTACGTATGGAGACTTAATTTTATAAATAAACTATATTTAGACATATAGTTTGATTTGTATTAAATTGAATTAAATTTTAAAACTAAATCCAGAATCCGTTCCAATTCAATAAAATAATTTCAATTTTTGCAGATTTTTTTTTTCAGTATTTGTTCAGTTCAATTTTTAACTTTTCGATTTGATTTTTACAATTTATACTAGATTAGATTGGTTTATGAATTTTCTATCCATCAAGATCATTTCTTATTGGTGAATTTCATTATTTGTTTCCTTTTATGCTATGACATCTTTTTTTAGCAGTGTTGCGTTTCAACCCCTCAAATTAATAATATATTTTCATCCATTCTCACACATTAACCGTTGTAAGTTTAATTTTAATATACTTTTAATATAAATTTTAAAATATTATTACAATTTTATTTTTAATAATATAATAATCTATAATAATAAAATAGTAAAAAAATTTATATTATCAATATATTTCAATTAAATTTTAAAATATTACATTTTACTTCTATACTTAAAAAAAAAGGAAGAACAAAGCTAAATGAAGTAAAATAAAATATTTTATGTCATTCTATCCATGCATTAAATCTTACCATAGTAGTTTTAGGAAGCTTACTTCATAAATCTTACTTACTTTGATTAGAAAAAAATAAGGTGGAAAAGAATTTATTTTTAGAATTAGATAAATTTTATTTTTTATATTTATCTTATCAGTAGGGATAAAATTAAATTCTATCAGATCTATGATAATTTTTTTATCCTATGTTTGTAGGGAAGAGAGTATTTTTTTTATTTTAAATATTATATTAATAAAAAAGAAAATTTTAAATTTAAATTTTATTTGTTAAAATTTATATAAATCAAAATTTATATAAATCAAAATTTATATTATATAAAAGATTTTTTTTGCATTCCTATCTATTTCTATTTATCTAAACTTATTTTTTTATTGTATTTTTAATTTTTTAATTTATTTTATTATCCTCTTAAAATAAATTTATTATTTATTTATTTATATGATGTGTAATGTGTTGTATCTTATCTCTTAACTTTAGGAGCAGTTACCATTTTAGGAATCTCTATCTTATTAGGATTGAGTATAAAAAGAGAAGAAAAAGCATTAATTATAGCCAGAAATTGAGCAGTTTCTGCATACTCTATGCACACGGAAAGAGGCACAAACGTGAGTTTTCATTCTTCTTCCCACAAATCAGCTTTTGCGTTTCCATCAATTTACGCGGCTTCCATGCCCAATCTTCACAATTCCACGCGTTAATGCACTTATTAATGGCTCTATTTTCATATAGGATAAACGCATATGACAGAAAAATCATACTTTTCCCTATTCGATCCATAAAGTTATTTTAGGATTAATTTTATCTAAAATTATTTGTTAAATAATTTTTATAAATAATTAAATTTTATCAATTTAACAGTTAAATTAATAAAATATATTATATAAATATTTTTATAAAATTTAAAAATTTAATATTTTAAAAAATAAATTTAAATTAATAGATAATATATTTTTTATAATATTTATTAATTTAAATTTATTTAATAAAATATCAATTTTTTAAAAAATTTATAAAATTTTGTAAAAATAATTTATATAATATAATTTATTAATTTAATGATTAAATTGATAAAATTTAATTGTTTATAAAAATTATTAAACGAAGTAGTTCTGTTTAAAAATATTTTTAAAATAATTTAATTTTTTTTACGCAAAATATTTACACTTTTTTTTAATCTTTAATGTAACTGTTGAATTTTATTTTATTTTTAAACTTATGATGTAATTTGACGTAAATCATTTTTTACATGAGAAAAAAAATCTTCCGATATGATATTAGTAAAGTACAACTCATGACTATAATTTAACATTTAAATTTGCTATCAAATAGAATTAAGATTAAATTAATAATCAAATTTGTCTTAACATTTTCAATTTTTGGTAAATTTGTTCCTAATATATGGAAAATTATTCAAAAGCCTTCAGAGTGGTATGTATCTGTTAATTATGTTAATGTCTATCGTTATTCAGAGACAATTAACAAACAGGCTGATATGATACGTTATATATGTGCTTTATGATATCATTATATTGCTAACATGTCATAATTTTGAAAATATTTTAATTTAATCTCTGTTAAAAATTATAAAATTTCAAAATTTGTTAGTGACTAATAAAACGAATTTATTAAAATTTGGCGATTAATATGATTGATAATTAAATACATTGAGGACTAAGATGACATATTTAAGTAAAAAGATAATATATTATAATTAAAGCAGGCACTTGTCTTTATTTCTTTAATTATAAATATTAGATCTAATAATTAAAAATTTTAAACAGTTGATCCAATGGTTAAAAACAAATACCGAAAAAAAATTATAAGAGAAAATCCAAATTATAGTTACAACATTGTCAATTTATCATGTGATTTAAATTCTTGAATCAAAATAAAAATAAATAAAATATAAATATTTTTATAGGAGGCATTGATTTAATATGAAATATTAAAATTTTAAATATAAATTGAAGTTTAAATTAATTAAATTTAAGTAGTATAATATTTAAGAAAAATAAAAAAATAAAAAATAGAATGTAAAATACTTAATGCAAGAGAAGGCTAAAAATAATGATCAAGCAATATTGGTCTCTACATGCATGGGAAATGAAGAACTAGGATATTTTTAATAAGTTTTAAAAATATAGAAGTGTTGTGCAAAAGGTATAGAATAAAAAAAATTAATTTAATTTATTTATTTTTAATATAAAAGGACCACATCATTTTTTTCAATAAAATTAAATAAATCAATTAATTATATATTCCAATACTCTCAAACTCATTTTTACCCTTTACTTGTATGAATTTTTGATTAATTACCAAACTTTGGTACGCCTAATAATTTGACAACTCTTTATATTCGAAGAAAGGTTTTTACTTTTTTTTCACCTCCATTTTTTTTACATCTTTTTTTTATTAAAATTTTTATTATTCCTATTTTATTATTTTTTAATATACATTCTGCTTTCTAAAATACACAAAAAAATTATAAATTAATTTATGAAATATAAAAATATATATTTTGTAAATTAATTTATAAAATATAAAAATATATTTTATAAATTAATTATAAAATATAAAAATTTATATTTTGTAAATTAATTTGTAAAATATATTTATTAAAGGGTAAAATTAAAAAAAAAATAAAAGAAGATGTAAAAAGAAAAAAGAAATTTCCCAAAAAATCAGAAATGAATCCTCAAAATATGAGCCTTATGGAACAAATTAATGTATCTAGAAAAGAAGCATGATCTCAACAAAAAGAAAATAATCATGGTCTTGGACTCCCACCTACCCCTATTTTTCAGTACATATCATCATCATGGAATACTTCATACATGTTTATATTTTTCTTGCTTTGTCTCCTTTGAACTCAGCAACTAACTTGAAGATTTGGATGACTAATTTATAATACTAATCATTCTTATATATATATATATATATATATATATATATAGTATTATTTATTTATTTTTATTTTTATTTAATGATTGATAGTTTTTTAAAATAAAAAATTAAATAAATTTGACTATCGATATTTAAATATAAAAAAATATTTGCTACTATTTGTATATTAATTTTTTTTTCAATTTATAGAAAATGAAAACTCTCCACTATGATCAAGTGACTTCCAAGCCCACAACTTAGCTTGGATACTTTTCAGCATGTTATTCGTTTAGCTAATGTCTTGCAAAATCTCAACCGTTCAATTGATCACTGCACAACCATTGGAGAGGAGAAAATGTGATATATGGTTGAACTTTTGGTAATAATTAATCAAAATCTATTTACAACAAAACTGAATTTGTAGCAAAACAAGCATAGGATGTACATGTTTTATCCACACATTAGTTATATATCACTTTTTTAAATATGTTTAAGGATACCCAATAAATTAAAATTTATATATAATAATTTTTATTAGAAATTATAGAATTTAATAAATTGATAATATTATATTATAATTTTTAATAAAAATATATTTTTTATTAATCTCTTATTGTATGTTTTTGGGTACATGTTAAAAAATTGACTATATATTTATTTAAGTAAATAGATATTAATATTAATTATAGCATTTTAAACTTTGTTCTTCATAGGCCTTCTTGTTATATTTTGGGCAAATTTTCTTTAAATCCAAAGTAATACGTTGGACAATAACATATTTCAAGTCCAATTGTATGGTTGTGATAGGAAGATTACAATTGCATTTCCAAACTGCAATTTTCTTGGCATCTTTGATTTTTTTTTTTAATATTGAACTGTGGAGATTCGTTGTTATTAATTTTTTTTTGAATGAATATTTTGTAATGATTGTATAAATTAATATTAAATTAATATAAAATATATTAAATTTTGATAATTATATTATTTAAAATATTATTAAAATATATTTTGACAAATAATTTTTGATAAATAAAAATTTATCAAAAAAATTAATTAACATAAAATATATTAAATTCTGATGATTATATTATTTAAAATATAATTAAAATATATTTTAACGAATAATTTTTAATAAATAAAGATTCATAAAAAAATCTAATAAAGATTAAATAACTGTCACATTTTTTTTAAGTAATTGGATAATACATGCTTGTTCTTGTTCTGCATGCTTTATAATTTAATGTTGCATATGATTTATAGGTAATCGATATTTAAAATGGTTTTCATGGTGAAGTTAAGAATTTAAACATTTTTGCTTACATTGAGTGACTTTTGTTATGGATTGCATTTTATATGAATGCGTGCAGTAGTAGTGGACTTGTTAATTTCATCTTTAATTTTAGTTTAGTGTGATACACATGTAAAATTCTGAGGGCAATTAGTATATTCTCTTTGTTAATTCTTGTTGATGACACCCCAAATCTTTTGTCGTAACATTGGTGACAAAATGAAAGCACACAAGCCATCCTAGTCATCATTGATATCCCTAAAATTAACAGGTTCAGGTTCTCTGGGTGATAATGGAGTTGCATTCTTAAAGATGGACCAAAATGTTCAAGCTTTCAGAAAGTAATTATTAAGAATATATTATTTTTAGTAATGCACTAAAAAAATTAGGAACAATTTTAAAAGATAAATGACAATTTTAATATTTATTAGATTTTTTTTTTGAAAAATTTATATTTGTCAAAAATTATCTATTGAAAGAATTTTAATAACAATTCAAAAAAATATAAATTTTTATCAATTTAATATATTTTTAATAATTTATACAACTTTTAAAAAATTAATTGTTGTAAAAAATAATTTTTTTAAGTGATGGTATGGGTGATTTAATGTAAGGGATGTAATATCCTTTGTAATACTTTGAATAAATTAGTTCTTTGTTTATTAACTAAAATGCATTGATAATATATGAAGAATTTTAAAATTATTATTTAATTATAGTTTATTATGTAATTAAAAATAATTTATTTTGTTGTAATTATTTTGAAAAATCTATTTATAATGATTTTTAATTAGTATAAAAAATTGTATATTAATATATAAAAATTAATCTAAAAAAATATGATATCTGATGAAATAATCTCACGTCAATGACTCAGTAGGTAGGAGGGAAAAACAAAAAAAAAATTATAAAATTTAATTTTAGTTTATGTTTCTGCTAGAGAAGTTTAACATTCTCTTAAAGAAACCAAATGCCTGTTAGATCTTAATATAAAAAGCAGCATGCATATGTAATGTATTTGATATATCTCCATGAAATTCTCATTTTAATTAAAGTATAGATTAATGTATTTATATCATTAAATGTAAACATAAGGTAGCATTCACTACTATATATTCAGCAGCTAGTAGTGGGCATTTACACTTAGATGATTGTGTAGTGGAAGGCCAACATAATAGCAGTCACATGGAGATGTTTCATTTGGGTGTACAAGGAATGAAATGATGTTTTGTCATTCCTTCCATTACAAACAATGTATAGCAATAATAAATAATTAAATATATTACTAATAATTAATGTATAGCAAAAATAAAATAAATATTAAATGTATTACTCATTAAAATTCTGATTGTTGATCCACACTTGTGCCCCCAAGTTATATATAGCATATTATATGTGCTGTTTCTGTGGATTCACTTTGACTTATTTTAAAGAAGCACTCATGGAACAAATCCTAAGATACCAATATAAATACATGTTGGTATTTTTTTTTTAATTTTTATTGTTTGGTGTGTATACTAAAATATTTTTATCTGATAATTAAAGATTAATTTTTAAATATAATTATTATCAAAATAATCTTTTTACTTTTTTAAGAATTTTTTTATATAATTAAGAATAAAATCTTAATCAGCATGTTAAAAGATGAAAAATTCAAGTTAATTTTTTTTGTTAAGGAAATTTTACATTAGCTAAGAATAAGATAAGTAGATAGGATAAAAATAAAATATGCACAAGTTTAAATTATTTTAAATATTTTATATAAAATAATAATTAATATCAAGTTCAATCTTACAACATCAAGACTAATAACCACTCTTCTTATGTTATAAAATTTGAATTGTACTTCACAATTATTTCATATGCTATAAGAACTTATATAACTTAACAACTTCATTAAAAATCTAAGAGACGTATATAATTCAAGACATGAAGCCTAATAAAAAAAGATAAAAAGAAGGAATTAATAAGAAGACTTATAAAAAAGAAAGAAAGAAAAGCTCAATAAAAAAAATGATCAAGGTAAAAATATTAATTGGAAGGCTTTTGAGATCTAAGAAAAGGAGCACAAGCCCAAATGATAAATAATGAATGTGAACATATATGATCTCTAAAACTAGAACTTTTAATTTTAAGTATAAGCTTAGAGTTAAGACTGTGTTAACTCAGTGATCTATTCATAAATTTCAACCCACAACAAATTAAAGGGACAATCAAATATTTGACAATCACACCAATTCTTATTATTATTATTATTAATTTTTTTTAAGCCAAAGAATTTCACAGAAAATAAAGAGCACTGGGTACTAATTATTTTCAAGTTGATGAGTAGTAAAAATAGCATGAAAAATAATCCCAATTCAAATGCATCAAAGGAAATGTGCACGCGAAACTTGGTCAATAATGAGTTTTGACTTTGCACTTCTTTTTCTGCCTTTGATTTCACAACTCAATCACTGTCTAAGTTTTTATGCATCTCTCTCCATCTCATGCGTGTGCTGTCTGGCAATATTATTGCTTACTAAGATCAAAACACCAAGCATGACTTCACACCAAATAAATGCAATGTGTACATAGAAAATAATTGACAAATAATAATTTTTTTTTTCCTAAAATCAATTATGGTAAAATATATCATAACACTGGAGATTGAGTAAATTATTTTATTTTAACTAACTATATGTTTGTAAAAACTTAAAAATTAATATATACTTAATTTTATTGGTCCACTTAGAATTAATTTGGTTTGTAATAAAAACTTTTCAACTATGAAGTTCCCATTTGGATCCCCTTGAGTTTCTTCTTTTTACCATATTTCATATATATATATATATATATTAGAACCATGGATGTGTTCCTATAAATATCACTCTTAAGACTATTATCATAGTTCAGTGGTTCTTTCTATTTCTTGTTCATGTTCTTTCAAGCTCTACCTAGCTTGATTATTTACATTCACATTCAACTGCTACTAGGGTACCTTATTTCTTGATCTGGTACCTAGCTAGGTATATCACTATCAACTTAAATTTCTTCTCTTCTTCTCTAAAGACAAATTCAATTCAGGCTTTAGGTTTTAAGCTATTCATGTTTATTTCAACGTTTCTGCTTATTAATTACTTTCAAAATTACTACATTGATGTGCTCTTTCATTCTCTAATATCTCAAATGCTTTTTGTTTCATTGATCAATCCCTTCCTTATCTAAACCTGCATTGTCATATGCTTCGTTTTTGTAGTAAAATGTCTTCTATAATTAAATTTTTTAAGCTTATATTTTCATGTACTCCTGCCTTTTCTCTTTTGTTTTATAATTTTTTTTTTTAAGTTTTCTTGTATTTTTGTACTTTTGAGTACACAAGTGTACGTCCGAGATTAAATTCACCTTTTTTTAAAAGTAATTATACTATTCTAACTAATTATACACACGCATGCATATATATATATATATATATATATAAATTTTATTCATAGGAGGGTGATGAAGAAAAAGTATATATAAGTTTTTTCCCCATTTATCTATTTTTTTTGTGGTTAATATTTAAGGAATTTAGATTTTTTCTCATTTACTTTTTTTCTCTTTCTTTTCTATCAGATTATATATTTATCATATCTTTATTTATTTTTTTCGTTTCTCTTTTATTTTCGCCTGTTTCACGCCCCCTTTACAGGATATAAAATAAACATTATAATTAGTAAAGCTATCTAATATTAATTCCTTGTACCCTCTACTGTTATATGGGTGGAAATTCTCCAACTGCTAATTTTCTTTGTGATCTAGGAGCTGAGGTTAAATCCATATATATATTATTAACCATCCAACTGCAATATGTTAAATCCAAATTATGTTCCTATTTGACTTGTAATTTTTTATGATATTTTATTTTAACTATTTGGCCTATAAAAACATATCCTCTTCTGTGTTTTAACCACCCAACTTTAAAATAAATTTTTAGTTTATTTTTTCAGAGTTTTATTTTATATATGTTTTTTTAGGCTTTTGAGCCACTTAATTTGTTTTGATGGTTTACCATTCAGTTAACATTTGATTTTTTTACACCATGTTGACCATAAAAGGGCACAATACATTCATTAAAGAATGATTTTTTTTTTTAATTTCACACCAAAAATAAGGTTAATTATCTTATATCAAGGATGCTATATATGTCCTTTTAGTTTACAAGAATATATGTATATAGTTGCTTCCTGTGTACTTTCGTTAATATTCTATATAACACTTAATTTATATATGGTTTAATTCACTTACTTACCTTCCCTTTCAATATATTACCAAACCCAATTCTAGCTTACACTTTATGCCAATTAGCCACAATTATTTGATCTTTTATATTAGCATAGCAATGTAACCCAATACATATGTTTTGGCATGAGATAAAGAAACCGTTTGACTTTAATTTCCACAAGTATTTAAGTAAATGAAAACATCTTTGTGATCATCATGATGCCTCTAATCATTTGGTGATAGATGGAATAACTAAAGAGCTAACTTCTTGTACTAACCATTTCATAGTTTATCTTTTGCTTGCCTTCTAAACCTCCAAGAGTTTTAGAGCATATGACTGTATTATGTGTTTTGCCACACTTGACAGCAAAGCATGTGGTACCATTCGCTTCCTTCTTGGAAGTGGGCCAAGAAATAAATAAATGTCTTATTTCTGCTACTATTTCTTTTATATAATAATTATGTTTTGTTATATCTTTTTATATATGTTTTCGGTAATTCTTCTTCTATTTTATAAAGTTGAGTATAAATAAAAAAGTACATACATTTAGTAAATAGAAAAATTGTAGAAATGAAAAAATTTAACTATTTATAATAATTTTCACAACAATAAATAAAAAAGATAAATTAACTATATGAAAAGTATAATAATTTAACAAAAATATCTTTTTTCACCTTTTATTTTTATCCATATGATATCTCTCTTTCTTCTTTTTTTATTGTGTTACTAATTTTGATAATAATTACTATATATCTCTTTATCTTACATCTTCATTTTTTTTTATACATTTAGTAATTAAAAAAATTTAATTATTTATAATAATTTTCACAACAATAAATAAAAAAGATAAATTATTTATATAAATAGTATAATAATTTAACAAAAATATGCTTTTCACCTTTTATTTTATCCATATCACATATCTCTTTCTTCTTTTCTTATCATGTTACTAATTTAGATAATAATTACTATACATTTCTTTATTTTCATCTATTTTTTCTTTTATCTTTTTCTTTTGTATTACGTTATGTATCATCAATTTTTTATTTTTTATTTTTTTAATCTTCTATTCCTAAAAAAAGGGTATCCCATTATTTTTATCTCTTACTTTCTCTCTCTCTCTAATGTCTCTTTCTCCTAAGATGTATACACCACGTTGAGATATGAAAAAACATTTTTCGTCTGCTAAACTTTTGAGAATAAGGTTCCCTAACTTTTTGTGTCTTGGCGTAACCTTGATGCTCGACCAACAAACTGTAACGAATCATTGTACTTTTTTTTATTATCTTTGCTGCCAAGGAAAGGGATCATACGAACAAATCAAGGATATGATCACAAGTCTAGATGAAGATAAATTAAGAATTATAAAGGACTGAAAATAATAATTACTGTACTCAAATCTCTATCAAGAATTGTCTATTAAACTTTAATTTTATTTAACGGACACAAACATTCCCTTTTTGTTTTGATTCTCAAATAGCACAACGAAAAAAAGGAACATTGATTAATTGCATATTACGGACAAAGACACAAAAGGCACATATACAAACTAGACAACAAGTTATTGAACGAAAATTTAGAAATTAACATGAAAAAAAGTAGAAAGAATCCATTATTCTATAACTATTTGTTTTTGAATGTAACGTACATACAAACATAGAACAGCTGGAGTGGCTGTTAGACCTTTGGCTATACATAATAGAGCCCATCAACATTAAACCACACAATATCTATAAATCCTGCAAGCTTTAGCTATTGATTTTAGGAAATATGATCACTTAATACTAATTTATTATACTATATAATATTTCAATAAATTTTAACTTAATGCTAGCTAGTGGCTAGCTAGAAGTGAAGTCCCATAGAATTCACATGCACTAGCTTTACTATAATGTCATGTTCATTTCGTTTATTATGTACATGAAAGTAAAGGGTATTTCCACTTTTTTTTTTTGTTTTTTCATTTTTTTAGTATTAGCTAAGAACCCCTATTATTAGTATGTACCCAAAATCAATTTAAGCAGCCACTATTTCCACATGTCAATTGGACAGCTTGAGTTTGATGTTGAGGCATTTTCAGGCATATTCATGTCTTGTTTGTCCAACTCTTCAATATTGCTATTGCTCTTCATGTGAAAAATGTTGCTATTGTCTTTGGATGCATCTTCTTGACTGAGTTGTGATGCAACATACTTGTCAAGAGCTCTCCAATCAGCAGCCAATTGTTCATTGGTATTAGTGTTTCCAAACACTGCCTGAAAATTTTGATGTTGAACTTGTTGCATCATTGATGGTGGATGAAGAGGGGTGGCATGGTTTTCTTCTATTCCAAATTGGGTCATTGTGTTGGAGGAAGATTGGAACATTTTTGGGTTCTCTAGTGGAAGTTGAAGAGGTAAATGATATGGCAAATCTAGTTCTTTCTTGCAAGGGTATGGGAATTGGTAAGGCAAATTGGGTTGAGAGGTTTGTTTTGGTGAGTCCAAGTCTTGCATGAAAGAGACTTGGTCATCATACCAACAAGGAGAATCATGTTCACTCAATTTACGCATGGTTGTTAGTCTCTTTTTGAATACTCTACACACAACCCATCCTTCTTCCTGCTTTAAAGCATAAAAACAAAATACAAAAGTTCATGTGAATATCATAAATCTATTTGTTAGTTTAGGGCATTCATTGAGAAAGTTATACACACACACACCCAAAAAAAATAAAAGTTCTAGCTTAATAGTGATTAAAGCTAATAAAATACAAGAATAAAAAACATGGTTCTATAAATCCACAAAATTTTGGTGCTTCTGGAAATATGTTTTGATAAACAAAAAATGATATTATTATGCCTTTTCAAAATCAACCTTTTCATCCATTAGAAAGTGCTAAAATATTTTTCATCATATTTTTTGATTTATCAATTTTCATAAAATTTTATGAAAATATTTTTTAATTAAAAACGTTTTTATTTATATAAACTCAGCTTACTTATACGCACTCAACTGCTTTCTAGTGCAATCAAGCGTTATTTTTGTCCTATACATGGGATACATGCACCAACTATATATAATAAACCGAATAATGAAAAAAAAAAATGAAGAAAAAAACATAAATCATGAGAAGGGGATAATTTTTTTTTTCTTCAAAAAGATGGATTCTATATATAATTTTTAAAATAAGCTTACCTGTGGTGTGCCATTTTCATCTGTTTCAAGACGATATTCATGCATGATCCAATCTGATTTTTGTCCATTAGGAGCTCTACCTTTATAAAAGACTAAGGTTTTCCTCATTCCTATTAAGTCATGCTTTGAATATATTGCTTTGTCTCTTCCAGTTGCTTTCCAAAACCCTGCTGCTGTTGCTCTATTTGTGCGAGTTCCAGTTGGATACTTCTTATCTTTATGGCTAAAGAAGTACCATTCATTTTGCTCTTCTGTTCCTATTCTGCAAAGCTCTTTATATTTTCATAAAAAAAAGAAAAGAAAAGAAAATGAGACCAAAAGTTAATTAATGAGATATGTCATTTACTATTAAAATTTATCAATCCTATTGATTTTTGAATTTGAATCTCTTATATTATAGACTAAGTAATATGATATAGTCATTTAAAGAGTTATTTATATACATAATTTTTATTAAAAATGATTCCTTATGATTTGATAAAATATAGTTTTTTTTAATATAACTATATTATGTTACTTAACATCATTTTAAGATTGGTTTAATGATGTAAATTGAGGTATAACTTGTATAAAATTTTAAATTTAAATGTTACTTTTATTATATATAAAGATATTATGTTATTTAATTAACAGTAGGAGAGGTTTGAAAATTTTTTGATTTGAAATTCTATAAAGTAATTAGTATAAACTACCTTGAAGATCCCATGGCTCAATTTTATAAAGGTCAACATCTTTTATAACATCAAGGTC
This sequence comes from Canavalia gladiata, assembly GCA_037954105.1. NCBI lineage: Eukaryota > Viridiplantae > Streptophyta > Magnoliopsida > Fabales > Fabaceae > Canavalia > Canavalia gladiata. Next base: position 1,495,907 of record CM075663.1, on the reverse strand, counting down.
AATCCTCCTTGAAGTAACTTTCTTCCTGAGGTAGTAATCAACAAGTTCTTCATCCGTTGGATGGAACCTAAAACCGGGGGGAACATGAGAAAAATTATTCATATTTTTCTTCTCTCTTCTGAACCCTGCATATATATAAAGACCAGATTTTGTAAGATACTATTCATTCCCTTGTATACATATTTTCTTGCTAAGTCAAATTTTTAAATGTTAGCTTTGGTGGGTGAAGAAGTATATGCTTGGCTTTTAATTGACATTTTGACAAGTTAATTATATACATGGATACAAATAAAAAATTAGTATAAAAATAGAATAAACAGCACAGGGGAAATTATTACTGAAGACAAAAGCAATTGATCTTGTAATTAATGTTCTACTCTTTAAGCAAAAGCTTGAGTTGATTTAGTTAAAAGTAAAAAAAGAATGGAACAAGGGATAAGAAATGCAAGAGCTCATGTTATCAAATGGAGAGAAAATAAAGTCCTATTTATTACTAAGACTTGAAGCTATATAAGATCTCTCCCAAACCTCTAAATACCCAATCACTTCAGTTATATATTCTTATGCATTCAGATACCTATTAGGTCATTATATCAAAATATAATCATGCCTGCTTAAGAATTAATGCATATGAATATTAAGAATATACATTGGACACTTAATAAAACCACATTTGACTTAAAAAAAAAAATATACATTGGAATTTTCTGGTTATTTTCTTTATTTCCTCTTGTTTAATGATGTTTTCAAGAACATTTTGGCATGATTTGTAGTTACAAGTTAGAACCGGTTAAAACTACCTTCTCAACTCATCGAATATTTTAACATATAATAATATTTCTATAAAAATTATGGCATGAACTTCACTCTTTTAAGTAAAGTAATCCTAATTTTATGCAAAGTGACCATGGAAGATAAACTGAGTGATATATATATATATATATATATATATATATATATATATATATATATATATATATATATATATATATATATATATATATATATCAGGGTTTATAACTTAGCACATCCTAAATTAAATATCTGTATGACTCAATTCTGGGAAACTGAAGATACATTTCTAACCTAATTCATCATGAAGGATGGAACAAAATAAATTATTTGGATAATTACGTTGACTTTTTAGATTAGCACCTTTTACTCCTACGCTTGTTTTTTTTTAGGACGAATTATATGTACATTCCTTATTTTATATATCCCTTTATAAATAATATCAACTTATATCTAGCTAGCTCATATATATATATATATATATATATATATATATATATATATATATATATATAATGTTGATTCTTTCACCTTTTTTCCTTATAAATAATGTAAAGGAAGCAAAGTGTATTTGAACAAGAGAAATGCCAAATACAACACTAATCAACATGTTTGCCTACCCTTTTATTCCATCAATGAGCATACGATAATATAAGTAAAATTAATTTCCACATGTTTCTTATATTCAATTGCATGGAATCAAAGATAGCTAGTTATATGCAAACATTAATTGGCCAATAAAAAGTAGGCTGGTTATTATGCAAAACATGTACATGATGAACCCTATTACTTCAAATCATAGAGTGCCCTAAAGTTGGGGAATAATTAACGTAGAAGAAAGGAAACAGAAATTTAAAATGTTTGTTGGGTCTATAAAAAAATCCCCTAATGAGGGAAGAGCTAGCGCTTCTCCCATACCAATATTTTTATTTAAAAAAAAAGTAAATTTTTAAAATAATAAATGAAAATGTTGGAATAGAAGAAAAAAAACTTGTGATCCAATCTTGTTTCTTGTTATGGATATATATGGAGAAAAAGCATGGCCATGATTGTTATGCATGTGAAATGCTTATATAGTCAACAGACATGCGTCAATAGACATGCACAATACATGCTACATAAGAAAACATACAAGTGCTTGTCACTCATTGTGATTCCCACTAATTCACAACCCATATGATCCGAAGAAATAAACTTCTCATAAACCTTGTTATTATTCATACATAACAATATGCTTAAGCATTAATAACAAGAAATATATATATATTTCTTCATCAAGCATATATAGAAAGTGGAGAACATGCAAAATGAATGACAATTCTTTAATTTTCTCAAAACACTTACACACTTGAGTCTAATTAAACTACAAAAGAGAAGTTTCCATCTCCATCATACATAATCTAATTGCACCATAAGCATAAGTTAATATAAAATAAAATAAAAATCACACGAAAGTATATATATAAATCTACCTTAATATCTCTCCTTGGAAGCCACAGATCTAAGTGAAGCAGTCACAAATCTTCCAAGAAAGATGAAAAATCCTTGACAATGAGAATATGTCTCAACTTTAACAAATCAGACACAGATTTTCAACACAAGGAAAGAGAGAAAAGAAACTCGAAAGTTACAAACATTTATATAGAAGTACTAGGGAATCAAAACCCTTCAACTTTTATTTTGGTGCAACCTGACACGTGGATTTTGGAATTGATCAAGATTGAGAGAAAGAAAGAAAGAGGCAGAAGAAAGGTGAGGATAAAGATTGGAAATGGAAAAAGTGAAAGAAGGGAAGTAGGGTTAAATAAGAAGGGAAGAAAAGATGAATGAATATTTCTTGTTCTGTTTGGATCTCTTTGTTTTCTCGCAAAGAATAGAGATAGATAGATCTCACTGTCAGGTTTATATGAATTGGTGGGGAAGCTTTGTGAGCGGAAAAATGGCAGAACAAAAGGAAAAGAAATGAGTCTCTCTATTGCCACCTCTATCTACCCACAACCGATAGAGACCCAACAAATTAATTAACAAAGAGTGAAGAATGTAACTAAAGGAATTCAATACTCTCTCAAAAGGGTCTCTTTCTAACTATCTATCTATGAAGCTTCATATATGTGACTATGTGAGAGAGAATTAAACATAGTTTGGCAAAGTGGCAAACGCTGAAGGAAGAGGAACTAACGGCACACACCAATCACCAATTTAAAGGACTCAACTCAACAACACCCCAAAAGTTAAACTAAAATAATATTAATATATACAAACAAGTATTATATTTTAATCACCATATTACCAAAATTAACATGATATATATTTGATCTTTTCCTATTTTCACCTTATAAATATATATTTTTAATTTATATTATAACATAATCTCATACATCTCTTTTACTCATACAAACAATTATTTTATATTGTAATATAAAATGAAGAAGGTTAATATAATAACAAAAATAAAATTAGTATAATTAGGTATAATTGCGTTAAATTTTTTGGGTGACTAAAAAATATATTTTTTTAATAGTGATTTTAAATGATAGATAATTTTTGTTGAATTTTTTTTAGAAATTTTTATTTATAAAAAATTATTCATTTAACGATGATTTAAATAATATAATTATCAGAATTTAATATATTATATATTGATTTAATATATTTTGTATAAATTTTTACAATTTTTACAAAAATATTCATTAAAAAAATCTTTTATTATGATGTATAAGCATAATTTATCATATAATTTTGATATTCACCTTATATGTACTTTTCTTTGTTTTTCTATTTCTTTATGGTTACATTATTAATTTTTTATCTCTTTTTCTTTTGGATCATCATTGGATCTGTGATGTCAAAAAGAAAAAAGAAAGAAAAAAAAAAAAGGGTTGCTACCATTGTTGACGTAATGGAACAGCTTCCACAAACCTCAAGGAAAAAGTGAAATAAGCCTTCAAACAAATGAGGCATGGTGGCCCCTCTTATGCCTCTACTCCTTTCATAGACCCTACCATTTTGTACAATTTTCAATTCTAAATTGTAATGACATTGTGATGATGATATTGGGAATGAGTAACGCTGGATCTTGTGGATGTTGGATTGGGACAATTACAATTGTTCTTCATATGCCAAATTCAAATCTCAAACATTGCCTAATGGGCCTCTTTTGTTGTCTCTTTCTAATTAATTCTACACAAGTGATGGTTGTTCGGCATATAATTAGGTTAATCATATATACAACATTATTTGAACACCATTTATATTCCCACACCTAATCCCAAAGTTGTTCCTTCTATGATTTTTAAGGGTGGTACTTCTAATGATTATCATTGTAAAAAGAGTAAAAGTAAAAATCTTTAAAGTCAGAATTGTTTTATCGGTTTATTTAGAAGTAACATTTTTTTTTCTTTTTTTATGAGATAATTTTATTAAATTATAAATAAAAAATTAGAAAAAAATTAATTATATATTTTTTTAGAAAATTAGTATAATATTTAGTTTAAATTTAATTTTTTTATTTTTTTAATTATGTCACTTATAAGCGTTAATGTTATACAAGATAAACATGAAAAAATTGTAAATATTTCTAAACTTATGCAAAAAAAATTTATATTAAGGACTACAATATAAAATTTCTTATAAGAATTTTATAAAAAAACTGAAGAAAGTAAAATTTCATTGAAAAAAATATTTATTATATTTATTATTTTTATAGTAATAAATATTTATTTTTAATACAAATTTACTTATCAATGTAATAATAGTCACACAAGGCAAAAAAATCATTAAAATAATTTCTCCACTAGTTATTTATTTTTATAAGAAACAATAGGGAGAATTTTTATATAGAAAAAAAACTCTTTATATACATATATATTTTCAAATTTTAAAAATTTGAACACTGATGTATTCACTTCAAATTTTTTTAAGAAAAAAAACCTTATATTTGATTTACAGAAAATAAAATGGGGAAATAGAAAAATTTAAATTTGGACTGTAGAAAAAAAAAGAGAAAATTTGGAATCACATAATGTATTTAAAATTTAATTTTTATATTTTATTTCTCTTTATTTTTACTTTAATCAAATAAAAAATATATAAGTATCAGTATTTTTTAAATTTATTTTCTTTCTTTTCATGCAAACAAACAATTAGTATATTATTTTAACGTTAATCTTTTTATATATACATATATAACTATTTTCTTTTTTAATTGTTATGAGTCAGAATTTTAGTTTTTTATTATTTTAATTGTCAATTTATAATTAAATTCAAAATAACATCGATTACTTATTTTCTATTATATTTTAATTTTTATAAATTTAAAAATTAAAAATTAATAAAATCATATATAATTTTAATATAAATAAAACTCTTCACTAACTTTTTTAGTTTATATAAAATAATTTTAAATGCCAGTTAAAAGAATGAATATAGAACTTGTAACTCTAAGATTTTTATTCAAGATCGACAACTCCAACTCTTCATCCGTGGTCTATGAATAACATTGTTTTTAGAACTCAAAGATAGAAAACTATAGGAAAAGACATAAGTATAAATTCATTAGAAAAAAATATGAGACTAATACAATAAAATTCTATTTATAACACTCTATTAAAAACTAATTAACAAACTAAATAATAACAACTAATTAATTAAACTCTAAACCCTAAACTATTAACTACATATATCTCTATAAGTTTTCTATGATATCTCACCCATTTATCTTCGAGTATAGCACATAAAAAATATAATATACGAATAGCTCCCTGAGGAGCACTTAAGAATTTCATGGGAACATTCAATTAATTAATAAGCTATCCAGACAAATAAGCTTGGTCGCATTTTGATGCATTTTTTTTTATTATTTATAAGGAAAAGAGATATTATTAATAGAAATATAAGGAATACTTCAATTCTTAAACATCATAATAAGGAGTAATCTATTGTGAAATGCTTTTAATACATGAAACGGGATTTACGCCTTTCGGTGCATAACACTTTTTTCTTCTTATTATTTATATGAATTTTTAAATCAAATTATACCAATTAAAAAAATTAAAATTAATTAATATATTAATTTTGAAAATATATTATAACTTTTTAAAATTTATTCTCGTTTAATATCAAATTCTACTATTATATTAATGATAGAAAAGTTAGAAAGATTCAATTAATATAAAAATAACAAATAAAAATAGATATTTTTAAATTTTATAAAATATTATATTAAAAATTATAAATAGAACTAAAAGAGACAACATGTATATACAACTTTAAAAAAAATAATACTTTAAGTATAAAATTAAAAAGTTCCTTTAAATATTAAATTTTATAAAAAATTTCTTTGCAAATAAATGAAAACCTTACAAAATATTATAGTTAAATATTCTTATTATGAAGCTTTGTATATATATATATTATTGCTGGCTATAAAATCTTGAATCCAAGAGTTTTTGTATATTTTTTTTAATAAGATCCTAGCTCCTTGAGTCAACTCGAATCATCACAGCTGTCTATTCAAAATTCAAAAATAAACGATTAAATTTAATTAATTTTTACCAATTAATTTCTTTAATTACATGTTCGGTAGTGATTTTCCATAGATTTTTGTACAACTTAGCTTTGGAAAATATTATTTTTGACATTTTTTAAATTTTAAAAATTTACTAATTATTATTTTTAAATCCCCATATTACTTTTATTTATTTAGGTCCTTAACATTTATTCATTGTTGAATTATTTTCAAAAAAATTATGTTAATTAAATTATTTTCAGAATTAGATCAACAATTTATAAATTAATCTAAAATTGAAGGAATAATCAATATTATGAAAAATTTAATTTGATGATTAATTTTTACATAAAATTATTTAAAACAAGTTATTGAACGGTATAATATTTGATATAATTTACTGGTATAATATATATAATCTTAATACAGTTTTTACTTAGTGTATCCAAATATCATTATGTGGATCATAACCTCAAGCTCGACTTGATTGTATTTTATTCCTTGGTACCAACTCTACAGTCATATACCTTCTTCCACAAGTATATATAAATGTGGTATGTGGAGTAGGCATTGGAACTATACTCTCTTAAATGTAAGAAAAGATATTTTAAGTAAAATTTACAGTATTTAATAGTTAAACCATGTAAGGGAAGGGCATTTTTTTAAATACGAAATCATATTAATTTTAATATAAAAGTAATCAGCTTTAAAATATGTAATAATTCATGTGGTATAATCATATAAAAAACCTTCTATACTATTAATATTTTTCAATTAAATTTCATAAAAACTAAATACTAATATAAATTTTAAAAAAGGTTGAAGGCCCCTTAAATCTGACACCAGCATCTCTCAAAAATACAGTGAATCATTAGAGGGATTTTTAAAAATAAAAATTAGTAATTTTTTTAAAAATTTTAAATATTTGTTCCAAAAACACTTAAGAAATGTTGTACCATAAAATTATTTTTGTAACTTAAACCAACAGTTCTTACACTTAAGAAAAGGAAAGAATAATTTCCTAAAATTTTCCATTGAAACAATACTCCATTGGTTTAAGGAGACAATAAAAGGAAGGAAAAGATGTCAAAGAAGAAAAAATAGAAGTTAAATTGAAGTTAAAAATTAATTTTTTTAAAAACTATTTCTAGAGTATTTTTCCATTTCCTACTTGCTCTTTATTTTCTTTTAGGAAAAATATATAAACCCTTAAATTTCAAATATTTTTGTTTCTCTGTCTAAACATTGCATAAACGAAATTTGTTAACCACAAGATCAGATTTGAGGCAAAAGTAGAATTTCAATCGCCAATATTGTTTCATTTCTAATAAATTTATATTTTTTTACAAAGATAAATGAATAATACAGTGTATTTCTCTCACAGTGTACAAAGAATATTGTATATAATTTTACACAAACTAAAATATAAGCTATTGCCGAATAATCAAATACAATAATGTCACAATAAATTAAAACCATAAAGAACAAATTCAAAGACCAGAGGTAAACGGCACCGTTGTAGTAGGCAACCAAGTAGGCCCAGCAAGGAGGCGAGAAACTGTAAACTGTGAAGCCTCACTTGGGCTTTTTATCACATGAAAACCGGGCCATTTTACTCTGTTGGTTGTAGAAGCCCCAGGCCCATAATTTTGATACTCTCCATAATAAAGTGTGTCCTGAGCAAAATTAGAATCACCCCATGGTGACCAGCCCAATGGGCTAACCAAGTTGTCAATGAAAGTTTTCATGACCATTACTCTTGAGTATTGTTGCCATGGCCTACCCAAAAAAGTATTGTATTTGTCAACAACGGGCCTGAGGTCCGATGCGGCCCGTATTTGACAGTTATGGATTGAGATTCCGCTGTTTTGAAATGGGTCACCTCTACCTTGGGCCGTGATCATGTTTGCTTGGCCCACTAAGGGCCTTCTTGCGAAAATGTAACAATTTTGAAAAACCACTGCGGCATTGCCAAAGATGAAGTCCACCGTGCCATAGATGTAGCATTGCCGGTAAAATTGGCGCTGCGCATGAGCCATTAGGGTGTCTTGGTAGCCGGCGATGACGCATCGGTAGAAAACCGAGAGGTCGGAGGCCGACCGGAGCGCCACGGCTTGACCTTTCTGAGGTCCTGCGGTGTTCCTAAAGGTGATGTCTCTTGCAATGAAGTGAAGTCCATCTATGCCTAAATTTGAATAATTAAAGAGTTAGGATAAAATCATACACTCATATGAAATGTAATGAATATTATATGAACCTCTTATCTATGTACCATGATTTATATTATAAGGTGCTTTTGCTAATAAGGAACCTTTCACAATGTCATTGGTGATTTGTTATGTGGTATCATTTATTTTATGCAAGACATCACTTAAAATGTTTATTTATGATTTTAATAATTTAAGATGATTTTGTATGTTGGGTCAATATTTCTTTTTAAGATATATAGTAGGATAAAGTAAGAAGACAATAATGAGATGAACTAAAATTAAAGACAATCTATTTATTTACTTGTGTTGTGGTCTTGCACATTTAATTTTCTCCTTGGATTTTTTTTTTTAAAAAAAAATCAATAATGAAATTTTTGGTTCAAAAGTTTTAGATGACCAAACAAGAAGATTGGTCTAATAAACAAATATATAAGAGAAAGAATGTTATTTTTGAAAAGGAAGGACATGATTTAATTAGAGTATATATGATTGTAAAAAGAAGAAGAAAAAGTAAATTTGATAGAATAATAATTAATCACTCACCTGCTGTTGCAGAGCTATATGTGGTATAACCATCTTGAACACTTCTAGAAGCAGTGATTATGGTGTTTCTGATCCCATCACCAACCAGCATGATGTTATCATTGTGCACAGCAACCTCAATGTTCTCTCTGTACACTCCTTTCTTCACATGTATCACAAACCTTGTCTTCACCTTTCTTTTTGCTGCAGTATTCAAAGCATCTTGCACTGTCCTGAAATGCCCTGAACCATCTTTTGCCACCACAAGATTTGCCTTTATTGATGAACTCTGCAACAGTTTCCTCTCATGCTTTGCAAACCAACTTGGAAACACACCATCTTGTTCTGTTTTCCTTTCCTTGTGATGATTTTCTAGTTTCATGAAATCCATGTTGATGGCTAAGCTGTTCCTTATCATCTGAGTAACATTGCTGCTCACATTAGGAACCTTGAAGTCTTGAACACCAAGTTCAACGGAGCCAGTTTCACATGTTTGTGTGGTTGTGAGAGCTGAACTGAGCCAAGTTTGTGTATCAGTTGGTGAACAGTGTTGATTCATGTTCAAGCATTCAAGGGTATGGTTGAGGTGGAAGATGGTTTTTGCATAGAGATTCAAACAATCACCATGCACTGTTCTGTGATTCTTTGTTGCTAAGTTGGTTTGGTCATAATCTTGTGCTTCCTTTTGCATGATGAGGGCTTGATTTAAGGCCTGTTGAATGAGCATTTCCCTTAACTCAGTTTTGTGCTTGATTGTGAAATGATGATTCTTCTTCATTTGAGTACTAATGTAATATTTGCATGAAAAGGGATGTGGAGTTAGGTTGCACCACCAATCTATGTTGCTGGATGAAGCTGGTCCTTTTCTTGATGAAGCTATTGAGAAAATTGAGGATAAGAATAAGAGTGTGAGGAATGTTTTTGCAAGGTTTTCCATTTGTTTTCTAGTAATGAAAAAGCAAGAACAACAAGAATGAAGGAAAAAAAACTGAAAGTTATGATTAAGTTGCACTGCACCACAAATAATCTTTGTATGATATTTTTTTGGTTGATATTGATTTTGGGGTGATGAGAGGTTACATATATATTTCTTGGGTGGAGTGTGGTGGGGGAAAACGTGTGAAAATGATAATGAAGAATGACACAGATACAAACTATTAATGCAATTGCAAGAAAGGATAGAAGGAATAAAATCTTATTAGGTAGAAAAATTAAAATTATTTTTTTTATAAATTGCTTGAATTAGTATAATTTCGCTTGCTTAATAGCTCATAGAGGATATACAAGTCTAATTGTAATTGCAAGAAAAACAAGTGTCTAGTGATCTTGACAGAGTAACATTGATCTAAAAGCTTACTTATTAATGTACTTGTGACGGCTATGACTCTATAGAAACATACAATTAAACTAAGGTTTAAAGGAAAATATGGTTGAGTTGGCCTCAAGTTGTATGCTATTGTACCATATGCATGTACAATGCTACAAAAGAAAATTGTATATATTATCTTTGTTTGAGTAGACTTGTTCAAGCATAGGGGAAGGAACAGTTTCTTCGAATGTAGTAACCATTTTCACTTGGTGTGGGCTTGTACTTTTATGCGTTTTGTTCAAGCATATATATGAAATTTTTGGTGTAACCCATGTGCTGAAGTTTGTAGAATAAGCAAAAGTGGATAAAATATGAGCCAGTTTTGAACAAAAGATTATCTTCATGGGATTGCTAACACATTGATGTATCAACGCGTTCATAGATATATAATTGGTTTTTATTTTTATAATGGTATTTTGGTTGGTCGTTCTCTTTCTTTTTACTTTTTGCATTAGTCTTTCCAACATTGATTGTGCAGTATAAGTGTTTAATTAAATTTAATGTTCTGAAAATTTAGTTAAACAATGAGCAAAAAAGGTAAAAATACATTATTATATTGTTGGGGTATATGGATAAAACCCACATATAAACTTATTTGTAAATGTGAATATACTAGTGTAGTGTATAAAGAATATGATGTTTAAAAGACTATCAAAGAAAAAAAAAATGTAATTTTTACTTTGATGATAGCTTTGTAAAAATAAATTAATTGAATTTATCCATCTAAAATTTTGTTGATTTTGAAGATTTTAAGTGTACTTACAAATGGTGTAAAAAAAGTAAGGATATCATATTAATATCTTTAAAAAAGAAAATTAATAATCTTAAAATTAGAAGAAATATTTACTAGTCATTTTATTAATCATTCATTACAATATACTATTGTATGGAATTCATACATTTACATATGTTAAAAAAAACAAAATTAAACATAAAAAATAGTTTTGTACAATATGTTAATTTATAATATATAAGAGACTGGAATCATTATAGGAAATTGGAATTTGGATCGTCATTTCTGATAAACATAAAACCATCTCAAAATCTGCAATTTGAATAATTTGTAACTAAAATTTAGAAAAAGAATATATATATATATATATATATATATATATATATATATATATATATATATATATATATATATATATATATGAGAGGAGGGATTAAGTTACTCCAATCCAAAAGTAACTTTGCTTAGAGTTACTCCACTTAATAATTTTCATATACAATTATATTTCATCAATCCAACTGTTAAATGAATAAATTATATTATATAGATCATTCTTACAAAATTTTATAAAATTTAAAAAATATTTGATACCTCAAAAAATAAATTCAAATGAATGAATACTATACCTCTTATATTATCTGTTAATTTGAATTTATTTAATAAAATATCAAACATTTTTTAAATTTTGTAAAATTTTGCAAGAATGATTTATATAATATAATTTATTTATTCAACAATTGGATTAATGAAATATAATTGTATATGAAAGTTATTAAGCAGAATAATTCTAGGTAAAATTACTCTAGAAGCAACTTGATCATTTGAATTTATTTAATAAAATATCAAACATTTTTTAAACTTTGCAAAATTTTGCAAGAATGATTTATATAATATAATTTATTTATTTAACGGTTGGATTGATGAAATATAATTGTATATAAAAGTTATAAAAGTTATTAAGCAGAATAATTTTAGATAAAAGTTATAAAATTATTCTGGAAGCAACTTGATTTCTCATATATATATATATATAATATGCAAAATACTAATTCCATATCAATTTTATTTGAAACATTGTTGTGTAGACAACATTTTTTTTTGTTGGATATAAATCATCTGTTTCATTATATATTAATATTTTCAGGTCATTTCTTAAATTAACTCTTGAAATGACGATATAAAAATATTCTTAAATTAACTCTTGAAATGACGATATAAAAATGATCATGACTAAAAATGGGGCTCGGTTAAAATAAACTTAGATGAAAAAGGTTTGTCCCTAACTTTTATTAATAGTCACAGGAAAATAAAGATTTAAAAAAAAATCATCTTCTATAAAATTTGAAAGCTATTCTAATATTTAACAAAGAGCATATATAAATACATTTAAATATTAATATGACTTAATGTGTATAAAAAAATTGAAGTTGCAAAATTACCTTTTCTTTTATCACTTACCAGCAGCAAATCTTCCTTCTTCAATGGTAGCTTTTGTAATTTTGGTTTCCTTCATTTTAGTTGCTCACGTTTGATCCTTATAATTTTGCAATTCTTTAAGTTAAGTTACTCGCTCCAAAATATCATCTAATACTTACATAAATGTAATAGAAAGTGATATATCATTTATTCATACAAATTAACAACGAAAATATGTATGAAATATTTAAATAAAGATAAAATATATATTAAAAGTAAAAAAAGTTTTATTTTTCATTTCCCACAATAAGTGGCTATTAAAATAAAGGTTATTAATAATCTTTAAAGATATAAAATAAATAATAATACAAAGTGTATTTGGTTGTATATTTTAATTAGATAAAAGATAAAATAATTAATTAATTGAAATTTTTATAAGATAATTTTAATTTCGTTTGATATGATAGTTATTTTGATAATTAGATAAAATAATTAGTAATTTTTTTAATATTATTTTAATTAACTTTTAATATTTTAACTACCAGCTAAAAATTATCTTCAAATTTTATTTTTGATTTATTTTGATAATATTTTATTTATTACGAAATATTATTTTTTATATTATTATTTAAGATTATATTATTTAATTTAGTTATTAAATTTTTATTAATAAAAAATTAAAAAATAAAATAAAAACTCTTTTTAATTAATTAAATAAATAAAATTATCAAATTTTATTTTTTATAATATATAATCATCAAAATAATTATAAATTTATTTATGTAATCTTTTTTAAATAGAAACATAAAAATAAGATTAAATTAAAAATATTATCATTATTTTTAATATAATAAATAAAATTAAATAATAAAATATAAAAATTTATAATTAATAAAAATTTTATAATACTTAAAATTCAATCTAATAATTATATTCTTATTTCATATTTTATTTTTATCAACTAATTTAATAGTTAATTTTATCAAATATTTTTTTATTTTAATCAATAAATTTTTTAATTTTTAATTAATTATCCATTAATTTTATCCAACATACGTATAATATATGAAAAATAAAGACTAATTTAAAAGTTTTATTTCGTAATAATTTTTCATAACCGTCCAAATCATATTCTGAAACGAAATCTTGATATACAATTGTTAAGGAACAATGTTTCCTTCTTGAATATAAATTAAAAAAATATAAAACTTAGCTATTAGTGTTAAGAGAAATAATCGAAGTTTATAATGTTTGTACAAAATTAATTAAATCTATAAAAAAAATTAATTTATCTTTTTTACTTATTTTTTATTTTGATTATTTTTTTTCTGTCTTTTATTTCTAATAATTTTCTTCCTATTATATTTTACCATCTTCCAACTGAAATTATTGATGTCATCCATGTTTGGTATCATAAAATAGTCTTCTAAATAAATGAAACCATAAATTTGTTAAATGAAAACAGTTATACCCAATTCTAAGGAAAATAAAAAGGAGCGCTAACTAATGATTTTATTAAAATAATATTAAATAACTTTAACCCAAAATAAGTTAGGTTCTTGCTTCCTTGATCATATATTCATTTAAGTTACTATCATAACTTATGGTGTCAGAGTGATTTTTCATAAAATATTTTATAGTTAATATATATATATATATATATATATATATATATGCATAAAAAAATTTAAAAAGTGGTATATAATATTGATCATTGTGTGTTAACTATTAACCTTTTTTTAAAGAACATTTTTAATAGTTAATTAATAAGAAGTTAAATTTAGACTAAATTAATTTGATAACTCCTAGAACCTTATCAATTTTTTATTTAGATTCTTACCGTTAAATTTTTTTCAATTGAGTTATTATAATTTAAAATTTTTATAATTATTTATTAAAAATTAAGGATGTTACATTTTCATTAACATAATTGTTGTAGTCTAAAGTTTTCATCTCTAAAGCAATTATACAATAACCTTACAACATTTAATTTATATTTAATGGTTATGAGATTGATAATATAAAAAAATAAAATAATAAAAAAAAATATTAAATATTATCATAATTTTTTCTTATGAAGTAAATCAAAATTAATTATTTAAAAATAATATTAAATAAAAGAAAATACAATCATCAATAACAAGACATGGTTTAATTACTTTGTATCAACTATCAAGCTCCTAAACACAAAATAAATACACATACTACTAAATAAAAATTTAAAAAGAATTAACCATTAATATACATGTATATATAAAAGATATTTCTTTTTTCTTTTACTACTTCCTCTACTATATGTAACTTTTCATTAAATGTTAAATGCAAAAAATAAAAATATATTAAATAATATAAATTTAATGGTATTATTATTTAATAGTTTATTTTATAAATTTTTAAAATTACTAGGAATTGGTTAGTGTTTTAGTTATAAAAATCTAACTAAAAATTTGATAAAATTATAAAAATAATAAATTTAACTTTAAATTTATCATTATTCTTTTTTTTAAATAACACATATTATCTTATTTTAAAATTTCAAGTAAGTTTATTCCTCAATAAATTTTTATATACCACTCATTACGAATATTTTATCTATCCTTACCTATTAAATTAATTATAATTTTTTTTGTTGAGAATAGTTAATTTATCTTTATCATTCCCTTGAAACATAACAGACATGTAAAAATGTTAGGAGTGAATTTTCATAAAATAGATCAAATGAAAGATGTTATTTTAAATTAATTTTTAAAAACTATTTATAATAATTAAAATCTATACAAACTAATATATATATCGGAATGCTTACCCTAGTATGGACAAATGTCATTTTTCTTAACTTTATAGTTAACATATGAACAGATGTCATTTTCCTTAACTTTATAGTTAACATATCTATACTGAAGATAATCTTTTAATAAATTTTATTTGAAAAATATATATAATTGGTTATCCGCGTGTTAATTATTAACAATTTTTTTTTATGATTAAACAATCATAGTTTACATTCTTTTAAAAAAGTAATATTTTTTAACAGTTAATTGATACGATAGTTAGATTTAAAATTATTCTTTCCATTCAAAATAACATAAATGATATTATTTTAAATTTCTAGGAATTTTTTGTTAATAAATTCTTTTATAACACTCGTTAAGAAAAATTTATCTATCGTTTCGAGTTAAATTAATTAAAATATTTCTTATTGAGAATTATTAAGTTTATATTTATTCTTTCCTTGAAAAATAATATATAGTTATTTGATATATAAAAAAAGGAAGCAAGTCTTTTTTGTGTAAATTTTAAACATGTAAAAATATTAAGAATGATTTTTTATAAAAATAAAATAGGTCAATATGAAAGATGTTATCTTAAATTAACTTTATAGTTAACATATCTATACATGAAAATAATCTTATAATAAATTTTATTAAAAAAATTGGTATATAATTGATTATCCGTGTGTTAATTGTTAACCGATTAACACAATCATACTTTACCTTCTCTAAACAAATTAATATTTTTCGTAGTTAATTGATACAATAGTAAAATTTAACATTATTCTTTCCTTTCAAAATAACATATATGATATTATTTTAAAATTTCAAGTAATTTTATTTCTTAATAAATTCTTTTTATAACACTCATTAAGAAAAAAGTTATCTCTCCTTACCTATTAAATTAATTAGAAATACCTTGTTTAGAATAGTTAATTATTTTATCTTTATTTTTCTCTTTTGAAAATAATATATATGTTTCTTATATATAAAAAACGAAAAATTCCATTCTATTTACCTTTTAACATGGGAAACATATCTCAAATGATATCTTAAATTAAATTTATATAAAACATATATATACATGAATAATTTTTAAATTATATTTTATTAGAAAATTGGTATATAGTTTATTATTACCTGTTAGTTATTAACCATTTTTTTACGATCAAAAAACAATCATACATCACGTTCTTTTTAAAAGAATTTATTTTTAATAGTTATTTGATATTGTAAACACTCAATTATGTCCGAGGCCCCCAATCATTAAAATTAACCAAAAGTTAATTTAATTAAAAATTTGAAAAGATGTAAAACTGAAAAACAGAAAGAACAGAGAGCAGAAAATACAGAAAATAGAAAGCAAAAAAAATAAAATAAAAAAAATAAATAATAATAAAAATAAAATTAAAGAATAAGTAAAAATGATAAATAGAAAAAAATAAAACTAAAAAAAAAACAAAAAAAAGGTAAAAAAATGAAAATTGAAAAAAAGAAAAAGCTGAAAAATCAAAATAGGGAACAAAAATTTTGAAATCAAAGGGGTTGGCTTTTGGCTCTCAGAGAGGGGGTGGCTTTTGGCCCTGGGAAAGGACTTGACCCTTGCTAAGAGAGAGGAAGCTGGCTTTTGGCTCTTTGAAAGAGCTTCACCCTTGCCAAGAAGGGATGTGTCTATATATACCTACAAACAAGAAAGGAAAAGGGGCTTTTTCTCATTTTTTTGGAAATTCTTGGGAGGAGGAGAACTTGGAATCTTAGAAGAGGAATTTTCAGAACCTTTGAAAGGAGGACCTAAGAGACTCTCTGATATTCAATTCAGCCCTTGGCCTCCATAGAATCAGCTCTTCATCACCTTCCAATGGAGGTTAGGTCCGAATTTTATCCATCTTAAGTTTCTTGCTTCTTCTCGGATTTCCGAGTTCATTTTCATGTCTGTTTTCATTTTAATTTTTAATCGGTCCAATGATCTCCGATTTTGGTGATTTTTGTTACGTTTTCTTCGTCTTTCTCTCTAGTTTCTGGAATGATATTATTTGTCCAATTTGGATCTGAAATGAAATCTTTATCACTTGATTAGCGAAGCATGTTCATCCTGGTGCGCGAATTGATCTAGCTTGTTTGATTTGTGCATATCTTGCTCATTTCTGATTGGATTGATGTAAAACTTGTTTTGTTTGATTCCTATGATCCATATATTTCAATTGATCGGTTTTTATTTTTCATATCTACCAAAAATATTTTCTAAAAATTCTGAGATTTGAATTCAAATTTTGGCGCCAAAAACTTGTGTGTTCTTGAGGTTCATTTTCGTGTCTGTTTTTCGTTTTAATTTTTGATCGGTCAAACAATCTCCGATTTTGGTGATTTTTGTTGCGTTCTCTTCATCTTTCTCTCTAGTTTCTGGAATGGTATTATTTGTCTAATTTGGATCTTAAATGAAGTTTTTATGGCCGAATTACTGAGGTATGTTTGTCCTGGTGCGAAAATGAATCTAGCTTGTTTGATTTGTGCATATCTTGCTCATTTCTGATTGGATTGATGTCAAACTTGTTTTGTTTGATTCCTATGATCCATATATTTCAATTGATCGGTTTTTATTTTTCAGATCTACCAAAAATATTTTCTAAAAATTCTGAGATTTGAATTCAAATTTTGGCGCCAAAAACTTGTGTGTTCTTGAGGTTCATTTTCGTGTCTGTTTTTCGTTTTAATTTTTGATCGGTCAAACGATCTCAGATTTTGGTGCTTTTTGTTGCGTTCTCTTCGTCTTTCTCTCTAGTTTCTGAAATGGTATTATTTGTCTAATTTGGATCTTAAATGAAGTTTTTATGGCCTAATTACTGAGGTATGTTTGTCCTGGTGCGAAAATGAACCTATGTTGTTTGGTTTGTGCATAACTTGCTCATTTCTTGTCTTTTTTTGTCAAATTTGTTTTGTTTGATTCCTATGATCTATATCTTTCAATGTTTTGGTTTTAATTTTTTAGATCTCTGGAAAAATAGTTTTTGAAAAATTTTGAGATTTGAATTTAAATTTTGGCGCCAAAATCTCTTGTGTCTTTGAAGTTCTTTAGTAGATCTTGTTTTTTTAACCTTGTTTAGGTATTATTTTTCATGTGTTGATCCTTCTATATGTATTTCCTTCTGATTTGTTTGTGTTTGTATGTCCTCCTTTGAAAAAAATTCCTAAGAGTGCATGACCATATACATGCATCCTATATGCTAAGTCTAGTTTAAGTCATGCATGATTAAGTCATTGAACCTAAAGAGTTAAGTGTTTGCTTGAATCAAAATAAAAAAAAAAAACTTAATTCTTACCTGTGGACCTTATGACCTAAGCTGGATTGGAGACAATTAAACAAGGAACATCAATGGAGGTTCAATCCAACCTTTTATTCCGCTTAATTTTATTGGTTCTCCTCGGATTTTCGAGTTCATCTTCATCTCTATTTTCAATTTCTTCTTAGATTGTGCAACGGATTCTAATACGGGCAAGTAGCATTCTCTACTGTTACGTATTTTAATTCGTGCTAATTCAAATATGGCTTACGACGATTTGGATTATGCAAGCATGTCTCTTTTTTTTTTTTTTTTTCTAAAAATTCTTCTGCTTCCAAAACATCTGTTTTTTTTCTCAGATTGTGCAAACAGGTTCTAATACGGGCAAGTAGCATTCTCTACTGTTACGTATTTTAATTCGTGCTAATTCAAATACGGCTTACGACGATTTGGATTATGCAAGCACGTCTGTTTTTCTAAAAATTCTTCTGTTTCCAAAACATCTGTTTTTTTTCTCAGATTGTGCAAACGGGTTATGATACGGGCAAGTAGCATTCTCTACTGTTACGTATTTTAATTCGTGCTAATTCAAATACGGCTTACGACGATTTGGATTATGCAAGCATGTCTGCTTCCCTAAATCCTATATTTTCTTAAGAAACATTAATTTTTTTTTTTACCTAAGATCACCCTTTTCTTCTCCAAGAGATCAAGTCTCTTAACCAGAACTACGTAAGCCTTGAGTTTTCCATTGCACCGGGGAATACGTAGGAGCAGGATCAAGTCCTGTCAGGTTATTTTTTATAAACCTATTTATTTTCTATTCTATTTTAAGGGATCAAACAGTTTTCAAAATATCACACACTCAGTTTAAGGGTACCGTTCTTTGGAACGGGCGAGTAGGGTGCCTAATACCTTCCTTACTCGTAACCGACTCCCGAACTTCGAATCTCATCCTTGAGTTAGGGTTTTTCCAAATCTTTTCCCTTAAAACAAAAATTTGGTGGCGGCTCCACAATCAAATTAATTCATTTCAAAATTTAGCGAGTCCGTCGTCTCGTCGTAATTACGGTTATCACAGATATAATAGTTAAAATCATTATTTTTTTTCTTTCAAAATAACATATATGATATTTGTTTACAGGTATTCTTTTATTTCTTAAGAAATTCTTTTCTGACATTAATTCATTAAGAAAATTTTATCTATCCTTACTTTTAGAATGTACCTTCTTCTGAACAATTAATTTTATTTTTATTCTTTCCTTGAAAAATAATATATGTCTTTTATAAAAAAAAATGTTTCAAGTTTTTTAATTTAAATTTACTAATAGAAAATAAAAAAAAGTTAGTCAACCGTGTAAACAAGGCACAAAACTAAAGGGTTATACCTCCTTAGCAGTAGGTTGTAATAATTATTATAAATAATTAAATTAATAAATTATATTACATAAATTATTTTCATAAAATTTAATATTTTATTAAATAAATTTAAATTAATAAATATTATAAAAGATATATTATTTGTTAATTTAAATTTATTTTATTAAAAATTTATTTTTTAAAAATAATTTATAATTTATTTATTAAATTGATAGAATTTAATTGTTTATAAAAATAATTAAATAAAATTATTTTAACTAAAATTATTTTTAAAATAATTTGATCTTTTCTTATTTTATATATATAAAGAAGTATTTGGGGGATTTTTTTAAAATTTTTTAAAACTTTTAATTCAGTACTATAAATTTTTAATGTTTGATATTGTTATAATTAAAATCATACTGAGATGGTAAAAATAAAGATTAAATATTATAATTTATATTAAAAAAGTCATAAAATTTAGGAAAAATATTTCGAAAAACATGCATTTAAAAAATGATTACATTTTAATTAATTGGGTAAAATCTAATTAATTTTAAAGTATTTATTTTATTTTAAAATATTTTTCTATTTTTTAATTTTAATTTTAATGAGACAATTACTTTTAAGAAAAAAAAATTGTATATATTTTTTATTTTAAATTGAAAAAAGATTTATTTTTAAAAAAAAATTCTAATTTTTATTTTTAAAAATAAAGGAAAGATATTTCTAGAAAGTTTTAAAGATGATTTCGATTATCGATTGAAGGTAATTTAGAAAGATTTCAGTTTTTTTTAAGAAAAAAAAGTTTGACCTTCAAATAAAAAAATATATATTTAAAAATATTATTAATTATTTTGTTCAATGGATTCGATTCTCACTTTTACGTATTTTCATTCTTATATATAATAAAAGAATCAAAATCATTCATCTTTTAAAAAAATTTAATAAATAATTTTGGTTGTGTTTGTTTAAAATAAAAATATTTAAAATATTTAAAAATAATTTTAAAAAAAATTAAAAAATGATGTAATTTGTTGTATGAAAGATTTTAAACCCACTTATAAATGAAGTATAAGTTATAAAAGATAACAATTCAATAAATTTTAATCACATAAATAATATTTATGTTCAATTTTTATTTATCAATGTTAATAAAAACAATGTTATAATAAATTAATTTTTTTAAAAAAAGTACTTATGTATTTTAAAGAAATTAATTAAAAAAAATTCATTTATGCATAAAATTCAAGCTAATAAAAATAGTTATTAAATAAATTTTAACAATTTAAATAACATTAATAATAAAATTTGGTTAATATTAATTATTCATTGCATGGATTTAAAAAAGATAAATTGTTTAATTTTAAAATTAAAACAAAATTTATTTAATTTTTAAAAATATAATTTTAGTATGAAAACTTAAATCCACTCATACTTAAAATTCAAATCAGCACATAGATAAATAGTATTAGTGAAACATTACAATCCTCATAGTATTAATGGTGGATTTTCACTTTATTAATATTAATTGATTGTTGTATAAATTTAAATCAATTTTAAAAAAGTTTAATAAATTTTTTTATTAAAAATAAATATTTTTATTTTTTAAGAAATATGTTCATGACACTCATTATATATATAACAAAAATAATAAAAAAATAGATAAAGGATAATTCAAAAAATTCATAAAAATAACATACAAAATTTCATAAAAGAAACAAAGACAACATTCATAAAAGAATTTTTAAATATGTTATTTTAAATCAAAATTATTTATAAATATTTTTGATTGGATTTAAAATTTTCAAACAAAATAAGTAATATGAAAAATATAGTTGGATGAAAGAAATGAGATAAGACTAGTTGAATATGAATGATTAAATGAATGTTAAAAAGTTATATTTTCTAAAATTTTTAATAATGATAAGATTTTATTATATAAAGTCTTCACTTTTATTCTCTAATTATAGATTTATTAATCATCTAAATTCGGCATTAATTTCATATTTTTTATTTAAATAAAAATTATTAATAAATAAAAGTACAATAATAACTTAAAAAATTTTTCTACCCATTCATTACTCATCTTAAAAATTTATATTTTAACATTTTGTTATATCATCTAAAAATCTCCTTGTACAATATTGATTCTAAATTTTTTTCACATTTAAGTCTAAAAATGTTTGTATAAAAAGAATATTTGGATTTGAGTCTAAAATGTCTTATACAAAAATATTTAAAAAAATTTGTGTAAATAATTTTTTTTAAATGAAACTCTTATTTTAAAAAAAAAATAGAAACTAAACATAGCTCTTTGTTTGTGAAGGTGAATTAATATACATTTGTGTATTGTCACAACCGTAATTATAATGAAATGATAAACTTGTTAAAAATTAGAAAGAATTAATTATGATCGTGGAGTCGCTACCAAATTTTTATTTTAAAGGGAAAAAATCTGGAAAAACCCTAGTAGAGGAAGGGTTCTAGGTTCAGTAGCACCCTACTAGTCCGTTCCAAAGAACTGTACGTTTAAGTTGAATGCGTGATTTTATTATTTTGAAAATTGTTTGATCCCTTAAATAAAAACTAATAAGTTTGTGGAAGAATGTCTAACAAAAGTTGATCCTGCTTCTACATATTCCTTGGTGCAGTGGAAAACTCAAGGTTACGTAGTTCTGGTAAAGAGACTTGATCTTTTGAAAATACAGAAAGAACTTATAGAGAATGAGAAGTTTGTGGAAAATTTATCTGTATGCATACAGAGTTTAAGCCAAGTGTAAGTTGCACCTAACCCTGTATGAATTAAGATACGGAACTGTAGAAAATGCTACTCGTTTGTATTAGAAATTTTTATTATAAATTTGTAGAAAATAATTTAGGACAAGATCTTATTAAATTTTCTTAAACTCACGTGTGCACAAGATTCAAGTCAAACGTAAGTTGCACCTGAACTTGTACGAATTAAAATATAGAACGGTAGAGAACACTACTCGTTCATATTAGAATTCGTTACACAAATTTTTGAGAAAAAAAATAGAAATAATTTTAAGTGGAATTGATTTAAATATAATTTCCTAAAATTCACGTGTGCATAGAGTTCAAGGCAAACCAAAGTTGCACCTGAACTTGTACGAATTAAAATACAGAACGATAGAAAACGCTACTTGTCCACATTAGAACTCGTCATGCAAATTTTAGAAAATTCAAAATTTTTGAAAAAAAAAAGTGAAAAGAATTTTAAATGGAATTGAATTAAATATAATTTCCTAAACTTTACATGTGCACAAGGTTCAAACCAAACGTAAGCTACACCTGAACCTGTATGAATTAAAATATAGAACGGTAAAGAATGCTACTCGTTCGTATTTGAATTTGTTGCATGAATTTTAGAAAATTTAGAACTTTTGAAAAAAAAAGGAGAAATAATTTTAAGCGGAATTGATTTGAATATAATTTCCTAAAAATTCACATATGCACAGGTTCAAGCCAAACGTAAATTGCACCTCAACATGTATGAATTAAAATACATGATAGAGAACGTTGTTCATTCGCATCAGAACCCGATATGAGAAAATTAGAAAACTTAGAATTTTTGGAAAGAAAAACAAATAATTTTAAGCTAAATTGATTTAAATATAATCTCCTAAAATTCACATGTGCACAAGGTTCAAGTCAAACGTAAGCTGCGCCTAAACCTGTACGAATTAAAATACAGAATGGTAGAGAATATTACTTGTTCGTATTAGAACTCATGACTTGAATTTTAGAAAATTCAGAATTTTTGAAAAAAAAAATAGAAACAATTTTAAATGGAATTGAGTTAAATATAATTTCATAAAATTCACATGTGCACAGGGTTCAAGTCAAACATAAGCTGAACCTGGACCTGTACAAATTAAAATACAGAACAGTAGAGAATGTTCCTTGTTCGTATTAGAATTCGTCATGTAAATTTTAAAAAATTTAGAATTTTTTAGAATGTGTAGAAAAAATACAGTTTCTTTATATATCAATTTAAATTGATTTTTAATAAATTATTAGTCTATTTGGTCAGACCTTCATTGCTAAGGCCAATCATGTGATAGTCTCTACTTCCAATTAAATGGGCAAACATTTGTTAAAGAGGTGATTCATTATTTGGTTTATTTGTAAGATGGGCTTAATCATACTCACATTTTTTTCAACCAAATGGCCTATTATTTAAAAAAAAAAAAAAGAATTGGACCCTATATGCCCAATTATTCAAACCCTTAAAGTTGATGTTCATTTTTTATTTAAAAAAAGGAAAGGATGCTGATCCAAACAAGAATTAGGCCCAGTGACTAAAAAAAATTTAACTTAATATATGGTCTAATTAATTTTAAAGTATTACGAGATGAAAGGGAAAAATTTCTTGGTAAAATCATGTTTCTAAATAGAATTATTTTTTAGGGAATGGTCAAATTTCTTAGTTTCAGATTACCTAACAGCCCATATAGACCATTATCAACCCATTATTATGTTTTGCTCACTTCAAATTGCATTATTTCCACCTATCACACCAAATAAATAAAAAAGGTATTCTAATTGCTTAGAATTTACCTTTGGATTAGGAGGTAAATAGGCCCAACGTAGGGATTCTTTTTTTTTTATCAAATGGGCCATGGTTTGGTCCCCTTGCTTTTTGGTTGGCTGGATTAATATTTGGCAGTTATTAATCTTCCTATTTCCAGTTACCATAACATACTCACATTTGGAGATTCTTTAGTAAAAAATTTCTCAGCATTCTTGGCAATTGACTTCAGGAGGTTGCTAGAAATATGTTAGCTCCCACTTTCTTTTCACAATCATCACAAGGCTCATAATCGCAACCTTTACCATTTTTATGCTCGAATTTAAGTGCAACTTCAACTGCATTGGGGTTTGTTCAATTAGAGCCACCACCTGCTTTTCTGCCAACACAAAGTTATCCAACACCAAACTACAAGGGATATCTAAAAGGGGGTTTGCTTAGATGAATTGGGGTAGTCAGGCTATGTATAAAGATGAATGAGAATTCTTCCCTCTTGTAGAAAATACATGTAACCTAATTTTCCTCTATCATGAATATTTAGGCCCATTATGCCCTACATAAATTTCTTAACACCTTTGTATTTGAGTTAAAGCCTAATAAGCACATATACATGGTGATTTTTAAGATCATAAATGGATCACTTATAATTATATGAGCTTATAAAAAAAATATCAGGCTATCCATTCAAACCATTTTCATAAAATCGAAATCATCAATCAATAGAAGTTCAAAGTATAATAAAAATTATGGCATTCTCCCACTTGGACAATTGATTGAATTTTATTTTATTTTGAAAATGACTCTCAGGTCAAAGAATTATGGCCATAAAAATAACATGTTTATAGTCACCACAAAAACATGATCATCTTAGTCAACAGAACCATTAGTTAAGAGCTACAAGGGAAGTTAAACTATTATGAGTTTAGTTCACCAATGACCATATAACCAATAATCTTATTGTCATGATTATATCATAAAATGTGTAAGTGTAGGTACACATCAAATCATAATTGTGATCACTTTCATGTTATTGTGTATGGATCCTACATTTATCTTTCCAAGAAAACACAACTAATTTCTCAAAGACTCAAAGAGATTATAAACCATGTTTTATTTAAAACACACAATTTCTATAATGAATTAAATCATCTCAAGATAACCACAGTATAAAAACTGCTCATCAATAATGATGTTGATAATAATATAAAACATCAACATACATATAAAGACAATTACATAGGTCCAATGCAATAAAGGTAGATATGAATTTTTAATAATGATAAATCTCACTAGCCAAATATATTAAAAGACGTTACAATATTCATATTCTCAATATGTTTCATATACACTATGGATCTGAGTCCCTTGGTTAGGTATCAACAAGCATCTTCTCAGTGAAAATATACTCAAAAAGAATTTATTCATTTTTAATCATCACTCCAACAATCAAGAATTTAATTCTAATATACTTTGAAGTTATAGTGATTTTATTATTCTTGGTTAAGAAAACCACAAAAATGTTATCATAATAAGTGCTCCATGGTTTAGAAATATAGTTTATAATTCTCAAAGTAGAAATAAAATTTTCCAATCACATATCATGTGATATAGCCCTATAATAAGTAATAAAGTCAGCACATGGTGGATGAGAAATCTCCTGCCAATATGACGATATATCCATAAATAGATTTCTCATCTTTTACATTTTTAATAAAATATAAATTAGAGCATCCAACAATCTCTAAGTTTTTAACCTTCTTATAAGCAAACATGTATTCATTTGTAGTTTACAAATACATAATAACCTTTTTAACAACAACTCAATTAGAATATCTTCGATTTGATAGGGACCTACCAATTATACTACCAACAAAAGTTAAATCGAGTCTAGTGCATACCTAAGCATCCATCAAACATCCTATTGCATTAACATAAGAAATATTATCTATAGAGCTTATTTCAATATCATTCTTAGGATATTGATCCTTGCACAACTTATCATATTTGAAAATAGGAGCATCATTGGGTTTACAAGTTTTCATATTGAATCATTTTAAAACTCACTTAATATAAGCCTCCATTTTGTTAATACCCAAAAATTTACAAAACTTGTCTCTATGGATCTTTATTCTTGGATCAAAAGAAATTTTCCCAAGGTGCTACATGTCAAAAGAAATTGACAACATATTCTTAGTTTTGATGAATAAGTCACAATTGTTAGTGACAAGTAAGATATCATTTACATAAAGAACAAAACTAACAAAACTTACTCCCACCAACCTTAAGACATATTAACTAACCCATCTTATTTTTCATAAATCTTATAAATCCAACTAACCCATAAAATTTAAGGTACCTCTTCTAATAAGTCTACTTTAAACCATAAATTGATTTATTCAATTTCTACATTAGATGGTCTTTGTTACTCTATGAACTCTTATAGTTTCTATGTAAATTTCCTCATCAAGATCATTATTTAAAAAAATTTATCTTTACATCTATATGATGCAACTAAAGATCTTAATGTTGCAACTCAAGATCTTAATGTTGCCACTAGTATTATAATAATCATAAAGCAATCATTTAAAGAGATTAGAAAAAAAAATGTTTTTTATGTCACCAATCTTACTTTAAAATGTTCTACATTTTCCTCAATCTTTCTCAATTTTTTTAAAATATCTATTTACATCCAATGCAGTAAAATACTAACAGGATCATCCACTAACTCCCACACACCATTGTGATTTATAAAGAGTATTTTATCATTCATGGTCTATATCTATTTATCAGTTAAGATGTTAGAAACTGTCTTCATATATTTATATGAATCTGACATATAACTAATGTTGAACCATAACTCTCAAAAGAAGGTATAATAATTAGATTCCTTCTTTTTTTTATGATCATTTAGAAAAGGAATCCCAATTTGTTCTTGTAATGGTGACATATCTCTTAAAGATTGTTGTCATGGTGTTTTAAGTATCTTATAAACTAGTTGATAAACAATCTATTTTGAAACATAAGGATTAGAACAATGAAATTTTTTTTTCGAAGCTTCTCTCATCATTATTAGAGATGTTATAACACCCATGTCATCTTTTAGGAATTTAGCAGTGATGGTCTCAACTATCCTTATTCTACAAGTAGGATAGTAGGGTTTATATTCTCTTTTGAATATACATAATTATTTTAAAGGTTTATCCCCAAAGTGAGTCAACTAAACTAAATTCACTCATCATAGACATCACTATGTCTATCATAAAACTCACAATATCTTATAGTTGTTCTCATTCATAAGCTCAAAATTATTTACAGTGTTATTAATGGAAAATTTAACCGAAGATGAAAATAATGGTAAAATCATTAACAACGTGGACAATAAAAAAATAATAATCTCTACAATTTATAATTTAACATGTATAACATAAACCTTCATGTGGGTAGGATTATATCATATATAACAACACAACAGTTACAAAAATTCAAACTTGTGGATAGAAGAATTTTACTATCAAGATCATCTCCAAATTAATGACATAAGATTTAACATGAGCAATTAAAAAAATAATAATTTCTAAAATTTAAGATTTAACACATAATATAAACTCTTATATGGGTAGAGATTATATCATACACAACAACAGTTATGAAAATTCAACACTTGCGAGTAGAAAAACTTTATTATCAAAATCATCTCCAAATTAACATGTCCCAACAAATTAATCAATAAATTAATTTCTTATGGGTGAATTAAAACAAAATTCAATTTAAGTAACACAACATCTCAATAATTAATATTTAACAGGAAATCTATCAATTAGTAAGTGACCCACTATGGTAGTGTACACACACTCAATCAAATGAGCTTTTAACAGGGATAAGCAATTGCCTAAAAATTTTTCATCATTTAACTTTAATTTTTTAAACACATGTGAGAATATAAAAAAAAATTATATATGTTAACATACAAAGAGCAAGAGATTATCATTTTTATATATAAATTTTCATGATGTATACAATGAATCCAATGAGGAAAATGTCACGTATGACCCTTTTCTTTTTAATTTTAACAACAAAATCAATATTAAATCTATTTTGTTTAGGATAAGAATTATTAATCCCAAATTTTTAAATCTTAATCAATTTAGGAAAATTATAAATTATAATTTTAGGATTCTAAATCTAATATAATCTTGCTTTGATACCACATGTAAGCATATTTCATAAGATCTATACCATAATTTAGAACACCGAATGTAACAGAAATTAATAGCAACTACGTACCTCTTAAAGATATTTTAAGAATGTTGTCTTTCTTCCTATCCAAATGTACACATCAGAATAAAGTCTTCCATCCTTGCTCTTTCTCTGTCCCCACCCTCATTTTTATCGTCCTGTGAATAGTTAGAATATGTATAAAGACGAAAGGAGATCCTACCCTCTTATAGAAAATACATATAACATAATTTTCCTCCATCCTACATATTATACTCACTAGGACTTACACAAAATTCTTAGCACACTTGTCAATTAGGTTTAAGCTCAATAAAAACATATACACGATGTTTTTCAAAATCATAAATGGATCATTTATAATTATATAAGCTTACAAAAAACTATCAGATTATCTGTTCAACCCGTTTTCATAAAATAAATTACGAATCATTAGAAATCTAAATTATAATAAAAATTACAACAATTATGCTTTGTAAAATATAAGTGGATATAGAATTTACCAACTATGATTGAATGAGATTGTTGAATCTCTCTCACGCTTCATAACTAGGATCTAAATAAGGTGTAGGTAATGAATCATACAAAAATTTGAACTTATTCTTTCATACTAAATCTTTATGCATAAATATTTTCAAATAATGATGGATAATACCAATTAATAGTGGTGACACATGGAAAAGGAGGAATTCTTATTGAGATGAAAAAAATAAAGGCTACTTTGATTTTGTGAAAGATCATTATTATGAAAATTTTGATTATAGTTTGCTTTAGTAAAAAGATGAACTCAATGTGTAATTATTTCTTGCCATAGATGATAGGTGCAGGAGAATTCTGATAGTTGGAGATTTGATACCATAATATATTTTGAATATTTTCATTTTATTACTTTAATTATATTTTTATTATAAAATTGATTTAAATCTAATAAAATTAAGTGATTATTTGATCCTCTTACTCATAATTAATTGAATTTTAAATATTTTTTAATAGAAAATTTAAGGATTATTATAAAAATTTTAAATGATCCTAAAATTAATAAATGTAACTTTATTTATATAAAATAGCTTTAATTTTTTTTGAGTTAATCATAATTGATTTTAATTAATTTACACTTTTATTTATACTTTATTTTCCTAATACACTTTCATATTTTAACAACCTCCCTTTTTCAAGGATTAATTTGAGTGAAATTTAGAATGTGATTAATTTTGCACCCTTATACTATAAGTAATTGGAAAATTGTTTATTTTTAATTTTATGCAACCTTGATAGTTATTTGATGTCAAAAGTATACTAAATTTATTCTTTTTTAAAATTTATTGATTTATATTTTAATTTTAAATTTTGATTTTCTAATCTTTCATGAGATATTCTTAAAAAATTTACAAATGTAAACTTAAAATATTAAATACACATTTAGATCTTTAGAAGAGATGTATTATGTCATTGAAGAAAATTTTTGTTTAGCATATAAATTTTAAGATTAATTTTTTATACATATGTTAAGTATGAAAAGATTTTTTTATGTTCAAAAGAGATGATACGATAGGATGAGAGTTTGTTATAAGTGTTAAGATGGAGTTATAACATTCAATGTGATTTTTAATCAATTTTCAGTATATATATAGGAAGAGTACTACGGTTTTATTGATTCATTAAGATTAACAAGACATGATTTTAATAATTTTTAGGGACTATAAATAATTAAAACTTTTATAAAATTTAAAATAGAAAAAAAATAAGAACTAAAAGTTTATCTAAACCTTCCCATTATGAAATACTATTTTCAATTTTTATGTTTAAACGCAGATGCAAAAAATTGGCTTAATTAATCATTTATTTTGTAATATTATTTTTCCTTTAATTTTACTTTTTTATTTTTATTTTAAAATTTTTATTTTTTGAGTTAGTTTTCTAATTATTTTTATTCTATTTCGATCATCTAATTATTTTATTTTATTTTATTCTCTAATTTTATTTTAATTTTCAAATTTATTTTCTTTTTATCTTCTAAATTTTGAACCAAACTGAAATAAAATATAAAATAAAGTTATAAAACTAAAAGAAAACAGTGAAAAATTTAAGAGCCAAAACAAAATAAGAAATAAAATTAAATGATCAAAATAAAGAAATTATTAAAAAATTTATTTAAAACAAAAGATAAAATTAGAAGATTAAAATATATATATTTAAAAAAAAAAAAACTACAACAAAGGAGATGCATGTGTCAATGAGAAGCAAGCACATGGACTTTCTTTCTTAATATATATTCGGCACTCTAGGTATCCATATTATATACCCTTTAGCTGACAAAGCTAAATTGGGCTAAATCATAGATGGGTATCTTTTTTTTTTTTTTTTTTATCTTGAATCAAATACTAGTATATAGTTATAGCCCTAGCCCTATCACCAAGACTTATATTGTAAAAAGAAACATAAATTTTTCTAAACCTTTAGTATATATTATTAGGTTTTGCATTGAATTTTAATTTGTAGTATTTTCAAAGGCAGTCCTAGCTTTTCCACTTCCGCATATATATTAATGCTATAGATTTATATATAATTATGATTTTAGATTAAATTATTTGTTTGATTCAATGGCTTAAATTAAAAAAGAGTTGACATATAGAAGTGACAAGGTGCAATACAAGTTATTGCAAGTGTGAAGTGTATATTTGTAGGGTGCTCCTCGTCACCCTCAATAGCTGCTTTGTTGCCACAATTATTATTATTATTTTTGACTTATGAATTTGTGATCACAAGCCTCACCCTTTCTTCTTGCAGCGTTTCACGCATGGGAATGTGAAATGCTTGCACGTTCATTGAGATTATATTTATGACTTTTAATAATCTGAATTTGAATTTGGCTACGTGTCATGTAAATGCTGGAAGCTTATCTGTCCCTCTTACCCTCTCAAATGCCGGCTACATATTTCCCTTCAACACCATTAGTGCAACAAAATGAGTTATTTTGTAGCATAATTTGAATAATGAAAATGTTTTTTTTAGGGTGATTGAGTTGTTATGTAGCATATTTGCATAATGAAAATGTTTTTTTCTGTTTCAAAATTGCTACATTTTTTACAAGAATTTTTAATATAATATGAAGTTAATTAATAAATAATAAAATTTTATTAAAAATTACAATATATAATCTAATACTTATGATTTTTAATAAAAATTAAGTATGTATACATTTTTATTATGTATCTTTGAATATATATATTAAAAAAAGTTTTATTTTATTTTATTGGTTTAAATTAGTGATATCCTCCATTACAAACAACTAGTTATATTACTTAGATATCTCAAATATCCAAAAATGGAAAATTGAAGAACTAAAAGATACTTAAAAATTAACGATTTTATTAACATCAATTTTAAATGTTTTTAAACATTAAGAAAGGAAAGGAAACTAACATGTTTGTAAACGAGTTGATTCTTTTGATATTGACAGAAAGGTAATGCCTCTATCAATATCTGATGAGTTTCTGGGGGGATTATGAATATAACATTAAGGATTACATTTTACTTAATTATTATATTTATGTTTTGTTTTTAATATGTTATAACATTTTTTTTGGGTCATATAACAATTTTTAATGTAGAATAATAAAAAAAATCGTTATTATGTTCTAAAGCATTATTATTTGGATAATTATATTTATTATTTTGGTCATTCAATTATGGGTAGTGACTATTCAAATTACACTTTTTTAAAGAAAGAAAACTTTTTGATAGCTCAGATTTGCAAGAGAATGAGTTGGTATAAATAATTCTAACCAAATATTCTCTAAATTGTTGACAAAAAGTTTTGACTACTAGTCTTGCACCATTTTGGGACAAAAATAATTAACTGAAAGTTTATGAAAAAATAAATAAACAAAAATAAGACAATTGAAAATAAGTATGTATTTTTTTTCTTAATTTTTACAAGATATCACTTATTTAAAATGTCTATCGAAAGAATTTACTTTTATAATTTTTTTCATGTAAAAAAATGTCTATCAAACCAAAGATAAATATAAAACTCACAAAAAAATTTCTCATGTAAAATTTCAATGTGAGAGGATCCATTCTCATTCATATCTCCACTTTCCTTAAATTGTGCATTTTCACTCTATGTAGGATGGGGCAGAGACGTGGCTTAAAATATTCAAGGAATAGGCCTATAAATGATGAAAACCAAAGTGTAGAAAACATTAACACATAGAAGAAAAAAAGAGAAAGAGCCTGAGATCTTGAAGACATGGAAGCCAATTACCATTTGAAGCTAGCTTCCCACCATGTTCTAACAATTGTTATCTTCATTCTTGTAGCCATATCTAGCATCACTTCAGCATGCAACAATTCTACCACCCCCACCAATTCCACCCAAAAAACCAACACTAACTACACTACCACCCTTTCCTCCAATTATGGAAACACAACAACCATTCCTTCCAATTCCATCCAAACCTTCAAAAACTACATTAAAACCTCTTGCAATTTAACCACATATCCATCAATATGCTACCAATCTTTATCCCCCTATGCCTCAAAAATTGAAGGAGATCCTATGAAGCTTTGCAATGTGTCTCTCTCTCTTGCCTTAAAAGCAACCCATAGTGCATCCTCCACCATATCAAACATTCTCAAGAGCCACAATTTGACAAGCATTGCTAAACAAGTTGTGCAAGATTGCTTTGACAATGTGAAAGACTCCTTAGGTGAACTTAAAGATTCTCTTAATGCAATGGGAGATTTGAATGATGGTGATAGAAAGTTTCAAATTAGCAACATAAAGACTTGGATGAGTGCTTCTATTACCGATGATGAAACTTGCTCAGATGAGTTTGATGAAATGAATGTGGATGCCACTTTGAGGGACAAAATAAGGAAGATTGTTTTGGATGTGGTAAGGAAGACTAGCAATGCTTTGTATTTCGTCAACAATAACATGTACTAATCAAGGGGCTATTCAAAGATTATCTTTGGGTATGGGTGCTTTAATTTTTTTATGTTCATCAAGTGTGAATTGTATTTAAAATGGTTTTTGATTAAGTTACTCTAAAATTTAAGTGCTCAATGTATGGTTATTTTGATCTTTTGAACCATGCATTTAGCAAGTAGGGGATCCTATATTATATGAAGAAATGAACTTTGAAATGAGTGTGTAAAATGATGGCTATATTCAGTTTGAATCCATGTTTAAGTGAATTTGTAACCTTTTGATAAAGTCAACTATGATTATATTCTTGTTTGTCTAATATTGAAGTAATGAAGAAATTCCATGTACCAAAATATTAAAAAGAATGAAATCCTATACTTTTGGTAGAAGTATTATCATCGCCAATTAAATTATTGGAAGGTCTGAATAGTGGAGGCTTAGGAAGGTGATTGGGCCTAATGCTGTTCTTAGCCCAACCTTCAAAGCCCATTTTCCCGGCCCTCTCTCTGAGATGGGCTTCACCAAACTCCAATGACTCCTTCCAAAAAATAATAAAACTCAGGATGGTTTTGTAGTTGTGGACCAGGAAAAAAAAAGTTGTTTTTGTAGTTGTATGTTGTTTCTCTACAAGAATAAATCTCATTTTTAGTGATTAAGATTGCATTATCACATTTTGATTTCTTATTTTTTATAACTCCCAATTTTGTACAAAATCATTTACTTTAGTCCTTGATGTTAATAAAGTAAAAAAAAAATGATTAGGATAAATGAATTTGAATGAGGATTAATGTTAGAGATAATTAAAAATTAGTTAGTTGGTTAATTTTTATTAGCAGTTAGTTACATTTTTCTCCATTATCTAAGTTATGGGTGAGCTTACTTTGTACTTATTTTACTCATTTGCTTAATAATAATACAAATTCTATTTACTATTTTTTCTTTCTGAATTTTTTCTTGTCAAAGGTTCTAACATGTTTTTTAAAAATCCAGATTTAAAGTAACTGATATTTATAATTTGGAAGAATAATCTAAAAATACTCTGTATACAGGATACATTGGAGAATTTGTTCAGATAAATAGGCAAGAAACAAAAAAGGAAAACAATTTGGAGATGAAATAAGGGTGGAAGTGCTGGGTGGGTGCAAGCAGTTTGCATGTGTGTTTGATTATTTTTAAATTAAAAATTTAAATTGTTAAATTATAAAATATAAATGAATATATTTTATTTTAGTGTAAGTTTAATTATTATTTTTTAAACAAAAATTTTAAATTATTAAATTATAAAATATAAATAAATCAATATTATGTTTATTTGAAATATATTATCATTTGAATCATTGGTCATGTCAATGTGATGATGGGCTTCAACTTAATTTAGTTTTATCAAATAATTTGTTTATTGAATATTTTTCTGCATCGTATATAAATATTCTATTTTATTTAGATTGAGTTAATTGTGTAATGAATTAAGTGATTAATTATTTTTTAGAAAAACATCATATTTTTTGGCAACAATTTGTTGGATAGATTTGAAAGACACG
Source organism: Canavalia gladiata (assembly GCA_037954105.1). NCBI lineage: Eukaryota > Viridiplantae > Streptophyta > Magnoliopsida > Fabales > Fabaceae > Canavalia > Canavalia gladiata. The sequence continues at coordinate 1,460,689 of CM075663.1, read as the reverse complement.
TCATGTACTGGTCACAATCCATCAAAAACTCACATCATTCGGTGCTCACCATTGTGAACATAAATTTGATTGAGAAATGATATATAATCTGATTTTTCATATCTAAACTTTTATACAACAATGTATGTCATCATCATCGTGAAAATGGGAGAAAAAAATAATATCTTAGAGAAAAAAATAATATCTTAGAGAAAAAAAATTATATATTGAAATTAGATAAATTTTATTTTATTTTATTTTTATTTATTTTATATGAACAAAGAATTAATTTTTTATGATTCATGAAAATATTTTATTTATAAAAAATAAATAAAAATATATTTTTATTTATTTATTATTTATTTGAAATTATTAAATATTTTAAATAATAAAATCATATTAATAAAAAATATAATAAAAATAATAATTTTTTTCAAAATTAATTTTATATTTTAAAATATATATAAATCAAAAATTATATTAATAAAAAAATTATTTTATTCAAAAAAATTATTTTTTTATTTTATTTTTATTTTTATTTTTTAAATTATCCAAACAAAAGAATTAACAAAAGAAGAAGATATAAAAAACAATAATAGTAAGATGTATTAGGATGAGATGTTCACATGTATTATCAAACTTAAAATAAATTTTTATTTATATTGAACATAATTTTAATTAATTAAAAATAAATTATAATAACATAAAAATATGATAATTAATATTAAAAGATAATAAAAAATAGAAAAAATAATTCTAAAAGATAATTTAAAATGTGATAAAATATTTTGAATATTTTAATATGTATGAATGTTTTAAAAATACTTTATTTTGAAACTAACATAGAAAGGGATGGTAATTTAAAATTATCATGAAAGTAAGAAATCTTAATCATATTTATGCTAATATTTTTTGAAAAAAAAATTAAACATGTCAAATATGTTTATAATATTTTCAACAATTATAATTTTTTAAAATATAATATTTAGAAATAAAAAATATACATATACCAAACATTTCTTATATTAATTTTTTATTTTTGATTTGTCACCCCAGAATTTATAGGCATATAAGTTGTATAGCAAAATTTAATAATCTCTTGACATTATCTTAATACTGCTGTATTAAATTCCGCTTTGACTTCAGCAAGTGTTGCCATGGTCATTCTCATGAAGTTGAAGTAGCAATTGGAGTTTAAGGTAATTAAACCCCTTGACAACGATAAACCAATTCAGGTGCCCCGTTGCTAGAACCATCAATTCCTAATATAAGATGTATCTATCACTTTCTAATGCTATATATTGCAGAATTGATTATTTGAAATTGATTGATTGGTCATATTTGAGACCCTCTTAAATTTAATATTTCTATTAATTTAATAATTTGTATAAAATATAAATTTATTAATTTAAGTTTTTTTATTATATATATTATATTTACAAAAATAAAAATTAATAAATATTTATTTTATAATATTATTTTGACATATTATATATTATTTAAATATACATAAATATTAATTATTCAATAATATATTTGTAAGTATTTAAATTATTTAATTTTTTATGATTATGAAAATATTATTACATAATTTAACAATAAAATTATTAAATTTAAAATTATATAAATAATTATTAAATTAATATAAATATTAAATTCAATATTTAATATTAATAAATTTTTTTATTATTATTATTTGAGTTGTTTAACAAAGTATAAATTTGATATAGATTTTATCTTTCATTTCAAATATGCATCGATATTATTTTTGTTTTGTTAATAAGATTTATGTTAAATATTATGTCTACGAAAATGGGTATTTCGATGATAAAATTAATTTTTAGATTATTTTTAAATTATTTGTAGTTTTTAATAATTTAAAATTTTTTAAGGCTTAAAATTTAAAATATTTATAAATAAAAAAGATAAATATTATATTAGTATCTATTGAAATTTATAATAAAAATACTTGATATTTTTTATATTTTATCATTATGATTTTCGTTTTTATTCAAATAATGTTAATATTATGTTACAGCTAAATAGAAAAAATTAAATTATTCTTAATTTTGTAAATATTAAATATATACCAAATTTCTTTTTAATTTATTTTTTTTATTATATTTTTTCAAAAAAAAAATTTACAATCCCACAAATAATTATCACCCACACAGAATAACACTTTTACATTGATTTTTTTTTTTCAATCTATTTAGATTTATCCATTTCCTTTTATATATTTTCACTCAATCACTCTTTCCTTTTCTTTGAATGCGTCTTTATTTCTCTAATTACATAGCAAATACAATGAAGTCAATGAAGAGGAAGCAAAGGAAAAGCATACATTCACATTTATTTTTTCCGCTCTCTTCATAAAAACAAATAAATATGCATTCTTGTAGTGAACTTGTATTCATTATTGTAGAGTTGTATAACTACCATTTAGTTGAATATTATCAAACTAGATAATAACAATTCCAACATTTTTAGTTCAAACATGCTTTAACTGTTATCAAACTAGATAATAACCTGAATTCTAACATTTTTAATTTAATTCAAGCATGCTTTAACTATAAGTAATCTAGGATAACATATCAATTTTGTTGGCCAATAAAATGTATTCTACCAAAGATAAAAAAAAGTATAAAAAAATTTTGTATTTTCTAACCTTAGGATCACTCATAACAAATAGAAAAATAAAAGAAAAAAAAAACACATAAATTTAATAGGATTTAGCACTATCTGTCTACATCTACAGAACACCTTAAAAATATTCATTATTATAGTTTTTGCACTGAAAAGTTTTTAAATCACTTGCAATTTTTAACACAACTATCTAAGTTCCAACTAACTTTATTGCTGTAGTTATGGTGATAAAATGTGTACAAAATTTTTATATATATAAGAATCTTTTATCTCTTCCTTCTTTGAGTTTATCGATGTGGAATTTGAAGAGAATTTCAACATATCATCCCTTCATTGAAAATCTCACATCTTTTTTCACTTTATCAAAAAGCCTTTAAATTTAAAACTTGTGTTGCTTCTCACATACCACAACAATCTTCCTTTTAAGTGTGAGATTTTTTCATGTAGTATTTTCTTACTTGAGTAGGAACCTTTCTCCTCAAAAGATTGGTACAGTGGGTAAACTGATCCTTTTTGTTTCTCTTCATTCCTAAGTTAGAACCTTGATCTTTGATACCAGTTGCGGGGTAGCAGAAAGTATTCCACCAAAGACATAAAAGAGCACAGCAGATCTTTTACATTTTTTATTTATGGAAGTACTCGTAAAAAAAGAAAAACAAAAGGAAGAATACAAGTTTAATGTGGTTCCATAGAAACACATCAAAAGTATTTATTATTGCAAATTTTTTACGGAAAAATTGTAAATCCTTCATCTAAACTTCAAATAGATCCAAAGAACTAGATTATTGTGGTTACACACAATTATCCAAAATTGTAACGAACTACATTATTTTAGTTATAATAATAAAATATATACAAAATCTTTTATATATATATATATATATATATATATATATATATATATATATTACCTTTTTATTTTAAGTTATTTGATGCAGAATTTAAATAAATAATATCTTAACAAATTTGATAGATAAATCTTATTACCAATAATTTCTTCTATTGTTAATAATTGAATAAAAAGATATTAAATTAATTGTATTTAGTTGAACTTATAATTTTTAAAATTTATCATTAACTGTAAAAAATTTTAAATTAGATAAATTTATGTTTTTTTATGATATCAATGAATTAGAAAAAGAAAAAAATATTCTTAAAACAAAAAATTTATAAACATCATATGAAAAATCATATGTTAAATAATTTTATTAAATTAATAAATTAAATTTTCATAAAAATAAATAATATTAAAATCATAAAACAATTAGAAATATTTTATATAAATTTAAAGAAGGAAGAATATTCTATGCTTTTTAAATCAACCTCACCAAACGATAATGATGCATGTCCTGTCTAAGAAAATAAATAAGTTTATATTTTTTATAAGTAATAAATAACAAGCATCGCACGAGTATGGGTCTAGGATTAAATAAAACAAAGAATGTCATATCAGAGAAGTTAAGCAATGTGTACTATATCATAGAGGTTATGTGGCATTATTGTATATATTTTTCAACCGTGTGTTAATTAAACTAGAACATCAAACTCTGCCAATCATATATTAACAGCGCATAAATAAATTTAATATGATCGAGCATTTTTTATGTAATTAAATATGAGTATTCAAGTTAAGAAGTTAATTTTAATATATTATAAATATAAATATTTTATATTGTTGATGAACTAAAACCTATGATAAACATGATAATAAAATTTAATTTAACGATAATATACAAATTTAAAGTTAAAGATATATATTAATAATAAACAGTATATCCCATACGTCAAGTGTTTGTTTGAAAGTGACTTTCTAATAAAAAAGATATCATTAAACGAGCATCATTTTCCCGCATTTTTGTATGTTTGTGAAGAAGAATATTCTTTTACGTATATTTTTGTATTTAGATGAAAAGACAGTTTCTAAAAATACTAAAAAAGGATAAAATTTTTTCAAATGCCATATTTAAACATAAATTAAGCTACAGATCAGTTTAATAATAAGATGCTTTAATAGTTTATTAAATTTTAAATTTAAATTTAATTTATTATAAGAAAACATAAATATAAAAGTAAGGATAATTATAATAGATTTAATATCTACTGGATACTAGCTAGAATGGTAGGATAAATCCTGTTTTATAAATTTAGATATTATAGATAAAAATATACAAAATTTTATAATTGTATTTATATATTATTAATTTATAAAAAGTATTAGAAAAAAAAAAAAAATAATGTTTTGATTAACTAAATTGCAGATAATGAAAACAGAAATAGAAACTTAGGTACCTAATGGGCATATAAATAAATATCAAAGTTATTACTCACACATAGATATAAATACGGGTATAAAAATAAATATTATAGTATCCTATTCATATATAAAAGGACCTTCATGAAAGTTCTTCCTTGAACAAGATGTTGAGTATAGTACAAAAAATCAATATTTTAAATTGGATTGGGTATTGACTAATTTAACTAATATCTTAAAACCGCATGAAAGGATCATATTATTCATCTTATAAGATAAGAAAAATTATAGTAAATAATTAAATAATAATAATTAATGTGTAGATATGATATATAAGTTTTTATTTATTTTAAAAATATTTTAAAATAAACATAAAAATATAATAATTTTTTTTTTGTTAAAATTAATTGAAATTTATTCTTAGCATCGATTCTTATCAAATTTGGAATGATTCTGGACCAGCTGGGTTGTTTGAACTAGGGACTTGATTACTGACTATTCAACCATTTCAATCAATCCATCCAGCTTCATGATTACAATGAAAAAACTATCCTTCATAATTTTATAATATATATATATATATATATATATATATATATATATAGAAAAAGAAAGGATCAAAGCACATCAATTAAGTAACGGTGATATGATTATACTAAATTTTTTATTGAATAATGATATTTTAAAATTTAGATTAAAAAATATTATCAAATAAATTGTATTTGAAAAATATTATGTTAGTTTAAAATTATTCGACAGGGTATTGATCTATTTAAAAATTAACATTTTACATACTTTAAAAATGTAAAAATGAAGAATTATTTGATTATGAATTTATTATTGTTTAAATTTTATAAAATTTATCTATCTATGAGGATGAATAGTTATAATTTAACAGTTAAATTATAAAAAATATTATTTTGCAGAGAATTATAAACTGTATAATCATTTTAATTATATATATATATATTTAGTTTTATTTAAATAGTTAAATTTTAATTTTTCTTTAAATTTTAAAATTTTTTATTTTATGAAATATTTTGATATAATTTTTAATATTAATTTAAATTAGATTGTAATTTTTTAAATTATTTTTAAAATATTTTAATTGTATCTTTCTAATTATAATTAATTTAATATAATTTAAATATTTTAAAAAATAAGAACTTAAATTAAAAATAAAAAAATAAAAATTTAATTATTTAAAAAAATAAAAATAAATTTAAATTTCTCTCTCTATATGTATATATCATATAAAATTTGATCTATTAATTGATTGAGAAATGAAATAATTGATTAATTTGGTCGCCAAAAAGACAGGCAAAGGCAAGTCTGCCAACTCAGGAGGATAAAGGTTTGTTCATTTGTCGGTTTCATTTATATTGTCGTGTTACTTTGTTTCTTTATTTTTGTTGTTATATTTCTAAAAAAATTATTTTACTTATCTTTTATCTGTTTATTTAAAAATTCAAAATAATATTAATTATTATATATTCAGATATTTATTTCTATTTAAATCTAAAATAGTTTATATACTTTAATAAATAAAAAAATAGAATAATAAAATTTATATTATAAAATAATAAAATTATCGTTTATAATTGTTAATTTTGTAACAGATAAAAAATAAATATAATAATTTTCATTATTGAGTACAAGAATTAAAATTCTAAATTTATATTTTTTTTCTTTCATTAACAAAAAATAATGTTATATAAATCATATTCACCTTTTTGTGTAAACTTCTATAAAGGAATATCAATATTAATATTATACAAACATAGAAAGAAAATTTAATAGAAATAATATTTATACAAAAATTTTGTTCAAAAAGTTTTAAAAGAAATTCGATAATATAATTGACGTTGTGCAAAGAGATTAAAAAAAATTATTCCAATACCTCTAAATCTGGTCACGTATGTATACCTAATTACATGGCACCATACCTTATTAACTTATATCATTATTTTTATTTTTAATATTTAATATTTTAATATTTTTATTTATATAATATTATATATGAATAAATTTTATATCCCAAATTTTCAATTTGTTATTACAAATCTATTATATTTTAAATTTATCTTATATTTAAAACAATATAATTATCTATCCAACTTCTAGTCTATCATAATAGATATAATTTTTAAAATAAAATTCACAATATTGTAAAAATTACGAGAAATAAAAATATGAAAAAACTATAATAAATATAAAAAATAAAATAACATTATAATAATATAAAATTTTATTTTAACAGTTCAGAATAAAATATGTCAAGAAAAATTTTAATTAAATTAAAAATAATATAATAAAAAATAAATTTAAAAATTAGAGTAAAATACTTTTGTTATGAAAATTTAGAATTATAAACTTTTAATATTTTTCAAAAAATTATTATTATCTTAAAAATCATAAAAAGATACAATTTCACTATTATAGAAAAAATGATTTTATAAAAATATATTAAAAGTTAAAATATGAAAATTTGATGTATGGGATTTCACTGACTAAGATTTTGTTTATAATCTCAGAATTTCAAACAGATGTCCTCTTCAGACGGAGAGAGGTTCTTTTCGAATTATATATATATATATATATATATATATATATATATATATATATATATATATATATTATAATATTTAAATATAAAAAAATCCACTTCCCATCATCCTTTTATGGATATAAAGTCAGACTTTCTTTCTTTTTACAGATAGATATATTTATTTAAGGATTACAGCTTAATTATTAAAAATATCATTTTAATTATCAAATTGCTAATCCTAAGCTTGATTTTAAAAATATTACAATTATATCAAACGATTATAATTACGTGATTTGATAAAATTCTTCATAAAAAATTTGAAAATTGTTATTTTTCTCACTTATTATTATCCCTTTTTTTTTTTCTTATCTCCACATATCTTTCTGTCAATGCCTTTACCATCATTATTTCTGTGGCAATTGTCAAAATATTGTTTTCGGAGAATACTAATATGTACAAGATAAGGTTAACAGGTGAGTTTAGGATATTGGGTGTGAAATTAAAAATAAAAAATAAAATTTCGAACAATTCCTCCCAAAATTTTCAGTATAATTAACTATAATTTAAAATAAAATACTTTATTTATAATTTATTCTTTATGTAGCACCTTAAAAGTATTAATTTCTTTTTTTAAGGAGACCTATAAAGTATTAGTTAATGAAACTTTCAATATTATCATGAAATATTATTAATAATATTTTTAAATAAAATAAATATTTTAAAATAAATTCAAATTTTTATATTCCAAATAGTGATTTTTAAGTGTTGTATTTTTATAAGTAAAACACCTTTTAAAATCATTATTGGAAATTTAAGTGTAAATAAGGTCCTAACATATTAGATATTACAACAGTAGAAAAAGTTATTATTTTTTAATATTAACTGTTAAATTTAATATTTATATTAATTTAATAATTTTTATAAAATATAAAATTTCTCAATATAGCTTTAAAAATATTTATTGAATATATTATATTTATAAAATTTTATATTATCACAGAATTTTATTTTAATATTTAATATTTTATTTAAATATATATATATAATCATAAAAATATTATAAAACAATTTAATAATTAAATTAATATATTTTATAAAAAATTATTAAATTTATATAAATAGGAAATTTGATATTTAATGATAAAAAATATGAAAATAGAAAAAATACCTTTAGATAAATTAGCATATCAAAGTGAAGATTTATTTTTTATTTTTTAAAAAAGTTTCAAAAAGGATAAATACCACCTGTTGCATATATTCTAGAGAAGTAAAATTGTAGATAATTAAAGTAAACATTTAACATTGAAAGAATAAATAGCAACTGCAAAAGAACAGAAGAAAAGAAGAAAATGGATTTGGATTTTTGTACATAATAAGATAAGAAGCCATAGTTTACAAGACAAACAAAGATTCCAAATTAGGTGTTGATTGAAAGAGGGAAAATTGGATTTATCCCTAACTGAAACAGTGAGGGTAGAGGGTAGGGGCATTATCAATGAGGTCCCTATCATACTTTAAAAATACTCTGTTTTCTGTTAACAACTTTGAATTTTTTTTCCATGTTTTCCTTCATTGCCTAACAGTGAATTGAACCCACCTCTAATTTTGGCCATAACAGATTTGCGGCTTTGCGCCTGAACTGGTGGATGACCATAATAATAATAATTATTATTATTATTATTATAAAGTTTCAATAAAACTTGTACCCCAATTCTTTGGCCTACAACAACAAAATGACCAAAAAGTTATGGAACAAGTCCCAAAGTTCGGTACTCTTATTTTCAAAAGTTTCATACTCCTGCTACCGCATTATAATTTACATGAATTAAATAAAGCTTAAATAAAATAATCCTAGTAAATTTGATAAAATTACTTAGAATAGCTAGTATCACAGAGATAACTTATAATACAAGTGAACTATATAAAAAAAAGAGAATATGAAAGATAATTAATTTATATTTATTGAGATTGAATAAAAAATTATTTAATATTTTTTATCATATATTTTTTAATTTATATAATAATATAATATTGTATATGATTCTTAATTACATAAATTATTCTTGATTTTTATGAAATTATATAAATAAGTAAGATAAAAACAATGTAATATATAAGAGGGATAAAAAATAAAGTTTTATTGAATCTCAAAAGAATGAATGTAATTTGTTCAAATAGGAATTAAAAACATTTAACATAAAATAAATTTAGTTCAATTCATAATAAAATATATTATTAAAATATTGATATTTGAAATTTTTAATTTAAAATATTAAAAAATATTTTAATTGATAGCGGGTTTTTTTTAATAAAAATTTTAGGTAAGTTGAATTTTAAAACATGTTTTAGAAGTAAAAAAAGTATTTTACAAAATTATATAAAAATTATTCATTAACTTTGTTCTCACATAAAAAAATAGAATTGAACTTGTCATCTTATGAAACATGAATTTAATTTTTCTTACCAAATAAATAAATTTTCATTGGTTGATAGGAAATTATTTCAATATTAGTAGTTTTCTAAATATCTGATTATATTTATTATAAATCTAAAATTAAAGTAAATTATTTTAATTTAGATAGAAGACTTTTTTTTTTTTATATTTGTAATCTGCTGCTAATGCCTCATTGTGAATAATGTCAAATATAACAAACTTGGTACATGACAAGAAGTGAAAAGAAAGAAAAGAAAATTCAAACAGACAGAAAATCACTTAAGTCTAGGAAAGTTGGACTTCCATAGTTTAGATAAAATGACCATTTAATAGGTAAAATTAAACTTCAACAATGATTTAAGCTAAAATATCAACATAGAGAGATGGTCCCAATTATGGTAGCAAACATTGTGCTGTATGAAAATGAGACTCATCATCATGTCTAAAGTTTTAGCTAAATCTCTCCCACAATCAATATGTTTGACTCCCATACCTTGGACAAGTTCAAGCCCTTTCATGAAAGTCAGCAACTCCATGTGGAGGTTAATAACAATGCCTTTATGGTGCTAGTTTTGAATGAATTATTTGTTAACATTGACCTTTTAATTAAATTGTAATTGGTTTAATTTGATTTATTTAAATTACCCTTTGTAATTGTATTATCTAACATCTTTTATATGTTGTAGCTAAAATTTAATACATGGTACATGTTTGAATTTTAAATTTGGTTGTAAGATTATTATTATTAATTGAAGAAGAATTAGAAATAAAATTATATTGTATTGATTATATAGACATAATTTTTTACTTTATTTTGATTAGGATATAGTTCTAGTAAAGAAAGAATCAGTCTTTGATATTTAAAAATATCACAAATATGATGGTCTATATATATATATATATATAAACAGTAACAACAACTGCAATAACGTTTACCAAACAACTAACTACTACAATAAATATATAGAATCATATACTACAAATTTTATTTATTTTACGAGCTGAACATCCAATGAATTAAGAATGATCCAACATCATTCTAACAACTAACAAAAGTTAAGAAAAAATATTGAACACAAATAGAAAATAATTTTGAAGAATTAAACAAGTGATTTGAAGAAAAATAAAAAACCATTTTATCCTAACAATACTATTAAAATTTCTCCCATTCATTGTTACTCCACTAAACACATTCACGTTGAACCAAAGAAGCTAAGCAATCCTCTCTGAACGACGTGAATTGTTGAAACTTGTAAACAAAGCCACAAGTTGGACAAGGTGTTTCCTTCTTGTATTTATTTATTTTTTGTTTGCTTCATTCTTTTTGTTAATTTTTTAAAAGGTTAAGTATTTTATTATTTTATTTCCTTTTAAGTTAATTTTTCTTTTCGGTGCGACTAACGATTATGTAAGATTCTTTATTCACCTCCATTGATTAAGACAAATTGGAGAAAACTTAATTTGAGGTTATTATAGTTCTAGTATGCTTCTCCGTCTTTTTATATTTGTTGAATAAAAGAAATTTCTAAGTGTAAGATTTGATTGCTTGAATAAAAAGATGTAAAGTGTAAGATTAAGAAGATAATCCTTTTTAACTTGATTGATTTTTGTTGAGTCCATTACAATTCTAAAGTTAGTATTAGATGTTAACTCCCCTGTTTTACAAAATAATCATCTATTATTCTTATGTTTTTCTCTTATTTATATTCTATTATACATAAAATAAAATATGGTTCTTTTATCAATAATAAAGTTAGAGGATAGAGTGTGATGAGTATAAACTATTTAAAAATTTTCTATGTTTTAATGTTGATTATGATGTTTCATAATTATGCTAATTGAAATTATAGATATTTTTTTATTGGAATGAAGTGTTAATATTTTAAATTTTAATTTATTAAATGCAAGTAAATTAAATTGAATATTCTTACTATGTCTTATTATTTTTCACCGTTGAGTGAAGAATTAACATATGCTTGTTTGAGTTTCATTACTAGCATAGATTTAAAAGATTATAATTACTTCTTTTTAATTCTCATATTTTAGGATATAATTAATTACATGGTTGATTAATCACAAATTATTGAATTTTTTATAGAATTTATTAGAGATGAAAAAAATAATACCATTTTTGATAAGAATGTTTGCATTAAGGTATTTGAAATAAAATATTCAAAATATATGAAGCATGTAATTTAGAATTTGTCCTTTCCAAATGTCATAACCGTAATTACGACGAGATGATGGACTCGCTGAATTTTGAAATGAATTTTAATTTGATTGTGGAGCCGCCACCAAATTTTTGTTTTAAGGGAAAAGATTTGGAAAAACCCTAACTCAAGGATGAGATTCGAAGTTCGGGAGTCGGTTACGAGTAAGGAAGGTATTAGGCACCCTACTCGCCCGTTCCAAAGAACGGTACCCTTAAACTGAGTGTGTGATATTTTGAAAACTGTTTGATCCCTTAAAATAGAATAGAAAATAAATAGGTTTATAGAAAATAACCTGACAGGACTTGATCCTGCTCCTACGTATTCCCCGGTGCAATGGGAAACTCAAGGCTTACGTAGTTCTGGTTAAGAGACTTGATCTCTTAGAGAAGAAAGGGGTAATCTAGAAAGGAGTAACCTTAGGTAAAAGCTTTAAAGCAAATTTTTTTAAAAATACAGAATTCCGGGAAACAGACGTGCTTACGTAATTCAAATTGTCATAAGCCGTATTTGAATTAGCACGAATTAAAATACGCAACAGTAGGGAATGCTACTTGCCCGTATTAGAACCCGTTTGCACAATCCGAAAAAAAAAAAAAAGATAATAAAAAAAACGTTTTGGAAACAGGAGAATTTTAGAAAAAACAGACGTGCTTGCATAATCCAAATCGTCGTAAGCCGTATTTGGGTTAGCACGAATTGAAATACGCAACAGTAGAGAATGCTACTTGCCCGTATTAGAACCCGTTTGCACAATCTGAGAAAAATAAAATAAAAACAGACGTTTTGAAAAACAGAAGAATTTTTTAGAAAAAACAGACGTGCTTGCATAATCCAAATCGTCGTAAGCCGTATTTGAATTAGCACGAATTAAAATACGCAACAGTAGAGAATGCTACTTGCCCGTATTAGAACCCGCTTGCACAATCTGAGAAAAATAAAATAAAAAAAAACAGACGTTTTGAAAAACAGAAGAATTTTTAGAAAAAACAGACGTGCTTGCATAATCCAAATCGTCGTAAGCCGTATTTGAATTAGCACGAATTAAAATACGCAACAGTAGAGAATGCTACTTGCCCGTATTAGAACCCGCTTGCACAATCTGAGTAAAATAAAAAAAACAGTCATTTTAAAAAAACAGAAGAATTTTTAGAAAAAAAACAGACGTACTTGCATAATCCAAATCGTCGTAAGCCGTATTTGAATTAGCACGAATTAAAATACGCAACAGTAGAGAATGCTACTTGCTCGTATTAGAACCCGTTTGCACAATCTAAGTAAAAAAAAAAAAGACATTTTTAAAAAAAATGAATTTTAGGAAATAAATCAGATGTTGGGGTAGTTCACAAAATTCAAGAGGAGGTTAATGTTTAGTGAAAACCAGTACCAGGATATGCAATAAAAAAAAAAAAATAATAATAAAACTGCAGTGAAACAAATATATTTTTTATCATTTGTTTTGTATAGGTCCGTGGCTCTGTTAGCCTTCCATATTTATCTAGGACACCATTTGTTCCCGCAATCATGATATTTAATCTGCTGTTACTCTTCCACAACCTATGCAATAGTCACTTTGCTCAAGATTAAGTCTATATCTAGCCTTTTGCAGGGATAAGGGCCTTTTACTAGACTGGCCAGTATGTCTAGTGTAAAGTTCCTAATTTGCAGGCCAGTCCCATTGCTAGATGATGACCTCAATGTGGACTAGGGGTTAAAGGGTCTGGTGCAAGGTTTATTACTAGTGCAACCCTGCCAATCATGGTTAAGGTTTTTTCTTTTCAGAACTGAGGCAGTCTGTGAATCCCACTAGGAGCCTATCCAAAATTTTGGTCTTTTCCTACTCAATCAACATAGAAGAATATGACTAGGGAGAGGGCCTAGGGTGCCTAAGCTGCTGTACATATGAGACTTCTAATTGACCCTTAATACCAGTCCAGAGGTTTGCCTTAACAATATACAAATTGACCTACCCTCATATGTGGCACCTGTTGCTACTATGGAAAACTGAACTGCAGACCTGGGGCCATTGATTTCTGAAATCAAATTCAGACACAGTGGTCTTAAACCTTGATTTGAAACTTAGGTTTTATCTTAGCCAAATCGGAACACCACTGATCCTAATCAACAGAGAATTTGGTGAGGCAGAGAGCTAGCTGACAGGTCTTAATGGTCTGGGTGTTACTTTTTAAGGCAGTAGTTTACATGAGAGATGTACTAACATAATAACTTGTTGAAAATGAACTATAACACCAACAATTACCAGCCATGACAAGGGAAGTCTGAGATAAGTTATTAGACTTAGAAATCAACACAGAACTCACTCAGAAACAAAATATGTGTTTGACCATTTGTCAAAAGGTGCAAAGTTAATTGGTAAAAGGATATCAGATATCCAGAAGTTCATTTAATCAGAAAACCAGTCCCAGGATTGTACACCTGATCATGAGTTTCTGGCCTTTATTCTCTGCATCTTCAAAAATTAACCCAGGACATATACTTGCATTTAGGCTTCTTGACCGCTGGAACAGGTTCTGTGTATTCCCCCCCAGGGATAGACTACTACCAGTGTAGTTAAAAAGGAAAGGGGCATGAGTGGTAATATTGCTCTAGCTAGAGAGATCAACAAAGGCAAGTTGCTGAGCCTGATACAGTGACTTAACAGCATAGAAACCAGTCCCTTAAGCTAGGACAATGTCTACAACCATTCATCAAAACAGTGCAAAGTTCAATAAGCTGATCACATATCAGGACACTGTAAATATAACCAACTCAGAATCAAGCCTGAGAGACCTTTATTAAATTAGCGGTCCCTAGTCTTTGCTCTTTGCAATTCCCAAAACCAAATCAGGATACATATTAGCAACTTTGGGTGGCAACAGTGTAAGATCTAGAGATATCCTTGACCTGTAACCACTGTCACTTCAATGCTAATCTTTGTAGAGTTCTATTAATTAAAAGGAAGGAAGCAGGAGTATTATGGCATTCAAACTTCCAAAAGAACTCCCTAGCCAAGACCTGATGTGGAGTTTGACAGCTCGAGGAATAGCCAAACCAGAATTTACCCAGGGACTAGAAGGCCTTCTTACCTGATCCTATAGTTCAATCCTGATTTAGTGCTTGCTACCCTTGTAGTGGTCCTAATCAAAAACTGTTGTCAGGCACTGGCCAGTGTGGTTTTGGAACAGACTTACCAGAATTGAGGCCTAAATTTTTGATAAAATGAGGCCTATAGATATATGCTTTGATAGACTAAAATTTTAGGCTCGCTTTGCTGCAACTGTGATCTTAAGGAACACCCATAATTTTGAAGATTTCCCTAGACTATCATTTCACACACCTATGGGGAATACATAGTTTCTAGGCCTATTTCAATGACTGAGTTCGAAAGACTGCTGAATATCCCTCCTGGCCTAAACTGACACCAGACTTAGGAACTGAGACTAGACATTGGAGGTTGCCAACTAGCTTTCGAACCTCAGGCCTTATCATCAAAATGGACTTCTTTATGACAGAAACAGCCATATGAATTTCCAATTCTGGAACCAGACCACCAGACACCTACCCAACTTGTTATAGGTTGAAGTTATCTACTCCTTGACTCCACTCACTCACTATCCCGTATAGCTCTAGCAATAATCACCAGGCTTGCTTGGCAGGTTTCCCTGTTAATTTTTGAAAGGTATCCTTGGGAATTTTGCTCTGATCCTAACAGGAGAATAGCAGAACTTACAGGAAGTGCCATTATAATCCCGAGCTCTGAAATACAGCCTGGAACAGCACTCCATGTGCCTCGAACACAAAGTAGCTGAGACAAAGCATCATGGGGGATCTATCTCATCATTCAAACTTCTTCACATCAACTACTTTGAGCCACAGACTAAACTTGGGATTGATCAATCTTGGCATGTAGGTATTAATCAGTCTTTGAGTATTAACATATGCTACAGCATAATTAGAAGCAGCAGCCATTTCTCAGTAATTCATACCAACTATATTGATTAAGTTCACTTGAAATTGTAACACAGAGTTCAACTGAGAACCACAAGGTAGTTTAAGATATTGTGGAGCCAATTTTGAAGAAGTTTCAGGCTCCTCTTGATCACCCAGACTACTGGAGCTGGATAATGCTAGATCCTCAATATCAGATGCTCAACTTAAAGGCCACAGATTCCCCTATTTTCTTGGCATATTCTTCTTTGGCAGCATACATATTTTGCTCAGCATCTGCTCTTAAATATATGTTCATCCCATCAACATTCAAACCAACAAAAGATATGGCTTTGGTATTATCATCATCACGGATAGCATTCACAATATCACAGGTTCTGTGAACTGTATTTAAGACACCCTCAGGCAAGTCTTTAATACCAATTCTGCAAGCAGTAAAGAAGCACCTGATTTTTTTTATGGTTTTAGGACAAAGGTATTACCATGGTGATAGCCATTTCCATTTCAAAAGACACGGATAAAGAAGCCAGAGACAAAGCCACAGCCCCCTAACATTGATACTTCATAACAGAGATGTCCTGAACTAACAGTATTCTTAACCTTGAATCAGATTTACACCAAGCAACAAGCATGTATGCCAACACAGTTTCTATTTGAGATCTGCATTGTTACAAGAGAATCAACTATAAAGTCTGGAGGGAAGTTGATCAACTGCCATCTCAAGCATTTGGGAAGTCCTTTGCTGTATATAATGAAACCAGTATTCTCACAAATCTCAAACAGAATTCTATGAGTTGCCTGCACTTTTAATTGCCTCTAGCTATATAGCTATGCTATAAGGCGACCAAATAGAAACGCGACTACTATGACTGAAACATAAACATGGCTCAAATGCTGACTCATTTTCTACTTCAGAGATGACAATCTGGTCCTTATTAAACTGATCTCAGATGGTGAATGATCGTGCAAAATCATTTCTAATGATAGGAGTAGAAAGGCCTGGATGAGGAATCAATGGACAATCCTCAGTGCTTCAAGCCTTTGTTCCCATCTCATGTCATCAGAATTCTGTACAAACAATACCAGGTCCAAGGTTCCCTTCAATAGCTTAGTAGTCATCTCAGATACACAATACAGAACTTTTTCTTGATCTGATGCATGCTGCTATCAGCAGGCTACAGTGTAGGATATCAGACTTTTCAAAGAAAACTGACTTAAGCATCAGCACATCAAAGCCAATCATATCAACGCCTCAGTACTCCGTATCAAGAAAATGTTTCTGGAGCTAAAATATGTTTGATGCATGACCAGAGTAGGCTTTGGCTACTGAAACCCTGTGGCAGTACTAATGTAAAACTTTACTGGACTTAGTACAGGCCTTACCTCATTTTGCAAGTGGCTCAGAATTACATGGAATGGTTCTGGACTTCCAGAACTTATTTGAATTAAGAGAGAGGCTTTAATTCACTTGTATACAAGGCAAAAATGCTAAGATCAGACCTATTGATGCGGAAATGATTTCTATGTCTTGTTTGATCTAATTCTTAGGCAAATCAGTTTCCTCCAAGATTTTTATGCAGATAAACAAAAAAAAACTCCCTAAGTCCTTTCAACGATTGGATTTCACAGATTTTGATCGGATTTTAGGCAAATAAAATTGAGTCTAAGCTACTGAATCACCTTGTTATTCCATAGATAATGTATGAACCGAGCATAATGTTTCAGTGAATCAAACAAAGAGAATAGGATCACACTTATTTAAGATTCATTCTCATTCCAGCAAGATATATATTCAGATAAATGCTATATGCATAAGCTAAACGAACCTGGAAATGGTTGAGGAATTACAGGTGTGATGAGTTCTTGTTGTGTTTTCGGTAATCAGAGAGACTGCAGAATCAACACTTTAAATGCATTGAATACCATGAGCTTCTCCGAACTCTTGCCAATGGTGAAGCCTCTTCAATCTTCAGAGAGCAAGAATCCTCCAAGGTGAGAACAAATTCCAGAGTCCTAGAAAAACTAATTCTGCTCAATTTTGAAGGAGAGATTCAATTGCCAATGGAAGCGTCCCAAAATCCTCCGAGAGAAAACTCTTTTTCTTTTTCAATTCTTCCTGCCAAAAGTCCCGTAACTTTCCTTTTTCATCCAAAATTCCTTTTATACCCCCAGCTTAACCATGGTCTCTTAACCCTATGGAAGTTAGTTTCTAACCCTAGCCTAACTAACTCTATAACTAACTCCTAGCTGAATTTTGTTTGTTTCAGCTCTATAACTAACAAACTCTATTTGCTCATTTACTTAATTTTTGCAACTCCTTTTCTTTTCTTTGGACCATGTGAGCTTTTATTCTCTAAAGTTATTTAATAAATTAATTAGTTAAGGAAAATTTCTATCCGGACAAAAATTGGTGCTCACAGTTTGCCCCTCTTTACCAAGTTTTTATTAGATAATGCGAGAATGCTTCTTGTATTATCGAAGTAAGAAATGAGTAAAGACGTGAGCCAATTTTGTCCGGCCCTAGTAAACAAAAGGAAATCAAGACCCATAGATAAACATACAGGGCCCTATGTGATAGGAAAGTAAAATGCAACGCCTGATGTGATAGGCTTGAACAGAAATTTAAACATGAGGGGCCTGATATGATAGGCCAAGATGCAGGAAAATAAAATGCAGCGCCTGATGTGATAGGCTTGAGCAGAAATTTAGCTATGAGGGGCCTGATGTGATAGGCCAAAATGCAGGAAAATAAAATGCAGTGCCTGACGTGATAGGTTTGAACAGAAATTTAAACAGGAGGGGCCTGATATGATAGACCAAAATGCAAGAAGTTAAAATGCAGCGCCTGATGTGATAGGCTTGAATAGAAATTTAAACATGAGGGGCCTGATGTGATAGGCCAAAATGCAGGAAATTAAAATGCAGCGCCTGATGTGATAGGCTTGAATAGAAATTTAAACATGAGGGGCCTGATGTGATAGGCCAAAATGCAGGAAATTAAAATGCAGCGCCTGATGTGATAGGCTTGAGCAGAAATTTAAACATGAGGGGCCTGATGTGATAGGCCAAAATGCAGGAAATTAAAATGCAGCGCCTGATGTGATAGGCTTGAATAGAAATTTAAACATGAGGGGCCTGATGTGATAGGCCAAAATGCAGGAAATTAAAATGCAGCGCCTGATGTGATAGGCTTGAATAGAAATTTAAACATGAGGGGCCTGATGTGATAGGCCAAAATGCAGGAAATTAAAATGCAGCGCCTGATGTGATAGGCTTGAATAGAAATTTAAACATGAGGGGCCTGATGTGAAAGGCCAAAATGCAGGAAATTAAAATGCAGCGCCTGATGTGATAGGCTTGAACAGAAATTTAAACATGAGGGGCCTGATGTGATAGGCCAAAATGCAGGAAATTAAAATGCAGCGCCTGATGTGATAGGCTTGAACAGAAATTTAAACATGGGGGGCCTGATGTGATAGGCCAAAATGCAGGAAATTAAAATGCAGCGCCTGATGTGATAGGCTTGAATAGAAATTTAAACATGAGGGGCCTGATGTGAAAGGCCAAAATGCAGGAAATTAAAATGCAGCGCCTGATGTGATAGGCTTGAACAGAAATTTAAACATGAGGGGCCTGATGTGATAGGCCAAAATGCAGGAAATTAAAATGCAGCGCCTGATGTGATAGGCTTGAACAGAAATTTAAACATGGGGGGCCTGATGTGATAGGCTAAAATGCAGGAAATTAAAATGCAAGAAGACTTGATTTGGAGAGATTTTAATCTTTATTTATTCAGCGGACTTCGAATTCACAGCTTCCCTATAGCACGATTCTTATGACCTTTAGAATGAGCTAGAGCTTGCGACTGGCCTTCCCTTCCTGTTTTTGTTGGCTAACTTTATGCATCACACTACTTATTCTGCGGAGAGAAGAATCATTCAGTGTTATTAAATGACTATCAATTGCGGGATCTTCGTTTTAACCATGATTTAAACAGTCTTAGTATTTAATAATTGCTGTAGTATACTTAATTCGATACATATGCTTGATCAATGAATACAATTGGATCAATAAAATGGCTGAATTTCAAAAGTAAACAGAACGAGGAATTAGAGGAGTATGTATTTGGAGATGGAATTTTGGATGGTCTTGTGCCTTCGAGACGATCAATGCTAGTATTGTACTTTCATAACCTTTCCTGTCTTATCACCCATGCTTATTAGGAAAACAAAATTTTGCCCCAGTATCAGCCTACTCAAAATTTTGCCCCAGTATTAGCCCAGCCTCATTCTGACAAGCTCCGAACTGATTTCAATATTGGGCTATTTCACTTTTATCCGCTCCCTGTTCTTTCATCAATCTGCTCCAGTATTTACCCAATACTGACCTGACTGCTTTTGAATCAATCTGTTTTTTCTTATCCTTTGCCCCAGTATCACATTCTGGTTCCCACCTATTCTTGAGGGTCATCTTAAAACGATAAGAATTTTCCTCACGTTTGTCTAGGTCGCCCTTGTGGGTTTTCAACTTAGCGCATCTTTTTGGGTGCCCTAACTTTTGCCTAAATCGCCCTTGCGGGTTTTCGACCTAGCGGGCTTTTTTTGGATGCCCTAATTTTTGCCTAGATCGCCCTTGCGGGTTTTCGACCTAGCGGGCTTTTGGACGCCCTAACTTTTGCCTAGATCGCCCTTGCGGGTTTTCGATCTAGCGGGCTTTTTGGATGCCCTAACTTTTGCCTAGATCGCCCTTACGGGTTTTCGACCTAGCGGGCTTTTTGGATGCCCTAACTTTTGCCTAGATCGCCCTTACGGGTTTTTGACCTAGCGGGCTTTTGGATGCCCTAACTTTTGCCTAGATCGCCCTTACGGGTTTTCGACCTAGCGGGCTTTTTGTTACGCATAATATTTCTTTACAGCATCAGCGTTGGTTGGATTTGCCAGATCATTCCCATCCATATCAGTCAAAATCAACGCTCCTCCTGAGAAAGCCCTCTTGACTACGTATGGCCCATGATAATTTGGGGCCCACTTCCCTTGTAGCGCTTTTTGCATTGGTAATAACTTTTTGAGAACCAAGTCTCCTTCTTGAAATACTCGGGGACGGACTTTCTTCTCGAATACCTTCCTCATTCTTTGCTGATATAACTGTCCGTGACACAACGCTACCAATCTTTTTTCATCAACCAAATTTAACTGATCGACCCGGGCTTGAACCCACTCTGCCTCTTCCAACTTTGCGTCCATTAACACCCTTAATGAAGGGATCTCTACTTCGATGGGAAGAACGGCCTCCATTCCATAAACAAGCGAGAATGGAGTTGTTCCAGTAGAGGTACGAACTGAAGTACGATATGCGTGGAGGGCATAGGGGAGCATCTCATGCCAATCTTTATATGTGTGCACCATCTTTTGGACAATTTTCTTGATGTTTTTATTGGCTGCCTCCACTGCTCCATTCATCTTTGGTCTGTATGGGGAGGAATTATGATGCTGAATCTTGAACTGGTCACACAATTCATTCATCATTTTGTTGTTAAGATTGGTACCGTTATCTGTGATGATTTTGTTGGGCAAACCATATCGGCAAATTATCTCTCTCTTTACAAATTTCACAACCACACTCCGAGTTACGCTGACGTAAGAGGCAGCCTCGACCCACTTGGTGAAATAGTCAATGGCAACCAATATGAATCGATGCCCGTTAGATGCCTTAGGCTCAATTGGTCCAATGACGTCCATTCCCCACATAGCGAATGGCCATGGTGAAGACAATACATTCAAGGACGTAGGTGGCATGTGGATATTGTCAGCGTATACCTGGCATTTATGACACGTCTTAACATACTTGTAGCAATCAGTCTCCATAGTCGACCAGTAATATCCTGCCCTGAGAATTTTTCTTGCCATCGCGTGTCCGTTAGCATGGGCACCAAAAGATCCCTCGTGAACTTCTTTCACAATTTTTCTAGCCTCTGCCGCATCTACACACCTGAGCAGGACCATATCATGATTCCTTTTGTATAAAACTTCCCCATCAAGAAAGAAACTGGCAGCTAATCTCCTTAAGGTTCTTTTGTCATTTTCCGAAGCATGATTGGGATATTCCTTGTCTCTCAGAAAGCGCCGGATATCATGATACCAGGGTTGCCCATCTTGTTCTTCTTCAATTGACTGGCAAAAGGCCTGTCGATCTCGATGTTGAATCTGGATAAGGGGCATATCCTCCTCTTTGCTTATTTTAAACATGGAAGAGAGGGTGGCTAGGGCATCAGCCAGTTGATTGTCCTCTCGAGGTATATGTGAAAAAGTGATATCCTCAAAGTGCTCCAACAATTCCGTAATATAAGCTTGGTATGGGATCAACTTGGCATCCCGAGTTTCCCATTCACCTTTAACCTGATGGATAACTAGAGCTGAATCACCATAAACCTCCAAGTTCTTGACATTAGCATCGATGGCTGCTTGTATTCCCATGATGCAAGCTTCGTATTCAGTCACATTATTAGTACAATCAAAACCTAACCTGGCTGTGATAGGTAAGTATTGTCCTTCTGGGGAAATTAATATGGCTCCTATGCCATGACCCATCATGTTGGATGCCCCATCAAACAACATTGTCCACTTTTCTTTTACTTCTTGTACTGGCTCACTGAATACTGCCATTAGATCTTCATCTGGAAACCCTTGTATCATCGGCTGATAATCACTTAGAGGCTGTTGAGCCAAGTAATCTGCCAGCGCACTACCTTTAATTGCCTTTTGTGTAACGTACATGATATCATATTCTGATAGCAAAACTTGCCATCTGGCAATTCGTCCAGACAAAGCAGGCTTTTCGAATATGTACTTAATTGGATCCATCCTAGAGATTAACCAAGTAGTATGGCTCAACATGTACTGTCTCAAACGATGAGCGGCCCATGCCAACGCACAACAGGTTTGTTCTAACAAGGAATATTTTGCCTCATAATCAGTAAATTTTTTGCTCAAATAGTAAATGGCATGTTCTTTCTTTCCAGTTACATCTTGTTGACCGAGCATACATCCCATGGCGTTGCCCGTTACTGTCAAGTATAGAATTAATGGCCTCCCTGGGACTGGAGGGACTAAAACCGGAGGGTCTTGTAAGTAGCGCTTAATCTTTTCAAAGGCTTCTTGGCAATCCTCATTCCAACTGATGGGCTGATTTTTGCGCAAGAGTTTGAAAATCGGTTCACATGTAGCTGTCAATTGGAAAATAAACCGAGCGATGTAGTTTAGCCTTCCAAGAAACCCTCGTACTTCCTTCTCTGTTTTTGGGGCTGGCATTTCCAAGATTGCACGGACCTTATCAGGGTCAACCTCAATTCCCCTTTCACTAACAATGAAGCCTAGCAACTTTCCTGACTTCACACCGAAAGTGCATTTAGCTGGGTTCATTCTCAACTTGAACCTTCGAAGGCGTTCGAATAGTTTTTGCAGGTTATTGAGGTGATCCTCCTCAGTCCTCGACTTGGCGATCATATCATCCACATATACTTCGATCTCCTTGTGGATCATGTCATGAAATAATGTCACCATAGCCCTCTGATATGTTGCCCCAGCGTTCTTCAATCCAAACGGCATGACTTTGTAACAAAAGGTCCCCCAAGCCGTAATAAAGGTGGTTTTTTCCATATCTTCTTCAGCCATCTTGATCTGATTATATCCAGAGAAACCGTCCATGAACGAAAAGTAAGAGAACTGAGCAGTATTGTCAACCAATACGTCGATATGAGGCAAAGGAAAGTCGTCTTTTGGACTGGCCCTATTTAAGTCCCTGAAGTCTACACACATTCGTACCTTTCCATCTTTCTTGGGGACTGGTACTATATTTGCGACCCACTCCGGGTATTTTGCTACGGCCAGGAAACCTGCATCGAACTGTTTTTTTACTTCTTCTCGGATTTTTAGGGACATCTCAGGCTTCATTCTTCTCAACTTCTGTTTCACCGGTGGGCAGTCAGGTTTTAAAGGCAATTTATGTTCCACAATCGACGTGTCTAATCCTGGCATATCTTGATATGACCAAGCGAAAATGTCGCTATATTCCTGTAGTAGTGACACTAATCGAGAGCGATTCTTGAACGCGCCTATTTTCACTTCTTTTTTATCCTCCTCAGTCCCCAGATTTATCAATTCGACAGACTCTTGGTGAGGCTGTATCAATCTAGATTCTTGCTCAACCAGCCTTAATAATTCCCCAGATGGTTCATATTCAAATTCTGTTTCCTCATCCGCTTGATTAACAAGACAGTCAAAATTATTCAATACAATACTAGCGTGATCGTCATTAGGCGAGTCGTTTTCGAATCTGCAAATATGTGAAAAGAATAAGATATATGGATGTATTGGAGGAAGGAGGGGAGTATTTCTGAAAGAATTCAGTGGTATTTATTGATCAATCATATGTACAAAATATTGTTTATTCACAAAATTTACAGCAATTACAAATTACATGTAGACTGAATTTAAAATCACGGGAAGCTCGATGGTTTCCCAATTGTTTAGCTCATGTCCTGGTGGACAAGCTATCACCAAGTCATCCATGTTGAGCGGCTCTTCTTTATCAACTGCCGCTATCATATCCGGAGTCTCGAACCCGGCACTCCAAAAACTTTCTGAAATATGGAGCAGAGGGACCCTCTTTATCTGGGGCTTTCGCTTTTCCAATCTAGCCCGTTTCTTTTCTTCCATTTCTTCCCTGATTCTTCTCCTCTCCTCCTCGGTGGGTTTGTACCCTAACCCAAACCTGTGCTTGTTCTTAATTAACTGCAAAGGCTGAGTTAATCCTCCATTGTTTTGCCCCAGTTTGTCTCCGGGCTGAAATCCATTTTTCAACATTATTTTAGCCATCATTAATAGAGCTCTCGGGGGCCGATGCCAGTCCACCACCTCTCCCTCCTTAATAGTGGTGGCATTAGCAATTTCTAGAGCCTGGAAGTGGGTTTCCAAGGCTTCCTCAGCAGCCTCGATGTAGGGAGTATCGGTGGGTTTACTGACCAGAAAATCCTCTTCAGCAGAGACAATTATCAGTCTATCATCTATAATAAATTTCAATCTTTGGTGAAGAGTGGATGGCACTGCTCTAGCAGAATGAATCCATGGCCTTCCCAGGAGACAACTATACGCAGGCAAGATGTCCATCACCTGGAACGTCACCTCAAAAATAACCGGGCCAATCTGTATTGGCAGATCAATCTCTCCAATAACTTCCCTTCGTGATCCGTCAAAGGCCCTAACCACTATTGAACTTGGCCTCAGGTGGGATGCTTCATAGGGTAACTTAGACAGGGTCATCTTGGGCATCACATTTAATGAGGAACCGTTGTCTATCAAGACCCGAGCCAGGATATGGTCCCTACATTTTACTGATATGTGCAGTGCCTTGTTATGCCCAGCCCCTTCTTCAGGGATTTCACTGTCGGTGAAGGTGAGGAAGTTATTGGCGGTAATGTTATTTGCAATCCCTTCGAACTTCTCTACCGAAAGGTTGTGCACCACATGTGCCTCGTTGAGTATTTTCAGCAGCACCTTTCGATGAGGTTCAGAATTCATCATTAGTGCCAGTAGGGAAATTTTAGCTGGCATACGGTTCAATTGTTCAATTACTGAATATTCACTTTGCCTGATCATCCTTAGAAATTCACAGGCATCTTCTTCAGAAACAGGCTTTTTCAGTTCTCTTCTTTCTTCTTCTCTATTCGCTTCTGGCTCAGGACCAGCCAAAATTGCCTCCCCGCAGGGCCTTCCTCTCTTCTCTTCCATGGAGGAATAAATGCGCCCGCTCCGGGTCATACCCCCGATTCCAGCTATATTCACCACATCAGTAGAGGCACTAGTGGTGACTTCGGTTTCTTCTTCTTTTGTCTTGCCTCCAGACACCTCAGCATCATACTTCCAAGGTACCTCTTTGTTGCTTTTATATGGGAATGGCCCCGGCACCTTTATAGTAATTGGCCTTAAGCCGTTTGGTGTTGGGACAGCCGGCTCTTCGGAGTATTTGATAACTAAAGGCCTTGGACAACCGGGGAAGGCCTCATTAAGCATATTCACCTCAAACTCCACCTCCAAGCAGTTCACCGTTGGCCCTCCATGATTTGGCAAAGGATTATTTCCTACGTTAGGAGCATCCTTCTCAAAGTTTAACCACTTGGCGTTTATCAAATTCTGGACTTTATGCTTTAATCCTTGACAATTTTCAGTGGAATGTCCCACAGCTCCGGCATGATAATCGCACTTAGCAGCCGGGTCGTACCATTTGGGAAATGGTGGTTCCAATGGCTTCATAGGACATGGTGCGATTAAAGAGTTCTGTATTAGGCGGGGTAAAAGCTCAGTATAGGTCATAGGGATAGGGTCAAAGTGTATAACTCTTCTTTCATTATTTGGCCTTCTCTGAGCTTGGTTAGTGTTTGGGCTAGGGTTTTGACTCCAGGCTTTTTGTGGAGGTTGGGGTATGGTTGGTTGTGGTTGCGTCATGAGCGGAGTTGTTTGCTGGAAAGCTGTGGGGGATGTGTAAGGTGGTTGGTAGTTAGGCTGTGAGGCGGCCACCATCTGAGGGTAGGGTGCATACTGAGGGTGGTAAGGTGTTTGGTAATTAGGTGGTGTAGGTGTGGAGCGATTGGGATCATATGTGACATGATGGGTTTCCCCTTCCCTTTTTTTCTAGGAATTATTGATTGGCTTCTTCACATTCACATTGCCAACCGTATTATGCACAATCCTTCCGCGACGCAAACCGCTTTCAATTCGTTCTCCAATTAATACCATATCGGAGAAATTGGCCGAAACGCTGCCCACCATTTTATCATAAAATGGTGCAGGGAGAGTATCCATAAACATCCCTATCATCTCTCTTTCAAACAGAGGAGGTTGAACTTGAGCTGCTAGTTCCCTCCATCGTTGAGCATATTCTTTAAAGGTCTCATCTTCCCTCTTGATCATATTTTGCAATTGAGACCGATCTGGTGCCATCTCTATATTATATTTGTATTGCCTAAGAAAGGCATCTGCCAAATCCTTCCATGATCGGATATGGGTGCGTTCCAACTGAGTATACCAGTTGGCTGCAGCTCCCGTAAGACTATCTTGGAAACAGTGGATCAGGAGCTTATCATCATGCGCATGTGAAGCCATCTTTCTACAGAACATAGTTAGATGACTTCGAGGGCACCCCGTTCCTTTATATTTTTCAAATTCGGGCATCTTGAACTTGGGCGGGATTATCACGTCAGGGACTAGACACAAGTCAGAAGCGTCTACTAGTCCATAGCCGCTTCCTTCAATGGCTCTAACTCTTTCTTCTAGGTGTTGCCATCTACCGCTGAGAGGGGTCTCCTGACTAGGAGTATTTGACCACTGTTCATTTACTACTGGTCCCGCTGTATGAGGCCCCACAGGTCGGATAGTCTGGCCATAGGCATTTGGTAGAGGGAAAGGGGGTTGTTGGGGATTTAGTGGGCAGGTAGTCATAGGGATGGAATTGGTGGGATTCTCGATGGTAGTAGTGTTTATGTATGTATAGTTGGGATTAGTGTTTTGGGGGTAAGAAATTGACGGACCCGTGTGTGGAGGATAAGCAGTAGGATTTGTGTTATAAGTAGTATGTGGTGGGTAGGTAGTAGGATTTGTATGGTAGGTAGCTGGTGGATTTATTTGTGGTGGGTAGGTAGTAGGATGATTTGGGTATTGAGTGTGAGTGAGAAGATTCTCAGCAGCAAGGTTTGTGGGAATACCCTGTGCTGAGGGTGCAAACCCAGGTGGTATCCCGTAAGGAGGCCACTCTCGATCAATTACCACCTGCACAGGGCCTGATGTATGTGTCACAGCTGCTGTTTCTGCCCCAGAGGGTCCCTCTGCATTCTTCTCTAACAGCTTCATCACTTTTGCCAGCTGATCCTTCAGATCAGCCACCTCATTTCTCAGTTCTTCATTTTGTGCTTCTAGCTCATTCATCATTCTGGTTTTTGAACGTGTGCTATAAGGATGCTGAGGAATGCGTGAATCCGCTATTTTGTTTTCTGGAAATTCAATATTTATTAATTAGTATTAAAGAAAAACATTCTCAAATTTTAAAACATAAATTAAATATCGGGGATCAGATATCTCGATAAATTTGTTATTGGATGAGCTTGCTTGTGAGACGAAGTGTGAAATGGAAATTAGTGCGACATCAAGAACTGTAGAGAGAAGTAGATTCTTTATTCATAATATTCATGGTACATCCTTTTCTTCTTTTTCAACTAGAGCAACATATCGATTCATTCTCATGATTAACTCTTTACAAAAGTTGATAAATTCTTCAACTTCAGCTGGCGTATGGAGTGGATGAAGTGAAGCTTCCGCTCTTTTGAGTAACTGAGGTACTTCGGCGATAGCAGTATTAGCCAAGCTAGCTAATCTCCCAAAACATCTAGTCCAATGATCCGCTGTGTCTTGATACCATTTCATTTCATCTTGCAGATCACTTATCCCCTTTTGTTGCATCCTAATGACTTCAATGACATTCCATTTTTCTTTATTCACTTCATTTTCGCATGCCACTAACAAGTTCTCTATTTGTTGTTTTAACTCTTCTACCCATTGGCGTAACTCATTTCTTTCGTCAATCAGTTGATTCTTCTCTGCCAACTCTCTATCCCTTTCACCCAAGGCTTGACCTTTCTCTCGTCTGATTTGACGAACTCGACTTCTCATCTGTTCAATAGTGTCCCTCATTGCCTGATTTTCTTGGAGGGCGGCATCTCTTTCTTGTGCTCTCAATCCCAGCTCCTTATTAGCAGCTTGAAGGCTTATGTGGACCTTAGCTGCGTACTCTCGCTCAGACTTTTGCTGTTGACGAATTCCCTCCAAGGCGGTATCTTTTTCTTGGCCATCTCTCTTAAGCGCGGCAATTTCCTGTTGGGCTTTTAACAACTCTTCTTCCAACCTGCTGTTTTTGACAGTCATGCCCTCCAACTTTGCTTTTAATTCTTTGACGGCCTCATCTTCAAATGTTTCAGGCAATGGTTGACTTCCTGAAGCTACAGCTTGTGATTTGAAGGGTAACTTGATTTGTTGCACCCGTTCCCTTACCCATTGTCGGTATTCTTCCTTTGCTGCACAACTTCTGACTCCTAACTCTTTTCCTTTTCGTGTTACCACCTCCCAAGCTTCTCGCACCTTTCGAAGAGGTTCTGCGAAGTTCCCTTCATAATATATAGTGACAGGAGTCAATAACTCTTGGGCTGGAGGACTTCGAATAGGATAGGCTAATTGACGTTGCCCCAGTATGGGGTTATAGCTGATACAACCCCTTATTCCCATCAGGGGGACATTGGAGAAACCCTTGCAATGATAAACAATCGTTGTCCTTTGTTGCCAAGACGGCTGCCATCTAATCTTTCCCTCTGTCAGACCAGCCAAATGTTCTGCCCATTCCCTGCCTGTCATGCTTCTAATCTGGTAACACAGTAAATCTGAGATTGGACACTGGATCTTAACTTCTCTTTTGAACACGTGTGCAGTGATCCAGATGTATAGTATTGGTAAGCAACATGTTATCTTCCTTTTTTTCTTTTCATAACAAAAGTCTAGAGCACAATAGGTGTCTGCTAGCAGGGCGGTAACCGGATTCTCAAACCTGTTTTTCCGAGATAAGAAAGCACCAATGGCCGGCATGTCAATGAAGTCCTCGACTTGAGGAAACAATACTAAGCCATAAATGCCCAAGGCAAGCACATCCATGAAGATATCCCAGCTGTTATTATCTACCAAGTACTGCAGATAGTTCTCCAAGAAGTCCCTTGTAAAACCCCTAATATGGTTTCTTTCTTGGAAATCAGAAATGAAGTGGTTTTCTAGTAACCCTATAGATTGAGCTACCGTCTTGAAGGAAGGGCTGTGCTCCAAATGGTTGTATGGCTTACTTCCTTCCAAGGGCAAACCTATGATCTGTTCGTATTCTTCCAACATCGGAGTCAACTGAAAATCTGCAAACGTAAAGCACCTCAGGGGAGGGTCATAATATTGTACCATAGCCGTGATAGCTTCCTCCTGTACTTTTACCTCTAGCAACTTCAATATGTTCCCGTACCTCCTAACAAAGGCCATCTTTTGTACTGTCTGTAGCTTCCTGACAAAAGAATCTATACTGGACAAATCAGTCATCTTTGCCCCAATCCTTCTTTTCTTCCTCAATTCTGATCCCACATTAATTTCCATTTCACCTTCTTTGGATTTTTAACCAGAATCTGATCCCCTTTAAAAAAACAGAAAAGAAATAAAAAACAATAAATAAA
This sequence comes from Canavalia gladiata, assembly GCA_037954105.1. NCBI lineage: Eukaryota > Viridiplantae > Streptophyta > Magnoliopsida > Fabales > Fabaceae > Canavalia > Canavalia gladiata. The sequence continues at coordinate 1,430,374 of CM075663.1, read as the reverse complement.
ACGGGTCAGTTATATGAATAAATAAACCTATGCATGATAAAGAAACAAATGATGCATGGTACAAAAATATTTGAAGAAATGTTGTTCCCTTGAAAGTTTTATCTTGTATCATACTTTGGGTCCTTAAAAGCTTAGCACCGATCCCTCTTCTCTCTAGATCCCTTTATTTTGTTTTTCTCATCTTCCTTCTATTCTTTTCTTTTTCTCTCTTCCTTTTGTAGACTTTTACTCTTTTTCCTTGCTTTTCCTTACTTTTCTTCTTCTTCTTTTTCCTTTCTCCCTTTTTTTTTTTTTTTTTTTTTTTTTTTTTATTTTTTATACTGGCTTTCTCAAAGCACGTTCTAAACAATATTCTCATAAATCAATTAGCAACATTATAACAGGAAAATGCCCTCCGCAGGTCCTATTTTGAGGTTACCTGTCCTATGGATCTAGGATATCTAATTTGTTTTTCACCAAGGGTTAGCCATAAGCCTATGGGATAAAGGTCACTAGAGCCAAGTTCCAATTCTTAGTACTTGCTGCAACCGTAGAGAATGCTACTGGTTACAGGGTACTAGGAAAGGACGCACTCTAGCTGGGATTTTCGTGATAGCCAAACGGGACGTGCATCCCAAGTGACACCACTAGATCCCTCTATTCCTGAGTTGCTCTCGGACCCGGGTGTAGGGCCCCTCTCATGTTCATATGCATATATGTGGTGTGTGCGGAGGGCATGCAAACCTCTTATAACTGTTGGTGGTTTTGATTTACCTGCAATTGGGGAACTTGCAACAGGTATATATAGCAATTAAAAATCATCTATCCTATGGTGGGGTAACAAATAATTAAATAAATACGAGAACAAATAAATAGCACAAGGATCAATATAGCATACACACTCAAATATAAACGGGCTTGACTCTCTAAAAACATTCCCCAGTGGAGTCGCCATCTGTCATAACCGTAATTACGACGAGATGATGGACTCGCTGAATTTTGAAATGAATTTTAATTTGATTGTGGAGCCGCCACCAAATTTTTGTTTTAAGGGAAAAGATTTGGAAAAACCCTAACTCAAGGATGAGATTCGAAGTTCGGGAGTCGGTTACGAGTAAGGAAGGTATTAGGCACCCTACTCGCCCGTTCCAAAGAACGGTACCCTTAAACTGAGTGTGTGATATTTTGAAAACTGTTTGATCCCTTAAAATAGAATAGAAAATAAATAGGTTTATAGAAAATAACCTGACAGGACTTGATCCTGCTCCTACGTATTCCCCGGTGCAATGGGAAACTCAAGGCTTACGTAGTTCTGGTTAAGAGACTTGATCTCTTAGAGAAGAAAGGGGTAATCTAGAAAGGAGTAACCTTAGGTAAAAGCTTTAAAGCAAATTTTTTTAAAAATACAGAATTCCGGGAAACAGACGTGCTTACGTAATTCAAATTGTCATAAGCCGTATTTGAATTAGCACGAATTAAAATACGCAACAGTAGGGAATGCTACTTGCCCGTATTAGAACCCGTTTGCACAATCCGAAAAAAAAAAAAGATAATAAAAAAAACGTTTTGGAAACAGGAGAATTTTAGAAAAAACAGACGTGCTTGCATAATCCAAATCGTCGTAAGCCGTATTTGGGTTAGCACGAATTGAAATACGCAACAGTAGAGAATGCTACTTGCCCGTATTAGAACCCGTTTGCACAATCTGAGAAAAATAAAATAAAAACAGACGTTTTGAAAAACAGAAGAATTTTTTAGAAAAAACAGACGTGCTTGCATAATCCAAATCGTCGTAAGCCGTATTTGAATTAGCACGAATTAAAATACGCAACAGTAGAGAATGCTACTTGCCCGTATTAGAACCCGCTTGCACAATCTGAGAAAAATAAAATAAAAAAAAACAGACGTTTTGAAAAACAGAAGAATTTTTAGAAAAAACAGACGTGCTTGCATAATCCAAATCGTCGTAAGCCGTATTTGAATTAGCACGAATTAAAATACGCAACAGTAGAGAATGCTACTTGCCCGTATTAGAACCCGCTTGCACAATCTGAGTAAAATAAAAAAAACAGTCATTTTAAAAAAACAGAAGAATTTTTAGAAAAAAAACAGACGTACTTGCATAATCCAAATCGTCGTAAGCCGTATTTGAATTAGCACGAATTAAAATACGCAACAGTAGAGAATGCTACTTGCTCGTATTAGAACCCGTTTGCACAATCTAAGTAAAAAAAAAAAAGACATTTTTAAAAAAAATGAATTTTAGGAAATAAATCAGATGTTGGGGTAGTTCACAAAATTCAAGAGGAGGTTAATGTTTAGTGAAAACCAGTACCAGGATATGCAATAAAAAAAAAAAATAATAATAATAAAACTGCAGTGAAACAAATATATTTTTTATCATTTGTTTTGTATAGGTCCGTGGCTCTGTTAGCCTTCCATATTTATCTAGGACACCATTTGTTCCCGCAATCATGATATTTAATCTGCTGTTACTCTTCCACAACCTATGCAATAGTCACTTTGCTCAAGATTAAGTCTATATCTAGCCTTTTGCAGGGATAAGGGCCTTTTACTAGACTGGCCAGTATGTCTAGTGTAAAGTTCCTAATTTGCAGGCCAGTCCCATTGCTAGATGATGACCTCAATGTGGACTAGGGGTTAAAGGGTCTGGTGCAAGGTTTATTACTAGTGCAACCCTGCCAATCATGGTTAAGGTTTTTTCTTTTCAGAACTGAGGCAGTCTGTGAATCCCACTAGGAGCCTATCCAAAATTTTGGTCTTTTCCTACTCAATCAACATAGAAGAATATGACTAGGGAGAGGGCCTAGGGTGCCTAAGCTGCTGTACATATGAGACTTCTAATTGACCCTTAATACCAGTCCAGAGGTTTGCCTTAACAATATACAAATTGACCTACCCTCATATGTGGCACCTGTTGCTACTATGGAAAACTGAACTGCAGACCTGGGGCCATTGATTTCTGAAATCAAATTCAGACACAGTGGTCTTAAACCTTGATTTGAAACTTAGGTTTTATCTTAGCCAAATCGGAACACCACTGATCCTAATCAACAGAGAATTTGGTGAGGCAGAGAGCTAGCTGACAGGTCTTAATGGTCTGGGTGTTACTTTTTAAGGCAGTAGTTTACATGAGAGATGTACTAACATAATAACTTGTTGAAAATGAACTATAACACCAACAATTACCAGCCATGACAAGGGAAGTCTGAGATAAGTTATTAGACTTAGAAATCAACACAGAACTCACTCAGAAACAAAATATGTGTTTGACCATTTGTCAAAAGGTGCAAAGTTAATTGGTAAAAGGATATCAGATATCCAGAAGTTCATTTAATCAGAAAACCAGTCCCAGGATTGTACACCTGATCATGAGTTTCTGGCCTTTATTCTCTGCATCTTCAAAAATTAACCCAGGACATATACTTGCATTTAGGCTTCTTGACCGCTGGAACAGGTTCTGTGTATTCCCCCCCAGGGATAGACTACTACCAGTGTAGTTAAAAAGGAAAGGGGCATGAGTGGTAATATTGCTCTAGCTAGAGAGATCAACAAAGGCAAGTTGCTGAGCCTGATACAGTGACTTAACAGCATAGAAACCAGTCCCTTAAGCTAGGACAATGTCTACAACCATTCATCAAAACAGTGCAAAGTTCAATAAGCTGATCACATATCAGGACACTGTAAATATAACCAACTCAGAATCAAGCCTGAGAGACCTTTATTAAATTAGCGGTCCCTAGTCTTTGCTCTTTGCAATTCCCAAAACCAAATCAGGATACATATTAGCAACTTTGGGTGGCAACAGTGTAAGATCTAGAGATATCCTTGACCTGTAACCACTGTCACTTCAATGCTAATCTTTGTAGAGTTCTATTAATTAAAAGGAAGGAAGCAGGAGTATTATGGCATTCAAACTTCCAAAAGAACTCCCTAGCCAAGACCTGATGTGGAGTTTGACAGCTCGAGGAATAGCCAAACCAGAATTTACCCAGGGACTAGAAGGCCTTCTTACCTGATCCTATAGTTCAATCCTGATTTAGTGCTTGCTACCCTTGTAGTGGTCCTAATCAAAAACTGTTGTCAGGCACTGGCCAGTGTGGTTTTGGAACAGACTTACCAGAATTGAGGCCTAAATTTTTGATAAAATGAGGCCTATAGATATATGCTTTGATAGACTAAAATTTTAGGCTCGCTTTGCTGCAACTGTGATCTTAAGGAACACCCATAATTTTGAAGATTTCCCTAGACTATCATTTCACACACCTATGGGGAATACATAGTTTCTAGGCCTATTTCAATGACTGAGTTCGAAAGACTGCTGAATATCCCTCCTGGCCTAAACTGACACCAGACTTAGGAACTGAGACTAGACATTGGAGGTTGCCAACTAGCTTTCGAACCTCAGGCCTTATCATCAAAATGGACTTCTTTATGACAGAAACAGCCATATGAATTTCCAATTCTGGAACCAGACCACCAGACACCTACCCAACTTGTTATAGGTTGAAGTTATCTACTCCTTGACTCCACTCACTCACTATCCCGTATAGCTCTAGCAATAATCACCAGGCTTGCTTGGCAGGTTTCCCTGTTAATTTTTGAAAGGTATCCTTGGGAATTTTGCTCTGATCCTAACAGGAGAATAGCAGAACTTACAGGAAGTGCCATTATAATCCCGAGCTCTGAAATACAGCCTGGAACAGCACTCCATGTGCCTCGAACACAAAGTAGCTGAGACAAAGCATCATGGGGGATCTATCTCATCATTCAAACTTCTTCACATCAACTACTTTGAGCCACAGACTAAACTTGGGATTGATCAATCTTGGCATGTAGGTATTAATCAGTCTTTGAGTATTAACATATGCTACAGCATAATTAGAAGCAGCAGCCATTTCTCAGTAATTCATACCAACTATATTGATTAAGTTCACTTGAAATTGTAACACAGAGTTCAACTGAGAATCACAAGGTAGTTTAAGATATTGTGGAGCCAATTTTGAAGAAGTTTCAGGCTCCTCTTGATCACCCAGACTACTGGAGCTGGATAATGCTAGATCCTCAATATCAGATGCTCAACTTAAAGGCCACAGATTCCCCTATTTTCTTGGCATATTCTTCTTTGGCAGCATACATATTTTGCTCAGCATCTGCTCTTAAATATATGTTCATCCCATCAACATTCAAACCAACAAAAGATATGGCTTTGGTATTATCATCATCACGGATAGCATTCACAATATCACAGGTTCTGTGAACTGTATTTAAGACACCCTCAGGCAAGTCTTTAATACCAATTCTGCAAGCAGTAAAGAAGCACCTGATTTTTTTTATGGTTTTAGGACAAAGGTATTACCATGGTGATAGCCATTTCCATTTCAAAAGACACGGATAAAGAAGCCAGAGACAAAGCCACAGCCCCCTAACATTGATACTTCATAACAGAGATGTCCTGAACTAACAATATTCTTAACCTTGAATCAGATTTACACCAAGCAACAAGCATGTATGCCAACACAGTTTCTATTTGAGATCTGCATTGTTACAAGAGAATCAACTATAAAGTCTGGAGGGAAGTTGATCAACTGCCATCTCAAGCATTTGGGAAGTCCTTTGCTGTATATAATGAAACCAGTATTCTCACAAATCTCAAACAGAATTCTATGAGTTGCCTGCACTTTTAATTGCCTCTAGCTATATAGCTATGCTATAAGGCGACCAAATAGAAACGCGACTACTATGACTGAAACATAAACATGGCTCAAATGCTGACTCATTTTCTACTTCAGAGATGACAATCTGGTCCTTATTAAACTGATCTCAGATGGTGAATGATCGTGCAAAATCATTTCTAATGATAGGAGTAGAAAGGCCTGGATGAGGAATCAATGGACAATCCTCAGTGCTTCAAGCCTTTGTTCCCATCTCATGTCATCAGAATTCTGTACAAACAATACCAGGTCCAAGGTTCCCTTCAATAGCTTAGTAGTCATCTCAGATACACAATACAGAACTTTTTCTTGATCTGATGCATGCTGCTATCAGCAGGCTACAGTGTAGGATATCAGACTTTTCAAAGAAAACTGACTTAAGCATCAGCACATCAAAGCCAATCATATCAACGCCTCAGTACTCCGTATCAAGAAAATGTTTCTGGAGCTAAAATATGTTTGATGCATGACCAGAGTAGGCTTTGGCTACTGAAACCCTGTGGCAGTACTAATGTAAAACTTTACTGGACTTAGTACAGGCCTTACCTCATTTTGCAAGTGGCTCAGAATTACATGGAATGGTTCTGGACTTCCAGAACTTATTTGAATTAAGAGAGAGGCTTTAATTCACTTGTATACAAGGCAAAAATGCTAAGATCAGACCTATTGATGCGGAAATGATTTCTATGTCTTGTTTGATCTAATTCTTAGGCAAATCAGTTTCCTCCAAGATTTTTATGCAGATAAACAAAAAAAAACTCCCTAAGTCCTTTCAACGATTGGATTTCACAGATTTTGATCGGATTTTAGGCAAATAAAATTGAGTCTAAGCTACTGAATCACCTTGTTATTCCATAGATAATGTATGAACCGAGCATAATGTTTCAGTGAATCAAACAAAGAGAATAGGATCACACTTATTTAAGATTCATTCTCATTCCAGCAAGATATATATTCAGATAAATGCTATATGCATAAGCTAAACGAACCTGGAAATGGTTGAGGAATTACAGGTGTGATGAGTTCTTGTTGTGTTTTCGGTAATCAGAGAGACTGCAGAATCAACACTTTAAATGCATTGAATACCATGAGCTTCTCCGAACTCTTGCCAATGGTGAAGCCTCTTCAATCTTCAGAGAGCAAGAATCCTCCAAGGTGAGAACAAATTCCAGAGTCCTAGAAAAACTAATTCTGCTCAATTTTGAAGGAGAGATTCAATTGCCAATGGAAGCGTCCCAAAATCCTCCGAGAGAAAACTCTTTTTCTTTTTCAATTCTTCCTGCCAAAAGTCCCGTAACTTTCCTTTTTCATCCAAAATTCCTTTTATACCCCCAGCTTAACCATGGTCTCTTAACCCTATGGAAGTTAGTTTCTAACCCTAGCCTAACTAACTCTATAACTAACTCCTAGCTGAATTTTGTTTGTTTCAGCTCTATAACTAACAAACTCTATTTGCTCATTTACTTAATTTTTGCAACTCCTTTTCTTTTCTTTGGACCATGTGAGCTTTTATTCTCTAAAGTTATTTAATAAATTAATTAGTTAAGGAAAATTTCTATCCGGACAAAAATTGGTGCTCACACCAAATTTTTAAAATTATTTTCAAGAGAGTTTATTACATCTTCTTATGTGGAAAATAAACTCATAATAAACTACAACCAATTAAAAAAATTGTAGGTTTAAAAAAAAAATATAAAAATTTAAAGAAAAATTGCAAAATACGAAATAATTTTAGATCAACAAATAATGTTTCTTATACAACAACTTAATTATTAATTATTACCTCGATTTAATTAGGTAAGAGTTAACGATTCTACGTGTTATCATATAAATAATATTAAAATATTTTAATTTTTTAAAAATTTTAAATTTTCTTTAATTTTTTCATAACTTTAGATTATATAAACCACAATTTTCTTAATTATTAAAATATGTTGGAGGTTGAGTCATTTCAACATTTAGTTTAATTTTTGTTTTTATTTAAAAAATTATGTGAGACATGTTAATTTATTTTTGAAGGAATAAAAATTTTTATTTTATATTATTTAGTTATTTTCATTTAATATATGCACAAAATTATTAATTGATGATACCATGACGGTTATGAAATATTTTCCGGCGATTATGGGGTATTTCACGGCAGCTTTTGGCAGTTAGTAACCGCCACTCAAATGAGCAGATACTCTTCTACGGCGATTTTTAACCGCTGCCAATAATTTATTTACGGTTGTTTCCTCTGCACTTTTCTACAACCGTCGCAGAATATCCTCGACAGAGAAAACAACGGCAAAAGTTGTTTGTGCTATGGTTTCAACCGCTTCTAAGCATCTAAAATTTTAAATTCTTAGTGAAGTAACAGTTCATTTAAGAATTAATCGAATTAGTTAAAATCCTATAAAAATTTGAATAAAAATGGTGATATAAAACTAGATTTTTTCTAATATGATTTATGAAAAGAACAATTAGACAAATAAAACGTGTGTGAAATTTACACATAAATTATTATTTTATTATTTATCATAACTTGTTTATTTCATAGGATAAATACCATGACCCTTTTATATAAATTTAAAATTTTATAATACTTAATTTTTTATAATATTATATCAATTTATTAATTAATATATTATGTAAATTTAGAACTATATATTAAATATTAATTTAATCAGTTAAACTAATTAATAGGAAAATGTTCTTATTATAAAAATAAATAAATATATTTTATGTAAATTATTGTATATTTTTATCATATAAATTGTATAACTTTTTAAAAATCATTAAAAATAAAGAGAGAGAGAGAGAGAGAAAAAATTGAAGTTGGTTAGTAGCTAGTAGGTAGGACTATTTATGTTTTAGCGTGATGGAATGGAGAATGAGGAGTGGGGTCCACCGGAGGGTCCATTCCAACAAATGATCATTTTTTTATTGAGTAATAGAGTAAATTTATCTTTATTTTTTATGATTTTATAAATTGATTTTTGATTTTTTTAAAATATTTTATTATTGTTTTGTTTTATAAATTTATTTTTAAAGAAAAATTAATTTGTATTATTTTAAATAAATAAAAAATTTAATTTATAAAATTTTTCAAAATAAAGAATTAATTTACTGATTATCAAATTTTTTATTTATTCTTGCAATTCTACACTTCCATTCCATTTTTTCTTCCTCAATTTCCGCTGACTGTAACTAGAACTTGGATCTTACATTGACAATCTTCATAACTATTATTAAGAGCATCCTTTATTTATTTTAATTTATTAATATTTATCTTGTAAAATAAAATATTTATGTAAAAATTTGGATAAATTTTAAACGAATTTAATCTTTTTTAAAATTTAATTTACATAAATTTAAAAAATTATGAAAGGGACATTTTTACCAAATTATAAAAAAATATTCAAATTTGAATTTAAGTACATTAGGAACAATCTCTGGTACACCTGTACAAAGAGCAGGGTTGTTCAAAATTCTAAGCGTGTATTTGGATCATCGTTTTCTTTTAACTAAATCGAATTTCCTTTAAACACAATTAAGATATAGTAACTTCATCAGAATGCGCGTACCTAAACGTTTAAATTTGAAAAAGAAAATATTAATAAACAAAACTAAACCTCATTATATCAATATTAGCAGTTGATACAAAATTAGTACAAAGAAAGATGCATTAAGTAAGGATTGCTACTTCCGTAAGTTAAGATGAGCAGAACGATAAAATAATTTGAAATCATTAATTGTAATTATAGATTTATAGATATTTCAGTTTAGCAATATGAACAATTCATCCAGGATGAATTGAAAGAGAGAAGTGAGTGATAAGTAACAAGAAAATCAAACAAAACCGGATCTGTATTTCACACTTGAAAAGCTAGATTTAGTTATTATACAAGACATAACAGTAGAGAAAAGGAGAAACAGAAAAGAAAAAGCATTGTAGATTCCTTAGTGCTGTGCAGCATACTGGTTGATGAGAGAGAGAGCATTGCTAGTGACCTGAGCAATATTCACCATTCTGCCTCTAATTGAGGCCTTAATTTTACCATCAAGTGCTTTTCCAGCAAACCCATCACCACAAGTGCTTTCATCAGTCAAAGCAGAACTAACCCATGTTTCAACATTGCTTATGTGCCATGTGAAGTCCTCACCTTTAACTTTGCAAAGTTTGAGTTCCTTCAGTGACCGGCTGAGCCGGTCAACACTGTCACTTATTTCCTCAGCACAGTCATGTAAAGCAGCATATTCTCTTGGCCTCAGGCCTCTGAATTTGTTGCATTTTGTGACAAAGGCTTTGGTGGACTCAGTTCTGTTGAGACTCACTGAGAGGGCTGTTTGGACTAATTGGTGAGGGTCTTGTTGAATGGTGGTTGCATACACTGAGAGAGACTCAACACACAAACTTGGGTATTGGGTTCTGCTGCAAGAGGATTTTATGAAATTGCTTGGGCTTCCAACTGTTAACTTTCCTGTCCCTGCAATGTACAGGACTGAGACAATCAACAAAAGAGGAAAACCCTTTCCCATGTTTGCTTCACAATTCAAATTTGATTAGGGTTGTGAGATTGAGAATCAGAGCAAGTTTGGATCTACATATATAGAGGGAGGCTTAGGTTTATCACACCCTCAACTTGGGTCTATCATATTGTGGGGTAGGAAAAAAATATATATAAATAATTTAGCTTTGTTCACATGAATAAAAATGAATTAAGAAGGAAAAATTAAAATTTAACTTGAAAACAATTTATTATTATTTTTTCTATACTTTTTATATTTTTATCAAGTTAACTAGCCTCTTACTTTAATTTGTTTTTAATTTTTAAAATAAAATATTTATATATTTTTGTCTTTTGTATAAACATAATATTAATAAAAATAAAAATAAAAATAGTATGGTCCACATGTGGGGTCAGCATAACAAAAATCTAGGGAAGTGTTTGGTTTGGGGTAGAAAATGAAATGAGAATGCAATTAGTATTCACCAATCAAGCAAGGATCCAAGGGTCTGTTTAATACACGTCTTTGTCTGAACTGGCCCATGTGCAAGTGTACCTATCTTTCCCTATTTTTTAAATTAAAGGACTCTACTATTTCCGACCGACATGATGTGAATTAAGATTTTGTTAATTTAATTTTATGTGATTAGTGCTTTCTTAACCACAATGACAATGGACCCTACATTGTAGACAGTAATTTCAAAGTTGCTTTCACACACGATCTTATGGTCACTGCAGCCATGTGACAAACGCAGCCTCACACCCCCTTCTTGATTACTCCAACTTGGACTTATCTAGAAACTTGAGATGTGGATTGTATTTTTTTTTTTTTTTAAATTTATGAGGTTGTAGAACTTTCGGCTCTTATTTTTTATTTTATTTTTTACATTTTCATTTTTTTCTCCTATTTTTTATTTTTTAATTTATACAAACAAAACATAAATATCCGTTAGGGTGCTGGTAAAAGTACATATAAGATCATGCTGTCTAAAGGAGGAACAGATTAAAGAGTACTTAAGATCCTTATTTTGATCTAACGCGTCGTTAAGGACTTGCACACGTATTTAACGCGAAGAAAAATGTAAGAAATATAATTGACGAAGTTAAATGAAAATAAAAACGCATTCACACTCCTCTGATTTCGAGGCATTTTTGCATGTAACTATAAGTTCTCCTTCATATTTATCCAAATTAATGATAATATTATTTCAACCGACCCTTTCAACTAAAGAGGATAATTAAATTTAAGTTTATAGGTATTCATCCAATTCGATTTTAATGAAAAAAAGATATTTTAATTATTGTTAAAAATTCTCAATCTAAAGTTAAACTTTCGATTCTCAATCCTTTCAACTAGACAGGATAATTAAATTTAAATTTGTAGGAATTCCTTCAATTTGATTTTGATAAAAAATTATTTTAATTGTATTTAAAAAATTCAATTTGATTTGTAAAGATAAGACAAATTTAAAAGTATAATTACTATTTAATTCGTATTCCAAATGTGTCGATGTACGAATGTAATAGGAGTTAACTAATAATATTAAATTTTCATATTCTCATATTTTAATAAAATATGTTTTACTATTAATTTTTTATTTTCTTAAATTTTTTTATGTTCATCTTTATATATTGTTAAAATTAAAATACATTTAATATATATTTTATTTAAAATTATATATATATATATATATATATATATTAGTGAATATAATTTATAAAATATTAAAAAATATATACGTGTTTTGGTGGATTTATCCGTAGGTATGTTTTAATTTTTTTAACTTTTTTCCTTTAAACATATACTTGATCATACCTTATTTTTTTAAAATAAAGATATAAAATAAAAAGAGATAAAGTATATATTTTATTAAACAGATCATGAATATATAATTGATAAATAAGATAAAAAGAATTATATAATAATTAAAAGGTGATGTATAATAATATTTTAAGATGAATGTGATTTTTTATTCAAATGTTATTATTAGATAAATAATTATTGGTAATCTTTTAAAAAAAATTAAATTTTACATTGTTTTGGTAAAAAATTTTTTTTAGAGTTTATATACTAGACTGTCATAGATATATGAACTTAAATCAACTTAATTAAAATTAGTAAAAAATTTTCTATATTATTGTTATTATTGTGTATCAATTCTGTTACATTATTATTTCTAATAATTTTTTTAATTTTATTTAATTTTGTTTCAAATTTAAAATTTTAAATCAACTTAATTATATTTTTTAATATATTTTATTACTATTTATCAGCTTTCAAAGATTGTCTAAAATACCTTCTCTATATAAAAGAGACACATCTTACCTTTTTGAAATATATATCAAAAGCATTTTTCTCTTTTAAATTACCATTGATTCTTTTTTCTTTTTTTTTAGTTTTGCTTCTTCTTCTATCTGCAGACCAGTTTGTTAAATCTTAAAGGATACCACAACAAGGTGCATATATTCTCGAGGATAGTGTCATTATATGTCTTAGGCCACAACTTAACCAACAATAACTTAATCTCAAACATGTGACTTTTTGATCAAATTTTCTTTTTAATTGTTAATTTAATTTATCACAATTAAAGTAAAATATTCTACACTAATGTTGTCATTAAAGTTTCATTATGAGTGCTAATTTGATTTGTGATAATTAAAGTACAATTATGATTGAATAGCGTTAATATCCTCCCTCAGATAAGATTAAGGTTGAAGATAGACATTGATCTAAAATGTATTAGGAAAGATTTTAATATTTATTTAGTAAATAGGTTGACAACTTGATCAATAATAGAAATGTAGTGAGTGACAACAAGTTTAATTAAAATTAGTTTAAAGCCAAAATGATAATCCAATTTAATATATTCTTTACTATTATGACAAATAAGATTAATATAATGTGAAGAGTATTAAAATTTTCAAATAAAGGATTAAAGGAGAGGAAATAAAAATGCAAAAAATATTTTTAAAAACAATGCCAATTATGTGAGTTTAATTAGGTTCAATGCTAGAGGGGAGAATTACGCGTTGTTTCATAATACACCATAATAGAGGCATGCATGAAGTAAAACACTTAGTTAACATATACAACAGATTAATATAATATTCAAAACCATTTTTAAACTTATCATAATAGGGGCATGCATGAAGTAAAACACTTAGTTAACATATACAAAGGATTAATATGAGTAAAAATGAAATGTTATAAGACTTCAACATGTGCACGAAAGATTACTTAAAGTACCTTCATCTTATCACCTTATTAAAATTGCTTAAAAAATATTTTAATAATTTTTAAGTGAATCATACAAATATATATTATATTTTTTTATTTTTATAATTTAAACAACTCTTCATCCTAAAAAAGAAACTTAACAAAAATTTTAAATGAATCTTATATATTACCCTACTTTCAATATTTATAATATTTTTTTTGAATAAATTACATTCACACCCTAGAGGTTAAGTGAAAAAACACCTGTCAACCTTCCTTTTGATAGATCTACATAAAGTAGCTTAATTCTTATGATCCATTTACACTTTGTATCCTTACGAAATATACTGATGTTAACTTAACAGAATAATAAGATACGTGACTACTCACATATTTTTAATGCAGTTTTTTTTTAAAGTATCCTTCCAATAATGATGAAGTGTTTTGTATAAAAAGGACAAAAATTGATATTATTTGTTGTGATTGTCTTTGTTGGTGAAATTAGGATTGTGTTTGTTGGTTCTTTCCTTCCCAAAGTGTTTCTTATTGTGTTGTTGGAGCAAAATTTGAGCTCCTCAAATGCCTAACAGTGAAGACTAGATAAAAAAAAGTATATTACTTTTTTTTTTTCAACTTCCCTACCAGTACAAGGTAAAGTAGCCACTAAAAATTTCACTCTCAATCAATTAAATCCTAACAACAAAATTGAAAAAATTTTAATTTTTAATTGATTTATGATTTAAAGCTTTTAATCTCATTCGATCACAAACAAAAACAATAAATATCAATGCGAGAATTTTTTTAAATAAATCTCTGATTATAGATAGAACAACGATTCTCGTTACCTTTAAATTCGTTTAACTCACTAATAGAATTGACTAAAAATTCATTCAACTCACTAATAGAATTGACTAAGTAATGAAGATATTTTTTTATATAAAAATAAAAAATAAAATAAAATATTTTTACATTTAACATTAACAAATTTTAAACATTATTATAAATAAAGATATTAATGGTAATAATTTAAAGCATATAAGATGATTTTTCACTTAACTTTAAAAAATTAAGTATAATTTACTCTATTTTTTTTCCTTCTCTTCTCTGTTCTCCAAATTAAGTATTCCTTTCACCTTTGTTTTTTTACTATGGGAGCCCACTTTGCTGATAAGAACCGAATGCTTATATAAGCACATACTGCTTAACATTTTTACCACATCATTCTATTTTAATGCAGCACCCTCTCCAATAACGGTTGTTTGTCCCAAAATTTAATCTAAACAACTCCTTTGAAAGTTACTCTTAAATCCTCAAAGAAAATGACATTTGACATTTGACAGATCTTATCTTTAATGTTGACTTTGAGAGGAAGCTTAAAGGAAATTTTTTTCAAAAATCTCCTCATTACTATGCCTTCCATCCATACATTAATAATTAAATATTGTCTCTATTTTTATTTATCTATATTTATTCATAAAAATAAAATTACTTAAAACAAAAATATCTAATCATTTTATTAAAATTATGTAATAATTTTTTTATTTAATTTTTATTAAAAGATTATTAATTCACCCTTAGTGTGATTTTTAATATTTTATTATTATTGTTCTTTAGCGGGTGTCCTTATTTTTTATTTTTAAATATAAACAAAACTAGTGTGAATAAAAATAGTAACAATTAATACTATCTTAAACTTTTACATAACTGGATAAATAAATACGAATTTATTTTCCTTTTAAATAAATAGGTCGAAATGAACGTAGTAGTTAATACTATAAAATTAATCATAACGCTCTTATATTAATTTTAAAAGCATAACATCACCGTAATCATTCACATTATTTGATCTTTTTAATTAAAGTAAAATTACCTTTTATTATTGTAACATTTTCTTAAATCAATACAAGAAATAAAATAAAAGAAGTTGACATGTTACAAGGACGCACGTGGTTGTCTTTTCGCTTTGCTGAAGCACTGCCTCAGCTAGAATGTGCTTCCAAGTTAGGCTGATAAGAGAGGTCATGTGGCTTTCCTTGAATTTTGTTGTTTTATTATGGGAATCAAAAGACTTGACAATCATTTTATTGAGTAAAACACCATTTTAAATTTTAAAATTATAAATATGATTCACTTTACTTACTAGTTTTTATAAAAAAATTATTTTAATTCTTAATTTTATAAATAGTATAATATTTCATCCACATTAATATTTATGTTTATTAAAAAAATTAAAATTGACAATATTTTAAAAATAAAAATTAAAGTGAATAACACTTAAAATTTTAAAAACTAAACTAATAATTTACTTATTTTTTATACAAGCACAAGAAATAAATGAAAAAATAATTATATTGACTTCTTAGTTTATTTTTTTAAATTGTACACAATATCTCTTCTCTTTAAATACTTACATTGATTCTCCTTAATTAATTATTTGGAGTGTATCCTTACCATCCAAATGTCGTTTAGTTAAGCTACAAAACTCTTCCATGTGATACATATGAGTGTCAATGAAACTATATACTAAAAAGTACTCTTTTCTTCAACCTTTTCCTACATTAAATCTTTGTTAGTGATAGAAACATTTTTCAATTCCTCCTGCTCGTGTATATTCTTCATGCCTCCAAAATTGAGTGTATGATCATCGTTCATCTCCTACCTAATTTGGATTTTGTTTGTCTACTTGCTTCCATCTATTTTTATCAATTTCATTCATTACTTTTCCAAAATATTTGATTATGAAATTTTTATTGTTGTTGTGTTGATAATCGGTTGATAAAATCTCAAAAACAAATATAGTATTTTCTTGTAGTTTTAGTTGCAGTGTATTAATAACTAAACATTAAAAATATATTATTATTATTATTATTGTAAAAAAAATATGTAGAATAAGATGATAGATAATAATTTAAATTTATCATACTATCAATAAATTTTAATAGTAAAATTTTCCTGCTACATTTACACATGAAAGAGAGTTTAAAAGGATTATAAGAAGGCAAATCTTCAACATTTTCTATAATATTCACCATGTCATATGCATAAAAAATATTATAATAACCTGGATCTATATTTTATATCTGATTAGATTCGTCATTTTTTTCCCGTAAAGTGGACTAACATATTTATGTTACCTAATTCAAGTCCTAGATATGAAAATGAGTCATCAAACTTGAATGCATAAGAAATTGATTAAAAATCAATGCTTCCAAATAAAATATAGAGAATGATTAAAAATGGATAGTCCGAACAAAATGATTAAAAACAAGTGATCCCTATAAAAAAGTTGATCTAAAAATTAATGATCCTAATAAAAAAGCTCACAAAAATATCCAATTTTCTTATTTTATACTTTTCAAAATCGAATTTAAACTATGTTGGTATCATTGATGATGAAGACATCATCACCTATAGATGCCACCTCTCCTATAATCATCATCTCATTCTCTTATACCAAGCTCAATCTTTTATTTTTGAAGAAATCATCCATCTTCTCTCAAATAACAAGCCAAATCCCGACTCTATTCTCTTTGTTAGAAGAAAAATCATCATGCAACCATCAAAACTATGAAAGGTATTATGATATAAAATGGATATTATGATCAAATAAGAATCAGTAAAAGAAAAGGTGGAGAAAAAAAAACTGTTATATATTTTATTATGAAGGGATGTATATACATACATACATACATATATATATATATATATATATATATATATATATATATTTCCATCCTGCAATTGCCTAATACAGGTGCTAGTTACAACAAAAAGAAGTATAACAGAAAAAGAAAATATCTTATAGTTGTTACCCCCTCTCAAGGTGGAGAATGGATATTGTTGAATCCTAACTTGGAGATATGAGCTTTGAAAGGAGTAGGATGTAAAACTTTGGTCATGATGTCAGCTAGTTGTAGAGTAGTGGAGACTAGAACTAGATGAACAAGTCCTTGTTGAAGTTTATCTCTTACAATGTGACAATCCAACTCTATATGTTTTGTCCTTTCATAAAAAAAGGAGTTTTGGGCAATGTGAATTGCGGATTTATTGTCACAATAAAAAGAAATTGGTAAAGATGGTGAGGATTGTAATTCAGATAGGAGATAATTGA
Organism: Canavalia gladiata; assembly: GCA_037954105.1. Taxonomy (NCBI): domain Eukaryota; kingdom Viridiplantae; phylum Streptophyta; class Magnoliopsida; order Fabales; family Fabaceae; genus Canavalia; species Canavalia gladiata. The sequence continues at coordinate 1,412,842 of CM075663.1, read as the reverse complement.
GCCATTGGAATTCACAAACAGTGGCAACTAATGCTCTATACTTTGCTGTGAAGTTGTATTTGAGATTGATGGTGACCTGATCTGGTGCAATTTTTGCAGAATCAGCTTGATCAAGCGCAGTGATGGTGAGACTGACTCTCTTATTACTCCTAAAATTGTAGCCAGGAGGATAACCATGCTTTTCAAAACACTTATCTACTGTGTGATTATTTCTTCCACAATGAGAGCATTGTTGCTTTTTGCCACCTTGCTTAGAGGTAGAGGAGAGAGCTCCTTGAGGATTGGTAGGAGACCAAGGTGTTTTTTAGGATCAAAAGAAGCAGCATTGAAAACAGATGTGACATGCTCATTATGCTCACTAGCGAATTGTCGTTCTTGTTGAACAACAAAACCAAAGACCTTATTCAAGGAGGGCAACGGGGACATGAGCATGATTTGAGAGCAAACACCAGAGAATTGATCGGTAAGACCTTTAAGGAAACAGGAAACTTGTAGAGTTTCATTGTTGTTACATCTTAAGCAGCAAATTACAAGTGCAATTTACATTACAGGTACAAAAATGTACTGATACCAAAATGTTAAATTCATTAAAGAGGGTTTTCAGGCTAGTAAAATATGTTGTAACAGACTTATCACCTTATTTATATGAGAAAATCTTCTCTTGCAAATTAGAAATCCGAAAAAGATCAGTTTGGGAAAATCGTTCTTGAAGCTCATCCCATAGAATCTTAGTGTTGTCAATCCAAATAACGCTTTGGGCAATTCTAGGGGAAAGGCACCGACAGATCCAAGAAAGGACCATAGTGTTGTTATGTTGCCAAAAAACATGAATTGGATTGGTAGAAGTTGGTTCCTTGATGGTGCCGCCGACAAACCCAAGCTTGTTCTTGGTGAGAAGGGACATTGTGATGCTTCGTTGTCAAGAATGAAAGTTGGTTGTGGTTAAAGGAGCAGAGACTAAAATTAAGGAAGGAGTCTCAGTAGGATAAAGATAAAAAGGGTTAGAAAGATCTTGCATGTCAGCAATGGTATAGTGAATAGAGGATACCGTTGTAACAAAAAATGAGAAGAGAGAAAAGAAAATAATTTCGAAGAAGGAAAAAGGAAGAAGAAAACGGATGTGCTTTGTACTTTTGATACCATAACCAGAACCAGTAAAAAAAAAGATAGAATAAAAAAAATTGTGTTGTATATTTTATTATAAAAGGATATATATCCTATAATTGCCTAATACATGTGATTGTTATAACGAAATGAAATATAATAAAAAAAATATTTATCTAATAAATATAAAAAAATTATCTTATAGTTATTATAATTTTTAATCTTTTAATTAAGACTATCACTAAATGACAATTAAACTAGATCATGGTAAGTATTTTAAAATAAATATTTATACAATTTAAAAAATTGATAAAATAAAAATGTAATTTATTTGATATAAAATAATAAAAATAAAAATTTAACTGGATAAAAAAAAATTTTCCCTTAACATAATAAGAACAAAGAAATAGACTTATCTAAAAACAATTAAATTTACTAAAAAATAATACAAAAATTATAATTTATAAATAACACTATAATATAACTGAAAAAAATATAATCAATATAATTCTTTGTGAAATAAAAATAAGAAAATAAAATTTATTTTATTATCATTTCTACTATAAAAATATTAAAGATTTTTATTGTTGATAATGATATTTATATAACTATAAAAAAAGATCGTATTATGAATGGTATTTATCATATTTATTAAAAATTATTTGAAGTTTTTTTTAACTCATTTTTAGTTAGTATTTTAAATTATTGCTTAATTTTTATATAATCATTACAAAAATAAATAAATCTATTGTATTCATATAAATGAATTACCGTTAAAATCAATGATGAAAAATATTAGAGAGTAAAAGATTCCTAATAAATTTTCTCTCTAAGTTAGTTTAGCAATTAGCTAGCAAACATTTTAGAGATATTTTTTTCTCAAATATTCTTCCAAAATTGATTTGCATACTTAAAAACAGATTTAGCAAAAGAATTTTTACAAACGAATTTGTTAATTTCTTTCTAAAAATGATAAACATATTTAGGAATAGATTTTGGAAAGAAAAAATTACATGAAAACAATTATCACTAAAAATTTATCTTTAAAAGTATAATAGAATAAAATAATTTTTTTCCTGAGTTCCTCTATTCAAGAGAGAGTATATTTCCACTTTAATTCTTCTCTCTAAATTCAATTTTTTTTTATAGTGCGAGTTAGTTTTGTTGGTATATAGTTAACCAAGTTAATTATTATCATTCAGTTGTTCAGTATAGATTGACACTGAACTAATTTCTAAATGATGAAAATTGTGTAAATATTTTCATTAACTGAACTTAATATATTATAATTGTATGAATATTTTCATTAACTGAACTTGCAACATACAAGAATTTTAATATATTATAATTGTATGAATATTTTTATTAACTAAACTTGCAACATACAAGAGTTTTAATATATGTATAATATAGCGGATTAATGTTAATGCCATACTATAAAAGGGTCAAAAATTGAGCCAAGTCATTTTTAAAGGTGCTGTGCTCGGATTAAAATAAATTAAAAATAAATAAATTAGGTAGTAAAGGGTACAATTTTGATTATTTCTCAAATATTTTGAACAAAAATTAGTTAAATTTAAAATTAAAAAAAATGAAGATTTCATGTTTTAGAAAAAAAATAGAATATAAATTGAAATAGGAATTAACAATATTAAAAAAATGATTAATTTATTAATTCAATTGCTAAACATGATCATGTTTAAAAAGATAATTTTAAAAAATTTAATTTTTAGTTGATTTAAATTCAAGTAAACAAATATTATTTTAATTATGATTTTCTAATAAATTAAATATTCAAAATTTAAATTAATTTATATTTATATAATTAAACATCATTTAAAATTTTTATATTAATTTTAGATAATTAAAATCAATAAATTTTATTGAAAAGCTCTAAAGTTCCTTTTCAGTTTTACAAACAAATTAAAAAATTAAACAAGATTAAATTTTAGAATTTCAACATTATGTAAGATAAAATTAGAACACATCCAATTTTATAATTATAAATTAAAGACAAAACTAATTAAAATGAATGAAAAATAAATCATAGCAGAATCTAAATTTAAGAGAAAACTTTAAATCTCTTATTTATGGAATTAGAATCAACAAGTTAATAAAAAAAAATTAATAAAACCTTTTAATAGTAACAAGAGAAAGACGAGAAAATTTAGAGCTGAAATTTTATTCAGATTCCGTAATCCTTATCCTTACCTTTTGTAAGGGTTTCTATTTTATATACTAAGTCCAATAAATTAAACTTCAAATTTTATACCAAAATCAAAACTAAAATAATTATTTTTAAAATATTATAAAGAGCCTTTAAAAATTGAAATTTTTTTTTATTTTTTTTAGGTTTGTTATTAAATTCCTCGTTAAATTCAAGTTATGTGAAAACAAGGATCTTGTTTGATATCTTGTTTGCAAATTTTTGAATTTACAAGAGGTTGAATTAGGATTCTTACTTTTAATAAAAGTTGTATGTAATTTGGTTATTAAACGGTAAAAGTTGGCCATCTAAAAATTATATTTGTAATTTTATATATATTCATTTTATTCAAACATGTTTAAATGGTCTAAATAAAAATTTTAAATCATAATTTAATCCGATTAATTTTTAAAATTATATCTTATTTTTCTAAAATCACTAAATCATTTTAATCATAATTGTATATCTCAATATATGATATATATATATATATATATATATATATAATGAATAAATTAAGATTAAAAAATATAAAATTAATCAATTTTATCACTTAAATTAAATAATATCTAATAATTTAAAAAATATTTTAAATAAAAAAAGTAAACATAATTTAAATACAATTAAATTTAACATAAAATAAAAATAAATTAAAAAATTTCATTCATGTGGTTATATGAATATGAAAAGACATGAGCTTATAAAACGTCATACTCATAACATTCATTTTCAGATAAAGGCATTTGCTTGAAGATAACTAACGTTAGAATCTAAATGTTTTTTTTGACAGTATATACCTAAACATATTAATCATTATAGAGTAGAGATTCCTCCCAACAAAAAATAAAGCATCAACATTGTTAGAGTTAAGTTATTATCATTCACATAATTAGCTTTTTGGTTACAATTCAAAAATAAGTTTAGAAATACAATGATTGAATAAAGGAATTGGTCCTTTACTCCATTATACGCCAGAGTTAGGAAATCATCATCTCAAAGTTACGTATCCCATTCAACAATGGAATTAATAGCAACAAATGAGTGTACGAAATCTCAAAGTTCAAACTTCGTTTTGTGGAGAAATAAAATAAAATAAAACTTCGTTTATTGGGATGTGTGGTATCCAAATCCAACTCTCACTTTAAAGCACAGCCTCTCTTTTTCCCTACAATAACTCATCCCAATCCTCTAAAAGCAGAAACATATGTACCCCATAAGTTCATTATTCTTATTTGGTTCTTTGTTACAGTAGAAGTTAAGTGAGAACGGTGCTCAAAGTTTATTAGAATCTGCATATGTTTTAAAATTTAAAAATATTTATATATTATTTGTTAATAAAATTTTTATATTAATTATAAATTTTGAACCATAATTTTCTGAAATACCAATCTAATTCTTATTAATTAAATTGATTTTTATAAATATTTTTATTATTTATGTGTTGGATTATCCTGTACTTAATAGGTGTAATGATAAATCAGTTTATATTTTAAAAAATAGACCAAAATTTAAAAGTAAAATATAAAATTATTAAAAATATCTAAATCATTATACTATGAACCACTTGTATACCTTAAATAATTAGAAAGGCATTTAAATCAATAAAAAAATTTAGATTCAAATTTTAAATATGCAGCTACATTAAAATTTAAATAAAAAATTATTACTGTTAATGATTTTATTTAATTTAAATAGTTTTTAAGTAAAAGATATTCATAATCTTATAAGAATGATATTAAAAAATAAATTTCCCGCATTAAGTATAAACATATCTTGACTAAAACTAAAATTTAATATTGCAAAAAATAAAAATAAAAATAATTTATTAGCAGACCACAAATATTAAATGTTTCTTTCAATAATATAATCTTTATTTAAAAAATAAAATTATTAATATGAATATTATTAGTGTATATTAACAATGTAACGTATTAATTTATAATATTATTATCAATAATTTAATTTTTTAAATAAATATAATATTAAAAATTTATATATCTAACGTTATTTAATTATATAAAACTTTTTTATATTAAAAGCTCGTCTTTTAACGCCAATTTGTGGTAACACCTTTTTTGAGAAGATCGGTGTTCACACACTTTGTGAAAATGTATTGGGTCAGGTGTTCATACACCAAAGATGACAATGACATTAACGTCCATTTTATATTTAAATTGTAGGACCATTTTCATGATTAAGATTTGCATTCCTACCCATACCCACTAAATATACCACGAAATCTTGTAAATTTATGCCAACCACAAGCTAAATATATTCATCAAATCAAATCAAAGATTTTGGAACACTAATATTAAACAATACCCTTCATGCCAACCACAAGCTAAATATATTGATCAAATCAAAGATTTTGGAACACTAATGTTAAACAATACCCTTTGCATTATTGAATATGTTTAGATTGATAAAATTTAATACTTTAAAATGTTATTAAGTAAAATAATTTTAATTAAATTATTTTAAAATAAGTTAATATTTATTTTATTAATTTATATGAAATAAATATTTGAAAAGTTTGTTTTATAATAAAAAATTTATTAAAATATTTTATTTTTGTATGATGAAATGCTTTTAGTAATTATTAATATTTTGGGTAATTTATTTATATTTTAAAGAAGTTATTTTAAGTAATTTTAAAAATTTTTAATTTATTATTAAAATATTTTTTATTTTTAATATATTTCTGTAATTTATTCATTATTTATTTTTTTATTTTTTAAGTTTAATATTATCTAATTTTTATAATGATATTATTAAATTTGATATATTTATTTTTATATTATTATAAAATATCATTTTTAAATTATTATTTTAATATATATCATTTATTTTAATTATTATATTTTTATTTTATTTTATTAAATAAAATATTACATATTTTGATAAAAATTAAAGTTATAAAAATAATTATTTTTTAAATTGTTATTTAAAATTCATTCATATAAAAAATAAAATATAAATATTTTTTCCAAAAAATATAATTTTAATATATTTTTATTTAAAATAAAAATATTTCATATTTAATTATATTTTTTATTTATTATTTATTAAATAGTTTAATTGTCAATTTTAACTTATTTTTAATTCAATTACTCGTCTTTTATATAGTTTTTCAATTTTTAATTTTTAATTTTAATTTTTTGATTTTAAGCTATGTTATCTTCTAATTTTATTAAATATATTTTAAATTTGATATTTATTACAAATATTTTTTATTTAAACATGTTCTCATAAACATATTACTACATGAAATCAAACACTAATAAATATTATTTTTTTTTTGCAATTTATTTTAGAAATTTCCAGTATCTTTTGCTGCCTTTTTGGCAGGAAACATATTTAGATTCTTTTGTAGAAACTTTACAGGAAGTTGTGAAAACTACCGATTAATTTATTTTACGAAAATAATACTTACAGAAATATTTTATTTTGTTGTGAAAGAATTTTCGGGACAGTTTCTTGTGGATTCTAAGCTTTATATGAAAAAATTCTCAATGAATTTTTTTTTTTTCTGGGGACGTAAATTTGCAGAAAGATTCATATAAAATATTTTTCAACTCTAAATGCTAATAGGCAGTAAGATATACAATTTTTTTTATCTACAATTAATCTATGATTTAAAAAAAACGCATATTCAAAACATATACAATTGTATAATTTTATTTATTTTGTAAATTTAAAATTGATATTTAAGCTAATTTAACTTAATTTAGGTTTTGATATATGATTGTACAGTTACATATGCATTGTATAAATAGAGTAAATAAAAGTTATTTTAACATATTTATATATGTTAACTGAGTCTTTTGTGGCATCAATAATTTATACAATTTTTATTTTATTGTATTATTAATATAATTTTATCTCCATTTGTATTTTTTTATTTTTAAATTAATTTTATAAATTTATATATTTGATTAATAATATCTTCATTTACCATTCAGAACAATTTTCATTTTATTCGATAGTTGATTATTAATTTTTTTATGATATTATTTTATATTAATAGTATTATAATTAAACTTAGTTTTGATATATTGTTCATATAAAAATTAATAAATTAAAATCATAATAGTTATAAAATTGATTGTAATTATTATAAAAATTAATTTTTAAAGATATAATATTTTATATTTGATAATATATATAATAAATAATTAATAGTTACTAACTAGGGATTAATGATGTTATTCTCTTTTTTTTTACTATAGTTATTTATTTATTAAGATCATAAATATTCTTTATAAAAAGGATAATTCTACTAAAGGTAGAAATTATTCACAACAAAGCGGGATTACCTCTTTTAACGGAGATCACACATACAAAATTTCAAATTGAGATTTTATTTTAAAAAAAATCAAAATTATACCAAAATCGGTGACATAAATTTATAGTGTAAAGTATATATAATTTTCTGAAATATTATTTTTATTATTAAATTAATATAGACTACTATATCAAAATTATATATACAATATTTTTAAATAATATGTTTATATATATATATATATATATATATATATTGTCGAATTTCATAGTTAGGACATGTCACATGTCTCAATTCATGTTACAATAATATTTGTATATGACCTACTAATAAAAGTTCACCAATAGAAATCACATCAAAATCAAATATAATACTATAGAACTAATAATTATTGATAACTTTAATATATATATATATATATATATATATATATATATATATCACATTTCATTTCGTTATCAACTCATCCATAAACGAATTTGATTAATTAAGGTTTCGTTTGGACTAATTTTTAGTTTTTAATTTTAAAAAATAAAATTATTTTTTATTTTAATTTTTAAAAATTATTGTAAAAATAAATTAAATTATTTTATTATAAATTTATAAAAAATATAAATAAAAATATTAATTTAAAAAATTAAAATATATTAAAATAATATAAATTATAATAATAATAATTATAATAGTAATGATGATAATAATAATAATATAAATAAAAATAGTATTTATAAAATAATGATAGAAGTATGATAATTATAATATAAAAATATTATATAATTATATAAATTTATATTTTATATATTATTTAATTATTAGTATTTAAGATAAATAATTTTATATATATTATTATTATAATATTTTATATTAATTAATATTATTTTATCTAAAAATAATATATACTATAAGATTATAAATTAAAAATAATTTATATATCAAATAATATTATTTATTTTTTAATATAAAAAATAAGATAAAAATTAATTTTTAAATAAAAATTATTATTATAATAATAATAATAATAATTATGTTGATAATATTAGTTGCGATAATAATAATTATTATAATATAAATAATATTATATAATTATTTAATTTTATATTTAATATATTATTTAATAACTAATATAAAATAATATATAATAATATTATAAAAATTTATATAACATAAAAATATATTTTAATATTATAAATTAAATATAATTTTATATATAAAATAATATCATTTATTTGTTAATGTATAAAAAGAGATAAAAAATTATATTTTTTAAAATTATAAATTAAAAATAAAATTTATTATAATAATAATAATAATGGTATTTTTTAAATAATAGTAATAATATAAAAAATACTTTATAATTATATAAGTTTTTATTGTACATATTATTTAATTATTAATATTTAAAATGAATAATATTACATATTATTATAATATTTTTCTATTATTTAATATTTATTTTACATAAAAATAAAATATATTATAATATTATATTATAAATAATTATATAATATAAAATTATATTATAATATTATGAATTTAATATAATTTATATATTAAACGATAGTATTTATTTTATTTTTAATATATAAAATTTAAATTAATAAAAAAATTAAATTAAATTATAATAATAATAATAATAATAATTTTAATTATAATAATAATAATAATAATTTTAATTATAACAATAATAATAATAATTTTAATTATAATAATAATTATTATAATAAAATGATGATGAAAATTTTATAATAATAAAAATAATAATCTAATAATAATTATAGTTGTAGAATGATAGTGTAATGATAATATGATTTGATATATTTAAAAATAAAATATTTTAAAATTAAAAATAAGATTTAATAAAAAATTAATTTTAAAATTTTGTTTAAAATATTTGGAAACTATTTTTATTAAAAAAAATTTGTTTTCAAATTTAATTTAAAAATTAAAAACTAAAAAATTTATATTTATCTCAAACAGAACTTAAAAAAAGTGGATCTAATCGGTAACAATAAAAAATTATATTCTACAATAATGCAAATCTAAATATCATTGTCAACAGAAAAATCTATTCGAAAACGATTTGTAAACTTTTTTTTTTTCAATTTTAAGCTATGCCTCTTTGAATCTTGGATTGCTTCTTTCAAACTGAAAAGGTACACCTAAAAAATAGATCTCTCCCTGCTCATTCTTTCTTGTCTATATTATTTCAGATCTTATACTCCAATTTAAGAAAAAATAAAAAAACATAATGTAGAGCAAGTTAGGTTCTGATACCATGAATTGAGAGCTCAGCTCCTGAATTAAGAGCTCAGCTCCTGAATTAAGAATAACCCCAGATATGAACAATCCTGATGTATTTTTTCCCTACTACGGTACTTCTTTTCCATCCTTTTCATTTTCATATCTAAGACTATCTTAACCAGGATACCAAGATCAGAAAACTATGGATCATAGTCAGAAATGCCTTTTTGATATGCAAGATCCTCTTAAGAGGCGAGCATAGAGCATAATAAGCTATTCTATGTAATGCTTTGCTTTCTTTTACAAATTGAAAACAAAAATCATCGTAATATAGACAGATAGAACAGTTCTGGAATATACTCCTTGAAATGTCTTTTGACATTTCTCCATCATAAAGGAATAATAATGAAACGATTCATCTTCTGAACTGGAGACAACACTATCTTCTATAGCAAAAACAGTCTTTCCATCTGCTTCTTCTTGTTCTGAAAATAATGATTCAACATCTGTTTCCTCAATTTTCAGTGTTTCAATCAACTTCTGGGCCTTCTCTTTCTTGAATGGACATGTTTTTGAAAAATGCTCTGCTTTGCCGCAGATAAAACATTTATTGGTATTCTTTTTTTTGAATTTTTTCTTCTTGAAAAATCTCAACTTCTTCTTTTTGAAAGGCTTCTTTTCTTTATTTTTCTTTTTGCTTTTGCAGGCACAATCTTTTTTCTTGCACCCAATTTCATTGTGCTTCTTTTTGCAAGCTTTTTCATAGACATCTTTGTCTTGAAATACTTCATCAATCATCTTTCTCTGAGTGCAAATTTTTTCTAATGCAACAAAAGCAGTCTGTCATATATCTCCGAGGGTCATTTGAGAAAACTCTTTTTGTGCAACACTGATGATTCTGTACATTTCATTCTGCAAAGGTTCAGTAAGAGAACTTACGAATGTTGATTTCAGACTGGGATCATTATACCCATTGAGGGCATAATATCTTTGATTCATTCTCTGATAATGTCTCTCCAGATCTTTAACATTTGAAATCATAATATTCTTTTCTCATCTCTCTGTTGCTGATATCAACATTACCAAGAAACTCTTTATGCAAGATAATCAACACAGCGTCTGTACTTTCACTTCTGTGCATCAAGTCTTGGTTTACAGATCCAAGTCTTTGGTACCACTCCTTCAGTGTTCCTGTCATTCTGGAACAGAAACTCTCTATCACCGAATAGAATTCCATACCTTCTGTATATTTGGCATCTATCCATGCTTTAAAGTCACTCAATCTCTTTCTCCAGAACTTTGGCTTTATATCATCAAGAGTAAAAATTACATGCTCAGTCATCTTTGGGATGACAGTGTTTTGTTCCTGATGATGCATCTCCGTTCTTGATGTTTCTCCAACATGGGTAGCCATTAGAAGTTCTGTAATGTCCATCCTCTGGTTTGAACTTTCTGCCGGACTAGATTCAGTGCTAGACTCAGAATTTTCAGTTTCATATTCTGAATCTGAATCAAGGATTTCATCATCTCTATTTATCATAAGAAAAACCTCATCCCGGTCATGAGGAAATTTTTGTGTCTTTTCTGAAACATCTTCAGTCATGCTTGATGATTCTGCTTCTTTTCTCTTTTGTCCAAAGATTATACTTTTGGGAGGCATTCTGTCTGGCAAAATTGAGGATGACTCATAAATCTTTAACATGGAAGAGTATGGTGGCATTCTCTGTGGTGGAATCTCAAAAGCAGAGAATTATGGCTGTGGATGCATTCTCGACTTCACATAGACCTCAATTTTTTCTATCTCATGTTTCAATCTTTGCAAATCTGCTTGTAAAGCAGTTTGCTGATGAAAATCCTTATTCCAGGCAGCCTCTATCTGTGTCTCAACCTGAGTTAATCTGGTATTAGCATCTTGATAGGCCTTTCACATTTTCTCTGAATATCTCCTGATCTGGCCTTCAATATTTTCTTAAAAGTTATCTAACTTCTGTTCAATTCTTTGAAGAGATTGATTTTGAGCTAATGCATTCTCCGTTTGCCAATTCAGAGTTTCCTCTGCTTGAGTCAGAGGTGTTCTTTGTCCATCAGGCTGAATTACTCTTGAAGTAATAAAGGGTTGGGATGCTATTCCTTTTCCTCTGTCTTCTTTTCTTTCTAGGGCTGGAAAGTCAGTATCTTGGAACATGTATGCTGGAACAGGCTCTTTCACTTCTCCTACTCGAATTCTTTCTTTTTTCTTTTTTCTTTTGAAAGAATTATCTCCACACCGTGGAGGTGGCCAAGTGATCAGATCTGTATCGGCAGGAGGTGAGCTGTCTCCATCAGAGAACAAAGATTCTTTATTAAAAGGCAAATGTTCTACCTTTTTCCACTTTTGTTTTGGTGGTGGTGAGTCAGAGTCAGGTTTTCTTTTGTAACTGGTCTTTTTGCAAAGTGACTGTTTCTTCTTTTTTCTTTTGAAAGAAATATTATCTATTTCTTCCATGTCATCATCATCGCTTTCACATCTGTATCTGCAATCACACTCGGGATCACACATATCTGGGTCTATATCCCACATAAAGTGGCCATCTAGCTTGTTGGAGTAGATGGTTGTCCCATCAAGATTAACAGCATGAATGGGGGTCCGTTCTTCTGCTTCTCCCAGAGTGATCATCATTGTATGAAAAATCCCTGCATCATCTAATGATTTCTTTTGTCGCCAGTCAAAAGTAGTTCTAACTGTACCATCTATAGAATTTCTTTTGAAGGTAGCGGTGGTGGCAACTATAGGCTGTTGATTTGCCTTATAGTTCTCATAATTGGTAATCCATTCAACAGGCACGATTTTCTCTAATTCCTTCTTGGGAATCTGTTTAGGGACTTGGACGATGGTGGGAATTTCATCTCTATTTTCTGCCAGCACCATCAAAGCATTCCCTTGGAATTCTCGGTTACCAGGAAGATCAATACAATGATCCTGTAGCCTGTAGATAATCTGGTGATGAAGTGTTGCTGCTATGACTTCTTCATCTTGTGGAGCACCCAATATCTGGACCTGGACTTTGAATCTCCGAGTAAGCGTGGGATCAGCTAACTGAACATTGAAGTTTGGGAAGATAGTAAGAACTACACTTCCTGAATCCAGAGTAGTAAGAACTGTGTCAATACAAGCATCTTCATAATACTTGTAAGTAGTATTAAGAAGAGTTATTCTGGCAGTTACGGGCAAACCTTTCCTCCCATGATAGTTTAATATCAATCTGACAGCACCAAGATGCAGTGCTATATACCCTTCTTGGGTCCACATTTGAATAAGTTTTCTGGAGATTTCCAGATCAACGTACTGTTCTCTCTCCGTAGCAATAAGAGCACACTTATCTAATCTGGATGTCTGGATGTACTCCTTCACTTCTAACCGTTTGGTAGAAATCAGTTTCTTTTTAATGGATCTTCAGGAAAACCCAGAATACTGTCGTCTGAAGACATTATAAGGACTAAGGAGAGGGGGCACTTGTTCCTCTATCTTGACATCATCAGGAACATAACTGTATTCAATCAGGTTGTCTAGTTTTTTGGCTAAGGTAGCTTTACAGTAATCAGGAATGGTAATTTTAGAAGACAAGTTAACAGTAGTAGAAAGAGGTTGGGGAGTAGAGGTAGAAGTAGTTGTGTTTGAAGTAGTCATCATGAAAAGAGATCTCTCCCTACTCATTCTCTCTTATCTATATTATTTCAGATCTTATACTCCAATTTAAGAAAGAAAGAAAAGCATAATGTAGAGCAAGTTAGGCTCTGATACCATGAATTGAGAGCTCAGCTCCTGAATTAAGAATAACCCCAGATATAAACAATCCTGATGTACTTTTTTGGCATGTGGAGTGTACCACATACGTCCTAATTTGTTGCATACCCAATACATTAAAATCCAATTCGTTTGGCATTTGCAGTAAACACCCCTTAAGTCTCATATGATACAGATAATAACTAAACCTTTATGATTATTAATTGTTAGGTAAAGCAAATATATGAATTTTGTATCTTTCACGAAAAGATTATTAATTGATATTGAATTTATGATAAGATTTATTATCTGTTTTTTAGTGAAAAATAATATTATTTTATAAAATTTTTACATTAAATAATTTAAGAAAAAAAGTAAATTTTTTTATATATAAATATTTTGTATGAATTTTATCATCATAATAATTTATTTTTTAGTATATTTAATATTTGGGTAGTTGCATATTATGAAAGAATTTATGATTTTATCTATTAAAAAATTATATAAAATATTTATAATTTTTAGAAAAAATTATTAATGACAATAAAATTATTTTTGAAATATTTTATATATATATATAATATGATATTAAATTATAATAATTTTGTATTTTTTTTGTTATAAGTATTTTAAAAATAAAAAATATAAAAAATGATACTCTTTATATTTGGTAGAGATACGTTCAACTATCCAACACTTTTCTAGGTGCATTGTTAAAACATCTACAATAGATGCAAGTTTTGTTTGAAAGTCCTTAACACATGACCAAAACGTGCGCATTGTTAAAACATTTACAATAGATGCAAGTTTTGTTTGAAAGTCCTTAACTCATGACCAAAACGTGCAAATTGATGGAAATGAGTGTTTTTTATAAGTTAATTTTTAATATATTTTTAAAATTAATTTAATTTAATTTTTAAAAAATTAAAATATTTATTAATTATTATTTTTAATTTTAAAATATTTTATTTCAATTTTAATAACAAACTGAATTATAATGATTATTATTATTATTATCATTATAATAATAATAATAATTTATTATTTTTTAATTAATAATTTTTATTATCATTATTTATATTATAATATTATATAAAAAATTATAATAATAATAATAATAATATATAAAATTATTTTTTATATATTATAATTATTATTATTATCATCTCTATCATCTTAATAATAATGATAATTTTTTTTAATATTTATTATTTTTAACTTTTTTTATTATTTTTAAAAAATTTAATTTTTTAAATTTTAATTAATAATTTTTTATTTATCTATATTTTATAAATTCATACTAAAATAAATAATATTATTTAACATATAAATTATATTTAATTTATAATATATAATATAATTTTATATGATATATTTATTTATAATTATATTATTTTATATAAAATTATATTTATATATTAATAATCAAATAATATATAAAATAAAAAATTATATAACAATATATTATTTTTATATTATAATTATCATTATTATGATAATCAAATCATTAATATCATCTTATCAACATTATCCCTACCACCTCCAATATCATAATGAGAATCATTGAGAAGCTAAATACATATGATCCACCACTGAGGCAAATTTAGGGAAAAGACTAAAACCCAACCCAGTAAGGGAAATATGAAAAGACAATAAGAAAAGGAACAAAATGCATTGCAAGAGCCTTTTAGGGTCTTGATAAGTTTAGGTTTATTTATTGGTTCCATAAAATCTAGAGCTTTATGTGACCGTTTTGGATCATCCACTTGAGGCTCCAACGGTTATACTCACAGTTGTAGGCCCAATAGGCCCATCCAAAAGTTGCATGAGAATACACATCCAATTGTGCTTCGGCATAACGTTTGTAGTCTTCCTCAGTCGCATCCTTTACCATCCACTCAGCAGTCCATTCTCCTACCAATAAAAACATAATATTTTAAAATAGCATTTTTTTTAATGTAATAAACAATTTTCTAATAAAAATTACCCTTTTTAAATATTTAAAATCAATTTTAAAAATTGATGTTAACAAAAGTGGAGTTGGGATTCCCTCAAGTGAGGACTTTACTGCAAGAAGTGCAGTGTTGAAATTAACCATTAATATAAATTAAAACATTTTTAATAAAATATAAGCATTAGTGATTGCTACATAAAAATATTGATTAGGATTCAATTATTACCTACAAAACTAAGAGCTTTCGTTGAAGAGACAACACTAAGATTTGAGACTCTTTCATTTCTTATGTAGTCAATATTTTGTTGAACATTCATGTTGTCAAAACGACTCCCATAAAGATTGTAGTAATGCACATCAATGACTACTCTTTCAAAGCCTCCAACAAATGAAAGAAGCTCTTTAGAATCTTCATGCAATGGGTTTGACATGGTCACATAAGCACTTGAACTGTGTTTCCTCACAGCACCATAAGCTTCCTCATAATACTTCTTAAGGCTTTCTATATTGACACCATCTGGCTCATTCATCAGCTCAATTCCTCCTAGATTTGGGTTGTTACCATAGCATAGCTGTCAACAAATTGAATAATTATTTTTTAAAATTATGGAAATTAGGTTTAAGATTCCCATTATACATTTGTTTGGTCAAATTAGTCCATATATTGCAAAATTCAAGAATTAATTTGACATGTGAAATACACATTAAAAGCTACTTTAGACAATGATGCAGATTTAGGGACCATATATTTATATAATTAATAATCCTATGCTTTAGGACTAATATGGTCAATGTTGAATCTTCAGGTACTAATTTAACCATTTACTCAATTAAAAAGAGTAAAACTTTTCTGCTAAGAAGTCTATGACTTGAACAGTGTTTGATATGTATGAATTTTTGATATGCTCGTCGCAAACGGGCAAAAATAATTTCTAGATTTCCTCCAAACTATTGGTATAGTATAAGGTGCAACCTAGGTCATCTCCCAAAAACCATTTCATATTCTTAAGCAAATTAGGAGAAAGTTAGAAAAAGGGGGTTTGGTAAATATGTGATATTAAATGCTAAATACAAAATACAGAATGAAATTTATTTGATTTAACAATAATCAACTCAAGGAATTCAGAGGCTATGTTCTTAACTAATCATTGATCACTAAAATCATGCATTGTGTTTATCAACCTAGGATCATCTGAAACCCCTAAAATGATCCTTGAATTCTCTACTGAGAAACCTCTCAGGATTCAATTGATTATGATCAACAAGATTTAGTAACCACTTAATCTTTCATCTAAACCAATTTTATAATCAGAATTCAGTTGAAGTAAGTAATAAAATGAAAACCTTCAATTCAATTACTTAATTTATACTCTTAAAACTTTTGGAAAATGATTTACCAATCAAAAACCAATTATAAATCAATTATGCATTAATCAAAATACGTCAACCGATCAAACTTTGATTAAAGAATAAAATTGAAGAATATAGTGAAGCAGAGTAGAAACCACTTAATAAGCATGTAAATAAAGATCAAGACCTCAAAGTTAAAATGAAAATAGCTTGAATCCTTGAATTGAAACTACAAACCTAGCCTTCCATGAAGGAGGCAAACTAACAACAAAGAAAGAGGCAAACTAACAACAAATAAATCCTAAGCCTTCCATGTAGGAGGCAACTAACAACAAATAAATCATAAGCCTTCCATGTAGGAGGCAACTAACAATAAAGAAAAACTAAGCCTTCCATGTAGGAGGCAAACTAACAAGAAAGAAAACCTAAGCCTTCCATGAAGGAGGCAAAACTAACAAGAAAGAAAGAAAGAAAGAAAGAAAGAAAGAAAGAAAGAAAATGGTATTGGAGTTAATCTCCAAAATGGTGTGTGTTTCTCCTCTTGTAAACCCTTCTATTTATAGAGGATTTTTGAGGCATCATCTTCAGAAAGTCACCAACTAGGATATTACTTTTCTACCCTTTTATTGCTTTCACATGGGCTTTGTTGAAAATGCAAAACACTTTTGAATTTTTGTCACCAATGAGCACAACAATTTTGACTTTCTTGCACCGCAATTTCGGATGTTCACATGTCCGAATTAGAGATTGACTTCTGAAGAAAAGTTGTAGCCCCGGATCTTAGCTGTCCAACAGATTTGATTTCATCTCAATATGACTTCTGTATCTCAAGATATGGCCGGATCTTTGAACACTGTTCAAATTCCACGTCAGCAACACTATCTCATCTTTTGAGATAATTTCGGAGTCCTAAACATCCCATTTAGAGTCTGATCTTGCTTTGTAACTGTGGACACTTCTTTAAGCTTTCATTCAAGACAGATTTCATGATTTTTGGATGTCTAAAACTCCTATTATGCTCAAAATACTATAATAGTGTCATTTTAATCGAGTAAGTAAAGAAATTCAATTAAACTTCATATGAACCCAAACTCATAAAATATGACAAAAATCACTTAATTGAACATATAAGAAGTCTTGATGAGATAAAAGTGAGAGATAATTATTTATGACATCTATGCTTATCAATCTCCCCATTCAGTATACCCATCTCTTGAGCCACTGTGGTCTTCGCCATTCTGGGAACCTTCTATGGCATGCAAGTCCACAATCACTTTCATCCCATGGTTTCTACAAGTTATAAAGAGTACTTCATAGGTAAATGATGAAATATTGATGGATTGGAGCTGAATAAAATGTTGCATAGTGGTTACATGTTACAACATTTAAATAGTACACTTACTGTGCCCATTTGAAAGCATTGTCCAATACTGCCTTAGATCCTCCAACAAAAGGTTTTGGTGGGTTTGGATCTTGAGCTATCCACCACCCAACAGGTATTCTCACTGCATTTAAGCCTTTTTCTGACATGATTCTGAAATCATCTTCAGTTATGTATCTATTCCAATGATCCTACAAGGCTAGTACAACTCAGTATCAAGATAATTTTGGAATTTTAGCAATGAATTGAGGCAATTCATTATGGTTTGCCATAAAAATTTAAACTTAAATATATTTTTAGTTCTTATATGTTTACAGTTTTATTTCCTCTAAACTTTCTTTTTTATATAGTTTTAGTTCTTTGATTTGTTCATAAACAACACTTTTGGTTGCTAGTGGCTGCTAAATGATAATGCCACTAACAAAGAAGCTGCCACAAGTTAATTATTATGTCACCATCTTATTAAGAAAAATCAAAATATTTATGATGTCATTTTGGTATGTAAAAATATTTTTTTTATTTATTTCATATGTTGAAAATTTTATATATGAAATAATAAAAACAACTTTTTTTATTTGTACTGTTTCATGTATAAAATTTAGAAAATATAAAATAAAATAAAAATAAGATGGTAATTTTATAAATAAAAATACTTTTACAAATCAAACATTGCTTAAAGAATTAAAAACATATTTAAGCTAAAAAATTATTAAATTTCTTACCCTCATGACTTGAGGAGCTCTATCAGGACCATAACCATTAGTAAGTTGGTACTCTCCTCGTAAAGTTGGAATAATTATTGTCAAACGGAAGACTGAAGGGTCACTTTCTTCCCAACTTGAGCCTTGATAATCTGCAGTCACTGATGTCTCTGATTGAACCTTCACATACACAATATAACACAAAATTTTGGTGGCCAGAAGAATAATTGTTTCAACTACTAAACTTTTTCTGAAACAATTCAAACTTCTAATTTTGTCCAAAGTTAAAACAAAAGGAAATTCATCTCATTCATGACTAAAAACAACAAACTGGTGTGGTAACTTACAAGAATTTAATTAAGGTTTTTATAGCAAGAATTACCCTTTAAGCTTTCATAGATGTGTTTGAGATTCAAAGTACAATTTAATGTAAGATCTTCTAAGGTACCTGTAAAAACAGACCATTTGATGATTTGATTCTAATTTTCAAAGGGTCATCATTGTTTCTTATAATCTCAAATTTTTCAGGGTTGCTAGGTGACTCTGAAACTGCTATAATTTTGTTTCCACTCCCTTGGTTTTCCAGCCCCACAAATTGCTTATTAAACACTCTCAAATTGAAGGATGAGTCACTGAGCCTCCACAGCTACACATGCAATGCACACATAACATAATTAGGCCAAATGAATGTAATTCCCAAAGCACATAAATAGTACAAGTTGAAGCTTCATATAACATACATACCCTGAATGTTTCCCAACCAGAAGCTGATTCTCTATTGGCCACAATAGCAGCACCACCCCCTTGTTCAGAACTTAGATACCTCTGGAGTTTTGTGGACATGAGTTGAACTTGTGTTCCATCCTGAAATCACCAAATATCAAAATCTTATCTATTAACCAAAAAATGTACATCATTTCCCTCTTTGGTGTAATCTTTGAACTTCTTAACCTGCACAATTTCTGCATCTTTAATTCAACTTATTTTTAAAAAAATAATTGCTTTTTTTTCTTCCTGAAATGGCTTTTAAAAAATAAGCAATCATTTCTGCAAATTAATCTATTATCAAACATGAGCTTAACAATTACAATCTGTAAATTGCTAAATGCTAACCATTATTTTTAGAAAGAAAACAAAAATTGCTGGTGTTATTTTGGAATCATAATTAAAATTGCATTTAATATAATTCTTTGGGACTAATAATACCAAGAGATCTTTGTTGACAATTTCATCAAAGAGAGAAGGTTTCATCCACCCTTCAGCAACCAGCCAGTTTCCTAGATTCACACTTTTGTATGGCATATTTTGAGCAACCAAAACATAGTGAGGACCTAAGAGGCATAAAGCCAATAAAAAACTCAAGTAGTATCTATATCCCATTTTAAAATGAAAATGAATGAGTTTACTAGTAAGTATTGTAAGCATAAGTATATATATATAGGACTCATGGTGTACAGAAAATTCAAAAGTAATACTAGTAACTTAAATTTTACTCTATAAAAGACTTTGGTTTAGGCCTTTCTAGCAGAATTTTTTCTTTGATCTAGAAACTTTCATATATAATATAATGGAACTAGTTTTTTTAATAAAAGTTTTTATATATAATACTTAAATTCAAAATCTTATTTAAAAAAGTTTAAATATACACTACTTAAACCAATCACATGTTAAATGATTTTATAATTATATAGTCTTTTTTTTAAAAAAATACAAGATTATAATGTTAACTTATCAAATTAATAACTTGTATTTTAATATTTTATTAAATAATGTTATCTTTATTAGTGAAAATTAATTAAAAATTTTATTTAAAATCAACGTGTATTTACCGACATTTCTAACGAGTATAAATTTCGTACAAAAACGGCAATGAGCTAATAAAGAGAAAAGGAGACTCTGTGATTGACTTGACGGAATGAAAATTGATGTCACTAAAATTCCAGTAAATCCAATAATATTAATATTTATTATTTTATTTTATATTATTATAAATAATTTTTTTATTTTCTATTATAAAATATAAGCATTCGTTGAAATGTGTAAAAAGACATTTTCCATTAATATCAAGATGCCATATCATGGGTGGCTTTACATAAAATCACCAAAGAGAGAAATTCAGTTTAATAAATTTGTAAGCTTTATAAGAAATTTTAAAATAACACCTTTTTTAAATTAATAAAATCGTTTTAATTTTATTTAAAGTTAATTTTTCATACTTTTTAAAATTAAAATCATTTATTAAAAACGGAACTATATATTATTATTATTTTTAATTAATATTTATGTAAAAGAAATAGATACATTAAAAGAGAGCCTGTTTTACATAAAAAAAAAATAACCCTATTATATTTATTTATTTTAATATTACTTTTTATTTTACTAATTTTTTAAAAATTATATAATAACTAAAAAAATTAAGATTCCAAAAGTTTTTTTTGTCCAATACAAAAATCGATCCTGATCAAAGCAAATTAATCTTTTATAAATAATTTTATATTTCTTGCAACGTTTGATATTGATTGCTTACTTACTAAATAATATAAATATTGGAGAAATTGTATAATTTTAAAATATTAAACATATTTAATTTTATTTAATATTTTAATCTCAAAAGTAAACCTGACCAAACAAAATCCACCAAATTTTGAAGATTTGGTTTGGTTCGATTATCTAAGATCTTGTTCGAAAAAATATTTAGTTTTTAATTTTAAAATTTTAAATAATTTAATTTAATTTTAAATTTTAAAAATATGTTTTAAATTATTTTAATTTTTTATTGTGAAGAAATCAAAAATAAATAAATAAAAATTATTAATTAAAACTAAAAATTAAAAAATTAAAAAAATAAATTATTATTATTATTATTATTATTATTATTATTATTATTATTATTATTATTATTATTATTATTATTATTATTATTATTATTATGGTAGGATTATAGTTGTAGTGAGGATAGTATTGATAGTTGTAATTGTGATTGTGATAATAATGTATTTTTTGAATTTAAAATTTTAAAAAAAATTAAAATTAAAATAAATATTAAAAAAAATTATTTTAAAAATATAAAAAAATTAATTTATAATTATTTTAATTGAATGAATTTTATTTTTAAATTTAATTTAAAAATAAAAAAATTACAACCACCCTCAATAAGATATTAATTTTTTTACTTTATTTAAAAAATTAAACTACTAAATTATTATCAAAATAAATGTAAAAGATGAAAATAACAAAAAAATATTTATAATATATAACAAAAAATAAAATAAAATAAATTATAATAAATAAAATATTATATATTTATAATAAATATAACAACTTAAATATTTTAATATTAATTTTATAATAGAATATAATGTTAAATTAGAATATATATATATATATATATATACTTATAGTACACTATGTATAGCATGGTACATGTTTGATTTATATGAATAGCATTGTCATCTTATATAAAGAAATATGTGAGATGTCTATGGCATGTCTACTATCATACATAGTATAGAGCCTGATGAATGAACAAGCATTAAGTTTCATGGATTCTTTTATTTTAATATGTTGTTATTATCTCAAAAGGTGGGGTATGTCATGCATTTCCATTGAAAGAGACCTCAGAGACAATGCCGTGATTCCTAGTTTCTAAGTAGACTCTATCATGGCCCCTAATGAGCTATGGAAAAAAGAAAGAAACTGCCATTGTGCAAGAATTATAATTTAAAACAATTTATTATTTGTACATGTTGTAATCTTATGTAAGGTTTAAAAGTAAAAAAAAAATTGAAAAAAAAAAAAGCAACCGGTTTTATATGATAATCCATTTCAGCAGTTATGTGTTTGGATTAGCTAACTATTTTATATCATAATTTAATATTTAAGCTAACTAATAAAAAATAGTATACAACATTTAAAAAAGTATGAATTAAATAATATTAAACTTGAAAGCATGAAAAGTTCACTTATTAGTCATTTATCAACACTATGATATCTTAATGGGTTGAATTAAGGAAGTTGAAAAATAGTAGGTAATAAGAATTGGAAAAAAAAAAGTGATTTTAATTATGATATACATTGTTAATGTAAATTTTTTTACTTCATTAATTAATTAAAAACATTATGTATATAAATTTTAAAATAGTTATTATAAAAGTAAATAATTTTTAATAATCTGAAAAATCATAATTTGGATCACAGTGTAAAAATACTTTTACACTATTAATATATATATTACAATTAAATTAAATGATAATATCCTAATATTTAAATATTGATCAAAATATTAAAAACATTTATATATAGTTTTTTGGTTAAATTAATTTGTTAATTTTTATAGTTTCATCAATTTTTTATTATAAAAATAACTAATTATCAATAATAATATAGATCATAATTGGATGACAGTGTAAAATCATGTTTACACTATTAATATATTTTAATTATAATAATTTTTAAATATTGATCAAAATATAAAAAACGCTTCACATTTTACTTAAAGAGCAATTTTTACTAACGTATTTTAAATTGAGTAGATGACACGTGTCAATATTTTGAGATTATAAATAGGATAATTATCACTTCACTTAAAAAGCAATTATGTGTAACCATTCTATGGTTCTTTGTATTTTTTTGTCTCTCTAATTCTGATTATTCTACTTTTAAGCTCTTTTTTCTCAATCATCTATCTCTATATCATTTTCTTACATTGTTGTATTCTCTCTAACATGCCACAAGATTTGCAATTAGCATCACTTTTTGGGTTAGGATTTTTATTTTTGATCGTTCAATCCAAATGCAACTTTTTCTTTTGGTCTTCTCTATTGTTGTTGATTATTTGTTTGGTTCAAGGAATCATAAAACTCTTTTCTATTATTGTTAATTTATATACAAAAATTTTAAGAAAGTAAAAAATATAAATCCAAACTATACAACCACATGTAGAGACGTATACAAAGCTAATGCTAATGATTATATGATCACTTAAAACAATCTTCTTACCCGAGTAATTCTTTCTATGTGTGTATCCATAATGATTTAATGACACTAGACATTAAATTTAGTAAAAATACATATTTTCTATCAAAAAAAGAGAATTTCTTTGATTCAACCATTTATTCACATAATGTTATCATAATGGAGGTTATAATATAGTTATGATCTTTCATCTCAAAAATGAACTTAAAATTAAAAATTAAAAATTTTACAATTAAAAATAATAATAATAATAATAAATATATTTTTTATTTTAAAAATTAAGTTCAAAATTTTTGAACTTACGTGAATTAATTAAAAATCATTTTAGCGTAACATATTTTAAATTTAGTTTGAAAATAAAAAATCTGCAACCATTCTAAACAAAATTTTATATTTTAAAATTTTATAAATTTGATATTTTATGAGAATTTTAAATTTAATGATTGATTAATAAAATTTGCATACGGAATATATAAATGAGAATGTTATTTTTACATATAAGAATATAAAAAAAATTTATTATTAGATATTATTATAAATATTTAAAAAAATTATATCATTTTTAATAATTATATAATTTCTAAAAAATTTAATGATAACTATATAATATAAATTTTTATTTTTATTTGTATATAAAATTAATATTTTAATTAAATATATTCAATATATATGTTGGTGAGTGTATTTACGCATATATGTCATTCATAATGAATAGATGAATAACAAGGTTAGGAATAATTTTGGTGGATGATGGTTAATGAATTGATATAAGGCTATTTCAGATAACAGGACAAAAAAAGATCATTAAGAGTGCAGAAAGAAAGAAAATGAGAGGAAGAATAGGTAGAAGTGGACATTTCATTCATATTGAATATATAAATAGAAGACCAGAAATAATTTTAGTAGAGAGAGGCTAGTGAATTGATATAGTGAAGTATCAAACAAGACAAAATAAAAAAAGATTATTAAGTGTTGAAAGAGACGAAGAGAGGAAGAAAGAGTAAAAGAGGACAAGAACCCAAGACTCAAAGACTAGGATTTTCTCCTCTTCACATTCTAGTTTTTGTGATTATAGGATATGTTGACAATTTCCACTAAGAACTACATTTTTAAGATTTTATGAAGTACCTTTGGACTTTGGACTTGGCGTGATGAAAGGGGATATATATATATATATATATATATATATATATATATATATATATTAAATTACATTATAAATAATTTGTTAAAATATTTTATTAAAATGTTTTATAGATTAAAAAATTTTGAATCAAATGTTTATCATTCAAATAATTTATTATAGAAGAAAAAAATTAAATTTACTTTTCAAAATATCCTTTAAAATGATTATTTAATAATTTTAAAAGATATTTAAAATAAAATAGATTAATTTTTATCAAAATTTTTATTTAGACAAAAAAATGAAAGAATTTTTTATAAAGTAAAAAGGGTAGACAGTTGGTATAAAAGAATTAGTTAAAGTTGTTAGAAAAATAGTAGTACGAGACGTGTGGTAGTATTGTGAATGATATTTACACCGGAACGCTATTTATTGGGATTCAACAGACTCGACTACCAAAGGGAGGAGGAACAGATAGCAAAGCAGAGTGTGCGAGAAATGATAGTGTGTTGAAGTACTTTTGAAAAAGTAAGCAGTGGCTTTGTATATAGAAGAGGCATTTCATAAGCAGTTTAAAATGCTTTAAATTACAATTAAACAGAATTAGAATTTAAATTTTGAATTTAAAAATTGAAATAAAATTCTAATTATGTCGAAAATAACATACGATTTTTGAATTGCTAATTAAACAGGATTTAATGATATTTTAATAATACCGGTCATTTGATAGTAAAACCCCATAATGGTTAGTAAAAGATAATTAAAGGGCAACAGAAATTTTGAAGGATAAGCAATATATTTTTAAAATTTCCAGATAATAAAAAGTTCCTAGCCCTCAATATTAACCCTTTTAAAATATCACCAACAACAGAAGTTACTCTAGCATATAAAATATGTGTTTGTTAAATGAATTTATGAATTAACCATAATTAAATATATAAATTATAATATTAAAAAATAAAAAAATAAGAAATTATATATTTTTATTAATTAATTAAAATGTTTTTATATGTAAATTTTTTTAAAAAATTAAAAAAAACATAGATAAAAAAATAAAATTATTCTATTTTCTAATGAACACTTTAATATGCTTTCTTTTTGAATTATATTATGTGTTATATATTCTATTATCATGTAACAAGAAGAAATAATTTTTATCGGTAGAGATAAAAAACCTCTCTTCAGAAATCAATTAAAATATCATAATCCATTACAGATAACTCATATTATAGATCACTACAATATTCATCAATATTAATATATGTATATAATTAAATATTTAATATAATAAATCATATAAAATATATACATGTAAATATATATTAAAATTTATTAATATTTATCTATAAACTAAAATAAGATTTATTATTAATAATATTATAATATTTTTTATTTTAATAACATTAATAAATTATTAAAAAAATATAAATTATCAAGTATATAATATTAACTATGATCAAAACATTTGTCAACTAGCAGTCTAATAAATATAAGCATCAATATTATAAGATAAATATATAAATTATATAAAATAAAACTTATATCAATAAATGAAAAAATACAATAATAGTAAAAAAAATAATCCAAACATCTTAAATGTTACAAAAGATATGACGATAAAAATAGCATTAACTAATATATATTTTAGAAAAAAAGATAACAATATTTTTATTATAGTTTAGAATCTTACTGACTCAATACATCAAAAGATATAATTACATCCAAATAAATTATATAATTATGAAAATTATATATACATATATATATATATATATATATATATATATTTGAGAGAGAAAGTAAAGATTCATCTACATATATGTCAAATTGTAACACTTACACTAATTTAATAACTTTATATATAATATAAAATTTATAAAATCTAACCATTGATTTAATAGTTTTTATCAAGTAGATCATATATAAAATTTCAGGCAAAATAAAAATGTTGATAAATACTTCATCGTTTGATTTTATTTTAATGTGTAATATTTTATTTAAATATATGTAAATATTAATAGTTGGATAACATATCAACAATATCCAAATTTTTTTAAATTTAATATATATAATCAAAAACATATTATAATATAATTTAATGGTTGAATTTATAAATTTTATATTTTATATAAAATTATTAAATTAATATAAATATTAAAATTTAACAACTTATTTTCAAATATTTCTCTATATATAAAGAGTATAGTGTTATAATACATCTTTATAGTTAGAATAAAAATAATAAATTTAGATCATACAACCATACATAAACGGTTAATATTATAAATTAATTAATAATTATATAATTATTTTAAAAAATTATGTACATTTTTTAATCTTAATCATTTAAATAAAACTTAATGATCTACATTAATTATTTTTATTTTTTACTATAAGCAAATATTCTTACTATATACTTCACACACATACACATAGAGAATCATTTCTGGTTCAAGAGCGGGTGTGGGTAGTTACATCCACAAACCCACCTCACCTCCTACTTCTATAAATCGAAAAAAATCCAAACTTGGTTTAAACGAGTATTTCTTGATCGTCAATTGATGACTTTAAAATATAGAAATTGTCAAAATGAATCTTACCTTTTAAGTCTAAGTAAACTCTTGTTTTATACATTATCAGAATTCGAGCATCTATTAAGACCATAAGAGCATAAGACATTTTTAATTTTCTATCAAAAGAGAATTTTTTTGATTCAACCATTTATTCACATAATGTTATCACAATAACAGCGAAGGAGGTTATTATAGAGTTATGATTTTTCATCTAAAAAATGAACTTAAACTTTAAAATAAAAAATTTAAAAATTAAAAATAATAATAATAAATATATTTTTTATTTTAAAAATTAAGTTCAAAATTTTTGAACTTACGTGAATTAATTAAAAATCATTTTAGCTTAATATATTTTAAATTTAGTTTGAAAATAAAAAATATGCAACCATTTTAAACAAAATTTTATATTTTAAAATTTTATAAATTTGATATTTTATGAGAATTTTAAATTTAATGATTGATTGATAAAATTTGCATACGGAATATATAAATGAGAATGTTCTTTTTACATATAAGAATATAAAAAAAAATTTATTATTAGATATTATTATAAATATTTTAAAATTATATCATTTTTAATAATTATATAATTTTAAAAACTTTTAATTATAACTATATAATATAAATTTTTATTTTTATCTATATATAAAATTAATATTTTAATTAAATACATTCAATATATATGTTGGTGAGTGTATTTACGCATATATGTCATTCATAATGAATAGATGAATAACAAGGTTAGGAATAATTTTGGTGGACGATGGTTGCTGAATTGATATAAGGCTATTTAAGATAACAAGACAAAAGATGATTAAGAGTGCAGAAAGAAAGAAAATGAGAGGAAGAATAGGTAGAAGTGGACATTTCATTCATATTTAATCTATAAATAGAAGATCAGAAATAATTTTGGTAGAGGGAGGCTAGTGAATTGATATAGTGAAGCATCTGACACGCTCGTCGCAAATGCGTAAAAATAATTTCTAGATTTTTCCCAAACTATTGGTATAGTATAAGGTGCAACCTAGGTCATCTCTCAAAGATCATTTCATATTCTTAAGCAAATTAGGAGAAAGTTAACAAAAGAGGGTTTTGTAAAGATGTGATATTAAATGCTAAATACAAAATACAGAATGAAATTTATTTGATTTAACAATAATCAACTCAAGGAATTCAGAGGCTATTTTCTTAACTAATCATTGATCACTAAAATCATGCATTGTGTTTATCAACCTAGGATCATCTGGAACCCCTAAAATGATCCTTGAATTCTCTACTGAGAAACCTCTCAGGATTCAATTGATTATGATCAACAAGATTTAGTAACCACTTAATCTTTCATCTAAACCAATTTTATAATCAGAATTCAGTTGAAGTAAGTAATAAAATGAAAACCTTCAATTCAATTACTTAATTTCTACTCTTAAAACTTTTGGAAAATGATTTACCAATCAAAAACCAATTATAAATCAATTATGCATTAATCAAAATACGTCAACCGATCAAACTTTGATTAAAGAATAAAATTGAAGAATATAGTGAAGCAGAGTAGAAACCACTTAATAAGAATGTAAATAAAGATCAAGACCTCAAAGTTAAAATGAAAATAGCTTGAATCCTTGAATTGAAACTACAAACCTAGCCTTCCATGAAGGAGGCAAACTAACAACAAAGAAAGAGGCAAACTAACAACAAATAAATCTTAAGCCTTCCATGTAGGAGGCAACTAACAACAAATAAATCCTAAGCCTTCCATGTAGGAGGCAACTAACAATAAAGAAAAACTAAGCCTTCCATGTAGGAGGCAAACTAACAAGAAAGAAAACCTAAGCCTTCCATGAAGGAGGCAAAACTAACAAGAAAGAAAGAAAGAAAGAAAGAAAGAAAGAAAGAAAATGGTATTCGAGTTAATCTCCAAAATGGTGTGTTTCTCCTCTTGTAAACCCTTCTATTTATAGAGGATTTTTGAGGCATCATCTTCAACTAGGATATTACTTTTCTACCCTTTTATTGCTTTCACATGGGCTTTGTTGAAAATGCAAAACACTTTTGAATTTTTGCCACCAATGAGCACAACAATTTTGACTTTCTTGCACCGCAATTTCGGATGTTCACATGTTCGAATTAGAGCTTGACTTCTGAACAAAAGTTGTAGCCCCAGATCTTAGCTGTCCAACAAATTTGATTTCATCTCAATATGACTTCTATATCTCAAGATATGGCCGGATCTTTGCACACTGTTCAAATTCCACGTCAGCAACACTATCTCATCTTTTGAGATAATTTCGGAGTCATAAACATCCCATTTAGAGTCTGATCTTGCTTTGTAATTATGGACACTTCTTTAAGCTTTCATTCAAGACAGATTTCATGATTTTTGGATGTCTAAAACTCCTATTATGCTCAAAATACTATAATAGTGTCATTTTAATCGGGTAAGCAAAGAAATTCAATTAAACTTCATATGAACCCAAACTCATAAAATATGACAAAGATCACTTAATTGAACATATAAGAAGTCTTAATGAGATAAAAGTGAGAGATAATTATTTATGAAATCTATGCTTATCAAATTCCCCCACACTTATCTTTTGCACGTCTCGGGCAAACTTAAGTTAAGGATTGGTGACTATTTTATTTTATTTTTTTGAAAGAACATCAAAGTTTTGAGTTGATTTCTCAAGAATTCACAAAATTTCATGAAGCATTCTTTCATCACATTTTTGAAATTACTTAGAAAGGCAACTTTAATTTGAAAAACATAGATTGAGAAAGATAAAACCTCACATGATATTCTCTGAATCTCTCAAGTGTTTAATTTGGTAAGTGTTTCTCTCAAATTCAATCCATGAAAGATGAACTATCATAGGCTTGCATATCTTCTACTTCTCTACTACTATGTACACATGCAATGCACAAATCAAGAGGTCTTTATTTTGGTTATAACGGGATTATAAAGATGAAATGATATATTGAAGAGATACAATGTTAGACCAAGGAAAATGGTGAGGATTGAGAACTGAGTCTAAGTGCAAGTGTGAGAAACAGATATCACTTCTTCATTCTTTTTTTTTTCAATATAATAGTTTATTTATTAATTTATTGCTTCATTTTTTTTTCAACCATGATATCAATGAACACAACAATAATCTCCCCCACACTTATTGAAACACTTATGGTATGATAAATCCAGTATTCCTCACCTTCTATGGTCAGACAAAGTTTTTTTTTTTATTTGTGGTGAGCTAAAAAGAAGAAAAGGCTAATCGGCTCAAAGGGCTGATCAAAGGATAAAATTATATGGTTTAGTTATTTGGCCAAGTGGTTTGTTCAAGAAAAACAGTGCCTCAATCATTTTTGTACAATTCTTGTGAAAATGTAGCTTCAAAAAGAATCAATGCAAGTTCTGAAGTAACATATTCCATGGATGAAAATCACACAAGAAAGAAAATAATAATAAGGCTCAAAATCTCACAGGTAATATTTTTATCAAATCTAATCTATCCAGTTCAAATATGTGTTGCCAAACTAATTAATCTCAAAATGTAAATCATTTTGCTTCAATTATTTTATGAAATCTAAAGAAAAACATACTTCCACAATTTTTTTTTTTAATCATAAGATGCGTATCAGGAGTCAAGTGTAACTCCTTACTCAGCCATCTTACTCAAAGCAAGTTTATGATTCTAACCTAATTTTTTTGTTTTTTTTTGTTTTTTTTTTTGGTTTTTTTTAATTTTGTTTTTTTTTTAGATATCGGACCATCCTCCCCCCAACCTATCCAAGACATTACCCCCAATGTCTTAGATGAAATTTCATATAACAGGAAAAGAAATGTAAGAAAACCACTAAAGTAAGGAAAAGTTATAACCGAAGAGTGGTATCTGGTTCTCTTTTGTCTCTGTCATCCTGATTTGGTTGGTTCACCAGCTGCATTGCTTGACTGAGCTCAGATGTAGGATTTTGCAAAATCTCAAGTAGCTGTTCAACAGTTGAAGCAGATACTATGATGTTGCGCATGGATTGTGGCATGAACTCCTGCTCTACTGCATGATCTAAAAAGGATATCAAACCATTATAAAAGCCATTAATATTCAATAAGCCCAAAGGTTTTTTATGAAAATTCCGATAGGCCCAAAATATAATGGTAAAAATTTCTTCCATTGTTCCAAGACCACCAGGTAATGCAATAAATGCATTAGAATTAACCAACATGTGTCTCATACGGTCATGCATGGTTGCAACCTTCAATTCAGTACCCAGGGTCAAGTAGGAGGTGCTCCCATTGTTTAAGCCAACACCTAAGACGTTACACCCCTTTGTGAGTGCAGATCCTGCAACACATCCTTTTAAACCCTGAATCCCTCCCCCATAAACAAGATTGATTTTTCTTGCAGCTAATGCCTTACCAAGGGTATAAGCTGCATGTTGAAATTCTCCATCCTTTCCAAGGTTAGACCCACCAAAAACACAGATAGTATTGATCCTATCCATATACGGTGTGTCTTTTTTTAAAAAAAATATGTCATAGAGGTTGATAATTTATAGGGACTCAATATCAGACAAGGAGATCGCTTGAATAGTGCGGGATCAGGATTTGGTAGCAAAAGTTTGAATTTTTGTTGCAAAAGTTTGAATTTTTTTGTTCAAGGAAAAGGTGAATGTTAGAGGGGAAAGAATTTAAGCAGGGGTGAAAATTTCAAAAAAATGGTGGCCCAATAAATTGAAAAGACAATGTAAATGACAAACATACACGCATGAGAATGAACAGTAGTTGTGATTGTGGCTCACATCTTCCTCTGGTTTTACGTCCAGTAACGGCTGAAACGCCTTCTAAGAGTCGAGGATGTGCTTCCCATTCAGTTTTTTTGTAAACTGACAACAGGGTCTTTTAAAGTCAAATTCCCAAGACTATAACGTGCTTTTTCCCTACGGAACTGTTCAAACAAATCAAGAAGGACTCCTTGTACATGCCCACTAGGATGCGTCTCAAGAGTCTGAATGATATCATCCAATGACTCCTTACTCAGTCCATCCTTTATGAATTGAATTTTGTCCTCTCGATTTCTTGAAACCATTCCAGGGTTCTTGCATCTTGTGTTACGGTCTATCTTGCACACCTGTAGCAAACTCCAATTCTTTTTGCCCTTCTCTTCTTTGCATAGGAACTTCTTCCCATACCTGGCATGTTTTTAACAAATAATTCTTGAAATTCACCTGCTAAACGTACCTTAGCTTCAATGATCCAACAAACATCTTCTGGAAGGCCTAAGAGTGTTAATACCCTCAATCGTTCAAGTCTGCAATTGTAAATGTCTTTAAGAAAATTTCTGGGGAGAGTAGGGAACAAAATTTTGATCCTGGTGAGAGCTTTCTCCATTTTTTTCTTAAAACACTCAAGTTATTATTCCTGCAAGCTCAATGTAGTGTAATAGTTGGGATGATTTAAGAGGTGAAGAAGGAAGTTGAGAGATTAGTTGAAACTTATAAGTGAGGAATGTGAGAGAGGGAGAGAGAGAAAGAGATAGAGAGAGAGAGACTTCTCTTGAATTTATTGCAAGTATGTGGCATTGTGCAAATACACTTCTTCTACCGTGTGCTTTTGAAAACCTTCGAAAAATGGTTTAAGACGATGTCCATTCACCTTGAAGATTTTTTCAGTTACCTCATTTTTTATTTCCACTGCACCATAAGGAAAAACATTAGTAACTACAAATGGTCCTAACCATCTAGAGCGTAGCTTACCAGGCATAAGCTTTAGCCGAGAATTGAAAAGGAGAACTTTTTGTCCAACGGAAAACTCCTTTCTTGCCAACTTTTTGTCATGAAGAGCTTTGACCTTTTCTTTGTAAATTTTGAAGTTTTCGTATGCTTCTAATCGAATTTCTTCAAGTTCCTGCAATTGAAGCTTCCTATGGATTCCTGCTTGGTCTAGATCCATGTTACATTTCTTTACTGCCCAAAATGCTCTATGCTCTAATTCAACTAGAAGATGACATGTTTTACCAAAGACAATCCTGTAGGGAGACATGCCAATGGGAGACTTGTAGGCTGTCCTATATGCCCATAACGCATCAACAAGGCGCAAGCTCCAATCCTTCTTGTTAGGCTGAACTGTTTTCTCTAAGATTTTCTTGATCTCTCGATTAGAAACTTCAGCTTGACCATTTGTTTGAGGATGATATGGGGTGGAGACTTTATGCATGACTCCATATTTGCGGAGTAGGGCTTCTATTGTGCGGTTGCAAAAATGAGTACCTTGGTCACTAATTAGAGCTCTAGGAATGTCAAACCTGCTAAAAATGTTAGACCTAATAAAATCTGCAACAACTCGAGCATCATCAGTACGAGTGGTTTTTGCCTCCACCCATTTTGAAACATAATCAACAGCTAGCAGAATGTAAACAAAGTCAAAAGAGACAGGGAATGGACCCATAAAGTCTATACCTCATACATCAAATACCTCACAAAAGAGAAGTGGTTGTTGGGGCATCTCATTTCTGCACGAAATACTCCCTATTCTTTGGCACTGCTCACAAGTTATGCATAATTTGTGTGCATAACGAAATATTGTAGGCCAATAAAAGTCTGAGTCTAGTACTTTTCTAGCTGTCCGTTGTGGCCCAAAGTGTCCACCACAAGCTAGGGAATGGCAAAAGGTAAGTACAGACTGAACTTCATGATCTGGAACACATCTTCTAATAATTTGATCACTACATGTCTTCCAAAGGTATGGTTCATCCCATATGTAGTGTTTGGCATCACTTTTCAACTTGGCAATTTGCGATTTGGTGAAGTGTTTGGGTATTTCTTTAGCAACCAGATAGTTTACCAAATCTGCATACCAAGGATCCTTCCCGTGCAAATGATAGAGATGCTCTTCTGGGAATGAATCTGCAATTGAAGTTTCTTCACAAGGTTGCTGGATCCGACTTAAATGATCAACTACAAGGTTCTCTGCACCACTCTTGTCTTTAATCTCTAAATCAAATTCTTGCAACAGAAGCATCCAATGAATCAGTCTTAGCTTAGCATCTGCCTTCCTCAGTAAGTATTTCAGAGCTGCATGGTCAGAGAAGACAATAACTTTAGATCCAAGCAAATAGGAGCGAAATTTATCTAATACAAACACAATTGCCAAAAGCTCCTTCTCAGTAGTTGTGTAATTGGATTGGGTTGCATCAAGTGTGCGAGAGGCATATGCAATGACATGAGATCTCTTGCTAACTCTTTGAGACAGTACAACACCAAGGGCATAATTAGATGCATCACACATTAATTCAAATGGAAGCGTCCAATTAGGTGGTTGAATGATGGGAGTGGTTGTCAACCGCTTCTTTAGTTCATCAAATGAATCCTTACATGCTTGATCAAACACAAATTTGGTATCTTTTTGTAGTAGTTTAGAAAGAGGTTGTGCAATCTTGCTAAAATCCTTGATGAATCTTCTGTAAAAACCTGCATGACCAAGTAAAGAACGTACTTCTCGCACAGAAGTGGGGTAAGGTAGAGAAGTAATAATGTCTATCTTGGCCTTATCAACCTCTAAACCTTTGCTAGATACCAAGTGTCCTAAGACTATACCTTCTGTTACCATGAAATGACATTTTTCAAAATTCAAAACCTGGTTAGTCTCAATGCATCTGTCTAAAACTTTAGAGAGGCTTTCTAAGCATGCATCAAAAGAAGAACCATATACAGTGAAGTCATCCATAAACACTTCCATGCAACTTTCTAAGAGATCAGAGAAAATGCTTACCATGCATCTTTGAAAGGTTCCAGGGGCGTTGCATAGACCAAAGGGCATCCTTCGATAGGCAAAAGTACCAAAAGGACAAGTGAAGGTGGTCTTATGCTGGTCTTCTGGGGCTATATGTATTTGAAAATAACCTGAAAAACCATCCAGAAAGCAATAGTGAGATTTTCCTGCTAATCTTTCCAAAATTTGGTCTATGAAGGGCAAAGGGAAGTGATCCTTGCGAGTAGCTTGGTTAAGCTTCCTATAATCTATGCACACTCTCCAACTGTTTTGTATTCTGGTAGGGATTAGTTCATCATTGTGATTTTTGACTACAGTCATGCCAGTCTTCTTAGGAACTACTTGCACCAGGCTTACCCAATCACTGTCTGAGATGGGATAGATGATACCAGCTGCTAAAAGCTTACCTACTTCCTTCTTTACCACATCTAGGATGGTTGGATTCAAACGCCTTTGTGGTTGTCTAACAGGTCTGGTGTTTTCCTCCAGCAGTATCCTATGCATACAAGTAGATGGGCTAATGCCTGGAATATCAGCCAAAATCCATCCAATTGCTTGTTTATGGCTTTTTAAGGTTTGCAGCAACCTTTCTTCTTGTTGTGGTAGAAGGTTCTTTGCTACAATGACAGGAAGCTTCTCATTTTCCCCCAAATAAGCATACTTTAGATGTTCAGGCAAAGGCTTCAACTCCAAAGGAGGTGGTTGTATTATGGAAGGAAGGGATCTATCTGAGATTGAAATGTCTGCAACACTTGCATCTAACATGTCATCTTTCAATGAAGTTTGGTCTGCAGCATTAATCCTGGAACACACAATACATGGATCAAATTCATCACATGTGCAAATAAAATTATCTAAGTAATCTAAATCAAAATCAAAAAATTCAAAAAGTAAATTGTCAATAGAATAATCATCCGCAAGAAGGTCTATGGCATCAAGTTGAAAGAGTGAATGGTTCTCTATAGGATGCTTCATGGCTTCAAATATGTTGAATTGGATGATATCATCTCCAAATTCCATAGAGAGAGTCCCCGTATGCACATCTATCTTTGTTTTTACAGTTTTGAGGAAAGGTCTCCCTAGGATCAAGGTTGCTCTATTGATGGATGACTCATCTTCCATATCCAAAATGTAGAAGTCAGCTGAAAAGATCAGCTTATTCACTTGAACTAGCACATCTTCAAGTACTCCGGCTGGATGTGCTGTACTTCTGTTGGCTAATTGAATCACCACACCAGTTGGCTTCAGTTCTCCCAGATTCAAAGATTTATAAACTGATGAGGGCATAACATTAATGGAAGCACCTAGATCCAGCAATGCATCACCAAATGTAGAGTTTCCTATTGTGCAAGGAATGGTGAAAGTTCCTGGATCTTTACATTTCTGAGGGAGGCTGGGTTGAATTAAGGCAGAAACATTGCGTCCCACACTGATCTTCTCATCCTCTTTGAGTCTTCTCTTATGCGTGCACAGGTCCTTTAGAAATTTGGCATATTTGGGAATTTGCTTAATAGCATCTAGAAGTGGTATGTTGACTTCCACTTTCCTGAAAGTATCTAGAAGCTCCTTATCCAATTCTGCATGAACATTGAGCTTGGATTGGACTATTCTATTTGGAAAAGGTAAAGATACCTTCTGATCAGCACAATTTGGGGTTTTCGTCTCATCAGATGCTTCAAGTGCAGATCGTTTATGGCAAGCTTCTTTTTGTTGATCATTCGATGTCTTATCGAAGGCTGGTGTACTTTTTTCATCAGACTTTCCCTCTGATTCAGATGGCTTATCAGAGATATCTCCAGGTGTAGAGATAAATGCTTCTTTTTGGTGTGGATTAGTCTGATTGAAGTTTGTTGCTTTAAAAATGTAGGGTCTATCTGCACTTTCTTCCCACTTCTCAAGGTCATGGCATTCACACTTTTGGAATTTATGACAGGTTGAGAAGGTAGTTGACCAGAACCTTGAGATTTCAATTGGTTGACAGTGGTAGCCAACTGCCCAATTTGAGTTTGTAAATCCTGAATGGTAGAACTTACATTTTATTGAAACTGAAGATTTTTGGTTGCTAATTGCTTCATCAAATTATCAAGAGAGGGTTCAGAAGCATTAGAGGGTACAGATTGCTGCATATGCTGTTGTTGTTGTCTGAATGCGGTGGTTGGTATTTATTTTGGGAGTCAGATGTTTGAACCCTTTGTTGTTGTGGAGGACCATATCTCAAGTTAGGATGGTTTCTCCAACTAGGATTGTATGTTCCAGAAGGTGGTTCAAACTTCTGTTGCTGATAATGTTGAGGAGGCTTGTATTGTTGTCCTGTGCCAAAAATACCATTTACTGCAGCCTCAGGTGTCTCACTTTCTTGCAATGTTGGGCATGCATCAGTTGGATGATCTGCAGAAGTGCAGATGCCACATGTTTTGGTTTTGTCAACAACATTAAGTTGCTGTTGTTGTCCGATGGCCAACTGTCTTACGATGGAGGTTAGTTCTTCAATTCTGTTCTCCAATCGTGTATGGTCTGTCTTGGTGGTCATTTCATGGACTCCTTTAGACAAGGAATTAGTTCGAGAATTGAATTGCTGAGAATTTTCTGCCATGTTGGCAATCAAATCTCGAGCTGCTGTAGGAGTTTTGTCCATAAGTGCTCCACCACTAGCTGCATCAACCATGCTTCTGTCCATTGGCATGAGTCCTTCATAGAAATACTGAATCAGTAATTGATCACTGATTAGATGGTGTGGACAAGTGGCGCATAGTTTCTTGAATCTCTCCCAATACTCATAGAGAGTTTCTTGGGAGTTCTGTCTGATGCCGCAAATCTCTTTTCTGATAGCTGTTGTTCTGGATGCAGGGAAGAATTTCTCCAGGAATAATCTCTTCATATCATTCCAGCTTGTAACAGATGTTGGATGTAGATAGTACAACCAGTCCTTAGCTCCATCATTTAAGGAGAAAGGAAATGCCTTCAACTTGATATGATCTTCAGGAATTCCTTGTGGCCGCATTGTGGAACACACAATGTGAAATTCCTTCAAATGTTTATGAGGGTCCTCACCTGCAAAGCCATGAAACTTAGGTAGCAAATGTATTAATCCAGACTTCAGTTAAATGGTACATCAACATCAGGGTATTGAATGCACAATGGTTGATAAGCAACATCAGGTGCAGCTAATTCTTTTAAGGTTCTATCAGCCATGTTCTTAGCAGAATATTTGAAACTATCAAAATTTAAAGATGAAAAATCACTACTGTTACTTTCTTGGTTATTACTGAATGAATGTCTTCTATGTGCTCTTTTCAAATGGTGGAATGTTCTATCAATCTCAGGATCATATGCATATAAATTTTCAGGATTGGATCGAGTCATACACAAAAAGGTGAATTCATACAGAAAATCCAAGAATGATATACCTAAAGTAAAAACAATTGTTAGAAAGATTAAAATTTTTATATAAACTCCTAAATGAGCCTAGGAAACTAAAATGGTCCCTGGCAACGGCGCCAAATTTTTGACACGCTCGTCGCAAACGCGCAAAATAATTTCTAGATTTTCCCCAAACTATTGGTATAGTATAAGGTGCAACCTAGGTCATCTCCCAAAGACCATTTTATATTCTTAAACAAATTAGGAGAAAATTAGAACAAGGGGATTTTGAAAAGATGCAATATTGAGTGCTAAATGCAAAATACAGACTGAAATTAATTTCACTTAACAATTATCAACTCAAGGAATTTAGATGCTATTTTCTTAACTAATCATTGATCACTAAAATCATGCATTGTGTTTATCAACCTAGGATCATCTGGAACCCCTAAAATGATCCTTGAATTCTCTACTGAGAAACCTCTCAGGATTCAATTGATTATGATCAACAAGATTTAGTAACCACTTAATCTTTCATCTAAACCAATTTTATAATCAGAATTCAGTTGAAGTAAGTAATAAAATGAAAACCTTCAATTAAATTACTTAATTTCTACTCTTAAAACTTTTGGAAAATGATTTACCAATCAAAAACCAATTATAAATCAATTATGCATTAATCAAAATACGTCAACCGATCAAACTTTGATTAAAGAATAAAATTGAAGAATATAGTGAAGTAGAGTAGAAACCACTTAATAAGCATGTAAATAAAGATCAAGACCTCAAAGTTAAAATGAAAATAGCTTGAATCCTTGAATTGAAACTACAAACCTAGCCTTCCATGAAGGAGGCAAACTAACAACAAAGAAAGAGGTAAACTAACAACAAATAAATCCTAAGCCTTCCATGTAGAAGGCAACTAACAACAAATAAATCTTAAGCCTTCCATGTAGGAGGCAACTAACAATAAAGAAAAACTAAGCCTTCCATGTAGGAGGCAAACTAACAAGAAAGAAAACCTAAGCCTTTCATGAAGGAGGCAAAACTAACAAGAAAGAAAGAAAGAAAGAAAGAAAGAAAATGGTATTGGAGTTAATCTCCAAAATGGTGTGTTTCTCCTCTTGTAAACCCTTCTATTTATAGAGGATTTTTGAGGCATCATCTTCAACTAGGATATTACTTTTCTACCCTTTTATTACTTTAACATGGGCTTTGTTGAAAATGCAAAACACTTTTGAATTTTTGCCACCAATGAGCACAACAATTTTGACTTTCTTGCACCGCAATTTCGGATGTTCACATGTCCGAATTAGAGCTTGACTTCTGAAGAAAAGTTGTAGCCCCGGATCTTAGCTGTCCAACAAATTTGATTTCATCTCAATATGACTTCTATATCTCAAGATATGGCCGGATCTTTGGACACTGTTCAAATTCCACGTCAGCAACACTATCTCATCTTTTGAGATAATTTCAGAGTCCTAAACATCCCATTTAGAGTCTGATCTTGCTTTGTAATTATGGACACTTCTTTAAGCTTTCATTCAAGACAGATTTCATGATTTTTGGATGTCTAAAACTCCTATTATGCTCAAAATATTATAATAGTGTCATTTTAATCGGGTAAGCAAAAAAATTCAATTAAACTTCATATGAACCCAAACTCATAAAATATGACAAAGATCACTTAATTGAACATATAAGAAGTCTTAATGAGATAAAAGTGAGAGATAATTATTTATGAAATCTATGCTTATCAGCATCAAACAAGACAAAAAGAAAAAAATTATTAAGAGTGTTGAAAGAAAGAGGATGAGAGGTTGAAAGAGTCAAAGAGGACAAGAACCCAAGACTCAAAAGACTAAGATTTTCTCCTCTTCACATTCTAGTTTTTGTGATTACAGGATATGTTGACAATTCCCACTAAGAACAACATTTTTAAGATTTTATGAAGTGACTTTGGACTTGGCAAGATGAAAGGGGAAATATATATATTAAATTAAATTATAAATAATTTATGTTACAATGTTAAATTTATTAATTTAACTATTAAATTAATAGTTTTTATTATTTAAATTAATTTTATAAAACTTCTTAATATTTAAAAGAGATTTTACATTTTATCAAATAATTTTAAATTAGATATATTAAGAGATATTATATATTAAATTAATATTATATAATAAAATATTAAATTATTTTTAAATTTTATAAAATTTTGTAAAATTTATTTTTAAAATAAAATTATTAATTTAATGATTGAATTGATAAAATTTAATAATTTTAAAATATTATTAAAAAATATTTATTATTGTAATATTTTATGATGATAAAAATATATTAAAATTTAATCAAATATTTATACACTAGTAAATTTAGATGTAGTTTTTGATAAGATTTTATTAAAGTGTCTTATAAACTAAGAAAATTTGAATCAAATATTTGTCATGTAAATATTTTATTATAGAAGAAAAAAAATTAAATTTATTTTTTTAAATATTTTTTTAAAAAATTATTTGGTAATTCAAAAAGGTATTTAAGATAAAAGAGATTAATTTTTATCAAAGTTTCAATTAAGAAAAAAAAATAAAATAAATTTTTGTAAAGTTAAAAGAGTAGACAGTTGGTATATAAGAACTAGTCAAAGTTACTCAAGCATATAAAATATAGTTTGTTGGATTAATTTATGAATTAATTATAATTGAATATATAAATTATAAATATTAAAAAATAAAAAGAGAAAAAATTATTTATTTTTTTATTAATTAGAATATATTTATATGTAGATTTTCTTTTAAATTTAAGAAAAACATAGATAAAAGAATAAAATTATTCTATTTTTTTATGGGCATTTTAACATACGTTCCTTTTGGAATATCTAAAAAAATATATTATGTATGTAATATATTCTATTATTACGTAATAAAAAGCAATAATTTTCTATTAGTGAATATTAGAAACTTCTCAATATAAAAACCAATTAAAATATCATAATCCATCACACGTTCCTTATACTACAATACTACATGTTATTACAAAATGCTTAATATAATAAATTATATAAAATATATGCATGTAAATATATACTAAAATTTATTAATGTTTATTTATAAATTAAAATAAGATTTATTAACAATAATAATATATTTTTTTACTTTAATAACATTAATCAATTATTAAAAATATATAAATTATTAAATATATAATATTAATTATGATGAAAGTATTTATCAATTAGCAATCTAATAAATATAAGCATCAATATTATAAGATAAATATTTGATAAAAATATAAATCATATAAAATAAAACTCATATTTCAGTATAGAGAATAATGAATGAAAAAAAATATAATTCTAAAAAATGGTTCAAACATCTCAAATGTTATAAAAAGATATGATGATAAAAATGGTATTCACTAATACAAAATGAGCTTTTTACATCGGTTGTTACGAGTTTTTTGCATCGGTTATTTGAGCGATGTTGAAGGGAACAATATAGAAAATAAGACTTTTTACATCGGTTATAGAACCGATGTGAAAAATACACTTTTTACATCTGCGGTCAGAACCGATGTAGAAAATAGGACGTTTTACAACGATTATGGGCAGAACCGCTGTAAAAAGTTATACTTTCTACAGCGGTTCTACCAACAACCGCGGTAAAAAGTATACTTTCTACATCGGTTCTACCTACAACCGGTGTAGAAAATCACTTTTTACCTCGGTTATAATTTTAACCGATGTAAAAAGTCCAGTTTGTTTTTTAAATATTTATTTTGTTTAGGTATACTATTATATTATTTATTCATAATACCTACATATATAAACAGAATAACCAGACAAACAATACAGAAATTACAGAATTTATATATTTAAACTAAATACATAATTATTTATTATAAAATTTGAATTTACAAATGAAATAACTTAAAATTACACAATTTTTAAAGTTTTAAAATAAGGATTTAAGAAGAAATTGTTAACCACTGAATAAAAAACTTTAGTTTCAAATTATCCAATTTAGAAAATTTAAGATTGAATACAATGAATTGTTTACTTATTCAATAATACACTCATTTTATTTAACATTGAACGGAAAACTAAGGGTATGCTTATATTTGAACTCAAAAAAAAAACCAACTTAACTTAGAAAAATCAACATGCAATTTAGACATATAATTACGGTAATTATCATTTTAATAATTAACAATAAGTCGTGATCAACTACAAGTAACTTATATCGTATCTATTATGACCTTAATAAACTTAGTTATGGATTCTTTATGAATTAAAAATATTACCTTAACAATTTATCTATAGAGGCTGAACTTAGATTATATTCTTAAGTCATGAAGATTGTTCAATGTTTCAAAACCAGGTTCATGCACTCAAGTATTACCTGTATATAAAACAAAATCAATATTATAACATACATATTACCTAACAAAGCATAGGTGCAGAAGCTTCTTCGTTTAAGTTAACACAAGAAAACTTTCACGTAAATATCTCACAATCAACACAACAATGGTAGAGCGGTGTCAAAACGGTGGTCAGGCGGTGTCCAAGTGGAGGCACAGTGGTAGTCAAGTGAAGGCACGTCGATAAAGAAATAAAAAGCTTGCAAATTATAGAAAACAACCAAAATGAATATAAATTTCAACTATAATAACAGAAGGAGATAGATAAATAACAACAAAGACAACGGATGTTGCTCATACCTTAGGGTGTGCGACGATGACTTTGAGCGGGAGCAATGTTCACAACGACGACGACGACCACCACAAACGTAATGACAGAGTGCAACGAAGAGCAACAACAACGGCGCCAATGGTTAAGACGTAAACGAAAACAGAGAGAAAAGACCGAGACGAGAAACTAGGGATTTAGAAAATGAGGTTGAAAACGACCAGGATCGGAAAAAAAAAAAGGGAAAGGGGAAGACTTTCTACATCGGTTGTTTCTCAAAACCGATGTAGAAACTACTTACTACATCGGTTAAACAAATAAACAATGTAGAATGTTTTCCATTTTATTTACAAAAATGTCATTGTCAACTTTTTACATCGGTTCCTTAAAAAACGATGTAAAAAATTATTTAAAAAAATTGACTTTCTACATCGGTTCTCAAAAAACTGCTGTAGAAAATACTTTCTACATCGGTTGTAGAATAACCGCTGTAGAAAGTATTTTCTACATCGGTTGTTTGGAGAACCGACATAGAAAGTTGTATAAAAAATTGACTTTTTACATCGGTTCTCCAAACTACCGATGTAGAAAGTACTTTCTACAACGGTTGTTTTGATAACCGATTTAGAAAGTTCACATTTATCTACAAAAATGCTACCGCATTTTTATTTACATCGATTCATGACCAACCGATATAAACTCCTATTATAAAATATTATTTTTCCACTAATGATTAATTAATATATATGTCATAGAAAAGCTAACAATGTTTTTATTATAGGAACTCATACATATAAAATGTAATTACATCCAAATAAATTACATTAATTATAAAAATTATATATATATATATATATATATATATAAAGAGAAAGAAATTAGGATATGTTTTACACCAACTTAATTTTTTATATATAATATAAAATTCATCAATCTAACAATTGATTTAAAAATTCTTATCAAGTAGATCATGTATATAAATTTTAAACAAAATAAAAATATTGATAAATATTTTATCGTTTAATTTTATTTTAATGTTTAATATTTTATTTAAATATATATATATGTAAATATCAATAATTAAATAATATATTTACAATATATAAATTTTTTAAAATTTGATATATATATATATATATAATCATAAATATATTATAACATAATTTAATAATTAAATTGATAAATTTTATATTTTATATAAAATTATTAAATTGATATAAATATTAAAATTTAATAACCCACGATCAATTAGATATCTCTATATATAAAATGTATAATATTATAATACATGTTTATAATTAAAATAAGAATAATGAATTTAGATCATACAAATCATATATAAATGTTTATAATTAGAATAAGAATAATAAATTTACATCATACAATTATACATAAATGAACGGTTAATATTATATATTAATTAATAGTTATATAATTATTTTAAAAAATTATGTACATTTTTTAATCTTAATCATTCAAATAAAACTTAATGATCTACATTAATTAT
Organism: Canavalia gladiata; assembly: GCA_037954105.1. Classification (NCBI taxonomy): domain Eukaryota; kingdom Viridiplantae; phylum Streptophyta; class Magnoliopsida; order Fabales; family Fabaceae; genus Canavalia; species Canavalia gladiata. The sequence continues at coordinate 1,367,874 of CM075663.1, read as the reverse complement.
TTTTATTTTTTACTCTAAGCAAATATTCTTATTATATACTTCACACACATACACATAAAGAAGCATTTCTGGTTCAAGAGCGGGTGTGGGTAGTTACATCCACAAACCCACCCCCACCTCCTACTTCTATAAATCGAAAAAAATCCAAACTTGGTTCAAATGAGTATTTCTTGATCGACAATTGGAGATTGATGACTTTAAAATATAGAAATTGTCAAAATGAATCTTACCTTTTAAGTCTCAATAAACTCTTCTTTTATACATTATCAGAATTCGAGCATCTATTAGTAGCATAAGAGACACGGTGGAACTTTGTTGGTGGGTTTCCAATTTAATTGTCGTACATAATAAAAATAATATAAATTAAATCAAATAAATTTTATTTTGATCTTATTTTTATTAGTATTTATAAACATAAATTTATATTTAAGTAAAACTATTAAATAGGTATTGCATTAATGTATATTTTCATTTTCTCTAATATATTCATATATATGTATATATATTATGAACTTTTTATGCTATTAAAAGTAACAATAAAAATATAAATAATTTAAATTAAAAATTAGAATACAAAAGATTGAGAAATATATAAATAAAATAAATAAAAAGTAATAAAGTAAAAAAATTTAAATTTAAAATTTAAAATATCGTATAATATTTCTAGTAAAAAAATTTAATATTATATATTATATATATATATATTACAATAAATTAAAAAAGTGATAAAAGAAATAAATTATGAAACATTTAAAAAATCAACATATATTATTACCGACGTCTCAGTATTTATATATTATAAATTATCAATACTTATAAACACGTATGAACAGACCAAGAGATTTAACATGATCATCATACACATTAGTTCAACAAATACTCTCTTTTTTTCTCATTTTTATTCTTTTCCCTTTTTTTATTTTCTTTTAGCTTTTCATACTTAGTCATATATTAGGAGAACTTAGAACGTTTCCTCCTTCAATTCTGGGCATTGTTTGAATTGCTAGTTAGGGATAGTAAAATGAAATGATAATGAATGCACTGTTTGAGTTTTTAAATATAAAATAATACAAAATAGAGTTGAATAAAATCCACTCATGTATTCGCTTATTTTTCTTCCCTGAAAATTGAAGGCATGGAAATAATTCACTCATAAAACCATATTTCAATAATTTATTTATGGTTTAGAATGTATTTAATATCAATTTAGTTAGATTTTATAAAATTATATTTTAAATTTTATTATAAATATAAAAATTTTATTGATAGATAATTGAATAAATAACATTGATATTTTTGAAATATATTGAAGAAGCATTCTATATCTCTTCATTTTTAATATTATTTTTACTTTTCTCATACATATAATATCATAAGAAAGTAGAAGAGATTTATGTAATAGCGTATAATTAGGAAAAATTTGTATAATGATGTATAATTGATAAGGGTATACGGTATTATATTTTTATATCAATTAAAAAATTTATGTAGGATAAAAAATAAAATAGTATCGGAATGATTTTTAATAAATATTAGAAGGTGTTAAAATTAAATTGCTAGTAAGGGTTCAGTTTGAAAATTCTTGTTAAATCTTAGAAATAAAATTTAGTACATTCTCTGGTGTTCATATCTTTGATCACACCACATATGAGGTATATCTCCTCAACCATTGTATTATAAATTAACCAAAAGCATTATTTTAATGTAAATGACAAAAAATAACAAGATGGCCCCAATGTATGATTGTCACATAAACAATAAGAAAAGTGAGTTCCTTAATTACAATTTTGTCTAATCTGAGATAACCATTCTCCTATTATTCCTATTTGATCTTGAAGCATTATATCATCAGTGTTCATTTTTGTTTGAATGCAAAAGGAAGATGTAATTTGATATAATAATTTCATTTCCACCAGTCCAATGCACAATGATGATAAGCAAGGTTTCAAGCTTTGTGATTGAGATACAAGAATATAATTTGTGCTGAAAACAAAACACAGAGAAGGTTAAAGAACATTACTGCAGTATTGTTAATTCATTTGTAGTCAATGGTGTGGAACTAGTGTGATATAGTGAACCTTTAAATTTGATGAATTACAACTACTATAAGTAGTGTAGTAGAAAACTTCACCTTTTTGCTTCCAACCTTTGCCTTATTCTCTTCTTGAACAAGGCAACTTTCACATACATCCAATCATTCACCTCATTCAAGAACCTGAAATATGCATGTCTCCATGGAGCATTGAACAGAAAAGATAGAAAAACTCCCCATATTCCTGTGATGAATCCAATACCTAAACTAACATAAAATCCAAGGGATATGAATCCACTTTCATCTCCTTCAGCATCTCTTTTTGGGTTGTCTCTTGGAAATGTACCATTGTTAGAATCTTCATCTCCTGGACAATATTTTGTGAGTGGTGGTCCACAAAGTCCCTTGTTTGCAATATATGCAGAAGCATCAAAACTTTGTAGTTGGGTACCCAATGGAATCCTACCTGATAAGTTGTTGAATGACAAATTCAAATGACCAAGAAAAGATAAACCAGACAAACTATTAGGAATTTCTCCAACTAGATGATTTCTTGATAAATCAAGAGATTCTAGCATTTCTAGTTGACCAATTTCATTAGGAACCTTCCCTATCAAATTGTTTCTTGATAGATTCAGAGAAACCAAGCCAACCAGGCTGGTTATATTGCTAGGAATTTCTCCACTTAAGTTATTGCTTGAAATGTCTATACTTTTCATGAATTTAAGACTTGTTCCATACTCAAGTTCAATCCCTTTCATTATCAACTTTACAGAGTCAATGATATTCAGATCCAATAAGTTGAAAGAGGTACCAAAATAAAACAGGTTTGCTGAAACTTGCTTTTGGGACAAAGCAGTCAAATTGTTGAAACAGTATGGTATGGCTCCAGATATGTTGTTTTCTGAGACATCCAAGACGTGAAGAGCTGAAAGATGGCACAAACTCAATGGTATGCTACCATGTAACTCATTGGATCTTAGCCGCAGGATAACAAGTTTTGTCCAGGTTTTCCCTATCCAATTTGGCATTTCTTCAGAAAATTTGTTGTTTCCAAGATCAAGAAATGTTAACTCTGTGCAATTCTTTAGGGAGATTAATTCTCCAAAAAAGTTATTATTGTTCAAATGTAGGTACATTACTTGCTTCAATGCCCCAATTGAGTTTGGTATTTTCCCAGAGAAGTTGTTATTTGCCAGATTCAGCATTAGCAAAGCTGTAGCTTGCATCCAACAATTTGGAAGTGTTCCTGATAACTGGTTATGAGAAAGGTCAAGGTAAACCAAGTATCCATTTAATGTGCTACACAACGAAGATACTGACCCAGAAAGGTTATTTCTAGAGAGAATCAACAAATTTGTATTAGGTGGAAATGGTGGCAGTGGACCATGCAGCTGATTAGAACTCAAATCAAACTGAGGAATTTCATATGCCTTTGATGATAAATTTGGCAACATGCCAGGAATATGATTGTTGGACAAATTCAAGAACTGTAAGTTTGTAAGGTTCCAAAACCAAGCAGGTATTTCTTCTGAAATTCCAACATTTGACATGTCAAGGATAGAGAGCTTCTTTTGAGTTTGAAGCCATTGAGGGAAATTCATCCCCAACTTGCAAGAAGACATTTTCAAATATTGCAATTGGAAAGGTGGTATCCAATTCAAGCTGAGGTTGAAAGTCAATGAATTGTCAGAGAGATCCAGTGTTACTAAATTATGAAGATTTGAGAGGTAATGTTCAGTGATTGTGCCATTCAAGGAGTTAGAAGAAAGATCAAGAAGTGTGAGGTTAGAAAGAATTCCAATATTTTCTGGAAAAATTCCATTAATTTTATTGTGGGAAAGGCTTAGTACATGAAGTGATGGTGCTCCTGAAAAGTCAGGCAATGATCCACTCAGGTTGTTAAAAGAGATGCCAAAGCTGGAAAGATGAGGTAATGTTCCCAAACTTTTTGGAAGAGCTCCACTCAACTTATTTGAATCAGCATAAAAGGATTTCAAGGATGCAAATTTACCAATACCAGGGAATGGCCCTGTGAATGAGTTGTTACTTAACTGCAGCAACTCAATGGTATTATTTGCACAGGATAATTTCTCCATTAAATCCTGGAGTTGGTCACTCAAATTGTTTGAGAACAAATATAATTCCTTTAGTTTACACAGGTTTCGGAATGAATTTGGTATTGGCCCTTCAAGTTCATTCTTGGAAAGATCAAGAATTTCAAGAGAAAACATGTTTGCAAATACATTTGGAATTGGACCTTTCAAATGGTTACCATCCAATTGGAGGTTCATAAGGCTACCACCACCAACATTTTCAACCCATGTGAATATTGAAGAAGATAGATTATTTGAGCTGAGATTAAGAACTTCAAGTGAAGTTGACAAATTAACATGGGAGAGAGACTTGGGATTAACATCTGGAAGGCCACAATCTACCAAATGAAGTTCAACAAGACTTGGAAGCCTACTTACTGATTCTAACCAATCACTAGCTTCACTTAGATTAAGAAGTGACAAATCAAGGTATCTAAGAGAAGAAAGACCAGGTAACCAAGTAAGATTATGGATGCTAATACCAATATTCCAACTTAGATCAAGAATGTTAAGATTTGAGAGGTTTCCAAGTTGATGAGGAATTGGTCCTTCCAAACCAATACCAGCAAGTTTGAGGCCCTTTAACTGATTAAAAGCTCCAATAAAGTCTGGAATTCCATTTCCACCAAAAATGTTTTCACTAAGGTCAAGATGCTGTAGATTTTGCAGTTCAAGAAGTGATGAATTGATCTCACCTATTAATGGTTGTTGTGTTTGCCCCTCAGAGTGAAGATCCAACTTGATGACATGACCAGTTTTACTGTTGCAAGTTACCCCTCTCCACTTGCAGCAATCTTTCTCAGTTTCCCAAGAGAGAAGAATGTTGGATTCATCAATTAGGCCTTGTTTGAATGATATAAGTGCTTGCTTCTCTCTTTCAATGCATTTTACCACATTGGAGCACTGAACTTGGAGACAAACACTGGTTAGGATAATTATAATTGCACAAAGAAACACAAAGTGTGTAGTGCCAATTGGCTTATGATTTAACTTGGTGCTAAACATGATGAACATTTTGCAAGGAAGTAAGGAAGAATTGGAGTTATGTAAATAACTTAAAGCCTAAGAAATATTTTCCAATTAAGATTCCTCTCTTACTCTTTTTAAGTCTTTTAGTCAACAAATGTTGATTACCCTGCAAATTCCTTGGGCTTAAACAATTACAAGGATGAAAAAAAAAAAAAGAATTAAACAATAAGTGGGAAGCAATATAGGAAAGAGATAGATCCTGAAGACTTAGAGCCTTGATAGCACATAAAATATAGAACATGATAAGATTTTATACATAAAGTTAAAACGATTTTTCCTTCAGTATAGAATTTTAATTATTTTAAAATTTAGCGTATGGAACTAGTTTCAACTTCAAGCATTGACTGTGACAAAGCATTGTAAACAACCGATCTTGAAGATCTTTTTAGCCTTGATAGCAAATAAAAAATTTGAAGTATAGAATTGAAACAATTTTATTAATAATTTAATATATGGAACTAGAATTTCAATTTCAGTTATTGACCGTAACAAAGTATTGAGCAATAGGATCATACCTATCAGTTATGACCTATGCATATATAGATAGATAGATATCAATTGCATGCCACCTTTTTAAGAATGGAGAGGATGAGTTTCCTGACCCAAGAGGAATAATTGTTTATGGAGTTAATTAACATTTTAGGTTGAGATTTATTTAATTTTTATAAATGGATCTCTTATTTTAAAAAAAATTAGTTTTAAATTTTTATTATCATCTTTTAAATTTGTTCTTAATGTTATTTGTGCAGGTAGTATTTAATGTTATAAAAAAAAGAGAGTCTAATAAATAGAGTATAATATTTATGGATAAATGTTAAGATTAATTTTAAAGAAGCAGTGGCTGTATTTGAGAAAATACTTGAATTAGAGAATAAATTATTAATGTCTTGATTTAATAGAAAGTTGGACAATTTAGTATATGAATTTTTAAGTTATTATCAATATTGTTTTTACTAATTACATAATGTAATTTTTTTAGTTATCATGCATTCAATTTTTTATATTTGTACGCACAAGTTGAAAGTAAAATACCTGTTTATTTTAACATCTTTATATGAATTGGACTATTATGACTAAACTGACAAAATAATCAAATTCACATCTTTACCATGCCAATCTCATCTTCTGATCTTATATAAATAGTTTCACTCTCTTATAAATTTTGGTTTGATTACTAATTAGTTATTTTGTTTTGCAACCGTTATTTTCTGATTTTGTTACTAAATTAGTTGTTTTTATCTAATAAAAATTATTTTGTAAAAAAGAGTTACAATATTATCTTATTTGTTACAAACCAACTCGAAACGTTTACAATGTTTTATTTGATGCATTTTTTATTTAGGGAATTTTCTAAATTTAGAAATAATTGTATTTATAATTTAAGACTATTAACTTTACTCAATGTAACTTGTAATGTATGACGGATAATATTAATAATTTTTTTAAAATTATTAAATAAAAATAAGTAATAACAAACTATTTATCAGATGAGAAAAGATATATATTATTTTTATACATGAAAAAAATAAATTGTTAATATATATAAAAATATTCTTAGCGGAATATATTCTACTAAACTTTTATTTATTTCTTCTTAAGTCCAAACTTGTGGATGTAAATTTTTTTTAAAAAAAAGTAAATCATGAGAATTTATTTATTTTTAACTTTTAGAAAGTAAAGCATGAAAAAAAATAAAAATGAGAAATGGAAGAAAAATTTTATCTTTGTTGAGAGGTTGAATGCTGAGCATATCCTTTTTCTAATATTAGTAAACACAAAATTCGATTTCTTCATCAAATGTAGTGTAGCGCCAATTTCGACAGATAGGTAGGGCAATAAAGCCACTGAAAACAAAATATAATAGTTAAAAATAAATTATAAAAATATAATAGTCATTGAAATTGTAACAACACTCTCAATGCATCAATTTAATTTCAAAACTTATACGAGAATAAAAGACAGTCATCAAATAATTTTAAAAATCAAAATTGTATGTTTTATAATTTTAAAAATGAAATTGATCAATATTTCTAATTTTAAAGATTAATCTATATTATACAAAAATCATCACCCAAAGAAGCTCATGATCATCCATGGCTTATCCTTCTTAAAGCTACATAGCAGTTATCAAGTCACTAATTCGAGAGGCCTCAAGGAGGGAAAACTATGGTTATCTAAACTCTGCACCAACTTTCACAAAGGAGCAAACTATCTTAATCTTACTCTAATTCAACTCAAGCAAACACGATCATAAGGGAACATTTGAATTAACTTATTTTAAACTAATAAATGAAACTTAAAATAGCAATTATTTCTTAAGATTTATTATTGTTATTATTACCCAATAACAACGGTTGGGTAATGCTGCAAAACATAAAATACAGAACAGAGCTAAACAAGAAAGCTTATTTAACTGTATCCATGCTTTTTTTGCATGGTTGCAAGGGAGAACCACACAAACAATCATTCCCCTCAAACGCACTAGCCTGAAAATTATTCTTAGGAATCTCACCACAAAGATGGTTATAACTCAAATTCAACTTCTCAAGCCCAACCACACTGATCGGAACCTTTCCATACACCTCATTACGCGATAAATCCAAGTACTTGAACCTCTTCCCCAATTTCAACCCTTCCAAATCGAACTTCAACTTGTTCCCCGAAGCCCAAAACCCTACCAAATACTCCGTGCTATTCAACAACCCAATCGCGCTTCCCGAAATCTCGTTCCCTGAAAGATCGATGAAATCGTAGAAGTACGTCTCCGAAGGCTTGAAATCCTCCAGCCTCATCTTGATTCCGCAATTCGCAAGCTTGAGAGAGAAAATTATCGGAGATGAAAACACCCACTGTGGAATCTTCCCCAGATGGAACTTGTTGTTCGACAAGTCCAACGATTCTATGCCTTTCACCTTCATATCGGGGAACGGATCCACCAGCATGTTGTTAGAGAGGTCGAGGTTGAAGATCTTCGTCAAGTTTTTGAAACTCGCCGGAACTGTTCCTGAAAACTTGTTCCATGAAAGCTCCAGCGTGTCCAACGCTCTGAATTTTCCGAGAAAATCAGGAATATTCCCGGAAAGTGAGTTGTGTCCTAGCATTAAGTAGGTAAGTTTTGGTGCTAAGGTAGAAATCGAGTTCGGAATATTCCCAGTGAATTTGTTTCTGGAAAGTTCTAGAATTCTAAGGTCGGTGAATGGGGAGAAAATATCCGGTATGGGACCTTCTAGTTTATTCCCTTTGAGACTAAGGAATGTTAAGTTAACAAGCTTATTTAATGATTCAGGAATTTTTCCGGTGAGGAAGTTGTCACCGAGTTTGAGCTGAGTCAAATGAGTCAGCTTGGAAATTGAACTCGGTATTGGACCGGTGAACCGGTTACCCGCTAAACTGAATGAGCCTACTTGGGTCATGTTGCCGATGGATTCGGGTATTCGACCCGAGAGCATGTTGTTTTCTATGTAGATGTTTACCAGAGTTGGTATTTTGGTGAGGAACGCTGGGAACGGGCCCGTAACGTTGAGGTTCGTGAGGAAGATATCATTAAGGAGTTGGAGTTTTGCGAGGGTGGGTGAGATGGTACCCGATAAGGTGGAATTGGGGTTTTCTTCGGTTTGACCCGAAACAGTAAGGCGCAGGACCCGATTTTTTTGATAGTGGCATTCTACGCCGGTCCATTTGCAACAGTCCGTACCCGGGATCCATGTTTTGAGTATGCCGGACGGGTCGGATGTGATGCCGGATTTGAAGCCCAATAGGCCCGCTTCATCGTCCGGGTGGCACGTGGCACCATTAGCCTTATGGTGGAGGAGGGTGAGGATGGTAAAGAAGATGATAAGATTGGTGGCGGTGGAAGTTAAAGGTGAGGAAAAATGGAAGAGCTTCATTGTTTCAAGAGAATTTGAGAAGTGGGAGAGAGATAGATGAGCATGAAATAAATCGTGCAGTGGTATGTAGATAAGGCTTTGTGAAAGTTTGGTGTCGTTTTAAAGGAAAAATATATTGTACGCAGATACAGTAATATATGTCTGTTAACATTTAAATATAAACCGTTAATTTTATTTTTTATTTTTTATTTTTTAAAATAATAAAAAATATTATTTGTATATATAAATACTATTTTATCTCTATAAATATTAGAATTGTATTTTTATTATAAAGCAAGTGACCAAGTTTGCCTAGACATTACTGGCATCTGGACCCGGTTTGGTAACGCACTTTATAAAATTTGAATTTAATATTTAAATTTATATGTTTATGTAAATTATCTTAATTTTTGCAGTCTATGATTGGAACAAGACATTTTAATTTAAATACAGCTTTTAAATGTACCATTCATAAACAAGAGTTTGAACCAATAATATGAATATATATTTTAGTAGGATATTTATTATTAAATTTTTTTATGTAATTCTTATGTTAATAAGACTTAATAAATAAAGACTCGAACTTGGTTGAGTGGGTCATTCTTGTTGCTCTCCGCTTTGAGCATGTGTAAGGACTAGGGAGGGGAAATTGGATACTCTGTGCATTTTCTTTCCAATTTTTTTCTGCAATCTGTCTTTTCTTATTATAAATAATTAAATATTAAGTTTAACAATTAAAAAAATATGAAATTGTTGTCCAATAATTGAAAGTAAATCCTAAAAAAGAGTCATAGAAGAATCCAACTCTCATGAAGGGATGTGGCAAGCGTATGGTTAACATGTACTATGAGCATATTTATACGGATATTAGGAGATATTTATACAGATAGTAAAGATTATAGATAGTTGTCAGTATTTATTATCTTAAAATTATATAAAAAATGTATATAATATTAGTATGTACTAAAATTTACTATAAAATAGTAAAAGAAATACTTATATCTTAAAAAATGATAAAGAAAACGCCTTATCTATTTAATAAGAGAAATTATATTTCATATAAGAACGGATATTTGTAGAATTAATATTGCAATTCCTACACACAAAATATCCATCTATACCACAAAAAACATCAAATATGAATCTCTTATCCTATTAAAAATAGTCTGCAATAATCTGTACAACTTCCCCGGTTAAAATATTAAATCTTTTTTTATAATTTATTAAATTATTATATTTTTAAATTTTACATATTTTATTATTTTATAATTTTATATAATATTCCTATAATAATAAAAATATTTTAATAATTTTATACGTTGAGGTATTTATGCATTATCCTTCTGTGCAACGTGGTTCTAATTCCATTTTGCATCGAATATGTAAAGCAAGATTTGATAAACACGTATGTTAATTATCCCACAAAAACCTAGCTTGCGCAGCTGCTCAGTTGGTACGTAGTTTTTTTTTTTTTTCTTTGAACCAAGATTTAAATTATTTACTTTTATTAAAACTATATATATTTTATATTAAAAATATGAAAAGTAATATTTAAATTATTTACTTTTATTAAAACTATATATATTTTATATTAAAAATATGAAAAGTAATATTTTGTTTTTTAAAGAAATAAATCCTACAAATATCATGCTTTTATTTTAATTTTGTTTAGATAGCTCCCATTTAATTTAGCATTAAGGATTAAATTAATTTAAAAGACTAGAAAATAAATATATTAAAAGGTATGTTTTTAGAAAGAATTTCATTATTTTTTAAAATTTATTAAAAAATGTTTGATATTTTTTTTTAATTTTATACAATTTTTTTAACTTATATATAGACATAATATTATGAATTTTTTTTATTATATAATTTTATACAAATATTTTTTAATTTTTTATAATATTATAAATTTAAAAAATATATATCAAATATTTTTTTAATAAATTTTAAAAACATCAATATAATTTTATTTTTAATATATATAAAAAGAGAAAGAGAATAAAGACATAAATTTGTTTTTAACTTATCTAATTTTTTTACAAATCAATCTATAATTTATATAAACATAAAAAAAGTTTCTAATTTTTAACTTCGAACTTTAAATTAGTTCTTCTGTTGAATCCGTTCATACTCCCCCAATTTTTTGTTATGTAAAATATTAAGTGTTACGTTGATTATTTTATTGGAGCAAATGCTGTTTTGAAATTAAATTAATACAAATTTGAAAATTTATTCAAAATGATGTTATTTTAATTATTTTTTAATTAAGATATGCATATTTTTTTTATATAAAAAAAGTCATAATAAAAAAGAATTACAAAGATAAGAAAAAATAATTTAAAAATTTATTCAAAATGATGTTATTTTAATTATTTTTTTAATTAAAATATGCATTTTTTATAAAAAAAATCGTAATAAAAATAAATTATAAAGGTAAAAAAAATAATAGATGAAGGAAGAATCAATAAAAAGAAAAATATTTAAAATTTACATAATATATGATGTGATTGTAGTTGAAGTTATTCTGCTAATCCTTTTCGCATTCAAACTCTTAAGAAACTGTTTCATCTCTTTCATTTATTTATTTTTTTCATTTTTAAACTCGTATACAGCGATAGAAGTAAATGATTAAAATTAAATTTTAAGTATTTAAATTTTATTTATTTAAAATTTTTTTTCTGTTTGAATCTAATCTAATTTAAAAATTTATAAAATATATTAAAAAAATTAATAAATAAACTTAAAATTTATATAAATAATTAATTAAAAAATTTATCAATTTAAAATTTATAAAATAAAAAATTATTAAAATAAAATCTAATATATATATATATATTAATATTATATAAATAAAATATATTAAAATAAATATTATATAAATATAATATATTATAATAAATATAAATATATAATATATAAAAATAAATAAACTATTAAATATATTAAATAAAAAATTTTATAAAATTAAATTTATTTTATTTATCTAAAAAAATTAAATTTAAATTTATCTTTTATTAAATAAATTAAACTTTAAATAAACTGAATTATAGATTTTATCGAATATTATTCATTTTTATTCATACTTCATCCAACTTTTTAATATTTATTTAAATTTTTTTTCATTTTACTTGAAATAACTATTAATCTTTTTTTAATAAAAAAAATTTGTATTTTTATTTCTGATATTTATATATTTTCTATTTAAAATTTATGTTATTTTATTTTACCCTTGATGTTTATCTTTCTTTTCTTTCAAGATTTCTTTCATTCATTTGTCTTGGAATAATCACTTGCTTTTTTCAATATTTTTTCTTTTCACTTTTAAGTTGATGGATGATGCTTCCAATTGTTGCAATTAACAAATATGGATAACGAAAGCATAAGTACTTTTAGGATTGGTTATTGAAATTATAATAAAACTCTAAATGCATCAATTTAATTTCTAAACTTATAAAAATTTTATTATAATCTTTAAAATTATTACATATAAATTGCAATAATTTTCTTTTTTTATAATTTTAAAGATGAAATAAACTATCATTATGTAACTGAAGCAATAAAATAGCTGTCGTTCAATCATTTTAAAATGAAAATTGTATTTTATATTTTGAAAAGTAAATTGATAAATATTTCTAATTTTATAAGGTTAATTTATATTATACGAAAATCATCACCCTTCTTAAAGCTAGATAGCAGTTATCAAGCCACTAATTCGAAGGACCCCACCAAGGCATTCCCAAATGACAAGAGGGGAAAACTAAAGTTACTAAATCAGTAAATACTAAATCAGTAAAATGTAGCGCACTCTGCACCAATTTTCACAAAATAGCAAGGAGTAAACTATCTTAATATATCATAATTTGAATTAACTTATTTAGACTAATAAATGAAACTTGAAATAGCAATTATTTCTTAAAATTTATTATTGTTATTATTACCCAGTAATAAACCTTGGGTAATACTCCAAAACATAGCCAAACAAGAAAGCTTATTTAACTGTATCTACGTTCTTTTGCATGGTTGCAAGGGAGAACCACACAAACAATCATTCCCCACAAACGCACTAGCCTGAAAATTATTCTTAGGAATCTCACCACAAAGATGGTTATAACTCAAATTCAACTTCTCAAGCTCAACCACACTGAGCGGAACCTTCCCATACACCTCATTACGCGACAAATCCAAGTACTTGAATCTCTTCCCCAATTTCAACCCTCCCAAATCGAACTTCAATTTGTTCCCCGAAGCCCAAAACCCTACCAAATACTCCGTGCTATTCAACAACCCAATCGCGCTTCCCGTAATCTCGTTCCCTGAAAGATCGATGAAATCGTAGAAGTACGTCTCCGAAGGCTTGAAATCCTCCAGCCTCATCTTGATTCCGCAATTCGCAAGCTTGAGAGAGAAAATTATCGGAGATGAAAACACCCACTGTGGAATCTTCCCTAGATGGAACTTGTTGTTCGACAAATCCAACGATTCTATGCCTTTCACCTTCATCTCGGGGAACGGATCCACCAGCATGTTGTTAGAGAGATCGAGGTTGAAGATCTTCGTCAAGTTTTTGAAACTCGCCGGAACTATTCCTGAAAACTTGTTCCATGAAAGCTCCAGCGTGTCCAACTTTCTGAACTTTCCGAGAAAATCAGGAATCTTCCCGGAAAGTGAATTGTGTCCTAGCATTAAGTAGGTGAGTTTTGGTGCTAAGGTAGAAATCGAGTTCGGAATATTCCCGGTGAATTTGTTTCTGGAAAGTTCTAGACTTCTAAGGTTGGTGAATGGGGAGAAAATATCCGATATGGGACCTTCTAGTTTATTCCCTTTGAGACTCAGGAATGTTAAGTTAACAAGCTTATTCAATGATTCAGGAATTTTTCCGGTGAGGAAGTTGTCACCGAGTTTGAGCTGAGTCAAATGAGTCAGCTTGGAAATTGAACTCGGTATTGGACCTGTGAACCGGTTACCCGCTAAACTGAATGCGTCTAATTGGGTCATATTGCCAATGGATTCGGGTATTTGACCCGAGAGCATGTTGTTTTCTATATAGATGTATTGGAGAGTTGGTATTTTGGAGAGGAAGGCTGGGAAAGGGCCCGTAACGTTGAGGTTGGAGAGGTAGATACCACTAAGGTGTTGGAGTTTTGCAAGGGTGGGTGAGATGGTACCCGATAAAATGGAATTGGGGTTTTCTTCGGGTTGACCCGAAACAGTGAGGCTCTGGACCCGCTTTCTTTCATAGTCGCATTGTACGCCGTTCCAGTTGCAACAGTCTGTACCCCGGATCCAAGTCTTGAGTATGCCGGACGGGTCGGACTTGATCCCGGATTTGAAGTCCAATAGGCCCGCTTCATCGTCCGGGTGGCACGTGGCACCACTAGCCTTGTGGTGGAGGAGGGTGAGGATGGTAAAGAAGATGATAAGAATGGTAGTAGTGGAAGTTAAAGGTGAGGAAAAATGAGAGAGCTTCATTGTTTCAAGAGAATTTGAGAAGTGGGAGGGAGAGATAGATGAGCATGAAATGAACGTGCAGTGGTATGAAGATAAGGCTTTGTGAAAGTTTGGTGTCGTTTTAAATGTAGAGCAAGGACCAAGTTTGCCTAGACATTAATGCCATCTGGATCCCAGTTTTGGGTTTTGGTCCGTACTTTATAAATTTTGAAATTAAGATCTAAATCTATATTTTATGCAGACTATCATTGGAACTAGACATTTCAATTTAAATACAGCTTTTAAATGTAAGTCTTATGAAAGTTGTTTTAATGAGACATATCTAATAATAAAAATAAATATTTTTATGAAAAAAGCGGTTTCGGTTCGTGATAATTATAGAGGCAGCCTCCATAATTGACTCAACCTTGAGGAATTGTTGAGTGAGTCATTCTAGTTGCTCACCGCTTTCTTTCTTCCTGTTACAAATGCGGGTAATATTGCAATTTGGTTCTCTTTATATATATAAGAATATTCGTAGAATAAAAAATTATGATACTTAGGTGCACTCACCCATCAAGGATCAATTTTCTGTAGCATCGCAATAATCAGTCACATTGCGAGTATTTATGCATTATCTTTCTCTGCACTGTGGTTCTAATTCCATTTTGCGTCCGGCTCTTGCATCGCATCGCGTATGTGTCGAAGAAGATTTGATATACACGCATGTTAATATATGACAAAGACTTGACTTGCGCAGCTTCTCAGTTGACACGTAATTTATTTATTTTTTCTTGAACGAAGTTTAAATTATATATTTTTATTAAAAATATATTTTATAGTCAAAAATATGAAAAGTAAATTTTTAACTTTTCATGCTTATATATTTTGTTAAATAGATTCCATTTAATTTAGCATTAAGGATAGATTTGGATAAAATTAATAAAACAATTAAAATATATATATATATATTAAAAGGCATTTTAAAAATAATTACATTGATATTTTAATAAATACATAAAATAAGTATCTAATACTCTTATTTTAATCTTGTTTAATTTTTAATTTATATTTAATATAAATAATAAATTTTAAAATATATTAATATAGTTTATTTTATTTTTAATATATATAAATTTTATCTTTAAGATTAGCGGGATTCATATATATATATATATATATATATATATATATATATATATATTACATTGCATTAGCTTAGCAAAGTTTCATATAAGGTGTGATTTGTATGCTTAGATGAATGTATATAAATTTAAATGAATTTTAATTTGTAAAAATAATTTTATACATTAGTCCATCAAATTTTATATAATGTGTTATTTGCATTTAGATAAGTGTTTTTAAATTTAAATTTAAATAATTTAAAAAAATCATTTAAAATTGAGTTTAAAATTATATAATTTCTATTTAAAATGAATTTTATAATAAAGTTTAATATAAATATTTTATTCAGCATAAAAATTATAATTTATCATAGTAACTTAAATATAATTTTAAAGGAAAAATTATTTTATTATACAATTATTAAATATATTAATAATAGATTTTAAATTATATTTATATATTTAAATATAAATTATGTTTAGCAGCATATTTCAGTTAGATAAAATATAAAATAACAAGTTAAAATTTTTAAAATAATTTTAATTTTATTTAATATAATATTTATTTTGATAATTAAATAAAATAATTAATATCTTTTAATAATATTTTATTAACATTTAAAATTTTAGTTAATAGTTGAAAGTTATCTTTCTAATTTTATATAATTTGATAATTTTTTATTGATTATGTAATATTATTTTTAAATTATTATTAATGTTATAGTATTTAATTTAATAAAAATATTTCATTTAATTTACAATATTTCATAACATAAAATTATGGATATTATATGTTTTTAATTATTTTATTAATTATATTTATTTTTATATATGTTTAAATAAATTATTTATTAAATATGTTTTAAATTAAGTAACATATAAAATATACATCAAAATATTTAAAATTAAAGAATTTGATGAAATAATTATAATAAAATAAAAACAAATATCATTATTTAGCTATTATTATATTATTAAGATAAAATACTTAAAATTCATCCCTATTTTTATAAATAAATTTAAATTTTTTTAAATATGATCAAAATAAAATTTTTCATCAAAGTTAGATCAAAATCAAACAAATACTTATAAATCTAAATAAAATTATCATACTTTTATTTTATTATCACATTATTCATGATATTTATTTTATTTTTTCTGTTTTATTTTTTAAATATATATTGAAAAATATAGATTAAATATTTTTCATAAATTTAATATCTTATGAAGCTTTATCATTAAAAAAAATTTGAAATGCGAATAAATAAAAATAAAAATAAAAATATTAAAATATTTAATTATATATATATATTATTGTACTATTTGCAAATATATATATATATATATATATATATATAAAGTTAGTTGCAACTAACTACCAACTCCCAAATTCTTAATCAGAGTTAGTTAACACTCTTC
Organism: Canavalia gladiata; assembly: GCA_037954105.1. NCBI lineage: Eukaryota > Viridiplantae > Streptophyta > Magnoliopsida > Fabales > Fabaceae > Canavalia > Canavalia gladiata. The sequence goes on along the minus strand of CM075663.1, from coordinate 1,350,878 downwards.
TGTAAGCTGGCATGTATACATCTAGCATGCTAAGCTTGGAATGACCATGATTGAATGATTGAGGATGAATATATTAGCAATTTGAGAAGTTGAAGATATAGGAATGAGATGAATAAGGTCCATCTAACATGCCAAATTTGAAATGACCATGATCGAATGATTGAGGATGAATATATTAGCAATTTGAGAAGTTGAAGATATAGAAATGAGATGAATAAGGTTCGACTAAATTTTATCACAGATCACTGATAATTAATGTCTATATGCTTAGTACATTCATAAAAAATAAAATTATTAGTGATGTAAAGAACAGATTTGTTGTCACAAAAGAGAAGAATTGGATCCTAATGTCGAATTGATAGATCTTGAAGGAGAAAGGACAATCATTGTGTTTCACAACTAGCTTGGGCTAAGACTCTATATTCTGCTTCTTAAGAAAATTTGGAGACCATGGATTGCTTTTTTCTTTTCCAGGATATAAGAGAAGATCCTAGAAAGAAGAAGAACCGTGAGATTGATCTTTGAGTATCAATGCAACCTCCCTAATCAGAATAAGTAAATCCTTTGAGTTTTAATTCACTGTTGGATGGAAAGAAGAGGCCTTATCATGATGACTGTTTGATGTATTTAAGGACTCAAACTACAACTTGATAATGAGTGTTGGTAGGATAATCTATAAATTGGCTAAATTGGTTAACAACAAAGAAAATATCTGGTCTAATATGAGTTAAGTAGATAAGTCTCCCAATTAATCTTCTGTATGATGTGGGATTTGGAATAAGAGTTCCACTTGTCTTGTTGAGCTTAAGATTGTAGTCCATTGAAGTGGAACAAGGTTGAGTGGCCAGCAATCTAGTGTCTTGTAAAAAGTCAAGAGCATATTTTCTTCAGTAAAGAACTATACCTTTATGAGATCGAACTATTTTCATACCAAGAAAATACTTTAAACGGCCAAGGTATTTTATGCTAAATTCAATATCCAAGAGCTACTTGATAGTGAAAAATGAACTAAGGTTATTTCCTACCAAAATGAGATCATCTACATAAATAAGTATGATTGTCATAGAGTTGTCAGATCTCTTGGTGAATAATGAATAATCTACCTTAGATTGAAAATATCCATGCTGAATAAGAAAAATGGTTAACTTGACATTTCATTGTCTATTGGCCCATTGTAATCTATATATAGATTTATTTATTTTTTAATTTGCAAACCAAGTTACCTCGAGAAATAGCCAGCCTTATAAGGATCTCCATATATACTTTTTTGGTTAAGTCTCCATGCAGAAAGGCTATGTTGATGCCCAGCTGATGAAAATGTCAATGATTTACCGTAGCAAGGGATAAAAGGAGTCTGATGGTTGCCATTTTTACAATTGGACTAAATGTCTCAAAGTAATTGATGTTTGTCGTTTATGTAAAACCTTTTGCAACTAGCCTTGCTTTTATGCCTGTTAATTTTCCCATCGAGATTATGCTAAATTTTGAATATCCATTTGTAACCAATGCTTTTCTTCTCGAGTGGTAGTGTAGACAAGATCCATGTCTTGTTGACTTCAAAGGAAGATAGTTCATTCTTGATGGATTTTACCCAACAATCATGATGAATAGCCATTTCATAACATGTAGGTTCAATCAGTGCAGAGAGAGATAGAGAAAAGGATTTGTGTGTAAAGGATAGGGAATCGTATGACAGATAATCAAAAACAAGATATTTTAGTAATGAAGATAAAGATGAATCAGTTTGAGATATAAGATCATGTCGCAACCGGGATCACGACGGGACGATGAACAAAAGCTTTTAATAAAAAAAACAGAGGAGTCGCCACCAAAATTTATTAAAGGAAATTTTGGAAAAACTTAAAAATTATGGTCTTTGAAACCACAGTTTGGGTTCGGGAGCTATTTACGCATAAGGAAGGTACTAGCACCCTATGACGTTCATTAAAATGGTTACCTTCTACTTAATTATGCACGCATATCATTAACTTTCAAAAAAAAAATTATTTCACTCAAATAAAAAATATTTTTGTTGATTTTTATGTTGTTAATGTGTAAGTTAAAAAATTATTTGTTTATTTTATGAGATAAACGAGAAGGAAGAATTCATTTAGGAAAAAATTAGAAAACCCTTTTTTGTTTTTTTGTTGCCTTTTTAAATTTTTGAAAGGAAATGCATAAGGTTCATGGTAGCAAATGGCTACTCAATAAGCCCTTACAAATCAAACGGTGTCAAAGGTGGATCAACCACTCAATTAACACTACTTGACCCCTCATATGAAAGAAAAAGAGTAATCAATCAGGATTCACAAATTTAATTTTAAACTGATTAGGATAATAGAGGATTTCACGTATCAGTTTTGGAAATCGAAAACATGTATCGTCGTATTAAGAATCAAACAACAAGGAAAGATATGACATATCAGAGAATAAACTCCATACATCAGGAATAAAAACATGAGGCAAAACAAACAGGACAATAAATGAAGATTAGGGGGCATATTTTACATGTCAGAATTGGGAATTGGGGAAACAAGCCACAAGATAGGATAAAGACATTACCTAGTTCCGAAGCTTGGATCTAATCTGCCCTCCCTTGTTGCTCTCTCCTTATGACTTCTCTGTCTAATGCTCTTTGTCACGTATATCTCTGCGTATACGTGCGTATATCTCGTATATCTGTATATCGTAGGTAGGTCTGTATCTGTGTATAGCGTATGTGCCTTTTTCTGATACGTTCCCCTTATTTATATGCCTTGCTCGTTCTCTGAAAGTACTCTGCCACTACCCCACTAAACAATAATCACGCCCCCACTTCTCCCGTTAACTGCTCTTCTACTACCCCACTTCCTGTTAACTACTCTTCCACTATCCCCTACCTATCAGAAAAGATAACTCCATTATCCCTATTATCTTATTAATTTTTATTAATCAATTTTCTATCTTTTATTATTTTTTATTATTATTATTATTTTAATTTTATAAATACGGACAAAATTAGTTATTCACATATCACAATGATAATCTTGAAGATATAAAGGGGAGTCTTCTTGGTCTGTTGGATTTTCTAACATATTGTTGTATAAGAAATGAACTTTGATCATTATTGCATAAGGATGACTCCAAATAAGGTGAGTCTTAAGTAATTTCCAAGGTATCGATCATAACATCAGAATGAGCAGGCACCTTATGCACATTGTCAAAAGGAATATCATAATGAAGGAAATCTAATGAGCTTGAATTATTGTAATCCTATAATTGACTTGTTTCAATATTAGCACTAACAACTTTATATGGAAATTGATTTTCATGAAAGCAAACATTTTGAGAAATAAATATTTCTCTTGTTTTCAAATCTATCAAAACATATCTCTTTGTTCCTTGTTTAAATCCTAAGAAAAACACACTTTCTGGACATATGGTTAAGTTTTCTTCTATTAGCCATAAGAATTGAAGTTAAAGACAAAACACTTTGAGATCAGATATATTATGAATATGATTGTTCATGCATTTATAAGGTGAAATATTGTTAAGCTTAGGTGTTGATTGTCTATTTATCAGATATATAGCATGAGAAGCAGCATAATTCTAGAAGCACTTAGGCATATTGGATTGAAATACGAGGGCTCTAATAATGCTTAAGATGTGTTGATATTTTCTCTCAGCACTTTCATTTTGTTGAGAAGTTTCAACACATAAAGTATGATAAACATTGCCTTTGGAAGCATAAAATTCATTCATATTAAATTTTAACCCATTGTCACTTCTAATGGTCTTTAATTTGGAAGATAATTGGGTTTCAACTAAATTGATAAACAATTTTACAAGGTTGCTAATTTTATATTTTTTTTTATTTCATGAAATAAATCTAAGTGAACCTAGTTTTATCATCTACCACAATTAAAAATCATCAACCACAATTAAAAAAATACCTATGTCCTAAAATGGAAGGAATGAAAATGGGATTCCATATGTCCATATGGACCAGATCATAAACATTAACAGATTGAGTGTTACTTTGAATAAAGGAGAGCTTCTTTTGTTTTAGCAAAGTAACATAGATAACAAGGATCAATGCTTTTATTGTAAATAATGAAAGGATGAGTTCTTTTCATAACAACCATTTTATCATGTGATGAGTGTCCTAATCTAACATGCCAAAGATTATAGTCATTTATTTTAACATTGTTAATAGAATAAAATTTTGCAAATGTTGCAGGATCAGGATCAATGGTAGCAGCAATAACATATAAGTCTCATTCAAATTAGCAACACCAATCATTTTCGAGGAGAGTTGGTCCTGAATCTAACAATAAGAAGGAAAGAAAGTCATTTTGCAAGATAATGAACTTGTAAGTTTTGAAACAAATATCAAATTAAAACTAAAGTTTGGGACATATAAAACATATGTTAAATAAAAAGAATTTGAAAGGAAAATAGTTCCTGATATATTTATAGTGACTTAGTTATGATTAGGAAGCTTGATGGATATAGTTTTAATCTGTCTATAAGAATGAAAAATAAAAATAGAGGAGCAAACATGGTCTGTTGCTTCTAAATCAAGGATCCAGGAAGTTTTTTTATAAAGAGATTACAAATATTACCTGGTTCTTGATGAAGAAAATTTAAATTACTGCTAGAAATCTAGTTCATATTATGGTTTTGATTGGATGATGTTTGACGAAGAAGAGTTAACAATGCTTTATGTTATAAAAGGTGAAAGAGATATTGGAATTTTCATTACATGCTACTTGTTCTTGTGGAGGATCTTCACAATTGTCACTATTAGAGGTGGTACAATTATTAATGGTATTGATTCTTAGATAATTGGGTGAAAAACCATGTTTCTTGAAGCAAACATCAATAGTATGACTAATCTTGTTGTAGAATGAGCTTTTCTTGAAACTTGAATTTCAACCTTCATTTCCTCTTCATGAAGATGAGCTTCTATATCCTCTTCCGATTAATATTCCTTTTCCTTTAGCAATATAATTGTTATATACAAAATTGGTCTAAAACTTTTGGTTCTTTAAAAAAGTTTCCTATTTGCCTCTTTTGTTGGGATAACAAAGAGAAAACTTTATTGGTATCAGGTCTGGGATCTATCAACATAATTTGAGATCTCACTCCATTGTATTGTTAATTCATTCATCTTAAAAAGCATATGACATAATCATTTTCTCCATAGGACATCATAGTGGAAAGGGTAGAATAAGTGCGTTTAATAGAACAAAAACATAAAGATATGGGTTGAAAATTATCTAGTTCTTATTATAAACCTTTTAAGTAAGTGAAATAGTTTCTAATATATTGATCACCATGCTTAAAATTGTACATTTCTTCTTATAATTCAGTAATTCTAAAAACATCACCTTGGTAATACCTTTTTTTCAAGTTTTGTCATATTTTAAAAGTTGTTTCCATCTATATAATGCTTTGGACTACATATTGATCAATGGATTGGTTGAGCCAAGATACAACCAAAGTGTTGCATTGATCCCATATACCAAATTTGGGATCATCAATTTCACGTTTGAGAAGAGTGCCATAAATGAATGATAGCTTGTTCTTAGACTTGAGGGTCGTGGTAACATTGCAAGACCAATAATGATAATTTTTCTTCTTAATATAGCTACAATGGAGGCATCGAAACTTTCATTTGAGTACATGAAGTATAAGTTTGAAGGATAAAAAAGATGGTTAGTTCCATAATAAAAAAAATCCAAAAATTAAAAAATTAGAAAATAAAAATAAAATCATTAAAAAGAAGACGCTTATACCATAAAAAAAATATAAACAGAAAAAAAATAATTATTATAATATAAAATCTCTGCTTAAATTCATAAAATAATATATATATATATATATATATATATATATAAATTATTGTACTACATTATTACTACCTATAAATGTATACATATTTACTAGAATTTAAAATTACTTACGACTAATTACCAACTAACCAACTTTTAATTAGAGTTAATTAATATACATGCTGCTATGTAATTTAGATAATAATTAACATACATATTTTTTTATTATATCTTTCATTCTTTTTTATTTTAATTCCATCCATTTTTTATTGTGCATTCATGATTTTTATCCATTTCTCCTAAAATTTTAGGAGTGTAGCGATGGCGATCAACAGTACGAATAGTACATAGGCTACTTTTTTACTGTAAAAATTTACGTAATGATTTAACCTTATTTATTTTTGTAAAAATATAAAATTAGACGTATTGTCATATCATGAATATTTCAAATATACTGAGTAATATAAAATTGATACCGGCATGAGTATTAAGGGTTTGTTTATTTTTTATTTTTAAAATAAAAAATAAAAAATTTGTTTGATAAATTTTAAAAAATAATACATTTTTAGTTTTTAAAATTAAAAATTAAAAAATTATTTATTTATTTTTAATTTTACTTTTTTTTTCACTTTCCTCTAAAACCTTTTTTTTTAAAATATCTTAAAAAAATATAAGAACTACTTCCCATTTTGGTGGAGCCAAACTGGTGGACGCATTTTCTTGCTTTTCCAAATCAATCATGATCTTAAATAGGCAAGTGTTTTGAGTTGGGGAAGGATCAATGTTAGGATTGAAAGATAAGCCATTGAAATGACATGGGTATTTGTGTTTTTCATGGTTTGGTAGTACATATTAAATGCATATGAAGGATTTGCCTTTGTGTCTATCCAAATGTAAGATGAAATTAAAGCATATCCAATCAATTTGAGACACCCAAGAAGTATATATAAAATAAGTTTTGTGTGTGACGTTTACGTGAAAAGAAGCTTTTGACACAAAAGCTTGTAAACAGAAATCAATCATATCCAACAATTTTTACCTCTTTTACTGCAAATATAAAAATTATGCAATGGCAAAAATTCTGCAAAATATAGTTTGATCTTTAGAAATTAGGGAGTGAGTAAAGTTAATGATAAAAATGACTTTTTTAATATTAAGGAGAATGGATATATTCTTAAAATAAAAGGTAATGTGTATGTTATGAATTAAGATGTTCTAAATCTTGGTCCATCACAGATTTATCGGTTTACAACCATTAGACATATAATTTACTCTGTGTGGCACGTTTTCTCACTTACTTTATGTGTGCGTGTCTTGATAACTAACAAATTATTTATGGAGATGGTTGGATTTAAACTAGGTATGTCGAAAGATAAATCATTCTTTTCATCATGATAGATGATAGTGAAGTTAGTTGTTAAAAATTAATTGAGCTTAAGATATAAATGATATTGATCAAACAATTGTGTGAAGGAAGAAAATTTTTGATTAGACATTTATACCAAGTTACAAAAAAAAAAACACGTGAATGTGTAACTACAATTACTGATAGAAAAAATAGCTAAAAGTAAAGATACACAATATAATAACAGTTGATAAAATAGTTGAAAATAAAATAAATAAGGATAAGGTAAGGTAAAGGATAAATAAAAAAAATATTTGTATTGATGTATGTTAATTTGACCAACTTTATAAATGTTACGTTGAATTAAATAAAAAGAATAAGATTTTATGTTAATTATTTTAGAATTAACGTAAAAAAAATACAATGAAATTTTTATAAATAAAATTGATATATTTTATATTGATTATCGAAATAATTAATGCAAAAAAAATTATTATATCAGTTTTTATATAATCATATAAAAAATATTTTTTTTATATTAGATGATCTCTTGTAGAAGGATGAACTTTACTAAAAATAGTGATCATTCTGTAGCTTAAAAAGAATGATGGAAAACACAATTTTTTTCTACAACAGAAAGGCTAGTTCAAGATAATGGATAAACAACCTTACAAAGTTGCAAAATGAAAAGAATATATGAGTCTATGGTGAGGATAAAATAAATGAGTTTCTCTAACAATACTTCAAAGATATTTTCACCATTTCAACCACCTCTAATAAAGAGGAAACCTACAAAATGGTTAAGGATCATCTAACTTCTCTATTATGACATCATTGAAAGATTATATATAAAAAAAAAAGTCCACATAGCTCTACAACTTATGCATCTTTTGAAGGAAGAATAATGCTGTAGTCCATAGAATAACATCAAATGCTTATCATATCCAAATCATTTTTTGTGGAACAAATTCTAATGCTCATTCACTTTATTTTGTCATATTTAACTTTAATTTAATTTAATAATATGATATTGATTTAACAAAAATAATTTACCATTATTACCACCTCATTTACAATCATCACTATCACAACCAAAACTACTATCATCATTTAATCATTTCTATAATAACAACAATAATATATATAATAATATTATTATTTTTTAAAATATTTATTTTTATCATTATGTTAAAATTTTGGAACTAATAATTTTTAATATTTTTTTTATGAACTTACAGTGAAAAGATAAGATAAAGTAAATAAACTTATTTTTAAAACAACTTTTTTAAAAATTAATTCAAATTAAAACTTGATTTACTTTTAAAATTTTAAAATAAAAAACTAAAAATTAACCTAAATGGAACTTTATTAATTAAATTTAAAGTATTTACTAAAACTAATTATTAAATTAATTAATAAATATAAAATGATAAATAAAGATATAATAATTAATAGAATAAATTTGATAAGTATGATACAATTTTTGAATAAAAAAATATTAAATTTAATTTTAATTCTTTACTTTTTTTTATTTTTTTTATAAATAAATTTTAAGTAATAATCTTCAAAAATAATAATCATTTTGATAATTTAAATTTTATAAAAAATTTAATGTTTATATGAAAATAAAATAAATAATATATATTAAAATAATAGTTTACAATATACATTTTTATGTCAATATATAAAAAAACAGTATTATTGCTAAAAAATAAAATATATTAAACTTGTAAAAATAATATAAAAAATAAATATATTAAAATTAATAATAATATTATAAAATATTAGATGATATTAAATTTAAGAAAATAAATAATTTGGAAATTAAATTATGAAAGTATACTGAGAAAAAAATAGAAATAACATTTGCTCCAAAAAAAAAGCAACATGCAATAACTTTTCAAATAATTTCCTTTACAAAGTTGTTAGTAGTTACTAAAGTGAAAATATTTTAACAATTTTGTTAGGTAATTATTTCTTTCAAGCTAAGATGTATGATGTATGGTGGAACACATTATAAATATATTATTTACTAAATTCTTTCTCTCTTTTTTTACGGTAATATTCTTCTTTCTTAAGAAAAAAAAAATAAAAATCCTTTAAACCCTTAAACCCCTTTGAACTGTATCGCAGAGAAGGAGGAGGAGAGCGCAACAGAGTTTCGGTAGCGGCGATAAATTGAGAGTTTTCAAAGAGATTTTCATAGCGCGCATTTGCAACAATCGCATATTGATTTCCAGGTGAGTATAATCATGTTCTCCATTCTTCTATTTTCTTTTTCCGAATTTTACTGAAAAATGGGTTATATTTTCTCAGTTGCAACCTTCATCTTCTTTTTTTACGATAGAAACGGTGCGTGCCTATATCAATGATGCTGGATTCCTTGATTTCTGGTTTTCCGCTTAATTTTTTGTATTCCTGTTTCTTAATCATTAATTTTAAATCTCCTTATCTTATCTTTAATTAACCTTGTTCTGTGAAATCATCATTGTGGACGCATAAGAGAACGGGAAAAAGAACATTATCTAGTTTGGTTTTCTTTAATCTGGTGTTGCAGTGGCTGTTTTTCGGTTTTCTAATACGCGATCTAATTTTTTTCAATCACATATTTTGTCTATTTTTTTTTTAATTAATGTCAAACTCTGATGTGTCTCTGTTTTTATTTGTTTGAATAAAATAAGATCTTTCTCTTTGTTTATAATGTATATTCTTGATGGCTATTTTTCATATGGTTGATTAGTGGTATTTGGATATTAACTGGAAATGTAGTTTATTAGCGCTGAAGATTTTAAATTGTAGGTCAAATACTGTTTCTTGTTTATTTGGATCTTCTTATCCCTGTCATTGTGTCTTCTCATCCTCAAAGTTATTATGGTTGGATAATGACTCTATGACTTGCAATTCCCTCAACTCTTGTCACTGATTTACTTTATTTAGAACTATGGCATAACTGATTTTCTTTATTTAAAACTATAACATACAGCTTGCCTCTGCATTACCGATTGTAAAGCCTAGTTTTGGGAATTTCTGTTGCTTATCTTAAAATCAATTAAATAAAAACCTAGTTTACAACCTTTTCAAGAAGCAACGTAAACCAGATCAAGTAGGTTTTTCTTTTTTCTTTTATCCTCAACTAAAGGTGCAGACCTCATTGTTGGCAGTGAGTATCAGATGGATCACATTGCAGCAGCTGAAGAGCAAATGGCTGCACAGAGACTGAGGCAGAAACTCGATGAAGTGAATGTAGCTGCTCAAACTAATCTTGCCCCAGTCCAAGACCATGTCAATTTTAATCTTCAGGTTCTTTCGGCTCCTTTTCTATAACAATTACTTCAGTGGGGTTTTATCTTTCCTTGGAAAATTGGATGGTTTTATGGCTTGATAACAAGAAACTATATGGAATTAGGACCCAAATAGTTGTATTCCACTATCCCATTTGGCTATTTGATATTTTATTCTGCATTATTTCTTCCTTTCTGGTTTTGTTCAAATTCTTGTACTGACAATATTCTTGCGTTCCTATATTTCGTAATGCAAAATTTTAACTGATGAGACATGGACTTTATATTTTTTGGTGTTAAAGGTTTTGGCCTTTTTTACCTTAACTCCTCTATTTTCTTTTCCACCAAATGGATTTATTGTGGATTGATATTACTTGCATACAATGGGAATATGTGATAATTTCTTTTCATGAAGAACAGACTTCCAATTCCATATAGTTGATTATTTGATTGAATAATTGCAGAAAGCCTATTTTAAATGCGCATATGAATGCTTTGATAGAAGAAGAAGGCAGGAAGAAATAAGCAATTGTGTTGAAAATTGCAGTATTCCTCTCGCTAATGTACAACAGACATTTGATACTGAGATGGCAAAGTTTCAGGTAAGCTACCCTGTAATTCTGTGATCATACTCTCTCTTCCTTAATTTTAGTATCTATTACTACTCTTTTAGTGTGCGTAAAATTATTGAGGAAAATCTTATTAATCGAAGAATCCTTGAACCTAGAACCAAGGAAAACAGATTGGGGATTGATTCTAACTTATAGATTAATACTTGATTGAGGGTTGATTGATTTACTTCATACAATTTTATACTCTTCCCTTTAGTTCATGTATACTTTGGCAAACAACTTTTTCTATTCCTTTTCTTACGGTATTGAAACTAGATTACATGCTAAATGTAACTATTGTCATTCCTGGTCTCTTGAAGGTAGATTATGTGTTAAATGTTAATATTCTTCCTAAACAACATGGCTGATTGCAAAATATAGTGTGGTTGGACTGCACAAAAAGTCAATGGCTAACTATACAAAAAAAGAGAAAAGTTTAGCCCCTCAAAAACATCAATAAAATGCCAAAATTCAGATCTAAGCACGTGACTTTCATCATCTTTAAGATGAATATCACTCAATTCATCCTTAGTCTCCTCTGGCAAATGTTTTTATCATTTCTCTTTATTTGCAATTACCTCTTCAATCTCACTCTCTCTAAAGTTAGATTTTTTCTTATCATTTTTGGTATTTAAGTTTCCTGGACATGTAAAAGAACAAAATTAATAAGATCATATTATTAATAAATAATAACTCTTACTTTTTTAACAAATATTTTTCTTCCTTTTCTTGGTTAGACTTCTTTTTCAAAAGTAAAAGATTAATGTACATTCATCCCTGGACTATCAACTGATGAGTAAAGGTGCTCTGTCTCTGTAATCTACTCATCATCTTATTTAATGTCAGATGAGGAAATAGGATGATAAATATCGTCTTCCTCCTTTCTAAACTTTTGTTTTATTTCAAGTTGAAGATTATACTTAATAAACACAAGAACGTTTAATCTTTCTTGCTCTAAATGGTTTCTCTTTTTGTATGAATTTGATTAAATATGTTTCAATTTCTTTCACATACTCGGTTGCATTGCTAGTGAGATTCAAAACTCCCATTGCTAGTTGGTGTAACTCGATGTCTTTTCCACCATAACTTTTCCACCAAAGAACTTAAAAAAAAAAGTTAAAATAACATATCAAACTCGATTATCACACCCTTTGTAAAAATTATGAAAATTAATATAAAATTTATTAGGTTGCTTCTTTTTTCTAATGTCTATTCCAATGGTCTTTCCAAAAAGTCCTTGAACTTGTGAAATTGTTGATCAATTGTAAATCTAGTTCTTCTATCTCAAACCATTCTTTCAATGGTCTTATGTAAACCAATTAAAACTTCACTATCCAGATAGAAGTTTATCATAATGAAATCAAATAAAATTAAATAAAATTAAAAATTTAATTAAATTATTACAATGCAGTTCTTGGAACTTTTTTTCAAATAATATTAGAAGGATTTTCAAAATCTAGAATTACGTAACACTATGTTGATCACTTGTTTAGTCTTATCTTTACTAGGGTGATTACTCGCAGCCGTACAATGCAACATAAGAATGATTTAACGTAGGAATGATTTATGTTTGCTTCAGAGGAATTATGAATTAGCTACTAGTAATCATATACCATTAAAAATAATGCTAAACAAGAGATAAATATAATGTTTTGTGAAGCTAGATTTTGGAAATCTTTTTAATATTATTTGAACTGCATGAATTATGAAAGTTTTAAACAAATAGAGTTAAAGAACAAATAACTGCAAACTTGAAGAGTCAAGATATAAAGATATAAACAAATATGGAAGATAATTGATGTTTGTTGAAATTTGCAATTAGACACACTTTATGCAATTAGCTACCATCTTAATTCCCAGTAAATATAATTTTAAGTTTAATGAACTGCACTTATATAATTTTAAGTTTAATGAACTGCACTGTAGCAACTTAATTTAGTTTTTAATTTTTCTTATTTTATCAGGTTTCATTATGATAAGAACTTCGATTCGGATAGTGAAATTATAATTTATTTATATGAGACTAGTGTAAAACTGATTTCCTATAGAAGGATTAAATTTACAATTGATCAACAGGTTTAAGATAGCTAAGGGATTTTTTAGAAAAATGATGACAATAGACATTAGGCAACTTGATAAGTTCTACATTAATTTTCATGATCTTGTAAAGAATGTGGTAGTCAAGTTTGAATGTTATTTTGGTAATTGACATACACAGCATGTTCTACTTGATAGAGAAGCAGTTTAACTTTTAATATCTTCCCCTTCAGTCTAACAGTACTTTTAACACGGTGCAGGATAAGTTGAATAGATCTCTTATGGTGTGTCAAGATAAGTATGAGGCAGCTAAGCTCCAGAAGAAAACTGGGGCTATGAATGATTTGGTTTCCTGTGCTGACCAGTCAATCCAGGAAAGCATCAAGATGCTGCCACTTCTTGCCAGCAAGTTGAAAGCTTCCTTTGGAATTAGTGATAATGGTTCCTTGTAACTTGCAAATCAAATTTGGCGCAAGACACTATTGTGTAACTCTTTCTGTAGCACAAAAGTTAACATTGCTTTGCGGTTCAAATGCTGGTGCACCATGATTCATCGATGACTCCGTGCTATAATTGTGGATCAAATAGTGCTATTTTCAAATTGGATATGCATGTCGTTAGGGATACTTTCAGTGGCATACCCTTTTAGATGTTATGGTTCTTCTCACCTCAGTTCACCCATTCTATTCTATATGCAGCTATACATCCCAAATAATGATTCTTGCTTGTGATAGTATGGTACTTGATAGAAACTGTTTCAGAAATAGCCTTTTTTTTTTAATTGACAAGCAATGGCTTCCCAACCTTGACCTAGTCTAGGCAGATCAAGAAACATCAAGAATACAAGTAATGATTGATTATTCGAGAGATCCGAAAACTCCTTAATTTTTCACCAAAAATACAAGTGATATCCTTTTGATCTCCCTCTGTCCCTATTTCTAGTCTCTTCCATTTCACTCTCTTTACTAGCTAACTAAACCCTAATTATATTTGTAAGACTAAATATAAGGTTCCTACTTCCTATCAATACTTTTTCCTAAAGTTTCATCTTATATCCTCAAGGTAAATGGCTGGTAGAACCCATTAGGGTCCTATTGTTTGATGCACGATGATGATTGTCACCAGTACTAAGCCTATCCTCCCTGAGACAAACAATAAATTTATAGAACCACCGACACAACAATAATAACACCATCCAAAGGTCCTACAGAGGCCTTCAACCCATTATGTGTAAGTTGCTCAGTTAGCCTTATGACCTTATCAATTTGTTGACTCAACTCCTCAGTTACTTAAATGTTAGTGTTGCTAAGTTTGCCTGTTGATGTTACAATCGTAACGAATTGCCCACCCTTTTGCCTTGCTATTGCATCGATTATTTCAAAATCATTACCAAGTACTTTTCCCTAAACTAAAATAGTTATCAATCGTGTAAGGAACCACATAAAAAGTGTGAGAATTAATTTGTAACATTATAACATCTTTATACATGATAATAATTGGCTTTTAGCGCTCAGTCCTTACAGTGTTGTATTTTGACAACAACTTCAACAAGAATCATTGTACATGCGTCTCAAACCAATTGGAGGAATAGGTATCACACATGTGAAAGGTGTGGGCGTCATTCACTAATCACTAGGTCTTGAGGAGTACCTGCGTGAGCTCAAATTTAATATGGCAATAGTATTATATCATTCAAGTAAAAATTGTATAAGGAGTCCAAATGTCAGCATTGCAAAAGCATGTGCTGGAAAGTATGTTGCATGCATAGTTATGTATGGCATATACATAGCTGAAAAATAAATTTTAATCAATGGAGAATAATTATAATAATATGTGCAGGCAACTAAATGTCACCATTATGATTAATGTTACCTCAGGAATTTACAAATGATCAAAATGTGTTTTATGTCTATTTGGATTTCCATGAGGAGTTCCAACATAAGTCAACTTTCCACTTCAACAAATAAATTTATAAAAAATAAATTAAAAAAATTATACAAAATGTAAATTATAATATCCTAAAATATACCTATGTGTTAGGGGTATGTTGCCTAACAATTCCATGCAACCATAAAAGGTTATTGATTTCAAGTTCAAGATTGTAATTAAGCATGTCAAAAATGTAGATTTCTATTCTGCTTTGACGTTAATGAAACAATTTGAGTTAATAATGTAAGATAAAAATTGATTTTTAAAAGCGAGGTTGAGAAAAAGAATAATGATATCCATTTTGATTTTATATATAATAAATTACAAGATATAAAAATATTCTATAAATTAGTTAGATCAAAAGAATAATAAAGATATATAATTTTAAAAATATAATATGATAAATTATGAAATAATTGAAATAAAAATATAAAAAAAATTATAAACAAATATGAAATAAATTTTTTCGATCTCGATCAACATTGAGAAAGAGTTTCAATCTTTTAATTTTGACGAAAATGAAGATAGAGATAGAATGTCGATATATTTAGGTATATGAGATAACTTGTTTATGTCCGGTCTCCATTGGTCCGCTATAAACAGATTGGATTCGATTGACCAGTAAACTAAATGGATAAGAAAAAATGATGGTTCACATTTGATTCACTTTGATTCGAAGGGATAGAACTCGTTTAAATTATTTCATATTAAAATAATTAAAAATATTTATAAAAATTAAATTTTATCTAAAAAAGTTTACCTATAGGTTGGCCTGTTAACCCATAGGTATAACCCATTTAACCTACAAATTTGTAGATTAGCTTATAAACTTTGATCTATATATCTAGCTTTAAATATTAAGGACAAAGATAGATAACGTGAAACCTATTACCAATCCATCCTATTGTCATATCTAATTATAAGACTGAGAGGTATTCATCAAGAACACTTATGTGCACCATGAGTTATAGCATGATACAATTCTTTATAAAATGTTGCTAAACACACTCAACCCTAGTTATATCATTTAACATGTCAAAAACCTATTATAATAAGTATATTAGATGAACTTTATTACTTGATTTTTCGAGCATAAATATTCCTCCTATTAAGCATAAAATATATGCTAACAAAAACATTATATTTGTATAGGAGTAACATTTACCCGAAGATTGCTAAAAGTGTTTTGCAAGTATTCTATCTTTTTAATAGATCTTTTCATTTGATTTTTAGGAGAAACCACATCTAAAAGTTATTACAATAATCATAAAAATTTAAAACGATTGAGACCTACGATTTGTGCTCCATTAAGTACTAAATGCAACACAAAACCCTCTCCCATTATGTTGCACTTGTCATAGAAGATGATAAGTATATGAGAACTCATCACTATGCCAAAAAAATTGTAAGGGTTGAATCAATTACAAAATACCTAAACGTTTGTATATGATAAAATCTAAATGCTTGTATTAGTGGAGTATTGATTTTATGATGTTCCTTTATCATGTTCACTAGTATCACCTATATGTTGCATGGATTTTTGTTTGTGTTTAATTTTACCATTTTTATGCTTGTAATAACTTGTAAGTAATAAAAGAAATTTAAAATTGTATTTCTTGACAAAAAATAATAATATAAAAAGTTCCATCACTACATATGTAACATGCAAAATTTAAAAGTAGATTAGCTAATTTAGTTACAATGCAGTCAAAATATGATGCAAAATTTTTACATATATATTATATAAAGATTATGAATTTACAAATATTGTTAATTTGTCTATGATGCGGTTAAAATATCAAATAAAAATGACAAATTAAAAATTATTTTTAAAATTTTCATAATGCATTCAAAATTATTTTAAAATTAAAATTATTCAAATATTAAGGTAAATATTCAAAACATAAGTGTTTGCTTGCATATAAAAAAAAATGGAAGAATGTCTCCAACTTTGATGTCAAAAAAGTTGCAAAATTTTGGCCAACCTACACTTAGATGATCTTCGTAATCTTGACCTTGTATACTCATACATACTAACCATCATTATGCCTAAATTATCATATTCCAAACCTTCTATACCCATACATACTAATCATCATTATGCCTAAATTATCATATTCCAAAAGCACATGTGTTGGCATATCAAGAAGAGCAAATCCTATGTAGGTAGTGACCAATGTCTATTAAAGGATAAAACAAAAAATGAAATGTTAAGACGAGTATGATAGATTTTATTTGAAATTATTTTTAAATGAATAGTAAGATTTTTTTATTTTTTTATTTACATTTGTAAGTTTATTGAATTGGGTAAAAATATGTTATGATTTAATCTTATTCATCAATCGAGTGTTTAGAGTTCAAAATTATCTATATTTTCTTAACCTTACTTATATATGATTTCTTATACATATGTATTAATGATGAAAAATTTTGTGTTTATGATGTATCTAATACTCATAATTGTTATTTACGATCATGAAGTGAGAGATCCTCTTATTAGCCTCTACATTGACGGTCATCTCAACATTAAAAAAAAAGATGATCCATAATGTAGGTTCACTATGAAATCATAGTTACATATAAATAAATATAATAAAGGAGAAGTGAGACATTTCATTCAAGTAACAATTTGTATAAGAGTTGAATATTATTTTACATTTTAATATAAATAATATATAAGTTATTCGACAATCACAAAGAAATATTCCAAAAACCATCAAGTATGCAATGTATGAACATGATTAATTCTATCATCCCCATTACAAGTTTTTATGATGACAGACTCAGAATTAAGCTAAGACCTAATACGTCTCATACCATATCAAGTCTCATTAATTTGAAATTAGTAATTCCTATAATCTACACGATGCATGTAGTTCCAAATTATTATCACTTTATGAAAATAATAGGAATACTGAGATCTAATTTCCACCATAACAATGTACCTTTAGTAACATTCAAATCATAATCATCATTTTAAAAAATCATGAAATTGTTCGACCAGTAATAAAAGTCTTTGAAGTCTCGTCGAGATGACTAAGTCTGACTAAAGTAATCTTGTTTACAGGGAGCAACTCCAGACCATTAGATAAGTTTAAACTTAGCTCATGTACCTCGTAGTCTTAAAAGTTCCCATTATCATAAACTTTGGTCTATTTCCATATAAGTTGATCCTTAGACTTTTCAATTCTCTTTCACAGAAGGACTTGCAAATTATCCTTCCACTACCAATTTACAAAACAAAATTTTTATGTATATGATGCATGCTAATTAATTGTTCTAGTTCTCATTTTTATTTTAGTTGAATGTCTCACATTCTTCTCAAAAGTCAGAATCTCATAGTATTTTTTCAATTATTCTATTATTTAACTTAATATATCCTTAAAATTTAATTAAATATTTTCTAATACATCATATGAGATTCCTAACCTCCAATCAATATTTTGTTATATTTAGGTTAGTATACCATTATGAGTTTAATAAAACTTCTCATCCTTCAATAATTTATATAATATACTTCTTGAATTTTAAACCAAAATTTTGTAAAAAAAATATTCTTTATAAGAGTTTAAAAATGAAATACTATTTTTGTAAATTTTTATAAAAATTATTGAAAAGGAATAAAATTTAATAATTATACATTATCTAGTTATAAGACAACTTCATAAATTAATTTTATAAAAAAATTATCTATAAAATTATTTTGTTTTTTATATTTTATTTTCATTTATCAAAGTTCAAATATAAAATTGTCTACATAGATAAAATAGACTAATTATATACTTTTTAACATTGTGAAAATATTGGAAGTTAAAAATAAATGATTTTTATAAAATAATAGATTTCAAACATTTTTATAAAATAAAAAAATAATTTAATGTTTTTCAAATTTTTCAACGTAATATTTCTTTATACCTATTATATGAAAATATATCTGTATAATTTAAAAACTGTTAAATAATATTTCTTTTTAGTATCCTTTTCTAACAAATCTAAATTTAAGTATCATAAATTCTAAAATTTATATAAAATTATAATATGCACAAAAATTTATAAATGTGATTTGCAAATACATATTTTTAAACATTTAAAAATTTTACATCTAAAGTTTGATCTATAAGTGATCATTACACAAATAGAATTTATAATTTCAATATACTATTTTGTTAATATATTATTTTATATTAATTTAAATAATTTTTTAATTTAATTTCACTATCATATCTATATCTCTAACCAATTCAGTTCTCAATTAATAACTAAACAAAATTTTATCTAAAATTAAATTCATACATAATTAAACATAAATTTTAAATTTTTAAATAATAAATAAAATTTTATTCTAAAACTAAACCAATTCTATAATTATTTTTATACTCCACTTAAATTCTCTTTTCTTATATGAATTCAAAAATTTTGCCGTATAAAAAGTAAAAGTTAAAGTTTTTTCGATTCAATCTTTAACTTCCTATTTCAACATTTATAATACCACCATAAAGAAAAAAAATAATTATTAACTTCTAAAATAATTTTGTCTTTCTATTTTGATATTAATTTGATTTGTTATTTAATTTATTATCATTTATAGAAATTAAAATTTTAATACTTGCTAAAGAAAGATGGAAAGGAAGCTTCCTACAGAAAAAGAAATTATAGAATTAGGATTTTGTTTATTAATGCCAATCCAACGGCATGTTATGGTAGTTGAATAAAAAGAAAATCATAAAATATAACATGTGAAATTCCAGCAAGTGATTTAATTTTTTTTTAAAATCAAGATATTACATCAAGGAATATAATATAGAATTTAGATAAAAAAAAATCTATAAAATAATATGATCAAATGATTCTTCATCTATCATTACATAAGTTTTTTTACCTGAAAAGTCTTAAGATTTAGATTCTTAACTTCCATACAAAGATCTCATTATTTCAGTTCTAAACTTTTGAAGCATTTTTTAATCTTAACAATTCAGGTGAAAAAGGATATATTCTTAAATGGATAATTTATCTCTTTCATTTTCAAATTATAAATTTGAATGGAAAAAGAACCATTTCTTTTGATTCCATTTTTAGCCAGCCTTTTTTTTTTGGCTGAATATATATCGTTTAATTTTTTTAGCCAATATTAAATGTAACAATTTTTTTTTTCCTTTTATGATATCTAGCCTAATTTCCACCCCAACAGAATCTATGTACTATTCATCTAAGTAATATTTTGTGAAAAGTGAAGATAATTCTCGACATAATTGACAAAATAAAAAATTATAACTTGAGCGTTAGTTTGATACTAAATATACAATTGATATAAAAGACCATGAAAGGTTGGCTTTCCAAAATTTGTGTGCTGTTGATAACAAATATGGCAAATGATTTTGAGGTTAATACAATTAGTTTATTCAAAGGTTATTTACTAAAATAATAAATTTTTTCAATAAATTTTTTTTGATAATTATATAAATTGATATAAAATATATTATACCAATACAAAATATATTAAAATTTGATAATTACAATATTTGAATTATTATTAAAATATTTTTTAAAAATAATTTTTAAGATTTATTAAAAAAATTCGATAAAAATTAAAATTGATAGTATTTATCTTTTACAACTATTATTAAAGCAACTTTTTTTTATAGTGATTGAAAATGTCTATATAACATGAACATGACATCTTTTCGTTTGGAATAAAATTATTTTTTAAATTCTAACTATGTATACCAAATTTTTCAACTTTAAATAGGAAAATGTTGAATATTTAAATAGTAATCAAATAAACAAAAAAACTTTCTGAAGAAGAAAGAAGCCTACCTTTAAAACTATACAGACAATATAATAAAAATAAGATTTGGATGATATTATGTTAATTAAAAATGGAACCTGAGTTGTTTTGACTACTATTGTTGCATATAATTTGAAAGCAAAAGCCATATATGTCAACATAATCTATCTACCAAACATGTTCTTACAATACCACGTGGATGCATAATTAATTTGCAATAATTATAAATGGAAAGAGATATTTGAATGTATTAATATAAAAATTATAAAATATGAAAATTATATTTAAACTAAATTATATAATATAATATGAAAATTGAAATTAAGTGTACTTACGGGTTAAAATAAAAAATTAAATATATTTTTTTATTTTTAAAACAATTAATTTTAATTTTTTATTTTTAAATTAGATTAATTTTAATTCTTTATCAGTTACTTAATAATTAATATACATCACATATCATATGTTAAATATGAATTATTCTAAAAATTAAAAATAATTTATTTTAAAAAATAAGAATAAATTTAATAATTTTAAATTTTAAAAAAAAATAAAAACCTATTTAATCCACAAATCAATTAAAATATGCGTTCTTTCTGCAATTATTACGTAATAAAAAAGTAGTTTAAATTTAAATGTAACTTTCCAATGCGAAACAGAGATAAGTCACTGCCAGCATCGGAGTCTCGCTGAGTGAAGTGCGTTGAGTCCTCCACAGGTGATTCCTTTCTTTCTTCCTTATCTATTTCTTTTTGTTCAGTGAAACCGTTTAGCGTGAAATTATGCTAACCCTTTTAAGGCTGTGAAATTTTGTATGCTCAATTTTTCTGTTATACTATGATGGATCAACTCTTTTTTTCCTCAAAGATACTCTGAGAGTATTGAGCACGAATATGTGTATTTGAACAATGTATATATATATATATATATTGCTCAAAAGAAACACTGTATTTGATACTCTCTTTTCAGCTTTCTTTTTATTTTTTGGTGAAATTTTATATGAACCCAACTAAATGATATGGCTCATTCTTTATTAGTAAGACTAACATGAATTTGACCTAATAAACAGAAAAAAACACGTGTTGCTAGCATTTCTTTTTGTTGAACTGTGAGCATTCTAACTATAGGTAATGCTTCTTAATGTGTGCAGACTTGTAAAAGACATTAATACCTGTAACTTGAGGTTTTGAAATTGCTTTATTATGTTTAGTTATGTCCTGTTTGACGCTTGGTACATTTCTGGTGTTTTCTATTTTGTGTCATAGATTTGTTCATTGCAATGATCAATGAGAATGGTTTTCCCATTTGACTGTATATTCCACTTATTCTTTTTTTCTTTTTCTTTGAAAATAGAGATAGTTGATCATGGTTGAATGCAGCTAGGCTATTAGAGTAGATTTAGGCCAGGATAAACTTTTCACAAGCTTTTATAGGAGAAGGAAATAAATAGGTAATGAATTAAACTTTTTTTATAAATTAAAATCAAGTTATGTACATCATTTTTTGAAGAAGCAAGATGAAAAAGCTTCTAAAAAAGTTTATGTCCTTAAGTTGATTTTAACTTATAGAGAAGTTTGATTTATCGTACTTTCTTATTTTCTTCTCTTACAAGTACTTATTAAGAAGTTTATTCAAACTGGGTCTTAGTGGATTATGTTTCCCTATTGGTGATGTGTTAACTGGAAGATAATGCATCACAGCAAGCTGCAGGTTTCAAATTTGCTATTGTTATGTGAATATGGAGTTGTTTCAAATGTATTTGATGGATTATTTTACATAAGCAGTGTGATTAACTGACATGTTATCTTACAGGGAGCATTTTTATCCAAAAAGGGGGGAAAATCTTACAGGTTCCAAGAACTGTGGTGCCCATTTCATATTCTTCTGGCACGCCCTCTCTTTGGGGGTGGATGTCACAGGAAGAAACAGAAAGTGGCTTTCTTCTTGGCCAAAGGAAACAATCAGATTCTAATCAGATAATACTGTGGTGAAAATTGAAGGATAGAATGCATACCATATCTCAAACCTTCATCTTAAGTCTAACTCCTCAGGTTAATCCTTTTCTCACTTTCATTTTCTTTTTTAAACTTAATGTTTTCCCATTATGAAAGAAGCCAGTAAGGTAGTTTGATGCTTGTTCTTTGGTAACATAAATTTTTGTTTTCAGATGACCAGGAGCAAGCAAAGAGTAAATGAGTTTATTATGCCTAGCTCAAATTGTAGACATTTCTGTCTTTCATGGAAGCTTGGACATGGTGCAAGAAAGATTTTAAAAAGGAACTGCTGCTTTCTGAATTTTATTTCAAATTGTGTGGTGATGATTGTTTGAGCCTATACTGTATAATACAGCAGAACCATTTAGGTTGTGTTTGGTTTCAGAAACATTTTCTGTTTTCTTTTGTTTTTTCAACATTGTTCACAGGAAACAGTGAAAATAAAAAGTAGTTGTTTTCTGTTTTCATCTTCTGTTTTCACTATTTCCAGTACAAAACTTTGAAAACAAAAACAAAATGAAAACAAGGTGGCATTTGTGTAAATAAAAGTGAAAATAGAAAATGTTTTTGAAACCAAACGCCACCTTAACTTTATGACATAATTCAACTACAAAGCTTGGGGCATTGCAATATTTATACTTAGTTATAGTATCAATGTTCTCTGTTTACTAAATCAAACATCACTATCTTGATCGAATTTTACATAGAATTTGTCCAAACTATTATGCTCTTGTCATTGCTTGATTGTGTCCTTGTGATTTTTAACTAAATCTGTTTAAATGACTTAGATTCATTTTGAATGTTTCTTTTTACAGGGAACAACGCATCAAATGCCTTCCTACTGCTGGTGTATTATCAGGTGCCACTTTTTCTTTTTCTGACTGTATGCATATTTCAATAGTAAATCATAATTTATATATTAATAATTTGTCTTGGGCTTTGATTTCCTTGTTGTAGATGCCCAGATTTCTTCTAGCCATTTTGAGGAGTTCTCTGTCTCTGTTGCCGACAGCAATGATACTAGAGAACTAAAGGTATCATATGGTATTTAATTGAAATAAGTGTACAAAATGAAATAATTAGAGAGAGGAAATATTGGTAGAAGATAAATAAAGGGAGAAACAAATGCATAATATGGAGGAGATAAAAAATGATAGCTCAGAAAACTATTGATAAGGTGGGGTTAGAGGTTGAATGAATACCTTTGCTGATAACAATGAGTGGACTATAGGAAGAAACTTGATTTGTAGTAGGTAAAGGCACTAGAGCAGAAGGGTGAGTCATCAGGGACACTGTAGCAGCTAGCTGGAGACAGAGATGATGAATTCATGTTGGAGGAGCAGAAGGTCGTCAGCAACATCAATACAATCAGCAGTAGGAGTATTGAATGGAGTGGTCTGAAAGAAAGTAACATTTGAAGAAGTGAAATAGGCAGAGTTAAGATGAGGGTAGTCCGGGAGATGTCAGGTAGTAAGAGTAAAAATTGTACAACCAAAAAAATGGGGAGGAAGCATGTAAATAAAAAAAGTGAAAAACTTCTAGAATTGGAATATAAAAGGTGAACTTATGTAGTCCTGTTTGAGCAGCTCTATTTGCAAAAATTACAGATGCATTACAACCCATTGTATAGATATACACACATGGTATTGTCATTATTCAGTAACAAGAATACACAAGATCTTGGTTTTTCTCAAAAACATAAATGTGCTTGTGGATGAAGATAAGTCTTTTGGCAAAAAGATGGAGTTCAGAGGAGCATGTAACAACATATTAACTTTTCTGTTGAATTCTCTTAATAAATGTCAGCAGTTCTCATGGTTGCTATTTGCTTGTAAATTTGAATTTGATTGCTCTAAGGTTTAACTCTTCCGTCCAGATAAGCATAGAGGTGTCAGGAAACAGAACTCAAAGGATCTTTGATGATGTCTTTCAAAAAATGGTTGCTGCAGCACAACCAATCCCAGGATTTCGAAGAGTAAAAGGAGGTGAAGTATTTATGTGGATTTAAAATTGAAGAGAACCCTATGTAGTTTTATTTCTGTATGGAAATGCCATACTGTGACATTGTATTTTTTGCTGCTACTTCAGGTCACCGATGCATGACATGATAAATTATAAGATGTTTTGTATGATGGTGGCATTGTTTAATCCCCATGAATTTTGTTCACTTATGTCATGAATTTAGGTGGTAATTCATGTTCAATTTGTTTCAAGTCTATTAGTGATGTTCTATGCATGATTGTGTTAGGTTAAGAGGATTACTTCCCTTTCCCTTAGCAAAAGAGAAAAGAAAAGAAAAAGAAGAGAAGAAGCCATATACTTTTTCATGTAGATTTTGTAAATGATAATTATAATAATTTCATATTTTATTTCTATTATTTTTTAGGGTGTAATAGTAAGACTTCATCTGTCTTTTTGAGAGTTTGAATTTTGAATTTCCAGTTTATAAAATCTGTAAATCATGATTTCTTTGTCACAGTATATTTATGTCTGAACTCTGAAAGCATGAGCTTTCTTGTCATGAAAAACATGGTACGTGGATTAACTCTGAATTTGAAATGTAATGAATTTCAATCTATTCCTAAGATAATAGCAAAAAAATAGATAAATACTGGACTGACTGATCATGATATGATGAAAGAGATACTAGGTAGTCGTTTGCTTCTTGAACTTGTCTTCTCTCTTCTTAGAGCTCAGCAACAAACCATAAAAGTTCTGCCTTATATTACATGCAGGAGTCTTTTTTTAAGCACAATTAAAAAATATAATTAGAACAGAACAAAAACAGTAATACAACAGATCAGCAATAATTATATTACTAATGGGTAAAGAAAAGTCTATAATGATAAGCATGATGAACAGATGGAGATTTCCATTAATATGAATTGGATCTGCTACAAGTTTTTTTTAGACTTCCTCTTTAACTTTTTCTTGGTAACTTGATTTTTCTTCTTGTAGTAATGGATTTTTGACATTTTCCTGTGTTTGTTCTGATGGTCAATTGCTGCTCTAACAATTTGGGGACTACCAGGGAAAACACCAAATGTAAGTTCCTCTAGCTATTGTATCGGCAATGTTTTTAATGTAGAATTGGAACGCAGATAGATACTTAATGTTTTTCCTGTCCCATTCCATTTTTAATTATATATAATGCCACTCAAAGCCTGGTAGGTCTAACAAATAAGACTTGTTTATCAATATGTTTGTTGCATTTAAGTATATTTTTTCTGAGTAATGACTACTTTTTACAGGGATGTAAATAGAATTGAGAAAATTATAAGACCTTTTGTGATATGCTGTGGATTGATAGTTGGTTAATAGGACCTTTTCTTTGCCTGAAAAAAAGGATAATTTCCTGTAGGTTGTGCTTACAAACCACCATTCTTTGGGTACCTGATGTGTGGAGTTTATCCTTTAGTCATAATGTGGAACCTTTAGTCATTAAAGGAATGAGATGGGTAATAAATAATATTTTACCACACTTCCATCTTCTTTTCAGTGATATATAAAATTTGACATCATAATTATGTTCTTGGGAGTTCATGTTTTTCCTTATTTTTATCTTTTCATTTGTTCCATCAAACTCCTATTTTAAGATCCCTATTGTTTAGTAATTCCGAATGAAAGTATCTGGAGAAAATATTCTCCCTTGGAAACTTGATCAATGGTAGGGAGGCTATAAAATTGGTTGTAATACCCAATCTCCTGGATTCTGCATATTTTTCATTAGAATTGGGTAAAAACTGTTTGGTAGTCTGATGCTTTATTCCCCATATTTCTTGGGTTCTTCTATCCATATTAGATGCTGAAGTTGATACTTCTATCCATTCTCCATAAAATGGTGCTTTCCATTTTTCTGTTCCTATTCGGAATCACATTGTTGCTTTTAAAGCTTTAGCAAATATGTAAATCATCTGTTGCATACCTAGTAGTTTACAGTGGGATTAAGAAAATCTCTGTTCCAAGCCAGCTAACTTCATTAAGGATGGTGCTTGAGGTAGAAGACAAATAGTACATGCTAGTATCAAACAACTTGTGTGTCACATGCAATTTAGCTCAGTATGTACAAATTCAATTGTTGAAGTCTTTGATATGAAGGAGACATTTTCAGTGTTATGGTTGTATTATATGTTTTTGACAGATACCAAAAGACATTTTACTAGAAGTACTTGGACCTTCCAAAGTTTTCAAGGAAGTTATCAAGAAAATAATCAACTCAACTGTAGCCGAATATGTGGAGAAGGTATTTTGCCATATGCTAAATATAGTATTTCCTTATTTTGTTGCTTACAGGGAATTATGTAGTTAATCGCATAAAAGAAGGGGCAGAAATTATGTCTATTTTAGAAGGGCCGTGAGCGGGAATGATCCATTTACATCATTGGAATTTACAACCACTCTGAATGAACCTGTCCATCTTCTTCCATTCCTTTAAATAAAGAAAAATTATTAAAATCAAACCCAGCAAGGAGCATCTTATATAGGTTTTGTGTGATAGAAGACAATGTACTCCACTCAATAGCTTAGTACGAGAGTGATTATGCAAATGATTCATGTTCCCAACATCATACTCTTTAATGTACCGAGTGGAAGATCAACTAATTGATCAATATTTGCAAATCTTAGTTATGATGGTTTCTAATTTGCAATTGATTGTGAAGGTTCTTTTTTTCTTTTTGGTAAATGATTATGAAGGTGTTTAATATGCACATTTTCAAAATTTGCTCATTACTATTATTGGTTTATTTTCTACTGGTTTTGCTGCATGCAATGCAATGCAATATAAGCCAAATCTATGTTACCCTTATTTTTAAACTTGAAATTTGTAAATTATATATCGTGTTCTCTTTCAAATAATTTTTTTTTCTCATATAGGAACTTAAAACCTGTGCTTTGCATTTTCTGTTAATACCAATGTTTTTGGGAAAAATTCATTGCAGGAGGGCTTGATAGTTAGCGAGGACCTCAAAGTTGAGCAAAGCTTTGAAGATCTTGAAACTACTTTTGAGGCAGGAGAAAAATTCAGCTTTGATGTTGTACTTCAGCTTCAAAAATAAATTGATTTACGTTTGTTTGCTTAAATTTTATTTGGGATTTTACTCTTTCAATGTGATAGTTATTGAATACTAAATAAAACTCTTGCACTTTTGCAATGTTTACTCGGTGCTGATGAGCACCCCACTCTCTAACAAGCTCTAACTTATGAAATGGATTCTCTTGGATGGGCCTTTTTTCTCAAGTGTACGTGTGTCCTTCCTAAATAACTAATTCCTTTTCTCCTGCATTTTCTGCCAAGGAGTTGTTTTTTTGCACCCATCCATTTTACTTACTGCATTATAAATAAATAATTTTTAGAAATATAAATTTAAAAGATTTAATTTTTTTTTTTAAAAACGTATCCAAATAAAAATATAAATTTTTGGATATTTAATTTTTGAAAAAAATTTTTTAGATACATTATTATAAAATATTGTAAAAAAGTAATGTGAATATGTTTCGAAAAAAGATTTTTACAAATAAATAAATTTTTAAAAATATTATTTGGAACATTTTTTCAAATGGATTTAATTATTTTTTACATAAACATTTCTGAAACCTTATCAGATTCATTTTGGAAAAATATTTTTAAAAATTTATTAAATCTATTTCAAAAAATAGAAATAAAGAATAGTTTTAATATTTAATTTTACTAAAAATAAAAAAGGATATAAAATATAAAAAAAATTAAAAAGCAACTTTCTTTTAACAACACTTTATCCCTTTTTTACTGTTTATTTTTTATAACACATTCTTATTTTTATTTTTTTTCAAATTAACAAAATTATTTCTATATGATCATATCAAATTTATTCAATTTTTTACTCAATTCTTACATTAATTTTAATAAATTATTAGTTTTAAAATATTTTAAAAATACAATACATTGCATAATAATATTTTTCGAATCTAAGTATAGATTGGATGTCTTGAGTTGAATTTATTATATTATGATTAATATCTTTAAATAAAGAAGTGGATATTTAAGCTAATCTAACCTATATAATATTCATCCATAATAATCTTTGATAAAATCAATTGCGATGAATTGGTTGGTAAAAAAAAACGGTTGAAAAAATTATTAATCCGTATTGGATTTATTTTAAACAACATGTTAATAAACCAATTCATTTAACATTAAAATATTAAAAATTAAAAATTAAAAAATATAATAAAATAATATATATTTTTAAAAAATTGATCCACGGGCTGACATATAAACCTCCAAGCCCGAACCACTTAACTCAATTGAGCCGGAAAATATTTTACATTTAAATTAATTTTTTATTTTATTGGTTCTACCGCGATAACCACCTCTATTTAAGCAGCTACAGGCGCTGCTGCATTCTCATTTGAATTTGAAATGGTAAGAAACGAAATGATGTGGAGTGTTGTTAGCAGAGCTGCTCAGCTTTTCCGTAAACGGAACCCTCTCACTCTCCGAACCTTCTCGACTCTTCCTCCCACTGGTCTCTATGGCTTCCCCCATTTGAAGTCACCTAAAGGCTTTCAACCATTCGTTGACGAAGCCATTGAAAGGTATTGTGCAGTATCGAATTGTATTCGCACATGATGCTACTGCTACTACTATCAACCGTGATTGTGATTTTAAATTGAATTTTATGATTGTTTTTAGATCTGAAGAACTCATCAGATTCATTAAAACGAATCCGTCGGCTGCTGAAGTAGTTGGAGCAATGGATGAGATCTCTGACACTGTAAGTTCTTATTGGAATTAGGAGATGTTTGGAAGAGCTTTCGATGAATTTATGAATATAGAAGCTCTTTTTATTTAGCTTATTTAGTAAGATTTTTGGTGTAGCTTATTGAATCGAACTCGTTTTAATTTATTCCAATAAAATTTATGGTATAAGCAGACGTCTATTAAGAGTTTATTTAATTAGCTTTTGGTTAAGTTGTTTATCCTAATGTATTGTTAGAATGATCGCTTTACTTGTATTCATTTGTTCACTCTTAACTCTCCGAATTACTTGGATTACCTTTTTCCCGTGCCAGGTCTGTACTGTTATTGACTCTGCTGAATTGTGTAGGCAGACCCATCCAGACAGGTTCTTTTATCATTGTTATTATTAGTTGGTTTCTCTTTTTAATTCATTTTCATATTCTTGTGTTTTTTGTGTGGTAAGTGGCTGATAAAATCTTTGGCTATCAGATTAATAATTCTTCTTGTGTAAGTTGAGGTTGGTTACGTTTGTTTTGGACTTTTGGTAAATCAGGGAGTTTGTTGAGGAGGCCAGCGAGGCATCAATGAGAATTAATGAATATCTAAATGTGAGGTGACCAGTGATTCTCGCTGCTTGTTTTTCTTTTTGTTTATTATTAATTCATGTGATGAAAGCATAGCGTAAGAAAAAGAAAATATCAGACGCCATTGTTCTATTAATTAAGTATTAAATATTTGGGTGTGGACATGGCTGCATGATTTGGTTATATGCAGTATGCACCTTCTACGCATGAATATGTCACTAATCCCTTGCTGTGGTATACTAATACTACTCCTAATTAAATAAGGTAACACATTGTTGAAATATGGAGACCACTTCTAAGAGATTGCCAAAGATACTCCAAAACATTTTGAGACACAATAATGGTATTTGATGAAATTCTCTATATACTTGACAGAATGGAAAGAAACTCTTGGACTTTGTAGTCCCACAATTCTGAAAGCAAGGACCATGTTTTCATTGATTTATGCTGTTGACATAATGTAGTAGCATTGGTGAAATACAATAGCAATAGTGTTTCCTTCAGTATCACAGGACAATTTTGATATTGGTTTTTTAATTTATCTATCATTGCCTATATATTTTGGAAAAGCAAGTTTGATTTAACACAGGAGGAAATATGATTTCTAGGGAATTGGGTCAGGTTGTTGGATGGATTAATTGTAGGAAAGCAAGGTGGATCAAATGCTTATTTAATGTAAGATTTCTACGTAAGCAGTAACATGGCATTAAGGACAAAATTATTGCAGGTTGGATGCTCAGGTAAGAGAGATTAGTTATGTCCGACCTTAACTGGAGAAGCACTTTAAATTGAAGATAAGTACATTTAATCTTTTAGTGAAGACAGAGATATGATGTAGAGTGTTGACTTCACATTTAGGGTTGACATCACACAACCAAGAAGTATAACATTTGATTAAAATTGCAAATCAACCACAATTTGGAGGAAAAAAAAGGACGCACGCGGCAAAATTTAACCTTTGTGAAGATTTGGACTCTAAACTGTAGTTCTATACGACATAGACATTATATTAACACATGATAAAACAAGTTACATAGAGGTCTATCCCAATACAAGCACTTAGTATTTCATCTCTTTGCTGTACAGTATCTGAATACAAATCCTGATCTGTATGATGCACTGAAGAAAGCCAAGAAGGAATGTCATACGCTTTCCAAGGAAGCTCAAAGGGGAATTAAAAATTTACGTGATGACTTTGAAAGGGGTGGGATTCATCTTTGCTCTGGTAATTATGTTGCTCCTAATGCTATGTTATGTTCTCCAAAAAAATGCAGGGAACCTTTTCTCTTTATAATGGTTCTTAAACTTCTTATATGATGCATTTTGTTTACAGAAGAGTCAAATCGAGTAAATGAGCTAAATATTGAAATTTCAGAGCTGTCCAGACAGTAAGTATGTTTATAACTGATATTTATTCACTGATTGACTGTGATGCTTCCTATGGTTGCTATGAAAAATAATAATTTATTTATGGTGGAAGTGGTCTACTCCTCAAGCATAAGCTTATATTTCTACTATGTTTGCCCCTTCTTTTTTGTAGGCAATTGGTAAACTGGTACTGTATAAAGAGAAAAAGTCCTTGGCTACATAGTAAATGACTAACAATTGCAATATTGAAAATGTTGCTCTCCAAAACTTTAATTTCATGAAGTCATTAACAAATTTGCTAGACATTAAACTTCCACCTATATGCTTAGAGTAATTGTAAGATTATAAGAACTGCAGCCATGAAGCGTTTTCAGATTAAGTGGGGTTGGTTTCAAGGATTAGTTGAAGCTATTGGTGATATTTAGAACCTACTCTTTAGTTAAAACATTAAATGCAAGGTTTTTTCAATGGTTTCTCCTAATGTCTCTTGGGTCTTACTCTAGCCCCGTTAATTGGACAATTACCCATTTTAAACTTCACAGTAGATGGATTACTATTGTTCCTCTCACTTGGCCATACCTCTGTAAAAGAGTTTTCATCATCTTCTTAATGGATTAGTTGCTATTCTAACTTTATCCTTGTAACTCTCATATTTAATTTGTCTTTTTTTCCCTTGTGTTTTGCCTATCCGTCTCTACACTGTCATCTTTGGTACACTTATCATTTTGCTATAGTTGGCACTTTGCTTCAAACATTTACTCAGAGTGTGTCGCTAGCCTTCTTGCTTTCTAGTAGAATTTTTCTTTAATAGTCACTTTGCTATCTCCAATTATGCTTGAATTTGTGTGATATCACTATCAATCTCCCTACCACTTTATAGGACAGATCTAAGATACCTATACTGTGCAACTTGTGATGTGATGTGGTTCCTAATTTAACCTTTGTAGTTGTTACAGCTTGCTTGAGTCTTGCCCAATGTGCATTCCATATATGTCCAGAAAATCAGTGAACTGGTCTAATGTGCAGTTTATTTAAGCCCACAGAACTAGTTGATTTCAAAACTGGTGGGAACTAATGAAGAGTTCCTCAAACCAGTCTAAATCAGTGAAAGTTGGAGCAAAAACAGTGATAGAGAAATGTTCAAGCTGTCTCTTACTTTTTTAAAAAACTTTTTATTAAACTTTTTTTGAACCAATAAAGGCCCAATGCCAAGTTACAAAGGTCCATATATATGAAGTTCACTTATAAATTGTTATTTTTGAGTCTCTTATCATTGATTTTATAACTTACAGAATATATCTTATGGTTATTTTATGCTAGTTAAAATTTTTAGCTAACTTGATCTCTTATTATT
This sequence comes from Canavalia gladiata, assembly GCA_037954105.1. NCBI lineage: Eukaryota > Viridiplantae > Streptophyta > Magnoliopsida > Fabales > Fabaceae > Canavalia > Canavalia gladiata. Next base: position 1,318,053 of record CM075663.1, on the reverse strand, counting down.
TTTTGTTAATTTACTACATAATATATCATTCAATATTAAAATATATACTTAATTATTAGAGTAAATTATTTCAATCTCACTTTTATTTTACACTCATTACATAAAATCTCCTCATTTCTAAAACTTACACAAAACCTATTTTATTTCATAAAAATATTATACCTAGATCCTAAACCTTTATTTTGTTTTTATCATTTTAACAAAAAATACCTTTGACACATTATACAAAACTTCTTCTGCATGTTAAATACTACACAAACTCCTTTCTATTTTTTAAAATTCATTATAATTAAATCCAGAAAAATTAAAACATAAAAATTTAAAAATAACTTTAGAGTAATATAAGAAAATCACTAATAAAATAAATTTTACTTTTCGTATTTTCAGAATGACAAGGATTTAAGTTCAATAAAATAAAAAATTCCAAAAAATTTAATCACATGATTTGTTATTTGTTTTTTATAACTAATTTCATTTTTAATTTTAATTTTTAAATTATTTTAATAGATTAAATATATTCCATCTCTAATAATTCAGGTGATTATATTTTTTTTTGAATTTTTTAAACAAATTTTATTATATTTAATTCATAAACTATACTTTATTTTATTATTTATGTTCTTATTTTTTAATATTATCTTAAATTTATATCTTTTAAATAATTAATAATTTCAATTTTTCTGGATTTAGTTGTAGCCTATTTGAAAAATAGAAGGGGGTTTGTGTATTGTTTGACACAGGAGTTTTTTGTAATGTGTCAAAATTTTTCATATAGATACTTTTGTCAATATGATAAAAAATAAAGGTTAAGATCTAAGTATAATATGTTTACGAAATAGAAGGAATTTTATATAGGTTTTAGAAATACAGGGGGTTTGTATAACAAGTGCAAAATAGAAGGGAGGTCACAGCAATTTACTCTAATTATTATCAGTTTGACTACACAACGACTAATCCAATAAATCCTGAACTATTGCTTTCATCAGTTCAATGATTGGTTAAATTTTTAAAACATTGCCCACATCTTGAGTTTAAAATTTTCTCCTCTCTGCTCATCAATTAGGAATTTAGGATTATATCATCAACCAAAACCATACGTGAGGCATTGGCTCTTGAATGTTTCCAGTAAGTAAATCAAATAAGGCATGTACTTTCAAGTTGAACATTGGTGAAAACCTTTTGTTACACTTTCAGGACTTTATGCTATAGTTGTTGCCTCTGGCAATGTACCTTTTACTGCTGAAATATATGCAATTTGAACTCCATTCTTTTATAGATCCTTCTATGGGATTTCTTGTGGTGCCCTATCTTAGGCTTTTTCTAGATCAATGAACACTATATGCGACTATTTGGGTCTTCTTCTCCTTCACCCTTGTGTAACTTCCCAAAAAATTGACCTGCAATAGGTATGTAGCCTCCTTGGTCGACCTCCCTAACATAAAACCAAATCTACTCTTTGATATGTACTTCTCATCCCAGATTACATTCAACCACTCTTTCCCACCATTTCATAGCAGATCATGAGCTTGATTGCTCCATAATTTGCTAAATTTTATGCCCCCTTGATTCTTGCAAATATATTTCTAAGTGCTCCTTCTTCATTCATCTGTCATTTTCTCAGACATTGTTATCTCATTGAACAAAGTAGTAAGCCCGATTATACCTTTCTCCTTCCATGCTTTAATATGCTTATGATTTGCTGGTCCCATTGCTCTATCATTGTCCAATTTCTTTTGATGCTTCCTTTACTCCATATAAATTGTGTATCTAATTTTGACAATCTTATCTAATGGTCACAAGTTTATTCTTATTATTTGCCTTCCATTGAATAGCTTTATAAATGACTCCTCATTGGTATCTTGCTTAGATGCCACAACTTTTCCCTCTTCATTCTTGATTCATCTTGTTTGATCTAAATATCTTGCTTCCTTTCTCCTTCTTTTCCATCTTCATTTGTTTTGGTTTATTAAATCCTTATAAAAGACTTAGATTTTGACTGCAGGCCAGTTATTGAATGCATAGTAAAAAATAATGTGGAAGATTTGAAAAATTTTATTTATGAAAGATGGGTATATTGAAGTTTGCATATCACTTGTCAAAGGTTTTAAAGACAACATGAATTTCCATTTTTTTAAAATTTCAAGAATCTGTCAAAAGTTGATAACAAGGAAGATCAATGTAGAGTGAGCAACTATAGAACCAGAAGGTGGTATGAATAGTCAGTTCAAAGGCTGGAAAGATTTAAAGATCTATACAATAGTTATTTTCTTTAATTGTTTGCCCTTCCTATCCTTCTGTTGGCATTAATTGTGATTTTTACTTGTATGTACTCTGCCAATATTTTTTATGCTTCGAGGGAAAATTAAATTTTATTCTTCTAGGATGCCTTTTTAAGACAAGAAAAAAATTGAACTTGGTGACATTTTTGCTATATATTATATTTGACTGGAGTTGATCATGCTTGTGAAATGTTTCCAATTTTGATTTCAATTCTGTCATTGCTTCATTACTTATGCTCCCAGAAAGTAGACTGTTACATGTTTGAATTAAGCCTACTTTTGCTGCGCTCTTGATCTCTGCAATTTGTTGGTTTGATTAGGTACAATGATAATATTGTCATGGACCCAGGAACAGTTGACATATATCCTTCATCTCGCATCCCCAAAAGTTTGCATTATCTTGTTAAGCCTATCTGTCGGTCAGAATCTTCAATAACCAAGGATTTATCAGGGTCCAGGGACACCCATAAAGAGAAAGGATTCCGAATTACAACAGACCCACAAACTCTTGCTTCTATACTACAATTTTCATCAGATGATGAGGTAGTTTCTATTTGATGATTTGGAAGTTTACCCTAATATGTTGATATTGTAGTAAGGATTACCCATAAGTCTTGTTAAGGACATCCAGTAAGTTTGAGTGAATGGAAAAAACATTTGGAATTAGGTGTAATCTTCTAAGCAAATTACTATTCAGACTCCAGAATACTGATGGTTTTTACCAACAGGTGCTCTCAAATAATCCAAAGTACTGAACTATCTTCCCCCCCCCCCCCCCCCCTCTCTCTCTCTTCCTTTGAACTTCAATTAATTTTACGTGCTTCCAGATAGAAAGCTGGTATTTTAGTTTGAAGAAATAGGGATAGACACCAATCACAAAGATAGAAAACTGCAGAACTCTGAGGGTCTACACCTTCTAATGTCCAAAAGCCCCAATTTCCTCTCAATGCTCTCTCTCTAGACCTCCCCTCTTATTTATAGGCAACATGCCTTATTTCTTCAACCAACTAACCTAACTAACTAATTGACTGATGTAATTAACTAATGGCCATTTATCAACTTCTCTCTCTGTATTTTAAGGTTAGGAAAATGGTATACATTCAAGGAAATTCTGTGCCACAAGCAAATGTTGATGTCCTGAACAGACTTATATCTGCTCGACATGAGCTAGCTCAGGTCTGTATCATTATGAGGCACTCTGATTTTCTTTAAGCCCTTTTGTTTGGTGCCATAACACAGGTATCTTTGTTGTCTCTCTTGTTCATTCTATGTAACTGTTTGGGGCACATGATTCCTAGACCCCCATCACACATTTCTATAAAATGACTATAGCTATGGCATACATTTGATACTTTATCCTTCTGCTTCTTTTTCTTTTTGCTTGGATGGATGAATTTGATTAAAGGTACAAAGGAAGAGGATAAGATACTCAAGAAAACAAGACAAGAGGAAAAAACTAGAACTTAAGAGATTGGAGTATGTTACAAAGCATGCCAATCTATCTGCTTATCTGAAAGAGAAACTGTTCTAAATACTCCATGAGCAGAACACCAAAGAGTGGCTCAAAAACTTAACTGTATCCCAAATGAAGTTTATAGCTGAAGCAGCGCACTTAAAAATCCCGCATTCCCTCTTCAGTAATAAGCACCAAACAACTGCTAGGGAGAACAATGCCACAAAATTTTAGCCTCTTTGGGGAAAGTCGGAACCTCTGAAATTAATTAAGATAAACTGATGTGAATCCTTAAGGTAAATCCAATATTCTCTGAAAGTCCTGAACAGCATATTACAAAGAAAAGTAGCTGCAGAACAGTGCAAAACGTTTTGAGTTATGAATAAGAAGATTTCAATTCTTTCACGCCAAAATTTTATTTTCAGTGAGAAACTGGGTAGAATGTTATTCATAATGACTTTGCTTGATAGTTTCATTAGTAATCGTTTCTTCTATTTTGACTTCATAACACAATGATTTTACCATTTGATTATTTGATCCAGATAATGGGGTATAGATCTTTTGCTGAATTTGCTGTTAAGCCTAATATGGCTTTCTCACCAAAAGTCGTAATGTCATTTTTACTTGAAATGAGCAAGATGGTCCAGGCTAAGACGCAAGAGGTACAGATTCCTGTAAGGCATACTTTCTAGGGAAGGGGGGGTGTTATAGCTAATGTGGCTTATGTTTGTACCTGAAACAAGGAGTTTCTCTTTTCCTTACAATCTTAGGAGCACAAGTTACTTACAAAATTCAAGAGAGAAAAATGTGGTCAAAGTGATGGAGATTTAAGGCCATGGGATGAGGCTTATTACATGACAATGATGAAGTCCACTGTGTCTAAATTGGATTCTTTGGTAATTGCAGTATACCTGTATGTTTTGTTTGTCATTAATGCATACCCATTTTTGTAATTTTCACATCAATACAAAAATCATGTATGCAGATTGTAGCTTCATATTTTTCTCTGGCAAACTGTCTTGAGGGTTTGAAAGTGCTAGTGCAGTCATTGTTTGGTGCAACCTTCCATAGCATCCCTCTAGCACCTGGTGAATCATGGGATCCTCATGTGCTTAAACTGTCTCTTCATCATCCTGAAGAGGTATTTCATGTGGAATTTTTTGTGACTTGAAATGAAGTTGGTTCCAATGGATAAAACTCTGTAATGTTGTGTAGAAACCTGTGGTTTGAAAAAAGAATATCATCCCCCCTTCCCCAAGTGTTGTTGCTCCCTTTTTTGCTTGTTAGTGTGTTGGAGAAAATATCTTGTTATCATATATGTGTGTATATGGAATCGGACATCTTATACAAATCTTTAATTCTGTTATCAGAATTGTTACAACAGCCGAGTATGTTAAGTCTGTCACAATGGACATAACATCTATCCTAGGTTCTGTTTCTCAATTGAATCTAGAAATATTAGAACTCTCTTCAGAGTTCATTTAGTGAAATGAATTACACAAATTACAGAGACACTCTGATTTGCTCTTTACACTTAGGTATATTTCTCTTATTTCCTCTCACTTTCTCACTCAAAACACAACTTTATCATACTGTAATGTAAATTAATGATTGGCCTTACAATGGTGGTATTATCTGGTTCTGCATCATACTATGGTGGGGATGAGCGGTAATTTATCAAATCAGTACTCAAGCACATAATATTCCCTTTTTTGGTGTACTTGAACTTTTTCCCAGTCTGAGTTCCTTTAATCGTCTTCTTTTCCCAATTAAGTATTTCTACTGTCATCATAAATTGACTGTGCCCAGATTTTCTATCTTTGGACCTTGTTTCATTTATGTGTGCTGCCTAATATCTGATCACTTACATTTCATTTAGATTGTCAGGGATGATTAATATCAATACTGTTTTGTTTTTCTTCTCTGCCCCCCCCCCCTCTAACCAGTTTGAAGACACTGACACTCAAACTCATTTCAGGGTGACTTAGGATATCTCTACCTCGACCTGTACGCAAGAAAGGGAAAGTATCCTAGTTGTGCTCATTTTGCAATAAAAGGGGGTCGCAGGATTTCTCAAACAGAATACCAACTTCCAGTACGTGAAAAGTTCTTTACCCAAAATAGTCTTGGCTCCATTCCCTTTTCAAGGAACAATAGCACTAAACTACTGTAAATACCAATAATAAAATACCAAATGAAAACATGAACAATCTCCAACCATGTTCAAACTATCAAACTAGCATAATCACCTCATAAAAGTTCAATTATCTATCCTTCATATACTGCAGAATGTCACATAAAACATGAGGGGAAGGAGTTTTGTGGGCATGCTGACTTGGAACATGTCATGCAATAATTTTATTGTGTTCTGCTCTCCAAACAGAAAAAAATGCATATTATTTATGTAATTAGGGAATTACAGTAGGATATAACCACAACTGTCAGAGTTAGGCCTCTACAAAGGGTTAATACTCTCCATCCATAACCAATGTAATAATTCCTGAAAAGATAACCCCCCTCGCACTCCTTGCTTATTTGATAACTGTGTCCCACTACTTAACAATTAATTTCCTCCATTTTCCTTATCTCATTGCCAGCTTAGCATTCCCTCCTCTCAATTTCTTGTGTATACTTTCCAACTATTGGGCCTACAAGACATTTGATGAACCAGCTGTCCTTTTGGACACTAACTCATCCTGGGCTCAAACATGAAAGTAAGGTGTCTTTAGCTATGCTTTGGCATATGTTGGACAAGATCACAGCAGTTATTATTACTTTGAAAGCTGTTCAATACCTCAGTGGGGCTTCAGTCAATTAATTACATAATTAACAGTTTGTATTCACATTTCCTCATCTCTGTTCTTGTATCTTTTAGATACAAGTAAAGAGACAGATGTTCGTATCAATAAACATTCCCATTTTTTCCTATATTCTGACCCTGTGCTATCAGAAACAATAAGTTGTTAGGAAATAGTTCAATTCTTTATGAACTTTTCTTACCACCAAACTCAAGGTCAAGCAAACATAAATGTCATTAACATTTTCAAGTTGCATATTGCTGGAGTTAGACACACATTTTTGAATATCAAGAAACAAGCTACATGTTATTTTATCTCATGACTTGACCCCTCTGAAGTGTTAGTTACTTAGTTATCAAATTATACTTGGATAACTCTTGATAAAAAATAGTAATATACTATATAGGTTTTCTTGGACCTATGTATTATTGTTCAATAATTTTTTTCCAAAATTAAAATTTCCATTTTTAAACAGACAACAATGCACAATGCTCATCTAAGCTCATTTTTCTAACTAATTCACCATTCACCATAGAGGAGCCAGGTGTTTATTCTTCTAACTCTTGATTCTGATAATTTTGCAGATTGTAGCTCTTGTTTGTAACTTTTCAGGTTCACAGAATCCATCAGCTGTAAAGCTTCATCATTTTGAAGTAGAAACTCTATTTCATGAATTTGGACATGCTCTTCACTCGCTTCTTTCAAGAACGGTATTCTCTTGAACTTTTCGTGAGGAAATTGTTGCTTACAAAATAAGGACAAAGCTATATGATGTGGTGTTTGGGTTTGTGATGCAAATTACGATTATAATATAAATAAATTATTGGTTTTCAAAGTTCACTACTCCTACTTTTCAAATATCTCTACAATAACTTTGTTATAGTCTGAGTGGAAGGAGCTTAAGTCCCTTAAGCAAGTGGTCTTGGGTTCAACCATGGGATTTTGTGTGGGAAAAAAATACAATTGGGAGGGGGTAATGCCTTTGAGTCTTTGACACTTGACCATGTCCCATGAGATTAGTTTCTCACCTACTGGATGAGAGATTGCATTGGGAAACCCAAAAAAGAAAAAAATCTCTACAACTGTCTTCAAAATGTTATGTAGGGGAAACTACTTCCATTGGTTGAAGATCCCATAATCAAATATGCTGTTCAAGAATTATTAATGATATTTTGATTATGTGAGTGGTTCTTTGAGAACATATTTGTTTCATTTATTGTTAATATGTTATTCTCTAAAGAATTTAAAACATTTAACCGAATAATATTATTGCTTGAGAGAAAATCTCTCAGTTCATTATATTTAAGGGCAAATTGATTCACCCCCCTTAAGATTTCACGAAATTCATCCAATATCCACCTGTTTTTACATTATTTTGATCTTCCTTATACTTATAAGTTCATAAAAAATTAAGGAAGGTCTATGTAGCTGAAAAGGGTTGTTTTTATATAAATTAAGGGAAGGTTTGTGTAAGGTAAAAAAGGGAAGGGTATTGGGTGAAATTTTGTTGAACTTTATGGGATGTGAGTGTAATTTAATTTGTCCTATATTTAAAGATTGCATTACATAATCAAATCCCTCAATTTAGGAATATCTGTAATATATGAGTATTATCAACAATTATATTGCGTAAATAACTGATAAATACTTAATAAAATAAGATTTTTCCCTGTTCTATTTAATGTAGTGATAACACTATTTACATTCTTTATTCATGAGTTGGCATGTTGAACTAATAGAAGCATCACCCAGAGAATAACAATTTAATTATCCAGGGTCCCAAGGAACTGCTTCCCACAGATACCATAATAGCTTCTCTGTTGATTACATTGCATCTTTAGGATTTATGCGTAACACATTAAACATGTTCAAATATCAGTAACGTATAATTTATAAAAGTGAAATATCTTTCTCATCGAATATTCTGAAGGCATAATTTGAACAAATTGAGTAAAACTTTAATGACATTTTTTAAATGATTTTTGAAATTGTATTTATATGAATTGTCTTACCATATTGTTTAATTAATCAAAACACCTTTGCAATCATTTTATGGTAATAGATAGGTTTGAAAAAAATAATACTGCAGTCATTTTTGTAATGTCATACTGTCATGTTCTCATTGCAGGACTACCAACATTTTTCAGGCACCAGAGTGGCTCTTGATTTTGCAGAAATACCATCCCACCTCTTTGAGTGAGTAGAATTTGTTATTGCTGAAATACCAACATTTTATGTCATTTAGTTTTCTTTTGTATAATCAACCTAATACAAACCTGGTTCTATAAAATTGCATTTCCTTGGCCTCTTAAATTTTTACTGAAACCCTTAGTCCTTTACATCTAACATCAACTTACAATTTTGTTCCTGACATTCATAGATTCCTCGATTTGCTTCCTCTACCTGTGCTTCATTATCCACGAAATGAAAATGATCATTCTTTACTTGCAGTTAAGGGCCACATGGCACTTTTATGTACATTATGGCACTCGGGTAGTGCTGACTTAGTTTTTCTTGGTTTTTTTTCCTTTTCCCTCTGAAAAATGCCAACTTAAACTCACAATTGGTCCCTGGCTAAAAAAGGAAAACACTTCAATAAGTTGTTATATAACTGTTAAGATCTAATTTACAGTTAAGGTTTGTCTTCAGATTTATATAATGATATAATTGAATGATCAAGACAAAGTATGGAAGATTATTTGTCAATCTGATGCAATTTTTCCCTCTAATAACTTTGTCTTGAACATTCTTCTATTGTTATTGTAAATACTTTCTTGGCTTGTTATGCCTTAACTTTTATATATATATATATATATATATATATATTAGTCAAACTCAAATTTCAGGGACCAAGTTGAGTTTTAGTTATCATTTATTGCCTTGCCTACCTAATTAGCATGTCATTTAATAGATGGGGTAAAGGGAAACCATTGACATTTAATATGATATGGATATACTAAAATATTATCATTTAATGATTAAAAAAGGAAAGAATTGCTGCTGAAAGAATTCAGTGATCTCATTGCTGATGATGTGACATTGATCTGCTAGATTGTGACTGACTGGATGTTATCTTTTATGACAGATACTATGTATGGGATTATCGATTTTTGAAAAAATTTGCTAGACACTGTTCAACTGGTGAAGAAATCCCTCTGAAGTTGGTTGAGTCGTTGCAGGGTAACAGAGACATGTTTGCTGCAACTGAGATGCAACGTCAGGTGCTTTTTTTATTTTTCTTTTCTTTTGGTGCTTGTATGGGAGCACATGGTGTCTTAAGTTAGTACATAACTAGATCTTTCTTTTCTCTATCTCTTGTGTCAGATCTTCTATGCCATTGCTGACCAGACACTTTTCGGAGAGCAGCCATTCTCCCATGGTGATGTTAGTTCTGTTGTAGCAGAACTGAAAAGGGAGCATACCAATTGGGAACATGTGGAAGGCACGCATTGGGAGATCCGATTTAGTCATCTAATTAATTATGGTGCAGGTGTGTGTCTGAAGTCTGAACTTTCCTTTCATCCCCTGTATCAATGTGTTAGTAAATTAAGAAAATCTATGTAAGAAAGGGTAGAGAGGAAAAAAGACTTAGGCTCAAAGAATAGAATAGACCTTTAGTGCTTAGGCCCAAAAGATTAGAATAGCCTTAGTAAATTAAGACAACTGTAATAACTGAATCGGTTACTTGTAATAAGGAGGAGGAAGTTAATAAATAGAAGGGAGGAATAAGGAAGACAGCCAGGAATTGGTATTTTGTTGGGAGAGATCAGGTTCTCAAGCATCTTGCACTTATTCTTGTAATATTTCTTTTTCTGCTGGGTGATCCATTCTCAACTGAGGATCTTCAATAAAGATTCATTCTTTCTGTTTCTATTCTTTTTTCTCTATTCTGAACCAGTTCCTTACACAAGGATGTTGAGCATAGTGTCAAAAAATTCACAAGAATGATCACTCATTAGTTTCAAATTAGAAGGTTAAATATTCGTTGCTTATATGGACATTCTGCATTTCATTTGAATTTTATGACTAGGATCAGAGGTTACTTTGTTTTAAATATTCCAATGCCGCTAAAACAAGTTCACCTGCAGCCAGCTTGAAATTCTTCATTTATTGAAAGTCTTTTAGGTTGGTACACTTAATTTCTTTTCTGGGCAGGTTACTATACCTATTTGTATGCCAAGTGTTTCGCTGCAACCATATGGAAGAAGCTGTGCCAGGAGGATCCGCTGTCACCAACAGTAGGATTTGCTTTGAGAACAAAATTCTTACAGCATGGAGGAGCCAGAGACCCAACTGCTTTGTTAAATGATCTAGTTGGGGATGGCATATATAGGCACTATGGTGGAGGGATAATGCCTGATATTTCAAGTCTTCGTGATGAAATGAAACTTACTGAAGAATATCAGCGGCGGGTCCATTTGTTGTGATTTTAAAGAAATAGGACTTCACCCAATTATGCTGGAGTTCGGCAACAGATGTTGTCCACAGGGGACGACAATGTAGCAAGTAATACCATTCTGGAGTTCGGCAAACATTCCTGATCTCAAACTATGCTGTCCAAATTTGCAAAAATTTGTTTAGGGTCTGTGTCTCTTTACACGGCAATATCATATGAAAAACTCATTGAGAGGATCCTTTTTGGGGAGCCACAATTTTGATGTCAATCACACGTGTTAAAAGAAATAAAATGAACATTGCTGCACAGCACATCCAAAACAGTCTGGTGTGAATTAACGTGGTTAATGTGAATAAATGATGAAAGAGTAAATAAATGAAAGTCAAAAAATATATTTCCATATTTTGAGCTTAGCACTGGTATCTTTATTCAAAGCTTTATTTTTGAAGCGGTTAACAGAGGTAACAAAAAGATATTTTGTTTATAAAATTATTATTTACTCGTTTAAAAATGGAATAATAGTTAACTCACTGTAGCATTTGTGACTCTAGATCTATAAGGTGGCTTTGAATGGCTTTTTTGTGCGTGCATGTGTAAAATAATCTTTTTTAATGTGTAAAGAATATCCAAATGTTATTTTCAAGATGTAGAAATCATCAGTTTTTTATATACATATGGTTAGAAATGCACCAATAGATCTTTTTAGCTTGTTGACGGAAAATAATCTTTTCTAAAATAGCGATCATGTGTTTTATTTTTAATAGCTTTTATTTTATTTTATACCGATGGGTAAAAATCGAATTATAATCAGTATAACTGTCAAATGTTAGTTAAACATGGAAGAATTACTTCGACCAAACAAAAAAAGCATTACATATTTATGACTCAACTTTATCTATTTTTTTTTATTTTCAAAATTAGTAATGCTAAATCCTTTTACAACTTTAGTTGAATTATTTCCCTAGTTACATAAAGAAGGGATTTTAACTACGAAGTGGATTTTTTGAAACTCTCAAAAGCATTAAACACATTTTTTAGTCTCTCCCCTCTTAATAAAGTAATTAGGAGGATATCACCCTAACCGTTAAATTTATAATTAAGATTCAAACAACTTTGAAGTAATTTTTTTTACTTTACTTAGATGTTGCACTTCTATTCATACTTTTTGTATTAATTTTAATATTCTTTCTTTTACTAATTTGTAAAAAAAAATCCAATTAAATATTCTATTTGTCTAAAATATAAGTCATGATTAAGGTTAGACAATCCTTCTATATTTGTTCCCATTTATATAAGCATATACTTATTTAGATAGCAAGTATTTATTGATATTCACATGTATTTGTGAGTTTAAAAATAATTAAAAATATATTATATAATGTTATCATGTGTTTATTTACTAAAACTAATATTATAAAATAATATTTTTTTAAATGACAAAATTTATAATATATATATAATATTTAGTAAAAAATATATTTTATATATAAACGAACATCTACAAATCGGATATTATCTCCCACTTCATTACAAATAATCACACATATATCCACAATATGAATATTTATGTTATCCTTATTTTAAATAGTAATTCATTAATTATAGATATTGATATTATAGTTATTCATGTAAATATGAGTTTAAAGTACAATTTTTTAAATACAAATATGGATACAAATAATACTATACTTAAATCATACATATTGTAATCCCTACATTTAAATCTTACACCATATGTCTCTTCAATTGGTTTTTAACCTTTCACAAAGGACCACTACCTATTTCAAGCATATGACTTATGTCGTGATTTAACCAACATAATACTCGACTAAACAAAACCTTTAAAATGCAAAAAAGAATTAAAATAATAGCTGTATCGAAAATAATTTCTGACATCCTTTTCCGAATGTGAAATAAGGGTATACAAAAAAAGAAAATAAGAAATATAATAAATAATACGATAAGAAAAGAAAAATATAAAAATATTAAATGAATCCAAGAAAAATAGAATCATAATTGTATTCATGTTGAATACATATTCATTTTTGATATTTACTAACATTTTAAATATTTTTTATCGTGTATAATAATTTACGTTATTTTTATATTTTGAACTTTTAAAAAAAAACAAAATCATCATAATAATTATATAATTTAAATTTATATTTTTAAAATATTTTTAATTTTTAAATCATTAACCAATTTTTATAATTTAAGAATTTTGTTTTATATACTATATTATGTTATATTAAGTAAGGTGTGTCTTATAAATTTAAAATTTATGTTATCTCTTTCTCTTGTATTCTCTTATGACATCTGTGTGTGACGTGTCATATATATATGATCTTTCCATGACCAAAGTCTACAAGATTTACTGGTAGTTGCATAAAATAAGAATCACGTGATCTCCCATTACCATTACCTAATGTTCAAATCTATGCTTTGTTTCTTCTACTTCTACTGGTCTCGTTGGAACATTTTGCTTCTTCTTCTTCTTCGACTTCATCAGTTTCAATGCTTATTCTCTAAACCTAAACCCTTATTGATTTGGGGGTTCCATTAATGAATATGGACATGGAGGGATCAACGTCTTTCCATGATTTTCTCAATCGCATGCGACACCCTGCTTCTCTCGACCTCATTCGATCCATCAAGAGGTAATCATCCATTTTATTTCTTTAATTTCTTTTTCTTTTTGTCAATGAATTTCAATGTTGATGGTATCTTTGACTTGGTTATGCATTCATTACTTCTTATATTTTGCTATAATTAAGTTGTAAGGGAAGATTTACACAACTTTCCGTGTTTATTATTACTATTGGCAAGAGGGAATTATTAACGGAAAGAGGAAGAGGAAGAGAATATTAAGGATAAAAATAAAAATAAAATAGAAAAGTGTTATCTTTTAATTAAAAAAATTTCATTAATTTTTAATTAATACTCTTATAATAATAATAATAATAATAATAATAATAATTATTATTATTATTATTATTATTATTATTATTATTGTAATTGTAATTGTGTGACAGCATGTTTCATTGCATTTACCATTTTATAATGATTTTGATAATAGTGATGCTAGGCTGTTTATGTGCTTTCGAACTTTTTATGTTACAAGGAAAAAACACCTAATTACACAGAAAATAAATTGAGAAATGTCAAGAATATATTTTTTAATATAATTTTTAACTACATTTATTATTAATTAAAATTTATCTAAACAAAATTATATGAGTCACATTCCTTATTTAATAAGGTCTTTTTCATAATTTTTAATAAATTTTAATTAATAATAAAGAATGTGTTTTTTTTAAGGATTAAAAAAATAAGTTAGAAAGTATGTTTTTTTTAATCAGTTTAATGGTAAAAAAATAGACAATTTATATAAAATTACAGATTCGAACATTATTTTTATTACTTGTTAAAGAATTAATTAATATTTTTATATTGAAATTATTTTTAACTTCTTAATATAATCTTTACTATTATTTCCCTTTCCCTTTTGATAAGTATGTAAAATATTTAAATATTAAGGAAAGATTAAAATATAATTGAAAAAAGAGGATAGAGTATCCAACCTCCTTAAATATTACCTTTATTGTAAATAAACTTAAATTTTATTTGTAATTGATCCTTAAATTTTTATACTTTTTGTCATCAAACATCTTGAACTTCAATTTTGTTTATTGATGCTTAAATTTTACCAATTTTATAAATAAATATTTTAAACTGTAATTTTGTTTTAGTTGTCCTTATATGTTATGTTCTTTTACAAATAGCTTATTCATTGACTTTTCTTATTATTTATTTATTTTCTTATTAGCTTATTCAAATTAAAAAAATAAAAAAGTATATAATAATGTATAATATATGATATGGTAATTTTGAAAGAAAAAAAAAATGAAAGAAAAGTAAATAAATTATTGAAATTTTCTTTATTAGTAACTTAATTCTAATTGAATTAACAAACGAAGCTATTTGCAAAATAAAGTTTAAGAGTTAATTTAAATAAAATTAAAATATAGTGTTTATTTGCAATAATAAAGTTTAATAATCAATTGAGATAAAATTACAATTCAAGCTATCCAATTGCAAAAAAGATAAAATGTAAAGATTAATTTTAATAAAATTAAAAATTAAAAAATCTATTTATAAAAAAGTTAAAGAAAGCTAAATATTTATTTTTCTTAAAAAGATAATTAATATTACCTTGAACTTTTAAGTAGATATTTCTTATTACAGCAATTTATTTTATCAGCTTCATAGTATCATTTTCATTTTACCAACCGAAACCTGAAAATGATGGGAAAAGAGTTCAAGACTTCTTTCTCTCAATGGAAGCTGCAATCAGAGATCATCCACTCTGGGCCACTGCCACTGAAGAAGACATTGATTGTGCGATGGAGGTACATTTACCAAATAATTACATATACTATTCTGTGTGGAAATTCTGAATGCACCTTTTTCTTAACAAGTAGTTCTGGATAGAAGATATAAAATACAACAATTGTAATTAACATACATATTTACCGTATTATTTTTATCCCAATATATCCCTTTTTTATATATATATTTCTCTTCCTATCACATTATATCTTTTTCTTTTTTCCTTCTTCATATCCCTTTTCTTTCCGTCTCATTATGCCTATTTTTAGATGTATAATAACACTTTTTCAAAATACAATATGGCCTTTTCTTCACCTTTTTTTTTCATGGCAATAATTGCGTATTACACACATGGGTGAGTTATCCTTTGAATATGACATCATAATCATAAGAGCACCTTTAACTCCAGGACTTTGTTACTTATCAATAAAGTATTGAAGTAACTCACTTTTGAAATTGTATTACTAGGCAATATTATATTTTCAACCAAAGCATAAGGATTTTCTGCTTCCCTTTCATCATTAAAGGAATGTCCTTGATTTAGCATATTCATCTAACTATATTATATATTATGTGCAGGGTTTAGAGAAATATATAATGACTAAGTTGTTCCCCCGGACATTTGGTGCTTCTCCTGAGGATGCAAAGATTGACAATGAAATCTCAGAGAAAATAAGCTTGCTCCAAACTTTTCTAAAGCCTGAACATTTGGATATACCAGCAATTCTTCATAATGAAGCCTCATGGCTGGTATGCCTCATTAGGATGCATGATTAAATTTTAAGCAAATGAAACACCATTTTGGTTTCTAAAGACTTGAGCCCAATCGCGCTAATTCTTAGACAGAAATTGTTATTCAGTCTTTTTAATATATACCTTATGATGCATAATAAGAAAATAATAAAGAGTAAGATTTTATTGAAAATTATAACATTTAATATTATCAATGCATTGAATTTTATAATTTTTATTAGAAGTTTATTATATATAGGTTCTTATTGTATATCCTTTGGCATATATTAAAAAATCCATCCTTAAAAGATAAAAATGTTAATCAATTTAATCTTTTTCAAAGGCTAAATTGATGTTGAAAAAGAACTAAATTGAACCATTTTTGTATTTTTCATGGATAAAAATAGTAATTTTTATTTTTCAAGAATTAATGTAGCTGATTTCAAATCTATGAAGAACCAAAATGGTAGTTTACTCAATTTTAAGCTTTAAGCTGACGGTTTTTATGGCATGAATTTCAGTTCTACCTAGTTATCATTACATTCAATAGGCTTTGAGTCTTTGACAAAATGCAATCATACTTCTTAGAATTTAGTTTTTACCACCTGTTGGTTATGAAATTATATTTTAGAATTGAAGGAAAATGTTAAGTCTCTAACATTGTTAAAGCCTAGAAAAAAAAAGTTTGAGGATAATTTTACTCTGGCATAGAGCAGTAGCAGAGAAGAGAAGAAGGAAGGACAGAAACCTTTCTCATAAGCCTTGGAAAAAGAAACATCCTTTCACCTGTCTTATATATTAATCCTCTTAGAGGCATAATATAAATTCATACTAGTGTTTTTATATAATAGCTTAGGCTTTTGCAATATTTACTTCCCCACCTGATATTAAATTAAAGCCTTTATAACCAAATCTAATAAAAAATAGAATTTCAAATACATACAAGGTACGTAAACTTGTGCATTGTCAGCATTTTAAACTGAAAAGGCTCTTGCATGAAGGGTATGTTATAAATGCAGTATAAGATCCTTAGCACCATTTGTTTTCACCTATTAAACATTTTAGGATAACTGATTCATAAGAAATCCTTAGCACCATATCTGAAATTACAACCAGACACATGGTGGAGTTTGTAAGATTTAAAGCCAATTCCAAAAGTTTAGATATAAGGCCTTTAGCTTTTCTATCAATAAGAACTATTTATTAGAAGTATTGCAGAATTTTTTATAGGTAAAGTGAATATTGACCCAATTTTTCTTTTCAATTCAGCTTGCGGAGAAGGAATTGCTGAAAATCAATGCTTTCAAAGCACCCCATGAGAAACTCTTGAGCATTATGAACTGCTGCAGGGTTATCAACAATCTGTTGCTCAATGCTGCAATGTCTGAGCATGTGCCAGCTGGGGCAGATGACTTTCTCCCTGTGCTCATATATGTCACAATCAAGGCAAGCCTCCCTTGGTAATAAAACATTCTTCAAATTGTCAAATGTAGCTTTTGGATAATAACACCCTTTTTTTAGCTTATTAGTTTAAAGAATATAGAGGATGCTTGGTTTCGACTATTATTATTTTTATTTGTTTGCAAAATTATTTAAAGTCAAAGTAGATATATAGAAAACCAAAACACATGAGTAGAGATACTAGAATCATATTTTTTTTTAAGTTAATTAAGTCTCCTTATTTTTAAAATTATGTAAAATTGGTCCCTTTATCTATTTTCTTCTATTTAAAATCTTCAAATTGTTATTTTCTATTCAAATATTTGGAGGCTTATGATGGAGTTGGGATATTAAATATAACTTTTTTAAAAGTTTAGAACTAAGAAATTTAATGAAAATTTGATAAAATTTTAAAACTTTACAGGATGTGATAGGATTTGAAGAGAAAACAATTTTAGGTTTGTTCTTATTTTGAAGTTTTGGTTAATAATTTTTTAATAAAAGATAATTTAATCAATTCAAATTATATTAAAATTTTAAGTAGAAAATAATAACTTAAGGGTTTTTGGTGGAAAAAATCAATAAAGGACTAAAGTTGTTAAATTTTCAAAGTAAAATGATTTAACTGATTCAAAAAATGTTTAAAAGACCAAAATCATACGTAATCCAATAGAGAGAATAAATATGTAGTTGAGCTTAATTTAAATTTGGCCGGCTTGTAAAGCCTCATCAAAATGCAGACCGTTGTCTTGTGCCTATAAAATGTTTAGGTTAAATATTAACTCTTCCTTTCATTGATTTTAGGCCTCTAGGGTCTACTTTACAACTACCCTTTGACATTGATTTTAATTTCCTACTTTTGATTTGTCACTTTCAGGCAAATCCTCCAAAGTTGCATTCTAACCTCCAATTCATCAAGTTGTACAGAAGGCAAGCAAAACTCATCTCAGAAGCTGAATATTATTTCACAAATCTTGTATCAGCTAAGACATTTATAGTTGATTTAAATGCTAAATCCCTTTCAATGGACGAAATCAAATTTGAGGAGAGCATGCAAGCAGCCAAATTGACCAATAAAGTCACAAGTGAATTATCCTCTACATGTCAAATGAGCCAGCAAGGGAAGAATGAATGCATTTGTTCAAAGACAATGCACAGCAAACTGGATGACACTGGAGGTTAGTTTAACTAGTAATTTTTTTTAAGCTAGATAAACGGATACAACACATGACACAAAAAATATAATATGTTATGGACACATAAATATGACACATTCTAAAAAACACAAGACACATATCTTAAATTGGAAAAAGAATTGATGGTTTAAAAATGAGTATGAATCATTGTAAATGTAATTAAATGCTACAAAAAATCTAACTATTGTGATATTCTTACATGTAATGGTATGAAAGTTCAAAAGCAAAAGTAGATAAATTATGAAATATAGTTTGGATCCCTTAAAAAATATATATAGTAGAGGTTTCAAAATGCCCATAGTTCCTACTGACTCCAACATTGTTATATGTTTGACTAGGATTATTACACAATATGGCTACAATGTTGAAATGTTAGTATTTCTATCTATGTATAATACATAAATCTTTACGCGTGAATTATAGCATTGACAGTCAAGCTAATCTTTTCTTGTTGCATCAGCACTCTGATGATGTGTTACAATATGATTTAATACTTCAGTTCATCATTTTTTCTTAATCAATTTATACCCATATCAACAATTTTTATTCTCTTTAGTTTCTCAAATGATTAAGTAGCTTACATTTTATAGAATAACCATTAGTTACTCTTGATATTGAGTCATTTTCATATAATTACACTTGCAAATAAATATTACAATATAACACTTGTCGTTTCAATAAATATTTTTGCAGACATTTGGTTGATTTCTCTAATAGTATTGATAATATTTCAAACCTTGCAAAAATTGTAAACCCTTTCAAAGATTTGTTAAATTATATAATTTAATTTTTAATAATATATAATATATTAAAGTTAACATATACTATAAATAAATAAGTGTAAAATAGTTTTATTTATTAAACACATAACACGAGGGTATAAATCTTGTGTATGATAAAAAGTGTATGTTTGCTTTAATCACCCATTGGAGGTTGCACTACATTCAAAGCATAAAAACTCTGTTGAAGCTCAATTTTTCCGCAGCCAAAAAAAATGTATTTTTCCCTAAGCTCAAATATAGTTAAAGAGAATTATTTTTAAACTGTTGAATGTTTTTGAAATACGTGTATAAATTAATAGTGTGTATTTTGTATTAAAAAACTGCAAGAATTGATTCTTCAAATAAAAAACAAACAGGCCCTTAAATGTCTTGGATTATAATAGTTCCTTATTATTTGATGCTGAGCATCCAGCCTTTAACACAATGACAATAACATCATGCAGAATTTCAAGTTTTGCCACATAAATTAAACTATCCATACATGGAAGCAAAGAGCCAAGAGCTTGCAGTTAGGGATGTGGACATGCTATTAAGTCACTGCAAGGATTTAGTTGCTAAGTACACAATCCTGTGCAAAGCTATCAGTTGCCTTTCAACGTCAGAGAGAGAACCACTCCTTCATCAACTTGAAAAGCACAGAGAGAAGGAACTCAGTTTTCACAGCACCGAGGAATCACCACAAGCACACAAAGATAATTGAATGCACATGCATGTGTATATATTGATGGAATTGCTTTTTCTACTGTTTTAGTCCCAAGAACATATGCGTATTTTATTGTTTTTCTGTTTAAGTGCCTGAAAATACGTGTCAACAAAAAACCAAACGCACTATTAGCCATTGGATTCAAAAGCAAAATAAATGGAAGGGCAGGGTAGCTATCGGAAATTTTAACATTATAGTACATTGATACTGACAAAAAGTAATTAAAATTCTCTAGCACATTTTTTAAATAATTTTTTATTACAACATAAATCTTATTTTGTTTTACTAGATGTGATTGATTATACAAATCATGTAATATCATTGAGTTTAGTAAAAAAAAATAAAACTAACTTTTTAAAATATATATCACAAGGTTTATTTTAATAATTTTCATCTATGTTTGTCTTGATCTTTCTTTATCTATTTTTCTCCGATTAGAGAAACATTTGATTGAACTGCTGGGTTCATATGGATTTGATTTCTATATAGGGTTTGCTACAATAGCTGTAAGATATTCCAGGAACCGAATTATAATTGGACTTGCAGGTAAATTAAATAATTGACTATTCCATAAATTATTAACATTAACTTCTATAGACTGATGTTTTGTCACTCCTATAGGTTTGTGTATATATTCTTTAATAAAGAGATTTAGAATTAGTAATAGACACAATTAATGATGTGACACAAGAAAACAAGAAAAGAAAGAGATGAGTATAAGGAGGTGTAAAAAAAATCAAAATAAATTTCAGTGGCAAAGAAGCTTTATACATAGCAAGGGCCTCTTTTCATTTAGCTCAGAAGCTCGCCAACACTTGAGAACAACCTGGCCCTCTTGGCATAATGAGAAAACACCCAGCCAGATACAACATATATATATATATATATTATATACAAAAGCTATACAATCAACGTACATCAAAATTTACAGTCATGCGACAAGCAACAACTGCTGGATTATCAGTTGCCACCACTTCACCTCTGCATGTGGTTGTGCTGGGTTTACAAGCCTTGTCAACTTCCATATCAGGGTGAGGCATTTTTTTGGCTTCCAACCTGTACAAGTTGAGGCATCTCAAGCACACAAACTTTGAAGGAATAGCATCAGAGTTGTCAATTCCAGCACATCTTGTATGCTGCCAAACACCACATGTATCACATGCCAACATTCTTTCTCCATCATCATCCTTAGCCCCACAAGGGCAATCAACTTTCCATGCCTCAGTTCCTCTTTCCATTCGGTATCGGTTTAGACCGTGTTTGGCTAGGCATTTACCTTGAATTTGGACAGAACCACTTGTCCCAAACAGGAAATTTAAGGTGAAGGAATCACTGATTGATCCATACCCCAGGATTTTCTCAGCTTGAAACCTCTTGTACATCACATACACTTCTTGAAAAACACTCGTAACTTCACTCTTGAGGTTAGCAACAGTAGCATTCAGAGGCAAAATAATTAACTCTGGAGGTGGGGGTGGATCTTCTTTAGGCTGATCAGAAAGCACCACATTACACCACAGCCTGATGGCTGGAGGTAGCTCATCCAGTGCTACTTTTTCAGGCATATAATCCTTCATAAACTGCTTACAGTCTAGGAGCTTCCTTGCCGAATCAGCCACCTGTTTCTTCATGATCCAAGGTCCATTGCTCGCCATTTTGTCAGGGTGAATAATTGAATCAAATAAAAATCTCAGATCAGATATCACTTGCTCTTCCGATGGATAGCTAGAAACTGCACCAAATCCATTTTGATGAAGCCTGTTGTTAAGAACAAATGAAATCAACATTATTCTTGCTTTAATAGAAGCAATTGACAAGAGGCAAACACTGCTCGGTACATTTGCAGTCTTACCTGAACTCCACTGCATTGGTAATGGGATTACATCGTGACCGAACCACCATGCCATTGGAGGCTGATTTCCCTCCCAATTGCTTCAGGCTGTAATCTAGAAGCTCAGGAGATGCAGCCCCCTTGCACACTGCACCCTTGAGAGCACGCCAACTCACCCATTTGTCCTCACTACAGGCTCCTGATGCAAGCAACACCTTTATGAAAGCTTGTTGCACATCTTCAACATCATTACTTGCCCAAGCACAAAACACACTAGAAGTACCTGTGTTTTCGTGCTGTTCACATGTTTTTGTGATCAAGGGCTTGCACGATTTGCGAATCAAATTGAGCAAAAAAGAGGAGAGATCTTTAATTGTCACAAGCTCAGTATCTGCCAAAGATTGGTAAAGGGTAATAACACACTGCAGGCGGGTTCGAGGCCCTCGCCCTCCAAACAAGAAAGAGGACAAGGGCATGCTTGACAGGGTACTCACTGCTTTCTGGTAAACATCTTGTGTAAGAGCATAGCTGCCAGCACCAAATTCATAACCCCAATTGCCATACCAAGAGTGCCCTTTGGTGATTGCATGAAGCAACCGATATTCCAACCCAAACTTCTTAGACAAATCCATCACACTAACCTTCCTGTCCAAGCATAGCATACAATACCATTCACTAAAATGCAGTATGAATATGGGAAAGATTTATTTATTTTGAGCGCAAAATATGGGAGAATTTTTGGGGGGTTATTAGTACCTAACAGAAAGTGCACCACAAAGCCTATCCCAGAATCCCATAATATCTGATCCAGATAGAAACTTTGAACCACCTTCCCTTCCATTTAGGGTAAGCAAGTGACCATAACCATTGGAGTGAACAACCCCATGCAGAAGATGGGTGTTATCTTCAATTTGATGATACACCCAATCCTCTATATCATCAGCGGTAATTGCATAATCACACCATTTACACCTGCCAGGATTTCAAATAAACCAACACCAAGTAAGTAATCTGCATTCAAAAATAAAAGATGGGCAAAAAATAATTGTTGAATGGGAACACACCTTTGGTCAGATAATTGAACAAGATTGTCACATCTTGAACAAGGTCGTTGATAAGGCTCAATGTCATTGCTTGAATCAGACCTTATTATGAAATGGTACCGCTTGCGACACACAGGATTCCCACTCCATCCTGTTTTTTTTTTTAAAAAAAAAAACCCAACCAAAGAGTGAAGTGTTAGAATTTTGAAAAGTCACATCCAAACCAAACCATATCCAATAACATCACATGAAAGCCTATAGCATGTTTTTCTCACGCCTTTATGCTTGCTTTCAATTATTACAAATAAAATAATAATTTAAAATAATATAATTTTTTTGAAAAAATAATCAAAATTGTTTAATTCTTTTAATAGATAAAACTTTTCAATAAAAAATAAAATAAATAAATAGATATGTCAGCATCTGTAATTTTTAAATATTATCTTATAATTTATATTTTAAAAGATTCTACACCTAAAAGTTAAAAAAAAAAGACTTCATTAGCATAATTACAATTTCATTACACTTATTTGAAATTTTATATAAGCTATAAATATTTAAAAAATCACAAATAACATAATTAAGTAAGATTCAATAGTTTATGTGTATCACTATAAATATTTTATAGACAAGAATTATATTAAACTTTTAAAAGTTATATATTTAAAAGATTTAGTGTATCTATATCAGGATTAGCAGAATAATTTATCAAAAAATATTGTGATCTCTCAGGTAAAATCATGTGGGCCGGTTCAGTTCATGACTGAGTTGACTCGCCAACTAGGTAACTGCTCATCTCAACAGAATGTCCTAGGTCTAGGATCATATTTTTCCACTTTTGTTTGTTTCATTATTTTTCTGTTGCTACTGACTCAGTGAGTCGACTCACCAACGACTCGGCACTGGTCGCAGTAAACTGAACTCCGAGACCGAGTCACGTCTTCCTCAACGATGTGAACGGCAACCGTCGCCGGCAACAGATCCGGTTCTCCAGTGATAGATCCGACACGGAACGACATCTGCCACGTCATCAGGGAGGGAAAAAGCGTAGGCAGAGAGGTGAGGTGCGCATGGATAGAAAGGAAGCGGCGAACGCTGCTCCGGAAGGATTCACCGGCAGAAAATCCGGCAGCCGGAAGAGTATGAAAATCGAAAAGATCAGCCGTGACTCTTCTCTTCATCCGCTTCAGGGGTCTCTCGTTCACCACCACCATAATGAAACGACAACGTTTAAAGAAAGAATAAAAATAGTGACTGAAATGAAAGATTAAAAAATAAATAAATGGGTTATGATTTGGCGTTTGAAAAAAGAGTGAAAGCACACAACAGTTTGATAGTAAGAAATAGCGGCGCTAGTAAGTGCTAGGGTTTGGGTTTTGCTTGTTTGTTTCTAATCCTTAGGGTTTGGGTTTTGCTTGTTTGTTTCTAATCCTTATATACGGTTCGGAATTGGGGGTTCCGTTTCTTTTTTTTTTCTAACTTTTACTTATTATTTAAGTTCGTGACTGTTCGCAAGGATGTAATAAAAATTATACTATTTTATTTTAAAATAATGATATTTTTAGCTTTTAAAATTATTCTATATCTATTTATATTTTAAATTAAAGATTTGATAATTTTTATTTTCGAACAATGAAAAATTATTAAATCATAATAAATAAAAATAAATATAATATATTTTAATATGTATGATAATTATTTTATTTCATTTATCATAATTTAATTATATTTATTTTTAGATATACCATATCTTATTATGATAATTGCAGACAAAAGGTAATATTGCTTAGTTGTTGTAACTATTAATTAAGATTTATGTGAGTTGAGTGGAACTTATCTTCTTGGTTAAGTTTTACTGTGTGAATGGTTCCATTTGTTTTAAGATTTCTACCTGACGGTCAAACTTTAAATTATCAAATCTGATTTTTTAAGATTACATTCAATAGAGTAAAATTAAAAACATATGAAATAAAAACACCTTTAAGATATTGAAATATATTATTTTACTAAATTTATTAATTACAGTCTCCAGGCAGGTGTGTTGTTTAGCATGTTCTTTAGAAGTTTACTAACGGATTGAAAATTAAAATATATTTGTTTATTTAAATTGAATAATTTTTTTAAAAAAATTCTAAAAGCACATATTAAACAAACCTCTTTTCATACGATATTCAAGGAAATTATAAATGTTCACAAAATACAATGATATAGTTTATATGAATATATTCAATCACAATAAATTTATTAAATATATCTTTAAATTATGAAACCTACTATAAATTCAAATGAACATATGCATACGTTTTGTGAATTCTAAACGATATTTATTGGGAAAAAGAGTCAATAAATTTTTCATATTATATAAATATTTTTTATTATAAGTAAATTTTTAAAATATATATAAGATAAATAATTATTATAATTATTATTAAATAATAAAAATTTATCTAAATTATCAGATTTTTATAGCATGAAATAAAAAATAATAATAATAATATAATAAAAGGTTTAATAATTTGATAAAAACTAATAATCAAACAAAATTATATAAAATGCAACCTATTTTTTAATGTTCTCATTCAATTCTGAATATAAAATAACAATTCATACAAATTAGATGCTTACAGAAAAAATTGATAAAATAATTTTAAAAAGTAAAAAAGATATAATTTTATATTAAAAAAAATTATTTTCTAATTGAATATAAATTTTAATATCTTTTACTTTATATGATTGTACTATTTATAGTTATACAATCATTCATATAAAAAAATATAAAAATATTCTAATAAAATCTATCAATCTTTAATATTAAAAAATTATAATCAATTATGTTATTAAAATATAAGTAAAATTTTAAATATAATTATAATTTAAATATTAATTGAATCTTTAAAAATTAAATTAATAATTAAAATTAATATACATCTTAATAAAATAAATATCAAAATTTCTTAAATTTATGTTCTTGTTAAAGGATAAATCTTCTTAGATTTATGTAATTAAAAATATAATTTTATTTATTTTTAAAAATACATTCACAAGTTTATATTTATTTTTTGTATTCTTTTAAATATTTTTTAAAGTTAAGCATTTTTTTATTCCATAATCCAAGTTAATTCTTAAATTTATATCATTTAATATAAGACAATTTATATTGATATCTTTAAAATTTTATTAAAAATTATTTTATATTTTTCATTTCTTATTCCTATACAAAATTTTTTATAATTTATATAAATATATAACATCGTATATTTTTTTGTATAATTTTTTTTAATTTTTTATAATATTATATATATATAAGGAAGATAAAAAAATATCAAATGTTTTTTTATATATCTCAAAGAATATCAATATAATTTATCTTTAAATAAAATATATTTTATGAAAATAGAATATATAATAAAAATATTTTAATCATCCCTAATAAGAACATATGTTATTAAACAAGAACAAATTAAAAAGATAAAAATAATTTTATTAAAAATAAGTTTAAGTAAAAAAATTTAAAAATTAATAAAAATATAATATACTAAATGTAAAAAACATAAATTATTAAAAAAATGATCCTATTAAAAATTAATATATTATAATGATGAATAGAAATCTTAGAGATTAAAAATCTTACATGAAACAAATGTAATTTTTTTTATTTAAGCAAGTGAATGATTGATTACTATGAGTAAAATTTGCACTGATTTAATTTTAAAATAATTATAATTTTATATCAGTAATTGTTAATTGCAAATTTTAGATTTATAATTTGTTTTGTAATTATCTTTTTCTAATTTTTTTCATATTTCATTTTTTAATAATTCATTAAATTTTTAAAAATTTTAAAATTTTTGAGTTTCATTGTTAATAGGAAGGGAAAAAATTAAGTTTATCTTAATTTTTAAATATTTAAATTTAATTTATTTAAAATTTTGATATTTGAATTTGAATCTATTAACTATTGTAGATTTTTTTATTGTTGTTAAGATTTGATCTATTATAAATTTTACAAGTATGTTTAAAAATTTATGATATAAAAAGAGTTAATAAATAAATTTAAAATTTATATAAATAATTGATTAAAATAACTTAAACTTTAAAGCTAACAAAATAAAAATTTTGTAACCATAACTATATAATTTTATATATATATTAAACATATAAAAATAATAGAATATAAAAAATATAATGTACACAGATAGCACATATGCAAAAAATATAAAAACTTAGATATACATAAAAATTAAATTAAAATATAAAATATTTATTTTAAAATAAAAATAATATATACAACTGTTATAATAAATATTAAAAAAAATTATAAATATCAAATTTCTTTTATTTAAAATTAAACATTAAAAAATTTAATTTTTAATAAATTATATAAATATATTAATATTATATAAATAAAATAAATATAAACATATAATATATAAAAATAAATAGGTTTTTAAAATGGTAAAATGAATCTTTTAATCAATTTAAGTCTAATTTATTTATTTAAAAATATTTTTAACAAATTTTAATCTGTTTATTTATTAATTATTGATAAAAAATTAATCATATTTTTTACAAATTAAACATTATTTTTTTATTAAATGTAAAGATATATTTTACAGGCATTTAAATCTAAATTAAATCAATTCTTTGTCTTTTTTAATTAGTTATTAACTAAATGAAATTTTTAATTCTAAAATTATTTTAATTAATATTTAAATAACTTCAATTAACATTGTAAGCAATAAAATATTCATATACTATTAAAATGACATATTTTTAATGAACTATAAAAAAAATATGTTTCTATTCAAGTAAAAATTTAAAATATATAACAAAAATAAAATTATTATTATTATAATGAAATAATTTTAAATTTATGATTTCAAGAAAAAAAATTAATGTAATAAACAAATTTATTTATCCCTTTTATAATAAAGATCATAACTATTAATAATGAACATAAAAATTTCATTTAATTTGATAAACATAAATTAAAAAATAAGGTTTTAAAATTGATAAAAAATTATACATTATTCATTAAAAATATTTTAAAACAAACTTTTAATGTATCGTATGATATTTTTGGTTGAAATAAAATTTAATAGTAAAAATATATATTAAAGATATCCAAATATAGAATAATGATAAAGTCAAAAATTTTAAGAAAAAATTTAAATATAGTAAAAACATACACATAATTTTTATGGTAAATAAATATCTTTATTTTAATTATGATATAAATACTCTGTTTTTAGATGAGAATAAATTAAAAAAAAATAAACTTTTCAAAGTGAAAAAAGAAATTATGACAACAAATTATTTGAATTAAAGTATAACATTTCTATATTTTTTAACAATAAAAATAATTTTTCAAATAAAATCTTATAAAAAAATATAAATCCTCATTTATAGGATGAACACAATGGCATATATCTATTCATTTAATATGATTTATTATAATTAAAAATAAAAATTAATTATGACTAATTAAGATTATAATAATATTAGAAATTAATTTTTAAATATAAATTTTTAATTTAATATTGTATGTTGAAGTTTAAAATTTAAATTTATTTATAATCATTGATTGAAAAATCAATAATAAAAATTAGGATAAAAGTTAAAGATATATACTAAATTAATGATAATCTCAATTTTTAAATTTTAAATTAATAACTATTAGTTAAATTTATTTTCTATGTTAAATAAAATTAATATTATGTTATATAAATTAGTTATTTAAATAAAAATTACTTTTGAGAAATACTTAAATCAATATTAAATATAAGAAAGTATTTGAAAATTATCAATAAAATAATTTTTGAAATCTTAAAACTTTAAAATTTTTATATATCTATATATTTGTCATTATTTCCATTAAAATAATTATTTATAAATTAAATTAATTTTTTATCATCTTTATAAATACGTTATTGATTCACTTGTGGTGGAAAATATACCACCTCATAATAGCCAATAGCAAGCTTGATGTTTGCGCATAATTCACTATCAAATTTAGTGCAGCATTGTGAATGATCATCCATATTATTAGTGAAGTAAAGGAAAACTTACATAACTCGTCAAAGTTAGCTGCATGTTCTCTGGTGCTTGTGCAGTTTTGTTTAAGGTTAAAAATTTCACATCCTTCCTCAACCTCCTTAAGTCCTTTAAGAAATATTTCTTTAGGAAGTGATGTTCAAATGTTCCTCAATTGACTTCTCTTAATTGGTTTGTTTATGTGAAATTTCTCCAACCCTGATAGGTTATTGACATAATTTGTCATTCTAAAACTTCTACTATTCTATTGAGTAATTAGTTAGGTTTGGTTATGGTTTCTTTATATGTCACTATTTCTTATATCCACAGGATAAGGAAACCTTCCTCAACAACAATAGAATATTTATTTTAAAAAAAAAAATTAAACAAACTTCTATTAATCAAGATTACATAATCTATTAAGTAGCAAAGCTTGAAGATGTTACACTCAATGATCTTTACAAGGAATATGATTTTTTAATTCATGGTTATAAAGAATAAGAGATGTTTTTGGATCTTCAAGTAGTGGCGGAGGTTGTTAGGAATCATAAAAGAAGGAAAGTTTGAACCTTCTAGATGAGTGATATATAAATACTCAAAACAAAAAAATAAACTAAAATTTTTTTAAAAAAGAAATATAATATTGGTAAAATAGTTTTGGTTTATAAATAATGGATTAGTATGAAAAGAGAATAGTAATGATATAATAAAATAAGAGTGATTTCCCATAATAGTTGGAATCACTATTTTTTCTTCTTTAATGAGCTTTGAGCTTCATGATTCTTTCATCATGCATTCCATATGATCTCATAAGTATTGTATGGAATGTGCTTTATTTTTATGCAAATATGTCATAAAAAAATTTTTAATGATCCATTCAAAATAAGTTTTAACTTCATATTTAAAAAGTATAGGATTGAGATTTACAAACATGAATTCTTCTTTGTCACTACTATAAATTGGAAAGGTTGGTTGAAACAATCAAAAGCAATGGAAATTGGAAAGGTTGGTAGGACGATCAGAAGCAATGAAAATATGGTTCCAAGGCATAGTAACCATTAAGGGAGAGACAAAAGAAAGTACTTGCCCAACAAGCCCATATTAATCAAAGACCCAAATTTTGAAGACAGGTTGGACAGGTAAAAAATTAGGTTAATTGGGTTAATAAAATCGATTAAAGATAGATATTATTAAGTAGGATCGGTTTTGGAGCATCTCCTATGTGTTGGTGAGCACTGCTACTAACATGAATGTTGCCCAATAAATTAATAGTTAAAAATGAGCAAAGTATCCTTTGAATGGCTCGAGAATGTAAACATGTGAATGTCTTGGGAGCATGGACCCACCCTCTGTACAGTGCCCACTTCCTTATCCCAAGAAGGCATCTCTCAATAACTTGGCATGCGCCCTTAATTATCTGTCTTCTTATTTATGATTTGGTTGACCTTTCAAGGACAAGGAGTGCATTGTATGCTTCCCTCCCTAGTTCTACGTTATACCCATAAGGCTATAACATTCCACTCTTCTTACATTTCATGTTTACTTTGCAGGCCATAGTGCTACCCACAAAACTATGCACTATATCTTTTTTTAAGTTTCATGATAACAAAAACAACCATCCACTTCCTATAGTTCTTACTCTCTCTCCCTCTCCAACAAAAATCTTAACTCCACCTTTGTTGCATGCACCAACCTCTGCCATCTTGACCTCTCCCAAAATCTCCTCTTCAGCATTATCTTTGCCACCCTCCTTCTTCCATCATCCTTCTCCAAATATATCTGCTTCCTTCGTTGCATTCTTCATGCATGTGGTGAGAGCTTTCTCCAAACCGATGCAACCCATCCAATCAAACTGAAAATTTGCAACTTGCAACCCATCTAAACTACCCCAACATAGGTAGAATCAAAATTAAATATGAATGGGTTGGATTGTAACGAGATTTGGCCCAACTAACGGAATTCATCCTGGTAACATCCCTAGTAACCATGTCACGTAGTGAAATCTTAGGTGCACATCCACACCTTGGGTAGCCTTTTGATAAGAACCTTATCCTTCATAGAAGCACTAAACATATACTTAAATTTATCTAATAATCAACCAGCCCCTAAGGCATTTTTAGCATTTTACACAGGGTAAAAGTATTCTTATTCCATAATCCTGATGCAACCTTCAAGTGTCATAGAATGACCATAAAAGTCGTTTAGATGAATATGTCCTTTGATTTTTAAAAATTTATTGGTTGATGCTCAAAATTTCTATTAAAAAAGTCTACAAATCATATATGTATCCTTGGAGATTTTGATATGACAACCGTTTTATGGCACTAGATTAAATAAGAGTGAAAGATTCTTTACAAATAATAAGAGATCCAAATGATTAAGAACAAGATTAAGTATATGGAACAAGTATTTTAAGATCTTATCAAAAAAAATTGAATAAAGAAATTAAGTTGATCCAAATTTAAATCCAACATAGATTAATTTATATAATTATATTATTGAGGATCTTAACAATAAGGTTTAAAATTAGTAATTAGTTTATTGAAGATTATATTAAGATATAATATTGATTTATAAATTATATGGTTTAAATTACTTTTAAATTAAATTAAAATTTTAGATTAATTTACAATTTAATTAAGGTTTACAATTATTTGGTTTAAAATATTTTTTTTTAAATTTTAGAAGTTCTAAAAAAGAATTATTTTTTAAATCTTTTGTGAAATTAATCTTAAAAGAAAATAAATCCACTTCTACATGGAGTTCAAGTTAGGAAATGTCCACTTAATAAACTCTTATAATTCAAGTAAACAAACTCTTATCATGCAAGTAAGGTAAAAAATGGATCTACTATTTACTTGACCTTATTTGATCATTGCATAGACTTAAGTTAAAAAATGTGTTATAATATTTGAAAATAAAATATATTTTAAATTCAAAAAGAAAAGAAATTTCTTTCACATAAAGTTTAATTTAGCAAATAACTACTTAATAAAATCTTTATAAACCAAATTGTTTTAAAAGTAGATCAACCACTTAATTAATCTCATTTGGTCATTGCATGAATTAATTTTAGAGCGTAAAATAGTAAAAAAAAATAGCAAATTTAAACTAAAAATAAATATAAAAAATAAAATAATATACGATAAAAAATGATTATGATAAAATAAAAAATTAAAGAAAAAGTAAATTTAAAGTAACTCAAACCTTCCACTTAAAATGAAGATTATAAGAATTTATGCTTTGAAGGAAAACACTTTCATATATAAGAGAATGAGATGTTAAAAAAATCTTCTCTTTCAATATTATATGGAAAAATGAAAGATCGAAAGAGTATGATACTTTAAAAGTAAGTTTTGAATTTTCAATTTTATCTGATATAAAACTTTTATTTCTTTTATTATTTTTTATTTTTTTAATTTTCTTATTTTAAATGACTCAAATAAAATTGGATATCAAACCCAACTTATCTTGTGTAGAAACAATGTGAGCCTAAAGCTCTTTTTATTCTTAAAGAAGTTAGAATTCATCGCAGGTCTATATTGAATGAATCTTAAACACTTCTAGGTCTTAAATAATAATTTCGCACCCTGGCAAGGTTTAATCAACCTCCTCGGCCAATTGTTGTTTATGATGGATGAAAGTATGTGCTTCTTTTGCTTTCTATCTAGTGTGTTCCATATTTGCATGCATTTAATCCTTCTTCTCAACGAGTTTTTTATTTACTACATCAACCTTGCATTTTAAAAGAGAAAGGAAGCTCTTTAGTTGGAATTTCAATGATGCTTATGCTTGGGCATCTTTTGTATCAAGTCTTGCTTAATTTTCCTAAACTTCTCAATGAATTTAGGGTCAAGTAAACCTTTCTTGCTTGCCTTATCTTCCATAGTTGGCTCAATAGTCCTTTACTTCTTTGTAGGTGGAGAAGACAAAATAGTCTTAGACAGAGCCTTAGTCTAAGTGACCATGTGAGATCTTTTGGGAATATTCTGCTCAGGAATGTCTATCCCCTTTCTCTTTTTAAAAAATCAAGAATCTAGATGGGTTTGGAAGGTTAGGTTCTTGGAACATGAAAGCCAAACAATATTACCCTTGAGGGTTGTCTGAGATTGTGCCTCAATCTCTTGCTTCACTTGCATCATAGGGTGCATAAGTTGAATCCCCCCACTTGAAGTTTTTCAATGAATTTTCCCTGCTTCTAGCTCTTGTTGACCCACCAAATCAATCCCATGTATGTACAAGATTTTAGTAAAGAATATACTGTAAGGGATCTTTTGCATCTCCTGAAAGTATTTGAGAAGAAATTGGACCAAAATAAATGGTAGTATTGCACACCATTTTGAGAGCAGGTTAAAAAGGTAAAGTCTATTAGTCTTTGACACATTATCCTTCAATCCTCTTCTTGGAGAAAATTATGTGAAGTATGCTGCTGTGAAAATCCTCACCTTGGATAACATGGCAGCTGAATTCATCACAACAGGTTCTTCAATACAAAAAGGACTTTATTAAGTTCCTTGGTTTGTACTATTGTTCTTTCCCAGTCTTCCTTGCAGCAAGCTTCCACTAAGGCATGAATGGAGATAGTAACCTTTTTCCCTTTGACTATTCCAACTATTCCAAGGTCTACAAAGGTAATTTTCTCTCCATCCAAGTTACCTTGTGATTTGAGTCCAATCTCCTTCACTAAGTTTTAGAATTGTAGAATGGGTTACAGATAGTATAGCCTATGCTAATGCACAAATGTGTACCATTCGGTTGTGTGTAATTCTTCTATAATGTCAAAAGCTTCATATCTTAGAGCATGACAATTTATACCAATGCTTGAGTATTGAACCATTGTTGACTTGGGTCATGGCTAGTGAAATTAATTTAGCGACAGTATTGGTTTGTCCATAGTGAAATATTGGGTTCATATCAATGTATGAAGCTCATTTTGTTTAGGTACATGTATGGAAGCTTATATTAAACAATTCAATAAATCTCAGCAAACACTGAATCCACATCATACGTGTGCACCATTTTTTTTATTTTTAATTCTCAATTACCCTTCTGCCATGTCCCCAAATTTTCATCTATAGAAACTTATTTGAACAAAATAGCCCACAACAATTTAAAATAAAAAATTCATGCCCACAAAAAAAAGAGTCTTTATTACTCTCTTTGCTGTCATGTTTTCCTTCTTTCATATGACTAATATATTCATTCTTTTCTCCCAATCTTTTGATTCTCTCTCATTCAAACATACACATACTCCATGTTTTCTGGTAATCCTCCATTTTTTCTGGCGGAGTTAAACTACGATGGAGGAAGTGACTGTATCAACTCCAGATTAGTAAGTTTGAATTTTGTCTAAATTATACCCTCGCCGTGGTAAAAAAAGTCAGAAGATGGTTGTGGAACAACATATGTGTCCTTTCAACTAAAATAAATATATTAAAAGAATTAAAATGTAGAAACTAAAAAGATCATGTATAGAAGCTCTCTTTCTCCTAGAATAAATTTTACAATATGAAACCATTTTTCTTTTTATTTTAATTCAACAAATTTAGAATATTGAATGAAGATGAATTGAAAAAAAATTGGATTAGTCTTGAAAAGATTTTAAATTTTAATGAACATTCTAATATTGGAGGTTTAATTTTTTTTTTTTTACAATTAAAGATATTGAAAGAAGTGTTAACAAACGAAATTAATATTCCGATTGATATATTGAATTATATCAACAAATCAGATTTTTTTTTTTTACAAATGTATGCATTTCTTACATAATATTATTAATAATACATATAACAATTGTTACCGCTGAAAGAGGTTTTTCAAAATTAAAATTGCTTGAGATCAACAATGTTACTAGATAGATTAAATAGATTAACCACTTTATCTATTGAAAATGAAATAATATAATTAATTGATTATAAAATTTAATAAAAAAAATTCACAGCTCAAAAAGATAAAAAAAATGATATAAGGATATTGATAATTTATATTTTTCTAATAATTTTATCTAAAACTTTAAATTTGTTAAACACAATCCTATATAAGAATTGAGTATTTTTTTTAAGTTTCATTTTTTTTTCCTTTTTTTTCTCTTTCTTTAAATGATTTATACCAGTGTAATTCTACATTCGATACATTAAAATTTATATCAAAAATTAAATTGATTAAATTATAATTCTTATATAGATAAGATAAATTATTGTGTGATCTTTAAAACTTCTAATAGAATAAGGATAGATCAAAATTTATTTTTTTTAATTATTATTTATTATATAATCTCTTTTAATAATTTATTTAAAAATATTTGATGATCTTATCTTCTTCACAATATTGAAATCCTCTTCACTGATAACTCACATCTTCTTTACATATGTTCAAAACATCCTAACTAATTTTGTCATCTTTTTTACAGGTGTTATATCAATAATTTCTTATATAAAACCATTTTACATTTTATCATTTATATGATGTCCACATATTATTTTAATATTTTTCTTTTGCTTCTTCAACTTTTTTCTCATATTTCTTTAAAATTCAATTATTATAAAGGATAATCGCAATTCAATAAAACTTCCATTCAAACTTAGTAGGTACTTTACAACTACAAATAACTTGTGATGCCTTTCAAATTACTTTTATAGTATTTTTTAATAAAATTATGATCCATATACTTTATGTTACTTTTATTTAAGAGATAATTTTTAAATTTCAAAGTTTATCTCCCAAACTCAAATTTAAAATTAATTTTTTTTATTCTTTAATTAGAACTATATCATCCATTAACATCATATATAATCTTTTGTGGACATCGTACGAGCTACATATTGATAATTATTTTAAAATAAATAATTGCAAAAATCTTGTATATGATGATCCAAATAGAAGGCCTGCTTTGGGAGAAGTTTAGAATACAATTAACATCTGTGTCTACTCGGTTTAGGATACAAGTATCTTTATCTATTGATTTCAATGGCAATATGAACTATTTGATGGAATATAGATTTTAGCTACGCTGTGGATTGTGATCATTATTATGGTAAAGATTCTTAGGGAATTTATCAAGACTTACAATTACGAAATACTAATACAAGTTACATAGAGGCTTCTCATA
Organism: Canavalia gladiata; assembly: GCA_037954105.1. NCBI lineage: Eukaryota > Viridiplantae > Streptophyta > Magnoliopsida > Fabales > Fabaceae > Canavalia > Canavalia gladiata. The sequence goes on along the minus strand of CM075663.1, from coordinate 1,281,870 downwards.
ACTATGACAAATTGTCTTGTTAGAATATATTATTGGTATCATTAGTAGTCTAAAATCATAATGATAGTTGTAACTGCTTCTCAGTTTTCTAATTAACTTAGTGAGAAGTCTTAATTAGTGGGTTAGTTTTTAGCTGTTAATATATATTCTTTTCTTTGAATCTTTAATTTGATGATTTGACATATTCAATAATATTAGTCAAACTTTTTTTTATACTTTCTTTTTTTGTCTTTTTTTTTTTTTGGATTCCGATATAATATTAAGAACTTAAGATCCTAATTCATAATCTTTTGACTAATCCTCTCAACTCCACCCATATCGGTCGATCTCTAACAAGCATTCCCACATTGAAAATTTTAGCAAATGTTGATGTGACTTTCTCTCATATAATCTAGGTTAGTTCTGAGAAGTAAAATTTTAGCTATAACGTTTTGCAGCCTCTTTTCTTTATTGAATTTTTGTTATTTTTTTTTTACTTTTTTTTATTATATATTTCGTAAATTAACTTGTGAAAGGTAAAAAAAATACTTTTATAAATTTGTTTACAAAATATATTTTTAATATTCTATAAATTAATTTACATAATATATAAAATTTACAAACTATTTTATGAAATATATTTTTACATTTTGCAAACTAATTTACAGGATATATTTATTAAGAGATAAAATTTTAAAAAATATTTAAAAAAATAGAAATGTAAAAAGAAAAAAAAAGTGCAAAAAGCAATTTCCAAAATTTTCTTCTTCTGAAACAAGTTGAAGCTTATTGTCTTCATCAAAGTTTGTTGTGAACCACGTAAACTGCAAAACATTTAAAAATAAAATTATCTTTATTCTGAAATACAATTCGATGGTCCGACCCACCAATTTCTCTCTCACTATAAAACCATTTTATTATACTTTTTTCATATTAACTTCTCACTACATTGGAGGACAATAGTTATAATAATGTTGAGAATCGTTACTTTTAGACAATAGAAGAACGAAAGAATAAGAATGAGAGATAGGGCAGTATGTGGGTTCCCTCTACCCATTTGAAACTTGCCTCGTTCCAAACCTACCTCATCTTCAACAAAAATGAAACTACAATACCCACTTACCCCTGCATAAAAAAAATGGTCTGATAATTAGTTATTATAAGTGCATTTGGACACCCTTTGACTTGTCAAGTCTAATTGGTTTAAGGGGATTGCTTTTTGCACCTTTAAATTTTTTTTTTCATCCCATACATAGTAAAAGATAAAAATATCCTGTTCTTTCTTTTTGTCTTTTTTTTATTAATTGAATCTATGTTAGGTTGTTGTTTTTGGTTGGAGGAAAAAACTAAGAAAATGAACATCAAATGTCGGAGGAGTATTGAAGAAGACGAACAGATTTTATACTCCGCAAACTAATTTGCAACATTTTCTACAAATTAATTTACGGAATACACTGATATATTCCATAAATTAATTTGTGAAATGTAATTTTTGATATTCCACAAACTAGTTTACAAAAGGTTACATTTTTATGTTCCGTAAACTAATTTACGGAACATAAAAAATTAGATTCTGCAAATTAATTTATGGAATATACTTATGCATTCCGTCGGAATTAATTTGTGGAAGAGATGAATACTTGTGGAAGAAAAAATTATTTTTAGAAAAAATAAGAAAGTATGAAGAATAAAATGGTAATAAAAATTTTTTTTAAAAATTAAAGTGGATGCAAAAAAAAAAAAAAGTACGAAAAGTAAAACCCTTATCTTAACTTCAAGTGTTATTAGTATTTCCAGTACAGGCCCAAATCCAACATCTACACCTAGTAACCAATAAACCACCTTCTAGCAAGTAATAATATTTTTAGATATTACTTTTTTTGCATTTTTTTTTTTACTTTTCACACCTCCTTTATTTTTTTTATAAATTTTGTTTTCAAATTTACCCTTTCCCAAAAATATAAAACTTCTCAAATTTAACTTCTAGAAATTAAAAAAAAAATACCCTTTCAGAGATTAATTTATAGAATTGTAAAAAATCATTTCCAGAAGTTAAATTTCAAAAATATAATTTTACACATACTTTCAAAAGTATAAAAATACATTTCCCGAACTTAACTTGCAAAAGTGTATTCTTACACTTCAGAAAATTAATTTCCGGAAGCATACTTTTACACTTACAAAGTTAAATTCTGGAAGGCAAAAAATAAACTTCCTGGAAGTTTACTTCCAGGGCAATTTCTGAAATTAAAAAAAATAAATTAAAGAAATGTGCAAAACACTAGCTGAAACAGGGTGCCAGAAGTAAGACCCCAATTTTTTTCCTGCCAAACAAAAAATTATACTTCGACAAAAAAAACAAAGAAAACTAGGAAGTTTATGACGCTTATAATGCTATAACTCAGCAACCGCTCTCTTTTTCGCTGGTGAATATTACCAACAAGATATAACACATTACACTTGATATCAAGTAATTTGCTTCATAATTTATACTTATCGTATATGGTTAAAGAAGAATGAAAAGGGGATTTAGTCAGGTTGATGGCCGAATAGTAACTGTGTAGTAGAGCAGTGAATCAAAGGCAATATAGTTGATCAAAGAATAATAAAACAAATTACATACATTGCATGCGAATGCGATGAATCTTGTGTACTTGTATATCTATAGACGATAAGCCCAACCTTAAGTGACATTCCATAACTACAGTACGGCAACTGTGAGAAATACCTTTAGTATCCCTCAAAATGGAGTCTGTAACTGCCTAAATCAAGAGTAGGTTGATGTACTTTCGTGATATACACATGTTCAAAGATTAATAGAATAATGTCTTGTATACAACAGGAGGCTTGGTCACTTGATCGGTCTTTCACCTCTCCTAGAAATTTCTATGGAAGCAAACATCTACACTGAGCCTTAATGGCAGAAAATGTACCATCTGCGGATCCAAAGTTCTAAGAAAAAACAGAAGTCAAGTTCAAGCAACCACCAGTGCTGTGGAGCTGACCCTCCTGTAATTCATCCACTCATAAAAAGTCAAAACTTATTGTAGGGGAAACTCCTTCTGGAGAAGGTCCAAATTACGACTGTCACAAGCTTCCAACATGTCATTCCTGGAAGCACAGCTGGAAAATAGAATGACATAAAAGGTAAGTCACAGGAATATGAACATAGCAATTATTTTGAATTATCGCTCTCCCATCCACCTCAGTCAAATCCTGACTTTACTTTTCTCTGTTAATATATATTCTAATACCATACCTCAATGAAATTCTCAAATATTGCCATGCATTCTCTGCTTTTGGATTCATGGCAAGTGCTCGAACATAATATCGAATAGACTCATCATACATACCCTGTAGGAAATGTAGAAGATATAGAAAATTAGTATTTTTATGACAGTTAAGACTTAAGATACCGATAATTAAGAGTAAACACCCGTTTTGGTCTTCTAAGACATAAGTGTCTGTCAGTACTCGATTTTGAAAAATAACATTCAAGGATTAATTAGAAGTCAACATTTAGAATTGAAGCACTATTTTGATATATTTAGTATAGGGGAACAAATGTGAATACACAGTATCTTTAGAGAATCAAAATGAGTGTTTACTCTAAAATCAACATAAGACTAATGTGAAAGCACCAAAAATAAATTCAAATCAACACATCAATATTTCAAAAATCAACATTTAGTCAATTAAGATACAATAAAACAGTATCATTTATCTAATCATTATGATATGCCACCTGTACAAACATTCAGAAAACAGAAGTAAAGTTGAATGATATAGCCAGGAGCATCTAACGGTAATGAAGAATATCAAGAAAATGAGTTCGGCACCAAAACAGCAACCGTTTGGAAATGTTTGTGATTCTGAAAACAATCACCAACTCTATACACCCAATTATCAATTTTAAGTTAGCTTCTTTAATATCAACTAATTACATACTTACAAATTTTAATTCAGTTTTTCAGCTTTAAATAGTTTTTCTAAGAGAAGAAGAAAGAATTCCCAAGCCATCATATCATATACTCAAATGTAAAATGCATTTACACCAGCATCACAGGTCATCTTCTAGCATCCAAAAGACATTGGTATGGTAGGTTTGCAACACATTCACCCACCGTCTGCCATTTCCGCACTATTCTCAATAGAAATGAAGTAACTAATCCTCTGCCCCCCACCCCCACTCAAAAACAAAATCTTCCTCACATGCACCCAAAATCCAAATAATAGAAGGGTGTCTAAAAAACAGTCATTTGGATCAGAACAGCTTCGTTAACATATCATTGAGCAGCCTAAGAAGTTCAAACTTCACCAACTAGTCCATGGCTGCCGCATCAAGCTTTGTTTCAGTTTGAACAAATGAACACTAGTTTATTACCAGTACAATGCTGCTGCTGCTGATCAAACAAATGCTAAATTTGTTATTCCCAGCAACCAAAATTTTATGAGAAAAATCTCGAGGTATTTGATGCAAAGTGTTAGATAACTAGTTAACTACCAGTACTGGTTTTATTCAAAAGTCCAAATCCTCTTACCAAATTTCTTAGTAAAAAATATTCAATATCAATGTACTAAAATTATATACTTTGGTTAGAAAAATAGGGTAACCCAATACCTAGTACGGTCTGTGGGGGGGAAGGGAGGGGAGGGGGCTAGGAGTAGAGTCCTACCCTCACAAGTGGAAAGGCTGTTTCCAGGATTTGAACTTGTGACCTTCAGGTCACAAGACAGAAAACTTACCCATATACTTTGCTCGGAAATTCAGTCTAAAAGTAAAGATCATTAGTTTATACGTTTACTAATCATTATCAATTGTCTATTCAAACTATAAATATGCATGATTTTAAAACAGGATTGGTTTTTACATAAAAAATATTCTTAGTTATTACAAAAATGATCGAAGTTAAACACAAGTTAAATCAAGTAGAAACCAATTCTACCTATTCTCATTTCTGAAATTATAATTCTCGCACAATTTTATTACAAAAAAACACTAAATTTCAAGAAATTCCACCTAATTAAGAAATTATTCAGTGTTTAAGAATTCAAATTATTAAATCCATGTATTAAAATTTAATTTTTCTCAACAACTTCTTAATTTTTCAAGTATGAGGTTGCTAGTTCGCAGTAAAAGAATAACAATGACAAAAAGTTAGCAGTGAAAAGGAGAAAATTTAATAAAGTTAATAAAAATAGGAAGTTGAAAAATTAAGAGGTAAAAATATGCAATGTATCTTTAAATAAGTCAATTTCGTTCCTCCATCCTGGACATCTGTTACAGAATTCGAGACCAACTCAACTTTTTTGGGATAATTAGCCATTGACATGGTTTTATAGCTTAAATGATAAAGTGGTCATGAGTTTGATTCTTTCTGCCTCCATTATCCTAAATAAAATTGAAGTTCAACTCAAGGCAAAGTGGGCTTGTATATTGTCCACACTTCTAGACTAGAGGGTTCTAGCATTAGGGAGTTTATGGCAAACTGATCTTGCACCTTCACCAAATAATTTAAGCTTTCAGGAGTTGATCCTAAAAAATATGAAGCAGCTGAATATCTATAGAAAGAAATAGAAAAGGAAAAACTAACAGAAAAGATTAAATTATAGAACTCCATGGAGACAAATGTTGGAACTATATTAAATTTTGTCTCTCTCCTAAGGTAGAGACACAATTGCAGCCTACAGTCTCTACAACAGTAGCTAAACTTGTCCCAATTTTTCAAAATACTTGCCATGTGTTGTTGTACCATGTAACAAAAAGAATAGCATATAATAAGTTCCAATGTATTGCAGATATCCAAATGTACTGTGTCTTGCATTGTGGTAAACATTGGAATCCAGAACCATAATTCACATCAAATTTGAATATTTCTACTAATACAGCTACCATACATAGAGATATACACTTCTACACTTGCAGATAACATAAACATAATAAACCTAAACTGAGACGAGCATGATTCTACTTCTGACTTGACAATATTTTTGACAGAAATAATCTGAAAGCATGGCAGAGAACTGACCTGGTTTGCATAACTGATGCCCATATTTGCCCAAGCACGAACGTAATTAGGCTTTAAATCTAGTGCCTGGAACAAATATGGTTAAGTCAAAAAAAGGAGAATTTTATCTGAGAATATATTTCAGAGAGAAAAAAAAAACTGCAGATTTCCTCCAAAAGCATAAGGGCATATTGAAAGGAAAACAAAGTACAAAAAGAATCAAATAAAGAAATACAATCAATATCTCCAAATTCTCAATGAAATCCACATTATACACAGACAAACAATCAAGAGAAGCCATCTGGATGGTAGCACTGGTATCTTACAGAAGACATGGAGCAGTTTTTCTCCAAAATATTCTTGGGCATCACACATGAAGACACTTGACAAGATTAATGCTAATATCTATAGTGTGAGGCTTGTGGATTAGGTGAGTAGGAGTCCAGGCTGCACAGCCCATGGCAATTGCTTACAAGTTCTAAAAGGACTTACAAATCCATATCTTTATCACACTTGTTCTTACAATCCATAACTTTACAATTCAATACTAGAAAAGACAGTTAAGTTACATAGAATGAGAGAGTATTTGATTACCTTAAACACAGACTAGCCACATTTTTTTGATTGTTTAAGATAGGAAATATATAATACTCACCCATACAATCAAGTTGGAAACATTTATGCATGAAAATAATTAATAAATAATGATAAACCCTAAAATAAGCTAAAACTAGGTTCTGAAGAGAGACATGACGAACTCCCTAACTTATAGTTCAATAAATGACCACCTCCTCATGGTCACACATTTGATTTCCTAAAATTTTGATACATTAAGTTACATTTAAATGACATAATTACATTAAAGCTACAGCCATAACGGGATTAAATTCTATACACATTACTTGTTGATAAGCCATTATTGCATCAGCACTTTGAACACTGTTAGCTTGTGTTGCACCAAGCTTGTTCCAGAGAGAGTAATCCTGCGGCTTAAGTTTCAGTGCTCTTTCAAAAGATTCAATGGCTTTGTCATACTCTCTGGATAAGTTGTACAGGACCCCAAGGACGATGTGGACATCAGCATCATCGGGTGAGAGTTCAGCTGCTTCATTGAATAACCTAGAAACCTGCAGAAAGGAAAATCAGTGCTTCCAATCTAACTAAAAGACACATACATTAGTTTTAGGATGTTTGTCAGATGGAACTTGGCTTCCTAGACAGGCAATAAGGTCTAGTGTTGAAGCTGAGCTTCATGGCATCACACAGTTTATTTAAGAGCTTGTGGCTTTTTTACTGTTGTGTCTGTCTCTGCCAACAACTCCGTAATGAGATTACAGTGTGATAATCAAACTGTCATGCATATTTCATCTAATCCAGTATTTCATAAGATGTCAACATACTGAGTGTATTGCCATTTTTTCAGAGAAAAAATTCCAGACTCCTGTTTCTAATTTGTATATTAAAAAAAGCCGACAACTGAAAGATATATTTACAAAGGCTCTTACTGGGTTTAGGATTTGATAGGATATGTAACAAGCATGAAAAGTAAATTATTCAGTCCAGCTTGATGAAAATATTAAGATAACGAACTAGATCAATACATTAGTACACTATGTAACCCTAATGTTTAAATACAGAGTGTAATCAGTTAGATTAAATTAGCATTCCCCATCCCTGCCCTTCTTTTAAAACCACCAATTTCTTTGCAATTGTATAGGGAAACCCAAATGTCCATGGGCTAAACAACAGAAAAGCCAGGTAACAACCTTATCCAAGAGTATAGATTAAGAGACAGGATTGGGATTCTGGTCTACACAAAGACTCAAACATCTGCAAAGACAGCATACCTCCACAAGGCTTTTCAAATACATATCTCTCTTAATTATAATGTGCTGTGCAAGAGGTTTTTACTGTCCCCACTATAACAAACAATTCTTTAGATGATAATCAGGAAGTAATCAATTCACTTACATCGGCATAGAATAAAGAATCAGACATCTCAGGTGGGGCAAGTGTTCCATATTTTGGGTGATGGCGCATCCATCCATATAGATACTTTAGAGCAGCTGATTGCTCCAGTTCTGCAAATATCATAAGACAAGTTCAATATTTTATATCTAGGAATCTAAAGCAAAGCCACAAGTCATTTGCATTAACACTTTCAGTTACAAATTCACCTAAACAGAAGACAAGTACAAAATGGAGTATAAGAATCTTTCCTAAGTAGGCAGATACAGAGTAAAGCAAATAAAAGTATATTAGGGACCATTCACTTTGCAAACATATTTTCTCTTTTAATTTTTATTTACAAAAATGTCACTGTTTTCTATTTTCAAAATTTTGTACAAGAAACATGAAACAGGAAAAAAGTTGTTTTTACTGTTTCATGTACAAAACTTTGAAAACAGAAAACAATGAAAACAATGTGGCATTTTTGTAAATAGAAGTGAAAGCAGAAAACATTTTTGCAAACCAATAGACACCTTACTTCCTCTAAAGAGCTCTCCTACCTCTATAATGTCTACTCAAAACTCCAAAACTAACAGTAGAAACATGCAAATAAAATTAATCCAAGCATCAAGGCTTGGTGTGACATAATCGTTCAGCTAATTTTAATTTGCTACTGTGGTTTATATCATTCATTCAGGCAATGAATCACAAGGCACTAACCATTTGTATGACTAACACCAAGAGCAAGAAGCACTTCCAGGTTTGTTGGATCAGCCTCTTGTGCACGCATCATTGCTGCAATAGCCTGTGCAAGTTTAAAAAGTTTTAAGAAAGCCATAAGTGCTAGCAATTAGACTCTATAAAAACAGACGATAGAGGAAGGAGGTGCCAGGTTTTTACTAAAATAATCAACATAGAATTACTTGGATGAAATGGCAGATAAAATGTACATGGAGGATTTAGAAAGAAAGTTTGCATAATAAAACAAGATCTTGGAGGCAGAAAAGCATCCAAAAATAGGTCTGGGAATAACAAGTTTCCTATTTAATTACACCTAAATGCATTCTACAACTTAAGAAAATGCCCATTTTATATTATTTTGTAAATATGAAATAGCCAACAAATATACTACTCAGTACTCACTGAAACCAATTTTTGCCAAATGAAATTGGAAGCATAAATTACTATAACAGCAAATTTGATTATTTGAATGGCATAATTAATAGAACAGAAACACCATCTCTACCATTGACTGTTGACACACAAATACAAACAAATCAATAATAAAATTGTTTCTTCCATATAGAATTTGCACAGCTCGTGTATTGCAGTTACACAATAATATATGTCGTTGCAGACTACAAAAATAGAGGGGCTTATCATCAATAAGGCATAACCTAACCTGTTGATCATCGTCATTCTCTGCATGTGCTATTCCAAGCAGTCTCCAGCCTTCAGCATTCTCAGGGCTTTTTAAGACTTCAGCTTCCAATGCTAGAACTGCTTCACTTAAAAGTCCTTTCCTGAATAGATCTTGACCCTCTTTTAATGGATTTGGATGACCGACATAAGGATTTAAATCCGAAAAGACATATACGCCCCTTGAACTATCTAATTGCTGCTTGGCAGCAACTTGCTCATTTAGAAACCTTCATATAACCCCCAAATAGATTTTGATTAATTTAAGGGAATAACGTCCTCAATGGCATATAGCAATTTCAAGTCTAAAGGGAAAAAAATATGAACATAACCCAAGCCTCATAAGGGGAAAAACAAAAAACCAATAGTAAAGAAACAATAACAACCACTTCTAATATTAGTAAAAGAATAATTGATTGATGAAAAAAGCAAAGTGTATTTCCAGAGAAACCAAATTAGAGCAATCAATAATCTTTATCGGTAAATTAGATCCAGTGATTTTATGGGTCATTGTACATCAATTAGTGCATTGGACCAATAGGAATTTGCAGTTAGTTTGGCAAATATTGAATGGCAGCGTCTATATTTGAAAAAAGCAAAAAACAAACATGGAGTTCTTATTGATTCGATATGAAAATTGAATGATTCACCATGATGTAGAGAACAATTTTTCAGATCCAATCTAAGTGTACACATTTCAATTTTATAGTAGAAATTAAACTGAACAGTAACAATTAATAGAAGTGTTTGCAATTCAATTTGGATTATTTGTAAGCAAAAAGTCATCCAATAAGCAGTTTGGATTGGATAATTTGTTTATATTTTTTTTAATTTAGTTAGAAAAAGGTAGATAACACTATTTTTTATTAAAAACTTTTTTTTAGGTAAAACAAAATTTCTATATTAAAAAAAGAGACACAAGAACAACTTTATATGAATTTAAAAATTAATAGATATAAACACATTAAAATAATAAGCATTCCTAGAAAACTAATAATAAAATGTAACTTTGGGCGTAAAATTATGAAAAAATAATTAAGTATTGAAATTTAATAAATATATAGTTATTTAGTATAATTGAGAAGTTAATTTCATAAACAAAATTATATATACACATAAATTTTGTTGGGATTGGAATGGATCTGTTTTCAAAATTGGATCCAAAATCTAATCCAATTAGAAAAATTAGTAATGATTCTCCCACATACAAAGAGTATTATCCGTCCATCTATACCTCTCATCCCACAGTTGACAGATTTATTTAAAAATAATAGAAAAAACAAAACAGATCTAATGGCCTACACCCGAGTGTAAATGGATGTATGCTACTATTTGTATATGTGAGAAATTTTTCCTAAAAAAGTTCAGTTTCAGCAGTTTACACTTTACACTGGATTGGATGAGTCTATGAACACCCCTAGTAATGGATTAGACACTTGTGCTCAAGAAGTTGTTTCTTTCTTGATAATAATGTATATGTTTAGAATAGTGACTACTAACTCCCAATACTTTAACAAAGTTTCTCTCTAACTCTCTTCTCTGTTAGACTCAAGCTAAAGCACGCACACTGTGATGAAAGAATTCTGAAATTAATCCAGAATTTAAAGTACAAAAACACTGGCCTAAGCCCTAACAAGGAGTCTCCTCCTTCAAACAAACTTCATTAATATAACACACAATGAATCAGAAATGTCTCACCCTATTTAAAAAATACTCATATAACACTACACACACACACCATATAACTGCCCAACAGTTACTAACACATACATAATTGCCATACAACACATCACATAATTGTATCATTCTCTCATCTCACCCTCATTATTTTACTCCAGGTATGCAGCCTGTATAGGCATAGACTAGAAACAGGTGTCCAAGACTCCCAAGTTTTTATTTTTACATTTGTCTGAGTGTCACTTCAGTCTAGAATAAGGGCAAAGAAAATTATGTCACTAGTATATGAATTTCCAAAGGTATGTGTGACATTCTCTTGCTTGAATACAAAAACATTAGGAAAAGGGAATCAAGAATGGTTTAGACATTTTTCAAAAAGGAAAAGAAGAAAGTCAGACTACAACATTAGTCCAGAATACTAGATATGTTGGCCCAAAACAGCTCTTCAATCTCTTTGCAATTTCCAATTCTATTCATAAAATTTCCCCCGGAAGAAAGCATTAGTAGTAACTAGTAAGTACACAAGAAGGCATGGTGCAGAGTCAGTCAATAAATTTTCATAAGGTGTTTTATGTCAATCTATCCAGTACATGGCTCATTATGTAGGAAAAAAACAATTACAATCCAGTCTGTAGGAAAGTTTGACTTACTCATCATATGCCTGTGCCCAATTATCAGAAGAGCTATCCCCTAAGGCTCCTTCACCAATCTGCTGACCAAATTCATCTGCCCAATCATTAACATTCAACTTTGAGAATTCATTAACCCATTGATCATCAACTGCATTACGCTCCGGTCCTTGAGTTGTAAATTCATTCACCCACTGATCAGGTCCATGATAAACCTAGAATCCAGAAGTCAGCATTCAAAAATTTGAGGAAAAGGACTAATCAATTAATTAATCCTAATTTGCTACACATTTTCATGATATCATCACTCAGTATTTACAGTAAAATTGAGTCAAAATTAATCAACTCTGAGATGTATCACAGACTTGCATGAGTAAAAATGTGGCCTAGTACATGAGGCTCCCACTTTTTTGGGTCTAGGAGGTTCAGAACTTCAGATATAGGCAGCCATACCATGCATGTAGAGTGGCTGTTTTCACAATTATAGCCCTTCCCCACCAAGTCATGTAAAGCAACCTTACCTTTGCACCAAGGCTCAACCATCAAAACATAATATAAGTAAAATGGAACCTAGAAATAAAAACATAATACACCCTATTCAAACAATTACATAAGAGTTTGCACAGAACATTACAAGCAAGTTTGCAATGTTCAATGATCCCAAAAAAAATCCACTCTTGGGAATCAAAGTCATAGAACCCATGCTAACACCTGCTTTCCATATTGATAGAGTTCCTCAAGAACTCAATAGAAAATTCCGGTGACAATTCTGAAGAAAAAGTAGAGTCCAAACAATCACCTATAGAGCAGGAAATCTCCTTATCCTTCTCAATCAAAGCCTTCAAAATCTCATCTGAGTGACAAAGCCACTCAACCCATAGCATTCTCCACAACAGCCCAAATTATCAGCAAAAGGACCTAGAAATTAACTTCAAAGAATTTGCTGATAAATTAGAAATCCACTTAGTGGAACTGAATCCAAGTAAGCCTCTCAACTCTTACAAACACCATAATGAAATTTGTTCTGCAACTACAGCTCAAATCCAGCTAAGATACTAAAAAATCTAAAGGGTATTCACAGTTTGTTTTGGAACAGTTTTTAGACAAAAAGTCATCCAATCCAACATAAAAATACATTGCAGTTTCATTTGAATCCATTTGAATAAATTTTCAAATCCTATCTGACCCAATTAAAGTGGTTTGAATTGGATTGCACGATTCAATTTGTATATTTTATTTTTTTGATTTAGTTAAAAGGTGGTAAATATATATTTTTTTTTTATCTCTTCATACTATTTTTACTTAAGACTTAATTTTTATATAAAACATAAAATTTATATAATAAAAAGTATGGAACATAAGAGTAGGCATGGCAATAAAACCCAAACCAGTGGATACCCACTCGACCAGTCCCAGCTTAGACAAGAAAATCAGCTTTGACCGGAATTTAAGAAAAACCCACACCCAAACCTGTATTGATTTGTAAAGGTAGGGTTGGATTTGGAAAAGTAGATATCCGTCCTCTCCCCAAACTCATTATAACTATAATTCCATTTAAATATGACTATTGAACTATCATATTTGTTAAAAATATAATTTTATTACAAAATTTTTCATTTTATTTAGATTTTTATTACCTATTTTATATATTATTTAAATTAAAATATATTTCATATATTAATTATTTAAAAATATATACATAAATGAATAAAAATTATAAAAAAGTCTTAAAAAAAATAGGGGATGGGTTCACCACAGGTTTAGTTGAACTCCATGGAGTGATGGTTGGATTTTAAATTTTCATTTCTGCTTCCTTTAAACCTACACTCACCCCTGACCAAAATCCACCCCCAACCCGCCCGGTTGTCATGTCTACATAAAAGCAATTTTAAATAATTTAAAACTATTTAACTTATAAACACATTAACATAGTAAGATGTATTCCAAAAAAAAATAAGATGTAAATTGAGAGAAAAAATATAAAAAATAATTAACTGTTGCAATTCCATAGATATAGTTATATAAGTATGAATACAAAGTTAATTTTATAATCACAACTATATATATATATATATATATATATATATATATAATATATATAATTGTTTGATTTGGATTGGATTGGTTTTTGAAAGTGAATCCAATCCAATAAAAAAAAACTGATTTTTCAGTTTTCGGTTTTTGTGGTTTACATTGGATTGGATTAGTTTATGAATACCCCTACACAGGATAACAACCGTATCCAGCTTTTATGCCCATAATACAAACATTAGCAAACCTGCAGTAAATCATTTACCTTAATTGTATCAAATATGACAGACTGACCCTAAGCTTCAAAAGGAAATTTATACATATAGCCAGCTAAAAAAATTTGCTGTGTTGCACAGTTTATGCAGTCCTTTAGCAATCTAATTGAAGTGGAACACTTGCACTCTCAGCGGCAGATCTTAAACTCAACTAACTCCTGGATAGGTTGGTGATCGTGGTCTCTCTGGTACTTCAACAGGTGTTTCAAGGGAGAAATGTTTCTGTCTTTTACAGATATTGGGAAGCCTTGCTACATTTGTATTTTAACCTAAGTCTTCCTTCTGTTTTGCAGTATTTCTTATTATCCCTTGACCTGAACTTTTCTATCTAATAATATATTTTTTCTATATTGCACCTAAAATAAAGTTCACTTGTGTCATCTAGTAATCATTAGATTAATATAAATAATTTGGAGTTTATGATCAGGGTTCTGTACCACAATTTTTCAGAGCCTTTTCAGAAAAGTTCTGTCTACATTCTCGCTTATTTATGTCTCAGCCACTTCCTATTTGTTCTTTCTCACAAGGTGAACTATCACAAAAAATATGTCTTGATATATCAAACTTTTATAACTGAATATATGTCATAATATAAAACACTTGCAAAAGAATATGGTTTCAAGCTCATTGGACCTTATCATTTAAAAATTCACCAGCCCATGCATGACCACGATCATATTGCTGCTGGTATTCTGCTGCCCAATCTCCAGATGCAGGTAACGCAGTCTCTTTCACTTGATTGTCATCAATAATCAACTCACCACGGCTCATCTTTGATACAAATTGAAGGAATTTTGAGTTCTGCAAGCCACAAAAGCATGTTTTTGAAAAAAAATTATTCCAAAAGACAGGAAAGAAGTGCTACAAGAGGATCTGATATTCTCCTTAACAAAGGAACAAGACAAAAAAAAATAAGCTCATCGACAAAAAGTTTGTTATTCCCTCCATATGGCTTTGAAGGATGTCCTTTGATAAAAATTATGGCATAGCCCTATAATAAGACAGCAAGCAAATAGTAATGAAAACTGAAAAAATCTATTGGAAATGACATATGGGATAACTATACTAGATAAGGTGGAATGAGATTTACAAGTTTCAGAAATATTAAAGGAAAAAATAAAGACTCAAAGAACCACAATTTCCTTGCCCAAGCCACTGGCCAAATTACTCAGGAATCTTCTTGCTTATCTCCTTTTTCCCCCTCTCTCTCCTTATAACTGAATCCCCATTTTCCACACTTCTCATGGGTCTCCAGCACCTTGCACATTCCGCATAACTAAATTTTTCCTCCTAATCCTTCACCATTTGTCCCCCCTTTGCTCTCCTGGAATATACTTTTAACTCCTTCCCTTGATGGTTAACCTGCTTAACCATAATGCTCCTTCTTTCCTTGAATTATCAGGCCTAATGTTCTCATCACACTAACAGATAGTCTGTAAAACCAATCTTGCATAGATTTTCCCTCCTCAATTTTGTCATCTCTTTCTTCCACTGAATAAATTTTTAAATGATTAATATTTTATAGAAAAAGAAAGAACATATCCCTGATCAATGTTAATACTGGCAGATGGCAGGTCATGGGGGAAAGTCAAGAAACTGCCATAAAATTATGGCAGACACCACTGCAGCTTATGATGGATGCATGTCGACCATAATAAAATCATGTAATATATGTATTATATATCAAAATTATATAAAAAAAAACGCAGAACTTCCACCCAATGTCATTCCTCTCACTCCTTGCGGTAGTGTCTGAAGAGGGTTGCCTTTGGTTATTACTTGCCATTGTCCTAGAATTACAGAATGTATGGAATTGAAGATTTGCAGTGAGAAGGAGATGACCAACAGAAAAACAAATAAAGGATCAATAAAAACCTGAATTAAAGAGAAGCAGGCTGAGAGGAGGGCAGCAATAAATAAAAAACAGAGGAGGATGAACTAGAGGATGAAAACAGAGAAAAAGGGGGGTGAGAAGGAGATGAACTAGGGAACAGAAAAAAAAAATAGAGGAAAGGATGAGGAATAGGAAAAAACAACGGAAGAAATAGAAACAAAAAAACTGAGAAGAAAAATGTGATCAGAGAAAAAATGGAAGAAAATAAAAGAAGAGGTTGGGAAAAAGAAAGGAGGAGAAGAGAGAAAGGGATGAAGTAGAAACAGAAAAAAGAAAGAAAAATACCTAATGGGGGTTGCTGGAGCTGCCAGAGTTAAGGTTGCTGGCTGGAGATGGGGTTGGGCGCAGAGCTAGGTGAAAAAGGGTCTGAAAACCCTAGTTCGGCCCTTAAAACTCAGTCCAAAAGAAAGAAAGAAAAAGGAAACAGCACACATCTGCCATGGCGCCATAAATATGGTGGCAGCCAAATTGAAAAAGGCAGACAGCACCATAAAATGCCAGAAATCATACAGCAAATGGCAGAGGGCATGAAAATTGCTACGGCACCACCATGACTGCCATGTAACAACACTGCCCCTGATGCAATCAAAGCACAAGAAAAATATAACAAAAACAATAATACAAGGTATCAACTCAAGATCTACCCAGTCCCTTCACAAAACAACAATGAAAACCATAAGACAACCATTAGCTTTAACACACAAGGAGACCAAGAATACCATTCTATGTCAAAGAACTTGTTGTAGCTAAGTTACTGTCACAAACTCAAGCATTACATTCCATCCCTAAACATCAAAGATCAGCATATCAATAGGGTATTATTCCCATCAAAATAGTCTCGTTTATATATTAAAAAATATTTCAAGAATAACTCCCCCCCCCCCCCAACCATTATGAAATTAATGAGGAACCCTTGTAAATGTTAACATATTAATTCCTAGCACTCATGTTGCCCCAGGTGACCAAGAGTATTGAATCATATAAAGATTTTCACAAGCACCAAATGATCTCTCCCTTCCTGTAAATATTGGAACTACCCATGCTGAAGAAATTGACTACAAGTGAGAAATTCAATGCATTTTACTGTAACAGATAGATGGAGATAGTGCAAGACCTAGAATTTGAGTCATGAGCACCTAAAATTCAGGCAAAGGAATGTAATAATCATATGTCTAGAAGTAGTCTCTGCACACAGTACTCACTAACAAGATTCAATACTTAAAATTTTAAGTTGGCAAGAGTAAAAACAATTATCAATTAGGGGATTACTGTACAAATATTGCTCCCAAATCTCACTTTATTTATCAAACAAATCAATACCCAGAAACATGTGTGTGTAATTATATACATTAGCAAGAACATAAAAAAAAAAAAAAAAAAAAAAAAAGAGGGAACATAGTAAAGAATTCGCAGACAGTTAAAAACTACTGAACTTCTACCCATTTTGATATCTCAAAATACAATGCCAGATTGGGAGGATTTACATGCATGTGAAACAGAAATATAAAAGTTATGTACAGTAGACAAACCTGAAATTTAGGGTCACCATTTTGGGCCAATGTATTTGCAAGCATACGAGTCTGCTCCATTGCGGCAAAGTTTGGCATGTTCATACCACGCATTTGATCTACTGATGATAATTGTGACTGCAAAAAGAATAGCAAGATAATATATTTTTAAAATGAGAAGAAATGAATTATAAATAATAATATATACAGAGGTAACATTGAGAAATTGATTAACATCTACAGATAGCAGTATAATCGAATCCTATGGATAATAGCATCAAGATCAGTGAAGAAAGAGGGTGTTGCATCAAAGACAAGTTGTATGAAACAACAATAATGCCTCCTTCCATTTTAGGTTATATTTTATGTCATGACCAGTTTACTTCTACTTATTTTTTATTTTCTATTTGAAATTATAAAACTCCCGAAAAAACAGAAAAGAAGTCAAACTGCCAAAGATACTCTAATGACATTCCTCACACAGCTCTTTCTCCTGATATGTGTGCCATGCACAGGTGTTGGATGCTAACATCAAGACCAATGAAGAAACACAGCAATGCATCGAATTTTAGAAAATTAATTTAAAGGGATATCCGTGGACAAAGAAAGGAAAGTATTCATTATGAAACTGAATCTTAATTGAATAGACATGTGATAGTGGAAAAGGATGTAGAAGCAACATTTGACCAGGAAAATCTAAAATTAAAACTTAGTCAATGAAGGCAAAACTCAGGAAGAAATTCCCACCAACTAATTATAGAATGAACACGTTTGATAGATTTCATGGATTGATCAAAAAAGGGTATTGCATGTCTAACATTATTCCAAATTTGGAGTTTGCACAGCTTTGGTGTAGGAATAAGAGACACAATGCTTGCATTAGCAGTCAGTTCAGCATAACAAATCTCTTCAATAGAGTTCAAGGATTTAAAATTGAATGTTAAGACTCAATACTATGTTATCTACAGATAAAAAAGAATAAACAACTTCAAATTATAGCTAAAAAAACAGTAGAGTCTTCTCACCTGTCCAAATTCTGAAACCCAACCATTTACACCATGCTGTTGCTCAAATGAGTTAGCCCATGAATCAGGATTATCAAGATTTTCCCTATGTTGGCTAAATTCAGTAATCCATCCATTTGCAGCAGGAGCACCAAGTCTCAGGTTGCCTTGAGACTCATTCCAGTAATCCTCAAGCTCCCGAAATCTTTCAGTCATAGGTCCCTTACCACGGACATTGCTGTCAATATCTAGAGAACATAGAAGTGCATTTACCTGAAATAATTACGTGCGGTAAGTTCAGAGTCAAGCAATCAAGTCAAAAGAATATAGGCAATGAACAACATTTTATTTTAGGGAAATTTTGCAAAATATCTGGGGAAATCATTATTGATCAATGTAGACCCAACACATCATCATTTCACATGATTTATAAAAGGAGAGATTAGCATGCTCCAGATAGAAGAGCTTCTCAAATTTGAGTAAAAGTTTGAAGATATAGCCTAAGTGATGCTAATGGACATGTCACATGAGACTCAATAAAATAAAAGATCAGTTTAGATGTATGTAAAAGCAAATAAAAAGCAATGATACAGGGTAACTCCCAAGCCAGTCTAATCTGGTGTTAATTTGCAGACAAAAAATAAAAATAATTTTTTTTTATAACTTGAAAGCAAATTGCATTGAGGAACCTCTGGTGCAATCACATCAGAGCCTTGGCAACCACCCTTGCACCTAATGACAACATTGAACTCTAATATACTAATGACTAAAACTCCTCCATTTTGTCTTTTTCCTCAATGACCATATTTAGTGTGTTTAGAGCATTATGTTCATATAAACTAAAGTAGGTAAAAAAGAAGTCAGCTGAAACCAGATGAAGGTGTCCATGAACTTCCTTACTTGGGCATTAATAAATTCTTCACTTTTATCTGCAAAGAGATGCCTGGCCATTATGCTGCTACGGTCACGTATGCATTGTTTATCGCCTTCGGATAAACCCAATACTGGAAGGGGGGCAGGATGAAAAGGTATTCCACCACGGCTGCTATCAAGAAATGAATGCAAGAAGCTAGATAGAACTCTTTGTGGTGTCCCTGAGATATTGCAACGATAACAATATTAAAATTCATATCTCTTCTTTTATGCCTGGTATCACAAAGCATCAACATAAGTACATATTCTAGTCCGTGGGACAAAAAGAAGAAAATAGCAAAAAAGGGAAAAACAACAACAATAGAGAAAAGCTGCTCACTATCATTGCATGCCTATTACCGAAGCCCCCGAAAAAGACCAGGTGTGTTATTATGCATGGTCCAACCAAATTCCTTCTTTATATTACACCATAGACAACATCACAAAAATTCAAACTACCCAAGCAATGAAGACCAAACATATGTTTGGATCAGCTTAATTTTTCCTTCACTCTCATTTTGACAAATAAGCTTCCATTTTCTTTACTTTAGACCACTGATTTCAGTTTAAGTTGGGAAAAATAATAGCTTTTGTTTTTCTCAAAACACTCATAAAGCTGGCCAAAAACATTTTCTTCAAACTATTTCAAACACACATGTTACAATACAAGGCAATCCAAACACACTAAATCTCAATAAGGTTTCAAACTACCATCCAATGCCGGTTGTTGAAGCGGTGGCAGCGGTTGGCGCAATTGGGAATAGGGACCTTGGGTAACTCCCCCATCACGCTGTATCTCATTCCATGTCTCCTCAAGCCCACTCGTACCTCGAAACCTTTGCAAAAACTCCGACCCCTGCCGTTTCGTAATAAATAAATAAACAAACAAAAAAACAACCACTTAAATTATTCATTTAGGTCATCGAGAAGCAGAACAAACAAACACACACACAAGCATAGGCATAAGAATCCGAACCGAACCTGAGAATTAGCATCCAAAAGAGGCTTATCGAGTTCGGAGCCAGGAAGCTGGGTTCCGTGGAGAGTCCCCGAGTAAAATTGAGAGACAGGGTCAGTGGGAGTGGATGTGGGAATCTCCTTCAGCCTATCCTGTTCGTTTGTAAATTTTTTGCGACCAATTAAATAATAATTAAATCGAATTAGTAATCATAGATAGCAATAACTGAAAGGTGATGAGTAAGAGGAGAAGATGATGATGATGATGATGATGATGATGATGAACCTGAGTCTTAGAGGAAGAGCCAATAAGAGCGTTGGCGAGAGCACCGAGAGGGTTTGCTGAAGAAGAAGAAGAAGAAGATGGGTCGCCACACGCCGTGGAACCTGTAACGAGGTCACGCATCGCCATATCCACCAATCAACGCTTTCAATAATTCTTATCCTTCTTCTTCTTCTTCTTCTTCTTCTTCTTGGCGGTGCCTTTGGTTGTTCCCGTCCCCTCTCTTGTGCTGTTCTGTTATCTCTATTCCTCTATTCTACTACGATAAATGGAGATGGAGGTGGCTATGCTTGTCATTTTCCCTTTTTCATCTAATTAGGATTGGGATTGCCAAAGAATTAAATACTAATTTTAATATATAATTTAATAAACAATATTAGTTATATCATAATAATAAAAGATTACGTCTTGAATAAAATTATCACTTAAAAAATAAAAATAATAATGTTGTATACTAAATAAAAATTAAAAAGAAAATATATATTAACTGCATACAATTGTTAGAAAAGGAAAATAATCAGAATACAATTTAGAAAAAGAATAATATTCTTCCATTTGCATTTTTTATTTAGATCTATCTAAACGTGGAACATTGTTTATATATATAAAACTGATTGAATTTTTATATTTGCATTTTAAATATAATACATTTATTTCAAAATATTAATTTTAACTTTTTTAAACTCGTGTAATAATTTTATGAATTATAGAAGAAAAAACCTTCACACACTAAATAAATATGAAGACAATGGAACATCTTGTATAAGACAAAAAAATGACATAGGGAAAACATACTAACAGATAAGTTTCATCTATTATTAGGAGAATCTAAAACAATTACAATATACTCTTTAGAAAAAATCACCCAACTTTATTATAAGCCTTGGATATATCGAATTTAAAGTCATATATTCCTCTCTTTTTTCTTTGTATATAGAAACATTTACAAACAACAAATTTATCAGTTATGAGATATTAAGCACAAAAGCACTTTAGTTCTCCAAAACTATATTTAGCAAGATACATTTTAATTTGTTGGTTATGGTTTTGATAATTAACTTCAATATGAAATCATACGATTAATTGCTTTAAATTCATTAACATGCACCGAGTTTTTAATCTAGGAAATAAGAGCAATAAGAGTTTGGTTCGTAAAAGGTAAGTTGTTGTCTCCATTTACGATTTGAAATATAAATTTATCACTTTTATTTTGATTAAATATTATAAATATTTGTACAATAATGTTAGAATTTCTTTAATTTATAACACTTCTAAATCATTTGGTGAATAGGATAAAAAATATAAGATAATTTATTTTTTCCTATTTTATTTTTTGTTTGATAATTTAATGGGATATAATAACTTATTTTATTATACTTTATTATATTTCAGTAGTTTAAATCATTATATTGAGGAAGATGTTGAACTCAAAATTATAAGCATAGAATAATTAGCTTTCTTTTCCTTCTCATTTGTACGCGTAGTTCAAATAATCACGTATCATGATATTTCTAGAATAGTAATTATTAGTGAAATAAAAATACTTATATTTTTTTAAAAATAATTTTTAAACAAATTTACAGAAATTTTTTTATAAAAAATAATTTTACTCATCTTATAAAATATAATTTAATTTATTGATAATTTATTTTATTATAATTATAATCTAAAAACAAAATTTTAATATCTATTTTTAATATTATTTGTACATAAAAATAAGATTTTAAATCTTATTTTTAACTTTTGTATATTCCTATTGAAAAGTTAGATTAAATAAAAAATTAATTTAAAAAATATATATTAATCTGAATAGAAAAATATAATTTTGTCATATTAATATAACTTATATGTCATTTTATATTTATTTATTTATCTCAAATATTAAATAAAATAATATCATATTATTTCATTTATTATTTTGTTACAGATAAAATATAGGAAATAATAAGAATTTACTGTCCTCTTCTTATGTTCTATTCTCATCCAACTATAATAATATATTATATCTTAACCATTAATCAACCTTAAAAAATTACATTTAATTTAAAGTTTCTAAAACATCAAATTTAGAAAGGAATATAATGAATTCTTTTAATAGCAAAAAATTGAATCATCTATTTTAATATGCAGTTAATTTTAACACATTAAAACTATTTGAATCGGTCTAATAGTAAAAAGGTTTAGAACTATAATACTTTATATGAAATTCTTGTTCAATCTTTATTATTTTATTTATTGAATACCAATAAATTTAACATGTTTAAAAAAATATGTTGAAAAATAAAATACACTTCAAATAATAAGTTTGTTTAATCTGAAAAATTTTAAATAATATATTAAAATATTTTTAAAAATTTTAATATTTTAATAAAGATAAAAATTTATATGCACAAGTATTTTTATAAATATAAAAAAAACATTTTAAATGACAAGCTCATTTAATCTATAAAGCTTATTTAGTAAACTTGTTTGGTTTGTTTTAAAAAAATTTTAAAAAAAAATATGTTGATATGATTTATGCTACGTAAATTAATTAGAATGTAAAAACAATAATTAATACATCTATAGTCAGGATATGATATAATAAAATAAAGAAATTCGAATGTTAATGCAATTTATAATAAATCAATTACAAATCATCAACTTTACCATTTAAGGTTTTAGATAATATGATTATATAAATTAACTCATGTTCGATTTGGATTTACGTAATTTTTTTCTTTAACTTCCTTTATGAGATGTTAAAGTGATTATTTTATATGTTTGGTTATATTTCTTATCATTGAACCTCCATTTTCTTATAAAGAATCTTTTAAATGATATATTTTCCTTAATGTTAGTAGTGGTGCTCACATTCATATCATATGTTCACTTCTGTATTGATTTAAGACAAACGGAACAATCAAACATTCATCAAAGAGCTCCCTTAAACTTAAAGAGAAAAGAGACTTCTAACAAAATAACAAAAAATAAAGTGAAAAGAACATATCTCACAAGACACTTGTTTAACTCACATCACCAACTCTTCCATCTAATCCAAGATCATACATTTATATATGTGTAGAAGACGTTGAAATTCCCCTTTCTCTCTATGAATATTTTGTCTGTTGTTGTATAAAGAGAAAAACTTGTAAGTTAAAGACACCAGACATAACTAAGTAGAAACTACATGTTCAATTTATTTGCAACGTGTACTTTAACTTTATTGCTTTCTTTTGTGTAATAACTTTGTTTTGGAAAACAATATAACTAAATAGGAAGCATATAGTGTATTATTCTTGGATTGATATAGGTGAATTAGTATAACATATGATGTGAATCCTTGTATGTTTTTCTCTCTAAACTCGTTTAATATTTCGAACGATGTTTAAAAGATCATATTTTTATCACAACATATCATTTAACCCTTATCAATCAATAAATAAAAATTTTTCATTAAACAGATAAAAAATAATGACAAATTATGTAAGATTATGCAAAAAAGTCTCAATACCTAATATTCTAACCAATGCATTACACAAATTCTTTTTAAATGTTTAATTTTGATATATATAAAATATTTGTGATAAATAATAAAAATATCTTAAAATTGCATTATCTTAAAAAAAAAGAGTAATATAAAAGTTCTATCAACATATATATAATATTATGCAAAATTTCTACATATACATTAAATAAAAATAAATAAATTCACAAATATTATTAATGTGTCAATGATTCAGTCAAAATATGAACAACTATGTCGATGGTATAAGAGTAAGATTTATAGGATAATATTTTTTTTTGTATGTTTATAATGTTATAATAAAAATAAAAACCATGAAATACATTTTATATATATATATATATATATATATATATATATATATATATATGAGAGAAGAGTAATAAATCTATGAATTACTATATTTAATATTTTTTTAATACAATTAAGTTTTATCAATTTAACCATTAAATTAACAAAATTTATTGTTTGAATCATGTTAATAAAATTTCATAAAATTTAAAATAAATTTGATATTTTACTAAATAAATTTAAATTAATATTTATTAAAAAATATATATTATTTATTAAAATAAAATAATATAATGAAGTATATTTTTTTAAAATTTTATAAATTTATATAAACATGATCAATATAATAAAATATATTAATTTAATGATTAGATTGATAAAATTCAACTATTTAAAAAGATATTAAATAAAATAACTTATAATATATATATATATATATTAAACAACATTAAATTTATTGTAGAAATTTATAAAAAAATCACAAAATATTAAATATTATCAAGAAATTATAAATAATAAAACTATAAAGTAAAATATAATTTACTTAAACATGAACTTCGAAAAATTATCAAAATAATAAAATAAATAACATCTTTTAAAAAATTAGCTTTACATAAAATCTATAACATTCATAAAAGATATACTTTTTTATTTTTATTTTTTTATTATCCTCGTCTTTGTTATAATATAATAATATTTATTTTACTGTATTATTTCATTGAAAAAACATACTTTTAAGTTTCTAACTTATTTAATTTGATTATGTATTTTTTTATTAAATAAATAAGTATATTATATAACAACACAATTTATAAAATTAACATGAAATTTTTTTATTAATAAATAAGCATGAAATTTTTTTTACTGAAAATATTAACATCATTAATCATTTTAAGTTGTTGTTCAAATTTATTTTTTAAAAAAATTTTATTCTAAATTTATTTTATATTTGTTTAATATATGCTATAATTGTCAAAATGTAATGTACAATTTCATCATCAGACATGAAACTTATTTGCTTATTAATTAATGTACATACTAATAAAAGTATATTAATTTTTTTTACTAACTAAGTCCTTAAGATCATTCAATAAAAAAAATTTAATACTAAACTATCAATAATTTTATTTTCATAAATATAATACATACATTAGTTAGCATTTTATTTTTAAAAATTGTAATAATTTAAATATAATCAATGATTTTATTTCCATAAATACGATATATACATCAGTTAGCATTTTCTTTTAAAAAATTGTAATAATTTAAAATATAACACAATCTATAATGAGACAATTTATATAAATTTAAATTTTATAAAATTTAAATTTAATATATCATATCAAATTATTTAATAACTTATTAATTTTTATTATTTACCTTTTAGCTTTCTTTTAAAAAATATTTATTTAGTTTATTCAATATTTCATTCATTGGTCTTTCATATGTCAATTTTTTTATTTAAGTTTATAATTTTAAAAGTTTCAATAAAGTATATGTTGACTTTGATGTACAACTATATCATCTTATTTTACCTTTTATTGTAGATAATTTTTTCTAAACAATCTCATTAGCAATCATTTATTACTTGCATTTTGAAAAAAAATTAATTTTTAATCATTATTAAAATTATTATTAATTTTAATTTATTATATCATTTTAAAAAAAATATATATACACTTGTTACATTGAAAATTAAACACTATCTCAGTGATAGGAAGTTATAAAATTACCATCATTAAATTTAACATTGTTTCTATAGATAAAGTTTCACATATTGACTTCTTATAAAAACCACTTCTTATTTTTGATAATAAAATTATTGCATAAACAATTTTGCAATTGAGTATCATTGGATAATCTCAAACTACATTTTATGTCCTTAAATTTTAACTTAATCTTTCATTAAATTTCACATTTTTTATAAACTTTTTAAAAGATCAAAATAAAAATACTCTTATAATATATATATATATATATTCATTTAATTATAAATACAAATGTTTAATTTTGTTTTTAATTTTTTTTGAAAAGGAGAGTCATGTCTAAAATACAACACCAAAATATTATGATTTAAAATATTTTTTAAAATAAAATATAACTTTAAATATAAAAAAATAGTACTTTAAATAAATAAGTGAAGAAAAATAAAAAATATTTTGAATAATGCTTTATCTTAAAAAAATCATATTATTAATCTAAATTAAAAATTATATAAGATATATAAAACATTAACCTTCATCATTATTTTGTATTATTGATATACTTTTTTTATCATTTTAATTTGTTAAGTCTAGTTGTTACATTTTTAGAAATTTATAATTATTATTATCAGATTCTATTTAAGAGTATTATTTTTTTAAAAAATTTAAAAATAGAAAAAACAAAAATTAAGTCAAGATTATTATTTTTTTTTTCTTTAAATTAATCTAAAAATAATAATATTTTTAATACAAAAATTATATACTTTTAATTAATTATCAAAATAATTTTCAATTTTAAATCTCACGTATAAAGTTTTAAAATATGAAAGTATGATCCTTTTCATTGTTATTTTTTTGGATTGTAAGAATTTAGCGGTGCATCATTATATTTATTTTAAATATTGAACAGTGATTTTAGAATATTAATTGTTAAAAAATAATAAAATATTATATATAAAAAATCAAAATAATATTATTAAAAATCATCAAAACTTCTTTTTTTTTAAATTAAATTTCAAGCAAAATATTCTCATAATTTAGGAAACAGAAATAGGAATACCTATAAAAATAACAGAATAGGTTGAAGTCCTGATAAGATTACAAAACGTCTTATCATTGATAAATAAAAAATAACAAACAAAAAAGTTATAATAAAAAATAAAAAAAAACATATTTTTCATTCAATAAAGAACTCACTAGAACAAGAGAAAATAAAAAAGAAAAAGAAAACCATCATGATAAGGTGCAAACTAAAAATATTAACCTTTAAAGTCAAAAAATAAATGAAAATAAAAAAAGAGAATATGGTAACAGATGTAGTGACTAAAAATCAATCTAATAATAATATGCTCTTACCATTATAGAAACAAAAAATCAAAATATGATTATAATGGAAGTTAAAAAAAAAAATCACACATGTTGGGTGAAACTTTAATTATGGAAATATATTCATAAAAAAGACAAAAAAGTGTTATAATATAGTTAGTTATGTGATCATTGATAACAATGAAATAAAAGGTCATACCATTCATGATCATAAATAAACATTACATATTGTATAAAATTCAAACTTTAAATCATCCTTTATCCGTAAGAAGATCAAGATGACTGTAAAAATAATATGTATAAAAATATAAAAAAATGAAATAATTTCTCATAGAAAAATCAAATAATAAATTTTTGTTTTTTACGTTCATTTCTCTTTATGTCAACGAAGATTAAAAATAAATTGTAAAGTAATATATGAAAACGTAAAAAATAAAATATCTTCTCATAAAAAATTAAATTTATAAAAAATATTTCTCAATATAAATATACAAGATAAATTAAATAAAAAAATTTAAAAAAGCAAGGTAAATAAAGAATAGATAACTTATTAAGATAAACAAATAAGATAAAATAAATAAATGTAATATATTTGTAGAAAAAAAATATTAAAAAAAATAATAATAAAAACAACAAACACAACAATTTGGTATAAGCAATTAAACGTTACCATAGAAAAGTAATAAATACATAACATTAAGTAATAATAGAATAGCAGCACCAGCACCATTAGTTATTGCATGATTATAATTAAAAAATATAAAAGTTAAAAAGATATTTAAAACAATAGTATTAAATATGTATTTACTAAAATTAACCTTGTTTTGCGTATGACATTTGTAAATCAATTAATGGACAACATGAATTTGCCTTTAGATGGAAAAATGGAAACTTTTAAGCGCGGCAACTTTATATGATAAGATATTTTTAATAATATTTTATTAAAATAAAATTATTAATTTAATTGTTAAATTAATATTTTTATATAAAAAATCAATTTTATTTTTTACACAATTTAAAAATTATTTATTTATTTATAATTTTATTTTAATAATAATATATAATTTAAAATATAAATAAATAATAATTATTACTGCATATCTATTAAAGTGTGAAAATTTCTATACACATTATAATATAAATAAATAATTATATTGATTTTTTAAAAAACTATTAAAAATATTATTTTATAAAGTTGAACATCTTATATTTTGTGATTCCAACTTTTCATTTATTTATTAACTTGTAAAATTCAAGTGATTATTTCTCTAAATTTAGATGTTACCAAACTTGCCTATGTACGCCTCCTACGTTCACACAACTGACACAGGTAGCAAAACAGGACGTGGATTTTATTAAATTCCCCTGTCAACAGAAAATCCAGTTTTTAAAAATAATTTTTATTATTTGTTTATTTTATTTATAAATTTTTATTTATTTTTTAAATTTTATATAAATATAGTAAAAACAAATTTATTTTATTTTTATTATTAAAATTAAAATACAAAATATTTTTACAAATTAAATAACACTTTTTTAATTTCAACCGTTGTATTTCTTTAATTTTTTATTAATATATAAAATAATAATATAATATTTATTATTAACAATAAAAGTATTTGTTGTTTTATTTATTTAATTATAAATTTTATTTAAATTTAGAAAATACCCTTAAGAATATGCTAGTTATTATTACTATTGGTCCTTGATAGCGTATTATTGGAATAAGGAAACTGGATGCAAATGGGTGAATACCGTGATATCATATAACAGAGTGAGCCATTCATTTGAGGGGATGGGGATTGAAGGGGCCCACTGATATCACTATTTGTGTGTTGTATTCTATCATCTCATCGGTGAGGATCTCTATCGCTAAAGCCTAAAAATAAAAGAAAAAGGGTTTTATTCAGTTTTTGTTTCGTTCATACTCGCACACTTCGTTCCTCTCTCTGTTTCTCTCTCTCTCAGATTCAGGTTCGAACTCTTCTTCCCCTTTCGCCGTTTAGGTTTCGGTCTCGAAACTTTGAAGCTCTGATTTACTCTCAATTCGAATCTGCGATTCATCGTAACCTTAGAACGTAAATAACATATCTCTGCGTTTGTTTCAGCAAATTCTATTTCTTCTCCTATGGCTTCAGATTCCAAAAAGGATTTTCCTGCTGGTATGTGCTATATCTTCTCTCTGTACCTATAGTACAAATAGATTCTAGATATGACGATATTATTGATTATGATAATAAAAATAATAGTAATAACGCTGTTGTTATGCGATTATTTTCCCCATCTATTCTAAATTTAAACCTTGATTTCAATTGATGCTTATTTTGCTCTCTATAAGATGTGTGGACTTGGAATTAAAGCTTCGTGCTTGTCGAATCGAAGTTACAACATGACTTCGGTGTTTTCAAGTTACATAATTATAATTATCCTCATACATGGCTTATAACTGTGTCTATATTTATATTTATATATTAATACAAAGAGCAGCGCTTATAAGTTATACCCTTTATCCTTTACTTTGGGTGTACTTCACGTAGCTTTTTTTTTAAAATTTATTAACACTTTCCTAATTCTGCAATAGTCTTAGAGTAAAATTATTCGTGCAGTCCTGTGAATTTATAACTTTGCTGCTTCCTTGCTATTCTCATTCCTTCTTCCATGTAATCAGAACAATAAAGGGGAAATTCCCTTTTACATTGTGGTCACTCCTGCTTCCTTTTATTTCTCATTGGCTTTTGTAAAGGGTTTGGATTTGGATGTAAGCATGACACAGAGTAAGAGATAATTTCCTGGTTCTGGCAATTTGAAGTGCATTATTCTATAAACTCTTGCTCTATTAAGTTTTCCAAAATGAATCCTGATCAAAACACAGTTGTTATTGCACTTATCATCATAAGTAAATCGGTCCTACACTCTATCACCTGGCACTGATGATGTTAGAATCTGCATTGACTTCCCTTTCCTTTCAGAACAGGCCATTATTTGAGGATTGTATTTTGTTATCTGCTTACTGGTGCTTTCTTTGTTTGATTTATTCCTAAGTTGTTTTTACTTTTGTCTCCATATGTTATACATATATTTTAAATTTTAATGCTAACATATGACTGTTGTAGTTTCTTCAATCTTGAAAGCACATTAGTTTAAGACATGTTGAGATTTTCGTAGATGACAAAGCTGGTACAGCAGAGAATAAAACTTCCAAAGATGAAACGTCGTCTAAAGATTCTCAGGCAGGACAAAGAGCTAATGCTGGACCTGCGGCTGGGTTTCCAGGCAACCCCTTTGATTTCTCGGCAATGTCTGGTCTGCTCAATGTAAATTATCATCTCCATTCTTTTCTTCTTTGTATTATGTGTCTGATGTCTGCTATCTTTTGCTGATGATTTGGTGATGTTAATTGTTAATGATGTTGATTGTTGACTATGTTTGCATGCATTTTATGAGCAACTATTGTCTTGTTGATATTGTTGTTTTTACACATGCATGTTTTTATAAGTCTCAGTGGCGCTTTTGAATTTTGAGCCTATGGTTGGACAATGATGTCAAGATTCATGAGGAAAAAAATTCAGAAATTTTCAGAGATCTTCACTGTTGGTAGTGAGATTTAATTAGGATTGTATTTGTCTTTTCCTTCAAAGATTTCCAGAGTATGAGATTAGGGGAGTGAGCCTTTTGTAATTGTTGCTGATTTGGATTTGTGTCTGATAGTTTCATTTCCTCTAGATTCTATTGTCAAATTAATCTTTTAAGGCTTGTGTAGTTGAATCTGTTGAAAAATTTAAATCAGGAGAAGCATTTGATGGCTTTTCAGCTCATCATATGGTTTGACCTGAGTCTTCCCTTTTTCATTCTTCACTCTCAAAGGAATGTTGTTTGCCATATGTTTGGAGTTGACTCTTAATATCTAATCTGTATTGATATTTCTTAATATAGGCTTTCTAATCCTTAAGTGTAAAATGCATAGGATCCAAGTATCAAGGAATTGGCTGAACAGATAGCAAAAGATCCATCGTTCAATCAGATGGCTGAGCAGCTTCAGAAAACTTTTCAAGGTGGTGGTGCACAGGATGCTATCCCTAACTTTGATAATCAGCAATATTTTTCAACCATGCAACAGGTTATGCAGAATCCTAATTTTATGACCATGGCTGAGCGCCTGGGTAATGCATTGATGCAGGTATTTTGTAAATTTCTCCCATATATTTTTGTTTCATGAAATTTCTATTGGTTGATAGAATTATATGCTGTCTATCATAGGATCCATCTATGTCTGCCATGCTTGAAAGTTTTTCTAATCCGTCAAATAAAGATCAGCTTGAAGAGAGAATGGCCCGCATTAAGGAAGATCCATCTTTGAAACACATTTTAGAGGAGATAGAAACTGGTGGTCCTGCTGCAATGATGAGGTTTAGAATCTAAAGAATCTTTTTAAATTCTTTTTCACTGTTTTGACATTTCTACCAAAATATGTTGCTATTTCAAGTAGCTTCTGAAGTATTCTTTTAATTCAGATACTGGAATGATGGGGATGTTTTGCGGAAGTTGGGACAAGCCATGGGTCTTGAAAATTCTGGAGAGGTAGGTGCTTCTGCTGAAAATTCTGGGGGAGATGAGACAGAAGATTTGGGAAATGAAGATGAATCAATTGTTCATCAGACTGCTAGTGTTGGTGATGTGGAGGTATGGCATAGCTCTATTTTTATACATACATGTTTTCTTTAAATCTTTTTGTTTTGTTTTGAAATCATGGATTTTTACTTTATGGTTGAAGAATTAAAGTTATTCTGATGAAACAGTGAAAGATAAAATGTGTGGGCATACTTGTGGACACAACCTTTTTAAGTAAAAGGTGCTGATGTATAACACTAAATTAGACTAACTTCATGGGGAATTTGAAGAAATAAACCTAGCTCTAAGTGTAATGGACTTGAAGCTTTTGGGTTCTGCATGAATTGTCTTACAAAGGTTCTTTCAAGTTGCAATCAAGTAACTGAGGTTTTGCAAATAGACTTCTATAATGGGCTGGATTATCAAACAATTCAACTTCAGCTTTTGGAAACTCTCCATTGGGACTCTCTGGAATTTGGGGTATCTACCAGTTTAACTTCTAGAGTGCTGGTTTCAATCCGTTAAATATTTTCATTTATGGTAAATGAAACCCTTTGTTTGAAATGGTTACCTGTATGCCCAACTATTTCTAAGTTTACCAAGATCCTTGGTATGAAAGTCCTGGCCACCTTTATATTTTGCCGTCTTTATATAGAGACCAGGGTCCTGCTGCAACGATAAGGTTTAGTCTAAAGAATCTTTTTTAATTATCTTCTAACTGTTTTGAGATTTCCACCATAATATTTTGTTATGTCAAGTAGCTTGTGAATTAATATTTATTTTTTTAAAAATTCTGATACTTATAATAATCGATAACAATATGATCCAAATTGAGAAGTTCTATAGTACCGCTTTTGGTCTCTGGCATATAACAATAAAATGATCTGCAAAGATCTTCTTATCTGAAAATTGGAACACATCTTTGTTAATTTCTTTGGAGCTATTACGTGAAGATTTGAAGCAATAAATAGATCTTCTCATTTGACTTAAATTTTATATTCTTTGAATTTTCACTTTTTCCATAGTTAAAACAATAGGGAATTTTCTGATTCGGAGTCTCTTTCAGGCCTGATCGATTATGTTACTTTGTCTTCTAATTTAGAAGAAGGGGATTTGATCTCTTTCCCCTTTTGGGTTGCTTCCATGCAAATCCTGGTGCCAATATTTAACTCCTTTGTTGAATAGAGCTACATAAACTTCTTTGGAAGTCCTAAAAGCCCTCTAACATTGTCTTCTATTTGAACATATATGCCTAGGAATAGTACTAATGACTTGTTGCAAGTTTGCCAGCCACACAAGTCTCATTCAATTTGTGTTTTGTTTTATTTATGCTCATTCGTCATTAGATCCTCAGCTATTCCGACTTCTGATATTATTTTAATTCCTTCATTTTATGGAATATATTGTCTAGCTTTATGGTCTAAGGGACTAAAGGTTGCCCTAGGTCTTTAGATTAATTTGTTATTAATTTGATTTAGTTGTTTTGGTAGAAGTAAAGAGGTTAATTTTTATGGCAATATGC
This sequence comes from Canavalia gladiata, assembly GCA_037954105.1. Classification (NCBI taxonomy): domain Eukaryota; kingdom Viridiplantae; phylum Streptophyta; class Magnoliopsida; order Fabales; family Fabaceae; genus Canavalia; species Canavalia gladiata. The sequence goes on along the minus strand of CM075663.1, from coordinate 1,248,389 downwards.
AATCTATTCCATTATTGGTGCTGTTGGTTGGAGCATAAAACTTGTATTTGTAAGGATATTCTATTGGCTCATGGTGGTGATTTTGAATAAGTTTAGGTGATTTGCTTATATTTGGTACAAAGCATATGATTTTTTTAAGGGAGTTTCCTTAATAAATTTGGAGAGGGATGAGGTGGTTTTATTCATGACATTTTCTCCTTATTGTTTATTGCTGTTATTTTATTTCCTCATTTTTCTTTAATGCGGAAGATTGCTTATCTTCTGAATTCTTTATACTCTTGAATTTCTTCTTTTATCAATGAAAAACTTCATCTTATAAGGTTTTGGCAAATGCAAGTCTGATGGAACTTGTGAAATCCTTTCCAGAGAAGGTGGCTTGAAATCTTTTAAATAAGCTGTAGAAGAATGAAGCATCTGTCTTTAAATTTATGGAAATTAACCATTTATTACAGCGGTTGCATGTTGCAAATACGGCTTCTGTATGGCCCTATACATGGGTTGTATGCTTTTCTTTTGTTAACATTGAAGTAATAAAAAATTAAACAGAAATAATGTAGTTCCTTCATTTAGTGTTGATTTGGTTATTAAACTTCACGTATCTACTTATCTTACTGTTAAATTCAGCTGTTGTCTTTATTGTCATTTTGTATGATTTGAAATATTTGAGAGCTAAAATTTTACAAAAACTAATTAGGGCTTGAAAAATGCACTGGCCTCTGGTGCTGACAAGGATGAAGAAGATTCAGAGGGAAGAACTGCTTTGCATTTTGCCTGTGGATATGGTGAGGTATGCTAATGTTCAGAGTAAATCTTCTCTCATCTTTTATATGACACTTTTTGCTTTTTTGAATTTCTGCTTATGTTGTTGGGTGGTAGTAGTCTTGGCGTTGTTTTAAACCATCGTGGGAAGGAAATCAAGGATGTATTAAGGCCCACAATGTTACTTTGGCAAAATGCTATGCCTTTGATTTTTTTTTTCCACCATGATGGTCAATGCAGAGTTGTCAAACGTGTTATAGGGTGAGGGTTGACTTCTAAATCATTGCTTAAATTAGGGGTGAATATGGTTTGGGTTTTGGTGACATAGCCATTGGATGCATCTGAAATTTCCAACTGTCTGACTTCTCTTTGGGTAATGGAGAAGCTACTTGTAGCTGACTATTCCAATCAAAAGGCAACAGAAAATAACAATATGAGGAGATGAAGTGCAAGTTGAGGATGTTATGTGTAAGGCTTGTTTGGAATCAGCTGTCAATTAATTTTTTCAATACGCAGATAGCTACTTTTTTGTGAATGAATGGATAATCTGCTTTGCAATCTTGGTTAATACTGGGCGTGTTCTTCCATCTTAGACTTCAGAGCAATTTTACATGATATGTTTTAACAATTTTGAAAAGCGATGATCCTAAACCTATAGCTATCTCTTTATCCCATTTTCTAATGTATCATGGTAGGGAAATCTTACGACTTTTTCTTGTCCTACCAATTAAATATTGACCGCCAAGAAAAACTAGCCAACTAAGTGATGTTTTTATTTAGAGATATATTATTTTTTGCTTGGTTGTCTGTATTTGATTAGGGAGTCAGGAGTGTGAACAGGAATGCTTGTTTGTAGAATGCTTGCAATTTCAAACGCATTTATTTATCCTTAATTATTTTATGGGATAGCCTCCATTTGGTCTTCTACTACACGGCTATTATAAGGAAACTTCTCTCATTATTGAAGAAATAGGACAGCTTCATTTTATCTTTTGGGGATAGGTTATCAACCTCCCTTGTAATTTTTCTTTTTGACTACACTCAGTCTTTTCCGATTAGGTGGGGTTGGCTATATGGATTAAACGATGCCATTTTGTTCTATCAAATTATTATTCAACTGAAAACGAAAAAAATTGGGTGTGGTTCAACATCTATGCAGGTCATGAAGAACCCTGACACTAACATGAGCAAAGTGGTTTGGTGGTACATTTGTAGTTTTTGAAATAATGTTCAGATTCTGCATGAAGAAAGTCTGTGATTTGATTCCATTTATGGAAGAGTGGACCTTATCCCATTTGGTTAGCGGTCCTAGCTTGTCCATCCAATTATAAAGGTTTTTTTTTGGAAATCATAGGGAAATTTGGTCAGCGATCCGAGCTTTGATTGCTGAAGAGAATTTTTGTTAGAGCTACCTGCTGAGGATGAAATAAGAAGTTCTGTTTGGAGTAATTCTTTTCTGAATTGTATATTTCCCAATTTACATTCCCTTATTGTGAAGTCGGGGTTAGAATGATAACTTCCTTTATTACCCTTTTTTATCATATGGATTCTCTAGTAAATTAAAAATTCAAAGTTTAATTCTGTTCTTTGGATGTGTGATCTAGGGCTTCTAAAACAGTGTGTAGCAGTGATTTTAAAATTGGACGTATAAATAATGTACTTCTATAGATATTGGCCATGAGGGGGTGTTTGTGGAGATAACAGTGGCAGTTGGGGAAATGGCAATGAATAACAAAAGCTGCAATGACACTTGTGGTAATATTGATGGTGTTCGTTGGTGATTGATTCATGGCAATGATGGCTGTAGTATGGTGGAGAGTGGCACAGTGGCAGTGATGAATTGATAATGCTATTTGGGGTACTACGGCAAGGAAAGTGGAAGCTCAGCAGGAATTATAATTTTAGATCCTAACTAGGCTCTTTCTAATACATGGCTGACTGAGTTTCGATATCATTACAGGTGAAGTGTGCGCAAATTCTTCTAGAGGCTGGAGCGAAAGTGGATGCCTTAGATAAGAATAAGAACACTGCTCTTCATTATGCTGCTGGTTACGGCAGGAAGGACTGTGTGGCCCTTCTTCTCGAAAATGGTGCTGCGGTGTAAGTAGTCTTTTCATCTTGTGTTTTTTTGAAAACTATTAAATATTCTTTCCAATGCTTCCAATAACCATATAGTTACTATTGTTGCTTAATTAGATTTGATTATACATCGTTTTTTCTTCCTTTTTTCCCCCTCCTTGTTCAATTTGCAGTACTCTCCAGAATATGGACGGGAAAACCCCTATAGATGTTGCTAAACTAAACAATCAAAATGAAGTCCTGAAGCTACTCGAGAAAGATGCTTTCCTGTAGTTGCAATGCTTGTTGCCATGCTATCACCAGGCAAAGGTGATACTGAGGGAAAATAGAAGGCATCAAACTTATTTATTTTTCTTTTGGCTTCTAAGTTTTTAGTGTGTTGAACTAAATTCGATTAACGGTTTGGATATGAATTACCATAGAATTTGTCATCTATGTTCTCGTAATGCATTGATTGTTACATTGCATGATTTTGAAGATTAGTGCTGTCATGATTTTATTTCATCCTTCAATTTTTAAAATGCTACTTCGCATCGTAGCAAAATTATGGTCCAAGCGTCTCGTTCTTCTGATAAACAAAAATAAAAGGCGAGTTAAAAACATGGGCCAAAGTCGGAAGATTTTGATCAAGGGAAAACTTGTCTTTTTTCCTCCTTGTTCTTTTCCCCTTGAATATCGGAGGTCCCAACGTGTTGTGCACACCTCACGTATCTCATCGTTTTTTGGCCCGTTTATCGACCCCGATGGTTCTATCCAGTATTTTGGAAATTGATTAAATCGATCAAATTGACTGATTTTGTATCCCGGCTATTTCTTAAAAAAAAAAACTGTATTAGTGTTATGCATAATGCTATTTCCATTTGCGAACTTACATATGCTAGACAAGCATGTTTTAATTTACGTCTTGTGCATATTACGGTTGGAAACAAATCCAAAGTACAAATTTCCAATATAAAGTTTCATGGCTTAAAGGTTGAGTGTTAGGTGGGGGCGACTATAAGGATGGAGTTTAGGAGTAGAACGCAATTAAGGAGTCTAAATTTTGTGCTTTAGGTAATCACGCCTTAAGTTGTAAATTCGATACTGTAAAATACATTGTTTAAGCTTGGATGTGTAGAGACCTTTAGGCCACGACTCTATGGCTAACTAATCTAAACATGTTTATGTTAACTTGTCATGTGTCGGATCTGTTTATTTCCTCTGTAATTACTCTAGCAACTGAGCTTTCTTTAATGGCTTCTCATTGGTTGAGACAAACTAAATGAATCAAAATCAATGAAGTAACTAAATTACGTCTCACAATGTAATCAATGCTACTTTCTTCTGAACATATAAATAACAAATCTGAGAAATGAGTTTTATCCCGAAGGAAGAAAAGATGAATTATTAATGAAATAAATTTGATCCATAACATGATTGAGACCCATATGCTTAAGGAAGACTTATGCTTTCAAAATGTAGATTTGAATCGTGATTCCTTGACACAATTTGCAGCACAAGAAAGTGTGAACTCACTGGAGTAAAGGAAAGCTATATGAATATTATTATGCTTTCAAACTGATTAATGTCCAAGTCTTAAATAGTACAATTCTACGGATACTTAATTTTTTTTAATAATTATCTCTTATATATATATATATATACTATATTCTGTTCTGTTTAATATTTTTATTAAACAGTTGAATTTCATTAATATAATAATTAAGTTAATATATTTTATTACGGTTAAATTAACTTATTTTATTATATAGATTATATTTGTAAGATTTTATAAAATTTGAAAGAGATTTAATATTTTATTATATTATTTTATTTTAATGTTTAATAAAATATTTATTCTTTTAAATTTTATAAATATAATTTATATAATAAAATATATTAATTTAATGGTTGGATTAATAAAATTCAACCGTTTAAAAAAGATATTAAGTAAGTAAATCATGATAGATTTACTTATATATATATATATATATATATATATATATATATATATATATATACATATGAAGAGGGATCAATTACTCTGAGTAATTTTATCCGGAGTTACTTCGCTTAATAACTCTTATATACAATTATATTTCATCGATCCAATTGTTGAATAAATAAATTATATATCATTTTTGTAAAATTTTATAAAATTTAAAAAATATTTGATATTTTATTAAATAAATTCAAATTAACAGATAATATAAGAGATATATTATTCGTTAATTTGAATTTATTTTTTGAAGTATAAAATATTTTTCAAATTTTATTAAAATTTTGTAAGGATGATTTATATAATATAATTTATTCATTCAATGATTGGATTGATGAAATATAATTGTATATAAGAGTTATTAAGCAAAGTAACTTTAGACAAAATTACTCTTAAAATAACTTGATCCCTTATATATATATATATATTAGAAAAAATCTTTTTATAATTTTTCTTTTGTTGTGTATTTCGATAGCGAAATTTGAGAAATAAAATACATGATAGCTCTGTAATACAAAACTTTTGAAATCTATAATTATACTTTTATAGTATAATTCATCATTTTTGTCAATTACGATCTAATTGTACTTAGTTTAAAATTAGACGTAACATGCCATTATATTTAGTTTTAAGTTATTATTATCAATTAACCTATATCAAATTTCAAAATAAAATTTTCATACTCATTTTGTGGAACATCACATACTCATTTGACTTGCTCGTTTTTTAAAATCAAAATGTTGTTTGCCGACGATTAAAACTCTTCTATTTACATGTTGAATTGAATAAAAGAATAAGTTTTATTTAATGTAAATGAAGCTGTAATAAATAGGATAGTGTAATGTAAGTACTAGATCTATCTATCCTTAAGGGTGAGTAAGAATCAAACATAAAGCTCATACAAAATTAGAATTCTATCCTAAAGATGCTCTCACTTTCATTCTAGGTGAAGTGTGCAAAAGTTTTCCTTGAGTCTGGCGTTAAAGTAGATGCTTTAGATAAGAATAACAAAATAACTCTTTATTTTGTAGCTAGCTGGTTGTGTGGCAGAAAGGGAAACTGTGTGATGCTTCTCGTTAAAAATGGTGTAGTGTAAGCAATTATTCTATGTCTATTTATTTAGCTCCAGACCAAAGCAACAATGGCCTCGGAATAAGTTGCTCACACTATTATTATTATTGGGCTGAAGGGATATTTGATTTCTAATAGGAAGAATAACCCACCCATAACAAAATTATCTACATTTAATAAGAGGATCACATCTTAAAGCTCATATTTCCATACCTAAAGTTTTTAGAATATTTGGAAGTTATCAGGAATGAACCTATGTGCATGGTTTTGGGGAAAATACCCACACAATTGCATTTATATATTAAATGTATTATGTATGTATATATATTGATATTATCTCCACAGTTTAAAATTTGAGTCCATCATTAGCTCTTATGCTCTCATACCAAATAGGATTTGATCTCATAGGATGCTTTGGTAGAGTTGAGTCACCTATATTTGACCATCCTCTTTCAAGCATATACTGTTTTATATGTTGTTATTTTGTTAGAACACAATTATTTGAATGTTGGAGTGCCTTTACAAGTACTTTGTATCATTTCTTGTTCGAGGCTTGAGCAGATTAATCACTTTTACGAGAAGAAGAGGACATAGTTGATTAGGCCATACTCCTTGAAGGCCTCAACCAAATCAATAACCTTTCTGGATTATTTGTTTTGAAAATTCTTGAATAATATGTGAGAATGTGTCCTAAACAAAAATGTACGTACCTAATTAGATTTAGTTATACATCTTGTATTCTATTTATTTCCATTGTTCAATTTACAATACTCTTCAAAGTGTGGAGGGTAAAACTCCCATAGATGTTGTGAAACTAAATAGTCAAAATAAAATCCTAAAGCTATATGAGAAAGATGTTTTCTTGTAGTTGTAAGGCGATGAAATGTGGTTAGCAACAAGAAAGGGGAAATTGGGTATGCAAAAAGAGGCATATGGTGAATTCTTTACTTACGTTCTAGTTTCTCCCAAACGTTTAGTACGTTAAATTCTTTTTGGAACTGTTGACTGTTGTTTCCCTCTAGATTTGTTATCTTTGTGATTGTGGAAGAAAAGATTTTTAAGTGTAAGTTACTCATACTCTTAAAATTTATTTTGTTAGAAAAAGATAATAATATTGTTGTTTTTATTGTATAATTATTGGAAATTTATTTTAATTTTAATTCATTGATTATTAAAAAATTATTGAAACATTATTACATTATTATTTTTGATTATTCCATTTTTAATTTTGCTGTTACAAATTTAATTTTTAACTGTTACGATATTAATTTTTGACAATTGATTTTACTAAGATTTTATGTATATATCACTAATACTAACAATACGGTATATAATAGAATTTTTTTTAAATCTTTATTTTTAAGCATTATTGTTTAAGATCTAAGACATGTAGGTTCACACATCTTTGTATGTCATTGTGTTTACTTATCATAATTAATATCAATATGAAAGGAATAATGTAATTAAAACCTAAATATACTAAAATTTCAAATAACAATACTCATAAAGAAAGATGTAAAAAAAAAGTTTCTATTCTATATGGAGTTGTTAGTATTAAGAGGTATATATCGAAAATCTTGATGTAACCAATAATAAAAAAATTATAAATTTACATTGTTAAAAAATTAAAATTATAACGTAAAAAAATAATAAAAAAAATAATATCTTAATAATTTATCAACAATCTAACAATTAAAATCACAATAAACTCTTATGATAATATAATAAAACAAAGTAATAATACAATTGTCTTCTAATGTTATAAAAAAAAATTTAAGAGTATGAGTAACTTGTATTTTTAAGTTATTTATTGAAAATTTTTTATTAATAACTTTGCAAGTGACTAAAAAATTTATGAATAAAGAAATTTATTTTTTATTTAAATGTTAATGTCTAAAGGGTTGAATTAACATATAGTAAAGTGAAATAATAACTTATGTCTAAAAAGTGATTTTTTTTTAATTAATTGAACTAGGTTGGAAATCCTACTACACATACCATAACTTTAAAATATAAAGACTTTACGATGAAATAATTTAAATCCATTCTCATATTTTCTTTAAATTATTGTAAGTGTTTTAGAAAGATTGCTTAGTCTTTTATAGAAGGTGGCTTCTATCATATTATTCATATATTTATTCACATAGATAAAAATGTTAAACACATCTCAAACATTTAGGTGCATCAACAAAATACTTTTTCACATTAGAATTGTTAATAAACTTCATACTTTATTTTGAAAGTTCATTAAGTGCATATTAAAAGTACTATCTTATAATTTTTTTAAGTGCATCTCAAAAGTACCACCATTGAGAAATATGTATCTCTTTTAAAGGTCTTATATATTTCTTAAGTACATCTCAAAAACATAATCACTAATGGTTACGGATATCTTTCAAAGGACTTATTGATACATGTAGTACGTCTTAAAAACACCACCATTAAGGGCTATGTGTCTCTTTCAAAGAGTATTACTTCATGTTATAAGGATGAAAATGTAATGTATAAGAATAATTATATGGCTTAGTTTGATCAAAAATTGAACATCCACCATATCTTTCTCATGTGCAAGACTTAAGCCCTATTGATACGAACTTCAACACCACCTTACATGATCAAGCCAACCTAGAAAAAGACATAACTCGGAGAGAAGACTCATTGAAAAGAGAAAGTTTAAAAGAGATAAAAGAAGCCATTGGAATCCACGTAAATTCACTTTCAAGAAAAGAGGTAGATAAGATCTTGATTTTTATGGATGTAAATTAGGAAGATCTCTACAAGAGGACTACAAGATTTACGAAGATATTTTAATTATTTTATTAAATTTAGTTTTTAATTTGTTAGGATTTGTTACATTATTTGACTAAGATTTGTTAATATTTAATTAAAGATTTGAATCATATTATAGATATATTTTATTAGGATTTAGTTCTAATTTCTTTATATTAGTAATTGTACAAGTATAAATAGCTCTTTTATGAGCAATGAAAAGGGATGACAGATCAGAATTTCAATTCACCTAAATACAAGTTTTTCTCTCTTGTGAGAATCTTATCTTTTCTGTGCTCTTGAAAAATCTTGTTTTGTTGTTCTTCCTTATAAGGTTGGTGATTCAAATTCATAAAAGCTCCTGGTTCGTGCTTCAACTCAAGTGCGTTGTTGTGTGGATCGGTTATCTCGTGTTAGTGGTTGGGCAAGAGGGCTAAGTAGCAGGCCACGTTCTTTGTAACATTGGTTGGCTATTTGCTCGTGTCAGGTCATTGAACCATTTATCTTTATCGTTTTCTATTTTCTTGTAATTTCTTTATTTAACCTATGCCATGAGGATCAGGATATCTCCATTGATTCATATCACCTCTCCCCTTTGGTGAATCTAGCATCACTTTCCTGGTTAATCTTTTAGTAAGAGAATCAACAATTTTTTTATATTCAAAGAAAATTATATCATTTTTTTATCAATTTCCTAACAATGAAAGTTTAATATATATATATGTATTTTCCTATCGTTATAAGCATTGTTATTAGCAACTTTGATTGCTACATGTGAATTCCAGAGAGGTGATGGTGTAGGTATTTTCCTAGAGGTATGCCAGCTAACAAGCTTCTTATTCATTCTTCCTTTTGATTTACTAACTTAAGTGTAATAAATTTATATTATATAATAGAACGTGTTATACAAGTTAGTTTTATATATTGCAAAAAGATAACGTCTCCACCTAAAGTGAAAAATATATCACTAATGAAGCTTACCTTATCTTTATTTAAAATTCAATTATCAGCACAAAACCCTTCTAATTCTCAAGAAAATTTAGAAAAATTTGAACTAGAATCTATAATACCTTTTAAGCATTTCCAAAAGACGATGAAAAATATTCCAAAAGTTATCATTGAGGTTATGAGTATAACAACTAAATTTGTTCACACCTTATGCAATATCAAGTTTAGTATGGTTAATTAGAAATATAATACTATCAATAAATTTTGCATACTCAGATTGAAACATTATGACTTTTTAAAAATAATTATAATAATAATAGATTAGCGAAGCTTGCCACCAATCTATTAAATTCTCCTCCATGTATCTTCCTTTTATGCAATTAAGGGCAACATTCAAAATGGAATCCATAAAGTTTATTTCTCATGTCCATGTTGCCTCCTCTATGTATTACACTTACGAATAATGTCAAATCATGGATAAAAACTCAATTGGATAAGCAATACTTAGGAAAGACTTTTAAATTAAATGTTGGATGGTTTCCTTCTTGTTGACATTTCCTTTGTTTGTCTTTCTCGAATTCAAGTTCTTGTTTGTTTTAGAAAACAAAAACACAAAACCCCATTCCAAGTTTCTAATCATTTATCTAGTGGTGGATTGAACCAAAATCACCAGAAATTTAAGCTCGAATTGAGAAGTTCATAAACGGAACCACAATCTTCAACACCATATAGTTCTAGAATTATAGGTAAGGGGAGGAGACTCAAGTAAAATTTAAGAGTAGTCTAAAGTTTTCCTTAACTTTAGAATATAACTTTTAATTAATGTTTTGAATTTTAGCAAATCAATTTATATATGTTATTTTTGAAGTTTTGAAAATGTTTGAGATTCTAGATATTTTATAGTATAGACTATGAATGATTAGACATTCTTAGATGTTAAAATTATACTTATGGGATTAAGTTTTCTCTAACATCATCTTAGATGAGATATTGTTGTAAACGAGACAACTTTGTAAATGTATTTATATAGATGAGTACATAGACATGGTTCCCATAGACAAGCTTGTAAACGAGTTTTCTATAGATGATTCCATATATATAATTTTCTATAGACAATGTTATAGACGATATTATAGTTGAACTTATATAGATGATGTTGTAGACTAGATGATACTACAGTCGAGGTTGCAGACAAGAAAAATGTTACAACTGATGCTGCTCTAGATAAGACGATATTACTTTGATAAGATACCTCCAACATATCTTAAGAATACTTTAGAATAAATTACCTCTTTAGAGGGTATTCTAGAAGGTAGAGAAACATAAATGAAGTGTTTTTTTTATGAAATATAAGTGAGTTAACATTGAATAATTAATGAACTCTTAAAAGGGCCAACCTAAGTTCAAATATTTGTAATTAATATAGCTATACAAAGAAATCTATATGGCCATGCTTTGATGCTTTAGGATGACCATGCAGAAGAATGAGCATGACTATTCAACCCTTTTGATGATTGGAGATTATAAATGTATGTATTAAATTGGATGGAAGTTTAAAATGTTAACAATGTATATTGATATTTATGGATTGTTTTAGATGAAATAAATTGATGGATGGAAGTTGAGAACCCTTCTAGTACCTTAAAGATTGTGTTTAAGTCTAGGTACTTCTAAGAGATGCTTGCATATGTGCATATGTTGAATAAAGGACTATGAAGTCCCGAGTTTAAAGAGAAAGTTGAAATATATGGAGGTTATTGATCATGCATCATATGCATAAATAAAAAATGTGTTTTGAAAATCTTTAATGTGGAGATAGTTTGCAAGTTCTTTTGTGAAAGGGAGCTGAGAAATCTAAGGGTCAACTCATGGTGGATGTACATTAGAATTCTTGATGATGGCTTAGGGGGTATGTGAGCTAGGTTTGAGTCTCCTAATGACCTAAGGTTGATCCCTGTAGCTGGAACTGGTCTAGTCGAACCTAGCTACCTTGACTAGATCGTGACAATTATTATTATCGGTTGACCCATTTTATGATTTTATGAGATATTATGAAATGACGATGATAGTGTTGCTGATGGTACACTTTGATTTAGAAATGAGACTCAATTATCCCTCGTTATTTGATAAAATGATGATGATTCAGACCCACATGCATATGAATTTGGTAAGGATGATCATCCAAATTAATGAGACTTATTATGATATAGGACGTAGGAGGTCTCAATCTTATCCTATGTTTGTCAGCATAGAGATTTATTAAAAGAATGAAGAAGTAAACTGCATTCATACATTGCAAATTAAAATAATTCTCTACCTTTGTTATAGAAATGATTATTTTATTTACGTTGAAAATAATATACTACTCTCATCTAGCTTTTACTTGAACAATATGTCCTATTCCTATTTCTACCATTTCCTTGTGTGTGGAACTATTTCATAGCAGATTTACAATATGAAAGACCCTATTGTAACATTGAGTATTAATTTAACATATGAAAAAATGAGTCTCAAGCTCAATAATTACTGGTTAAGTTACTATGTAGATACGAGGCTATTATGTAAGAATTTGGAACCTCTATAATCATTAGTCTCCTTTAACTAACTTTACCTTTTGTATAAGTATCCTATCACCTTAGTTGTATGATCTGATTTACCTACATAAATTTGGAGTATGTTTGAACCAAGACTTGAAATGGATTATATATATACAATTCTTTTATGTTAATATAATTATCTTGCATTGAAACTTTCATGATGTTATTTGTAAGAAAATGATATTATACAAGTAATCATATATGAGTAAGACATAAGGATCTAGGTAATTTAGGAGTTGTTGTCATCACCTAATTGTGTTTAAGATAAGTTTTATCCATTTAATAGAAAGAAATAAAAGTCCTAAAACTAATAAATTTAAATAATTTATATTTCTTCTAGTTGTCTTAATTACATTTTAAAATAAAGAAAAAAAATCTAAAAATATTAACAATATATCTTACTTTTTATTTAACTATTTGTTTTGTGATAAATTCAATAAAATTAGAAAAGAATATATTCCAAATATTTTGTCTAATATTAAAATAAAATTTATTGAAATATCTTTTGTATTTTATTTTATTTTATTTTACAAAGATAAAATTAATTAAATCTTACTTTCCTCCCTTTATTTTTTAGTTATAACAAAGCATTTGAGCTTGCTAATTCTTCTCCTCGAGTTAGATTATTCTCTCTACCTACATATCCATTTACCTATATGACCATAGAAAAGGATGAAATTTGCAAAGTGATTCCTATACACCAAAAGTACATCACATCCATCTACACCGTATTTATGATTGTACAATCATTTTTGTTTTTGTATTTTTTTACAATAAAAAATTTATAATTTTTAAATTTGGAATGTATATAGATATAAATTATTATTTATATGTAAGAGTATAAGTGCTCAATGAAATTTGATTTAGACTCTTTCACACTCCCTAAAATATTTTGGGATCTAAATATCCTCACTTATTTTTTTGAACAGATAGATTTGTCCACTCTTATGTTTTCTTTTAAGAAAACATAGATTCTTCATAAAATACAAAAAATGGGAGAATTTTCGGGGGATCCCTAGTCCATTTAATTTTCCCTTTCTCTTAAGACCCACTATCTCAGATTTACTTTCTCGATTTTCTCTCTCCACAAGCACAATATCACTTTCACTCTCTTCCATTGATGCGAAAACCTACTCATTGATACATTGATGGTAAGACTGAATTCAATCTTAAATTGAACAAATCTAGGTCAACAAGGCTTGATTCGGGTGTAGCTAAGAACTCACACAAACATACACAAGTTTGGAGAAAAAATAGGCATAAAAGAAAGTAGAAAAAAAAGATAAGATTAAGAAGAGATATATAACATGTAGAAGAACCATAACCTTTATGGAATAGAGATTGATGAGCTTGCATTCTGGCACAATTTAGTATCTTCCATTGATAAAGAAAATGTTGACTATGAACTCAAGAAAAATAGAGAGAATTTAGACTTTCTAAGCTCCACTCAAAAGTGAAATTTTATAAAATGAACCAAAGTTATCAAAATAAACTACAAGATGCCTATTTATAGGCCAATGGCATGGGGAATTTGGCCAAGCCTCTTCTTGGATGTCCCATGCTTCCTAAATTGGGCTTCTAAGACCCAGATCCTATAAATCTAAGGCTGTATGTTCAATCTTAAGGCTACATGCCCAAGCTTGAAGAAAAAAGTACAAGAAAATGGTACCTAGGGACTTATACAAAGAGGAACATCTTATAATCTAATATGAGAAACTTAATCCTAGTTTCTTCCATTAAAGAGCATAAGCATGTGCCCTTGGATCCAATAGACCTAATGATATTCTGTAATTGGAACCTCTCTATCAACTCCTCCCTTTTCGAAAATATTCATCTTAGAATGTGTAAACTCAACATTACCTACAAAATAAGGATACAGATAAGAATAGAACTAAAAATGTTATTAATGGTACAAAATGAAAAAGAATGCTAGAATCGAAGACTAATTTCATGAACTTGGAAAATAGTCGTAAGACTAGACTAGGAGATTTTATTAGAAATAAGAGATTAAGACCATTCAAAAGCTCATAGTTTTTAACAAACATGAACCAAGTATACTTATGAGTTTTAATCAAATTTCTCTTTTTAAAGTGAGTTTTTTCTTATGATCTAGAATAGGCCTTAAAGCTATTGGTAAATGACTCATTGAATTATGCTTATGGAACTGTGAACCTGTAAATAATGTCCCTTAAGGATGAGACAAATAATGATGTAAGGTTGGAAAATTATCACACAACAAAGGATTAGATACCTAAATCATGCCCATATGTAATGGGGTGTAAGATATGCACATGGGGTCCATATATGACAAAGTAATTATGATGTAAACTACTTCATCATATGAGCCACATAATAATGATATGTAAGATGCATTGTCGTAACCGTAATTACAAAGAGACGACGAACTCGCTATTAATGATATGATCTAGAATAGGCCTTAAAGCCACATATTAATGAGTGCTAATATAAAGAAGGTATGAGATGACCTTTAACGATAAAATCATTTGATGAATGAATGTATGTTGGAATGCACAAATAATTAGAGATTTGAAAGTTGATCATTTTGAATAATTTGTTGCTTTATTTATTCTGTCTTCTTCAAATTTTTGTTTTTTCTTCTTCTTTGGATTTTTTCAAAATTTTCTCCCTCTTTGAATGAGAAATTGTTTTGTTAGATTTTCAAATTTTCATTTTAAACTATTAATTTTAGAAATTTTTTTATTATATTTTTAATTTTCTAATTCTTTATTCTTTTTTTTTGAATTTTCCTGATTTTCTGATTTTATTTGTCAAATCTATTTTTTCCTTCCTATTTAGTTTCTAATTTTCTTTTGATTTTTTAATTTTAAATCGATTTTAAATCTTCATATTTTTATGGTTGTTCAAAATAAATATGCCTTTTTTGGTGTTTTGAGTGAGGTGATGTGTGACATAGGCTTAAGGTTGTTTGATGTATGCATCTCACACAAGGTGGATTGTAATCCTAAAGGTTATGAAGGTCACTAGAGCCAAGTTCTAATTCCTGGTTCTTGCTACAACAGTAGAGAATGCTACTGGTTGTAAGGCTCCAAGAAAAGACGCACTCTAGTTGGGGTTTTTATGATAGCCAAACGGGACGTGCATCCCAAGTGACACCACTTGACCCCTTTAGTCCTAGGTTTCGCTCAGACCCAGGTGTAGGGCCCCACTCATGTTATGCATGCAGGACTACAATGTGTGGAATAACCTGCAATTTAAACACAATAGATACATATATATATATGTGTTATACCCTAGGGTGAGAAACATACAAACTTGAATAATCATGAATATAAGAAATAAATAACATGTGAATAAATAGAAAAAGGGATCAACATGCATTTATACACTCAATTTGAAACAGGGCTTGACTCTCTAAAAGCCCCCAGTGGAGTCGCCATCTGTCGTAACCGTAATTACAAAGAGATGACGAACTCGCTAAATTTTGAAATGAATTTTATGGATTGTTGAGCTGCCACCAAATTTTATTTTAAGGGAAAACATTTGGAAAAACCCTAACTTGAGGAAGAAATCTAGATTTGGGAGTCGGTTACGAGTAAGGAAGGTATTAGGCACCCTCCTTGCCCGTTTCAAAGAACGGTACCCTTAAACTGAGTGTGTGATATTTTGAAAACTGTTTGATCCCTTAAAATAGAATAGAAAATAAATAGGTTTATAGGAAATAGCCTGACAGGACTTGATCCTGCTCCTACGTATTCCCCGGTGCAATGGGAAACTCAAGGCTACGCATTTCTGGTTAAGAGACTTGATCTCTTGGAGAAGAAAAGAGTAATCTTAGGTAAAAAATTTTAAAACAACGTCCCTCAAGAAAGCGATGGATTTGGAAATGAACGTGCTTGCAAAATTCGAACTGTCATAAGCCGTGTTTGAATCTGCACGGATTAGAACACGTAACAGAAGAGAACGCTACTTGCCCGTATTAGAACCCGTTGCACAATCTGAGAAAAAAAAAAGAAGTTTTGGAAAAAGGAAGAATTTTAGAAAAAAAAACAGACGTGCTTGCATAATCCAAATCGTCGTAAGCCGTATTTGAATTAGCATGGATTAAAACACGTAACAGTAGAGAACGCTACTTGCCCTTATTAGAACCCGTTTGCACAATCTGAGAAAAATAAATAAAACAAACGTTTTGGAAAAAAGAATAATTTTTAGAAAAACAGGCGTACTTGCATAATCCAAATCGTCGTAAGCCGTATTTGAATTAGCACGGATTAAAACACGTAACAGTAGAGAACGCTACTTGCCCTTATTAGAACGCGCTTGCACAATCTGAGGAAAATAAATAAAACAGATGTGTTGGAAAAAGGAAGAATTTTTAGAAAAAACAGACGTGCTTGCATAATCCGAATCGTCGTAAACCGTATTTGAATTAGTACGGATTAAAACACATAACAGTAGAGAACGCTACTTGCCCGTATTAGAACCCGTTTGCACAATCTGAGGAAAATTAAAAATAGAGATGAAGATGAACTCGAAAATCCGAGAAGAACTAAGAAAATTAAGCGGAACAAAAGCTAGATCTAACTTCCATTGATGTTCCTTATTCAATTGTCTCCAATCCAGCTGAGGTCATAAGGTTCAAAGGTAGGAATTAAGTGTGTTTTTTTTATTTGATTCAAGCATACACTTAACTCTTTAGGCTTAATGACTTAATCGTGCATCACTTAAGCTAGACTTAGCATGTAAGATGCATGCACATGGTCATGCACTCTTAGGAATTTGTTTTCAAAGGAGGACATACAAACACAAAAAAATCATAAAGAAATACATATAGAAGGATCAACACATGAAAAATAATACCTAAACAAGGTTAAAAGAACAAGATCTACAAAAGAACTTCAAAGACACAAAGAGATTTTTGCGCCAAAATTTGAATTCAAATCTCAGAATTTTTTCAAAACTATTTTTCCAGAGATATAAAAAATAAAAATTTATAATTGAAATATATGAATCATAGAAATCAAACAAAACAAGTTTGACAAAAATCAGACCAGAAATGAGCAAGTTATGCACAAATCAAACAAGCTAGGTTCATTTGTGCACCAGGACGACATGCTTCAGTAATTCGGCCATAAAAACTTCATTTCACATCCAAATTAGAAACATAATACCATTACAAAAACTAGAGAGACATACAAAGAGATCGAAACAAAATTCACCAAAATCAGAGATCGTTTGACCGATCAAAAATGAAAACGAAAAATAGAGACAAAGATGAACTCGAGAATTTGGCGCCAAAATTTGAATGCAAATCTCAGAAATTTTCGAAAATATTTTTTGGTAGATCTGAAAAATTAAAACCAAAAAATTGAAAGATGTAGATCATAGGAATCAAACAAAACAAATTTGACGAAAAACAGACCAGAAATGAGCAAGGTATACACAAATCAAACAAGCTAGGTTCATTTGCGCATCAAGACAAACATCCTTCAGTAATCAGGTAATAGAGACTTCATTTCGGATCCAAATTAGACAAATAATATCATTCCAGAAACTAGAAAGAAAGAAGAAGAGAACTCAACAAAAATCACTGAAATAGGAGATCATTTTATTGATCAAAAATGAAAATGAAAATAGAGACGAAGATGAACTGGAAAATCCAAGAAGACACAAGAAAATTAAACGAAATAGAAGCAAGATCTAACCTCCATTGATGTTCTTGAATGCCACTTGATAGCATCTTGGAAGGTGATGAATAATTGGTTCCATGGAGGCCAAGGAGGTGCTCAATTGGATGTAGAATTCAAGAGTCTCTTTGGTGCTCCTCTTAGAAAAAAACTAAAAACCTCCCTTCAATGACTCAAAGTGCTTCTCTTTCTCCTTCCTTAGAAATTCTGAAATTTTTCTTTAAAATGAAGAATCCTCCTTTGAACTAAATGAAATTCCCTATTTATAGATAAAATTTCAAAAAAAGAAAGGGAAAAAAAGAAAGGGAAAAATTTTCTAGAAATGAAGAAGTTTTCGCCTTTTGTTTTCTAATTTTTCTCTTTTTTGTTTTTTTTATTTTCTTTATTTTTATTCTTCTTTCTTTTTCTATTCTTTTTTTTGTTATTTTTTTTCTTTTTGTCTAACTAATTCTTAACCATCATTAACTAATCCAACTAACTTTCTAACTAAATTCTTAACTAATTTTTTTTATTTCATTTTCTTTTTTTTTTCTTTTTTCTCTAACTAATTCTTAACCATCTTTAACTAATCCAACTAACTTTCTAACTAAATTCTTAAATAAAAAATTATTTTTCTTTCTTTTTCTATTCTTTTTTTTATTTTTTGATTTTAGACTAAAAAACAAAATGATTTATTTTGGGTTTTAAATTTATTCTCGGACATAATTCAGTGTTCACAGTTTGCCCCTCTTTACTTATTTTCTTACCAGATAATATAAGAAACAAGTTTCTAGATTATCACGGTAAAAAATGAGTAAAGAAGTGAACAAATTATGTCCGAGGTAAAAGATAAAAACTGGCATTGTACGAGCCTTATTGGCAAGTCTTGAAGATTTCAGGGAGTTGAATGATGTTTTCGGGGTACTAGAAAAGTTCCGGGCTTGACCGAAAACTTAGGAATGCCTGCCCTAATAAGTTGGACGATCGTAGTTCAAATGGGGAAATTTTACATAAGTTTTGCAAGCCTTGTGTAATGAGTTGATGAGGTTCAAATACGCGGGGCTTAATATGGTAGGCCAAAATGAAGGGATTTAAGATGCGGAACCTGAATAGGCTAGATAGGAAAGCAAATCTGTTAGGGCCTGTATAGGCCAGGATGAAGAAATTTAAACATGCTGGGGCCTTGTGTGATAGGCCAAGATGTAGAAATTTAAACATGCAGGGGCCTCGTGTGATAGGCCAAGAAACAGAAAAATAAACGTGCTGGGGCCTTGTGTGATAGGCCAAGATGCAGAAATTTAAATGTGATGGAGCCTTGTGTGATAGGCCAAGATGCAGAAATTTAAATGCGCAGGGGCCTTGTGTGATAGGCCAAGATGCAAAAATTTAAACATGCAGGGGCCTTGTGTGATAGGCCAAGATGTAGAAAAATAAACGTGCTGGGGCCTTATGTGATAGGCCAAGATGCAGAAATTAAAATGCAGTGCCTGATGTGATAGGCTGGACAGAAATTTAAACATGCAGGGCTTGATGTGATAGGCCAGAATGCAGAAAAATAAAATGCAGCTCCTGATGTGATAGGCTAGGCAAAAATTTAAACATACAGGGCCTGATGTGATAGGCCAGAATGCAGAAATTAAAATGTAGCGCCTGATGTGATAGGCTGGATAGAAATTTAAACATGTAGGGCCTGATGTGATAGGCTAGAATGCAGAAATTAAAATGCAGCGCCTGATGTGATAGGTTGGGCAGAAATTTAAACATGCAGGGCCTGATGTGATAGGCCAAAATGCAGAAATTAAAATGCAACGCCTTATGTGATAGGCTGGGCAGAAATTTAAACATGCAGGGCCTGATGTGATAGGCCAGAATGGAGGAAATTAAAATACAACGCCTGATGTGATAGGTTCGACAGAAATTTAAACATGCAGGGCCTGATGTGATAGGCCACAATGGAAGAAATTAAAATGCAGCGCCCGATGTGATAGGCTGAACAGAAATTTAAACATGACGGGCCTGATGTGATAGGCCAGAATGCAGAAAGTAAAATGCAGCGCCTGATGTGATAGGCTGAACAGAAATTTAAACATCCAGTGTCTGATGAGATAGGCTGAACAGAAATTTAAACATGAGGGGCCTGATGTGATAGGCCGAAATGCAGAAAGTAAAATGCAGAGCCTGATGTGATAGGCCGAATAGAAATTGAAACATGCAGCGCCTGATGAGATAGGCTGAACAGAAATTTAAGCATTAGGGGCCTGATGTGATAGGCCAGAATGCAGAAAGTAAAATGCAACGCCTGATATGATAGGCTGAACAGAAATTTAAACATGAGGGGCCTGATGTGATAGGTCGGAATGCAGAAAGTAAAATGCAGCGCCTGATGTGATAGACTGAACAGAAATTTAAACATAAGGGGCCTGATGTGATAGGCTGAACAGAAATTTAAACATGAGGGACCTGATGTGATAGGCCAGAATGCAGAAAATAAAATGCAGCGCTTGAGGTGATAGGCTGAACAGAAATTTAAACATGAGGGGTCTGATGTGATAGGCCAGAATGCAGAAAGTAAAATGCAGCGCCTGATGTGATAGGTTGAACATAAATTTAAACATGAGGGGCCTGATGTGATAGGCCAGAATGCAGAAAATAAAATGCAGCGCTTGAGGTGATAGGCTGAACAGAAATTTAAACATGAGGGGCCTGATGTGATAGGCCAGAATGCAAAAAGTAAAATGCAGCGCCTGATGTGATAGGCTGAACAGAAATGTAAACATGAGGGGCCTGATGTGATAGGCCAGAATGCAGAAAGTAAAATGCAGCGCCTGATGTGATAGGCTGAACAGAAATTTAAACATGCAGTTCCTGATGTGATAGGTTGGACAGAAATTTAAACATGCTTGATGTCCTGTTGTTGACAGGAAAATGCAAATGAGGTCCCGCTGTTGACAGGAAGAATGCAAATGAAATCCTGCTGTTGCCAGGATAAAAGCAAATGAAATCCTGCTTGACAGGATGTATGCTGAAATTTAAACATGAAGTCCTGCTTGACAGGGTAAATGCAAATGAAATCCTACTTGACAGGATGTATGCGAAAATTTAAACATGAAATCCTGCTTGACAGGATAAATGCAAATGAAATCCTGCTTGACAGGATGTATGCGAAAATTTAAACATGAAATCCTGCTTGACAGGATAAATGCAAAATGACCTGTTAAGACAGGTGAAATGTAGAAAAAGTGCTGTTGATGACAGGAAAGATGCAAGCCTGCTACACAAGAAAAGGAAAATGAAAATGACATGTTAAGACAGGCAAAAATGTAAAAGTCTTGTTGTTGACAGGATGGAGGAAAAACGTCTGTTAAGATAGGCACAACAGAATGGTGAAAACCTGTTAAGACAGGCAAAGCGAAATGAAAAGGAGTTGTGAAGACAGGAAAGAAGCAAGCCTTGTTAAGGCAGGAAAAGTAAATGACAAAAACTATCCTGTTAAGACAGAATAAAGGTAGATGGACTCCTGTTGTTGACAGGAGAAATGTAAACCTGTTAAGACAGGAAAAGTAAAGTGAAGGGAACCTGTTAAGACAGGTAAGATGCAGAAAAGTCCTGTTGATAATAGGAAAGATTCAAGCCTGCTAGACAGGCAAAGTAAATGAAAATGACCTGTTGAGGCAGGTAAAATATAGATGGAATCCTGTTAAGACAGGCATTGAAATGAGGAGAGAAACCTGTTATGATAGGTAATGGAGAAAAATCCTGTTGCTACCAAGAAGGAAACAAGATACCCGTTAAAACAGGAAGAAGAACGATGAACACCTGTTAAGACAGGCAAGGGAAAGTGCAAAATGACCTGTTTAGGACAGGTAAAATGTAAAGGTCCTCTTGTTGACAGGATGAAAGCAAGATGCTTGTTAAGACAGGCACAACAGAATAATGATAACCTGTTAAGACAGATGATAATGTAAAAGTCCTGTTGTTCACAGGATGAAAGGAAGACGTCTGTTAAGATAGACACAATAGAGTGGTAAAAAAAAATTGTTAAAACAGGAAAATCGGGATGACGGAAACTTGTTTAGACAGGTAGAAAAAGGTTCTGTTGTTGACAGGAAAAAGCAAGCCTGTTAGGACAGGCAGAACGTAGAAATGGCCTGTTAAGACAGGCGTAGCAGAGATGGCCTGTTAAGACAGGAAAGGCAAGAATGATCATACTTATTAAGATAGGTTATGTGAAAACAAAAAGAAGATTGACCTGTGAAGACAGACAAAGGAAAAACAGCCTGTTAAGACAGGTAAAAAGCAGAAGTGGCCAGTTAAGATAAGAAAAAAGTAGAAGTGACCTGTTAGGGCAGGCACGAGAATGAAATCTGTTGGTGCAGGCAATGTAAAGGTGGAATGATGGTTGACCTGTTAAGACAGGTAAAGGAAAGACAGTCTGTTAAGATAAGCGACAAAGCTGGTTTGTCATGCCAGACAAAAAGCGCGGAATGACATGTTAGGATAGGTATGGAAAAGAGAGGCTTGTCAAGACAAAAAAACAAGTACAGAAAAAGAGATGTCTTACCGAGACAGAATAACCTGTGGAGACAGGTGTGGCAACATGAAAGTAATGGCCTGTTAGTGCAAGTAAACGAATGACCCATTGAGACAGATGTGGGAAGTAATATGATGTGCCTTAGGAATGCACGGGAGTGGAATATGGACTTCTTCGTCAACTGCCTCGGAAAATATTATTTTGAAATTATTTATTACTTATTCTACCTTGAACTTGAGGGTTTTTTAAGACTTGATAATTATTCTCTTAAAGAAACTTGGGTAGACATTTTGCCCCAGTTTAGAAAATTCTTGATAATTGAGGGGTGTCTTGATTTGAAGGGACTTTGGGCAAACATCTTGCCCTAGTTTGGAAGATTTTTGGCAATCGAGGAATGCCTTAACTTGAGGGGATTTTGGGCAAGCGTTTGCCCCAGCTTGAATCTTGATTCATACTTCGAGGTTTGGTTTGCTTCATCTTGAATTTTTCAGGGCGCATGTTTGCCCTAACTTGATTTTTGATTTGGAATTTGAGGATGACCTCAAATTCGATTTTTGTGAGGGCAAGCATTTGCCCAAGATTGAGCTTGACTCAAAATTCAAGGATGCCCTCAAATTGAATTTTTGTGGGCAAACATTTGCCCCAGTTTGAGCTTGACTCAAAATTTGAGGATGACCTTAAATTGAATTTTTGTAGGCAAGCGTTTGCCCCAGTTTGAGCTGGACTCAGGATTTGAGGATGACCTCAAATTGAATTTTTGTGGGCAAGCATTTACCCCAGTTTTGATTTTGATACAGGAAATTTTCCCTGTCTTAATTAGTATTGACAATGGATTATGAGATGCCGGATGCTTATCATGATGTTTGAATGAATGCAGAAGGATGTGATGCTTTAACTTGATTATTGCTTCTTAATGCTCGACATAATTATTTAATAGATGCTATGGAATGAATGCATGCCATGAGATGGTGAAAAACTTTTTGTTTCTCTTGATTTTATTATTTTTTATTTTTTCGATAGGTTCTTTCTCGACAACCTTATAGTTGGTGTGAAAGGAACCAAAAATCAGGATGAGCTAGATTGACTCAATCTCTTGGCTTCTTGGTCAACTTTGTTACCTTCTTTCCAGGATCATTGAGACCCATCAATAGTCAGCATTATTGGATGAGACACACTCCTTTTGTCTTGACAGCATTATGGCTAATAAAAGGATGACCTTTTGGGAAACAGTCATGTCATGTTGTGATGGTTGAGGACTCATCCGATTTGTCATGACCTTTCGAAATTTATCTTTTTATTTTTACATTTTTCACATTCCTTTTTGGCCTGTGTACCTTTGCGGTATGCAAAGTGATCTTGGATAATTAATGGAAGGAAATGAAGAATTTTGCAAATGATGTTTAAGGTAGTATATTTAAAAGGAAAGGGCGAAGGATGTTGGTTTGATTGCCCAAATGGCACCTTTTGGTGAAAAATGTCAATGCTGCTTTTCATAATCTTGATTGTCAAATTAACCAAACTTAAGAAGTGACAAAAATTTTGCCCCAGTTTTGGAAAGTATGAGATGCAGAAATGTCAGATTATACTGGGATTCTTGGTTGACCTTAACTTTTTCCTAGGTTGTTCTTTTGATTTTTCAACCCAGCAGGTCTTTTGTTTGTCCTAACTTTTGCTGAGGCCGCCCTTGCGGGTTTTCGACCTAGCGGGCTCTTGATTGTATGCCCTAACTTTTTCCTAAGCCGCCCTTTGAGGGTTTTCGACCTAGCGGGCCTTTGTTTGTGTGCCCTAACTTTTGCCTAGGCTGCCTTTGCAGGTTTTCGACCTAGCGGGCTCTTGATTACATGCCCTAACTTTGGCCTAAGCCACCCTTTGAGGGATTTCGACCTAGCGGGCCTTTGTTTGTGTGCCCTAACTTTTGCCTAAGCCGCCCTTTGAGGGTTTTTGACCTAGCAGACCTTTGTTTGCGTGCCCTAACTTTTTCCTAGGTCACCTTTGAGGGTTGTCGACCTAGCAGGCCCTTGTTTTGATCCTAATTTTGCCTGAATTGTTTTTGGAATTTTAATCCGGCTAGACCTTCCCTGACCATGACTTGGTCGATTTATCTTTTGACCCTACTTTTGCCTGGATTATTTTGATTTTAATCCAGCAGGTTTTTTTTCTTGAATTTTGCTTGGTTAGATATTGGTCTTGCCTGAACTGTTTCGACTTTCAATTCAGCGGATCTACTTCGCATCACTAAATTTTGCCTGGATTTGGACTTTTGATCCAGCGGGACATTTGTTATTTCTTCTATTGGACCATAGAAGTTACAGTGAAGGGTGATTTAGAATCCATGGTTGGCTTTAGGTCCTTTTTATTCTGCTTGCTCATTTAATTTTCTCTTTGAGTTTGATTAATAAAATGTTCAAAATTATTTATTACAGCACTGACATTGTCACCAACAGGTATTGTGTTTATGTGTAGGATAAGAAGTGGGTTGAATGATGAAAAGAAATGGAAACTTTCAAGAAGTAAAGCCAATAATGTAAAGCACATGCCTAAGGAACATGAAAAATGTAATTTTTGTATTATTTATTAAGATTTATTTACAAAAAATTAACTTCGAAAAGTATGAAACATCCTGGATGATTTTCCTCGGCATATCAGCTTGTACAAGGCAACTCATTGTGCTGCTCCTATTTCTCGGCTAGTTGATGAACTCTCATGATTCGGCAATGGATTGTTCTCAGTGTTAGGAGCAAGCTTCCCAAAACCAGCCATTTTGCATCAATTAAGTTTTGTACTTTACGCTTCAGTGCTAGGCAATCCTCTGTGGAATGACCAATGAACTCTGCATGGTAATCGCATCTAGTGTTTGCATCATACCATTAAGGATATGGTGGTTCTTGAGGCTTCCGAGGATAAGGAGCGACTATCGAGTTTTGAATTAAGCGAGGTAGCAGCTTAGTGTAGGAGATCGAAATAGGGTCAAATTGGATAGGCTTCTTCTCTTTTTTCAGGCTTTGATTAAGGTTTTGGCTCGTGGCTTGTGTTTGTATCGTGTATGGTGTTGGTGGTCGTACTTGCATTGGATAGTTGTAAGTAGGATGGTAGGGTGTTTAGTAGGTGGTGGCGATATAAGGATATGGTGTATAAGGTGTGTATGGTGGTGGTTGGTAACTGGCTGGACCATAATGTGCTACCTGTGGAGTGTATTGGCCTTGACCAGAAGCCACATTGTAAGCTTCGCCTGCCTTCTTCCTCCCGAATCCGGTGGAAGCGTTGACTGCCCCTGTAAGCTTATGCGCAATCTTTCCACGTCGCATGCCACCTTCGATCCTTTTTCCAATGATGATGACATCAGAGAAGCTAGCAGTCATACTACCGATCATCTTGTCATAGAAAGGATCTTGGAGTGTGTCGATGAACATACTGACCAGCTCTTTCTTAAACAAGGGAGGTTGTACTTGAGCAACCAACTCCCTCCATCATTGGGTGTATTCCTTGAAGGTATCCTCTCCCTTCTTGGCCATATTCTGGAGCTGAGTTCTGCTAGGAGCCATCTCCACGTTAGACTTGTACTGCTTCAGAAAGGCATCAGCTAGGTCCCTCCATGAACGGATATGTGCCCGTTCTAGCTGAGTGTACCAATTTGCAGTTGCCCCGGTCAGACTGTCTTGGAAGAAATGGATGAGCAGGTTGTCATCATGAGCACAGACGACCATTCTTCTACAATACATGGTCAAATGGTTCCTCGGACAACCAGTTCCTTGATATTTCTCGAATTCAGGAACCTTGAACTTCGGAGGGATAAGCACATCTGGGACTAGACATAGATCAAATGCGTGTTTGATATCATAAGCACTTCCTTCGATTGCCCGGATTCTTCCTTCCAAGATTTTCCATTTTTCAGCATTTTCGTTAGAAGGATCGCTTGGATACTCTCCTAGCCTATTGTGAGGATGGGAATGTATGTATATTAGATGAAGTCCTTGGGTGAACATAGGATTCGTCCTCCCAGTGTTTATTTGGTGAGCTTGGACAGGTTGTTGTGTGGTGTTTGGAGTAATATGAGGGATTCCTGTAGGGTTTGAAGGTAGGTTTTGTGTTTGGGTTTGTGTTTGGCCGAATGAGGGTGCATGCCCATGAGGGAACCCATAGTGGACCCACTCAGTTTGTGAAGGCATGGTCAATGGTAAAGGGTTTGGTGGATTATAGCCAGGAGAATATGATGGGCCAACTGGTTCCTTTGGAGAGGACACCCTTATATCCTTCTGTTTTGCCGATTGGATAACCTCCATCTGTTTGGCCATTTGATCTTTCAGAGTTTTCACCTCATTTCTCAACTCTTCATTTTGCCTTTCCAACTCATCCATGATCTTTGATTGGGAACGAGTCCTATAAGGATGCCGAGAAAACTATCTTTCTTTAATTTTTATTTTTCTGTAAAATTTGAAATTAGTTTTTATAAGCTGATAACTGCATGAATGTCAATGTTTCAATGAGTATGAAATGAAAAAGATATGAGATAGTTTTTCAAAATTTTCTTTTTTTGATGATAAATTTATTCAATGAATGTAATGTTTTGAAATGCATAAATAATTTATAGATTTAAAAGTTGACCATCTTTTGGAATGATCAAATGCTCTCTTCAATATTTGGGTTTACTCTTTTCCAATAAAAATTGATTTCTTGATTTTTTTGATTTTTTTATTTTTTTTGATTTTTTTTATTTGGAAATTGTTTTCTAGGTATGAAGGAAGTTATCTTTCTTCAATTTTTTGTTAAATAAAGTATTAGAAGAATGTTAGTGAAACATCATGAGTGATAAAAACATTAATGAGTGTTAATATAAAGAAGGTATGAGATGACCTTTAACGATAAAATCATTTGATGAATGAATGTATGTTGGAATGCACAAATAATTAGAGATTTGAAAGTTGATCATTTTGAATAATTTGTTGCTTTATTTATTCTGGCTTCTTCAAAATTTTGTTTTTTCTTCTTCTTTGGATTTTTTCAAAATTTTCTCCCTCTTTGAATGAGAAATTGTTTTGTTAGATTTTCAAATTTTCATTTTAAACTATTAATTTTAGAATTTTTTTTTTATTTTTTATTATATTTTTAATTTTCTAATTCTTTCTTCTTTTTTTTTGAATTTTCCTGATTTTCTGATTTTATTCGTCAAATCTATTTTTTCCTTCCTATTTAGTTTTTAATTTTCTTTGGATTTTTTTAATTTTAAATCGATTTTAAATCTTCATATTTTTATGGTTGTTCAAAATAAATATGCCTTTTTTGGTGTTTTGAGTGAGGTGATGTGTGACATAGGCTTAAGGTTGTTTGATGTATGCATCTCACACAAGGTGGATTGTAATCCTAAAGGTTATGAAGGTCACTAGAGCCAAGTTCTAATTCCTGGTGCTTGCTACAACAGTAGAGAACGCTACTGGTTGTAAGGCTCCAATAAAAGACGCACTCTAGTTGGGGTTTTTATGATAGCCAAACGGGACGTGCATCCCAAGTGACACCACTTGACCCCTTTAGTCCTAGGTTTCGCTCAGACCCAGGTGTAGGGCCCCACTCATGTTATGCATGCAGGACTACAATGTGTGGAATAACCTGCAATTTAAACACAATAGATATATATATATATATATATATATATATATATATATATATATATATATATATATATATATATATATATATGTCTTCTACCCTAGGGTGAGAAACATACAAACTTGAATAATCATGAATATAAGAAATAAATAACAACATGTGAATAAATAGAAAAAGGGATCAACATGCATTTATACACTCAATTTGAAACAGGGCTTGACTCTCTAAAAGTCCCCAGTGGAGTCGCCATTTGTCGTAACCGTAATTACAAAGAGACGACGAACTCGCTAAATTTTGAAATGAATTTTATGGATTGTGGAGCCGCCACCAAATTTTATTTTAAGGTAAAACATTTTGAAAAACCCTAACTTGAGGAAGAAATCTAGATTTGGGAGTCGGTTACGAGTAAGGAAGGTATTAGGCACCCTACTCGCCCGTTCCAAAGAACGGTACCCTTAAACTGAGTGTGTGATATTTTGAAAACTGTTTGATCCCTTAAAATAGAATAGAAAATAAATAGGTTTATACAAAATAGCCTGACAGGACTTGATCCTGCTCCTACGTATTCCCCGGTGCAATGGGAAACTCAAGGCTACGTAGTTCTGGTTAAGAGACTTGATCTCTTGGAGAAGAAAAGAGTAATCTTAGGTAAAAAATTTTAAAACAACGTCCCTTAAGAAAGCGATGGATTTGGAAATGAACATGCTTGCAAAATTCAAACCGTCGTAAGCCGTGTTTGAATTTGCACGGATTAGAACACGTAACAGTAGAGAACGCTACTTGCCCGTATTAGAACCCGTTGCACAATCTGAGAAAAAAAAAACAGAAGTTTTGGAAAAAGGAAGAATTTTAGAAAAAAAAAACAGACGTGCTTGCATAATCCAAATCGTCGTAAGCCGTATGTGAATTAGCACGGATTAAAACACGTAACAGTAGAGAACGCTACTTGCCCGTATTAGAACCCGTTTGCACAATCTGAGGAAAACAAATAAAAAAACAGACGTTTTGGAAAAAGGAAGAATTTTTAGAAAAATAGACGTGCTTGCATAATCCAAATCTTCGTAAGCCGTATTTGAATTAGCACGGATTAAAACACGTAACAGTAGAGAACGCTACTTTCCCGTATTAGAACCCGTTTGCACAATCTTAGGAAAATAAATAAAACAGACGTTTTGGAAAAAGGAAGAATTTTTAGAAGAACACACGTGCTTGCATAATCGAAATCGTCGTAAGTCGTATTTGAATTAGCACGAATTAAAACACGTAATAGTAGAGAACGCTACTTGCCCGTATTAGAACCCGCTTGCACAATCTGAGGAAAATAAATAAAACAGACGTGTTGGAAAAAGGAAGAATTTTTAGAAAAAACAGACGTGCTTGCATAATCCAAATCGTCGTAAACCATATTTGAATTAGTACGGATTAAAACACATAACAGTAGAGAGCGCTACTTGCCCGTATTAGAACCCGTTTGCACAATCTGAGGAAAATTAAAAATAGAGATGAAGATGAACTCGAAAATCCGAGAAGAACTAAGAAAATTAAGCGGAACAAAAGCTAGATCTAACTT
This sequence comes from Canavalia gladiata, assembly GCA_037954105.1. Classification (NCBI taxonomy): domain Eukaryota; kingdom Viridiplantae; phylum Streptophyta; class Magnoliopsida; order Fabales; family Fabaceae; genus Canavalia; species Canavalia gladiata. The sequence continues at coordinate 1,218,841 of CM075663.1, read as the reverse complement.
CCATTGATGTTCCTTATTCAATTGTCTCCAATCCAGCTGAGGTCATAAGGTTCAAAGGTAGGAATTAAGTGTGTTTTTTTATTTGATTCAAGCATACACTTAACTCTTTAGGCTTAATGACTTAATCGTACATCACTTAAGCTAGACTTAGCATGTAAGATGCATGCACATGGTCATGCACTCTTAGGAATTTGTTTTCAAAGGAGGACATACAAACACAAAAAAATCATAAAGAAATACATATAGAAGGATCAACACATGAAAAATAATACCTAAACAAGGTTAAAAGAACAAGATCTACAAAAGAACTTCAAAGACACAAGAGATTTTGGCGCCAAAAATTGAATTCAAATCTCAGAATTTTTTCAAAACTATTTTTCAAGAGATATAAAAAATAAAAACTGATAAATTGAAATATATGAATCATATAAATCAAACAAAACAAGTTTGAAAAAAATCAGACCAGAAATGAGCAAGTTATGCACAGATCAAACAAGCTAGGTTCATTTGTGCACCAGGACGAACATGCTTCAGTAATTCGGCCATAAAAACTTCATTTCACATCCAAATTAGACAAATAATACCATTCCAGAAACTAGAGAGACATAAAAAGAGAACGAAATAAAAATCACCAAAATATGAGATCTTTTGACCGATCAAAAATGAAAACGAAAAATAGAAACAAAGATGAACTCGAGAATTTGGCGCCAAAATTTGAATGCAAATCTGAGAATTTTTAGAAACTATTTTTTGGTAGATCTGAAAAATTAAAACCAAAAAATTGAAAGATATAGATCATAGAAATCAAACAAAACAAATTTGACAAAAAATAGACCAGAAATGAGCAAGGTATACACAAATCAAACAAGCTAGGTTCATTTGCTCATCAAGACAAACATCCTTCAGTAATCAGGTCATAGAGACTTCATTTCAGATCAAAATTAGACAAATAATATCATTCCACAAATTAGAAAGATAGAATAAGAGAACGCATAAAAAATCACCGAAATCGGAGATCATTTGACCGATCAAAAATGAAAATGAAAATAGAGACGAAGATGAACTTGAAAATCCAAGAAGACACAAGAAAATTAAACGAAATAGAAGCAAGATCTAACCTCCATTGATGTTCTTGAATGCCACTTGATAGCATCTTGGAAGGTGATGAATAACTGGTTCCATGGAGGCCAATGAGGTGCTCAATTGGATGTAGAATTCAAAAGTCTCTTTGGTGCTCCTCTTAGAAAAAAACTAAAAACCTCCCTTCAATGACTCAAAGTGCTCCTCTCTCTCCCTGCTTAGAAATTCTGAAATTTTTCTTTAAAATGAAGAATCCTCCTTTGAACTAAATGAAAGTCCCTATTTATATATAAAATTTCAAAAAAAGAAAGGGAAAAATTTTCTTGAAATGAAGAAGCTTCCGCCTTTTGTTTTCTAATTTTTCTCTTTTTTGTTTTTTTTATTTTTATTCTTCTTTCTTTTTATATTCTTTTTTTGTTATTTTTTTTTCTCTAACTAATTCTTAACCATCATTAACTAATCCAACTAACTTTTTAACTAAATTCTTAACTAAAAATTTATTTTTCTTTCATTTATTTTTCTTTTTTCTCTAACTAATTCTTAACCATCTTTAACTAATCCAACTAACTTTCTAACTAAATTCTTAAATAAAAAATTATTTTTCTTTCTTTTTCTATTCTTTTATTTGTTATTTTTTGATTTTAGACTAAAAAACAAAATGATTTATTTTGGGTTTTAAATGTATTGTCGGACATAATTCAGTGTTCACATGCACCACTATCACATACATTTGAGATCCTAAACAAATTAAGTACCCTAAATGCATCATTATGAAATAAGGATTAAAGCATGCTCGAAACCTTAATATGTGAAAGTTTACTATCACTTCAAAGCATATGAGATGAGTGATTATTCATATGAATTGATCTAGGAATGCATGCCTCACCAACCAAAGCAACCACGGTATCTTATTTGTACAACATTTTGATAGATGATTGAAAATTTAGTTGTGCAATATCTTGAAAACCTTTCCAAAAATGTGATGCTCTTAAGTTAGGTGAAGGGATTGAGACACACTAGAAAATATCCCAAGATTTATGTTTAAGTCAATTTACGATATATGAATAGGTTATCTAGTTAAAAGTATTTCTTTCACTTTAATATTGCTTTAAAGAGAGTTTGGGACTTTCTCACCTTCTCTCTTTCCTTCCTCCTTTTCTTTTTATTACTTTCAATTTATTTTATTTCTTTCCTTTTCAAATCCTTCCTTTCTTCCTTCCTTTTGTCCCATTTTCATTTGGTCTTTATAAACATCATAGGGAACAAAGATATTAGGGTGATTTTATGGGAATTAAAGAATGAGTACCTATTGGAATCTCCATCATGATAAACATCCCTATCATATTTCTATGACCTTTCCAATAGTAGATGGTTGGCCTTCATGGGAACAACATCATATGCGACATTATCCATATACTTATCTATGGAGAACGCTATTAAAACTTGTCTACCTACCAAAAGTTCTTTATTTTCACCAAGCCATTAAAGCTTATTTATACTCTTAAGCAAAGGAGGAACATTGCATAAAAAAGGAACGTAAATAAATTGGTTGGAATGTAACTTCAATTAACTTGTATATTTTAATGATGGTTTCTAATTGTCAGAACTTCAATTTTATTAATGGTTTGTGATGTTAACTTCTTGTGATTATTTGTCTAATTGATTTTAGTTGTTTGACCTTAAAATCTACATGTTGCGTGTTTAATTCAATTACTATAATGCTTTCTTTTATCTTTCCTAACTTATTTTAAAATCTTCAAATAAAAAATAATATTGTAACCAATGGATAAGTCTTGGATTAGGCTACTACGAAATTCTTATGAGTATGAACAATGAGTTAAGGGTTTTATTCACTTTATCTTTGAACATAGTGCTGTCGGTGATAAAATATTATGTCCTTGTGTTTTTTGTAATTGTAGAAAGAGACAAGTTAGAGATGAGGTGTATGACCATCTTATTTGTAAAGCATTCTTGCAAGGATATACCTTTTGATTTTTGTATGGGGAGTTGTTGGCAAATAAAAATCCAAATCCAATTGTATCACAAGACATCATTGGTAATGAAAATCCAATTCAAAACATGATCAATGAAGCTTTTGGAATTTATAGACATTACGAAAACAAATCAAATGAATACATTGAGGGAAGTGAAGGAGGGCTGCCGGGTGTACATAAGAACAACTTGAAGATAACGAGTTTTATGAATTAGCAAGAGATGAAGAACAACCTTTGTATGAAGGGTGTACAAAATATTTGAAACTTGATTTTATAGTGAAGTTGTACCATATCAGGCTTATATAGGATGACCGATAAAGCTATGAAAATGATACTAGAACTACTATATGATGAATTTTCACATGAAAATATTCTAAGTTTGTTTTATAAGACCAAGAAAACTATAACCAAGCTTGGGTTTGACTATGAAAACATACAAGAATGCGTAAATAATTGTATGTTATATTAGGGTGAGGATGAAAACAGGGATATATGTAAAACATGTCAGAAGTTTAGGTGGAAACCAATGAAAACAAGTGATGAGAATGAGACGTCCAATGATGGAAACAATAAGAAAAATGTGTCTACAAAATTTCTTTGTTACTTTTGATTGAAACCATGTTTGAAGAGATTGTTCTTGTGTTCAAAGAATGATAATGATATAAGATGGCAAGCTATATATCCTAACAATGATGGCATGATGAGACATCCAATAAATTCTCAAGCATGGAAGAGATTTGACTCGACTAACACCTTATTTTCATTAGAGTCACTAAATGTTTATGTTCCATTATCTATTGATGGATTTAATCTGTTTAATACTTTGAGTGCTATATACAACATTTGTCCATTTATTCTCATACCTTACAATACTCATCTACGAGTTTGTATGAATTCGTCATCGTTTATCCTTTTAATGATAATTCCTGGTAAAGCAATGCTTGGATATGTTATAGATATTTACTTATAACCTCTAATCAAGGAGTTGAAAGGGTTATGGCATGAAGGTGTTGATGTATATGATGCTTCGTCAAAAGACATTTTTAAATTGCATGCATCTTTGATGTGGACAAATAATGACTTCCCTAATTTAAGAATTCTTTATGAATGAAACATGTACACAAGATTAACTTGGCTTACCTGTAATTTGGATTGATGTCCTTGTTGCCTTTGCCATAGTAAAAACTGGTGTTTTGTAGGTCATCACCGCTTTTTTCATCAAGGACAAATGTTTAGATTGAAAAAATTTTGGTTTAATGGAGAGAAAGATATGCGTAACCCACCAAAAACATTATCTGGCTATAATTTATGAATAGGTAAGGAATATTGAAGTAACCTTTGGTAAAAAAATCAAAATCAATGGAAGAGGCAAAAGATCATGTGGCCCTAGTCCTTTACAAGACAACTTTCCACAATGGAAGAAGAAAAACATATTTTTTGATCTTCCACATTGAGAGCATAATTTTTTGCGCTATAATCTAGATGTCATGTATATTAAGAAGAATATTTATGACAATGTTATCTACACCTTGCTAAATAATGGTTCAAAGTTAAAAGATCATATCTTTGCTCGATGATACCTTTAAAGCATGAGTGTTAAATATGAACTTTGGCTGAATGAAAATGAAAAGTATTCATTAACTATTTATACATTCACCAAACATGGGAAAAAGGATTTTTTTAAAAACTTTAAGGAATATCATTGTACCAAATGATTACTAAATCAATATCTCTAAATTTGTTTATGTAGATAATTTTCACTTAAATGAAATGCTAAAGTCATAATTATCATATATGGATGGTGTAGCTTCTACCATTAGCCATGAGGGCAGCGTTACTCAATCATGTGACATCCATTTTGAATGAGTTTTGCTCATTCTTTAGGCAATTTTATGGTAAAGTTTGAGTGTGGTAGCTTTATAACAATTTAAAAATGATATTATGATCATTCTATGTTACATAGAAGTGTTATTTCCTCCTTCATTCTTTACTGTCACGGTTCATTTAACTACTCACCTTGTTGAAGAAGCTAAGATTGGAGGTTCTGTACATTTTTTTATAGATGTATCTTAAAGAAAGGTAAATGAATTTTATTATTTTTTAATTATATTTTCTAGGATAACTATTGATCATATATTTTTCATAAATTAATAAATACTTAGGATTGTTAAGGACGTATATACGTAATAAGGAATAGCTAGAAGGATGTATAGCTAAAGGTTACCGAATATAAGAGATCCAATTTTTTGTTCAAGATATCTAGATAATATATAGACAAGATGAAATCAAACTTTCCATATTGATGATGAGCCAAATGATATACAAACCAATGAACAAATAGATGAATTGTTTCCACCAATTGGAAAATCAATTAGTGATTCTTCATATTTCAGGCTTACATCTATTAAAAGATTACAAGCACATTGATGTGTGTTAACCAACTTCTCTCTTGTTGATAAATATCTTTAGTAACTATATTTATGTAAAGGGCTTAGTAAAGTTATCCTTAACTATATTTATTAACTTAATGGTATATAGACACTATAGAGAAATTATACGAAAGTAACTAAGAAGACATATAAGGAATGCAAATGATATAGACAAGAACGTTGTGAGCACCAATTTTTGTCTGGATATAAATCTCCCTTAATTAATCAAAATAACTTAAAAAATGAGAGCTCAAATGGTTAAAAGAAGGGAGAAGGAGTTGCAAAATTAAATAAGTAAGTAGATAATAGATAAAGAGAGTTGAAGAAAATAAACAAATTCAGTTAGGTTAGTTAGGAGTTAGTTATAGAGTTAGTTAGGCTAGGGTTAGAAACTAACTTCCATAGGGTTAAGGGACCATGGTTAAGTTAGGGGTATAAAGGGAATTTGGAGAGATTTCAGGGGGGAGGTTCCATTTTTTCGAAAAAATTTGGGCTCTCTGGAATTTTGGTTGGTTTTTGCTCTGATACTCCAAGCTCTCTCTCTAGTCTTGGAAGATCCCGCTTAGCTCAATTGCTCTCTACTCTTTCGGATTGCCTCCACCTGCGAAGGAGGATTCAACTTCCGCTCTCTACTTCCTTCAGTTCCTCCTTGATTCTCTTAGCAGAATTACAGAAGACTCCTCTATTTTCTATTCAACAATTCCAGGTTAGGCTCGTGTTTCTCACTTCCCGCATCTCTCATATCTGTGCAATTTTATTCTTCTGTCCTCTCTATATTATGCTTAAGCCTCGAGTGTGTGGAAGCTGTAAGGAATAGAATGCCTAAATGATTGCTACATCTATTTTAATCTTCGATTCAGATTTGTAGTTAAATTGCATGTGTTGGTTAAGGTCTCTATGTTGGAGCAAGGTCAAAGTTCTTGAAAAATTAATGAAATTTGCTTTGTGCATTTAATTGCTGTGGTTTCTTTCTTTTGACATGAAAGATTCAGCTCCTGGAATACATCAGGAAGCTTTGTTTATCTCTGCAAGAATCTTAGAATTAATCTGCTTGCATAACCAACGGTTGTTCAATAGTATGATATATTCTGACTTTAGGAAACAAGAACCTTACTTCATTGTGCTTTAACCGATCTCAGACTAAGCATCAACTCTTCCATGAGATTTTGTTATATCAGCAGTTATACCTGTAGGATCAAGTGTTTGTCAGTTTAGAAGCAAATTAAGGAGCAGGTTAGCTTTATAAATTTGGTATATCCGGTGCAAAATCTAGGTAAAAAGGGAATTGGTAGGAGAGGAGATTCTAGTCAATGTAATAGAGAGACTTAGACTCAGTTTGGATACTATCTTAAGTCTGCAATCTGACCTCATTTGAGAAATGCTGAGATCTCCTCGCTGCAAGTTCTATTAATCATGGTTTGATTAGTTACATCAGCACCTATGCATATTATGTGAAAGTCTCAGCTAATAGAGAAATAAACTTGAATAAATAGGGATTAAAACGATTGAAAAGCAATGATTTACTGGAGCCATATCAAGATACCCTGGGTTTCATCTCTGTTATTCCCTGCCTATGTTTGTAGAAATCTGTCATGCTGATAGCATTGTAATCAGTCAGCTTATGTCAGGGCAACGGCAGTTGCAGGAGCCATACATTGGGGTTTGCAGTGGATGTCAAAGGCTTTCACTATTAGGATATACATTAGAGGATTGATTTCATTATAATACCTAGTCAGGGACAGATAATTCCTGAATCACTTTGACAAAGTTTAGGACTTGCATCCAGAACTAGGGATCAGGCCTGCTGATGCTATAACCAGGGTAATAAGATTGGAGTAGGCAGAGATCAATTGCAACAAAATTGACCTCATCCAGTTTAGTAGTTAAGTTCTAAGATTTGCTGTATAGGCTCAGATTTGGTCACCTAATTTTTTATCCAGGCTCAGGCTTCAGCAGGATGCATCTCTAGGCCTCCATCTACCAGAATTTAGGCCTCAATGCTAGTAAGTCTGTTCTGGATTCACAATAACCAGTTCAGGAACCAGATCATGGCATCCTCAGGGATAGTTTTTGAGTTTAACATGCTAGGTGAGTCTAGGAGCATGAGTTAAGCTGGGTCAAAGTAAGCCAAAGTTTGGGCTAAAAGATACTGGATATGTTAAGCAGAGAAATCAGGTTTGTAAAAACAAAGCCTTCTACTTTTGCTGCAAAAATCATTTCGGTAAGGCTTTGGCCAACCAGGGTGTGTTCCCCAACCAAATCCCCTTGATTTAGCATTATTAGGACAGATCCTTAAACCAAGGCCAAATCAGCAAGTTCCCTCTGATTTCTCTGCTTCATAAATCTGGGAATCAATTTGGCGAATCTGTTCTGATTGTTCTGGTTCTTAAAGGATTATGCAGAATAAGTGTTTGAAGGAGGGACTTATTGTCTCACAGCCCTGCATTTAGCTTATGGACAGACCTCTGATAATACTTGTGTTATGTCACCTAACTATGAACATATTGGATTTCTGATTACCATAGCCATATCTATGATTAAGCATAAGCTGGTCTGGAAATGCCTATCAGATTCAGGTCAGTGGTACCAATGGCTAGTCTTTGGCTTAATATGATAGAGACCTTTGATAAGGGAAATTATAGAATGGACCCTTACGCTTAATATTGGCATTTCAATAGTTTAAACTAAAGGATAGCTAGGAACAGTTATGAGGACCCTGGAGCTGGAACGGTTATGGGAGAAATACAAAATCAGTTCCCTTTTAGGATTGAGAAAAGTGTTGTCTGGTGCTAGGTGCAAATTAAAGGCCTCCGAGTAAAGTCTGGCCTATAGGACAAGGTCTAGCAGGCTTGATAAGTAGGGCTAGATCACAGCCACATCTTGTATAGATCATTGAAATTAAGAGTCAATTAGGTATGTGATCAGGAGTCTAAGTAATGTCTTACTTCAGCTGAGCACTGATTCGAACTTGGGATCTTGTGATATAACCTGGTCTTTGCCTCTTAGGATTAGCATAGCAGTAAGAGCCCTACTAGCCCTTGTGGCTATCTGTATAGTGTTCTAGACTAAAGGTTAGCTCAATCTTTCAGGTTGTGGTTTAGTTTCACCAATCATAGATCAAGTTCTGGTTTTCTGTTTCCTTTTGAATTTAGAATCTCAATGTAATACACAGGAACATTTCAAATGCAGAATTAACAGGTCACTAGGAGTAGAGAACATGCAATCTTAATAGTATATTAGGGGGTCAACACCTGATATCATGGCCCGAAATTCTCAGTTGAACAATAAGCCAGTTAGGTAAGCCTGGATTCAATTCTACCCGAACCCTGGGATTATACAAGAAAATTCCCTGGGCTAGTCAGAAAGCTTCCCGCCCAAAATTCTGTTAAAATTGGTTTGCATATGAGCTCTTTGGTGAATACCAATCAAAGCTGCATGATGTTATTCTAAATAATCCATATAGGCTGCAATTCCATCCAGTTGGTCTTTGGCCAAGCCTTGGGCAAACAATCATGCCTGTTGAGGTAAGGTCCTACTTAGTGGAGAAACAAACCAAAGAAAATTCTAGTTATTAGCAGCCTAGTACATGTTCAGGGGCTGATAGTCTACTGTAATACCAAGCCACCAAACTGAGCATGAAAAGGAAAACTGTAGGTTATGAAAATGCAGAAACCTTGAGTAAAATAAGAACTGAAGTAAAAAGGTAGAAATGCTTGGTTTGGTAGGCTAAGAACCAGTCACAAATCAAATCAAAATGAGCAGTCAGCTGGGTTGACTCACCAGGTTCTGATACAGCTAGGCACAGATCCAAATTTATGATCCTTGTCCAAGTCTAGAACAACAGGCCACTAAGGTTCCAACCTTGAGTCACTGAAACCAAAACCAGGTCAGGCATCTGATACAGGTTTAGAAATCATATACTTTTCATAAGTTTTTGAGTGAATGACCTGTGAAGCAGCCAACTTGAGATCTTAAGCCTCAAGGCTTAATTCTGGACTATAATAGAAGCTGATTACTGGTTTAAATCATTAGAGATATAAATTATAGAATAAAAAGAGTGAAACTGATAAGCTATGGTTAGTTTGCTTCCTTTTGTATCAGTAGAGTACAAGAGTGATGAGTTTCTGATGGCTTGTCCCTCAGTCTACATGTGACTGATCAGGAACCATAACATCTCACCTCACAACCTACTTTGCTGAAAACTTGAATGATTATTATATCATGGCATGAGATATGAAGAACAAATGGATAATGTATTGATGATTCTGATTGCTGGTTCTAATTTCAATTTGAAATTATCAAATAAAATTCATAGGCAGTTGAGTAAATGTCCTTAATAAGCTTATGAATGATAAAATTAAACAGAGGATGCTGGTGGACTTGTGAATTTTGCAATGGTTGGTAACCAGAAGCTGCTAATTTAAAAACTAATATTGAACTTAGGGAAGCTATTCGAAAACTGCTAGATTTAGCCTTCATGCTTATTTAGGAGAGGGTCCAATCAGTGAGAAATGTAGTTAAGGAGCAACAAGGCCCACAGTCTTATAACTTATCATAGTGCAGGAGGAAAAACTGAATCATACCTACTGATATCAGCTTCTCTGTTAGCAAATAGGTATAGTTCAGAGTAGACCGATATCAGTGACTCAATGCAATTCAGAGGTTAGTATAGGACTGAGAGTTGTGATTATTAGGCTATGCTTAGTGAGAATCCTTGACGAGGCAAGAACTGATATAATAGATGGTTCCACATCTAATCGGATCCAGAGGAGGAGGTTCTGCGCTTCTTGAACTTCAGCCACTCAGGTCAGTGCTCGCATTCATTTCTTCTTATTTAGATAATGGAACCATAACTGTGATTCACTGCAAATTCAGAGATTAGTATAGGACTGAGAGCTGTGGTTATTAGGCTCCTTGATAAGGCAAGAATTGATATAATAGATGGTTTTAATCAAGATTGTGGATAGGCTTTTGACTTAGCAGAAACTGCTGCAATCTGCCAACCATGCGGTCTTATGGGGCAGACCCCTAATTAGGATTGTAGAAAAGAAGGGATTTGATTAATGGTAGCCTAGATCTTTCAAATCTTAAGACCTACTGAGGGAAGCTGACAAAGATATCTCAGCTAAAGAAATTGACAAAGATAGAACAGAAGTCCTTTGACAACTTGAACCACACTCATGGTAGTTTGATCTGTCAGCTTTCACAAGGAGGCCTAGTTTTGTGTCACGACTTGCTGTTTCTTTCTAGGACAAATAAGGTGTATGTGAATTAACATGAACTTAGGTCTGATAGGTTGGAGGTTTGTCCGTTGGACCCAGAGGCATATTTTGAGTTACAAGAATTGGCTAGATAGAAACAAAGGTATAGAATTTGTTTTGTAGAGATCTTAAGATCTAGAAATGGCTTTAATCTGGCCTAAATATAGCTTGGCTTCCTATCTCCTCACAGCAGATTTCAGAGTTTGGACGTCTATGCTTAATTTCAATTTATGTCTAAAGATTAATGGATGCTATTCTGTAAAAAAGGAGAGTTAATAAAACTTTCAGACTATGGGGTAGGGTAGTTCCTTAATTTGCTAAAACCGTGACCTGACCATAGGCTGAGAATTTAGTTTAAAGAAGAGTCCATCAGAAAACAGAAGACAATCTAACCAGGAGCCACCCCAAACCAATGTAGCTCCGGAGAGCCTATTTGGGTTAATAACAAATAGAATAGGGGAAGGTACATGACATCCTAGTTCTCCAAAATTGTATTACGCCTGATATACCTGGCTGCTCTCAGTCAAGGCCAATGGAAATATTCAGGCTTATGGGAACACCATTAACATTAGACTTACTGGATTGCATACGGAAAAATCCAAATTAGTATCCCTGAAATAAGCTTAAGCATCCAATTAAAAAGTTCACACATATAGTTCCACAATTTGTAGTATCTAGTATCAAGTTAAAAAGTCTATAACTAAGATTTCGCTTCGCAAATTTCTAAAGTTCTTTTAAAAAAAAATATATATAATTTTCAAAATTCCGAATGATTCAAGATCTCACGCAATGAACTCCAAAGTTGAAAGTGCAGCATACCCTGTCTTTTGATGTTTGGAGAGTCATATGGGTCGTCGTGCAACCTTCGCTTGCCTTCGACTCTGTGCAAGTGGATTAAGAATCTTCCTTTTAATATCTTGTCAAAATCACTCCCTTTTCTCCAAAATATAATTTTCAAAGTTCCGAATGATTCAAGATCTCACGCAATGAACTCCAAAGTTGAAAGTGCAGCATACCCTGTCTTTTGATGTTTGGAGAATCATATGAGTATTCGTGCAACCTTCGCTTGCCTTCGACTCTGTGCAAGTGGATTAAGAATCTTCCTTTTAATATCTTTTCAAAATCACTCCCTTTTCTCCAAAATATAATTTTCAAAGTTTCGAATGATTCAAGATCTCACGCAATGAACTCCAAAGTTGAAAGTGCAGCATACCCTGTCTTTTGATGTTTGGAGAATCATATGGGTCGTCGTGCAACCTTCGCTTGCCTTCGACTCTGTGCAAGTGGATTAAGAATCTTCCTTTTAATATCTTTTCAAAATTACTCCTTTTTCTCCAAAATATAATTTTCAAAGTTCCAAATGATTCAAGATCTCACGCAATGAACTCCAAAGTTGAAAGTGCAGCATACCCTGTTTTTTGATGTTTGGAGAATCATATGGGTCGTCGTGCAACCTTCGCTTGCCTTCGACTCTGTGCAAGTGGATTAAGAATCTTCCTTTTAATATCTTTTCAAAATTACTCCTTTTTCTCCAAAATATAATTTTCAAAGTTCCAAATGATTCAAGATCTCACGCAGTGAACTCCAAAGTTGAAAGTGCAGCATACCCTGTCTTTTGATGTTTGGAGAATCATATGGGTCGTCGTGCAACCTTCGCTTGCCTTCGACTCTGTGCAGGTGGATTAAGAATTTTCCTGTTAATATCTCTTTAAGATTACTCCCTTTTCTCCAAAATAAAATTTTCAAGTTCCAAATAATTCAAGATCTCGCGCAATAAACTCCAAAGTTGGAAGTGCAGCATACCCTGTCTTTCGATATTTGGAGAATCATATGGGCCGTCGTGCAACCCTCGCTTGCCTTCGACTCTGTATATGTGGATCAGAATTTTTTTTCTTTTAACTTCCTTTCAAAACACTCCATCAAAGTAATTTTCAAAACAGAACTACGTAGCCTTGAATTTCCCATTGCACCGGGGAATACGTAGGAGCAGGATCAAGTCCTGTCAGGCTATTTTCATACAAACCTATTTATTTTTATTATATTTAAGGGATCAAACAAATTGCAAAGAAAATCACACAGTCAGTTTAAGGGTACCGTTCTTCGGAACGGACAAATAGGGTGCCTAACACCTTCCCTGTTTGTAACCGACTCCCGAACCTAGAATTTCATCCTCAAGTTAGGGTTTTTCCAAATGTTTTCCCTTAAAATAAAATTTGGTGGCGGCTCCACATACAATTAAATTCTATTTTTTAAATTTCTAGCGAGTTCGTCGTCTCGTCGGAATTACGGTTACGACAGATGGCGACTCCACTGGGGACAAATAGAGAGTCAAGCCCGTTTCAATTGAGTGTGTTTTGTTTTAATCCCTTTCCAATTTATTTGCATTAATTCATTTTATCAGCTTGTTATCTGTTCGTTTATTCTTTATATAAACCTTAGGGTAGACGAACTATAAATTGCAATATATATATCCGTACATTTCCCCAATTGCAGGTATCCCAATTACTTGTGTGCCCTCATGCATTGCATATACATTTATCATGAGTGAGGCCCTATACCCGGGTCTGAGTGAAGCCTAGGATAGAGGGGTCTAGTGGTGTCACTTTGGATGCACGTCCTGTTTGACAATCACGAAAACCCCAGCTAGAGTGCGTCCTATTTACAATGCCCTACAACTGGTAGCATTCCCTACTGTTGTAGCAAGCATAGTAAACTGGAACTTGGCTCTAGTGACCTTGATACCTTAAGAATACAAACTACCCTTATGAGAGGTTCATTCATTAGAGAAGCTTAGCTCCCTAGGACAGGATACCCGTTATAGGACACTGAAAGGGCACACAGTTCTTTTCTATTTATTTATTGTATGACAAATAAATCAAGTCTTTTGCATGGCATGAAAAAAAGAAGAAGAAGCAAAAAAAAAAAAAAAAAAAAAAAAAAAAAAAAGAAAAAAAGAAAAAAGGAGAAAGAAAAGAAAAGAGAGAGTAAAAAGAAGAGGGGCAGAGTACAGAACCAATGCAAGAAGCCCTGCCTATATGCATATCGCATGCACGTTTTAAATTTACATAACATGCATATCCATCTTACCATGCATTCATTGGCTTTATAAATATCTGACTTGTGCGCCTATTTTTGTTTTCCTTTTTTGAGGACCCAGATTCTTGAGGAGTATAAAAGAAGAGGGTGAAATGGAAATTAATGTAGAAACAGTACAGTTGAGGAAGAAGCGACGTGTTAGCGCCAGGCCGGTAGATTCATCGGTCTTAGAAGAGTATGGAAATAAATTGACCAACATACAACAAATGTCGTTGACGAAGAAATACGGGAATATATTGGGTTTGTTAAAGGTCAGGGTGCAGGAAGACGCAATCACGGCCTTAGCACAGTATTACGACCCTCCTCTCAGATGCTTCACTTTCCTTGACTTCCAAATGGCACCTACCTTGGAAGAATATGAGCAGATTCTGGATTTATCATTAGAAGGAAGTAAGCCATATAATCATTTGGAACACCATGCCTCGTACCGAGTGACGGCACAAGCTTTGGGATTGCAGGATAGTGATCTTCTGAAGGATTATCAGGAAAAGAACCGAATAAGGGGATTTTCCAGAGAGTTCCTTGAAGACTATTTGCGATATTTGGCCGACAGTAATCAGTGGGATGTCTTCTCAGATGTATTAGCTCTCACCATCTATGGTTTGGTACTCTTTCCTAGCATAGAAGGCTTTGTGGATCAAGCAGCTATCGATATATTTCTAGCCAGGAAGACTAGAATGGAAAATCCAGTGGTTGCTCTTTTAGCTGATGTGTATGGTACGTTGGATTTTTGCCATGAGAAAAAAGGAAAGAAGCTCGTGTGTTGTCTCCCTATGCTGTATGTTTGGTTAACTGCTCACATATTCAAAAGAAATACTAAAGTACGATGTCCTATATCAGACTTGTTGTGTTACCCGCTAAAAGAAATGAATAGTCATGAATGGGCGGCCCACCTCGCCAACTTAACGGAAGATCAGATTAGATGGCAGCCAGCTTGGCAGCAAAGGACGTCTCTCATTTACCACTGTAAGGGATTCCCAAATGTTCCACTCATGGGGATCCGAGGCTGCATCAATTATAACCCTATACTGGGGCAAAGACAATTGGCTTACCCCATTAAGGAACCCCCGTCAGGCGAGTTATTAACCCCGTTCATCCTGAATTATGAAGGTGACTTTGTCGAAACCCTTCGAAGAGTTAGAGAAGCTTGGAGCGTGACTACACTAAAGGGAAAGGAGTTGGGGGTCAGAAGTTGTGCGGCCAAAGCAGAATATAAACAATGGGTACGAGAAAGAGTACAGCAAATTAAGTTGCCTTTCAAACCGAAAGGGTCCACTTCCGGAGGTCAAAAAGAATCCGTAGTCATTGAGGATGAAACTGTTAAAGAGTTGAGGGCAAAACTAGAAAGCATGACCATAAAAAATAGCAAGCTAGAGGAAAGAATATTGAAGACTCAGCAAGAAAATGCAGAGCTAAGAAGAGAAAACCAAGAAAAAGAAATTACCATGGAAAGTCTTAGAGAACAACAGAAGTCAGAACGTGAACACGCAGCTAAAGTCCATATGAGTCTCCAGGCAGCTAATAAAGAATTAGGACTGAGGGCGCAGGAAAGAGATACAGCTCTGCAAGGGAACCAGAGGATGAGAGACACAGTCAAGCAATTAAGAGATCGTGTTCATAAGCTCAGGTGAGAAAAAGACCAAGCAATGAATGAAAAGAATAGGGCACAAGCAGAAACCAGTCGACTAATAGATGAAAAGAGTGTGCTGCAACAACATATAGAAGGTTTAAACCTACAAATTCAGAATTTGTTAGCTGAATGGGGAAAGGAAGTTGACGAAGAAAGATGGAAAGTTATTGAAGTAATCAGGATGCAACAGAGGGGTATCAGTGATCTACAAGATGAGATGCAATGGTACAAAGATACGACCGATCACTGGACCAAGTGCTTTAGGAGATTGGCTAGTTTGGCAAATACTGCTATTGAAGAAATCCCGCCGTTGCTTAAGAGAGCCGAAGCATCACTACATCCGCTGCACACTCCACCCGAAGTCGAAGAATTTCTTCACTTTTGTAAAGAATTGATCTTGAGAATGAACAAATACATCGCTCTAGCTGAAAAGGAGGAGCAAGTTGTACCCTGAAAAATTCTATGCTATGAATGAAGAACTTGTTTTTTTACATATCTGTGTCTGATACTGCATTAATTTCCATTTCACACTCACCCAAAACACGCTCGCGGTTAAAATACTCACCAAGATGACGGTTCCTCTATTATAGGCACACACTTAGCACATACTTAAATTTATAAAGAATATTTATAATTAACTAACATATTTTTTTTTATTTTTTATTCCAGAAAACAAAATAGCGGATTCACGCATTCCTCAGCATTCCTATAGCACACGTTCAAAAACCAGAATGATGAATGAGCTAGAAGCACAAAATGAAGAGCTGAGAAATGAGGTTGCTGATCTAAGAGATCAGCTAGCAAAAGTCATGAAGCTGCTGGAGAAGAATGCAGAGGGACCCTCTGGGGCAGAGACAGCAGCTGTGACCGACACAACAGGCCCTGTACAGGTGGTAATCGATCGTGAGTGGCCTCCTTACGGGATACCACCTGGGTTTGCACCTTCAGCACAGGGTGTTCCCTCAAATCCTGCTGAGAATCCTCTCACTCACACCCAATACCCAAATCATCCTACTACCTACCCACCACATATAAATCAACCAGCCACTTACCATACAAATCCTACTACCTACCCACCACATACAAATCCACCAACTACCTATAACACAAATCCTACTGCTTATCCTCCACACACGGGTCCGTCAATTTCTTACCCACAAAACACTAATCCCAACTATACATACATGAACACCACTACCATCGAGAATCCCACCAATTCCATCCCTATGACTACCTACCCACTAAACCCCCAACAACCACCTTTCCCTCTACCGAATGCCTATGGCCAGAATATCCGACCTGTGGGGCCTCATACAGCGGGACCAGTAGTGAATGAACAGTGGTCAAATACTCCTAATCAGGAGACCCCTCTCAGCGGTAGATGGCAACACCTAGAAGAAAGAGTTAGAGCCATTGAAGGAAGTGGCTATGGACTAGTAGACGCTTCTGACTTGTGTCTAGTCCCTGACGTGATAATCCCGCCCAAGTTCAAGATGCCCGAATTTGAAAAATATAAAGGAACGGGGTGCCCTCGAAGTCATCTGACTATGTTCTGTAGAAAGATGGCTTCACACGCGCAAGATGATAAGCTCCTGATCCACTGTTTCCAAGATAGTCTCACAGGAGCTGCAGCCAACTGGTATACTCAGTTGGAACGCACCCATATCCGATCATGGAAGGATTTGGCAGATGCCTTTCTTAGGCAATACAAATATAATATAGAGATGGCACCAGATCGGTCTCAGTTGCAAAATATGATCAAGAGGGAAGATGAGACCTTTAAAGAATATGCTCAACGATGGAGGGAACTGGCAGCTCAAGTTCAACCTCCTCTGTTTGAAAGAGAGATGATAGGGATGTTTATGGACACTCTCCCTGCACCATTTTATGATAAGATGGTGGGCAGCGTTTCGGCCAATTTCTCCGATATGGTATTAATCGGAGAACGAATTGAAAGCGGCCTGCGTCGCGGAAGGATTGTGCATAATACGGTTGGCAATGTAAATGTGAAGAAGCCAACCAATAATTCCTGGAAAAAGAGGGAAGGGGAAACCCACCATGTCACGTATGATCCAAATCGCTCCACACCTATACCACCTAATTACCAAACACCTACACCACCTAATTACCAAACACCTTACCACCCTCAGTATGCACCATACCCTCAGATGGTGGCCGCCTCCCAACCTAACTACCAACCACCTTACACACCCCCCACAGCTTTCCAGCAAACAACTCCGCTCATGACGCAACCACAACCAACCATACCCCAACCTCCACAAAAAGCCTGGAGTCAAAACCCGGGCCCAAACACTAACCAAACTCAAAGAAGGCCAAATAATGAAAGAAGAGTTATACACTTTGACCCTATCCCTATGACCTATACCGAGCTTTTACCCCGCCTAATACAGAACTCTTTGATCGCACCTTGTCCTATGAAGCCATTGGAACCACCATTTCCCAAATGGTACGACCCGGCTGCTAAGTGTGATTATCATGCCGGGGCAGTGGGACACTCCACTGAAAATTGTCAAGGCTTAAAGCATAAAGTCCAAAACTTGATAAACGCCAAGTGGTTAAATTTTGAGAAGGATGCTCCTAATGTAGGCAATAATCCTCTGCCAAATCATGGGGGGCCGACGGTGAACTGCCTGGAGGTGGAGTTTGAGGTGAATATGCTTAATGAGGCCTTCCCTGGTTGTCCCAGGCCTTTAGTTATCAGATATTCCGAAGAGCCAGCTGTCCCAACACCGAACGGCTTGAGACCAATTACTATAAAGGTGCCGGGGCCTTTTCCATATAAAAGCAACAAGGAGGTACCTTGGAAGTATGATGCTGAGGTATCTGGAGGCAAGACAAAGGAAGAAAAAGCCGAAGTCACCACTAGTGCCACTACTGATGTGGTGAATATAGCTGGAATCGGGGGTATGACCCGGAGCGGTCGCATTTATTCCCCCATGGAAGAGAGGAGAGGAAGGCCCTGTGGGGAGGCAATTTTGGCTGGTCCTGAGCCAGAAGCGAATAAAGAAGAAGAAAGAAGGGAACTGAAGAAGCCTGTTTCTGAAGAAGATGTCTGTGAATTTCTAAGGATGATCAGGCAAAGTGAATATTCAGTAATCGAACAATTGAACCGTATGCCAGCTAAAATTTCCCTACTGGCACTAATGATGAATTCTGAACCTCATCGAAAGGTGCTGCTGAAAATACTCAACGAGGCACATGTGGTGCACAACCTTTCGGTAGAGAAGTTTGAAGGGATTGCGAATAATATAACCGCCAATAACTTCCTCACCTTCACCGACAGCGAAATCCCTGAAGAAGGGGCTGGGCATAATAAAGCATTACACATATCAGTGAAGTGTAGGGACCATATCTTAGCCCGGGTCTTGATAGACAATGGTTCTTCATTAAACGTAATGCCTAAAATGACCCTGTCAAAGTTACCCTATGAAGCATCCC
The DNA here is from genome assembly GCA_037954105.1 of Canavalia gladiata. NCBI lineage: Eukaryota > Viridiplantae > Streptophyta > Magnoliopsida > Fabales > Fabaceae > Canavalia > Canavalia gladiata. The sequence continues at coordinate 1,199,892 of CM075663.1, read as the reverse complement.
GCTTGAGGCCAAGTTCAATAGTGGTTAGGGCCTTTGATGGATCACGAAGGGAAGTTATTGGGGAGATTGATCTGCCAATACAGATTGGCCCGGTTATTTTTGAGGTGACTTTCCAGGTAATGGACATCTTACCTGCATATAGTTGTCTCCTGGGAAGGCCATGGATTCACTCTGCTAGAGCGGTGCCATCCACTCTTCACCAAAGATTGAAATTTATTGTAGATGATAGACTGATAATTGTCTCTGCTGAGGAGGATTTTCTGGTCAGTAAACCCACCGATACCCCCTACATCGAGGCTGCTGAGGAAGCCTTGGAAACTCATTTCCAAGCTCTAGAAATTGCCAACGTTACTACTGTTAAGGAGGGAGAGGTGGTGGACCAGCATCGGCCCCCGAGAGCTCTGTTAATGATGGCTAAAATAATGTTGAAAAATGGATTCCAGCCCGGAGACAAACTGGGGCAAAACAATGGAGGATTAGCTCAGCCTTTGCAGTTGGTTAAGAACAAGCACAGGTTTGGGTTAGGGTATAAACCCACTGAGGAGGAAAGGAGAAAGATTAAGGAAGAAATGGAAGAAAAGAAGCGGGCTAGACTGGAAAAGCGAAAGCCCCAGATAAAGAGGGTCCCTCTGCTCCACATTTCAGAAAGTTTTTGGAGTGCTGGATTCGAGACTCCAGATATGATAGCGGCAGTTGATAAAGAAGAGCCGCTCAACATGGATAACTTGGTGATAGCTTGTCCACCAAGACATGAGCTAAACAATTGGGAAACCATCGAGCTTCCCGTGATTTTAAATTCAGTCTACATGTAATTTGTAATTGCTGTAAAATTTTGTGAATAAACAATATTTTGTACATATGATTGATCAATGAATACCACTGATTTCTTTCAGAAATATTCTCTTCCTTCCTCCAATACATCCATATATCTTATTCTTTTCACATATTTGCAGATCCGAAAACAACTTGCCTAATGACGATCACGCTAGTATTGTATTGAATAATTTTGACTGTCTTATCAATCAAGCGGATGAGGAAACAGAATTTGAATATGAACCATCTGGGGAATTATTAAGGCTGGTTGAACAGGAATCTAGATTGATACAGCCTCACCAAGAGTCTGTCGAATTGATAAATCTGGGGACTGAGGAGGATAAAAAAGAAGTAAAAATAGGCGCGTTCAAAAATCGCTCTCGATTAGTGTCACTATTACAGGAATATAGCGACATTTTCGCTTGGTCGTATCAGGATATGCCGGGATTAGATACGTCGATTGTGGAACATAAATTGCCTTTAAAACCTGACTGCCCACCGGTGAAACAGAAGTTGAGAAGAATGAAGCCTGAGATGTCCCTAAAGATCCGAGAAGAAGTAAAAAAGCAGTTCGATGCAGGTTTCCTGGCCGTAGCAAAATACCCGGAGTGGGTTGCCAATATAGTACCAGTTCCCAAGAAAGATGGAAAGGTACGAATGTGTGTAGATTTCAGGGATCTAAATAGGGCCAGTCCAAAAGATGACTTTCCTTTGCCTCATATCGACGTATTGGTTGACAATACTGCCCAGTTCTCTTACTTTTCATTCATGGATGGTTTCTCTGGATATAATCAGATCAAGATGGCTGAAGAAGATATGGAAAAAACCACCTTTATTACGGCTTGGGGAACTTTTTGTTACAAAGTTATGCCGTTTGGGTTGAAGAACGCTGGGGCAACATATCAGAGAGCTATGGTGACATTATTTCATGACATGATCCACAAGGAGATCGAAGTATATGTGGATGATATGATTGCCAAGTCGAGAACTGAGGAGGATCACCTCGATAACCTGCAAAAACTATTTGAACGTCTTCGAAGGTTCAAGTTGAGAATGAACCCAGCTAAATGCACTTTCGGTGTGAAGTCAGGAAAGCTGCTAGGCTTCATTGTTAGTGAAAGGGGAATTGAGGTTGACCCTGATAAGGTCCGTGCAATCTTGGAAATGCCAGCCCCAAAAACAGAGAAGGAAGTGCGAGGGTTTCTTGGAAGGCTAAACTATATCGCTAGGTTTATTTTCCAGTTGACAGCTACATGTGAACCAATTTTCAAACTCTTGCGCAAAAATCAGCCCATCAGTTGGAATGAGGATTGCCAAGAAGCCTTTGAAAAGATTAAGCTCTACTTACAAGACCCTCCAGTTTTAGTTCCCCCAGTTCCAGGGAGGCCATTAATTCTATACTTGACAGTGACGGGTAACGCCATGGGATGTATGCTCGGTCAACAAGATGTAACTGGAAAGAAAGAACATGCCATTTACTATTTGAGCAAAAAATTTACCGATTATGAGGCAAGATATTCCTTGTTAGAACAAACCTGTTGCGCATTGGCATGGGCCGCTCATCGTTTGAGACAGTACATGTTGAGCCATACTACTTGGTTGATCTCTAGGATGGATCCAATTAAGTACATCTTCGAAAAGCCCGCTTTGTCTGGACGGATTGCCAGATGGCAAGTTTTGCTATCAGAATATGATATCATGTATGTTACACAAAAGGCAATTAAAGGTAGTGCGTTGGCAGATTATTTGGCTCAACAGCCTCTAAGTGATTATCAGCCGATGAGACAAGGGTTTCCTGATGAGGATCTAATGGCAGTATTTAGTGAGCCAGTACAGGAAGTAAAAGAAAAGTGGACGATGTTGTTTGATGGGGCGTCCAACATGATGGGTCATGGCATAGGAGCCATATTAATCTCCCCAGAAGGACAGTATGTACCTATCACAGCCAGGTTAGGTTTTGATTGTACTAATAATGTGGCTGAATACGAAGCTTGCATTATGGGAATACAAGCAGCCATCGATGCTAATGTCAAGAGCTTGGAGGTCTATGGTGATTCAGCTCTAGTTATCCATCAGGTTAAAGGTGAATGGGAAACTCGAGATGCAAAGTTGATCCCATACCAAGCTTATATTAAGGAATTGTTGGAGCATTTTGAGGATGTCACTTTTGCACATATACCTCGAGAGGACAATCAATTGGCTGACGCCCTAGCCACCCTCTCGTCCATGTTTAAAATAAGTAAAGAGGAGGATATGCCCCTTATCCAGATTCAACGCCGAGATCGACAAGCCTTTTGCCAATCAATTGAAGAGGAACAAGATGGGCAACCCTGGTATCATGATATCCGGCGCTTTCTGAAAGACAAGAATATCCCGATCATGTTTCGGAAAATGACAAAAGAACCTTAAGGAGATTAGCTGCCAGTTTCTTTCTCGATGGGGAAGTTTTATATAAAAGAAATCATGATATGGTCCTGCTCAGGTGTGTAGATGCGGCAGAGGCTAGAAAAATTGTGAAAGAAGTCCATGAGGGATCTTTTGGTGCCCATGCTAACGGACATGCGATGGCAAGAAAAATCCTCAGAGCAGGATATTACTGGTCGACTATGGAGACTGATTGCTACAAGTATGTTAAGACTTGTCATAAATGCCAGGTATACGCTGACAACATCCACATGCCGCCTATGTCCTTGAATGTATTATCTTCACCATGGCCATTCGCTATGTGGGGAATGGACGTCATTGGACCAATTGAGCCTAAAGCATCTAACGGGCATCGTTTCATATTGGTTGCCATTGACTATTTCACCAAGTGGGTCGAGGCTGCCTCCTATGTCAGCGTAACTCGGAGCGTGGTCGTAAAATTTGTAAAGAAAGAGTTGATTTGCCGGTATGGGTTGCCCAACAAAATCATCACAGATAATGGTACCAATCTTAACAACAAAATGATGAATGAATTATGTGACCAGTTCAAGATCCAACATCATAATTCCTCCCCATACAGACCAAAGATGAATGGAGCGGTGGAGGCAGCCAATAAAAACATCAAGAAAATTGTCCAAAAGATGGTGCACACATATAAAGATTGGCATGAGATGCTCCCCTATGCCCTCCACGCATATCGTACTTCAGTTCGTACCTCTACTGGAGCAACTCCATTCTCGCTCGTTTATGGAATGGAGGCCGTCCTTCCTATCGAAGTAGAGATCCCCTCATTAAGGGTGTTGATGGACGCAAAGTTGGAAGAGGCAGAGTGGGTTCAAGCCCGGGTTGATCAGTTAAATTTGGTTGATGAAAAAAGATTGGTAGCGTTGTGTCACGGACAGCTATATCAGAAAAGAATGAGGAAAGTATTTGAAAAGAAAGTCCGTCCCCGAGCATTTCAAGAAGGAGATTTGGTTCTCAAAAAGTTATTACCTATGCAAAAAGCGCTACAAGGGAAGTGGGCCCCAAATTATCATGGGCCATATGTAGTCAAGAAGGCTTTCTCGGGAGGAGCGTTGATTTTAACTGATATGGATGGGAATGACCTGGCAAATCCAACCAACGCTGATGCTGTAAAGAAATATTATACGTAATAAAAGCCCGCTAGGTCGAAAACCCGTAAGGGCGACCTAGGCAAAAGATAGGGCATCCAAAAAGCCCGCTAGGTCGAAAACCCGTAAGGGCGATCTAGGCAAAAGTTAGGGCATCATAAAAGCCCGCTAGGTCGAAAACCCGTAAGGGCGATCTAGGCAAAAGTTAGGGCATCCAAAAAGCCCGCTAGGTCGAAAACCCGTAAGGGCGATCTAGGCAAAAGTTAGGGCATCAATAAAAGCCCGCTAGGTCGAAAACCCGTAAGGGCGATCTAGGCAAAAGTTAGGGCATCCAAAAGCCCGCTAGGTCGAAAACCCGTAAGGGCGATCTAGGCAAAAGTTAGGGCATCCAAAAAGCCCGCTAGGTCGAAAACCTGTAAGGGCGATCTAGGCAAAAGTTAGGGCATCCAAAAAGCCCGCTAGGTCGAAAACCCGTAAGGGCGATCTAGGCAAAAGTTAGGGCATCCAAAAAAGCCCGCTAGGTCAAAAACCCACAAGGGCGATCTAGGCAAAAGTTAGGGCATCCAAAAAGATGCGCTAGGTTGAAAACCCACAAGGGCAACCTAGACAAACATGAGGAAAATTCATATCGTCGTAAGATGACCCTCAAGAATAGGTGGGAACAAGAATGTGATACTAGGGCAAAGGATAAAAAGCAGATTGATTCAAAAACAGTCAGGTCAGTATTGGGCAAATACGGGAGCAGATTGATGAAAGGACAGGGAATGGATAAAAGTGAAATAGGCCAATATTGAAATCAGTTCGGAGCTTATCAGAATAAGACTGGGCTAATACTGGGGCAAAATTTTGAGTAGACTAATACTGGGGCAAAATTTTGTTTCCTAATAAGCATGAGTGATAAGACAGGAAAGGTTATGGAAATACAATACTAGCATTGATCGTCTCGAAGGCACAAGACCATCCAAAATTCCATCCCCAAATACATACTCTTCTGATTCCTCGTTCTGTTTACTCTTGAAATTCAGACATTTTATTGATTCAATTGTATTCGTTGATCAAGCATATGTATCGAATTAAGTATACTACAGCAATTATTAAATACTAAGATTGTTTGAATCATGGTTAGAACGAGAATCTCGCAATTGATAGTCATTTAATAACATTGAATGATTCTTCTCTCCGCAGAATAAGAAGTGTGATGCATAAAGTTAGCCAACAAAATTAGAAAGTGAAGACCAGTCGCAGGCTCTAGCTCATTCTAAAGGTTATAAGAATCGTGCTATAGGGAAGCTGTGAATTCGAAGTCCGCTAAATAAATAAAGATTAAAATCTCTCCAAATCAAGTCTTCTTGCATTTTATTTTTCTGCATTTTGGCCTATCACATCAGGCCCCTCATGTTTAAATTTCTGTTCAAGCCTATCACATCAGGCGCTGCAATTTATTTTCCTGCATTTTGGCCTATCACATCAGGCGCTGCATTTTATTTTCCTGCATTTTGGCCTATCACATCAGGCCCCTCATGTTTAAATTTCTGTTCAAGCCTATCACATCAGGCACTGCATTTTAATTTCCTACATTTTGGCCTATCACATCAGGCACCTCATGTTTAAGTTTCTGTTCAAGCCTATCACATAAGGCACTGCATTTTAATTTCCTGCATTTTGGCCTATCACATCAGGCCCCTCATGTTTAAATTTCTGTTTAAGCCTATCACATCAGGCACTGCATTTTAATTTCCTGCATTTTGGCCTATCACATCAGGCCCCTCATGTTTAAATTTCTGTTCAAGCATATCACATCAGGCACTGCATTTTAATTTCCTGCATTTTGGCTTATCACATCAGGCCCGTCATGTTTAAATTTCTGTTCAAGCCTATCACATCAGGCGCTGCATTTTATTTTCCTGCATTTTGGCCTATCACATCAGGCGCTGCATTTTATTTTCCTGCATTTTGGCCTATCACATCAGGCCCCTCATGTTTAAATTTCTGTTCAAGCCTATCACATCAGGCACTGCATTTTAATTTCCTACATTTTGGCCTATCACATCAGGCCCCTCATGTTTAAGTTTCTGTTCAAGCCTATCACATAAGGCACTGCATTTTAATTTCCTGCATTTTGGCCTATCACATCAGGCCCCTCATGTTTAAATTTCTGTTTAAGCCTACCACATCAGGCACTGCATTTTAATTTCCTGCATTTTGGCCTATCACATCAGGCCCCTCATGTTTAAATTTCTGTTCAAGCCTATCACATGAGGCACTGCATTTTAATTTCCTGCATTTTGGCTTATCACATCAGGCCCGTCATGTTTAAATTTCTGTTCAAGCTTATCACATCAGGCGCTGCATTTTATTTTCCTGCATTTTGGCCTATCACATCAGGCGCTGCATTTTATTTTCCTGCATTTTGGCCTATCACATCAGGCCCCTCATGTTTAAATTTCTGTTCAAGCCTATCACATCAGGCACTGCATTTTAATTTCCTACATTTTGGCCTATCACATCAGGCCCCTCATGTTTAAGTTTCTGTTCAAGCCTATCACATAAGGCACTGCATTTTAATTTCCTGCATTTTGGCCTATCACATCAGGCCCCTCATGTTTAAATTTCTGTTTAAGCCTATCACATCAGGCACTGCATTTTAATTTCCTGCATTTTGGCCTATCACATCAGGCCCCTCATGTTTAAATTTCTGTTCAAGCCTATCACATCAGGCACTGCATTTTAATTTCCTGCATTTTGGCTTATCACATCAGGCCCATCATGTTTAAATTTCTGTTCAAGCCTATCACATCAGGCGCTGCATTTTATTTTCCTGCATTTTGGCCTATCACATCAGGCGCTGCATTTTATTTTCCTGCATTTTGGCCTATCACATCAGGCCCCTCATGTTTAAATTTCTGTTCAAGCCTATCATATCAGGCACTGCATTTTAATTTCCTACATTTTGGCCTATCACATCAGGCCCCTCATGTTTAAGTTTCTGTTCAAGCCTATCACATAAGGCACTGCATTTTAATTTCCTGCATTTTGGCCTATCACATCAGGCCCCTCATGTTTAAATTTCTGTTTAAGCCTATCACATCAGGCACTGCATTTTAATTTCCTGCATTTTGGCCTATCACATCAGGCCCCTCATGTTTAAATTTCTGTTCAAGCCTATCACATCAGGCACTGCATTTTAATTTCCTGCATTTTGGCTTATCACATCAGGCCCGTCATGTTTAAATTTCTGTTCAAGCCTATCACATTAGGCGCTGCATTTTATTTTCCTGCATTTTGGCCTATCACATCAGGCGCTGCATTTTATTTTCCTGCATTTTGGCTTATCACATCAGGCCCCTCATGTTTAAATTTCTGTTCAAGCCTATCACATCAGGCACTACATTTTAATTTCCTGCATTTTGGCTTATCACATCAGACCCGTCATGTTTAAATTTCTGTTCAAGCCTATCACATCAGGCGCTGCATTTTATTTTCCTGCATTTTGGCCTATCACATCAGGCGCTGCATTTTATTTTCCTGCATTTTGGCCTATCACATCAGGCCCCTCATGTTTAAATTTCTGTTCAAGCCTATCACATCAGGCGCTGCGTTTTATTTTCCTGCATTTTGGCCTATCACATCAGGCCCCTCATGTTTAAATTTCTGTTCAAGCCTATCACATCAGGCGCTGCATTTTAGTTTCCTGCATTTTGGCCTATCACATCAGGTCTCTCATGTTTAAATTTCTGTTCAAGCCTATCACATCAGGCGCTGCATTTTACTTTCCTGCATGTTGGGCCTATCACATAGGGCCCTGTATGTTTATCCACAGGTCTTGATTTCCTTTTATTTACTAAGGCCGGACAAAATTGGCTCACGTCTTTACTTATTTCTTACTTCGATAATACAAGAAGCATCCTCGCATTATCTAGTAAAAACTTGGTAAAGAGGGGCAAACTGTGAGCACCAATTTTTGTCCGGATATAAATCTCCCTTAATTAATCAAAATAACTTAAAAAATGAGAGCTCAAATGGTTAAAAGAAGGGAGAAGGAGTTGCAAAATTAAATAAGTAAGTAGATAATAGATAAAGAGAGTTGAAGAAAATAAACAAATTCAGTTAGGTTAGTTAGGAGTTAGTTATAGAGTTAGTTAGGCTAGGGTTAGAAACTAACTTCCATAGGGTTAAGGGACCATGGTTAAGTTAGGGGTATAAAGGGAATTTGGAGAGATTTCAGGGGGGAGGTTCCATTTTTTCGAAAAAATTTGGGCTCTCTGGAATTTTGGTTGGTTTTTGCTCTGATACTCCAAGCTCTCTCTCTAGTCTTGGAAGATCCCGCTTAGCTCAATTGCTCTCTACTCTTTCGGATTGCCTCCACCTGCGAAGGAGGATTCAACTTCCGCTCTCTACTTCCTTCAGTTCCTCCTTGATTCTCTTAGCAGAATTACAGAAGACTCCTCTATTTTCTATTCAACAATTCCAGGTTAGGCTCGTGTTTCTCAATTCCCGCATCTCTCATATCTGTGCAATTTTATTCTTCTGTCCTCTCTATATTATGCTTAAGCCTCGAGTGTGTGGAAGCTGTAAGGAATAGAATGCCTAAATGATTGCTACATCTATTTTAATCTTCGATTCAGATTTGTAGTTAAATTGCATGTGTTGGTTAAGGTCTCTATGTTGGAGCAAGGTCAAAGTTCTTGAAAAATTAATGAAATTTGCTTTGTGCATTTAATTGCTGTGGTTTCTTTCTTTTGACATGAAAGATTCAGCTCCTGGAATACATCAGGAAGCTTTGTTTATCTCTGCAAGAATCTTAGAATTAATCTGCTTGCATAACCAACGGTTGTTCAATAGTATGATATATTCTGACTTTAGGAAACAAGAACCTTACTTCATTGTGCTTTAACCGATCTCAGACTAAGCATCAACTCTTCCATGAGATTTTGTTATATCAGCAGTTATACCTGTAGGATCAAGTGTTTGTCAGTTTAGAAGCAAATTAAGGAGCAGGTTAGCTTTATAAATTTGGTATATCCGGTGCAAAATCTAGGTAAAAAGGGAATTGGTAGGAGAGGAGATTCTAGTCAATGTAATAGAGAGACTTAGACTCAGTTTGGATACTATCTTAAGTCTGCAATCTGACCTCATTTGAGAAATGCTGAGATCTCCTCGCTGCAAGTTCTATTAATCATGGTTTGATTAGTTACATCAGCACCTATGCATATTATGTGAAAGTCTCAGCTAATAGAGAAATAAACTTGAATAAATAGGGATTAAAACGATTGAAAAGCAATGATTTACTGGAGCCATATCAAGATACCCTGGGTTTCATCTCTGTTATTCCCTGCCTATGTTTGTAGAAATCTGTCATGCTGATAGCATTGTAATCAGTCAGCTTATGTCAGGGCAACGGCAGTTGCAGGAGCCATACATTGGGGTTTGCAGTGGATGTCAAAGGCTTTCACTATTAGGATATACATTAGAGGATTGATTTCATTATAATACCTAGTCAGGGACAGATAATTCCTGAATCACTTTGACAAAGTTTAGGACTTGCATCCAGAACTAGGGATCAGGCCTGCTGATGCTATAACCAGGGTAATAAGATTGGAGTAGGTAGAGATCAATTGCAACAAAATTGACCTCATCCAGTTTAGTAGTTAAGTTCTAAGATTTGCTGTATAGGCTCAGATTTGGTCACCTAATTTTTTATCCAGGCTCAGGCTTCAGCAGGATGCATCTCTAGGCCTCCATCTACCAGAATTTAGGCCTCAATGCTAGTAAGTCTGTTCTGGATTCACAATAACCAGTGCAGGAACCAGATCATGGCATCCTCAGGGATAGTTTTTGAGTTTAACATGCTAGGTGAGTCTAGGAGCCTGAGTTAAGCTGGGTCAAAGTAAGCCAAAGTTTGGGCTAAAAGATACTGGATATGTTAAGCAGAGAAATCAGGTTTGTAAAAACAAAGCCTTCTACTTTAGCTGCAAAAATCATTTCGGTAAGGCTTTGGCCAACTAGGGTGTGTTCCCCAACCAAATCCCCTTGATTTAGCATTATTAGGACAGATCCTTAAACCAAGGCCAAATCAGCAAGTTCCCTCTGATTTCTCTGCTTCATAAATCTGGGAATCAATTTGGCGAATCTGTTCTGATTGTTCTGGTTCTTAAAGGATTATGCAGAATAAGTGTTTGAAGGAGGGACTTATTGTCTCACAGCCCTGCATTTAGCTTATGGGCAGACCTCTGATAATACTTGTGTTATGTCACCTAACTATGAACATATTGGATTTCTGATTACCATAGCCATATCTATGATTAAGCATAAGCTGGTCTGGAAATGCCTATCAGATTCAGGTCAGTGGTACCAATGGCTAGTCTTTGGCTTAATATGATAGAGACCTTTGATAAGGGAAATTATAGAATGGACCCTTACGCTTAATATTGGCATTTCAATAGTTTAAACTAAAGGATAGCTAGGAACAGTTATGAGGACCCTGGAGCTGGAACGGTTATGGGAGAAATACAAAATCAGTTCCCTTTTAGGATTGAGAAAAGTGTTGTCTGGTGCTAGGTGCAAATTAAAGGCCTCCGAGTAAAGTCTGGCCTATAGGACAAGGTCTAGCAGGCTTGATAAGTAGGGCTAGATCACAGCCACATCTTGTATAGATCATTGAAATTAGGAGTCAATTAGGTATGTGATCAGGAGTCTAAGTAATGTCTTACTTCAGCTGAGCACTGATTCGAACTTGGGATCTTGTGATATAACCTGGTCTTTGCCTCTTAGGATTAGCATATCAGTAAGAGCCCTACTAGCCCTTGTGGCTATCTGTATAGTGTTCTAGACTAAAGGTTAGCTCAATCTTTCAGGTTGTGGTTTAGTTTCACCAATCATAGATCAAGTTCTGGTTTTCTGTTTCCTTTTGAATTTAGAATCTCAATGTAATACACAGGAACATTTCAAATGCAGAATTAACAGGTCACTAGGAGTAGAGAACATGCAATCTTAATAGTATATTAGGGGGTCAACACCTGATATCATGGCCCGAAATTCTCAGTTGAACAATAAGCCAGTTAGGTAAGCCTGGATTCAATTCTACCCGAACCCTGGGATTATACAAGAAAATTCCCTGGGCTAGTCAGAAAGCTTCCCGCCCAAAATTCTGTTAAAATTGGTTTGCATATGAGCTCTTTGGTGAATACCAATCAAAGCTGCATGATGTTATTCTAAATAATCCATATAGGCTGCAATTCCATCCAGTTGGTCTTTGGCCAAGCCTTGGGCAAACAATCATGCCTGTTGAGGTAAGGTCCTACTTAGTGGAGAAACAAACCAAAGAAAATTCTAGTTATTAGCAGCCTAGTACATGTTCAGGGGCTGATAGTCTACTGTAATACCAAGCCACCAAACTGAGCATGAAAAGGAAAACTGTAGGTTATGAAAATGCAGAAACCTTGAGTAAAATAAGAACTGAAGTAAAAAGGTAGAAATGCTTGGTTTGGTAGGCTAAGAACCAGTCACAAATCAAATCAAAATGAGCAGTCAGCTGGGTTGACTCACCAGGTTCTGATACAGCTAGGCACAGATCCAAATTTATGATCCTTGTCCAAGTCTAGAACAACAGGCCACTAAGGTTCCAACCTTGAGTCACTGAAACCAAAACCAGGTCAGGCATCTGATACAGGTTTAGAAATCATATACTTTTCATAAGTTTTTGAGTGAATGACCTGTGAAGCAGCCAACTTGAGATCTTAAGCCTCAAGGCTTAATTCTGGACTATAATAGAAGCTGATTACTGGTTTAAATCATTAGAGATATAAATTATAGAATAAAAAGAGTGAAACTGATAAGCTATGGTTAGTTTGCTTCCTTTTGTATCAGTAGAGTACAAGAGTGATGAGTTTCTGATGGCTTGTCCCTCAGTCTACATGTGACTGATCAGGAACCATAACATCTCACCTCACAACCTACTTTGCTGAAAACTTGAATGATTATTATATCATGGCATGAGATATGAAGAACAAATGGATAATGTATTGATGATTCTGATTGTTGGTTCTAATTTCAATTTGAAATTATCAAATAAAATTCATAGGCAGTTGAGTAAATGTCCTTAATAAGCTTATGAATGATAAAATTAAACAGAGGATGCTGGTGGACTTGTGAATTTTGCAATGGTTGGTAACCAGAAGCTGCTAATTTAAAAACTAATATTGAACTTAGGGAAGCTATTCGAAAACTGCTAGATTTAGCCTTCATGCTTATTTAGGAGAGGGTCCAATCAGTGAGAAATGTAGTTAAGGAGCAACAAGGCCCACAGTCTTATAACTTATCATAGTGCAGGAGGAAAAACTGAATCATACCTACTGATATCAGCTTCTCTGTTAGCAAATAGGTATAGTTCAGAGTAGACCGATATCAGTGACTCAATGCAATTCAGAGGTTAGTATAGGACTGAGAGTTGTGATTATTAGGCTATGCTTAGTGAGAATCCTTGACGAGGCAAGAACTGATATAATAGATGGTTCCACATCTAATCGGATCCAGAGGAGGAGGTTCTGCGCTTCTTGAACTTCAGCCACTCAGGTCAGTGCTCGCATTCATTTCTTCTTATTTAGATAATGGAACCATAACTGTGATTCACTGCAAATTCAGAGATTAGTATAGGACTGAGAGCTGTGGTTATTAGGCTCCTTGACAAGGCAAGAATTGATATAATAGATGGTTTTAATCAAGATTGTGGATAGGCTTTTGACTTAGCAGAAACTGCTGCAATCTGCCAACCATGCGGTCTTATGGGGCAGACCCCTAATTAGGATTGTAGAAAAGAAGGGATTTGATTAATGGTAGCCTAGATCTTTCAAATCTTAAGACCTACTGAGGGAAGCTGACAAAGATATCTCAGCTAAAGAAATTGACAAAGATAGAACAGAAGTCCTTTGACAACTTGAACCACACTCATGGTAGTTTGATCTGTCAGCTTTCACAAGGAGGCCTAGTTTTGTGTCACGACTTGCTGTTTCTTTCTAGGACAAATAAGGTGTATGTGAATTAACATGAACTTAGGTCTGATAGGTTGGAGGTTTGTCCGTTGGACCCAGAGGCATATTTTGAGTTACAAGAATTGGCTAGATAGAAACAAAGGTATAGAATTTGTTTTGTAGAGATCTTAAGATCTAGAAATGGCTTTAATCTGGCCTAAATATAGCTTGGCTTCCTATCTCCTCACAGCAGATTTCAGAGTTTGGACGTCTATGCTTAATTTCAATTTATGTCTAAAGATTAATGGATGCTATTCTGTAAAAAAGGAGAGTTAATAAAACTTTCAGACCATGGGGTAGGGTAGTTCCTTAATTTGCTAAAACCGTGACCTGACCATAGGCTGAGAATTTAGTTTAAAGAAGAGTCCATCAGAAAACAGAAGACAATCTAACCAGGAGCCACCCCAAACCAATGTAGCTCCGGAGAGCCTATTTGGGTTAATAACAACTAGAATAGGGGAAGGTACATGACATCCTAGTTCTCCAAAATTGTATTACGCCTGATATACCTGGCTGCTCTCAGTCAAGGCCAATGGAAATATTCAGGCTTATGGGAACACCATTAACATTAGACTTACTGGATTGCATACGGAAAAATCCAAATTAGTATCCCTGAAATAAGCTTAAGCATCCAATTAAAAAGTTCACACATATAGTTCCACAATTTGTAGTATCTAGTATCAAGTTAAAAAGTCTATAACTAAGATTTCTCTTCGCAAATTTCTAAAGTTCTTTTAAAAAAAAATATATATAATTTTCAAAATTCCGAATGATTCAAGATCTCACGCAATGAACTCCAAAGTTGAAAGTGCAGCATACCCTGTCTTTTGATGTTTGGAGAGTCATATGGGTCGTCGTGCAACCTTCGCTTGCCTTCGACTCTGTGCAAGTGGATTAAGAATCTTCCTTTTAATATCTTGTCAAAATCACTCCCTTTTCTCCAAAATATAATTTTGAAAGTTCCGAATGATTCAAGATCTCACGCAATGAACTCCAAAGTTGAAAGTGCAGCATACCCTGTCTTTTGATGTTTGGAGAATCATATGGGTCGTCGTGCAACCTTCGCTTGCCTTCGACTCTGTGCAAGTGGATTAAGAATCTTCCTTTTAATATCTTTTCAAAATCACTCCCTTTTCTCCAAAATATAATTTTCAAAGTTCCGAATGATTCAAGATCTCACGCAATGAACTCCAAAGTTGAAAGTGCAGCATACCCTGTCTTTTGATGTTTGGAGAATCATATGGGTCGTCGTGCAACCTTCGCTTGCCTTCGACTCTGTGCAAGTGGATTAAGAATCTTCCTTTTAATATCTTTTCAAAATTACTCCTTTTTCTCCAAAATATAATTTTCAAAGTTCCAAATGATTCAAGATCTCACGCAATGAACTCCAAAGTTGAAAGTGCAGCATACCCTGTTTTTTGATGTTTGGAGAATCATATGGGTCGTCGTGCAACCTTCGCTTGCCTTCGACTCTGTGCAAGTGGATTAAGAATCTTCCTTTTAATATCTTTTCAAAATTACTCCTTTTTCTCCAAAATATAATTTTCAAAGTTCCAAATGATTCAAGATCTCACGCAGTGAACTCCAAAGTTGAAAGTGCAGCATACCCTGTCTTTTGATGTTTGGAGAATCATATGGGTCGTCGTGCAACCTTCGCTTGCCTTCGACTCTGTGCAGGTGGATTAAGAATTTTCCTGTTAATATCTCTTTAAGATTACTCCCTTTTCTCCAAAATAAAATTTTCAAGTTCCAAATAATTCAAGATCTCGCGCAATAAACTCCAAAGTTGGAAGTGCAGCATACCCTGTCTTTCGATATTTGGAGAATCATATGGGCCGTCGTGCAACCCTCGCTTGCCTTCGACTCTGTATATGTGGATCAGAATTTTTTTTCTTTTAACTTCCTTTCAAAACACTCCATCAAAGTAATTTTCAAAACAGAACTACGTAGCCTTGAATTTCCCATTGCACCGGGGAATACGTAGGAGCAGGATCAAGTCCTGTCAGGCTATTTTCATACAAACCTATTTATTTTTATTATATTTAAGGGATCAAACAAATTGCAAAGAAAATCACACACTCAGTTTAAGGGTACCGTTCTTCGGAACGGACAAATAGGGTGCCTAACACCTTCCCTGTTTGTAACCGACTCCCGAACCTAGAATTTCATCCTCAAGTTAGGGTTTTTCCAAATGTTTTCCCTTAAAATAAAATTTGGTGGCGGCTCCACATACAATTAAATTCTATTTTTTAAATTTCTAGCGAGTTTGTCGTCTCGTCGGAATTACGGTTACGACAAACGTTCATATAGAATTTATTGTTTGGTTTTCTATTCATGTAAGTTAAGCTTTAATTAATGTATTGAGTATAGGAAATAAATATTGGTAATATTAATATCATTAACTTTACAAATTTTTATTCATATTTTTGAAAATGCAAACAACCTCAACGAGGTAGGTAAAATTGTTCTTCTGTGTCTTTTTGATGGTCTTGAAATGAAAGCTACAAGATTCACTGCATATAACATTAATAGATGCAAATTTTGAAATTTGGCACGCGATAAGGGATTGAAAACTCAAAATAATGGGGTTTTTTAGTACTTTTGGCACTATAAGTCACTCAAGCAATAATGATACTCAAATGAGATTTAGAAGGGTGCCTTATTATGAAATACTGTAGACATAATTGAGCTTAACTACGATGACTTATTCAAGGTTACTTTATTTAATATGAATGGGCAAATACCACTAATCCTAAATACATAAGAATAGATAATTTGGATTATACCTCAATTAACTTTTCAAGACTAATACACATCGAAGAAAATGAAGATGACGAGTCATATATAAAAACTTCTAAAGCTCAAATTGTTTGTTATATTGATGATGAGAAGGATAAGAGTTGGAGTATACCTATTCATTTAAAGCCAAGGGACTTGCATGACATGGGTGAAGAAGTTGAAGACATGGTGGTATCTAATGGATCCTTTCCATCATATAACTTGGATTAACTTTTTACTGATGATGCTGAATGTATAGAATTGACAAGATGTATTATAGATGAAAATCCTCAAACTTCTATCGTAAATGAAAATATTATTTATAATGATGATGATGATATGATGATATGACAGTAATAGGTAAAAATTAATATTTATTCTTGTTATTTCAAACCTCTTATATGATATTTTTTTTTATCATTGTTATTTGTTATGTTAAAGATAACTTGTGTGTTTTTCTTTGTTGATTGTTATCTTATTAAATAACACTAACATTTTGGTTTTACAGGAATGTCTAAGACAAAGAGGTTTTCTCTCAAGGTTCATTCTACATCAGTTGTTGGTTCATCCGTCAGTCAACACGCATCCCACTTATCAACATAAAGTAAGTGAGTAGCTCAAGATTCCTTGCAAAATTTTAACATTGAAGTTCAGAATGTTGAACCTTCATATGATCAACCTCAAGACCAAATTCCTCAAACCATTATAATGAGAAATTCACATAAACATTGGATAATTGATGCAATTGTTAAGTAGGTTAATACATCTTGTGTATGTTAGACTTTATCAATACTCTAGAGTTTTTTCTTAATAAAAATCTTATTTATTTCTAAAATAAATTGATGTAGATAGGATAATTAAAGAAACTTGCTTGTGAGTTGCAAATTTAACTTTGAACCTTTCTCAAGGTCAGAAGGTAGTGTTGGAATAGAATGAAGATGGTCAAACAATTGGAGATAGTAGTGGCGTTTTGGGAGAACTTATTACTAATCTAAATAAGTTTCTTATGGTTGAGTCATAAAATTCCTTCAACCTACAAGGAACATATTTGGAATAGTGATATAAAGGTAGGAATTCTAATTGAATAAATATATTTTCTTGTGAACCACACATGCTATTTTTTAATTCTTAAATTTGTCTTTTGTAAAAAAAAGTTTCAAGTCAACGATGGGGAACAAAAAGATTATATAACATACAATAAAGGAGAAATGTATTCTATTTCACATAAGACAAAAGATGGTTCTTTTATTAATGATGAAGTTAAAGAAAAAAGTGTGAGTACTATACATTACTTATTTGAATGTTAAGTAATAGTATATTGAATTTTCTTCTTTTATAATTATATTTATTAAATCAATCTTCTTTAAGCTTAATTCCTAGTTAAATATTATTGGAAAATTCATGTCTTCTTTCTCTTTCTTGTTCTTATACTCATTTGTAATGTGATTTCTCTATTTTAACCTTCCATTTGTTGGTGTTTTGATGAGCTTGTAATTTGCTATAATTAAGAGTGAGCATATGTTTACAATGCTTTGTTGTTAAAGAATTTATTTTCTATTTGATTCCTTTATTTGCTTGATAATTTTTTAATACAAGAATGTTTTAAATGTATTGTTTAAGATGTTATATTAAGTACAATATTTATGATCAAGGGGAATTCATATGGGATCCATATTGTCTGGTTGAACATCTTATTTCTTAGCACCTAGATTGATGAATACATTTATTTTGTTTAGTATGAAAGTATTTTAATTTCCTAATCCTTGTTAGCATATCATTTACTAAGTATAGTTGATGATGAACATAATACTAGAGTGAACACATTGTTGATACTACATGGTAGATTGTAATCATTTTATTTACAAGTGGTTCATACTTTTTTGACTTTTATTGTTGGCATATATATGACCTAAAAATAATATAGGGACCTACTTTAATATTTTCTCTTGCCGTAGGATATAATTGTTTACATTATTGATTGTATATTGTTGAGTTCTATTTGTAGGAACTATTAGATATGAAAAATAATGACACCACTTATAAAGAGGATGCTTATGTTAGGATCTTTAAAAAAGAACATTTAAGATGTGTGTATGATATTTAATGTTTTTACCACCCAAATCTTGGAAGCAATCATAGTCAAGAAAACTTTAATGTGTTTTCTCGTGTTGGCGATAAGATGAAAAACTGCAGGAAAATGAAGAAAGAATAACAACTTTAAATTTGAAGAAACGGGTAGCTTTTCTTATAAAAAATTTGATAAATAGTCGTCACCTCAATATAATAAAGTATAGACTTTTAATTTGAGAAAAAGTAATCTATTGGTGTTACTTATTTTGTAAGTAAGTTAACTTTTGTTATTTTTAATAATTTTTGGTTACAGATTTAGGTTCCTCTAAGGAGACCATATCTTTAGACTAGTTATGAGATGTTTAAACCATCACCATCCTTTTAGTTTAGATTTATTTTTAAGAAATATTAGATATTATTTAGATAAATTTTATTGTATTTTATCTTAGATGTTACTTTAAAACATTATATTTGATTTTGAAAATGATGTATTACTTTTTATTTAGGTGCGATGTTGTGATAATTTTAAAATTATATAAATAATTTACTTGGTTAGTAGTAATATAAGAATATTTTACTTTAATATTTAAAAATTTAATTTTGTGTTTGTTTTCTATATTTTGCGACAGGCTTTTTGTATTGTCTTTTGCATTTTGTGGTAATTTTAACAACAGTTTTTGTGGCAATTTTTTAACATTTGCGTGCTAAATATATGTGTTGGATTTCATAACAATTTTTTTAAAAACATCCAAAAATACCAGAAAGAATTTACTATAATTTTCTAACTGTTGTATAAGTGTTTTGACAACGAACACATATTTATGGAATTAAAGAAGTTTATGGCATAATTACCTATTGTCTTAAAACTTAGGCACATATAAATTAGGAATATTAATTATCAAAAATAAAAATATTTTTTAATTTAAATCATCAAAATTATTGTCAATTTATTTTTTTAAAAATAATTTCAAATTTTTTTAATTTATAAAATTATCTTTCAATTTTTTTTATTTTTAGAAAAAAATCTCTTTAAAATATTTTTAATTGATATTTGATTAAGAAAAGAATCTTCCTAAGTTTTTAATCTCTTGAAGAGTTTTTGGAAAATTATTTTTTGAGCAAAATTTAAGAATTATATTGATAAAGTTATGTTATCTTTTTTATTTATAATTAATCTTTAAATTTAAAATTTTTAAAACATTTTTGAAAGATTTTTTGTAAAATATAAAATTTGATGATCACTATACTTTTTTTATTTTGAAAACTTAATTATTTTTTATAGATTACTAATCTTGTCAATATTTAACTTACAACAGTTGTATATAGACTGAAACACATTCATATTATTAATATTTTTTTAATATATATTAACATTATATATAGTTTTACCAATATTACATCAAAATTATTAAAATTTTTTAATAAATTTTTAATAGAAGGATATTAATTTAGATAAAATTTATTTTTTATTTTACTTTTTTTATTTTTAGAATTACATTAATTTTTTTAATTTTTTATTTTAAATTTAAAACATAAAACTTTATTTTATTTATCATGTTAAAATTGGTTCCAAATATCAACGTATGATTTACATATAAATCTATTCCAACATAATTATTTAAATCATTTTATATTTACGCATATGTTAGAAATATTTTTAATAAAACCATTTTTCATCACAACAAAACTTTTTATCATTTTATTTAGTTAATTATTTTGATATCTTATTTAAGAAAATTTTTAAATTAAATAAATTATTTTTTCATTATATTTTACATGTAGTATGAAAATACTAGAATTCAAATATTCTATAATGCTCATTCATATGATATTTTTCAATTAAAATATTTAAATCATATATCATTAACAAGAAATTTATATAAAAATTATTTAAAATATAGAAAAAGAAATTTAAAAAGAAAAAAAAATCTACCTTCTCTACTTTTAAATTGGTAATCCTTTCACAATGTAGTATTTTTTTCAACAATAACTTCTAATAATTGCTTTAACTTTTAAGAGATAAAGGGATAAATGAAGTTTAAGAGTTTAAAAGTTTTGATACCTCTTCCAAATGGATCAATAGTAAATAAAAATGCATGCAGAACTTATTCACATCATTAATGATATGTTTTTAAAACTTTTATGATTGATAATTGTAATAGAACCACTAAGAGTAAACTAAATAACTTACATGCTTGGTAGTTTGGAACTACTAACTTACATGAACCTTTTTTAGTAATTCCTTAATTATTGTAACTATTAAAACACCTATTATTTAGTTGTAAGAAAATATTACTATTGAAGTGTCTTTAAAAAAAATAGATATACATGAAATAATTAAGGTAGCTAAAGAAAACTTATCTTTGAATCTAATTTAGGCTTTTGGAAACTTTATTTTCTTAGATTCTACGTGTTTGTTTATCTTGTGCTAGAAGATATCTTTCTTTTCTCCTATTTTAAATCTTATAAGAGTTGGATTTACTACTCAATTCTTTTATTTATTGTAGTGTATATAGAAAGAAAGGTATGCCTGAAATAATCAACATGATTTGATAAAAGTTACATGTAAGTTTAACTTGAAGGGGTTTGAAAACTTTTTTTTTTCTAGATTCCATGCGTCCTTCTTTTGTTAGGGGATATCTTCTCATGTTTTCTTGAAAGTTCATTTACAATACACTTCTCTTTTGATTCTATCTTGTAATTTTAAATTGCAAAATTCATTCTTTTTTTATACCTTAGGTTTAGGAATATTACTTTCTTGCTTTTCTTTAATACTCTTCGATTTTTTCTCTGTGATACTTGAATTTTTTGTTTGCTTTCTTAAAAAACTCTAGTTTATTCCTTGAACTAATATAAAAAGGCTTTCAAGATTAGAAAATTCAATCATTCATATAATTAAAACGATATAAGTTGTATGCTTTTATCTTTTATCTCACACACACTAATTTCATTGTACTATATCTAGTCATGCAAGCATTATATGATATATTTCTTGATAGTAAATAACCGATTTATAGGTGTTACTTAAATAAATAATGCAAAAATTTGATTAAGAGCTACATGATATTTCAAAACTTGTTTGTTTCTTATATGTTTCAAGATATTACATTTATAATCAAAATTTATGTTTAATTTGTTTCTATAATTTTATTTAGGACATCTTTTCTTCTTCAGTGACCTAAATTTATTGTGATGGGAAAAACTTCATCATTTAAAGAAGGTTGGACACTAGTCTTAGTTGGGCGAACAGGCAATGGCAAAAGTGCAACAGGTAATAGCATTCTTGGAAAGAAGGCCTTCAAGTCAAAGACAAGCTCCTCTGGTGTAACAACTATTTGTGAAATGCAAAATGCTATCCTAAATGATGGACCATTTGTTAATGTTGTTAACGTCATTGACACCCCAGGTAAAGCATATAGTAAAAAAAAAAACTTTGTTTTAGAATAAAAATAATGATAATTTTAATTTTTATTAGATTTTTTTTCTAACAAATTTATATTCATAAAAAATTATCCATCTTTAATGATAATTCAAATGATATTATTGTTTTAATTTAATATATTTTATATTAATTTTTTATATTAATTTATACAAGTATCAGAAAATATCTATTAAGAGAATATATTTTTTTTTGTGTAGTGTATAACTTGTCCTTAACTATATAATACTAGATGGTTTTATTTGAGTTAAATGAGTGTGATTCCTATATTATTCACACCTTCGTTTCTTTAAAATTTTATCATATATTAATCTAAAATTTAAAATTGTAGGACTATTTGCTGGACCTGAGTCTATTGGGAAGGAAATAGTCAAATGTGTTGATATGGCTAAGGATGGAATCCATGCACTCCTTATGGTGTTTTCTGTCAGAACTCGTTTTTCTGAAGAGGAACAAGCAACTTTTCATAGCTTGGTAGCTTTGTTTGGAGAAAAAATTGTTGATTACATGATTGTGATCTTCACTGGAGGGGACGATCTAGAAGATAATGAAGAGACACTCGATGATTATATTGGTCGTGAATGTCCACAACCTCTTAAGGTTTCTTCACTTTACCATTTTGGCTTATATATACTTTTAATATTTCCATAACTCCCTTTAACTATTAAGTTTTTTTTTATTGTGATGAGAACTTGTTCAATGGAGAAGTTTATTTTAAAAATTTTATTACAAATTTATTTAAAAATGATTCAAATATTTTTGTCCAATTAAAAATAATTAAGATAAACATTAATTATGAATAAGGTTTTTAGAATTAAAAATGATATATATTATATTTTTAAATAAAATTTATTTATATCATCCATAATTTGTTGGATCTATCTATTAACGAATTTATAATTTTCTTAATTCTTAAGACACTTGTTTTCTCTTCTATCTTAAAATATTATTGAGATAACCATGAAAAGTTGAGTGAAGTTTGATATAATACTAAAGAAGAAAACTTTATATATTTCAGCAAATGATATCATTGATTCATGCCCTTTTTAACTTGTAATAACTTGTGGTATAATCAATTGTAGTTTTAACTATTTGAGAAAATTTAGACATACGAATGACATGTTTAAGTTTTATGAAAAAAAAAGAAGTTTATGATAACTTTTTTAAAGATGCTTAAAATTATAAACCACTTTTTTTAACTTACAAAAGTAGCAATGTAATAACTTGTTTTTTCCCTTTTCAAGAAACTTACATAATTATTATTTTTTATAACATATTTTTTAAAAGTTCATTACTTAAAAGTTGCAATGAATGGCTTAAAAGTGTTTATACATGATGGTAAGTAAGTAAAAAAATTGACAACACAAATCATTAATAGGCCCAATTGAGCTACTTAGTGCTCATACTTAGTATTCATACTTAGTATTGATAGAGTTAGTTTAGATGATTAACTTTACCTAATTCGGTGTTTGGAATCATATCATTCTTATACTATATGTCTGCACTTGTTTCTTTCACTTTCCTATTAATAAAAAAAATATGGATATGGATAAACCACGAAAACATTCTTATATATATTGCTTCTTTATTACATGTAAATGAAACTTAGAACATTCACTGTGTACTTTGTCTCTATCTTTCAAATACCATTATAGCTCCATTCTTGTTTTTCCGGTGAGATTTTAGAGATCAATTGTTGCTGAAGTTGTACGCTATATTTTTTTATTTTAATTTTATGTTCCTCTAGCTCTTTGATGTGGTGCACGATCTTGTAAGATTCGGAAAATATATATATTCATTTGTATTGGTTGACTTGTATACTTCATTAGTTTACTGAAATATTGAATAAACTATGACATACTTCACTTGATTTCCTATAAAATCACATTTCTTATGATCATTGCTGTTTTTAATCCTACATTGTATTGCTTAAATATCTTTGAATATTCTTGGTGTCAAATACGGGAAATTTAGAATTTGTTGACTCTAATTGTGTTTTTTGATTGTTAATAGGAAATTCTTACATTATGTGGCAATCGTAAAGTGCTTTTTGATAACAAGACAAAAAATGAAAAAAAGCGAAAAGAACAAGTTGAAGAAATTTTCAGACTCGTGAACATTGTTGTATCAAAGAATGGTGGAAAACCTTACACAAATGAATTGTTTATGGAAGTGAAGGTAAAAGTTTTTTAACATTTGGAATTAGTTTTTGAATATTAATGATAGAATGGATGAAATTATTAAGAAAAATTTTAGTTAAAGTTATTATGTATATTAATTTTTATAAATAGTTGAATTTTATTAATTTAATATATTTTATTATGTAAATTATATTTATAAAATTTAAATTTTTTAATAATTTATTAAATAAATTTAAATTAATGAATAGTATGAAAGATATATTATTTATAAATTTAAATTTATTTAATAAATTATCAAATATTTTTAAATTTTATAAAATTTTGTAAATATAATTTATATAATAAAATTTATTATTTTAATTATTAAATTAATAAAATTTAACCGTTTACAAAAAGTTATTGTAATTTAAGTTAAAATTATTTTTAGGATAATTTAATTCCTTTTTGTATATACATGTATATGTATATGTATATACATGTATATGCATATGTATGTATATAGAAAAAATTAACTTTCTTCAAAAATATATCTACTATGAATTATTTCACTTAATATATCTTTTAAACGTTTAAATTTTATCAATTTAAATTTTAAATTAATAAATTATATGTGTATATCATGTTTATAAAATTTTAAAAAAAATTTAATTTTATTATATTATTTTATTTTAACAAATAAAATACTTTTTTTAATATATGTTATGTTAAATTTTATTTAATAAATTTTAAAATTTTATAAAATATGATAAAAATAATTTATATAATATAATTTATTAATTTTATGATTAAATTGATGATATTCAACCATTTAAAAAATATTTTATAATATACTTATCCTTAAAATAAATTGATATATATATATATATATATATAAAATATAATATAATATATATGAAAATGTGATATCGATGATTTCATCACTTGGTTGCAGGAGAAGGCAGCAATACGAGATAGCCAACAAAAGGAGGTTGATTCCTTGAAAGGGTATTCAAAGAAAGAGATATCAGAGCTTAAAAAACAAATGCAACAAAAATATGATGATGAGCTTAAACGAATTACTAATACGGTATATGTTATCAATTCATTTCTTTTTTAAGATTAAATATGTAAACAATTTCTTAGAATTTATTATTGCTATAATGGTTGGTAACACAAATTAAGTAATAAAGATACTCAAGTTTATTTCAAGTATATGCAATCTAGCATTTATTAGTTGAATATGAAACTAATTCCATAGCCTAAAATTATAATTGACGTGTAATTAAAATATTAGAGTATTAATGTTGCATTTTACTTCGTTTTATTGTTTAATGACAATATTTTACTATATAGGTTGAAGCAAAGTTGAAGGAAGAAACTAAGATTCTTATGCAAAAATTGGAGGAAGAGAGAGTTGTGAGGCTTAAGGCAGAGGAGAATTATAAGACATTTCAAAATAAATCAAATGAGGAAATTGAACAGCTCAAAAGAGATCTTGCTAGGGCAAATGAAAGAATCAATCGTCCGAGAGGTCCACCTGGGGGAATTTGTCCCATTCTCTAAACTTTTAGCAGCTTCAAATATATATATATATATATATATATATATATATATATTTACTTTCTTTTATGTCGTGTTTCCAAGTATTTTATTGATTAATAATCAAGTAAATATTGTAAATATATACTAAGGATTGATATGTAATTAAATTGTGTTTGAATAAAATTTGTTGATTTATCATTTTTTTTATTTTTATAGTTATCCTTTTATTTTAAATTTATATTATTAAAGAAAATAAGTTTGATCTCTAACTAGGGATGAAAGTAAACAAAGTCGTCCGACAGGGACTACGACTTGACTCGTTTAAAAAATAGATAGGTTCAGGCTTATTAAAAAACCTTTTTAGATAAACAAGACAGACCTAGGCTTATAAAAAAGCCTATTTAACTTATTCAGGGACTTATTTATATTTATATTTATTTTAATATATTATATTTATATAATATTTATTTTATATTTTATTTACATAATATTAATATATATATATGTTTTAGGCCTATTTAATAACTTTTTTATCTTGTGAACTTTAAGTTTGCAAGCTTTTTTAATTAATTATTTATATAAACTTTAAGTTTATTTATTGATTTTTTTGTAATGTAGGCTTTTAAACATGCTTTCAGACCTTGTAGGCTTTAAATCAGGCCAGACCTTGACAGAAAAAAAAAAAACCTTTAACCGGTAAGAGGCCCAGACTCAGGGTCTCAAAATTTTTAAACAGGTCAGACTTGAACACTCAAAGCCTAATTCAACTCGGCCTACTTCCATCTCCATCTCTAACATGATTCAGATAAAATTAGGATTAGGACGAAGCTTAACATAATTGAACCTATATATTGTAAAAAATATCTTTTTTATATTTTTTTAATCTTGTGTTTGAATAGATCAATTTAAGAAATTAAAATATTTCAAAAGTTAAATACTTTTAATTTAAATAGTTTTATTTTAAAAATATTTTATTTATATAAATAAATTTAAAATTTTGTATGGATAATGAATTTTAAATTTATTAAATTTTGAATATATAAAATTTTATTTTTAAATATTCATAATTTTTTAATTTTATTCATTTTTTATTTATTAAAAAATTCTATAAATATTGCTGCAACCATAATTAAAACGAGACGACAAACTTGCTAAAAATTTTAAAAAAGATTTTATTTTTGATTACGTGTAGCCCCATCAAACTTTTATTTAAGCGAAAAGATTTAGAAAAATCCTGACTCAGGGAATAATCTAGGTTCGGAAGTCGGTTACGAATAGGGAAGGTGTTAGGCACCCTACTCGCTCGTTTCGAAGAACGGTACCCTTAAACTGAGTGTGTGATTTTTTAAAAATTGGTTGATCCTTAAATAGAATAAAAATAAATAGGTTTGTATGAAAATAGCCTGAGAGGACTTAATCTTGCTCCTACATAGTTCTTAGTGCAATGGAAAACTTAAGGCTACGTAGTTCTGATTTGAAGGCTTGATGAAGGTAAAAAGAATTTTGAAAGAAGATTTTAAAATCAATTTAGATGTTTTTAAACAATTCTTAGCCCACATATGCACAAGATCCAAGACAATTACAGCTACATTGGGATTCATATGAATATCTAAATATTGAATAGCAGAAAAAGGTACCAGTTCGTATTAGTCCACATATACATAGGGTTTGACCCAAAGTTTCAATGGATTTGATTAGAGGCATGAAATGGACTTGACCCAAATTGAGAGAAAGAATTAAGCTTGATTTAAAATTAAGGAAACGAATTGAACTATATGACATGACAGCTCACATTAGGGGTACTCGTCTTTGGCCTGTTAGGATTGGGCCAGAAGTGTGGCTCATCTTGTGCAGTAATAGCAAGCGACACCATTAGGGGAGTTGCTTTTTACACCCTCTCAAATTGCTTTTCGCACCCTCCCTTTCGTGTAAAAAGACAAAATTATCCCTATAAATTTAGTTTTTGGAAATGTAAATCCGGGAGATTTGAACTTCTTTCCGGAAACATGTATCCAGAAGGTAAATTTTACGGTGTTCATTATATCCGGAAAGGTGTATCCGGAATGAAAATATGAACTTTTGAAATGTTGCGTGAAAGAAGTGTGAATATATGTTCCGAAAATACGTTTCCGTAACGCAATGAATGAATTTTCGGATGTTCCGGAAACACGTTTCCGTAATGCAATGAATAATGAAAATATGAATTTTCGAAAGGTTGCATGAAAGAAGTGTGAATATATGTTCCGGAAGTACGTTTCTGTAACGCAATAAATGAATTTTCGGATGTTCCGAAATCACGTTTCTGTAATGCAATGAATAAATTTCCGGAAATGTGTATCCGGAAGATCTTTTTCGAAATGAATTTAATTACTCTTCGGACAAGTATTTACGGAAGTTTAATAAATCTATTCCAGAAAAACATTTCCGGAAGCTTAATTAGGTACGAACATGCTAACCACTAGGCACAACGTCCCACTTAGTTTTAATGTTCATGAACCTAGTCAAATATTTGATGAGATTGCATTGATGAAAGTTAAGTCATCACGTGACTTTTCTGCATGTTTGATATCCAAGCTGCTAGCCTTACACAAAGCACATCTGATTCCCTTTTGAGGGTATCTTCTGGCTGCTCCAGAGGTTCCATAGTTTCTGGGTACTTCTTCGGCTATGAGCTTCTTGAGCTACTCCAGCAACTTCCCAATTAACTTCAGGTGTTGCACCAATTGCCTCCAGTTTTTCTTATGTATCTGTGCAGTGCTTGTAGCTCTTACCATCGTCTCAATCAACTGCACAGCGTCTACATCAGTCAACTGCGCCTCAATTGCAAGTTTCCCCGAGTAATCCCATGATGCCATATTCTCTGGAACTCAACCTGATAGTGCAATAGGGAGGAAGCTAAGTAGGAAAATCTCGACCGTGGATAATTCACATCGAATCAAACATCCCTTTGGAAAATGTTTCTCGGAGATAACATTTCTCTTGGAAACTGCTAGACCAAGTTCAGAATTTAGAAATCAAGATGCAGTATGTATGAAACAGGGGCGTCGTAAATGAGAGAGTGATAGGTGATTATATGGACTCAGTATTTAGCACTTAAGGAAAGATCTTAGAGTCAGTGGCTGAAGTCGATTTGTGAAGATCATAGCGGTTATATCCAGATGGTAAATGAGGGTCTTGACACATGAAACTTTCCAGTTATCCTATGAACAAACTCACTCAATAAGCTTAGTGCGTCACCTTTTGAATATGGAACGGAAGTCACCAAAGTAACGTGATTCGAACCAGATGTTTTGTCCTCCCACTTGACTTTGACCATGACGATGACATCCTCTCGCCTTTATGTCTAAGAGAAAGTGCAGGAATCTCCTAAATCTTCAACGCTAACTTGTACCCTTTACCCATTTCCTATGGTGGAACTCAATATTGATATAGCCATTGCACAATTTTCCCTGAAATGAAGCTCATGCTGGTGCAATTATCATGATGTAAAAACCAATAGTGATGATACCTATATTTTGAATTCCAATGTGTGCCTTCCATAAGCTAGAACAAAAGTTGGTCATAAACTTGCACGATCTGGTATGAGAACTATGCATTCAAAGTCACGTGTAGTAACGAAAGGGGTGCAGTTATGTGGTGATGGGTTAACGTCCGCATGATCACTTGAGAGTTTCCATTAGTCTACTGCTCTTAGATGTGACAGCCTTCAAAGTAACCAAAAGGTATACATCCGGTCGTTACTTGAGCCTTTAGTAATTCACCATATATATAGTTCCAGGAATCAAAACTGCCACCGACTGTTATGCATGCATGCATTCATTTTACGTAAAAACTCAATATCAGCTTCCTCTCTTCTCTGGTTTAAGATAACAAGATAGCTTCAACAGTTTCCACCCTCAATCAATTTTTCAAGCAAACTGCCGCGGATGTGAGAGATAAAAAGCATTATATGCAGCAGATGTGTGTGGGTTCATGTGCTAGTAAAGCCTGACATCCTTTGGACCAACATGATCAACTAGAACTCATGCATCCAGTCTAACATGTGGGACTGACACGTGTTTGATGTGATGAACAATTGATGGAAAGCTACAATGTAGTAAAAGATTGTAGGACTTCCAGACATTAGCTCGGTGCATATAAGGCCAACTCTACGTACTCTTACTATACCATATGCTGAGACCTAGACCTAGTATCCTGTTGCTAGAAACCCTGTTTTACACATCAGATCCGTACTTCTCGAGGGTGCCATAGTGCCAAACGTACCTAAGTGTATGGGGAACATTTTGGTACACTGCCATATCCCATATTTGGCGCTCCAACTCTGATTCTGGTTTAGACCTTGTAAACACTCAAATATGTCCGAGGCCTCCAGTTGTTAATTAATCAAAAATCAATACTAAATTAAATGAGGCATAAAAGAAGATAAAACATCCAAAGGTAGGGAAGTAAAAACAAATAATAGAAAACAAATAAAAAATAAATCAATAAAAAAATAAAAAAAAGAGAAAGATTTTAAAAAATTAGAATCTAACAAAATTAAGATAAAGAAGAACTAAAATAATAATAAAAAATGATAAAGAAAAATTAAGGAAAAATTAAAAGAAAACAAATTTAAAATCAAAAGAAAAATTTGAAATAGAAATAATAGAAAAATGAATTAGAAAAAAAAAGAAAAGAAAAGAATAATAAATATTAAATCTAATTCTGAAAAATAATGAAAATAGCAAAATGAATAAATAAAGAAAAAACAAAAATTGTAAAATTTTTAAGACAAATAGAAATAAATAGAATTTGAAAACTAAAAGATATACAAACATAGTGAATAAAAATGAAATCAAAAAGGAAATGAAAAATAATAAAAAAATCAGAAAAGAGTTTTTTTGGAAAAATAAAATAAAAATTTGGAAAAATGAAACAAAAAATAAATAAATTGAAAAACAAAAACTAAAAATAAAAAATATATATAATAAAAACAAATTTATAAAATCAGAAATTAACGTATTAACAAAAATTGATTAACTGAAAAAACAAAAAAACGTGAATTAACAAAAGGAAAAACAGAATCGGGGAGGAGGGGGGTTTTTGGAACAAAATAACAGAAAGAACTAAGAGGTTTGGCCAAGGGATCCAAACTGGTAGAGAGGAAGAATTCGAGGGATAGGAGAAAACGAAAGAAAGAGGAAAGAATTTCTTTTCCATGGGAGAGAAAGACCTCGAAGAAGCAAAGTCCTACGACTTTGGTAGCATCGAGAATGAAAGAAAGACAAGGGAATCAGTTTGTGCTGATGAGAGGAGAAGAGCCAGTGATCGTGGAAGGTCAGCATCGTTCAGGTTAGCATCTAATTTGGCTTTCTTCCTAATCTACGTGATCACGTTAGTTCTGATCATTGATCCTACCATGATCATAATTTTTGCTTGGTTCGAGTAATTAATGTATGAACACAACACCTATGAAACTTGAATTATAAACTGAAATTCAACTCCCATGAAGGCATGTATCAATAAATCTTTGTTAGAGATTTGAGTAATAAGTCTCAGAAGTTAGTTATGTTCGGTGAACAATGCCTTAAATCTGCTCATGACGTCTCCTTCGAGTTTTAGTCGAGCTACTTCATTCAATTATAGCCGGATTCATGGTGCACCTGGTCTCTGAATCGGATGCCGTGTTGTATACAATTCCCGACAATGCGTGTAGTGTTGTTGTTCCACCCGTCAGCGCGTTTGGTTGGGAATTCTGCTTTTGGTTAATTCCGTTCGACACATAGGATCATCTCCATCAAAAGACCGGGTGAATACTGCGCATATCTCAATGTGAGCCATGGCATATGGCCTAGGATCACCTTCACACAGTACAATGCCACTCCTAGCAAGGTCCATGCACTAGAAATCTGGAGGGCTTTTGACAGGGATTCAAGGTGTTTAGGTTGTGAACGTTCAATGTCTGAAGAGGGGTGACACGCTCGTCGCAAATGCACAAAAATAATTTCTAGATTTTCCCAAACTATTGGTATAGTATAAGGTGCAACCTAGGTCATCTCCCAAAGACCATTTCAGATTCTTAAGCAAATTAGGAGAAAGTTAGAATAAGGGGATTTTGGAAAGATGCAATATTGAGTTCTAAACACAAAATACAGAATGAAATTAATTTGACTTAACAATTATCAACTCAAGGAATTCAGAGGCTATTTTCTTAACTAATCATTGATCACTAAAATCATGCATTGTGTTTATCAACTCAGGATCATATGGAACCCCTAAAATGATCCTTGAATTCTCTACTGAGAAAACTCTCAAGGTTCAATTGATTATGATCAACAAGATTTAGTAACCACTTAATCTTTCATTAGATCTAAACCAATTTCATAATCAGAATTCAGTTGAAGTAAGTAATAAAATGAAAACCTTCAATTCAATTACTTAACTTCTACTCTTCAAACTTTTGGAAAATGATTTACCAATCAAAAACCAATTATAAATCAATTATGCATTAATCAAAATACGTCAACCGAACAAACTTTGATTAAAAGAATAAAATTGAAGAATATAGTAAAGCAGAGTAGAAATCACTCAATAAGCATGTAAATAAAGATCAAGACCTCAAAGTTAAAATGAAAATAGCTTGAATCCTTGAATTGAAACTACAAACTTAGCCTTCCATGAAGGAGGCAAACTATCAACAAAGAAAAACTTAGCCTTCCATGAAGGAGGCAACTAACAACAAAGAAAAACTTAGCCTTCCATGAAGGAGGCAAACTAACAACAAAGAAAGAAAGATGGAAAATGGTATTGGAGTTAATATCCAAGGGTGTGTCTCTCCTCTTGTAAACCCTTCTATTTATAGAGGATTTTTGAGGCATCATCTTCAGAAGGTCACCAACCAGCTTTTTTACTTTTCCATCCTTTTATTGCTTTCACATGAGCTTTGTTGAAAAAGCAAAACACTTTTGAATTTTTGTCACCAAATAGCACAACAATTTTGACGTTGATTGCAGCACAATTTCGGGTATTCACGTGTCTGAATTAGAGCTTTACGTCTGAACAAAAGTTGTAGCCCCAGATCGTAGCTTTCCAACGGATCCGATTTCATCTCAATATGACTTCTGTATCTCAAGTTATGGCCAGATCTTTACACACTGTTCAGGTTCCACGACAGCAACACTATCTCATCTTTTGAGATAATTTCGAAGTCCTATACATCCCATTTAGAGCCTGATCTTGTTTTGTAACCGTGGACACTTCTTTAAGATTTCATTCAAGATAGATTTCATGATTTTTGGATGTCTAAAACTCCTATTATGCTCAAAATACTATAATAGTGTCATTTTAATTGGTTAAGCAAAGAAATTCAATTAAACTCCATATGAACCCAAACTCATAAAATATGAAAAAGACCACTTAATTGAACATATAAAAAGTCTTAATGAGCTACAAATGAGAGATAATTATTTATGAAATTTATGCTTATCAAGGGGTGAAGCTTTAGGGGGGACCTTGCACAACCACGCATAGCCATGCATAATCTGGTACGTCGGCAACAGAGAAAAGCCATGTCATTGCCACAGAATTGGATGATCCGTCCCCAATAATATCAAGTAACAATGATGCTCATATTCGGGAGGCCTGGAGCTACGTATCTACGTTTGGATTTCCTGCATGTTCACAAGCTCCTCCAAGTCGCGACATCCGTAACAAACTAGCCCATGGTCACCAGGCATGCAGGGGTTCGAGATATGTAAGCAAACGGTAACATCAGAGTCAGAAGAATTCAAAAGGGATGTACTTAGATTCAAAGCTTAAGAGACGTTGCTTACTCAGTAAGCGATTCCATCTCTCTGAATGCACACATGACAACATCCAGGCTCTTCAAAATCAATCAACTGAATGTCCAATTGCTTCCATTAGTGGCAATCCCTTAGTCAAGGTCGTGCAGAAGAGGACTAGGCCAGGGGGATTAATATTATGGATATCTCTGGAGAGTTCCCTCAGGTCGATACCAGTCAGTCTTCTGATGTTGGCAAGGGGATGATTCCTCCATTTTCACTTTCGTTTGCTGCCGCACCTACATTGTTCTTGGTTTGCATTTAAGTTGCTGATGGAAAGTCAGAACCTCATATAAAACATTGTGATCATGGGCTAGTGGATGATCAGGAAGACTCTGGTCTGATGACAGATGACTGCTCAAGCATTGGTGATTTCTATGACGGAAATACAGAATGTAAAGTGAAGAAAAATGTGATGACTGTATCAAAGGATGTTGTGTGTAATGGATTGACTTATGCTGAGTCAGATTTGTTAATTGGTCCATCTAATTGCAAGTGATCAAATTCTCTCTCAAAATTACCAGAATATGGATCTTAGTGCCGATGGAACTTCTCGATCCAATAGTTCTGAGAGATCTGCTATTGTTCAGTTACCAGAGCAGCAATCATATCATCCTGACCACTCTTTTCCTTCAAATTCTTTAACTGCTAAAATTCGTGCTGATGATGATTCCTGCTCTCTTCGTTGCGGTCTGCGTGCCCAAATTCCTTCAGTTGATCAACTTGACAAACCTGGTGGTGAATTGCATGAAGACTCTTATGATTTTCTTGGACTATAAATGGTGGTGTCATTCCCAACCCCAATCCAATTGCTCCGAGAGGTTCTTGGCATCAGAATAGAAATAATTCCTCATCATTTGGATTCCAATCACATAGGTGGTCTGATGTGAAGGCTGGTCCTCTGCACAATGGTTTTAGCAATAGACATAAGAAGCCATGGACACAAGTATCTTATTCTGTGCCTTTTGTGGGATATGATTATGATTCAAGGCATAAAATCCATGATCCGAGACCGAGAAGGTTGCCACACAAGCGAATTAGAAAGGCTAATGAGAAGAAGTTATTAGACGCTACTAGGGGTCATGAAAAGAATTTGGAGGCCTTATCTTATTATGCAAATCTGTTGACCACCCTTGCTACACCATGCACATGCAGACCCTCAAAGGATTGGTCAAGAAAAGGCGCGGGACCCACCAATAGAGGTCACCTGACGGAATAAAAATGATCCTACATGGCATGCACAAGTATGTACCAAAGGAAATGTAGGAAACAAGAATGGGATAGCTCAATTGGTTGAGCAGCTGGTATGCAATTCCTTGCCACAGTCTTCAAATCCCAGAGGCCACATTTTGGCTCTAGCCTGCTAATTAAATCTCCAAAATGACCAGTTTGCCCCTCACTTTCCTAGAAATAATAATTCTGCCCCCCGAAAGCCAAAATGACCAGTTTGCCCTCCACTTTCCCAAAAATTACAAAACTGCCCCCCAAGTTTCCCAAATTGCAATCAAACCCCTACTCTTTCTAAAATCACAATTAAACCCCCAAAAATTAAAATTAAATTCTTTTTCTTCACAATCCCTGTATTCTCTAAAAATTCAAAAATTCTTTTTCTACATAATTCCTTTATTTCTTCAAGTTCAAACCAAATTCTTTTCCCAAAATTTAAAGTGAATTCTTGCTTTCAAAGCCCAAAAATCAAGTTTCCTTCCAAACCAATTTCTTTTTCCAAATCAAGTCATTTCTTTCCTTTATTGCATTCAAATCCTTTTCAAAGTATTTTATGATCTTTGTTCAACGTTTAGTAGTCTGTATAGGCTCCCATGCTGCCGTAGCCGCCTCGGGTCTTGTGCATGAGTGGACCAAAGACCCTTTAAAAAAAACAAATTCTTTTGAAATATCATATTCCCTTTAAACACCTATGGAGGTCAAGCCTTCACAAACCAGAACTACGTAAGCCTTGAATTTCCAATTGCATCGGGGAATACGTAGGAGCAGGATCAAGTCCTATCAAGCTAGCCCCATCAAGTATTTATTTTCACACTAATTAAAGGGATCAAAAAATTTTCAAATAATCACACACTCAGTTTAAGGGTATTGTTCTTCGGAACAGGCGAGTGGGGTGCCTAACACCTTCCCCACTCGTAACCGACTCCCAAACCTAAATCTCTTCCTCGAGTCAGGGTTTTTCCAAATCCTTTTCCCTTAAATAAAAATTTGGTGGCGACTCCACTTAATCAAATAAAATTCATTTTTAAAATTTCAGCGAGTTCGTCGTCTCGTCGAAATTACGGTTGCGACAGACCTCAGCACGTCCCCATTTGATCTTCAAGAAACTAAATAATAATATCTCTGGGAACCTCCATGCATGACAGCAGCAGAATTCTAGCGATGAAAGCACTATTAAACCCGAGCCTATCCAAAAGCTTATGGTGTTTGTCGTAACCGTCATTACACAATTTGGGATCTTTGGAAAAGAACATTTGAGATGTGTGTGAAGTATGATATTTGGTGTTTTCACCACCCAAATCTTGGAAGCAACCACAGTCAAGGAAACTTTAATGAGTTTTCTCATGTTGGAGATAAGACGAAAATAGAACCTCAGAAAAATGAAGAAAGAATAACAACTTGAAAGAAATGGATAGCTTTTCTTATGCAACAATTTGATAAATTGTCGTCTCCTCAATATAATTCAATATAATAAAGTAAAGAATTTTAGTTTGAGAAAAAGTAATCTATTGGTGTTACTTATTATGTAAGTAAGTTAACTTTTGTTATTTTTAATAATTTTTGGTTACAGATTTAGGTTTCTCGATAGTAAGGAGACCGTATTTTGAGACTAGTTATGAACATGAGATGTTTGAACCATCACCATCCTTTAGTTTAGATTTATTTTAAAAAGATGTTACATGTTACTTAGATAAATTTTATTATATTTTATGTTGGATGTTACTTTAAGATATTGTATTTGATTTTGAAAATGATGTATGATTTTTATTTTATATTACTTAGATAAATTTTATTATATTTTATGTTGGATGTTATTTTAAGACATTGTATTTGATTTTGAAAATGATGTATGATTTTTATTTTATGTTACTTTTTATATAGGTGCGATGTTTGATAATTTTAAGATTATATAAATAATTTATTTGGTTAGTAGCAATATAAAAATTATTTTACTTTAATATTTAGAAATTTAATTTTGCATTTGTTTTCTATATTTTGCGACAGGTTTTTTGCAATTTTTTTGCATTTTGTGATAATTTTAACAACAGTTTTTGTGGCAATTTTTTAGCATTTGCGTGCTAAATATATGTCTTGGATTTCATGATAATTTTTTTAAAAACATCCAAAAATACCTCTTTAAAAAAGAATTCACAACAACTTTCTAACGGTTGTATAAGTGTTTTGACAGCAACACATATTTATGGAATTAAAGGGGTTTATGGTATAATTATCTATCGTCTTAAAACTTAGGCACATATAAATCAGGAATATTAATTATCAAAAATAAAAATATTTTTTAATTTAAATCATCAAAATTATTATATAAATTTATTTTTTTTAAAATCATTTCAAATCTTTTTAATTTATAAAATTATATTTAAATTTTTGTTCATTTTTAGAAAAAAATCTCTTTAAAATATTTTTAATTAATATTTGATTAAGAAAAGAATCTTCCTAAGTTTTTAATCTCTTTGAAGAGTTTTTGAAAAATTATTTTTTGAGCAAAATTTAAGAATTAGACTCATAAAATTATATTATCTTTCTTATTTGTAATTAATTTTTTAATTTAAATTTTTTAAAAAAATTTTGAAAGATATTTTTTAAAAAATAAAATTTGATGATAACTATATTTTTTTATTTTGTAAACTTAATTATTTTTTATAAATTACTAATCTTGTCAATATTTAATTTACGACAATTGTATATCGATTGAAACACACTCATATTATTAATATTTTTTAATACATATTGACATTATATATAGTTTTACCATTATTACATTAAAATTATTAAAATTTTTTAATAAATTTTTAATAGAAGGATATTGATTTAGATAAAATTTATTTTCTATTTTATTTCTTTTATTCTTAAAATCATATTAACTTTTTTTAATTTTTTATTTTAAATTTAAAACATAAAAAAAATTATTTTATTTATCATATTAAAATTGGTTCCAAATATCAACATATCATTTACATATAAATCTATTTCAACATAATTATTTAAATCATTTTATATTTACACATATGTTAGAAACATTTTCAATGAAACCATTTTTTATCTCAACAAAACTTTGTATTATTTTATTTAATTAACTATTTTGATATCTTATTTAAGAAAATTTTTAAATTAAATAAATTATTTTTCCATTATATTTTACATGTAGTATGAAAATACTAGAATTCAAGTATTCTATAATGCTCATTCATATGATATTTTTCAATTAAAATATTTAAATCATATATCATTAACAAGAAATTTATATAAAAATTATTAAAAATATAAAAAAAGAAATTTGTAAAGAAAAAAAAAATCTACCTTCTCTACTTTTAAATTGGTAATCTTTTCATAATGTAGTTTTTTTTAACAATAACTTATAATAATTGCTTTAATTTTTAAGAGATGTTTAAAAGTTTAAAAGTTTTGATACCTCTTTCAAATGGATCAATAGTAAATAAAAATGCACGCAAAACTTATTCACATCATTAATGATATGTTTTTAAAACTTTTATGATTGATAATTGTAATAGAACCACAAAGAGTAAACTAAATAACTTACATGCTTGGTAGTTTGGAACTACTAACTTACATGAACCTTTTTTTAGTAATTCCTTATTTATTGTAACTATTAAAACACCTATTATTTAGTTGTAAGAAAAATCTTACTATTGAAGTGTCTTTAAAAAAAATAGATATACATGAAATAATTAAGGTAGCTAAAGAAAACTTATCTTTGAATCTAATTTAGGCTTTAGAAACTTTATTTTCTTAGATTCTACGTGTTTGTTTATCTTGTGCTAGAAGATATCTTTTTTTTTTCTCCTATTTTAAATCTTATAAGAGTTGGATTTACTACTCAATTCTTTTATTTATTGTAGTGTATATAGAAAAAAAGGTATGCGTGAAATAATCAACATGACTTAATAAGAGTTACACGTAAATCTAACTTGCAGGTTTGAAAACTTTTTTTTTTTCTAGATTCCATACGTTCTTCTTTTGTTAGGGGATATTTTCTTTCTTGAAAGTTCATTTACAATACACTTCTCTTTTGATTCTATTTTGTAATTTTAAATTACAAAATTCATTCTTTTTTTATACCTTAGGTTTAGGAATATTACTTTCTTGCTTTTCTTTAATACTCTTCGATTTTTTATCTGTGATACTTGAATTTTTTGTTTTCTTTCTCAAAAAGCTCTAGTTTATTCCTTGAACTAATATAAAAAGGCTTTCAAGATTAGAAAATTCAATCATTCATATAATTAAAACGATATAAGTTGTATGCCTTTATCTTTTATCTTTTATCTCACACACACTAATTTCATTGTACTATATCTAGTCATGCAAGCATTATATGATATATTTCATGACAATAAATAACCGATTTATAGGTGTTACTTAAATAAATAATGCAAAAATTTGATTAAGAGCTACATGATATTTCAATACTTGTTTGTTTCTTAAATGTTTCAAGATATTACATTTATAATCAAAATTTATGTTTAATTTGTTTCTATAATTTTATTTAGGACATCTTTTCTTCTTCAGTGACCTAAATTTATTGTGATGGGAAAAACTTCATCATTTAAAGAAGGTTGGACACTAGTCTTAGTTGGGCGAACAGGCAATGGCAAAAGTGCAACAGGTAATAGCATTCTTGGAAAGAAGGCCTTCAAGTCAAAGACAAGCTCCTCTGGTGTAACAACTATTTGTGAAATGCAAAATGCTATCCTAAATGATGGACCATTTGTTAATGTTGTTAACGTCATTGACACCCCAGGTAAAGCATATAGTAAAAAAAAAAACTTTGTTTTAGAATAAAAATAATGATAATTTTAATTTTTATTAGATTTTTTTTCTAACAAATTTATATTCATAAAAAATTATCCATCTTTAATGATAATTCAAATGATATTATTGTTTTAATTTAATATATTTTATATTAATTTTTTATATTAATTTATACAAGTATCAGAAAATATCTATTAAGAGAATATATTTTTTTTTGTGTAGTGTATAACTTGTCCTTAACTATATAATACTAGATGGTTTTATTTGAGTTAAATGAGTGTGATTCCTATATTATTCACACCTTCGTTTCTTTAAAATTTTATCATATATTAATCTAAAATTTAAAATTGTAGGACTATTTGCTGGACCTGAGTCTATTGGGAAGGAAATAGTCAAATGTGTTGATATGGCTAAGGATGGAATCCATGCACTCCTTATGGTGTTTTCTGTCAGAACTCGTTTTTCTGAAGAGGAACAAGCAACTTTTCATAGCTTGGTAGCTTTGTTTGGAGAAAAAATTGTTGATTACATGATTGTGATCTTCACTGGAGGGGACGATCTAGAAGATAATGAAGAGACACTCGATGATTATATTGGTCGTGAATGTCCACAACCTCTTAAGGTTTCTTCACTTTACCATTTTGGCTTATATATACTTTTAATATTTCCATAACTCCCTTTAACTATTAAGTTTTTTTTTATTGTGATGAGAACTTGTTCAATGGAGAAGTTTATTTTAAAAATTTTATTACAAATTTATTTAAAAATGATTCAAATATTTTTGTCCAATTAAAAATAATTAAGATAAACATTAATTATGAATAAGGTTTTTAGAATTAAAAATGATATATATTATATTTTTAAATAAAATTTATTTATATCATCCATAATTTGTTGGATCTATCTATTAACGAATTTATAATTTTCTTAATTCTTAAGACACTTGTTTTCTCTTCTATCTTAAAATATTATTGAGATAAGCATGAAAAGTTGAGTGAAGTTTGATATAATACTAAAGAAGAAAACTTTATATATTTCAGCAAATGATATCATTGATTCATGCCATTTTTAACTTGTAATAACTTGTGGAATAATCAATT
Organism: Canavalia gladiata; assembly: GCA_037954105.1. NCBI lineage: Eukaryota > Viridiplantae > Streptophyta > Magnoliopsida > Fabales > Fabaceae > Canavalia > Canavalia gladiata. The sequence goes on along the minus strand of CM075663.1, from coordinate 1,159,633 downwards.
GTAGTTTTAACTATTTGAGAAAATTTAGACATACGAATTACATGTTTAAGTTTTATGAAAAAAAAAGTTTATGATAACTTTTTTAAAGATGTTTAAAATTAAACCACTTTTTTTAACTTACAAAAGTAGCAATGTAATAACTTGTTTTTTCCCTTTTCAAGAAACTTACATAATTATTATTTTCTATAACATATTTTTTAAAAGTTGATTACTTAAAAGTTGCAATGAATGGCTTAAAAGTGTTTATACATGATGGTAGGTAAAAAGATTGACAACACAAATCATTAATAGGCCCAATTGAGCTACTTAGTGTTCATACTTGATGTTCATACTTACTATTGATAAACTTAGTTTAGATGATTAACTTTACCTAATTCGGTGTTTGGAATCATATCATTCTTATACTATATGTCTGCACTTGTTTCTTTCACTTTCCTATTAATAAAAAAAATATGGATATGGATAAACCACGAAAACATTCTTATATATATTGCTTCTTTATTACATGTAAATGAAACTTAGAACATTCACTGTGTACTTTGTCTCTATCTTTCAAATACCATTATAGCTCCATTCTTGTTTTTCCGGTGAGATTTTAGAGATCAATTGTTGCTGAAGTTGTACGTTATATTTTTTTTATTTTAATTTTATGTTCCTCTAGCTCTTTGATGTGGTGCACGATCTTGTAAGATTCGGAAAATATATATATTCATTTGTATTGGTTGACTTGTATACTTCATTAGTTTACTACAATATTGAATAAACTATGACATACTTCACTTGATTTCCTATAAAATCACATTTCTTATGATCATTGCTGTTTTTAATCCTACATTGTATTGCTTAAATATCTTTGAATATTCTTGGTGACAAATATTCAACGGGATATTTAGAATTTGTTGACTCTAATTGTGTTTTGTGATTGTTAATAGGAAATTCTTACATTATGTGGCAATCGTAAAGTGCTTTTTGATAACAAGACAAAAAATGATAAAAAGCGAAAAGAACAAGTTGAAGAAATTTTCAGACTCGTGAACATTGTTGTATCAAAGAATGGTGGAAAACCTTACACAAATGAATTGTTTATGGAAGTGAAGGTAAAAGTTTTTTAACATTTGGAATTAGTTTTTGAATATTAATGATAGAATGGATGAAATTATTAAGAAAAATTTTAGTTAAAGTTATTATGTATATTAATTTTTATAAATAGTTGAATTTTATTAATTTAATATATTTTATTATGTAAATTATATTTATAAAATTTAAATTTTTTAATAATTTATTAAATAAATTTAAATTAATGAATAGTATGAAAGATATATTATTTATAAATTTAAATTTATTTAATAAATTATCAAATATTTTTAAATTTTATAAAATTTTGTAAATATAATTTATATAATAAAATTTATTATTTTAATTATTAAATTAATAAAATTTAACCGTTTACAAAAAGTTATTGTAATTTAAGTTAAAATTATTTTTAGGATAATTTAATTCCTCTTTGTATATACATGTATATGTATATGTATATACATGTATATGTATATGTATGTATATAGAAAAAATTAACTTTCTTCAAAAATATATCTACTATGAATTATTTCACTTAATATATCTTTTAAACGTTTAAATTTTATCAATTTAAATTTTAAATTAATAAATTATATGTGTATATCATGTTAATAAAATTTTATAAAATTTTAAAATTTTTTTATATTTTATTATATTATTTTATTTTAACAAATAAAATACTTTTTTTAATATATGTTATGTTAAATTTTATTTAATAAATTTTAAAATTTTATAAAATATGATAAAAATAATTTATATAATATAATTTATTAATTTTATGATTAAATTGATGATATTCAACCATTTAAAAAATATTTTATAATATACTTATCCTTAAAATAAATTGATATATATATATATATATATATATAATATAATATAATATATATGAAAATGTGATATCGATGATTTCATCACTTGGTTGCAGGAGAAGGCAGCAATACGAGATAGCCAACAAAAGGAGGTTGATTCCTTGAAAGGGTATTCAAAGAAAGAGATATCAGAGCTTAAAAAACAAATGCAACAAAAATATGATGATGAGCTTAAACGAATTACTAATACGGTATATGTTATCAATTCATTTCTTTTTTAAGATTAAATATGTAAACAATTTCTTAGAATTTATTATTGCTATAATGGTTGGTAACACAAATTAAGTAATAAAGATACTCAAGTTTATTTCAAGTATATGCAATCTAGCATTTATTAGTTGAATATGAAACTAATTCCATAGCCTAAAATTATAATTGACGTGTAATTAAAATATTAGAGTATTAATGTTGCATTTTACTTCGTTTTATTGTTTAATGACAATATTTTACTATATAGGTTGAAGCAAAGTTGAAGGAAGAAACTAAGATTCTTATGCAAAAATTGGAGGAAGAGAGAGTTGTGAGGCTTAAGGCAGAGGAGAATTATAAGACATTTCAAAATAAATCAAATGAGGAAATTGAACAGCTCAAAAGAGATCTTGCTAGGGCAAATGAAAGAATCAATCGTCCGAGAGGTCCACCTGGGGGAATTTGTCCCATTCTCTAAACTTTTAGCAGCTTCAAATATATATATATATATATATATTTACTTTCTTTTATGTCGTGTTTCCAAGTATTTTATTGATTAATAATCAAGTAAATATTGTAAATATATACTAAGGATTGATATGTAATTAAATTGTGTTTGAATAAAATTTGTTGATTTATCATTTTTTTTATTTTTATAGTTATCCTTTTATTTTAAATTTATATTATTAAAGAAAATAAGTTTGATCTCTAACTAGGGATGAAAGTAAACAAAGTCGTCCGACAGGAACTACGACTTGACTCGTTTAAAAAATAGATAGGTTCAGGCTTATTCAAAAACCTTTTTAGATAAACAAGACAGACCTAGGCTTATAAAAAAGCCTATTTAACTTATTCAGGGACTTATTTATATTTATATTTATTTTAATATATTATATTTATATAATATTTATTTTATATTTTATTTACATAATATTAATATATATATATGTTTTAGGCCTATTTAATAACTTTTTTATCTTGTGAACTTTAAGTTTGTAAGCTTTTTTAATTAATTATTTATATAAACTTTAAGTTTATTTATTGATTTTTTTGTAATGTAGGCTTTTAAACATGCTTTCAGACCTTGTAGGCTTTAAATCAGGCCAGACCTTGACAGAAAAAAAAAAAACCTTTAACCGGTAAGAGGCCCAGACTCAGGGTCTCAAAATTTTTAAACAGGTCAGACTTGAACACTCAAAGCCTAATTCAACTCGGCCTACTTCCATCTCCATCTCTAACATGATTCAGATAAAATTAGGATTAGGACGAAGCTTAACATAATTGAACCTATATATTGTAAAAAATATCTTTTTTATATTTTTTTAATCTTGTGTTTGAATAGATCAATTTAAGAAATTAAAATATTTCAAAAGTTAAATACTTTTAATTTAAATAGTTTTATTTTAAAAATATTTTATTTATATAAATAAATTTAAAATTTTGTATGGATAATGAATTTTAAATTTATTAAATTTTGAATATATAAAATTTTATTTTTAAATATTCATAATTTTTTAATTTTATTCATTTTTTATTTATTAAAAAATTCTATAAATATTGCTGCAACCATAATTAAAACGAGACGACAAACTTGCTAAAAATTTTAAAAAAGATTTTATTTTTGATTACGTGTAGCCCCATCAAACTTTTATTTAAGCGAAAAGATTTAGAAAAATCCTGACTCAGGGAATAATCTAGGTTCGGAAGTCGGTTACGAATAGGGAAGGTGTTAGGCACCCTACTCGCTCGTTTCGAAGAACGGTACCCTTAAACTGAGTGTGTGATTTTTTAAAAATTGGTTGATCCTTAAATAGAATAAAAATAAATAGGTTTGTATGAAAATAGCCTGAGAGGACTTAATCTTGCTCCTACATAGTTCTTAGTGCAATGGAAAACTTAAGGCTACGTAGTTCTGATTTGAAGGCTTGATGAAGGTAAAAAGAATTTTGAAAGAAGATTTTAAAATCAATTTAGATGTTTCTAAACAATTCTTAGCCCACATATGCACAAGATCCAAGACAATTACAGCTACATTGGGATTCATATGAATATCTAAATATTGAATAGCAGAAAAAGGTACCAGTTCGTATTAGTCCACATATACATAGGGTTTGACCCAAAGTTTCAATGGATTTGATTAGAGGCATGAAATGGACTTGACCCAAATTGAGAGAAAGAATTAAGCTTGATTTAAAATTAAGGAAACGAATTGAACTATATGACATGACAGCTCACATTAGGGGTACTCGTCTTTGGCCTGTTAGGATTGGGCCAGAAGTGTGGCTCATCTTGTGCAGTAATAGCAAGCGACACCATTAGGGGAGTTGCTTTTTACACCCTCTCAAATTGCTTTTCGCACCCTCCCTTTCGTGTAAAAAGACAAAATTATCCCTATAAATTTAGTTTTTGGAAATGTAAATCCGGGAGATTTGAACTTCTTTCCGGAAACATGTATCCGGAAGGTAAATTTTACGGTGTTCATTATATCCGGAAAGGTGTATCCGGAATGAAAATATGAACTTTTGAAATGTTGCGTGAAAGAAGTGTGAATATATGTTCCGAAAATACGTTTCCGTAACGCAATGAATGAATTTTCGGATGTTCCGGAAACACGTTTCCGTAATGCAATGAATAATGAAAATATGAATTTTCGAAAGGTTGCATGAAAGAAGTGTGAATATATGTTCCGGAAGTACGTTTCTGTAACGCAATAAATGAATTTTCGGATGTTCCGAAATCACGTTTCTGTAATGCAATGAATAAATTTCCGGAAATGTGTATCCGGAAGATCTTTTTCGAAATGAATTTAATTACTCTTCGGACAAGTATTTACGGAAGTTTAATAAATCTATTCCAGAAAAACATTTCCGGAAGCTTAATTAGGTACGAACATGCTAACCACTAGGCACAACGTCCCACTTAGTTTTAATGTTCATGAACCTAGTCAAATATTTGATGAGATTGCATTGATGAAAGTTAAGTCATCACGTGACTTTTCTGCATGTTTGATATCCAAGCTGCTAGCCTTACACAAAGCACATCTGATTCCCTTTTGAGGGTATCTTCTGGCTGCTCCAGAGGTTCCATAGTTTCTGGGTACTTCTTCGGCTATGAGCTTCTTGAGCTACTCCAGCAACTTCCCAATTAACTTCAGGTGTTGCACCAATTGCCTCCAGTTTTTCTTATGTATCTGTGCAGTGCTTGTAGCTCTTACCATCGTCTCAATCAACTGCACAGCGTCTACATCAGTCAACTGCGCCTCAATTGCAAGTTTCCCCGAGTAATCCCATGATGCCATATTCTCTGGAACTCAACCTGATAGTGCAATAGGGAGGAAGCTAAGTAGGAAAATCTCGACCGTGGATAATTCACATCGAATCAAACATCCCTTTGGAAAATGTTTCTCGGAGATAACATTTCTCTTGGAAACTGCTAGACCAAGTTCAGAATTTAGAAATCAAGATGCAGTATGTATGAAACAGGGGCGTCGTAAATGAGAGAGTGATAGGTGATTATATGGACTCAGTATTTAGCACTTAAGGAAAGATCTTAGAGTCAGTGGCTGAAGTCGATTTGTGAAGATCATAGCGGTTATATCCAGATGGTAAATGAGGGTCTTGACACATGAAACTTTCCAGTTATCCTATGAACAAACTCACTCAATAAGCTTAGTGCGTCACCTTTTGAATATGGAACGGAAGTCACCAAAGTAACGTGATTCGAACCAGATGTTTTGTCCTCCCACTTGACTTTGACCATGACGATGACATCCTCTCGCCTTTATGTCTAAGAGAAAGTGCAGGAATCTCCTAAATCTTCAACGCTAACTTGTACCCTTTACCCATTTCCTATGGTGGAACTCAATATTGATATAGCCATTGCACAATTTTCCCTGAAATGAAGCTCATGCTGGTGCAATTATCATGATGTAAAAACCAATAGTGATGATACCTATATTTTGAATTCCAATGTGTGCCTTCCATAAGCTAGAACAAAAGTTGGTCATAAACTTGCACGATCTGGTATGAGAACTATGCATTCAAAGTCACGTGTAGTAACGAAAGGGGTGCAGTTATGTGGTGATGGGTTAACGTCCGCATGATCACTTGAGAGTTTCCATTAGTCTACTGCTCTTAGATGTGACAGCCTTCAAAGTAACCAAAAGGTATACATCCGGTCGTTACTTGAGCCTTTAGTAATTCACCATATATATAGTTCCAGGAATCAAAACTGCCACCGACTGTTATGCATGCATGCATTCATTTTACGTAAAAACTCAATATCAGCTTCCTCTCTTCTCTGGTTTAAGATAACAAGATAGCTTCAACAGTTTCCACCCTCAATCAATTTTTCAAGCAAACTGCCGCGGATGTGAGAGATAAAAAGCATTATATGCAGCAGATGTGTGTGGGTTCATGTGCTAGTAAAGCCTGACATCCTTTGGACCAACATGATCAACTAGAACTCATGCATCCAGTCTAACATGTGGGACTGACACGTGTTTGATGTGATGAACAATTGATGGAAAGCTACAATGTAGTAAAAGATTGTAGGACTTCCAGACATTAGCTCGGTGCATATAAGGCCAACTCTACGTACTCTTACTATACCATATGCTGAGACCTAGACCTAGTATCCTGTTGCTAGAAACCCTGTTTTACACATCAGATCCGTACTTCTCGAGGGTGCCATAGTGCCAAACGTACCTAAGTGTATGGGGAACATTTTGGTACACTGCCATATCCCATATTTGGCGCTCCAACTCTGATTCTGGTTTAGACCTTGTAAACACTCAAATATGTCCGAGGCCTCCAGTTGTTAATTAATCAAAAATCAATACTAAATTAAATGAGGCATAAAAGAAGATAAAACATCCAAAGGTAGGGAAGTAAAAACAAATAATAGAAAACAAATAAAAAATAAATCAATAAAAAAATAAAAAAAAGAGAAAGATTTTAAAAAATTAGAATCTAACAAAATTAAGATAAAGAAGAACTAAAATAATAATAAAAAATGATAAAGAAAAATTAAGGAAAAATTAAAAGAAAACAAATTTAAAATCAAAAGAAAAATTTGAAATAGAAATAATAGAAAAATGAATTAGAAAAAAAAAGAAAAGAAAAGAATAATAAATATTAAATCTAATTCTGAAAAATAATGAAAATAGCAAAATGAATAAATAAAGAAAAAACAAAAATTGTAAAATTTTTAAGACAAATAGAAATAAATAGAATTTGAAAACTAAAAGATATACAAACATAGTGAATAAAAATGAAATCAAAAAGGAAATGAAAAATAATAAAAAAATCAGAAAAGAGTTTTTTTGGAAAAATAAAATAAAAATTTGGAAAAATGAAACAAAAAATAAATAAATTGAAAAACAAAAACTAAAAATAAAAAATATATATAATAAAAACAAATTTATAAAATCAGAAATTAACGTATTAACAAAAATTGATTAACTGAAAAAACAAAAAAACGTGAATTAACAAAAGGAAAAACAGAATCGGGGAGGAGGGGGGTTTTTGGAACAAAATAACAGAAAGAACTAAGAGGTTTGGCCAAGGGATCCAAACTGGTAGAGAGGAAGAATTCGAGGGATAGGAGAAAACGAAAGAAAGAGGAAAGAATTTCTTTTCCATGGGAGAGAAAGACCTCGAAGAAGCAAAGTCCTACGACTTTGGTAGCATCGAGAATGAAAGAAAGACAAGGGAATCAGTTTGTGCTGATGAGAGGAGAAGAGCCAGTGATCGTGGAAGGTCAGCATCGTTCAGGTTAGCATCTAATTTGGCTTTCTTCCTAATCTACGTGATCACGTTAGTTCTGATCATTGATCCTACCATGATCATAATTTTTGCTTGGTTCGAGTAATTAATGTATGAACACAACACCTATGAAACTTGAATTATAAACTGAAATTCAACTCCCATGAAGGCATGTATCAATAAATCTTTGTTAGAGATTTGAGTAATAAGTCTCAGAAGTTAGTTATGTTCGGTGAACAATGCCTTAAATCTGCTCATGACGTCTCCTTCGAGTTTTAGTCGAGCTACTTCATTCAATTATAGCCGGATTCATGGTGCACCTGGTCTCTGAATCGGATGCCGTGTTGTATACAATTCCCGACAATGCGTGTAGTGTTGTTGTTCCACCCGTCAGCGCGTTTGGTTGGGAATTCTGCTTTTGGTTAATTCCGTTCGACACATAGGATCATCTCCATCAAAAGACCGGGTGAATACTGCGCATATCTCAATGTGAGCCATGGCATATGGCCTAGGATCACCTTCACACAGTACAATGCCACTCCTAGCAAGGTCCATGCACTAGAAATCTGGAGGGCTTTTGACAGGGATTCAAGGTGTTTAGGTTGTGAACGTTCAATGTCTGAAGAGGGGTGACACGCTCGTCGCAAATGCACAAAAATAATTTCTAGATTTTCCCAAACTATTGGTATAGTATAAGGTGCAACCTAGGTCATCTCCCAAAGACCATTTCAGATTCTTAAGCAAATTAGGAGAAAGTTAGAATAAGGGGATTTTGGAAAGATGCAATATTGAGTTCTAAACACAAAATACAGAATGAAATTAATTTGACTTAACAATTATCAACTCAAGGAATTCAGAGGCTATTTTCTTAACTAATCATTGATCACTAAAATCATGCATTGTGTTTATCAACTCAGGATCATATGGAACCCCTAAAATGATCCTTGAATTCTCTACTGAGAAAACTCTCAAGGTTCAATTGATTATGATCAACAAGATTTAGTAACCACTTAATCTTTCATTAGATCTAAACCAATTTCATAATCAGAATTCAGTTGAAGTAAGTAATAAAATGAAAACCTTCAATTCAATTACTTAACTTCTACTCTTCAAACTTTTGGAAAATGATTTACCAATCAAAAACCAATTATAAATCAATTATGCATTAATCAAAATACGTCAACCGAACAAACTTTGATTAAAAGAATAAAATTGAAGAATATAGTAAAGCAGAGTAGAAATCACTCAATAAGCATGTAAATAAAGATCAAGACCTCAAAGTTAAAATGAAAATAGCTTGAATCCTTGAATTGAAACTACAAACTTAGCCTTCCATGAAGGAGGCAAACTATCAACAAAGAAAAACTTAGCCTTCCATGAAGGAGGCAACTAACAACAAAGAAAAACTTAGCCTTCCATGAAGGAGGCAAACTAACAACAAAGAAAGAAAGATGGAAAATGGTATTGGAGTTAATATCCAAGGGTGTGTCTCTCCTCTTGTAAACCCTTCTATTTATAGAGGATTTTTGAGGCATCATCTTCAGAAGGTCACCAACCAGCTTTTTTACTTTTCCATCCTTTTATTTCTTTCACATGAGCTTTGTTGAAAAAGCAAAACACTTTTGAATTTTTGTCACCAAATAGCACAACAATTTTGACGTTGATTGCAGCACAATTTCGGGTATTCACGTGTCTGAATTAGAGCTTTACGTCTGAACAAAAGTTGTAGCCCCAGATCGTAGCTTTCCAACGGATCCGATTTCATCTCAATATGACTTCTGTATCTCAAGTTATGGCCAGATCTTTACACACTGTTCAGGTTCCACGACAGCAACACTATCTCATCTTTTGAGATAATTTCGAAGTCCTATACATCCCATTTAGAGCCTGATCTTGTTTTGTAACCGTGGACACTTCTTTAAGATTTCATTCAAGATAGATTTCATGATTTTTGGATGTCTAAAACTCCTATTATGCTCAAAATACTATAATAGTGTCATTTTAATTGGTTAAGCAAAGAAATTCAATTAAACTCCATATGAACCCAAACTCATAAAATATGAAAAAGACCACTTAATTGAACATATAAAAAGTCTTAATGAGCTACAAATGAGAGATAATTATTTATGAAATTTATGCTTATCAAGGGGTGAAGCTTTAGGGGGGACCTTGCACAACCACGCATAGCCATGCATAATCTGGTACGTCGGCAACAGAGAAAAGCCATGTCATTGCCACAGAATTGGATGATCAGTCCCCAATAATATCAAGTAACAATGATGCTCATATTCGGGAGGCCTGGAGCTACGTATCTACGTTTGGATTTCCTGCATGTTCACAAGCTCCTCCAAGTCGCGACATCCGTAACAAACTAGCCCATGGTCACAGGGCATGCAGGGGTTCGAGATATGTAAGCAAACGGTAACATCAGAGTCAGAAGAATTCAAAAGGGATGTACTTAGATTCAAAGCTTAAGAGACGTTGCTTACTCAGTAAGCGATTCCATCTCTCTGAATGCACACATGACAACATCCAGGCTCTTCAAAATCAATCAACTGAATGTCCAATTGCTTCCATTAGTGGCAATCCCTTAGTCAAGGTCGTGCAGAAGAGGACTAGGCCAGGGGGATTAATATTATGGATATCTCTGGAGAGTTCCCTCAGGTCGATACCAGTCAGTCTTCTGATGTTGGCAAGGGGATGATTCCTCCATTTTCACTTTCGTTTGCTGCCGCACCTACATTGTTCTTGGTTTGCATTTAAGTTGCTGATGGAAAGTCAGAACCTCATATAAAACATTGTGATCATGGGCTAGTGGATGATCAGGAAGACTCTGGTCTGATGACAGATGACTGCTCAAGCATTGGTGATTTCTATGACGGAAATACAGAATGTAAAGTGAAGAAAAATGTGATGACTGTATCAAAGGATGTTGTGTGTAATGGATTGACTTATGCTGAGTCAGATTTGTTAATTGGTCCATCTAATTGCAAGTGATCAAATTCTCTCTCAAAATTACCAGAATATGGATCTTAGTGCCGATGGAACTTCTCGATCCAATAGTTCTGAGAGATCTGCTATTGTTCAGTTACCAGAGCAGCAATCATATCATCCTGACCACTCTTTTCCTTCAAATTCTTTAACTGCTAAAATTCGTGCTGATGATGATTCCTGCTCTCTTCGTTGCGGTCTGCGTGCCCAAATTCCTTCAGTTGATCAACTTGACAAACCTGGTGGTGAATTGCATGAAGACTCTTATGATTTTCTTGGACTATAAATGGTGGTGTCATTCCCAACCCCAATCCAATTGCTCCGAGAGGTTCTTGGCATCAGAATAGAAATAATTCCTCATCATTTGGATTCCAATCACATAGGTGGTCTGATGTGAAGGCTGGTCCTCTGCACAATGGTTTTAGCAATAGACATAAGAAGCCATGGACACAAGTATCTTATTCTGTGCCTTTTGTGGGATATGATTATGATTCAAGGCATAAAATCCATGATCCGAGACCGAGAAGGTTGCCACACAAGCGAATTAGAAAGGCTAATGAGAAGAAGTTATTAGACGCTACTAGGGGTCATGAAAAGAATTTGGAGGCCTTATCTTATTATGCAAATCTGTTGACCACCCTTGCTACACCATGCACATGCAGACCCTCAAAGGATTGGTCAAGAAAAGGCGCGGGACCCACCAATAGAGGTCACCTGACGGAATAAAAATGATCCTACATGGCATGCACAAGTATGTACCAAAGGAAATGTAGGAAACAAGAATGGGATAGCTCAATTGGTTGAGCAGCTGGTATGCAATTCCTTGCCACAGTCTTCAAATCCCAGAGGCCACATTTTGGCTCTAGCCTGCTAATTAAATCTCCAAAATGACCAGTTTGCCCCTCACTTTCCTAGAAATAATAATTCTGCCCCCCGAAAGCCAAAATGACCAGTTTGCCCTCCACTTTCCCAAAAATTACAAAACTGCCCCCCAAGTTTCCCAAATTGCAATCAAACCCCTACTCTTTCTAAAATCACAATTAAACCCCCAAAAATTAAAATTAAATTCTTTTTCTTCACAATCCCTGTATTCTCTAAAAATTCAAAAATTCTTTTTCTACATAATTCCTTTATTTCTTCAAGTTCAAACCAAATTCTTTTCCCAAAATTTAAAGTGAATTCTTGCTTTCAAAGCCCAAAAATCAAGTTTCCTTCCAAACCAATTTCTTTTTCCAAATCAAGTCATTTCTTTCCTTTATTGCATTCAAATCCTTTTCAAAGTATTTTATGATCTTTGTTCAACGTTTAGTAGTCTGTATAGGCTCCCATGCTGCCGTAGCCGCCTCGGGTCTTGTGCATGAGTGGACCAAAGACCCTTTAAAAAAAACAAATTCTTTTGAAATATCATATTCCCTTTAAACACCTATGGAGGTCAAGCCTTCACAAACCAGAACTACGTAAGCCTTGAATTTCCAATTGCATCGGGGAATACGTAGGAGCAGGATCAAGTCCTATCAAGCTAGCCCCATCAAGTATTTATTTTCACACTAATTAAAGGGATCAAAAAATTTTCAAATAATCACACACTCAGTTTAAGGGTATTGTTCTTCGGAACAGGCGAGTGGGGTGCCTAACACCTTCCCCACTCGTAACCGACTCCCAAACCTAAATCTCTTCCTCGAGTCAGGGTTTTTCCAAATCCTTTTCCCTTAAATAAAAATTTGGTGGCGACTCCACTTAATCAAATAAAATTCATTTTTAAAATTTCAGCGAGTTCGTCGTCTCGTCGAAATTACGGTTGCGACAGACCTCAGCACGTCCCCATTTGATCTTCAAGAAACTAAATAATAATATCTCTGGGAACCTCCATGCATGACAGCAGCAGAATTCTAGCGATGAAAGCACTATTAAACCCGAGCCTATCCAAAAGCTTATGGTGTTTGTCGTAACCGTCATTACACAATTTGGGATCTTTGGAAAAGAACATTTGAGATGTGTGTGAAGTATGATATTTGGTGTTTTCACCACCCAAATCTTGGAAGCAACCACAGTCAAGGAAACTTTAATGAGTTTTCTCATGTTGGAGATAAGACGAAAATAGAACCTCAGAAAAATGAAGAAAGAATAACAACTTGAAAGAAATGGATAGCTTTTCTTATGCAACAATTTGATAAATTGTCGTCTCCTCAATATAATTCAATATAATAAAGTAAAGAATTTTAGTTTGAGAAAAAGTAATCTATTGGTGTTACTTATTATGTAAGTAAGTTAACTTTTGTTATTTTTAATAATTTTTGGTTACAGATTTAGGTTTCTCGATAGTAAGGAGACCGTATTTTGAGACTAGTTATGAACATGAGATGTTTGAACCATCACCATCCTTTAGTTTAGATTTATTTTAAAAAGATGTTACATGTTACTTAGATAAATTTTATTATATTTTATGTTGGATGTTACTTTAAGATATTGTATTTGATTTTGAAAATGATGTATGATTTTTATTTTATATTACTTAGATAAATTTTATTATATTTTATGTTGGATGTTATTTTAAGACATTGTATTTGATTTTGAAAATGATGTATGATTTTTATTTTATGTTACTTTTTATATAGGTGCGATGTTTGATAATTTTAAGATTATATAAATAATTTATTTGGTTAGTAGCAATATAAAAATTATTTTACTTTAATATTTAGAAATTTAATTTTGCATTTGTTTTCTATATTTTGCGACAGGTTTTTTGCAATTTTTTTGCATTTTGTGATAATTTTAACAACAGTTTTTGTGGCAATTTTTTAGCATTTGCGTGCTAAATATATGTCTTGGATTTCATGATAATTTTTTTAAAAACATCCAAAAATACCTCTTTAAAAAAGAATTCACAACAACTTTCTAACGGTTGTATAAGTGTTTTGACAGCAACACATATTTATGGAATTAAAGGGGTTTATGGTATAATTATCTATCGTCTTAAAACTTAGGCACATATAAATCAGGAATATTAATTATCAAAAATAAAAATATTTTTTAATTTAAATCATCAAAATTATTATATAAATTTATTTTTTTTAAAATCATTTCAAATCTTTTTAATTTATAAAATTATATTTAAATTTTTGTTCATTTTTAGAAAAAAATCTCTTTAAAATATTTTTAATTAATATTTGATTAAGAAAAGAATCTTCCTAAGTTTTTAATCTCTTTGAAGAGTTTTTGAAAAATTATTTTTTGAGCAAAATTTAAGAATTAGACTCATAAAATTATATTATCTTTCTTATTTGTAATTAATTTTTTAATTTAAATTTTTTAAAAAAATTTTGAAAGATATTTTTTAAAAAATAAAATTTGATGATAACTATATTTTTTTATTTTGTAAACTTAATTATTTTTTATAAATTACTAATCTTGTCAATATTTAATTTACGACAATTGTATATCGATTGAAACACACTCATATTATTAATATTTTTTAATACATATTGACATTATATATAGTTTTACCATTATTACATTAAAATTATTAAAATTTTTTAATAAATTTTTAATAGAAGGATATTGATTTAGATAAAATTTATTTTCTATTTTATTTCTTTTATTCTTAAAATCATATTAACTTTTTTTAATTTTTTATTTTAAATTTAAAACATAAAAAAAATTATTTTATTTATCATATTAAAATTGGTTCCAAATATCAACATATCATTTACATATAAATCTATTTCAACATAATTATTTAAATCATTTTATATTTACACATATGTTAGAAACATTTTCAATGAAACCATTTTTTATCTCAACAAAACTTTGTATTATTTTATTTAATTAACTATTTTGATATCTTATTTAAGAAAATTTTTAAATTAAATAAATTATTTTTCCATTATATTTTACATGTAGTATGAAAATACTAGAATTCAAGTATTCTATAATGCTCATTCATATGATATTTTTCAATTAAAATATTTAAATCATATATCATTAACAAGAAATTTATATAAAAATTATTAAAAATATAAAAAAAGAAATTTGTAAAGAAAAAAAAAATCTACCTTCTCTACTTTTAAATTGGTAATCTTTTCATAATGTAGTTTTTTTTAACAATAACTTATAATAATTGCTTTAATTTTTAAGAGATGTTTAAAAGTTTAAAAGTTTTGATACCTCTTTCAAATGGATCAATAGTAAATAAAAATGCACGCAAAACTTATTCACATCATTAATGATATGTTTTTAAAACTTTTATGATTGATAATTGTAATAGAACCACAAAGAGTAAACTAAATAACTTACATGCTTGGTAGTTTGGAACTACTAACTTACATGAACCTTTTTTTAGTAATTCCTTATTTATTGTAACTATTAAAACACCTATTATTTAGTTGTAAGAAAAATCTTACTATTGAAGTGTCTTTAAAAAAAATAGATATACATGAAATAATTAAGGTAGCTAAAGAAAACTTATCTTTGAATCTAATTTAGGCTTTAGAAACTTTATTTTCTTAGATTCTACGTGTTTGTTTATCTTGTGCTAGAAGATATCTTTTTTTTTTCTCCTATTTTAAATCTTATAAGAGTTGGATTTACTACTCAATTCTTTTATTTATTGTAGTGTATATAGAAAAAAAGGTATGCGTGAAATAATCAACATGACTTAATAAGAGTTACACGTAAATCTAACTTGCAGGTTTGAAAACTTTTTTTTTTTCTAGATTCCATACGTTCTTCTTTTGTTAGGGGATATTTTCTTTCTTGAAAGTTCATTTACAATACACTTCTCTTTTGATTCTATTTTGTAATTTTAAATTACAAAATTCATTCTTTTTTTATACCTTAGGTTTAGGAATATTACTTTCTTGCTTTTCTTTAATACTCTTCGATTTTTTATCTGTGATACTTGAATTTTTTGTTTTCTTTCTCAAAAAGCTCTAGTTTATTCCTTGAACTAATATAAAAAGGCTTTCAAGATTAGAAAATTCAATCATTCATATAATTAAAACGATATAAGTTGTATGCCTTTATCTTTTATCTTTTATCTCACACACACTAATTTCATTGTACTATATCTAGTCATGCAAGCATTATATGATATATTTCATGACAATAAATAACCGATTTATAGGTGTTACTTAAATAAATAATGCAAAAATTTGATTAAGAGCTACATGATATTTCAATACTTGTTTGTTTCTTAAATGTTTCAAGATATTACATTTATAATCAAAATTTATGTTTAATTTGTTTCTATAATTTTATTTAGGACATCTTTTCTTCTTCAGTGACCTAAATTTATTGTGATGGGAAAAACTTCATCATTTAAAGAAGGTTGGACACTAGTCTTAGTTGGGCGAACAGGCAATGGCAAAAGTGCAACAGGTAATAGCATTCTTGGAAAGAAGGCCTTCAAGTCAAAGACAAGCTCCTCTGGTGTAACAACTATTTGTGAAATGCAAAATGCTATCCTAAATGATGGACCATTTGTTAATGTTGTTAACGTCATTGACACCCCAGGTAAAGCATATAGTAAAAAAAAAAACTTTGTTTTAGAATAAAAATAATGATAATTTTAATTTTTATTAGATTTTTTTTCTAACAAATTTATATTCATAAAAAATTATCCATCTTTAATGATAATTCAAATGATATTATTGTTTTAATTTAATATATTTTATATTAATTTTTTATATTAATTTATACAAGTATCAGAAAATATCTATTAAGAGAATATATTTTTTTTTGTGTAGTGTATAACTTGTCCTTAACTATATAATACTAGATGGTTTTATTTGAGTTAAATGAGTGTGATTCCTATATTATTCACACCTTCGTTTCTTTAAAATTTTATCATATATTAATCTAAAATTTAAAATTGTAGGACTATTTGCTGGACCTGAGTCTATTGGGAAGGAAATAGTCAAATGTGTTGATATGGCTAAGGATGGAATCCATGCACTCCTTATGGTGTTTTCTGTCAGAACTCGTTTTTCTGAAGAGGAACAAGCAACTTTTCATAGCTTGGTAGCTTTGTTTGGAGAAAAAATTGTTGATTACATGATTGTGATCTTCACTGGAGGGGACGATCTAGAAGATAATGAAGAGACACTCGATGATTATATTGGTCGTGAATGTCCACAACCTCTTAAGGTTTCTTCACTTTACCATTTTGGCTTATATATACTTTTAATATTTCCATAACTCCCTTTAACTATTAAGTTTTTTTTTATTGTGATGAGAACTTGTTCAATGGAGAAGTTTATTTTAAAAATTTTATTACAAATTTATTTAAAAATGATTCAAATATTTTTGTCCAATTAAAAATAATTAAGATAAACATTAATTATGAATAAGGTTTTTAGAATTAAAAATGATATATATTATATTTTTAAATAAAATTTATTTATATCATCCATAATTTGTTGGATCTATCTATTAACGAATTTATAATTTTCTTAATTCTTAAGACACTTGTTTTCTCTTCTATCTTAAAATATTATTGAGATAAGCATGAAAAGTTGAGTGAAGTTTGATATAATACTAAAGAAGAAAACTTTATATATTTCAGCAAATGATATCATTGATTCATGCCATTTTTAACTTGTAATAACTTGTGGAATAATCAATTGTAGTTTTAACTATTTGAGAAAATTTAGACATACGAATTACATGTTTAAGTTTTATGAAAAAAAAAGTTTATGATAACTTTTTTAAAGATGTTTAAAATTAAACCACTTTTTTTAACTTACAAAAGTAGCAATGTAATAACTTGTTTTTTCCCTTTTCAAGAAACTTACATAATTATTATTTTCTATAACATATTTTTTAAAAGTTGATTACTTAAAAGTTGCAATGAATGGCTTAAAAGTGTTTATACATGATGGTAGGTAAAAAGATTGACAACACAAATCATTAATAGGCCCAATTGAGCTACTTAGTGTTCATACTTGATGTTCATACTTACTATTGATAAACTTAGTTTAGATGATTAACTTTACCTAATTCGGTGTTTGGAATCATATCATTCTTATACTATATGTCTGCACTTGTTTCTTTCACTTTCCTATTAATAAAAAAAATATGGATATGGATAAACCACGAAAACATTCTTATATATATTGCTTCTTTATTACATGTAAATGAAACTTAGAACATTCACTGTGTACTTTGTCTCTATCTTTCAAATACCATTATAGCTCCATTCTTGTTTTTCCGGTGAGATTTTAGAGATCAATTGTTGCTGAAGTTGTACGTTATATTTTTTTTATTTTAATTTTATGTTCCTCTAGCTCTTTGATGTGGTGCACGATCTTGTAAGATTCGGAAAATATATATATTCATTTGTATTGGTTGACTTGTATACTTCATTAGTTTACTACAATATTGAATAAACTATGACATACTTCACTTGATTTCCTATAAAATCACATTTCTTATGATCATTGCTGTTTTTAATCCTACATTGTATTGCTTAAATATCTTTGAATATTCTTGGTGACAAATATTCAACGGGATATTTAGAATTTGTTGACTCTAATTGTGTTTTGTGATTGTTAATAGGAAATTCTTACATTATGTGGCAATCGTAAAGTGCTTTTTGATAACAAGACAAAAAATGATAAAAAGCGAAAAGAACAAGTTGAAGAAATTTTCAGACTCGTGAACATTGTTGTATCAAAGAATGGTGGAAAACCTTACACAAATGAATTGTTTATGGAAGTGAAGGTAAAAGTTTTTTAACATTTGGAATTAGTTTTTGAATATTAATGATAGAATGGATGAAATTATTAAGAAAAATTTTAGTTAAAGTTATTATGTATATTAATTTTTATAAATAGTTGAATTTTATTAATTTAATATATTTTATTATGTAAATTATATTTATAAAATTTAAATTTTTTAATAATTTATTAAATAAATTTAAATTAATGAATAGTATGAAAGATATATTATTTATAAATTTAAATTTATTTAATAAATTATCAAATATTTTTAAATTTTATAAAATTTTGTAAATATAATTTATATAATAAAATTTATTATTTTAATTATTAAATTAATAAAATTTAACCGTTTACAAAAAGTATTGTAATTTAAGTTAAAATTATTTTTAGGATAATTTAATTCCTCTTTGTATATACATGTATATGTATATGTATATACATGTATATGTATATGTATGTATATAGAAAAAATTAACTTTCTTCAAAAATATATCTACTATGAATTATTTCACTTAATATATCTTTTAAACGTTTAAATTTTATCAATTTAAATTTAAATTAATAAATTATATGTGTATATCATGTTAATAAAATTTTATAAAATTTTAAAATTTTTTTATATTTTATTATATTATTTTATTTTAACAAATAAAATACTTTTTTTAATATATGTTATGTTAAATTTTATTTAATAAATTTTAAAATTTTATAAAATATGATAAAAATAATTTATATAATATAATTTATTAATTTTATGATTAAATTGATGATATTCAACCATTTAAAAAATATTTTATAATATACTTATCCTTAAAATAAATTGATATATATATATATATATATAATATAATATAATATATATGAAAATGTGATATCGATGATTTCATCACTTGGTTGCAGGAGAAGGCAGCAATACGAGATAGCCAACAAAAGGAGGTTGATTCCTTGAAAGGGTATTCAAAGAAAGAGATATCAGAGCTTAAAAAACAAATGCAACAAAAATATGATGATGAGCTTAAACGAATTACTAATACGGTATATGTTATCAATTCATTTCTTTTTTAAGATTAAATATGTAAACAATTTCTTAGAATTTATTATTGCTATAATGGTTGGTAACACAAATTAAGTAATAAAGATACTCAAGTTTATTTCAAGTATATGCAATCTAGCATTTATTAGTTGAATATGAAACTAATTCCATAGCCTAAAATTATAATTGACGTGTAATTAAAATATTAGAGTATTAATGTTGCATTTTACTTCGTTTTATTGTTTAATGACAATATTTTACTATATAGGTTGAAGCAAAGTTGAAGGAAGAAACTAAGATTCTTATGCAAAAATTGGAGGAAGAGAGAGTTGTGAGGCTTAAGGCAGAGGAGAATTATAAGACATTTCAAAATAAATCAAATGCGGAAATTGAACAGCTCAAAAGAGATCTTGCTAGGGCAAATGAAAGAATCAATCGTCCGAGTCCATCTGGGGGAATTTGTTCCATTCTCTAAACTGTAGCAGCTTCAAATATATATATATTTTTACTTTTTTCTTATGTTGTGTTTCCAAGTATTTTATTGATTAATAATCAAGTCAATATTGTAAATATATACTAAGGATTGATATGTAACTAAATTGTGTTTGAATAAAATTTGTTGATTTATCAATTTTTTTTTTGTATTTTCATAGTTATCCTTTTATTTTAAATTTATATTATTATCGTTGTTGAAGAAAATAAGCTTGATCTCTAACATGATTCAGATAAGATTAGGACTGAGCTTAACATCATTGAACCTATATATTGTAAAAAATATCTTTTTTATATTTTTTTAATCTTGTGTTTGAATAGATCAATTTAAGAAATTAAAATATTTAAAAAGTTACATACTTTTAATTTAAATAGTTTTATTTTAAAAATATTTTATTTACATAAATAAATTTAAAATTTTGTATGGATAGTGAATTTTAAATTTATTAAATTTTGAATTTTATTATATATAAAATTTTATTTTTAAAAATTTATAATTTTTTTAATTTTATTCATTTTTTATTTACTAAAAGATTTATAAATATAAATATTTTTATTAGAATGTTGTTTAATATATTTAAATAAAATAATAATCAAACTCATGTACATAATAAAAAATAAAAAAATATAATTATATAATCTAATTATTAAAAATATTATGTTTGAACATGAGAAAAATAAAGATGAGAGACATGAGAAAGAAAGAGAGAAAATAATATAGAAAGAAAGGTGCTGTATATGCAAATAAGTTAGGAGGAATCTTGAAAAATTTTAAATTTTACTTATTTTAGAGATATTTTAAATTTTTTTATTTTAATTTATTAAAATATCCTTTTAAAATTTTTAAAAGTTAAATTTTTTTAGAAAAATATCCAAACAAAATATTTTAATATTTAAAATTTTAATTTTTTTTAAAAATTAATTTTCTTCTTAAAATATCTCATCCAAATACAAAGTTATATTATATTTTGATAGTGAAATTTGAAAAATAAAATACATAATGCTACCATTTTACAAAATTTATTTTTAAAAATAATTATGCTATTTTACTTATCAATTAAGTGTAATTCATTACTTTTGCTAATTACTTCCTAATTTATCTAATTGTACTTATTTCAAACTCATATGTATTATGCCATTATGTTTAGTTTTGAATTATATGGTCTTAAAATATTATCATATTTTAAATAAGACCGCGTTAATTTAAGTTATCATTATTAATTGTTTCCTATTAATTTTAAAATAAAATTTTAAACTTATTTTTTCAACTTCACATATTAATGTGACATACTGTTGTTTGTGGAAAGAAAGTTTTAAAATTAAAATTTCATTTGACTACGACTAAGATTCTTCTATTTAGATGTATAATTGTATACTTAAAAAGACGCTCTTAGAATTTTAGCTAGGATTTTTTTATGTATACCTAAAAAGATGCTTTTATTTTTACTTAATATAACATCCTAAAATTTATATAATAGACTACAAAATCATAAATTTATATTAACAAAAAATAAGAAATAAAATAGAAATAAAAATTTAGAGTGAGTAGAAATTTCTTGGTATTATAATAAAAATATCTTTACATTGACATAAAAACGGATAATGAACAGACAACTAAACATAAAAAGAATGAAGATATTCTAGAATTTTAAAACTTATTAATAAGGGTTAAAATTTTATGAAAAAAAATTAGATTTGAAGAAAGAGTAAAAACATCACAAAAAATATTCAAAACACTCTTATAGACTCCTGACTTCTGGAAGGGATAAAATGTTTCCAAATAAATAGAAAATAACATAAAAACAAGTGGTAAACGAATTAGTAAGGATTATAACATAAAAAAAAATAGTTTAAAAACCTTTTTAAAAATTTTTCAGAAAATGACTAAAATACTTCCAGAAGCTTGGAAAGATAAAAAATTACTAGACAGAGACTTGTAATTTGGAATGCATGAAAATTCACATGTTTTAAATGAGAAAATGACTCAACACCATGAGTCACCAAGCCATAATGACATAAGGGACAAAAATATTTATAAAGAGAGATAAAAGTAACTATGATTAAGTTAAAAATTAATCATGATTAGGTTAAGCAAACTATGATTAGGGTAAATAATACATGATTAATCTTAAAGGATAATTACTTATATTTTATAATTAAATTTAAAAATAAAAATTATTAGTAAAAAGATCATTTTTTTCTTAGGTTAAAATTTAAACTCTAAGTAACCAACCATGTGGTGGACGAAATTTACCACTTATCCAAACACATAACAAACTCTCTAAGATCAAGCTTCTATCTCTAAACTTTCCTAAGCCAAAATCTAACTAAATATAAGCTTCCATTTATGAAGCTTAAGCTCAAACACTAAGCAAGCAAGCCTCCTCCTTTTCCCTTGAAGAAATTTCATGTGGGACCATCAAGGGGCTGATTCTCCATCACTAAATCCACCAAGTTTCCATTTTAAGGCTTCAACAAGTAGGACATTCTACATTTAAACTTTTCTAAGCATTTTTGGTAAGTATTCTTGCCTAATCTTCTTCATCATTGTGGATCTTTTCTCTAAACTTCAAGATCCAACATTCTTGAGTATTATTTGGTTTAAAATTGTCCTAGGCTCTTAAAATAAGCACTTATACTTTTTAAATAATTCTTAAGAGTCCAAAATGAAGCTTTAATGGTTTAAAGTGCTTATTGGAACTCGTTAAGAATTTTAATAAGTTTAATTTTCTTGAAAATGAATTTTATAATTTTTGGGAAGATTTGAGAATTTTTAACTAGGTTTTGAAATATGCTCAAGAGATGATGGATTTAGAGATTTGAGAAGATCTTGGATGTCTTATCTTATTTGTGCTTAAAATGATTGTGTTATCATATCTCTTCCAAAAGTGCATGCTTACTATTTATTTCGTAAAAGCTAAAATATTGAACTTTAAAACTTAAAAATCTTAGATTTAGATTATTATGGTCATGATCTTACAAGGACAAGGACTTGGTTGAATTTGAGATTAAACACATCCACTAAGTGATTAGACTTTGGATCTAGGCACTAAGTAAGTAGAAAAATGATAAAAATGTCATTTTAGGCACAAAATGACCATTTGATCAAGTATGCTAATAAGGAGAAAAAAATGACTTAAAATTATTACGATGTGAAAACCTATACATTTTACAATTTTTCCCTAAAGGACATACCCATGGAGCTATAAAAAAAATAGATTCAAAGATCTCAGTGAGCAAGAATGACCATTTGGCCAAAGCTTTAAGATTAAGAAAGAAAACATTGAGAAATTTGTAAGACTAGCTAGTTTAACAACCTAAGGCAAGGTCTTAAAGAAACAACCTTTAGAAAAAAGAAAAATAAACTAAGTGGCCTTAGGAAGGTAACATTGGTCAATCGACCATACACTTGAAAAAATAGTAACAAGAAAATTAAAATTTATTAAGTTAAGGTCTCTAAGTAATTTAAGCTACAAAAGTGATCCCAAACAAATGAACATGACTTAGTGAGCTAAGATATGAATAATTTAACCTAAATTAGTAATTAAGTTAGTAAAATAAATTAATTTGGCAAGGATTAAAATATTATTCTCATTAGGCTTTGATTTAAAAGTTTGATCATAAAGTTTAGAAAGATGAATAGAAAACTTTGTAGGGGTTAAAAGAGGCTATTTGGCTAAAAGAGATTAGAATTGGATAAATATTATTTAATGAATACGAATCTACATGTTCATCTCCCTTATGAAAGAATTTGAGAAAAAAATGGTCACGAGGTCTAGATGAAGAAAAAGTCCATTTGAGAGGTTAAAAAGGCCATCAGCCAACATAAACGTAATGATTAGAAAACCATCAACTAAACATTTAAAAAAAGGAAAGGACAAGAGAAACTTAGAAAGGTTGAGTGATGTAGGTTTTTTTTTTTTATAAACTTATCATAAAACATAAAGAATAAGGTCAACATAACCATTTTAGAACAAATATGCATGCTATCCAAAATTTAAGGACCATGCTTAAGTAAATATTTTTTCTAAGAAAGCAAACTTTTGGATAACTATTAATACCTTATTTACTATGGTAATACTTGATCATGTCCTTATATGTATAAATGTGTTATGTGCTCTTTTGAATGATGTAATGACTTGTGTGATCTCTTGGATGACATGATGACTTGTATATGTCTATATGGTTCTATGATTTGATATTAAATGCATGAACTGGATGCTATATATACATAGCCTTTTGATTGAATATTGAGCATGCATCCTATTATTAAAATGGAACATAATAAATCAAGATATCATTGAAGAAAAATCTTATGTGAAAACTTAACATTACTACAACTATGCTAAGTCTGGAACTTACGCATACTCAGAAGGTTGTAGATCCTTCTATGGTAATCAAAAGGTACATAACCTTCTCTGGTGAAGCCTTGCGGGCTTTAAATAAATCCTTCTTTGGGGAAGCCGTAGGTTTTCCAAATTTATGATGGTGATGAACATCTGGAATAAGATTGTATCCTAGATCAGAAGGAGGAGTGATAGATAAGTGGAAGATATTATTTGACTAAATTGTTAATGATATGTCTTAAATGAAATTGTTATTGAAAGGATGACTAGAGAAAGAGAATGATTTATGAATACGGCATAAAGCAAGTAAAAGTAAAATGATATTTATGTTATGGATAGAACGTGATCTAAAGAATGTATGAGATTTATGACTAAAGTGATGGCTGATCTTGGTCCCCCTTGGCTGGTCCACAAGATTCCCATAGTGAAAGTAGTGGAGTTTATTGTTTAAAGCTTGATTTTAGTTTAAATCTCATAGATGGAGACTTAGGCTTAAGGTGAAAGATTAAGGTTTTTCGGACTTAATTCAACTTGGAGAGATTTTGGAGAGTTTGCTAAGTGTTTAGTGAATTCGGACATACAAGGGTAAGTTTGGATTAATTTTTCACTTAAGGGTATTTTGGTAATTTTGCATAGATTTTTTATTTTCTAAAATAATTTAAAATTTAAGGAATTATTCTTTTAGAGTTTGATTAGTGTTAGTAAGGCTTATTTTGTCACTAATCATGTTTATCTATAAGCACGGTTAACTTTTAATTAGTCAAAGTTAATTAGCCTCAATCATGATTAAAGAAATCTTAGCATTAATTATTTTTGTCTTTTATGGGTTTACTTGGGTTGACTTCACTTGGTGACTCATTACCATGGTTTCCACATGGAAAATTTTATGCACCTCATGTGGGGCCTATTCTTGACTTCTTCCTTACACTTTCTTATCGTCTCGGCCTTCTAAACGCATTTTCAAAATTTTTCTCAGCGTTACTAGAAAAATTTCCAAATTATACCTCTAAAAATTCTAAACATTTTTCAGTTCATTCTCAAGTTATTCTAAGATCATTTGATATTTTTCTAGGAACCAACTAACTCAGTGAAGAAAGCAGAGCTTTCTAGAGAGGTTTTGGGTGTTTTCAAAGTTCCATAAGTGTGTTTTCGTCCCTTCTTTGTTTTATAAGTTTTTCTTACTACTTTTGATCATTATTGATGTTTTCTAACCTTTTAGAATGTATTTTACTCTTATTTTAAAATTTTCTTTTATACTATTTGAGTTGTCCAAGTGCATGGATATTTTCTTTATTTGCACCAAATTCTCTAATTTCTGTTTTTGATTCCTAATCCTACTTAGTTTCTCTAAGTTCGTTATTAAATTTTGTGGACGTTACATATCATATGCATATGAAATGTACTATCTTATAGTTATATCACATGTGTCTCAAAATCATCATTGGTAATGGTTATATATATTTTTCGAAGATCTTATAAATACATTAAGTACATCTTAAAATTACTATTACTAAAGGATATGTATGTCTTTTGAAGAACTTATAAATACATCAAGTGTATCCCAAAAATATTACTGTTAAGGGTTGTATTTCTCTTTTAAAGAGTATTATTTCATGTTACAGGGATAAAATGTAATGCATAAGAGTAATCATAAGACTAAATAATATATAAGAAGAGCAATAAAATTTATTTAACTTTTCACATGTTTAGAGAACCATTTTTAATAAATTTTCTAACAATGTCATCTCTAACATATATGTTCGAATTGCTGTTTGTGAATTCCAATGAAATGACTATGTAGGTATATAGAGGTATATGTACTAATAAATTTTTTATCCATTTTTTTTTAACATACTAACTTAAGAATAATTAATAAATCTATATTTTATAATAATATTTTAAAGAAATAATAATTCTATCTAAAGTAAAAACATATTTATTAATGGAGTTTATCTCATCATTGTTTAAAATTCAATTATCATCACAAAGTCTTTCAAACTTTTAGAAAAATAAAAATCTCAACTCATAATATTTTTAAATATTTCAAAAGATGGTGGAATACATTGTAATGATCACCAATAGAATTATGAGTAGAACAAATCAATCTATCACAATATATGCAATATTGAATTTAGCATAACTTATTAAAAATATAATCCTACTAATAATTTTTCATACTCAAATTGAAACACAATTATAATTAATATATTTTTTTAAGTACATACTAATATTATATAAAATTTTACTACGTATTACATTTAAACTGTTAGAATTTTTTTAACAATTTTTTAGTATTAGAAGATTGATTTTGTGAAAAATTATTTTTTATTTTTCTTATTTTTTTTTTCAGAACCACACCAACTTTTATTAAATGTTTTTTTTCAAATTTAAAACATAAAAAATAAGATTATTTTATTTATCATATTCAAATTAATTTCAAAACATCACAATATCATTCACTATTCAAACATAATATTTTTCAAATTGTTTTGTATACTTATATATATCCTAAAGATGTTCGTAAGAAAACCATGCTTTATCATGATAAAATGTTTCATTATTTTATTTAATTTCATAATACTTCACATATAGTATGAAAAGGCTATAATTTAAATTCTATAGTTCATATAATATTTTTTTATTAAAATATTTAAATTATATGTTATTAATAAATATTTATACAACCAAAACATCTATATTAAAACATTTAAATCATATGTTATTAATAAATATTTATACAACCAAAACATCTATTAGATAATATGTTTAAGAAAAAATTTTACTCTCAAATTCAAAATAATTTTGTATAGATAAAAATTCAACGTAATAGGATGTATCAAAATTTTTTATTATAAAATTAAATATATAATTTTTTTAATCAAATATGTAATATTTTTATTTTTTATCATCCAATAAATTAGTATAAATTACGATATAAAATAATTATATTATACTTTTAATAATTTATTATTATATCATGGTTATAAATTAAAAAAAAAAATTACATGTAATTACTAATCCAGGTAAATGTGGCAATAATATCATCGTAATACCTTAAAAGATTTAGTTTGTTTTGCATTATATGATAGTTTAGGAATTAGTTAATAATAACAATAAAATCTCAATAATAACATATAGATAAGATAATAATATTTTTATTATTTTTTATTTAATATTTATTTTTTTATTTTTTTATTTTTTTTTATTATTAAATGAATTACATAAGATCAGAAATATTTTTATCATAAAATATTATTTATTTTCTCATAGTTTTTTATTATTAAGTATTCATACCTTATCATTTAATTATAATTTTTTAGAATAAATTATAATAATAAAAATTAAAATCATCATTTATTATGAGAGGGAGAAAAAGTATTTGTATCATAAACATCAATTTATTTTCTTTTTTTATAATTTGAATTACCTCTAATTAAATTTATTTGATCTTTTCATTTATTTTCTAGAAAAACAAGAAAAATTATGGTTTAACTTCTTTATATGCTTTCATTATTATATTTATCTAATTTTTTTCTAATTTAAATTTATGATAATTCTTCTAAATGAATGTAACTCAAACATAACATAAGAAAAAAATCACATGACCAATAGATTTAAATAAATTAAGTTACAAATTATAATTTTTACTTTTATTTAACTTTCCAAATTTTATTTTTTAATCCTTTTAATTATCACGTAATAATTTTATTTATTAATAAAAATTATAATAATTTTCATAAAAAAAACTATTTTTCCTTCACAAAAAATATTAAAAATTGAATCATTCTTGAAATCTACTTAACTAGGATACAATAAGTCACTCACCGTATTGTCTTATAAAATTTTAAGAGGGCCATTAAGTGAAAATTTTCTCTCAAATTTTCAGAAATATAAAAAAAATTGTGAAAGAATATCTACATGTTTACTTTTAAATTGGTGATCCTTCCATAACATATTATCATCTTTTTTTAATACTAACTTGTAGTTCTTAATTTGTGCTATTTTCTTTTTTATTATTATTGTTATGGTTTGTTTTATTGTTTTAATGATTGGTTTGATTCTTAAGAGATTAAAGAGTAAAACAACCTTAGAAGTTTAAAGGTTTTGATAGCTCTTTTAATTTGATTGATAACAAATAAACATGCATGCAGAACTTATTCACATAATTAATGATATGTTTTTAAAATTTTTAATCAATGTGTAGTGTTTCTTTTTGTAATTTATAGTTGTGATAGAACCATATAGGATCAATTCGATAACTCACATGCTTGGGTAGTTTGGTAGTTTGGAACTACGTACTAACTTACATGCTACTTTTTTTACGGCTCCTTAATTAGTGGTTTTAAATCTTAAAATATCTATTATTTAATTATTAAGAAAGTTCTTACATTGTAGTGTCCTTAGAAAGGAAGGTATACATAAAATAATTCAGGTACTCAAAGAAAAATTATATCTAAATCTAACTTAGGTGTTGGAAACTTTCTTTTTCGAATTCTGCATGTTTATTTGTCTTAATCTAGAAAATGTTTTTTTTTTTTTGTAAGTCTTCTATGAGGTAGATTTACAACACACTACTCTTTTTTTAATTTTAATGTATTGAGAAAGAAAGGTATGCGTGAAATTTGAGAAATGTTATATATGATTCTAACTTGAAGGCTTTGGGAGCTTCCTTTTTCTAGATTCCGTGTGTTTTTCTTTTGCTAGGTGATATCTTTGTTTTCTCTTTTCTCATATTTTCTAGGAAGTGAATTTACATTAATATACTTCTCTTTTGATTCTATCTCATAATTTCAAGTTGCGGAATTCATTCTTTTCTCATATTCTAAGTTTAAGAATATTACTCTCTTACTTCTCTCAAATACAGTTTCATTTTTCCTTTGTGATACTTAAATTTTTCGTTTGTGTTATCTCAAGCAAGCCTAGTTTATTTCTTGAACAAATATAAATAGGCTCTCAACGTTAGAATAAATATAAACAGATAAGTTGTATGCTTTTATCTTCTTTACTTTATTTTGCACAACATGATCTTTTATCTCTTTCTCTCACACACATACACTAGTCTCATTGAACTATATCTAGGAATGTAAGCGTATAAGAAATATTTCTTGACAAGAAATTACTATCTTAATGGTGTTTCTTAAACAATTAATGCAAAAATTTGAATTAGAGCTACATAATATTTCAAAACCTGTTTGTTTATTAAATGTTTCAAGATATTACTTGTCATTACAATGTTTGATTAATTTTTTTCTATAATTTTATTTAGGACATCTTCTCTCCTTGTTGTTGTAACATAAATTTATTGTGATGGAAAAAAGTTCATCATCTAACGAAGGTTGGACACTAGTCTTAGTTGGACGAACAGGAAATGGCAAGAGTGCCACAGGTAATAGCATTCTTAGAAAGAAAGCCTTCAACTCAAAGAGAAGCTCCTTTGGTGTAACAACCGATTGTGATTTGCAAAGAGCTATCCTAAAAGATGGACCATCTTTTAATGTTGTTAATATCATTGATACTCCAGGTAAAGTATATGGTAATTTGTCATTCACTATATAATCTTTTTTTATAGTTTTATTTGAGTTAAAGTTTTGTGATTCCTATATTATTCACACCTTTATTTCTTTAGAATTTTATCATATATATTAATATAAAACTTAACAAGTATTGTAGGACTATTTGCTGGAACTGAGTCTATTGGAAAGGAAATAATCAAATGTATTGAAATGGCTAAAGATGGAATCCATGCTATGCTTATGGTGTTCTCTGTGAGAACTCGCTTTTCTGAAGAGGAACAAGCTACTTTTCATAGATTGATAGCTTTGTTTGGAGAAAAAATTGTTGATTACATGATTGTGATTTTCACTGGAGGGGACGATCTGGAAGAAAATGGAGAGACATTAGATGATTTTATGGGTCGCGAATGTCCAGAATCTCTTAAGGTTTCTTATATTTTGGTTAATATATACTCTTAATTTTCCCCTAACTTTCTTTAACTACTAAGTTTTATTGTGATGTTTTAGATGAACTTGTTTTGTGGTTGTGTTCATACTAGATGGAAACATATGCGAAGGACAAATTTGTTTTAAAAGTTTTATTATAAGTTCATTTAAAAAGATTCAGATATTTAATCTATTTTACAAAAATATTCAAATAAACACTATAATTATGAATAAAGTTTTTAGAGTTGAAAATGATATATTAATATGTTTTTAAATATTTTTTATTATGTACAATTCGTTGTATCTAATAACAATTTTTTTTTTCAATACTTAAGTCCTTTTCATCTCCAAAGTTTATAATATTGTAAATAAGTTACCTTAGTTATTGATTTTTTTTTAATTTTATTCAGTTGATTTATTTGAACAAATTATTAATAGATGGTCGAAAGTTTCCTGAACTAATGTAATGTAAAAAATTAATCAATACTTAAACACATTTAACATTTTGATAAGTGACAAACCCTCCTAAATAACATTTGTATTGGTTACTTGTATACTTCATTAGTTTTCCTATTAAATCAAAATTCTTATTATCATTGCTGCTTTTAATGCTATATTGTATTGCCTAATTAAATATCTTCGAATATATAGAAGATTTCTATGTGTCAAATCTTCAACGGAAAATTTAGAATTTGTTGATTCTAATTGTGTTTTGTTATTGTTATTAGGAAATTCTTACCTTATGTGGCAATCGTAAAGTGCTTTTTGATAACAAGACAAAAGGTGAAAAAAAGCGATTAGAACAAGTTCAGCAGCTTTTTAGTCTAGTGAGCATGGTTGTATCAAAGAATGGTGGAAAACCATATACAAATGAGGTGTTTATGGAAGTGAAGGTGAAAGTTTTCTAAATTTTAGAATTATTTTTTGAATATTTTTTTATATAATAGAAAAATAATAAAATTTAAATTCAAGATCATCATATAAAATTATTCTAATTTTAAACCTTTTATCATTGAATTAATCCTAATAGTCTTAAAAATATTTTTTGAATGTACATATGCGTGTGTGATATCAACAAATTTATCATTTGACTGCAGGAGAAAGCAGCAATACGAGATAGCCAACAAAAGGAGATTGATTCCTTGAAAGGGTATTCAAACGAAGAGATATCAGAGCTTAAAAAACAAATGCAACAAAAATATGATGATGAGCTTAAACGAATTACTAATACGGTATATGTTATCAATTCATTTCTTTTTTAAGATTAAATATGTAGACAATTTCTTAGGATTTATTATTACTATCATGGTTGATAACACAAATTAAGTAATAAAGATACTCAAGTTTATTTCAAGTATATGCAATCTAGCTTTTATAAGTTGAATATGAAACTAATTTCATAGTCTAAAATTATAATTGATGTGTAACTAAAATATTAGAGTATCTATGTTGTATCTTACTTCGTTTTTTTGTTTAATGACATTATTTTAACATATAGGTTGAAGCAAAGTTGAAGGAAGAAAGTGGGACTCTTATGAAAAAATTGGAAGAAGAGAGAGTTGCGAGGCTTAAGGCAGAGGAGAATTATAAGTCAATTCAAAATAAATCAAATGCGGAAATTGAAAAGCTTAAAATAGATCTTGAGTGGGCAAAAAGAAGAAACAGATGATTAGGGGAACAGCCTCAAATATTTGTATTTTACTTTTTCTCATGTGATGTTTGCAAGTATTTTATTGATTAATACTCATATAATGTTGTAATACTAATAAGGATTGATATGTAACTAAATTGTATTTGAATCAAATTTGGTGATTTATCATTATTTTTTTTACTTTAATGGTTATCCTTTGTTATCATTATGTTGTGTTTGAGATAGCTCTCTTCAAAAGTAAAGGAATTAATTAGTAAATTAATTCTTACTGCATTCGATTGCATAGTATTCTGGTTTGAGTGCACTTGATGCTGATGAAAATGCACTTGAAAGTGAGCTTAACGATAATCCCAGTGACATCCTTGAACTGCAATTTTGAGGGTAAACTTTGGCCAGATAAGTTCGGGGATGGTGCGTCATTTGAAGGAGACGATCAGTGTTCGTTAGGAAATGGCATTTGTTGGTGATGAATTGGCTGATACACATGGTTTTGAGTTGCTCTTGAGGTATGTGCCCATGCACATCCTAAGCTTACTTATGCTATGACGTGTCCGATCTATAGTAAGCTAAAGAGAAGGATGTACGAGAATGCTGAAATGTTATAGTGATGGAGTATTTGGATCTTTTCATATACAAAAGGATGTAAAAAGAAATTTGGAAGGTGCAAAAAACAATACCCTCAAGTCAATTACAGTCTAACAAATGAATTAGTTGGGCTTAATCACACAGGCTGCCTTGCTAATTTAATTGGACCGTATCAATTGGGTCTAAAAATAACACTAGAAAAATAAAATAAATGGCTGAAATCTCAAATAAAATAAATAATTTTTTCATTCATTTTTAAACCAAGTTCATTTTTTATTAAACCCAATCCAATCTTTTTGTTATTAAAAAAAAAAATCAAATTCAATATTCTTTTATT
Source organism: Canavalia gladiata (assembly GCA_037954105.1). Lineage (NCBI taxonomy): Eukaryota > Viridiplantae > Streptophyta > Magnoliopsida > Fabales > Fabaceae > Canavalia > Canavalia gladiata. Next base: position 1,126,641 of record CM075663.1, on the reverse strand, counting down.
CTTAAATCAAGCCCATTCCACCTTTTATCGAGTTTAATTCTTTTTCTACTTGAAATCTAATTCCCTTTTTGTCAAGACTTGTTAAATTTAAAACCAAGCATATTTTTATAATTGAAATCAAATCTCCTGGGTCAAGCCCAATTTCTTTGCTTTAATATATTTTAAGCAGGTCCAATACTTTTTATTAAAAATCAAATCTTTTATAATCTGGATCAAACCCAATTCTTTTTAGTCAATCAAATTCAATTTTCTTTTATTTTTTTTATTTTTTTATCCGTTTTCTCTAAACGATCATGGATTTAACGCAATGAACAATGAACTCTAAGTGTGAACTGGTAGCATACCCTACTGTTCGACATTTAGAGATTCATATGAGTCGCAATGTAGCCCTCGTTTGCCTTGGATCCTGTGCATATGTGAACTAAGGATTTTCTTTAAAATATTTAAAATAATCCACTTTTTCAACCTCTTTCAAAGATTAAGTCTTCGCACCACAACTATGTAACCTTGAATTTCGCATTGCACCAGAAAAAATATAGGAGCAGGATAGTCCTGTCAGGCTGTTTTCCACCAACTTATTTATTTTTATTCTAATTAAAGGGATCAAACAGTTTTCAAATAAAACACCTTCCTTATTCGTAACTGACTCCGAACCTAGAATTCCTTCTTCAAGTTAGGATTTTTTCAAATGTCTTTTTTTTAAAATAAAATTTGGTGGCAGCTCCACATAATCTATTAATTCCATTTCTAAAAATTTTTGTAATTACATTTACGACACCCATGATAATACAACTTATTAGTAAGTATGATAATTTAATGCTATTTTAAGATGCTTGTTATTTTAAAGACAAATTAATATGATTTTTTTTTTGACAAATTAGGATCAAATGTAAATATAAAGTAATATAGTTTAAATTCCTTTTTACTCTTATAATATTTTATGTATGTTATTTTTTATTGATTTATTTTTTTTGTTTATTGTGTCAATTAAATTTATCTACTTATAGCTTCATTTAAATAATTAAAAAATATTTTAAATAAAATTTAGATTTCATGCAACAAACGTTAAATTAAATTTATGCATGTAGTCTTCTTTATCATCACATATTTTCAAAATTATAAGGGTCCATAGTATAACCATTTGTTATCTTAAATCTTGTACATATATTAATTTAAAATTTTTTAAAAATAAAAATCATAAATTATATATTTTAAATAAATACTTTTAATCCTAGATCTTACATAATAAATCTTAAACTTACCTATTACATTTTCTACCATTTTATATAAAATTGTAAAGGTTTATAAAGTAATCATCTAATGTGTTAAATCTGTACATACGTAGATTTAGAATATTAAACATAAAAAAACTCAAAATTATACCTTATTTAATTTATCAAAATTCATAATTTATTGAATTTTGTTTCACCAATAATTATATCTCTTCAAAAAAATTTAAATCTCTTTTTTAAAAATTTTCTTTCCAAATAAAATCATTAAAATCAACTTTTTCAATTTTACTTTTTAAACAAACACTCTTTAAACTATTTTAAAATGGACACTTTCTAGTTAAAATCATGTTTTTAATTTAATTTTAAAAAAAATATTTCCAAAATATTTTTAAATTATTTTTTATTAAAATTTATTTTTTGAATAATCAAATATGTATAACTATATTATCTTAAATTTTTTGTTGCACCAAGTAATATATAATAGTAGGATAAAAAAATTTGTTTGATTATGTTTTATATATATTTTATTTTATTCTTTTCTCACGCACTCACATATATATATATATATATATTATTTAAATATTTAATTTTTATTTTTAATAGGACGAGGGATCAAATAAAATTTTTAAAATTATTTTAAAATTACATATTTGATCTTGAGTATCATTCTGAATAAGTTATTACCTTCTCTATTTATAATCAAGTCATAAATTTAGATTTTTTTAAGATTTTTTTTTTTTTAAAAAATTGATGGCAAACCTACTTCTATTTTATTTTTAATTATTATTTTTTATAAATTACTTATCTCTTCATTATTCAAATTACGACACGCATAATATTTTACAAAAAAAATATTTCAAGATCTACAAGTTATAAGTCAATAACTTATCAATGATTTTTATGGATGAAATCATTGAAGAGAATAGAGTTCAGTAACTTATCTTGTAGGACAAGGAAGGAGTGGATCTTAGGCTTGAAGGAGAGGAGATCTTCCCATTGAAGAGTTTGGAACAGTTTCACCAAGAAAGAAAAGATTTTCTATTAATTTATTTAAAAAATTAGTTATAATTATTATATAATAAATGATTATTTGATAATCATTGTACCTAATTTTTTTTATTTTTATAAAAATAATTACGCATGTAGAAAATTATAAAATATAAATATTTTTAACTAAAAAAAGAGAAAATAATTTTAAAAAATAAAAAAAATAGCAAGATAAAAATACTCTCAGAGAAAGTAATACAATAATACTGGCTAAGCATGCCCCCTGGAGAATATGCTTTTCCAAAACGTGACTCTTTGTATCTAATAGCTCGGGAAATGTTCTAAGTTGTTATCAACATCATTCCTCACTCGTATTGTCAACAAAATCCGAATAATAATAATGATGAAAACTATCCAGAAAGGAAGGTATCATATTGAAATTATGGGGTATGGGAAAAGTTAAGTGTGAATTTAACTATTGAAGTTAACTTTCTTTTTGTTACAAGATAGATTTTTTTTTCTCTCTCCTTAATTCTTCCAAGAGTTTGATTTACAATATCCTTCTCTTTTGATTCCAACTTAGCATTCCAAATTCGACTAATTTAATCTTTTATTCCTTTATTAAATCGTCAATTTAGGTATATTACTCTCTTGCTGCTCTTAAGATGAAATTTCTGAAGCAAGCTAGCCTACCTTGTATTTGATAAAAATAAAAAGGCTCGAAAGGTTATAGAATTTAGACAGTCATATCCTGATTTTAAGTTGCACACACTCACTTCCCAGCAAACAAGTTCTTCAAGAAGTAGTTTATGAGTATGTAGGCATTATATGTAATATGCTTATTTCATGTTAATAAATTACTTTGAGTAAATTATGTTGCTTAGATTATTAAAAAAATATATTTTAGTAACGGTTATGAATGATAAATAATAACAATTTTAATCTTTATTAAACTTTTTTTAACAAATTTTTATTATCAGAAATTATCCATTGAAAAATATTTTAACGATGTTTTAAATAGTATAACCATAAAATTTTAATATACTTTTTATAAACTTAATTAATTTTGTGTAAGTTTATGAAATTTTTTTTTTTTTTAGATTAACACAACATAACTATTAACTTGTTGGTTTTGTTTGGTAAATGTTTGAAAGTAATGCTTTTTAATAAATTAATTTTCTTTTATTACTATTTCATTAATTTAATTAAGATATATTTTGTCCTAGATTACAACATGATGGACAAAACTTCTTCATCTAATGATGTTTGGACGCTAGTCTTAGTTGGACGTACAGGAAATGGCAAGAGTGCAACAGGTAATAGCATTTTGGGAAGGAAATTGTTCAAGTCCAGAGCAAGCTCCTCTGGTGTAACAGATGTTTGTGAATTGCAAAGAACTGTTCTAGGAGATGGAGTAGTTGTTAATGTTATTGACACCCCAGGTAATTCATGGTCTTGTCATCAAATTGTGATTGAAAGATACTAGCCACACAATTCTTCAAACACTATTATTGGCTAAAATTTATTGAACCTTATGAAATGATGTGGATATCTCATCCTACTTAACGAGATTCATAATTTTGTAATTTGCAATAAGCTTCAACCATTGGTACACAAATAATGCATTTGAAAATATTTGTTAAAGAGTGTGTAGCTAGCATTTTCTATTAAGTTAAAGAGTGTAATTAATTTCTTAATTATTCCTTCTTTTATTAGCATTTTATATTATTCATATCTTCATTTTTTTAAAATTGTTAAACGAGTTGATATTTTAGTTTCAATTTTTTATTTGTTTTTTTTTTATCAAACTTAGTTGATTAAGGGTAGCTTTTAGTGATTTAGTAGTATTTTTTTTTATTCAATTTTATTCACTTTAAAAGTAGTACTTAGATAAAAAAAAATTCATTGTTTTTTTCTATTTAAATTCTGATGTTCCAACAATTAAGGAATAGAATGTAATTTTAATTTATTATTCATTTTTTTATTCCTTAAGTCAATTTTTTTTTACTTATCTATTTTTTAACATTAATATTTTCAACTTTTTTTATTTTTAATAAAAATGTTATCATATATTAATCTAAAACTAATTAACTTGTAGGATTATTTGCTGGAACCGAGTCTGCTGGGAAGGAAATAGTCAAATGTATTGACATGGCTAAAGATGGAATTCATGCTATTCTTATGGTGTTCTCTGTAAGATCTCGTTTTTCTGAAGAAGAACAAGCTACTTTTCATAGTTTGAAGGCTTTGTTTGGAGACAAAATTGTTAACCACATGATTGTTGTCTTCACCGGAGGAGATGAGTTAGAAGAAGATGAAGAGACACTTGATGATTATTTAGGTCGAGAATGTCCAGAGCCTCTTAAGGTTTCATAAAATAATATCATTTAAATTAACATATACTCTTTTTGATACAGTAATTGAATAGCTTCCATCCTCGATTAAATCTTGTCATAATGTTAGTAATAGGTTGTCTTGACATTAGTTATAAGTTAAAATTGGATATACATCACCATATAATAACTTTTAAGGTTTTAAATACGATTTTTAGCTATATTGTATGGTTATGCTTATTTCTTTTATATGCTGAAGGCTATTTTATTTTGTCCATATAATAAAAGAAATTGTAGATATGATTAAACAACAAAAAACATTTATATTACTTCCATTAGTACCATGTTACATGTTGATATAACATGAAAAATTAAATGTGTAATATACTTTTATCTTTTGAATACCAATTGGTTTAGATGTTGTTTTTGTAAGATCTTGAAATCAATTGTGATTGAAATTGTTTATATTTTTTTAAAAAAAAAATATTATACTACTCTATCTCCTTGGTATGGTGCATGGATTTTTAATATTTTGGAAATATATTGGTTGACTTTAATTCTTAATTTGTTTACTTAAAAAAATTGACATTACTTTTTTTCAATTGAATTGCATTATAGATTATCATTGCTAAATCTAGTAGTTTAAATTGCCAAAATATCGTAGATCATAGAATATAGAATATAGGACTATTCTATGTGCCATAACTTCAATGGAAAATTAAGAATCTTGTTCATTTTAGTTGTTTTAACATTGTTGTAGGAAATTCTTTTCCTTTGTGGTAATCGTAAAGTGCCTTTTGATAATAAGACTACAAAAAAAGAGAAGAAGTTAGGACAAGTTCAACAACTTCTCGATCTTGTACACATGGTTATATCACAGAATGGTGGACAACCTTATAGCAATGAATTATTCATGGAGTTGAAGGTAAAAGACATGCAAATTTTGGCATTGTTTCAAAATATTGATACTTTGGTAGATGGAGATGGATCTAGTATTTTTTACATTATGTGACTTTTTAAAAAGTTCACATAATTTTTTGTTTTAATTTTGATCATTTATTCTAAAATTTAATGATTAATATTTATTCATTTCACTCTCATAAATTATGTTCTTCCATTTAATAGGTTTTCTTGATAAATAATATATACAATGTTAATATATTTATCACCTGGTTGCAGGAGAAAGCAATAACGAGAGATAATCAACAAAAAGAAATTAATTCCTCAAAAGGATATTCACAAGAGGAGATATCAAAGATTAAAATGGAAATGCAACAAAAATATGATAATGAGCTACAAGAGATTACTAATGCGGTGTGTATTATCTATATCTTTTGATATTTATGATCATTTCATAATATTTGTTTTTGTCATTATTTTTCTAAAATTTGAACCATTTCAAATGTGGTAATCTTAGTGATTTTTTTCCTATTATATTGTCTTACTAATTTGTTTCTAAAAGTGAATGTGATCCAATCCAATAGATTAAATCAATTTTTGTTTTATTTTGTTATAAACAACAACAAATCTTGGAATATACACTAAATACAATACAAATTAATATAATGAATTAAATGTCTCTTTGCATAGGCCAACTATTATAGGTTTACAATTAATGTATCTTATTTTAGATTCAAACTAATGAAAAAGAATTTTCCCAATATGAAAGCCAATGCATTTAAGTTACAAGCTAACTCATTTTCTTTTGTCAAAATTTATTTTGGAACTTTGTTAAAAATATTTTATCTTATTTTTTTCCTTTCTACCCATCTTTTATTAAAACTTATTCTTCAACATAAAATACAAAAGTTATATAATAAAAAAATAAGAAGAAATAAATTTCAAATTGATTCATATTTTACAAACTTAAAATAAAAATAATAACGCATAATATAAATAAAAGACCATGAAGAAAATAAACAGTTCAATCATTTTTTAATTTTATTTATACAAGTATGAGTAGTATAATAATATCACAAACAAAATTATATATGTGCATATTAGTTTGGTTTGAATTGGATGAATTTTTAAATTTAGATATAAATTTACTTTTTATTTGTTTGAATTTTATTTGTTTTAGGATTTTGATTTGGATTTTCCTTATAAGGGGTTGAAGAGTATTATTATATTATTATTCCTTTATTCATTAAAATAATGACATTGTTTTTATAGGTTGAATCAAAATTGAAAGAAGAAATTGAAACTCTTTCAAAACAATTGGAACAAGAACGAGTTACAAGAGTTCAGTTAGAGGAGAATTCTATGTCAGCTCAACTTAGATCAACTAATGAAATTCAACAACTCAAACATGACATTAACTTGGCAAATAGAAACACCAACAGGAGGAGTAGGAAACGTTGTTCCATTCTTTGATTTCGTAACTGTATAAAATAGTTCTATTTTTCATTTCAGCTATGTCACGACTACAAGTATTTGCAGCGGTTAAAATTTATGTATAAAAAAGTTGTAAATATATATATATATATATATATTAAGGATTTCTATATATTTATATTGTGATTAAATTAAATTTATTGATATGTTATAGTACTTATGTTACCATAATTATTCTTTTATTTTTTTTTTATATGTTGTTGGCATTATTGTTATTTTTCATGTTGTCTGTGAAAGATTTTATAAAAATTATTGAACAATTGTTTTCTATTTAATTTTAACATTTTTTAGTAATTTAATTTTTCTACGCTTTGTTTCGAATTTCAGTAGATATAAAGAAGAGGTCTTATATTTATTAAGTTAATAAATTACTTTTGGATTTTTATTTGATAAAATTATATAAATTAAAGTATACACTTATTATAGTGAAATTTTAACTTGGTATTTTTACATTTGATTTAGTTATAATATGTTAAATTGAAATTTTATTAAAATAAAAATTCAATATTTTGTAATGATTACATAAATTTATACAAAACATATTAAGTTCTAATGGTTATACCATTTACATCATTATTAAAGTATTATAAATATTTTATAACAGATAAAAATTTGTTGAAAAAAAAATATGCTAAAGGTTAAAATTATTATTATCTATTATTTAAAATTATTATTAAAAAGATAATTTTTTGTAATAATTAAATTTACAATATATTTAACAAAATTAAAGATAACTTAATTAAAAATTAAAAATTAAAAATTTAATTAAGAGATGAAAGTTGATTTACTACATACCAATTGAATAAAAACTATTCATTAAAACTAAGTGTTGAATCCTTAAACTAATTGATATTTATAAAATTATTAGTATATATTTAATAAACTAATACATTAAAACCTAATAAATATGATCTATTTTTTATAATAGAAAAATATTAAAATTTGATAAAATAAAATTTTATTTCTTTAAAAGAAAATATTAATTTTTAATTTAATATAAATAAATTTAAAATAATTAAAATTTATTTATTTTTATTATAAATTTTAATATTTTATTTTAAAAATAAATAATTTAATAATTAAAATTAGTGCACATTAAAACAATAATTTCAATATAATATTTAATTTCATAAAAACATAAAAAAAATATCAAAATTAATAATATTATTAACAAAAAATTATATAATATTAAACTTATAAAAATAAATGAATAAATAAAAAATTTAATTATCAAAATATACTATTGCAGCCAAAATTATGATGGAACAATAAAATTATTATAGCTTAGAAATTAAAGACTTGTTCTAATGAACTCTGTATATGTTAATAATATTAACTTCTAAGTATGAAATTCTTGTTCTAGCATGCTTTCAGGAACTATTAGGCATAAGGGGTTCTTGTTTTAAAAACATAAATTGTGTGTTCTATTTATTCTTTGCATGAAATGATAATTAGAGAAATTTATAATGGTTAATTAATGGAATATTTTTTAGTATAGATAATTAGAAATTTTGAATGAAATTTTTATTGATAAAAAATGAACATGGGGTGTAATCTATATGTGGAAAATGTATATAATGTAAGCAAGAATAATTTGATGTCATGTCTTAGTTTTTATACAACTTTTTATGTATCTAGGTCAACTTTGAATTGATGTTTTAATCTACTTTGTATCATGGTTTTTTAGGATTTAAAGTGAAAAAGATTGCATCTTTTTTTATTATTAATAAATTTAAAAAAATAACACATTTAATTACATTTTTTAAAACCAATGATATCACATATATTATTGATTTGTTCATTAAAAAAGTTATATGTTTAAATGAATTTTCATAAATCATAATAAATGATAAGGACGTAAAGTTTCTAAGTTATTTTAAAAAACTTTGTGAAATAAGTTAAATTTTGTGAAATAAGTTAGAAACTAAAATTTTATTTTTTTCTATTATATATCAACAAACAAATGCATGAACTAAAGTTGTGAATACAATACTGGTTACCTTGTTGCAAGAAATCATTTAAAAAAGTTTGCAATAATGAAGAAATGTTTATCACATGTTGGGTTTACATATAGTAGGATAATTCATTCTACTACTTCTTATACTCATTTTGAACTTTTGTAATCATTTGACTCCATTGAGTATTTTTTCTTTTCCTAGTAATGAATTTTCTAATTTCGAATGTAAGAAAAAAAAAATAGATTTTGTTAGGAAGTTGCATGTAAGGTTCAAGTCAACATTAAGAAAAGGAACGAGTAATACACAAAATAAGAAAATAAAGAGCATGTTAATTTTTCTTATGAAGATGGAAATTGGATTTGGGTTCATATACAAAAAGAAAAGTTTCCCACTCTAAAAAAATCCAAGTTACTACCAAGGAGAGATGAACATTTCAAAGTGTTAGAAAGAATCAATGATAATACATACAAGATTGATTTGTCAAGTCAATATGGCAATGTAAGTGATAGTGAGGGGTCTTATTCGAAGACAAATCCTTTCAAAAAAAGAGTGATGTATGAAAAACGTGAGTGTAAAAAACTGTATGTCAAGTTTTATCCACAGGAAAGTATATGTGTCGGTGTAGAAAGAGGTATTTTAAACCTCCAGTGTTGATCCCACAGAGACTATGTCAATAATTTATAGAAAAAGTTCAAATTCTAACTTTTGAACTCATCAAAAAAAGGTTTGTATTTGTAGTGTGTAGAAATTAAAATATGAAAGCAAGTTTAAAGAAAATGAAAAAAATGAAGAATACGAGTGCGGGTTATGAATAAGCATGGAACTTTGGATCCTCCTATGACTTTACCTATTTTTACTCCTAAATTCACTTATGAATAATTTAAACATTAATTGTTAACCACATATTCTAATGTTATTACTATCCAATGATCATGCAATAGTAGTAATCATTCCCCTAAGTACTACCCACAATAATCATGCAAGGTAAATAGTTAATAGAAACATAAAGCATACTTCGATTTGTTAAATTAATAACCTGGTAGAATCCTAGATTACAATTTAACCTCAAAAATCCTTAGACTCGGTTACCTTATAGTTCTACCAATTGGAAAATGGTACATCGTCTACTTCCTAACCAACATAAAGATCAACTAGAATAACTCATTCTCATTAATTGATTAAACTCGATAAATCAAAATAAATGGATAAAGAACCATGTAATCATTCATAATGAAAATATAATCATTCATAAAGAAAAATGGGGTTCAAATAGTTACATCATAAGGTTCACCTAAGTCTTATGATTTGGAGGTTAGTTACACATCCTAAAAGAAAAAAAATAAGAACAAGTTAACCCAATAAAAATATTCATAACCTAATCCTAAAGTCAGAAATATAAAATTATAGTGTTAGAAAGACTAGAGAAATACTCTATAACTTGCACTATGAAACAGGTTCCTTCCGTTAAGATCCTACCAGAGGATGTTAGAAGAAATGAAATCAGAATGGAAATGGGAGAGAAATGTCTCATGGATAGGTGTTTCCTCCAAGACATAGCCTTCCTTTTATAAGCATGGATTAGGGATACCTTCGTTGCAAATTGGGTTGACCTAAGTCACCTTTTTAGTCATTGTAGAACACCTACAGTGTCATTAGGGTTGACTAGGATCCTCCCATGCATCATCAGGGCTGACTTAGATCATCTATGGCATCTCCCAAGATTGGCAACAACTGTGTTCAAGTCTGCATGGCCATGCCAAGATTCCACGGTCTGCTATGAGAGCGTCCTTTAGCCAGCACAGTCGTACTAGCTCTCTATCGATGTATTTTTATCCTTCTATTATTCCTCTATCCTTTTATACCCTTTCTATCCTTCTTTTAGCCAAAATATGCTTAGTTTATAATTCTTGACTTGCATAAGTACTCATGAAAAAATAAGAAAAGTTAGGTGAAATTACAATTGAATAATCATTAATCGCATAGTAATTATAGTTAATTTCCTGCAGATAAATCAAGAAAAAGGTGATTTATCATATCCTCAAGCTCAATAACCCAAGGAATATGAATGTAGCAAGTATAGAATTTAGTAACCTCAAATTTTAACATGCAACAAACAAATACAATTACCATCATAGAAACAATCAACAATAATCTAATTAGGATCTTTTAGTTTCCTAAAATCACACATAGAGGAGATCGATTTGCTCACCACTCCTCACGTATATGTGAGTAAAGATCATTAAAGCTCTGGCCCTCACAACTATGTGCTGCCATAAGTTTTCCCATAAACCTTAAGTCTCCACTGAAAATTAAGTTACACATCAAAATTAAAAGGACTTTATCAAGATTAAAACATGGGCCAAGGAAATTCATGCAAGTAGATTAGATATAAGAAGGAAAAGGAAAACACAAAAAATGATTTCTTTGTTTTTATCTTTAACAACCTTAAACCTTTAAATTATTAGCTCACTCAGCTAAGGTTCATGAGTTTTTATCTTTCCAAATTTTTTCGTTCTTTTCCTTTTTCTTCCTTCTTTCTTTTCTTTTTTTGTCCCTTTTTTATCACTCTTTCATCTCCAAGCATTTACCTTTTCTTCAATTATAATTTAAGGATACCTAAAATTATAGCAATTATATGAGGGATACTAAAGAAAGTAATCTTAATCTTTTCAAGCTCAAAAGAGGGAACTGAGTGATATTCTAGCTCCATGTTCATCTAACAAAACCTAACTTACTTTTACCATTTTTTTGTTGTGCAAATCAACTTATGAAAGTATTGACAACATTACTAGGTAAGTTTTAGAATTGGGTTCATAAAGAAAGCATCACAAGGTTCACCAGAGTTCCATGATTTGAGATTAGTTACATATAGTAAAATAAAGCAAATGAGAACAAGCTAACCAAACAAAAATATCTATAGCCTAATCCTTAGATCAAAAATACAAAATTGTAGTGTGAGCAAGGCTGGCAAAAGACTTTGTAACTTGTATCGTGAAGGGAGTTCCTTCCGCCAAGATCCTACGAGAGGATTCCAGAAGAAAAAATGAAATAGGGAAGGAAATGGGGATGAAAGAATGGGAGAATGAAATGAATTGGAGAGAAGTGTCTCTAATGTATGTGTCTTTTCCAAGGCGTAGCCTCCTTTTTATAGATGTGAATTAGGCTTGCCTTCATTGCGATCCAAGTTTACCTAAATCACACCTTCAGCCGGCATGGCTACTATGGATCACCTACGGTGTCGTCAGGGCTACATAGGATCCTCTCTTACGTCACTAAGGTTAACTTGGTCACTTCTAGCATCTTTCAAGGTTGGCACAGTCATGCTTAGGCTTGCACAACCATGTAAGAAACTTTAAGGCGTTGTTAGGACGTGCTTTTGGCACGATCATGCTTAAGTATGCATGGCCATGTCGGAATTCCACAATTCGTTGCAAAGGCATGCTTCAGCTAGCACAACCATGTTGGCTCTCCGTAGGGGTATTTTTATCTTTTCGTCACTCTTTCATCCTTTTATGCCTTTTCTGCCCTTCTTGTAGCCAAAAATCTGCCTAGTTTCTTATTCTCTACTTGCATGACCATTTGTACAAAAATAAGGAAAATAAAATGGAATTACAATTGAATAATCATTAATTATATATTAATTATAACTAATTTCTCGTAGATAAATCAATAAAATATGGTTTATTAGAGAGGAAATGATACAAGTATAATCATTCTGTCTAAAGATACTTTGTATAAAATAGAAAGACCAGTGACAATGACAAGCTCTAAGAGAATGCAACAATCTTTTCAAAATCCAGTTAAAAAATTCAAGAAAAATGAATAAGCTATTTTAGCTCAAGAAAAAAGAAATCCAAGAAATGACAAGGAAAGTTGTGATTTTTTTTCATGAAAATCAAAGTAAATAAAGAGCCTAGGAATTAGTCATGGATTTGAATTTATTATATGATAATTCAATTAAGACTTAAGATTGGTTTTCTACGAAGAAAGTTAGGATTTAAGATTGATCTATTTTAAATTACTTACAAATCAAAATAAGACTTGAGATTGATTTACAATTGGGATAATTTAGGATTTGTTATTTGTTTCTTATTATTAGAATTTGATATTTGTTTCTCATTATTAGGATTTATTTCCTTAATTATTTTCAAGTTTTTTCTATAAATAAGAGTTTTGTGAATCAAAGTCAACAAGTTGAAACTAAATCAAAATTGAATATTTTGATGTGAGAATTTTCTCTTTGTTCATTGATTAAGAACTATTTTATAATATTAGTTCTACTTGTAAGTTGTACTTAAGGTCATGTTTTCTTAATAACTTTGGTTATACTAGCACGTCATGTCTAGAGTTAAGTTTCTATCTTCCCTGTTCTACTGATTTCAACTGATTTCAAGATAATCTAATTTTCAATCCCACTTTTGTTTGTATCAACTCAAAATTTAAATTATTCAATTAAACGAAAATAGATTACACAACCTACTTAAGTAGAAATGAAACAGAATACGTAGTAGCTTTATTCTAAAGAAGAAAAAGAATTAAGAGAGAAATAAATCAATGGTTGACATGAATAATAATTCTCATGAAAGAGATAAATTTGTTTGTGAATTATGAAAATAATAATGAAATAAACATACATGTTTCATGAGATAGCATACAAACAGTAGTATCTAAATCAATAAAGTTGACTAATTATGTAGTGTATCTCTTGGTACATGCACAGATGCATGTGGCTCATCAATGATTTCAATTAGAATTCTCACATGAGTGGTAGGGTGTGACTTGTTATTTAGTGTAACTTCTTGTATATGATGCACTTTTTCTTTTCCAACCACAAGATATGTTAAGGTTGATAAATAAAGATGACATAGAGAGATATCCTTTATCAATGAAAATTTTAATATATATATATATATATATATATATATATATATCAATAATTTTAAATATGAATTAACAATAATTTCAATTTGTAGCAATTATATATATATATATATATATCGCAAAAATACTGTAAGATATAAGTATACAAATATATTTTATGCTAGGGTAGTCTATGTTAGGTTGCCTATTTGTTGTCTCCCTTACTTGCATCTTATTCTTTATGTCACTCATCTTCCCTATGAGTTGTTATATCATGACTTTTAAGGTAACCACCTTATTAAGTATATCATTTAGTTTTAAACAACTTCACTGTGAAAAACTATTTTTATGACACGTTAAATCTTTAATTCCTAACACAACTAAAATATTCTTAAACATTTAAATTTTTAACAAGTATACCATAATGAGAATTATATTCTTGTGACTCAAAGAAACAAATAGTTTTCAATCATCAAGATTATCATAAAAAATAAAAATAAAAATCAATCAAAAAATATTCTACTTGCATAATAAACCCATGTTAGCAACTTTTCCATTATCGATCACTTTTTTTTTTTATTAACAAAAGTATCCTAATATAATACATGATGAAATAAACATATCAGGTGGTGCAACCTCCGCATATTAAAATACATAAGTTTTCTAAGCCAAAAGTGTATGAACTTTAATTTAAGTACATAATTTAGAGTTCAAAAATTAAACATGTAATAAAGGACCATATATAAGATTAAAACGAGGAAAATCTCTGCTATATACAAAAGGGTAAAATTTGTCCTTCCCTGTATACCAACATTTAGTTTTCACCTTTCCATTTGACCAAAACATAAAAAAAGCAGCAAGCAACAATCAAATCCATAAAAAGACAATAAAGAAAACAATAAATGTCAGAAGAAAGTAAACAAAGATAAAAATAAATGAATTGATATTTGTCATAACCGTAATTACGATGAGACGACGAACTCGCTAAATTTTGAAAAGAATTAATTTGATTGTGGAGCCGCCACCAAATTTTATTTTAAGGGAACACATTTGGAAAAACCCTAACTTGAGGAAGAAATCTAGGTTCGGGAGTCGGTTACGAGTAAGGAAGGTGTTAGGCACCCTACTCGCCCGTTCGAAAGAACGGTACCCTTAAACTGAGTGTGTAATATTTTGAAAACTACTTGATCCCCTTTAAAATAGAATAGAAAATAAATAGGTTCATGAAAAATAGCCTGACAGGACTTGATCCTGCTCCTACGTATTCCCGGGTGCAATGGGAAACTCAAGGCTACGTAGTTCTGGTTAAGAGACTTGATCTCTAAAAGAATACGGGGTGAGTTTAGATAGAAAAAAAAGATGCTTTAATGGGAATTTATTGAAAGTGATGGTTTTCAGAAATTCATGCTTGCGAGATCCTAAATCGTCGTAAGCCGTATTTGGATCCCACACGAATTAAAACACGACACGGTAGAGAACGCTACTCGTTCGCGTTAGAACCCGTTTGCATGAATTTCGGAAAATAAAAAACAGACGTTTTTATAAGATTTTGTTGAAAGCAATGGTTTTCAGAAATTCATGGTTGTGAGATCCTAAATCGTCGTAAGCCGTATTTGGATCCCACACGAATTAAAACACGACACGGTAGAGAACGCTACTCGTTCGCGTTAGAACCCGTTTGCATGAATTTCGAAAAATTAAAAAAAAATAAAAAAGACGTTCTTTATAAGATTTTGTTGAAAATGATGGTTTTAAGAAATTCATGCTTGCGAGATCCTAAATCGTCGTAAGCCGTATTTGGATCCCACACGAATTAAAACACGAGACGGTAGAGAACGCTACTCGTTCGCGTTAGAACCCGTTTGCATGAATTTCGGAAAATTAAAAACAGACGTTTTTTATAAGATTTTGTTGAAAATGATGGTTTTAAGAAATTCATGCTTGCGAGATCCTAAATCGTCGTAAGCCGTATTTGGATCCCACACGAATTAAAACACGAGACGGTAGAGAACGCTACTCGTTCGCGTTAGAACCCGTTTGCATGAATTTCGGAAAATTTTAAAAAAACAAAGACGAATATAAACTCGAAAATCCGAGAAGAAGTAAGAAAATTAAGCGGAATAAAAGGTTGGATTGAACCTCCATTGATGTTCCTTGTTCAATTGTCTCCAATCCAGCTTAGGTCACAAGGTCGAGAGGTAAGAATTAATTTTTTTAATTTTGATTCAAGCAAACACTTAACTCTTTAGGTTCAATGACTTAATCATGCATGACTTAAGCTAAACTTAGCATATAGGATGCATGCATATGATTATGCACTCTTAGGAATTTTTTCAAAGGAGGACATACAAACACAAACAAATCAGAAGGAAATACATATAGAAGGATCAACACATGAAAAATAATACCTAAAAAGGGTTAAAAGAACAAAATCTACAAAAGAACTTCAAAGACACAAGAGATTTTGGCGCCCAAATTTGAATTCAAATGTCAAAATTTTTCAAAAATATTTTTCCAGAGATATAAAAAAATATAACTGATAAATTGAAATATATGAATCATAGGAATCAAACAAAACAAGTTTGACAAAAATCAGACCAGAAATGAGCAAGTTATGCACAAACCAAACAACATAGGTTCATTTGCACACCAAGACAAACATGCTTCAGTAATTCGGCCATAAAAACTTCATTTCCGATCCAAATTAGACAAATAATACGATTTCAGAAACTAGAAAGAAATAAAAAGAGAACGCAACAAAAATCACCAAAATCGGAGATCGTTTGACCGATCAAAAATGAAAACGAAAAACAGAGACGAAGATGAACTCGAAAATTTGGCGCCAAAATTTGAATGCAAACCTCAGAACTTTTAGAAAATATTTTTTGGTAGATCTAAAAACTTAAAACCAAAAAAGTGAAAGATATAGATCATAGGAATCAAACAAAACAAATTTGACAAAAATCAGACCAGAAATGAGCAAGGTATGCACAAATCAAACAAGTTAGGTTCATTTGCGCATCAGGATGAACATCCTTCAGTAATCAGGTCATGAAGACTTCATTTCAGATCCAAATTAGACAAACAATATCATTCCAGAAACTAGAGAGAAATACAAAGAGAACGCAGCAAAAATCACTGAAATCGGAGATCATTTGTCCGATCACAAATGAAAATGAAAACAGAGACGAAGATGAACTCGGAAATCCGAGAAGACGCAAGAAAATTAAACGAAATAGAAGCAAGATCTAACCTCCATTGATGTTATTCAATGCCACTTGATAGCATCTTGGAAGGTGATGAATAACTGGTTCCATGGAGACCAAGAAGGTGCTCAATTAGATGTAGAATTCAAGAGTCCCTTTGGTGCTCCTCCTAGAAAAAAATCTAAAAGCCTCCCCTTCAATGACTCAAAGTGCTCCTTTCTCCCTCCTTAGAAATTCTGAATATTTTTTAGAAATGAAGAGTCCCCTTTAAACTAAATGAAAGTCCCTATTTATAGATAAAATTTCAAAAAAAGAAAGGGAAAAATTTTTTAGAAGTGAAGAAGCTTTCGCCTTTTGTTTTCTGATTTTTTCTCTTTTTTGTTTTCTTTTTATTATTTTCTTTATTTTTATTTTTCTTTCATTTTATTTTTTTTCTTTTTTCTTTTTTCTTTTTTCTCTAACTAATTCTTAATCATCATTAACTAGTCCAACTAACTTTCTAACTAAATTCTTAACTAAAAATTTATTTTTTCTTTCATTTTCTTTTTCTTTTTCTTTTTTTCTTTTTTTCTTTTTTTTTCTAACTAATTCTTAACCATCATTAACTAATCCAACTAACTTTCTAACTAAATTCTTAACTAAAAATTTATTTTTCTTTCTTTTTTCTATTTTTCTTTTTTTTTTATTTTTTTTTTATTTTAGACTAAAAAAACAAAATAATTTATTTTGGGTTTTAAATTTATCCTCGGACATAATTCAGTGTTCACAGTTTGCCCCTCTTTACTCATTTTCTTACCAGATAATATAAGAAACAAGTTTCTAGATTATTACGGTAAGAAATGAGTAAAGAAATGAACAAATTATGTCCGAGGTAAAAGATAAAAACTGGCATGGGTGCAAGCCTTATTGGCAAGTCGTGAATATGTCAGGGAGTTGAATGATGCTTCCGAGGTACCAGAAAAGTTCTGGGCTTGACCGAAAACTTAGGAATGCCTGCCCTAATAAATTGGAGGATAGTAGTTCAAATGTGAAAATTTTGCATAAGTTTTGCAAGCCTTGTGTAATGAGCTGACGGGCTTAAATATGCAGGGCCTGATACAGTAGGCCAAAATGTGGAAATTTGGAATATAGTGCCTGATTAGGCTAACAGAATGGAAAAGAATGGTCTGTTAAGATAGGCAAAGTGGAATGAAAAAGACCTATTAAGACAAAAATGGAGGAGAATGGCCCGTTAAGACAAGCAAAGCAAGATGGAAACTACCCGTTCAGACAGGCTAGGATGCAAAAGATTAACAATATTGGGACCTCAATAGGCAAGGATGTAGAAAAGTAAACGTGCTGGGACCTGAATAGGCCAGGTGCAAAAAAGTAAACGTGCAGGGGACTGAATAGGGCAGGATGCAGAAAATAAATGTGTTGGGGCCTTGTGTGATAGGCCAAGATGCAGAAAAATAAATGTGCTGGGGTCTTATGTGATAGGTTAAGATGCAGAAATTTAAACATGCAGGGGCCTTGTGTGATAGGCCAAGATGCATAAATTTAAACGTGTAGGGGCCTTGTGTGATAGGCCAAGATTCAGAAATTTAAACGTGCAGGGGCCTTGTGTGATAGGCCAAGATGCATAAATTTAAACATGCAGGGGCCTTGTGTGATAGGCCGAGATGCAGAAATTTAAACGTGCAGGGGCCTTGTGTGATAGGCGAAGATGCAGAAATTTAAACATGCAGCGGCCTCGTGTGATAGGCTGAAGTGCGAAAATTTAAACATGCAGAGCCTTGTGTGATAGGCTGAAATGCAGAAAATGAAACATGCAGAGCCTCGTGTGATAGGCTGAAATGCAGAAATTTAAACATGCAGAGCCTTGTGTGATAGGCTGAAGTGCAAAAATGTAAACATGCAGAGCTTCGTGTGATAGGCTGAAATGCAGAAAATTAAACATGCAGAGCCTCGTGTGATAGGCTGAAATGCAGAAATTTAAACATGCAGAGCCTTGTGTGATAGGCTGAAGTGTAGAAATGTAAACATGCAGAGCCTCGTGTGATAGGCTGAAATACAGAAAATTAAACATGCAGAGCCTTGTGTGATAGGATAAAATACAGAAAATTAAACATGCAGAGCCTCGTGTGATAGGCTGAAGTGCGGAAATTTAAACATGCAGAGCCTTGTGTGATAGGCTGAAATGCAGAAATTTAAACATGCAGAGCTCGTGTGATAGGCTGAAGTGCAGAAATGTAAACATGCAGAGCCTCGTGTGATAGGCTGAAGTGCAGAAATGTAAACATGTAGAGCCTCGTGTGATAGGCTGAAATGCACAAAATTAAACATGCAGAGCCTTGTGTGATAGGCTGAAATGCAGAAAATTAAACATGCAGAGCCTCGTGTGATAGGCTGAAGTGCGGAAATTTAAACATGCAGAGCCTCGTGTGATAGGCTGAAATGCAGAAAATTAAACATGCAGAGCCTCGTGTGATAGGCTGAAGTGTAGAAATGTAAACATGCAGAGCCTCGTGTGATAGGCTGAAATGCACAAAATTAAACATGCAGAGCCTTGGGTGATAGGCTGAAATGCAGAAAATTAAACATGCAGAGCCTCGTGTGATAGGCTGAAGTGCGGAAATTTAAACATGCAGAGCCTCGTGTGATAGCCTGAAATGCAGAAAATTAAACATGCAGAGCCTCGTGTGATAGGCTGAAATGCAGAAATTTAAACATGCAGAGCCTCGTGTGATAGGCTGAAGTGCAGAAATGTAAACATGTAGAGCCTCGTGTGATAGGCTGAAATGCAGAAAATTAAACATGCAGAGACTCGTGTGATAGGCTGAAATGCACAAAATTAAACATGCAGAGCCTCGTGTGATAGGCTGAAGTGCGGAAATTTAAACATGCAGAGCCTCGTGTGATAGGCTGAAATGTAGAAATTTAAACATGCAGAGCCTCGTGTGATAGGCTGAAATGCAGAAATTTAAACATGCAGAGCCTCGTGTGATAGGCTGAAATGCAGAAAATTAAACATGCAGAGCCTTGTGTGATAGGCTGAAATGTAGAAAATTAAACATGCAGAGCCTCGTGTGATAGGCTGAAGTGTGGAAATTTAAACATGCAGAGTCTCGTGTGATAGGCTGAAATGCAGAAAATTAAACATGCAAAGCCTCGTGTGATAGGCTGAAATGCAGAAATTTAACCATGCAAAGGCTCGTGTGATAGGCTGAAGTGAAAAAATGTAAACATGCAGAGCCTGTGTGATAGGCTGAAATGCAGAAAATTAAACATGAAGAGCCTCGTGTGATAGGCTGTGAGCAGAAATTTAAACATGAGGGGCCTGATGTGATAGGCCAGAATGCAGAAAGTAAAATGCAGCGCCTGATGTGATAGGCTTTGAGCAAAAATTTAAACATGAGGGGCCTGATGTGATAGGCCAGAATGCAGAAAGTAAAATGCAGCGCCTGATGTGATAGGCTTTGAGCAAAAATTTAAACATGAGGGGCCTGATGTGATAGGCCAAAATGCAGGAAATTAAAATGTAGCGCCTGATGTGATAGGCTTTGACCAAAAATTTAAACATGAGGGGCCTGATGTGATAGGCCAGAATGCAGAAAGTAAAATGCAGCGCCTGATGTGATAGGCTGAACAGAAATTTAAATATGAGGGGCCTGATGTGATAGGCCAGAATGCAGGAAACTAAAATGCAACGTCTGATGTGATAGGCTTTGAGCAAAAATTTAAACATGAGGGACCTGATGTGATAGGCCAGAATGCAGAAAGTAAAATGCAGCGCCTGATGTGATAGGCTTTGAGCAAAAATTTAAACATGAGGGGCCTGATGTGATAGGCCAAAATGCAGGAAATTAAAATGCAGCGCCTGATGTGATAGGCTTTGACCAAAAATTCAAACATGAAATCTTGCTTGACAGGGTAAATGCAAATGAAATCCTGCTTTACAGGATGTATGCGGAAATTTAAACATGAAATCCTGCTTGACAGGATAAATGCAAATGAAATCCTGCTTGACCCGATGTATGCAAAAATTTAAACATGAAATCCTGCTTGACAGGATAAATGCAAAATGACCTGTTAATACAGGTGAAATGTAGAAAAAGTGTTGTTGATGACAGGAAAGATGCAAGCCTGCTACACAAGAAAAGGAAAATGAAAATGACCTGTTAAGACAGGAAAAAATGTAAAAGTCTTGTTGTTGATAGGATGGAGGAAAAACGCCTGTTAAGATAGGCACAACAGAATGGTGAAAACCTGTTAAGACAGGCAAAGTGAAATGAAAAGGACCTGTGAAGACAGGAAAGAAGCAAGCCTTGTTAAGGCAGGAAAAGTAAATGACGAAAACTATCTTGTTAAGACAGAATAAATGTAGATGGCATCCTGTTGTTGGCAGGAGAAATGTAAACCTGGTAAGACAGGAAAAGTAAAGTGAAGGGAACCTGTTAAGACAGGTAAGATGCAGAAAAGTCCTGTTGATAACAGAAAAAGCAAGCATGTTAGGACAGGAAAAACGTAGAAATGGCCTGTGAAGACAGGAGTAGCAGAGATGGTCTGTTAAGACATACAAGGCAAGAATGATCATACTTATTAAGATAAGTCATGTGAAAACAAAAATAAAATTGACCTGTGAAGACAGGCAAAGGAAAAACAGCTTGTTAAGACAGGCAAAAAGCAGAAATGGCCTGTTAAGACAAGCAAAAAGTATAAGTGACCTGTTAGGGCAGGCACGAGAATGAAATCTGTTGGTGCAGGCAATGAAAAGGTGGAATGATGGTTGACCTGTTAAGACAGGTAAAGGAAAGACATCCTGTTAAGACAAGCGACAAAGCTGGTTTGTCATGCCAGACAAAAAGCGCGGAATGACCTGTTAGGATAGGTATGGAAAAGAAAGGCTTGTCAAGACAAAAAGACGAGTACAGAAAAAGAGATGTCTTACCGAGACAGAATAACCTGTGGAGACAGGTGTGGCAACATGAAAGTAATGGCCTGTTAGTGCAAGTAAAAGAATGACCCATTGAGACAGATGTGGGAAGTAATATGATGTGCCTTAGGAATGCACGGGAGTGGAATATGGACTTCTTCGTCAACTGCCTCGGAAAATATTATTTTGAAATTATTTATTACTTATTCTTCCTTGAACATGAGGGTTTTTTAAGCACTTGATAATTATTCTCTTGAAAAAAATTGGGCAAACATTTTGCCCCAGTTTAGAAAATTCTTGATAATTGAGGGGTGTCTTGATTTGAAGGGACTTTGGGCAAACATCTTGCCCTAGTTTGGAAGATTTTTGGCAATTGAGGAATGCCTTAACTTGAGGGGATTTTGGGCAAGCGTTTGCCCCAGCTTGAATCTTGATTCATACTTCGAGGTTTGCTTCATCTTGAATTTTTCAGGGTGCATGTTTGCCCTAACTTGATTTTTGATTTGGAATTTGAGGACGACCTCAAATTTTATTTTTGTGTGGGCAAGCATTTTCCCAAGTTTGAGCTTGACTCAAAATTTAAGGATGCCCTCAAATTGAATTTTTGTGGGCAAGCGTTTGCCCCAGTTTGAGTTTGACTAAGAATTTGAGGATGACCTCAAATTAGACTTTTTGTGGGCAAGCGTTTGTCCCAGTTTGAGCTTGACTCAAAATTTGAGGATGACCTCAAATTGAATTTTTGTAGGCAAGCGTTTGCCCCAGTTTGAGCTTGACTTAGGATTTGAGGATGACCTCAAATTGAATTTTTGTAGGCAAGCATTTACCCCAGTTTTGATTTTGATACGGGAAATTTTCCCTGGTTTTACTTAGTATTGATAATAGATTATGAGATGCTGGATGCTTATCATGATGTTTGAATGAATGCAGAGGGATGTGATGCTTTAACTTGATTATTGCTTCTTAATGCTCGACATAATTATTTAATAGATGCTATGGAATGAATGCATGCCATGAGATGGTGAAAAACTTTTTGTTTCTCTTGATTTTATTTTTTATTTTTTTGATAGGTTCTTTCTCGACAACCTTATAGTTGGTGTGAAAGGAACCAACAATCAGGATGAGCTGGATTGACTCAATCTCTTGGCTTCTTGGTCAACTTTGTTACCTTCTTTCCAGGATCTTTGAGACCCATCAATAGTCAGCATTATTGGATGAGACACACTCCTTTTGTCTTGACAGCATTATGGCTGGTAAAAGGATGACCTTTTGGGAAACAGTTAGGTCGTGTTGTGATGGTTGAGGACTCATCCGATTTGTCATGACCTTTCGAAATTTATCTTTTTATTTTTACATTTTTCACATTCCTTTTTGGCCTGTGTACCTTTGAGGTATGAAAAGTGATCTTGGATAATTAATGGAAGGAAATGCAGAATTTTGCAAATGATGTTTAAGGTAGTATATTTGAAAGGAAAGGGCAAAGGATGTTGGTTTGATTGCCCAAATGGCACCTTTTGGTGAAAAATGCCAATGCTGCTTTTCATAATCTTGATTGTCAAATTAACCAAACTTAAGAAGTGGCAAAAATTTTGCCCCAGTTTTGGAAAGTATGAGATGCAGAAACGTCAGATTGTACTGGGATTCTTGGTTGACCTTAACTTTTGCCTAGGTTGTTCTTTTGATTTTTCAACCCAGCAGGTCTTTTGTTTGTCCTAACTTTTGCTGAGGCCGCCCTTACGGGTTTTCGACCTAGCGGGCTCTTGATTGTATGCCCTAACTTTTGCCTAAGCCGCCCTTTGAGGGTTTTCGACCTAGCGGGCCTTTGTTTGTGTGCCCTAACTTTTTCCTAGGCCGTCTTCGAGGGTTCTCGACCTAGCGGGCTTTTTGTGCCCTAACTTTTTCCTAGGCCGCCTTTGCAGGTTTTCGACCTAGCGGGCTCTTGATTGTATGCCCTAACTTTTGCTTAAGCCGCCCTTTGAGGGTTTTCGACCTAGCGGGCCTTTGTTTGTGTGCCCTAACTTTTTCCTAGGTCGTCTTCGAGGGTTCTCGACCTAGCGGGCCTTTTGTGCCCTAACTTTTTCCTAGGCCGCCTTTGCAGGATTTCGACCTAGCGGGCTCTTGATTATATGCCCTAACTTTTTCCTAAGTCGCCATTTGAGGGTTCTCGACCTAGCGGGCCCTCATTTTGATCCTAATTTTGCCTGAATTGTTTTTGGAATTTTAATCCAGCAAGACCTCTTCTGATCATGACTTCATCGATTTATTTTTTGAATTTTAACCCTATTTTTGCCTGGATTATTTTATCTTTTAATCCGGCGGGTTTCTGTTCTTCTTGAATTTTGGATTTTAATCCTGACTTTGCCTGGACCATTTTGATTCTCAATTCAGCGGATCTATTTGGCATCCCCATGTTTTTCCTTGATTTGAACTTCCGATCCAACGAGATATTTGTTACTCCTGTTAGAAATGTTCCTTGAATGGGGATTTGAAATCTCGAGTTGGATTTTGATTATTCTGCTTCCTCATTTAATTTTTCTCCTTGGGTTTGATTAATCAGACGTTCAAAATTATTTATAACAGCACTGGCATTGTCACCAACAGGTATTGATTGTTTAGGTGTAGGATAAGAAGCGGGTTGAATGATGAAAAGAAATGGAAACTTTCAAGAAGTTAACATGGTAAGGTACATGCTCAAACAACATGAAAAATGTAATTTTATATTTCTCATTGAGATTTATTTACAAAAGATTGATTTTGAAATGTATGAAAAATCTTGGATGATTTCCTCGGTATATGAGCTTATACAAGGCAACTCATTGTGCTGCTCCTATTTCTCAGCTAGTTGATGAGCTCTCATGACTGGGCAATGGATTGTTCTCAGTGTTAGGAGCAAGCTTCCCAAAATCCACCCATTTTGTATCAATCAAGTTTTGTACTTTACGCTTCAGTGCTAGGCAATCCTCTGTGGAATGACCAATAAACCGTGCATGGTAATCGCATCTAGTGTTTGCATCATACCATTTAGGATATGGTGGTTCTTGAGGCTTTAGAGGATAAGGAGCGACTAGCGAGTTTTGAATTAAGCAAGGTAGCAGCTCAGTGTAGGAGATCAGAATAGGGTCGAATTGGATAGGCTTCTTCTCTTTTTTTCAGGCTTTGATTAGGGTTTTGGCTCGTGGCTTGTGTTTGTATCGTGTATGGTGTTGGTGGTCGTACTTGCATTGGATAGTTGTAAGTAGGATGGTAGGGTGTTTGGTAGGTGGTGGCGATATAAGGATATGGTGTATAGGGTGTGTATGGTGATGGTTGGTAACTGGCTGGACCATAATGTGCCACCTGTGGATTGTACTGGCCTTGACCAGAAGCCACACTATAAGCTTTGTCTGCCTTCTTCTTTCCTGATCCGATGGAAGCGTTGACTGCCCCTGTAAGCTTATGCGCAATCTTTCCACGGAACATGCCACCTTCGATCCTTTCTCCAATGATGATGACATCAGAGAAGCTAGCAGTCATACTACCGATCATCTTGTCATAGAAAGGATCTTGGAGTATGTCGATGAACATACTGACCAGTTCTATCTCAGACAAGGGAGGTTGTACTTGAGCAGCCAACTCCCTTCATCGTTAGGCGTATTGCTTGAAGGTCTCCTCTCCCTTCTTGGCCATATTCTGGAGTTGAGTTCTGCTAGCAGCCATCTCCAGGTTATACTTGTACTGCTTCATAAAGACATTAGCTAGGTCCCTCCATGAACGGATATATGTCCGTTCCAGCTGGGTGTACCAATTTGCAGCTGCCCCGGTCAAACTGTCTTGGAAGAAATGGATGAGTAAGTTGTCATCATGAGCACAGACGGCCATTCTTCTACAATACATGGTCAAATGGTTCCTCGGACAACCAGTTCCCTGATATTTCTCGAATTCAGGAACCTTGAACTTCGAAGGGATAACCACATCTGAGACTAGACATAGATCAGATGCGTCTTTGATATCATAAGCACTTCCTTCGATTGCCCGGATTCTTCCTTCCAAGATTTTCCATTTTTCAGCATTTTCGTTAGAAGGAACGTTTGGGTACTCTCCTGGCCTATTATGAAGATGGGAAGGTATGTATATTGGA
Source organism: Canavalia gladiata (assembly GCA_037954105.1). Taxonomy (NCBI): domain Eukaryota; kingdom Viridiplantae; phylum Streptophyta; class Magnoliopsida; order Fabales; family Fabaceae; genus Canavalia; species Canavalia gladiata. Next base: position 1,100,642 of record CM075663.1, on the reverse strand, counting down.
TGAAGTCCTTGGGTGAACATAGGATTCGTCCCCCCAGTGTTTATTTGGTGAGCTTGGACAGGTTGTTATATGGTGTTTGGAGTAATATGAGGGATTCCTGTAGGGTTTGAAGGTAGGTTTTGTGTTTGGATTTGTGTTTGGCGGAATGGGGGTGCATGCCCATGAGGGAACCCATAATGGACCCACTCAGTTTGTGAAGGCATGGTCGATGGTAAAGGGTTTGGTGGATTGTAGCCAAGAGAATATGATGGGCCAACTGGTTCCTTTGGATAGGACATCCTTATGTCCTTCTGTTTTGATGATTGGATAGCTTCCATCAAATTGGTCATTCGATCTTTCAGAGTTTTCACCTCATTTCTCAACTCTTCATTTTGCTTTCCCAACTCATCCATGATCTTTGATTGGGAATGAGTCCTATAAAGATGCCGAGAAAACTATCTTTCTTTAATTTTTATTTTTCTGTAAAATTTGAAATTAGTTTTGATAAGCTGATGACTGCATGAATACCAATGCTTCAATGAGTATGAAATGAAAAAGATATGAGATAGTTTTCAAAATTTTTCTTTTTTCGATGATAAATTTATTCAATGAATGTAATGTTTTGAAATGCATAAATAATTTATAGATTTAAATGTTGACCATCTTTTGGAATGATCAAATGCTCTTTCCAATATTTGGGTTTACTTTTTTCCACCAAAAATTGATTTCTTGATTTTTTTTATTATTTTTTATTTTATTTTATTTTATTTTTGGAAATTATTTTTTGGGTACGAAGAAAATTATGTTTCTTCAATTTTTGTGTTACATTAATTATGTGATAAAAACATTAATGAGTGTTAATATAAAGAAGGTATAAGATGATCTTTAACGATAAAATGCTTTGATGAATGAATGAATGTATATATGTTTAAATGCACAAATAATTAGAGATTTGTAAGTTGATCATTTTGAATGATTTGTTGCTTTATTTATTCTGGCTTCTTTAAATTTTTCTTTTTTCTTCTTCTTTGGATTTTTTCAAAATTTTCTCCCTTTTTGAATGAGAAGTTGTTTTGTTAGATTTTCAAATTTTCATTTTAAACCATTAATTCTAGAAATTATTTTTATTTTTTCTATTATATATTTTTTAATTTTCTAATTCTTTCGTCTTCATTAGTTTGAGAAATTTTTTTTTTTAATTTTCCTGATTTTCTAATTTTATTTGTCCAATTTCTCTTCTTTTTTTTTTCTTCCTTTTTAGTTTCTAATTTTCTTTTGCTTTCTCTTTTTTTTTTAATTTTAAATCACTTTCTCCTACTTCTCTTTTCACTATGCTCCCTTATTCGGAATAATTGTATACAAGCAATATATGCATGGATTAGTATATGTCAACATTACAATAGGAGTGTGTACCCTTTACGTGTCCTAATCCAAGGTTACCTGTCATATGGATCTAGGATGTCTAATTTATGTATCTTGCAAAAGGTAGGTCATAATCCTGGGGTATAAAGGTCACTAGAGCCAAGTTCCAATTCCATAGTGTTGACTGCAACCGTAGAGAACGCTACTGGTTTCAGGACACTGGAAAAGGACGCACTCTAGCTGGGGTTTTCGTGATAGCCAACCAGGACGTGCATCCCTGGTGACACCACTAGACCCCTCTACTCCTAAGTTTCGCTCAGACCCGGGTACAGGGCCCCACTCATGATTATGCATGCATGTGCAGTGTGTGAAAGGTATACAGATCTTTTGGGATACCTGCAATTGGGGAAATTGCACAGACATATATAACAATTTATCGTTCGTCTATCCTAAGGTTATAAAATAAACATCCAGACAGATAACAGATAAATAAATCATACAAGTAATAAGAAAGGGATCATGCAAACAAACGGGAAAAGGGATCAATATGGCACACTCAATAGCTGGGCTTGACTCTCTAAAGTTCCCAGTGGAGTCGCCATCTATCATAACCGTAATTACGACGAGACAACGAACTCGCTAAATTTTGAAAAGAATTAATTTGATTGTGGAGCCGCCACCAAATTTTATTTTAAGGGAACACATTTGGAAAAACCATAACTTGAGGAAGAAATCTAGGTTCGGGAGTCAGTTACGAGTAAGGAAGGTGTTAGGCACCCTACTCGCCCGTTCGAAAGAACGGTACCCTTAAACTGAGTGTGTAATATTTTGAAAACTACTTGATCCCCTTTAAAATAGAATAGAAAATAAATAGGTTCATGAAAAATAGTCTGACAGGACTTGATCCTGCTCCTACGTATTCCCGGGTGCAATGGAAAACTCAAGGCTACGTAGTTCTGGTTAAGAGACTTGATCTCTAAAAGAATACGGGGTGATTTTAGATAGAAAAAAAAGACGCTTTAATGGGAATTTATTGAAAGTGATGGTTTTCAGAAATTCATGCTTGCGAGATCCTAAATCGTCGTAAGCCGTATTTGGATCCCACACGAATTAAAACACGACACGGTAGAGAACGCTACTCATTCGCGTTAGAACCCGTTTGCATGAATTTCGGAAAATAAAAAACAGACGTTTTTATAAGATTTTGTTGAAAGTAATGGTTTTCAGAAATTCATGGTTGTGAGATCCTAAATCTTCGTAAGCCGTATTTGGATCCCACACGAATTAAAACACGACACGGTAGAGAACGCTACTCGTTCGCGTTAGAACCCGTTTGCATGAATTTCGAAAAATAAAAAAAAAAATAAAAAAGACGTTCTTTATAAGATTTTGTTGAAAATGATGGTTTTAAGAAATTCATGCTTGCGAGATCCTAAATCGTCGTAAGCCGTATTTGGATCCCACACGAATTAAAACACGAGACGGTAGAGAACGCTACTCGTTCGCGTTAGAACCCGTTTGCATGAATTTTGGAAAATAAAAAATAGATGTTTTTTATAAGATTTTATTGAAAGTGATGATTTTCATAAATTCATGCTTGCAAGATCCTAAATCGTCGTAAGCCGTATTTGGATCCCACACGAATTAAAACACGAGACGGTAGAGAACGCTACTCGTTCGCGTTAGAACCCGTTTGCATGAATTTCGGAAAATAAAAAACAGACGTTTTTTATAAGATTTTGTTGAAAATGATGGTTTTAAGAAATTCATGCTTGCGAGATCCTAAATCGTCGTAAGCCGTATTTGGATCCCACACGAATTAAAACACGAGACGGTAGAGAACGCTACTCGTTCGCGTTAGAACCCGTTTGCATGAATTTCGGAAAATTTTAAAAAAACAAAGACGAATATAAACTCGAAAATCCGAGAAGAAGTAAGAAAATTAAGCGGAATAAAAGGTTGGATTGAACCTCCATTGATGTTCCTTGTTCAATTGTCTCCAATCCAGCTTAGGTCACAAGGTCGAGAGGTAAGAATTAATTTTTTTAATTTTGATTCAAGCAAACACTTAACTCTTTAGGTTCAATGACTTAATCATGCATGACTTAAGCTAGACTTAGCATATAGGATGCATGCATATGGTTATGCACTCTTAGGAATTTTTTCAAAGGAGGACATACAAACACAAACAAATCAGAAGGAAATACATATAGAAGGATCAACACATGAAAAATAATACCTAAACAAGGTTAAAAGAACAAAATCTACAAAAGAACTTCAAAGACACAAGAGATTTTGGCGCCCAAATTTGAATTCAAATCTCAAAATTTTTCAAAAATATTTTTCCAGAGATATAAAAAAAATATAACTGATAAATTGAAATATATGAATCATAGGAATCAAACAAAACAAGTTTGAAAAAAATCAGACCAGAAATGAGCAAGTTATGCACAAACCAAACAACATAGGTTCATTTGCACACCAAGACAAACATGCTTCAGTAATTCGGCCATAAAAACCTCATTTCCGATCCAAATTAGACAAATAATACGATTTCAGAAACTAGAAAGAAATAAAAAGAGAACGCAACAAAAATCACCAAAATCGGAGATCGTTTGACCGATCAAAAATGAAAACGAAAAACAGAGACGAAGATGAACTCGAAAATTTGGCGCCAAAATTTGAATGCAAACCTCAGAATTTTTAGAAAATATTTTTTGGTAGATCTAAAAACTTAAAACCAAAAAATTGAAAGATATAGATCATAGGAATCAAACAAAATAAATTTGACAAAAATCAGACCAGAAATGAGCAAGGTATGCACAAATCAAACAAGTTAGGTTCATTTGCGCATCAGGATGAACATCCTTCAGTAATCAGGTCATGGAGACTTTATTTCAGATCCAAATTAGACAAAAAATATCATTCCAGAAACTAGAGAGAAAGACGAAGAGAACGCAACAAAAATCACTGAAATCGGAGATCATTTGACCGATCAAAAATGAAAATGAAAACAGAGACGAAGATGAACTCGGAAATCCGAGAAGACGCAAGAAAATTAAACGAAATAGAAGCAAGATCTAACCTCCATTGATGTTATTCAATGCCACTTGATAGCATCTTGGAAGGTGATGAATTACTGGTTCCATGGAGACCAAGAAGGTGCTCAATTAGATGTAGAATTCAAGAGTCCCTTTGGTGCTCCTCCTAGAAAAAAATTTAAAAGCCTTCCCTTCAATGACTCAAAGTGCTCCTCTCTCCCTCCTTAGAAATTCTGAATATTTTTTAGAAATGAAGAGTCCCCTTTCAACTAAATGAAAGTTCCTATTTATAGATAAAATTTCAAAAAAAGAAAGGGAAAAATTTTTTAGAAGTGAAGAAGCTTTCGCCTTTTGTTTTCTGATTTTTCTCTTTTTTGTTTTCTTTTTATTATTTTCTTTATTTTTATTTTTCTTTCATTTTATTTTTTTTCTTTTTTCTTTTTTCTCTAACTAATTCTTAACCATCATTAACTAATCCAACTAACTTTCTAACTAAATTCTTAACTAAAAATTTATTTTTTCTTTCATTTTCTTTTTTCTTTTTTCTTTTTTTCTTTTTTTTTCTAACTAATTCTTAACCATCATTAACTAATCCAACTAACTTTCTAACTAAATTCTTAACTAAAAATTTATTTTTCTTTCTTTTTTCTATTTTTCTTTTTTTTGTTATTTTTTTTTTATTTTAGACTAAAAAAACAAAATAATTTATTTTGGATTTTAAATTTATCCTTGGACATAATTCAGTGTTCACAATATTTTACCAACTGAATCTTGTTTTTACAAGTAATTGTATAGTATCTATCATAAAATTTAAATTAGTTGTCGTTAACCCAACTAAGATTTTTTTTATATATATATGTCGTTATTTTTCAATAAAGTTGAACCATGGCCAACAATATTCAAGAGTGTGAATCTCCTCTAGCTCTAATACTAGGAAGGTCTGTTTCAGACAAAGAATGAGATAAATGTGCATGTGTTAGATTAGAGAAAAAAAATTAGAGAGATAAAGAGAAAAGAAAATGGAAAGAGGAGAATGAAAAAGAAAAAATGAAAAAAAAAAATTTACCCAATATTCAAAATTTCTAATACTATCCACAAAGTTCCTCAACTTGGTGATTACAAACACTATACTAGTTAAATAGATATTTGTGAGTACATTAACCTTATCTTCATGGAAGATACCATGAAAATTGTGTGTGACTACACTTATTGACCTAGACATATCCACAAATTTATCTAACCTATAAGTTGAATAATTCCAATCTATTAATTAAACGACTATTTCATAAGCCTACGCTTCAACCTAATAATTATTCCCATGTACCTAATGGTTATCAACAAACCTTGAGCAATAAACTTTTGGATGCATAACTATAATTGAAATTTGGGAGATGCTTTTTTGCATCCTTTTTTTTTATTTTTTACACTTTCCTTTTAATTTTGTCAAAATTAAATAACAAAACTACCCTTCTTATAAAAAAATAATTCCTTTGTTTTTATTTTTCGAAATAGATTTAACAAGCTTCTGAAAATGCTTTTTCGAAATAAATTTAATGAGCTTCCGAAAATATTTATCTGGAGAATAATTAAATTATTTCAGAAAAAATCTTTCAAATATGTATTTTCAAAAATTTATCAACTACATTACAAAAACACTTTTTTAAAACATACATTCACACTCCTTCCTTACAATACTACACTCCTTCCTTACAATACTACGGAATAATGTATTTAGAATTTACTTCAATCCTTTTCTAAAAATAAATATACAGAAATTCATATTTCCATTTCAAAAAAAAATTTAAATCTCTCAAATGACATAGAATAATTTTATAAAAATAATTTTATATCTTCGCATAAAAAAAGATACATCAAGTAAAATGGAGGGAAAAAACAAATCCCTTAAAATTTTTAATTTTTACTTCACTAGTTCAAACAATCTAACAATAAAAAATCAAGTCCAAATCTGCCTTCAGTAGATTCTTTTTCCCATTAAACCCAAATCTAATAGATTCTTTTTTCTTCGGTTTACTATAGTTGTAATATTGACTCATCAGATCAGCTACATATTGATGAAGATGTTGGCAATACTCTCAAAGTAATTAAACTTATAGATACTATCATATCAATATGAAAATGAAATGAACGCATGAAACACGGTCCTATAACATTTCAATCATTTGTTAAAAGATTTTGCTTTCAAACATACTACTCTACATGTTTATCTTACGAAATTATAACTGCCTAATACACTCCTTAGTGATGAATTTTAATGAGAATAGTTATGATAAAATAAATTATTCCATTTCACAAAGTTAAAAAGATTAAAGCAAAGCTACTTTAACAGCAAAATAAAACCACAGACAGAGCTATAGTTATAATTAGCATCAAGTTTGCAATTTTGTAGTGCTAATGAAATTAACATTGTAATCCACGTATTTGTATAGTCCAGATTTATAATTCTTATAATTTTAAAATAATTATTCACATACACAGACAGAAAGAGACCAACAGATGTGAGAATATGTTGGCCCTAATATGTTTTTTAAAATTTTGCCGCTGAATAATTATTACTTTGATTTTTCAAAACCATTTTTCATTAGTGCACAAAGATGTTAAGAAATTCCCAAGACAAACACTTTCTATTTAACAAGCAAAATGACCAAATCAGATGTTTGGCCAAATAGCAAATTGACTCTAACCATCAGTTTTTTTAGCAAAATAGGTACAAATTGACTCAATGCTGTAATATGTTTCACTAAACCGAGTAAATTTCCATTTCTGCCAAAAACACGCAAAAGAATTTGGATATAAAGCACGAAAATGTAGGATGGTGACTCAACAAAGAAATCACAATGAAAATTCATATCATGTCTTTAACTCGTTTTTCCCCTCTACCCTTCAAACTTGTTACAGAAATGCAAAAGGAATACTTTTTTCCTTTCGGAGGGGGCATGGTAATATGGCGACTTTCCATTTTTTCCTCTCCCTATTCTCTTCAAATCCAAGCAATACTAAGCTTCAATAACCTGTGCCTAACCACCAAAGAAGAAACAAAAAAATCTATGTCTACAATGTTGGAAAAGTGCTTCAAGGATGTCAGCCAGAAATGAGAAATCAAGCAGCTTTTACATAAAAGCAGTTCGTCCACCCCTTCTGCTATGCCTATCATATGCAGTATTAAATTTGTCCACCAGTTCATTCATTGCACTGCACGAAGGCAAAAATATATATATATGAACCTTTATTAGAAATACATGGATTCAAGGTTACAATTCTAAACTGAAACTGTTAAGATTTCTTGTCTTAATATATATTTATTTACACATCTTAAGAGAAGTGGAGAAAATATGACTATCTGAGGGCCAGACCTAAGCCACCAGTCAACATTTTTCTATATAGAAAAATGTTAAGAAAGTATTTAAGATCATTGAGGAGAAGGCTGCAATGACTTCTATATAGGAAAAGGTGAAGAAAGTATTTAAGATGATCAAGACAGGGATTGAAAAGGACATGAGACAGACTAACGGAGGATTTATGGCAGATTGGATTTCATGAATCTACAGTACAAGTCAAACACGGTGATATGCTAGAATCCATTTATATACAAAAACTGAAGACCCTACTCAAATGAACCAAACTTCCTCCCCTAGCAAGCACCCCTAACTGAATCTTCTAATTCTCCTTGAGAATTGTGCAGGTACACAAGGAATGGTAAGTAAAGTAAATGGAAGAAAAACTCACTGTGATCTGATCATGTTATTTCTAACAATTTGCTTCATTAGATAACTAACTATCAAAAATGGTCCTGCCACACTGATTTTTAAGGTAGTTTAACTGAAAGAGCGTTTGGAGCTTTTTTGTCATAAAAGGGAAAAATACAAAACCTACAATTGAAATGGACCAAGATAACAATTACACATATGCCATACCTTGAACAGTTGGTCAGCATGGCCAGGTAACTAATCAATAAGGTGTCATTATACTCCTACAAAGGAAAGAAGATATTATAAGTCAGAAAAGTTCACAAAAGCATTTATAGCACCATAATTGTGATTTAAGCTCACAGCAAAGCTAGTAAATTGCAACAACAGAAGCCTGAAAAACAATTTTAACATATCATTATTTATTAATAATATAATATTGCCTTGTGCAAAGAGTCCTATAATTGTACGTCATAAAATCAGTTAGCACAAAAACAATTATCATGAATAATTTGACAGACCTATGAAAAACTTCATAAACTAGTTCATTCTTATGGACCAATGCATGATGGCAACCCATTACATATCCTATTTACTGTCAAAGATAACATCCATCCCAAAAATTGTGTCAACAATGCGGCATACTTTCATTATTACCTTTCTCCACATTAATTTTTCTTTTAGATAAAAGAATACATTATTAGGAAAATAAACCAATAACACTAAAAATACAAAGTAGATCTTGGGGTGAAACAAAAATCCTCCTACAAATAAAAGCTGAAAAGGAACAGCAACCAGTTACCAAAAAATACAACAAAAATTCTGTATATCACCTGAAACAACCAATGGGCAGGGCACCAAGATAAAAACACAATCTTACTAAAATGGTATTTAGCTGTCAAGAATCAAGATCGCCTAAAACAATTACACAACCAGCCCAGCTTGAAACCTGTCACCAAATAACCTACCAAGATACATATTTACCAGGATATCCTTCTCTGCCCCTTCCCCGCTTTTGTACAAATAATTAATAAAAGTAGTCATCAATCTTGTATATATGGCTTGGCCCAGATAAAATTAAAAAACAGGAGCAGCATTTGAATTCATGCATAAATAATGTCAGAAAGAAGTGATACAAACAATCAAGCTAAGAACCCTTTTCCTTAGTAAGTGTTCACTTAAATAAACTGGCATCAGGGCAAGTCCAAGGGCAGAGCTAGCCTATTAGAAAGGAGGGACAAAAATGTAGATTGTTTCATGTAAGGAGGACCAAATTGAAACTTAAAGAAAAAAAAAAGAAAAGAAATCCTTGTGAAAAATTAACAAATAAAATAAAATAGACTCCTCTCAAGATCAAGGATGCACCACTCTTGGTTAAACCCATGTCCCGTGTACAATACAAATACAAGTAGTAGTGCATGCACTAAATATGAAACAAGAAAATGAGAAGCCTACAAGGTAAATAAAGGGCATACTAACACTTCAGAAATAAAACATTGGAAGAAAATAATAAGAAAAATGTCACAATACGGTTCCTTCTACACTAACAATACAACACAATACACAAGTAAATACAATTTGGTGTTTCTTCTCTCCCCATATACCTAAAAACCCATTATTCCAACATAATTAGTTTTTTTTTGCTGAACAAATTTTGACTAAAGATAAAAAGAATAAGAATAAAATGCTGGAAAATTGTAGTTTATTAAGAATACTTGAAGAGGCAATATGAAGACAAGAGAACTTTATAATCTTGTGGTATTTCTGTCAATCATAAACAATTAGTAGAGCAATGTTGTGTTTCACTTGGTTCCACCCTTTTCAGTGGAACCAATTTGTACTACGTTTTCAAGCCCATGTTGGAACATGAATACTAAACACTTTTGAGTTGTCTATACTATATTGTACTGCTAGGCTGGTGTACTAATATAAATACAAAGATGACCCACATGGCTTTTGGTTTTAACACATATCTGTTCTGTAAGATTTAGGAACCCACAAGCCTGCTCTCTAGCTCAAACAGCAGTGATCCATCACAGTTCATGACAGGGCCACAAATAATTCCAAATAAGAATGTGCAGAAACCATATACAAGAGGAACCAAGTTTATTGACCCTCCTTCCCCATTACATGCAAAGGCTAATGTCAAAACATGATGGGGGAAGAAGGCATGTCATCTAGTCCAAATTTCAGAATGGAATATACTCACCATTAAGAAATCATCTTGAAATTTCCCAGATTCAATGGCAGGCAATCTTCTCAGAAGACTTGACACTTGTCTTAATAGTGAATTCTCACAAGGAACATCACCTGCTTTTAAAAGGTTAATAATATTATTTATTGGAGTTTCAATATAGAAACACCATGTATAATTTATGACTGGATTTATGATCTTAAAAACCAAGTCTAAAAAATTTTAAGATAATTGGTTAATTTTTTTATATTAAAAAAAAGTTTTGGTGCATTGCTCATATGTTGAAGAGAGCAGCTTTTGAGAAACAAACTTCACAAGAAAGCTATCTCATAGAAAAGCTTTTTTCAAAACTAAGAAAATTTGGAGCAGCTTATTATTTGTTAATCCATTCTAAAATTTGGTGTAACATAACTGAAGAATTAGTTTGCTAAAACTGGAAGACATGTACAAAGATATAAGGCAGATATATGTATAGAAAATTCTTCCCCTGAATTCTGATCATTAATCTATTACAATTTATATCAGAATCAACTCTCAATCATATTGAGCCATTAATTACATGTTGCAGATTTTATTACCAAATCACTTCTATGAGTAATAGAAAAATTGTAAAAATTTGAAACTTAGTCAGACATTTAAGTATTCACAAATAATTTATTCTTGCTTTTATTTATTTAGCTCTTTAAACACTACATTAGCAAAGGAGTAACAACTTAAAAGGCTTAAGGAGTTCACAGATCAAAAGAATAATATTGTTATTTTACAAGACTTGAAAGATTTCTAATGACAAATAATATCTTATCGTTAAATGTTACTATGTTAGTTTTACAGAATCGGCACCCTCATACCTTTTTGCATTGCAAGAAGATAATGATGTAACACCTTTATTCTGCTATGAAGCATTTTGATGGCACTGTGTATACCAGTAAGGTGAGCAGCCACTGCAAAAATAAAACACGGTGTATTAGATACAACTAAAAAAATCAAACCTTCATCCCCTTAGATAGAATCAGTTGCATGCATCAATCAACATCATTGGACTCTAACAGAAACCAAAATTCAATAAACCTGAATCTTCCTCTACTCCTTTTAATTTGAATATCTTCCAAGTAAAGCCACTTTTCTTACTGAAACCATGACCACTCTTAGTTGAAGAATGCCAAATTAGATTCAATAAAGTTTCATGTTGGCTATTAACTGGTCAGGACAACTCTCCCCTATTATTCAAACTTCTGATGAGCTATGTAAAAGTCAATAGAAAAATACAGAATAGGTATAATTACAGAACAATGAAGACAAACCAAAAAATTTTGCCTGCTCCAAAAGTAGGTTTAATGAAAAAAATAACACTCACATTGTGTAGCAGCTGAACCACCATCAGATGGCTTAAGATGAGCAACATGATCAACTGATATCCGTTCTGCTTCAACAGTCTTCAATAAAGCAAGATGAGAAAGAGGGAAGCACCCAAGTCAGTCAATTTATCAAGGAACATTGATTTAGAAGGTGAAAAAGGATAGCAGCAGTAATAAAACCCAACCTCAATAGTATAGCTTGAGCGAACAAAGATAAGTTGTGGAATCCCATCTATGACATGCAGTTCTGTAGTTGGAACAGCAAGCACCATACTAAACACAATTAATTTCCCCAGTACAAGTAGGAGAAAAGAAACAAAAAAATTAACTAAAATATAACAGATCCATGCTTTTGAAAGAATAGAAAACCAAAAATGTTCAAATGACAAGGGGAAAAAATCAATTTGGAAATTATACTCCAAATGTATATTGATCAATAATTATTATTCTATTCTACCATGCAGCAAGATGCTTCTGTCAACAACTAAAGGTCATACAAGGATTTCAAGCGGAAAACATTCCACAAAGAATGGAATGTGATTACAACAACAAAAATAAGCTAGCCTTCTCCCACTAGGTAGGGTTGGCTACAAGGATCAAACAACACCATAATCTTCCACCTAGAATCATGTCTATAGATAAAACTATTGGCCTTGTATTAGAAGTCCCACATTGTCTAGAGATATGGTCAACCATACATATATAAACTAAGGACAATATCCTCACCCTATGAGCTAACTTTTGGGGTTGAGTAAAGCCCAAGCCCAATTTTCAACAGACCCCTAAATCTTTCTTAATGATATTGCCCATAGTTTTTCTCAGTCTCCTACCAATAACAACAGACGATCCTCATTTTGATCTACTCTCCTCACTTGGGCCTCTACAGGTCTTCTCAACACATGCCCAAACCATTTAAGGTGAGTTTCTACCATCTTTACTGTCATAGGTGCTACCCCAAGTTAACTTTTCTGATGCATTCATTTTCCAAACCTATCATTTCTAGTACGTCCACTCATCCAACACAACATTGCCAACATTGAATTGCATAGATTACATACCTGTGCGTAAAATTTCATTGAGCTTGAGTGATACCTTTTTGTTACAAATAACACCTCCATTCTATCTATCCCGCTTGAATCTATGGTTTACATCTCCCACTATTTCTCTATCTTCCATATGCAGACCCTAAATACTTAAAACTATGAATTGTGGTAAATTACATTCTCCAAATTTTACCTATAAGCTAGGGTTGTTATGTCTCTAAATAAACTACCATTCCATATACTCCATCTTCAATTCAAGCAAAAGCCAAGAGCTTCCAAAGTTTTTCTCCATATCCCTAACTTCCTATTTGTCCTTTTTTGATTCTACAACTAGAACAATATCATTTTCCAAAAAGCATGCATCATGGCACTAACTCTTAGATATGCTCAACAAGCACATCCAAGACTAAGCTAAAGAGATAAGGACTCAAAGTTAACCTTAATAGAAGATCCATGGTTATACAAAAATCATGTGTGGTCCCATTTTTTTTTCTCACCCAAGTCATGACCCTCTCGATACTATCTTTGATTACTAGAATATTTGAATGCAAATCGTTTTCTTCTCTAGGGACTTCCACAATACTTTTCTTCACACCCAATCATGCACCTTATCCGAACTAATGAACGCCATATGTACATCTTTTTGGCTCCCTTATCTCTCCATAGAACATTGTAGTAAGTATTAGACTTCTTAGTCAACCTCACAAGCATAAAACCAAATTGATTTTCAGTGATGTGAGTCTCTCGTTTCAATCTCTCAACTACCCTTTGCCATAATATCATAGTACGCCTCAAGCTTTATTCCGCTATAATTTGTGCAATTTTGTATGTCTTCCTTGTTCTTACAAATAGGAATTCAAGTACCACTCCTTCACCCTTTTGACATTTTTCAGATCTCATAATCTCATTAAACAACTTTATGAGCTGGTCAATACCTTTCTCACCTAGACTCTGTCATACCTCAAGGAGTATATTATCCAATCCAATTGCTTTGCTATTTGTCATCCACGCATCTTTAACCTTGAGCCCCACTATCCTACAATAATAGAAATAATTTTGGTCTTTGCTCCTTGTGTTTAGCCTATCCAAATTAGAAAATTCATGTCATTCACTAAATAGTTTGTGAAAATAATTTGTCCATTTCACAACCAAGACTTTACCTTCTCCATTTATAAATCTCACTTGATCCAAATCTCCTAATTCTCTTCCCCAAATTTTTTGCAAACACCTCTCTCTCCATCTTTGGCACCTAGAGAATGGTATAACTCATCAAAAGTTCTTGTCTTGTTCACCACCTTCTTGGTATCTTTCTTGGCTACCACATTTTTCCCAATTTTTTGCATCCTTACACTAGAACATGCTTTATAATATTTCTTTGTTCATTAACTATTGGCTTTGCTCATCACCCTTAAATTGCCACCACTTGATCCATGGAATCCTATCTTGGCATTTCCTTTTTATTTTATTCTCAAATCTTACATCCCCAACCAAGGCTCTATGTTGTATGACATTACAACGCAAGCAAAGTTTTGTTTGTTTTGCTTATAAAAAACAATTTGCGAGTATGTCACCCCACTCTCTTAGGTGATAAGATGCATCGACCGCTTCCTAAAACAAGTGCTCACTACTTTTAAAGTCATAAGCTAATGAAAAATCTAGGATAGATAGATTTACCTTCTGCATTTGCTTCTCCACAATCATAACCCCCATGTGAACCCTGATATCCTTTAGGTGTGTGCTCTCTACGACCATTTAGATCCTCTACTAGGAAAAGTTTATTCTCCTAATGGTATTCCTTGGACTAAAACTTCTAAATCCCCTCAAAATTTTTATTGAGTGTCCTAATTGAACTTGAGATGCATAAGCACTCATCACATCAAAGGTCTACCCTTCCACGACAAGTTGCAGGGCATGATCCAATCTCCTAACCTTATAGCATCTCATCATCACTCTTCCACTACTTATCTACAATTATACCAACCCATTTCTTGATTTGGTTTTGTAGGTGTACCCTAACTTAAAACCAAAGGAGTTTGGTTCTTTTCCTTTTCTCCTACCCACTTAGTTTCTTGCAGATGTATAAAATTGATCTTCCTAATCATGGTGTCTACTATTTCCATTGATTTACCTATAAGTGTGACTATATTCCATGTTCCAAAACAAATCCTCCTCACATGAACTAATTCCTTTACCAAATTTATTTCATGAAAAAAAGGGAACCCTTTTTTAGCAAAATCCAAGTGCTAATGCAGTGGATCTTGCTCATTCAACATTGCACTGAAGTCATAAGCACATTTCTTCCAAACAACAACCTAGCATTAACACTATCACCTCATTGATCTATATCGTAGATATTCAACAAAGTTTTATATTGGTTGAAGATAGCCAAACACAACCCCCACCTTTTATTCAAGCATAGGACCATGTAAAGATTTGCAACAAAGTATGCACATTTATGAGTGTGGCCAATTTGACAACTATAATCCTACTTGTCAACTTGAAAGCTTACATAACATAAATACATTCCACAACCCACCAAAAATATGCAGGCTAAAGCAAAAGATATATTAGAAGATTTATCACCAATGACATAATTATTTATGCACGCAAAACTAACATTTCTACACCAAAATAGGTATGCTAATTTAGTTAAACAAGTTGGAACAAAAATCCAGGATTAATTGGGCTTTGGACAGGGATGCAAATACAAAACTCTTTCCTGGCAATTGAGGGAACAAGACTAAGTTTCAACAAGGAGTTGAAGGAGAGGCTAGTTGCTGATATTGGGACTGTTGCAAATGAAGTCACCTGCTCCTAGCTTTCTACTCTAACCTTTATCCCAAAGAGAATTAGTGTAGATTGTAAACTTTTATGGCAAGCTTGGATTGATCCCCATTTCAGATGACAATGCTGTTTGGCTGGAGCCTTTGATTAAACAGTTCTAACCTTTGTTTTGGAGTTTCATATTGCTACATCCTCTGCTTTCTTTAGTTAATTGAGTATTAATGATGTACCTTTTGAGTGAATAAGTCTTATGTTTTCAGTGAACGAGTCTCAAGTTTTCAGTAGCCCCTACCTTGAGGGGATCGCCTGCTCTGCAACCCCATATACCACTATACTGTAGGGAATGTGACTCATGCAACCCCTAATCCCAAAAAACAGTACTGCAGTGAATGTGACTCAAGCAACTCCTTGGAAATTTTATTTCTCAAGGATAATTTCCTATTATAAACCCAGTCCAGTCTCTAAAATTGGCAGAGATGGCTCAAAAAAATATATTTTGGAATGATACTTGGGCGGGAGAAATTCCTTCCCAGAAGCTTTTCCTCTTCTTTTTTGCTATCTACGGTCATACAATTTTCGCATCAAAGCATTTATGTTAACATGATTCTCTTTGTTCCTGAAATTTCCACTTCTTCTGAAATTTAAATGATAGAGAAGCTATAGAACTTCAGTCCCTTTTGGCCTTACTTAATGTGCTCCCTTTTCTTCTAATTTTGATATGAGAATCTGGAACCTTTATAATTGGTGTTCTTTTTTGCAAATCTTATTCAGTTTCTCATACATTATCCCACAAGGGAAAGAGCTGCCTTGGATAAGCCAATTTGGAATTCTAAAGACCCAGTTGCTAAGGTCAAAGCAATTTTTTAACATCTTTACACAATAGGAATACTAATGATTTCTTGTAGGTTATATGGCATCATATATATCACTCCCCTGAGATGTGTCATGTGTACATCTATTTCTGAAGCTCTGCCATGTTTATTTCTCCATCGCATAGCTGTGTGATTCGATTCCTTTCGGGGAAAAAAATTGCTATTTTGGTGAGCATTGGGTTAGTCAATTTCACCTAGTTCACAGGATCAGTTTCTACAAATTTGTTTTCAAGGATTTGGTAAGAAGGAAAGTAAAATCTTGTGGCCATGTGACACTTATGAGATTCTATGGTTTTAGTGATTGGAAAGATATGCCTTTATCAAGGGTGTGATCTAAAATCTGAATTTTTAATGATAGAATGAGTTGCATGGTCCCTATGTGTTCAGCACATGGTCCATGTTCAGCACAAGTTCATAGCTGATTTTACACCTTTTGTATTATCCTTGTTGAGGATTTCTTATCCTCCAATCTTTTGTACTTTTATCTCTTTCTCCAATCAAATTTCTTCTTTTATCAAAAAATATTTCTAAAAAATAAATGAATAGAAATACAGTACAAGTAACTGAACCTTTCCTTGTCAATTTTTTTTTTCTTTTTGCAACAGTGGTGGGAAGAATGATCACACACTAAATAACACAATGATGGAGATTACATACCACTTTCATAAATGCTGACTGGGAGATCCTTTTGAGAATGATTGATAGAAGGATTGAGAAGAACATAAACTGGACTTTCATTGATATCCATCAACTGTTACAGCAGAGTATCAGGTAGAATCAGAAACTATAACCTAAATCTATTCAATTTCTGAATAATCTCCAGAAGTGAATTTCAAATGAACAAGAGAACAAAATCATAAATTATGTAAATCTAAATCTAAACCAGGAAAATGTCATGAATCAGTAGAAAATAGAAGCTATTAAAAAACATAAAAGGAATCTACATCCAAATTACTGATGACACTTTGTAATGGAAGTGTAAAGTTATAACAGACCACGGAACACAATAACAGCACTATAGAAAACATAGAAGGGATAAAATGAAAATAAGTAGCAATCATATAAATTAAGCCCTTAACATCTTTTAGATGTTGTATACAGGAACCAAAAATGCCTAAGAACACATGATCAACTATTTCCTCATCATTCATATATGAGCTATACAACTGAAAATAACTAAATTTCGTGCTCTTGAATTATCTGCTGTCACGAACCTCCATAAGTTGCAGTTCAGAATACAGGATATCATAGTGGAGCTAATGGTCATTCACCTCTGTTATAATTTATAATTTTTTCTCACTAAATAACCATTTTTGTTCATCTTCCAATGAACTTTTCCATAAATGTTATGTTGTCCAATAAAAAAAATTAATGTATCTATAAAGCCAGCTCCCATTCTTGTAGAGTGTAGACATCTACATCACCTCACATTTTAAAACCATTTCCCATTAATTAACATAATATTATCAGCCACAGAAGTATTTTTGTCCACAGATACTACATACAGATATGGAAAAATTTGCAAGGCACATCAGAACATATGGATGATGTGGTCAATTCTACTCCAAGAAGGGGGGAAAGGGAAGTCAACAAAAAAAAAAGGGGTGGAGCCAAAATCAATGGTTAGTTTGGACAAAGAGATACTATAGAAGTCATTAAAAAACCAAGGAGCAGAAAAATATTTCGACCATGCAAAAGTGTTTTAATTAGCATATACCTAAAGCCATCCATGTTAAACCCACAGATGAAGATTCTCTAGAATTCAAAAACTAACTTCAAGCCACGCAATTCTCCATCTCACTGTGTATTCTTATTAAGCTTATATTATGATTTTTTTTAATATATAATTAAACATTATGAGAGGATATGCTTAACAATTTTCCATAAACAATAGAAGATACCAATCCATAACCACAGAATTACATTAAACATTTGGCAGCATCAAAATTAAGGGGCTGTTTGGTTTGTGATAACATTTTTTGTTTTTATTATGTTTTCACTTTTATTTATAAAATGCCACATTGTTTTCATTTTGTTTCTTGTATTCAAAGTTTTGTACAGAAAACAATAAAATACTTTTTTTTCTTGTTTTTACTATTTTCTATATAAAATTTTAAAAAAATAAAAATAAGGTGACACTTTTATAAATAAAAGTGAAAACAGAAAACATTTTCACAAACCAAACAGCCCCTAAAATTTCCACCCAGCTTCCAACTTACAAAAAGGAACTATTTGGATTTATGAGGCCTTTTAACGGAGCTTTCTCAAAGTTAAAAAAACAAATATGTTTTTGGGCAAACAGAGGTTGTAAAACACATACAGACTCAAACTCTCACCTACGAAAAATTAACAGCAGGAGTTTCAAAACAAAGCAACATATAATAACATCCCTCAATTCCAATAACCGCAAAATCTAAACAAACGCACGAATTTGAGGGCCAAAAAAATAAAGAAAGAAAAAACAGATAAAACAAGCATGGGTGTGTTTAAACTGAGACAAATTGCAGAATCACAAACGTACAGCCTTGTGAATATGCATATCTGATTCCTGCGCATCACTCCCAGTCGAATACCATCCCAGTATGTAGAAGTGTGGAAAAACCTTCTTATCTGAAAAAACCAGCTTCCAATAAAAATCAAATCCTCCAAAGACAATTAAATAAAACACAACTTCGAGAGAAAATAAATAAATATATGTATATATGGTAATTTTCTAAAACCGAATATGAGAAATTAACGTCACATCAAAATTATAAATCAAACAACACCATTGTTAGATCAAGGTAGTTTCCCAACCCTAAAAACAAAAAACACTTAAATTAAATTTAGGATAATAATCAAAATTTAAAAAAAAAAAAAAAGTAGAGACAGAGAGAAAGGAATACTGAACAGAGCTCTTGCTTCTTCTCGAGGAAGGGACGATCGAGGGAATGGGTAGAAGGATCGTAGAGAAGCTCGAAGCTGTTGAAGATCTCAACGGTTCGACCCTTCTGCACCCCTATGACGCAGCCATAGACCCGCGGGGGGAGAGACGAAACGACCCCGTCGCCGCCATTGGGGGCGGTGTTGTTGTGCTGTGCAAGGGTTGGGTTCATCTGAGACTTCACCCTCGTGTAATGGTCCGAGATGTTCACTATTACCAGAGGGTGCAGCTTAAATGTCAATCCGCTACTCGACGATGAAGCCATCGCTGTGAAGGAGACAACGACTTTGGGCTTTTAGGGTTTAACGCTTCAATTGGAATTAGGGTTTCTTCGGGATTCAGAATTTTGCCATGGTAATGGAAGAGGAAGCAAGTATCGTATCACACTACAGACGCGACCTTTTTCATCACTCTTCTTGCTGGTTCTTGTGTAGTAACTACGGTCCCTGCTTTTAAGAGCAAGACATTGCGGCCAAAGAAAACGAAAACATAAATAAAATCGTAAATGAACCTTTAATAATGTTTTTAAATTAATTATTCTTTTCTTCTAATTAAAAATCAATAATTTTTTGGTAATATGGATTTAATAACAAACTTAAAGCTTGGCGTTTATTTATTTGCAATACATAATGTATTCGCTCAAATTTTTAAATACATTTGAATCACATCGGTTGTATTTCAATTCTTCAAAACTATATTTCATTTGTTGGAAAAATAAAATATTATATTATAAAAATTATATTTTAAAAATAAAAATTTGATAGATATTTTTTATGCAACTTAATTTTATATTTATTCTTTAAAATTAATATAGCAGTATACACAAAATTATATATTTTAAATTGATATATGTTGAAGTTTTATAAAAAAAATGTTTTAAAAAAATATTTAGAAAAGGAAGAGAAGAAAAAAAATTAGTTCATCATCATTAATTAACACACTAATCCATATGTACATTTATAGAAATTGTATATTTTTTAGTTTAATTAAATATCAACTTTCAATGATAAAATATTAAAATATTAATAATTAAAAAATAAATTTATAATAAAATAAAATAAACACTATCAAAATATGTAATTAAATATAAAGCAAAGTAATGAACTAAGGTTTAGTTTAAAAATAATTTTAAACTAAAAATTTGAGTTTTTATTATCTATCATCACTATCAATAATAAATTACTAAATTTTAAAGTTATTTTTAAAAAAAGTTAATAATCAATTATAAAACCTTTTATTTACTTCTACAAAGATTGCTCATTGATTAACAAACTTTTTTATTAATTAGTAATTGATTACAGCAATCAATTACCAAATCATGTTAGGTATAGAAATTACAAGAGCTAAGGGGATATGAGAGCATGAGAAGCTTATACTTACTATTTCATCAATCAATCTTTCATTAATGATTTTGTTAGTGAGAAGAGAAATTTATTAAAAAAAAAAATTCTTTTTTTCTTAACTATTAATATCCAAAGAATTGAATTAACATATAAGAGAAAATAACTTTTGTTCAAAAAATGAATTACTTTTAATTACTTAAAGTAAGTTGAAACATGGTACACACATCATAACCTTAAAAAGTAAAAACTTCGTGACATGAAAAAATTGAAGTCAATCTTAAATTATCTTAGAAAATTTTTTGTAAATGTTAGAAATATAGTATGATCTTTCATAAAGGATAACACTTTTACTATCTAACTCACATATTTATTCATATAGATAGTGTTGGAACCAAGACTTAAAATATAATAATCAACTAACATTTTGATTAATGACAAAAATATATGCATATAGTTTTTACATTCACACACAAGCACAGGAGCTTAAGTGTCTTAAGACACTTCGAACTGTTTTATCGTTTCAACAGGAAAGAAATATATGTTAAATAGAACATCTAGTTGGCACCATTTGTAACTAAACCTTTTTTTTCAAATTGTAAACCAGTAAAAAGAACTTTCAAAGTGAGCAAGCATAGAAAGTATAAGAATAAAAAGAAAAAAGTTTGTTGTGTCAAGAAAGGCATAAGTAAAAAGCAAAAAAATGAAAAAGCTTCTGGCACACAAAGTAATTTAGATGAAAGAGTAGCTTGTTTTTTCTTAACCCAAGGTTATGCATTCAGTGCTCATGCAAAAGACATTGTAAATCATGTTCATCTTTCAACAACTACTTTATCTCTACCTACATGAAGATCAAAGCTTTTGAGTAAAAGCAAATAAGCATTAACTAAGTGATCCATCCCGAAGTGTCTTATCCACTCATAGTCTGAGCTATATTTGCTGCATTTACTCTTATTGTAACTCTAGGTTTAAGAAATAATGTTATTAAACAAAGAAGTATCTTGTTTGTTTTCTAGATAAATGTTTAGCCTAGAAAGGTTGATGTAAAAATAATAGGATAGCATTTTTGTAAAGTGTCTTGTGATATTTTGTGTTTGTAGTGATAATAAGATCGGACATAGTCTTTGAGTTGATAATGGTGAACTAGTATAACTCTTCGTATGCTTATTTCTATTCTTATCATATGCGTTGTTAAGTGTCTTAATAACGTATCATCTCTATAAGAAAAGAAAAATCATATTTTTCCTACAACACCACATTCAATCCTTTTCTATATGTCAAGTCTTTTCTTATAGATAGAAATATTAAATGTTTTCTAAGAAGCACTTTAACACATCTTACTTATGAAAAAACTTTACATCATAATTTATTAGAAAGTACATCAAATGCATATCAAAAACACTATTTTGTATAAACATTGAGTACATCTTTATATCATCATTACTAAAGAGCAATGCATATATTTCAAAATAGAATTACCTCACACCATAAGAATAAAAATATGTTCTATATAAACTTTGCATGCAAAGTTTTGTATAAGGCAAGTGCATCAATCAGAGTTAGAATAGGGATATTTGAGACCTTTAGTATTATTCTCATAAAGACCATTCCAACAACCTAATAACTGAATAAATCTAGATTTTTGAACTCACAATAAAAGTTTTTGTTTTAAAAGGTATCTTAAAATAAGAATAAAAGATAAAAATACAAGAAAATAAAATTTAATTTTAAGGCAAAAGAGAAATCATATAAACAAATTCGATTATGAAAGAGGATGGAACTTTGGTTTTTCTTATAACTTTACCTAGTATCACCCTCAACTTTCTTATGAATGATAAGAATTAATTGTTAACCACTCATTCTAAATCCATTACTACCCAATAATTATGCAATGGTAACACTCTTTTCCTTAAGTTATCACCTTAAATGATCATGCAAGGAAAGTAATCAAATGAAGCATAAAGCATATTCGAGCTTATTAACTTAATAATCAATTAGAAATCATGAATTTCTATTGATTCTCCAAAATTCTAGATTCGATCACTATATAATTTCGATAATTAAGCAATGTATGCTTGCTTATTTCCTAATCAACTTAGAAATTAACAAGAGAAGCGAATTCTTATGAATTAGTTAAACATAATAATACAAACATAGTTTAATAGAAAGGCGTAAACATTCATGAAAGAAAAAAGAGATTCAATTGGTTACATTATAATTTCCACCAAATTTCTATGTTAGGGATTAATCACATGTAATGAATAAAGATAAACAATAGAATAGGGTAATAATGGTGTATTTTTAGCATGTCTTCTTCCAAGGTCTTGCATCCTTTTTTATAAGATTGAATTAGGCTTTTCCACCATAAATCAACTTGACCTAAGTTATCTTCTATGTTGTCAATATTGACGTGATCGTGCTTAGATTTATATGGCCATGTCAAGAGCATGGAAATGGATATCCTTGAAATGAATGGATATTCAAGAAAAAAATAAAACTTGAAAGTTCTATTAAAAAATTTAAAGTGAAGTTAGTAATTAAAGGTTTTACCTAAAAATATGATATAAATTTCTTTAATACCTTTCCACTTATTAATAAGCTCTTAAAGTTTTGATAACTTGGTTGCAATAAATAATTTTTTGATACATCAAATGAATGTATATACAATATTTTTAAATGGAGACAAATAAAAAAGTTTATCTGAAGTAATTAGAAGATTATGTTATTTCTAGTAAAAACATAAAGTATGCAAGCTACCAAAGTATTTGTATGACTTGAAATATGTAAAAAACAATGGTACAAAAAATTTAATATAACTTTTATAATACACAATTTTGTTATGAACACTTATGATATATATATATATATATATATATATATATTATAAGTATTTAAAAGTGATTATTATAATACATTTATATATGGATGATATGTTGATATTTAGAACCAATTTGAATGTGATAAATAAAATAATTTATTTATTTTAAATTTGAAACAAAAGCACCAGGAGCAGCTACTGTCAATTAAAAAAAATAAGTTTTCTTTAAATATCATATTACATTGAGAAATTGGTGAAAAAGTTCAACAACTTTAATATAATGTTAAAAATCAATATAACGTTAGTATGTGCTTAAAATAAATTAATAATGTAAGTGTGTCTTCATTTGAATATATCAAAATTATTAGTAGCATTATATTTTTAATAAACTATACTTGACTTAATAGTGCATATGTTGTGAGAAGATTAGCTCGTTATACTTATAATTCTAGTGATAAGCATTGGATTGTTTTGCATCATCTTTAAATACTTAAAAGGTAATATGAATTGAGGTTTGCATTTTCTAAATTTTTTTAGTGTTAGAAGAATTTTTTGATACTAATTAGGTTTTAGATAATGACAAGGTAAGCTCTAGTAGTAGATATGTTTTCACTTTAGGTACAAATTCTATTTCTTAGAAATATGCAAAATAGACTTGTATAACATAATCCTATAATGAAATTTAAATTTATTGCTCTTAAGTTAGTTGATCAAAAGTAGAATAACTAAAAAATCTATTAGTAGACATATTTCTATGAGGAAAACCTATACTAATAGTATCAATTCACTATGATTTACATACAAGTAATAATCAAAGTTGCTAACAAGAATACTTACAATGTAAAAAGAAAATTGTATGTTAGATGTAATGTTATTATACAATTAATTAAGAATAATATAATTTTTTTAATATATAAAAAGGTGAAAAATCTAACCAATCCTTTTACTAAAGGATTAAATAGGAAAAATAGTCTATTAAGAAAGATAAATTTAAGTCTTAAACACTAAGAAAGTATGATGGATATCCAATTATTACTTAAACTAAACCATATGATTATTCTTATGGATTATAATTTGATAAATCACCATTTTGTTAATTTATCTACAAAAAATTAATTATAATTACAGGATAATTATTGTCTATTTGTTGGTGATTTTATCTAATTTTTTGTATTTCTTTCAATAATGATCACACAAATAGAGAATTCAAAATAGAGCACAAATTAGGCAAAGGAGTGAAAAGACATAAAAAGAACAAAGTATCAATGAAAGGATAGAAATGTTCCTAAAGAAAGTTAGCATGATTATGTTGAAACTGAGCATGCTCATGCAATGTCCATGGTTTCCAACAACACCATGCAAACTTGAGCATGGTCGTGCCAGATAGTAAGCATGACCATTGATTAAGGATACTCATTTCCAAGTGTAATTACTCATAATGGAGAAGTTTTAGGATCTTATACAATATGAGAAAAAATTATTTCTTCAAACAACATATCCTTATTTTTAATTTAAACTAAAAATATAGTTATAAAATATGGTCTAAAACTAATTTCAGTTTATTGTCTTTTAATTTTCCTAAGTTCAAATAATTCATAGTTAAACGAATTCACATGTATAAACATAGAAATAATCCTCCACAAATGTAGCAAT
This sequence comes from Canavalia gladiata, assembly GCA_037954105.1. Taxonomy (NCBI): domain Eukaryota; kingdom Viridiplantae; phylum Streptophyta; class Magnoliopsida; order Fabales; family Fabaceae; genus Canavalia; species Canavalia gladiata. The sequence continues at coordinate 1,075,574 of CM075663.1, read as the reverse complement.
ATTGTTTTAGAAAGAAAGATATTACAAAAGAACTATGCATCTCTATATTCAATAAGAGTGTTATGATTCAAGAACAAAAATCTCAATTCAAGACTATCATGAGAATAACCAATAAAAATAATAGTTGTAGGACCAATTTTTGTTCTTTAAAAAACTAGTATCTCAACTGTAGCCAAGCTCCTCCACATTCTTAAGATAAATTAGTTCATAGAATAACCATTTTGTAAATCATAAGATGTTCTGTTTATATGTTTATAAGGCTTACTTTATTTAAAATATAACATATAGTTAAGATAGTTTTCCTTTACATGTAACTTGACATACAAACCTAAGCAACCTAACATTCATCATATCTTGAGATGGTCTATTCTTTCTTTTAATTATACTTTTTTGTTGACGTGAATAAAGTACAATAAACTTATGTATATAATTTTGTTTTTTCGTAGAATTCTTTGAGAATAGTTGTATTCTACTCACCACCTCTATTTGATTTAATTCTTTGTACTTTATAGTCTAATTGGTTTTCTACCTACCTTAACCTTATATTATAAAAATGTTTCTTCAATTTTATCTTTTGGTCTTAAAAAATAAACCTTAATGTACTTACTATACCTGGAATAATTATTTACAAAAATGATATAATACCTTTTTTTTCTATTAATTCCAATTATAATAGTTTAGTTTATCTATTATTCACTAGTTTAAAGGGCTTTTAAGCATACTTAATTTCCACACATATGTATTTTGAGTTATTCTCTTCATTTATGGATGGTAATAAGTTCATATGCTTTAGCCTTTTTATAGAAGATATAATTTATCATCCTAAACATCAATAGATTCCACAATATAACTAAAAGAAAAAGAATTATTATTCATCTTAGTATAAAACAAATAAACCACTATTCAAATAACCTTGTCGCACCAAATTCTTATTTTTAATAATAACTAATTTATTAATTACAAGCGTAATTTTTAAACTTGTTTAATTGAGTAAGGTCCATATATCAAGATTCTTTGCATGGATGGCATATACAACACATGGTAAAAGATAGAGTTTTTGCATTTTAGTTTGAGGAGAATTTTTTCTTTTCCACATACTCTAGCAGTTGTAAACTTTTTTTATGTAGATTATGTCATTGTGAGTGGCTTCTTCAAATTCTTGAAATAGTTCATTGGTTGCATATATTTGTTTACTTGCTCCCTATTAAGGATTTATTCAATTATGTTGTTCACCAATTCACTTCTACCACCATTACAAGAATGACTTCTTTATCTTCAACCATGTTTACTTGTGGTTTCAATTATTGTCTATCTTGCTTAGTTTTTCATTGTGTGCATATTTGTGAAGGTTATATTAATAGATTTTGTGTTCAGTTCTACCATAAACATAACATGACAATACTATTTTTTGAACTTTAACATGTAGTATGTTTTCATGCTACTTATTTTGCAATATATTCTTTTCTTTTTAAAATTTATTTCTATAAAAACTACCAACAAATTCAACCCATTTTAAAGATTTTGAAATATAAGTTGATATTTATCTTTAAGATGATTTACCTTTTAAATTCTCATGTAATTGATAAATTCTTGTAAGTTAAAATCTTTCATCTTATGTTTAAGATACATTTTGAAATTATTTCATAAAAAGAAAATTTTTTGAATAATACATTAACCTGGAGAATTTTACACATTTTTATCCTTTTATTCAGTATATCAACTACTAGATTTTCATGCTCATAAACCTGTTTGAAATTTAAGTTACTTTTAACATATATAATTTCTATATAGCATCATTAATCCTATACTTTTTTTCATATATTTACTATATCGATTTTATTGACTTATTTAATATAAATAGATCAAATAGAGTAATAAACATATGACTAAGATGTTTGCATATTTTTTTATTATGCTTATCATAAATTTATAGGTTCACATATAACTAGAGTGTCTATATATTAATTTATTATACTTATCATAGGTTTATAGATCCTTTAATATATTATGATAAAAATAAGAATAATAATAATAATAATAATTATTATTATTGTAAAAATAATAATAACAATAATTATAATAAATAAATAAATATTTTATATCTTTTTTATAAAAAAATATTCCAATGATTTTATTATATTTTAAAAAAGGTTAAGCTTATAAAAAAATATAATTACTATCTTATCCATTTTTCATAGTAAAAATATGTTATTATATTTTTTTCTATTTCATATAAAAATTAGATTTAGTTTATTTTAAAAAATTTAAAATTAGTTAAAATTTTTTTAAAAAAAAATAATTGTTCTTTTTCTGTTGATTTAAATTATTTATATTTTTATTTTAAAAATATAATTAAAATAAAGTGTTCTTTTGTTTTTAGAATCTTGGATGTAATCTATTAAGTTTAAAAAAAATTATACATCGCCCAAATATATATTGAAAAAAAAAATAAAAATATCTTCATCTTACCTTAATCATTAATTGATATTAAATAAATTTTCAAGTTTTTTTATCGGTATTCTATTTTACAAAAGTAGGAATGATTTTATTAAATTATAATTAGAAGTGAATAGACCCCAACTCTGCAACTAGAAAAAAGGAAATTAGGAATCAAATAAAATAGTTGTCAAAAGATAAAAATTAGTAATTAGCAACTGAGCGTTAGTGGCTACTAGACCCCTACTAGCTAACTCATTTCATAAAGGAATTAAGAATCGATCACTAAGTCATTTACTTTTGTGACCAAAATTATTGGTTTCTAATTAAAAAATCTGTTGCTATAAGTGATCGCACCACTTGGTTAGAGATAAATTTTATATTTGACATAATTGTTGTTAATTTGATTACTAATATATAAATTAAACACAAATTTTGTTTCTAATTTATTAAATTAGTATGATTATTAATTCAATTGCTATCATATCAAATTAAAAAGTCACTAATTTGGCTACAAATTCTGTCTCTAATTTATTAAATTAGGATGGTTGCCAAACAATCATATATATATATATATATATATATATATATATATATATATATATAAAAGTAGTTTTGCAAACTCTTTCTATTTTTTTTTCATATATTTATTCAAAATTCCTATTTATAATTATAAAAATAGCTAAAATTATAGTTATAAGAAGAAATACATTTAATAACTAAAATCAAATTAATTAGATTAATCAACATATAAAATACAAAACGTTAAAAACTACATATGTCAAATAAAATTAATGAAATAAAGTGCCAAAAATAAAATATAAAGATCTAAAAGTATCAAACATTAACTTAAACAAATACTAAAATTAACCTAGAAGAATGATCACAGACTTCTAGTTTTCTATAACGAATACATAGTAACACGGAAAAGAATACGAAGTGAGACTTTACCCTTCATTGATTCCCTAGTAGCAACACTGTATTCCAAACTCAACATTATCATGTATATTTTAATCATTACCTAAATATGTTTACAATCTTTTAAAACATCTTAAAATATTATTTTAATCCTGAACATATTTTTATTTGGTGTCATTCTTATTCTTTCAAAAGTTAATGATTGTGTCTTCTATTTTTCTCATTATTTTACCGATGATAAGTTGGATGTAATAATTCAATTTATTATTAATATATATACCATAATTATCATTATATTAATTCATGATAATAACTAAAAAGGAAATTAATAAAATAATAATAATACTAATATTTGATGAAATGATGTAAAAAATAAGAAAAAAAGAATGAAAATGAAAAAAAAAATTATTTAGATGAATAAAAATGAAAGAATTTTTTTATTTTATTTAAATAAATAAAAAATATACTAATAATATAAATTTTATTTTATATAAATTTTAATTTAAAATTTTAATTTTTTAATGTATTTTTATTAATATAATATTTATTTTAACTAAAATTTATTTGCATGCTAGATTTTCTTTATTGTGTATAGTACTTTTCTATTATTTTTAAGATTAAGTAGTGTTTATTAATGGATTAAAGATTTATTTATTAAATCTTAATTATTTTAAAATAATTAAAATTTTGAGATATCAAAATTTTAATAATACCTATAATATTTAAGAATTATTAAATAAATTTAACTAAGGACTATTTTTTAAAAATATTATTTTTTATAAATCAAAAGTAAATTTAAGCCTCATAAATTATTATAATAATTTAAAAAAAAATTATCATACAACGATGTACTTATTAGAAATAGAAATCGAGAGAGATATAAAAAATAAAAATACAAAGACTTTCAATCATTTATTTACGCAAGAAGATATGTAAAAAGAAAATATTTTGTGTAGAGTTCACAAAAATTTTAATCTCCAGGTGAAAAAAAATGAAGAAGAAGAGTTTTTATTTTATTTTTTTATTTTAAATTATAGAAACTATTATATATTTTTTTAAAATAAAATAAATAAAAATTATATTTACAAAAAGAGTAAAAAATTAAATTTTTTCAAGTTGAGATTTATTTTTTAAAATTTATACCACTAATATATATTTTTTTCACCCATCCAAACAAAAGAAGAAAATTTTTCCTTTCCTTTTTTTCATATTTCTACTTATCCGAAGAGTATATTCTTCTCTCTTATTTGCACTTTTTTTTTTTCATGATCCTACAAAGATAGGTTAAAAGATATAAAATAAAATAAATAAATAAATAAAAAGATAATGAATGAGATTAAAGTTGAAAAACTTTTATATTATATATGCCTAATGCTATAGATATGAAAATTTTATAAAATTATAAAATAAACAACTTGAGTTATTCCCATTTTTTAAGCCAACACTAAAATTTTCAAATCCAAAATTCAAAATTAAAGATATGGTTTGACATGAACTAGTTAGACATTGTGAACCAATTAACTTGATCCATCTAAAAAATTTGAACTCGGTTAAAATTGCGTAAAAAATAATAAACGTGGTTGGTTAAGGGTTTAATTTGGAAAACAATAATTAATGCAGTTTGTTAAGTTTTAGTTTCAAGTCAATAATATTTAAATTTGTTCAAATCAACTTAATAACTATATTTTTCTTTCAAATTTTTAAAATAAATTATCGTGACTAAGTCAAAATGATGAATAAAGAATAAATAAAGTTTATTTAAACAATGATACATGCATGATTTGGAAAATAACGAAGATTCCATTAATGTTGTTTAATTTGAAAAAATAGTAAAATTATTGCAAATAATTTATAAAGTCAGTATGCAAGTCAAAGTTGAGTTTGGAAGTCAACTACAGACAATGAAAGATATTAACATCCTACACTATCAATTATAAAAATGATTATCTTGAATTGATTATGTAAATTTATATCTTAGCTTCTTTGGATGTACAACAAAAACAAAGTATCTTACGCAAAAGTTACTCTAATTTCAAATCCTTTATTACTAAACTAATATCAATAGTTTTATCTTAATTTTAAAAGTATTGATTAAAAATAATATAAAAATATTTAGAAGCAAATAAATAAAAAGATGAATATTTACAAGCTAATAAAATATAAATAAAAGAAGTATTTTACATAATTTTAAATAAGCTAAGAAATAAAATATTTATAAATGAATGATAAAACTAATAAAAAAATAACAAATTAAGAGAATAGAAATAGATATCAAACTAAATAAGAAAAAAAATATTTACAAAATTTTATTTTGTAAAAATAATATATACATATGTATCTCTGCCTGTAATAAAAATTGAAAACAAATTAAGTTTTAATTGAAAAGAGATCTTACTGATTTGAAGAACATTTTAAATAAAAAAATAATTTTAAAAAAATCTTAAGAAGTTAAACTGAAATAAATTTTGTTTTAAAAATAAATTGTAAAAAAAAATTCAATAACAAAAAGTTGATATTTATTTTATTACTATTATTTTTTATAAACAATATAATATTTATATTAAAAATATTTAAGACAAATGATGATTGAACTATAAATCATTATAATTCTCCAAATATATTATGAGAAAGCATGCTACATGTACGTAAGATTTAAAATAATTTAGTATTAATATATAATTATTTTAAAAAAATAAATCTAAAAAAATTTTAATCAAAATAATCTTTATTTAAGAAATATTTACTTTTAAAAAATAAAAATAAAAAAATTTATAATAATATTTTAAATTTATATATACATATGATTTAAAATAAATGAAGATTATACTTTTGATCCTTTTAAATACAATATTATAGAATATGTTATATGTACGTATTTAAAATTTATAGTGTAAGATTTAGAATTAGTATATAATTATTTTTAAAAACAGAACAAGTAAAGAAAGTTTAAAAAAAATTATTTAAAAATAATTTTTATTTTAAAAATATTTGTTTTAAAATAATATATACAAAATTTAAGATAAACAAAAATTAATCTTAAATCTTTACGATTTATCAAATATAATGTGATAGACTATATTACATGTATATGTGTAAAATTTATTGTGTGAAACTTGAAATAAAATAAAATTTTATTTAAATTATCTAAATTTTAAAAGAAAAGGATTTTTATTTTGTAAACAAGTAATTTTTACCTTAATATATTTAGTAAAAAAGAAAGAAAGAATGATATTTATATAAAAAAGATGAAAAGAATAAATTATTTATTTTAATTGATTAAGAAAAGGTAGTAGACATACAAGTTTAATTATTACTCTTTAAAATAATATTTAAAGTGGATCCTTTTGAATAATGGTAGTGATTAAATCTCATACAAGCATATAACTCATTCATTTTTTGGGTTACCATATTAACATAATAATTCATAACATCAAAGATACTGGTTGACACATTAACATCTTTTTTCATACCCATAACATTCTCATGTAGCAGTCACCCTCTTAATGACACTTTAACATATGACATACTATTGTACTCTTAATGGCACATTATTAAAATATTTGTTAAATAATATCTTCTCACTTCCACACATATTCAATTTTATTTAGGATATGAATTCATTCTTGATGGTCGTCACCACCTTAGCTTAAAGCCCTATGACCTTTAATATGGATAATCTCAGACATGCACAAGTTCTTGACACTTTCCAAGTATGTGCTTGTTAAGTTTTCACATAAGATTTTTTTTAGTGACTTCTTGACTTATTAGATTTTATTTCAAGTCTTCAAAATATGATGCATGCTCAATATTCATTCAAAATGTTAGGTACATATAACATCCAATTCATCCATTTAATATAAACTCATGGAACCATATAGACATGCACAAGTTATCATGTCATCCACGAGATCACACAATTTATTACATCACCCAACAGAACACATAACACATTTACACATATAGGGACATGCTCAAACATCACCATGATAAATAGGACATTAATAGTTAACCAAAAGTTCACTTTTTTAATAAAAATATTTACTTAAGCATGGTCCTTAAATTTGGATAACATGCACTTTTCTTTTAAAATTATCAAGTTGACCTTATTCTTTATGTTTTATGATAAGCTTTTGAAGGGAAACCTACACCACTCATTCTTTATAGGTTTCTCTCAACCTTTCCTTTTCTCAAATATTTTGTTGATGTTCTTCTTATGTTTAACTTTATGGTGACCTAATGGTCATTATGCCTCTTAAGTAGACATGAATCTTATTTAACTAATTTTAATCTTCCTTGGCTGAATGATCTTTTCTAATTTTCTCAAAATTTATGTTTATTTAAACTTTATAATCACTTTTGTTTTTGAAAATTTATTCGCAGGAGAGATGAACATATAATTTTTTCTTATTAAAATCTCATCATGACTAATTCTTTCTCCTTTTGGTCAGATATCTTTGTGAGCTTCAAAAAGATTGTTGTTTATCTTTGTATGCTCTTGTAGTCAATATGTTAAAATTAAATCTTATTAAAAATGAATCTTTGGTCCTTTACATGAACTGCTAGAGTCAAGCCAACACCTTTGGGATCAAAATACAGGCCCAACTACTTTACTAAAAATGGACATCCAAGATCTTCTCAAATCTCTAAATTCACCATCTCTTGAAAATGTTTAAAGATTTAGTTAAAACTTCTAAAATCTGTCAAAAAATTATAAAAATAATTTTTAAAAAGATTTAATCGATTAAAATGCTTAAGAAGTTCCAATAAGTACTTTAAATCATTAAAATTTTATTTTGGACTCTTAAAAATTATTTTAGAAGTAGAAAGACTTATATTAAGAGCTTATGGCAGTTTTAAATGAAACAATAGTCAAAGATGTTGGATCTTGAAAAGAGAAAAGATTCACAAAGATGAAGAAGATTAGACAGGAATACTTAACAAAATGCTTACAAAATTTTAAAGGTAAAATATCTTACTTGTTGAAACCTTAAAATGGAAATTTGACGGATTTAGTGATGGAAAATCAACCCTTTTTTTTATGGTCCCACACGAAATTTCTTGAAGGGGGAAGGAAGAGACTTACTTGCTTAGCAAGTGTTAGAGCTTAAACTTAAAAGATAGAAACTTAAATTTAGTTAGATTTTGTCTTAGGAAAATTTAAAGATGAAAGCTTCATCTTGGAGAGTTTGATAAGTGTTTAGATGAGTGATTTTGTTATAATGAAGATGACCCGAACCTTATTATTTTTCGTCCACCTCATGATTGGTTACTTAGGGATTAACTTTTTAATTAATGACAAAATGATCTTTTCACTAATAATTTATATTTTTAAATTTAATTTTAAAATATGAGTAATTATCTTTTAAGATTAATTATGATTTATTAATCCTAATCGTGGTTTGTTTAACCTAAATATGGTTAATTTTTTACTTAACTATTGCTACTTTAACTTAATCATTGTTACTCTTATTTTTTTTCATAAATGTTTTTGTCCCTTATATCATTATGGTTTGGTGACTCATGATGTTGAGTCGTTTTCTTATTTAAAACATATTAATTTTTGTGCATGATGATAGATTCTAAGCCACAGGTTTTTACTTGACAGTTTTTGAACCTCCTGGACTTTTGGAGTGTTTTGGTCATTTTCTAAGATTTTTCAAAAAAGTTTCTAAATTGTTTTCTTGTTATTTTTAACTCTTATTAATTAATTTTTCACTTGTTTCTAAATTATTTTCTATTTATTTAGAAATAATTTAGCCCTTTTAGAAGTTAGGACTCTTTAGAGATGTTTTGAATGTTTTCGAGGATGTTTTTGCTTTTTTTTTTCAACTCTAATTTTTCTTCGTGATATTCTAATTGTTATTGATGAGTTCTAAATTTTTATTATATATTCTATCTTTTTATTTTAAGTTTTCAACTTATTATATCCCAACACAAGATTAATTTTATCATTTTATAAAAAAAAATTTACTTTCTCTAAATTTTTATTTTTTTATCTTTATTTTTCTTTTTACTAGTCGAATTCATGATGTTGGAAGTCTATTATAAAATTTTTGAATGTTACATTTAAAAACTTACAATATAAAAAAATTAATAAATAGATTCAAAATCCATATATATATAAATGATTAAAAAAATATATGCATTTAACATATTAAAATAAATATAATATATATTTATATTTATACTTATATATTATATTATATAAATATAATATATAATATGTATATAATATTATATTTATTGTATATTATATTTTATATCTTATAAATTTTATATTATAATGAATATTAAAATAAAGTAAAATTATAATAATTTTTTATATTTAAACAGATTTATAAATAGGTTAAATTTTTTTTATAAATTAAAATTTGATTTATTTATTTAAAGAAAACATTTTAACAAGTTTGTATTTGTCTGTTTATTAAGTAGACAAAATTTAGACCATAGATTCATGTGATGTGGATATTAAATTGCACTTAAATTGTAAAAAATATATTTAATTTATTATTTTATAATTATAATTATATTATTTTATTTCAAAATTTTCATTATTAATGCAATATATAAACTTTTAATATGATATTTATAATATTTATTTTACGAAATAAATGAAATGACATCAAATATTAAATTTGGTAAAATGTTAGTTTAAATAAGATTTTATGAAAAATTAATTTAATTATTAAATTAAAATTTTATAAATAAATTCAATTTAAAAATAAATTATTATTTTATCATTTTATTTTAATATATGATATTCAAAATATAAATAAATAATTATTATTAAAATACATATTTAGGTACGTTTATTTTATGTATATATACATAATTATGATAATAATATCACATAAATTAAATAGTTAAATTGATAAAAAAAATTTAATAAAAATTATTAGAGTGATTATTTTATAAAATTTTATACTCAATATAATTTAATCTTCTTTTAAAATTTTAAATCTTAAATTTGAACAATATAATTTTACATTTTAAAATTTTGTATAGCTTAAATGTAAATTAATTAATTTTTGTTTATTTAAATTTTATCAAAATTAAAATTGACATTTAAAAACTTTATAATTTTAATTTCATCATCCAAAATAAGAATGTTAATTTTTTGTTAGGACCATTAAATTTCTAATTTTCTGTTAACTGTTTGTAGTTGAAAAATCCATTTTAACTTAAATAATGATTAAGAGGAGGTAGCTCAGCTCTGGCATGTGGAAGATAAATCCAAATCCGAAGTTTGACCAAACTTTGATAAATGAGGGGAAAAAAAGGGTAAGAAAATCTTGAGAAGTGGGGGCGCCACTTTCCCTTATTCTCGGTAACCTGTCCTTGCTTGCTGTGTGTTAACTTTTTTCTTCCTTTTATTTTAATCTGTTTTAACTTTTAACCCACCTACTAGTTTTCATTTGTATCTGATTGAAAATTTACTTTATCTTTGTCCATTTCGTTTGTGCAACATTTTTCTTCAAATCAAAGTATCATCCTCTCTTCTCTGGTCTTCTTCTTCGTCCTTTCCAATCAACCCAGTGTTTTATATAATCAAATGCATAGATGCAGATATGATTGACTCCAAATTTCAAGTAACAAATGTTGCCAAAACACAGCATGCTACCCCACCATGGTGGTGCATGTTACGTGCACATGATTTTGATCTGTTTTATATCTTTGTCTTGCATGAAACATCCCCACAAATCTAGCAATTGTTTTTATTTGGCACAGTCCCCACCATGGTGGTGCATGTTACGTGCACATGATTTTGATCTGTTTTATATCTTTGTCTTGCATGAAACATCCCCACAAATCTAGCAATTGTTTTTATTTGGCACAGTGCCACTAGACAACCTGAACATCGTACCTGCAAGCAGACTGTCAAATTCCAAAAGGTATTTTCCACACCCCCTTGTGTAGACTGTAGATAAGCAAGTTTCTTGTTTGTACTTTCTATTTCTAATCTGCAGCATACGGTGTGGTGTGTGTCCTTGCTCTACACGTATATTTTTGATAAACCAAAATAATAAATATTTATTTTAACTAATTTTTTCTAAGAGATATTATTGCAAGGTCATGAACACACGTTCTATGTATGTTTCACAATGATTTCTATTCCTACTTTTTATGACTTTTAGATATTAACTTAAGATTAACGATAAAAATATTTCTATTAAAGCATGCATAAATTATTATTACTCTAGAAATTAATATCCTTTAAATATATATGCAACACAATTGTCATGTAATTAAAAATAAATTTAATTAAAATATAATAATTTTTATATTATTAATTGATTACTAATTATTATGTAATTGAAAATAAATTTAATTTTAATGTATTATGAGTATATTTTTTATATTATTAATCTATTAAAAATTATTATAAATATAACCTTTAAAATGTTATGAAAATTAACTATTTTTAATTATAATCATAATTATAATTTTAATAAATTGTAAAGTTATTTTTTTATATTTTATTAAAATAAAAATTATGATAAATATAAATGTGTAACCATTATTTTAATAGTTAAATACTTTTAATAAGATGATAATAAATTAACTAAAAGTTATCAAATTTTATAATAATTATTTAAAATATTATATTCATAATATATATTTTCTATATTAACAATGTATGAAAATTAATTTTTATTAAAAATTAACAACTTAATTATCAAAGCTAAAGAGACAATAATACTAATGAAATTACTTATCACTAATTAATTAATTTCCTAATAAAGAAAAAAAGATATAATAATGTCGGTATCTATATCTATGCGTTCCAGAGAATGAAGATATAAATTTGCTTTATAAACATTTTATAAAGACTTGCCACTATTAAATTCACTGGTCACTAGGCACTAGCTTGCACAAGCTTTTTGAATTTCTTGTGGCCCTTTCCTTCAATTTAGACACCGGGTTCCCCGTTCCCACAATTTCAAAACACAAAGTTTGGGTGATAATTACGTCTTTGAAACAAAGAAAGCGAATTGGACCACTTTTTTAAAAGGGTGGCCACCATTAATTTTTTTTAAATTACTAAATTTCAATTTAAAATTTATATTTATAACACGACAATTCCTTCCCCTCACGTAATTTCAGCTTCCCTAGCAAGTCCGTCTTTTTGAAAAAAGAGCCCCAAAATCAAAGCTATTAGCTGAGGGTAGGTACGGGTACAGCCACACAAGTCTGAAAATCAGGACATAAAAGGGAAGAAAGAAAGAAAATAAAGAAACCACACCTCTTATTTAGGTTATGCAAAAAATAAAAGATAAAAAAAATAAAAATTACGAAAATAGTGAAGTTCCTTCCAATTTTGGACTCACACGCACGCACGCACACAAACAAGACAAGAACGAAACACAGTGGTTGATTTTTGAATTATTGGTTAATGGCAGTGGAGTATAAGCTACTAATCATTATTTTCCATGATAAAGTGAAATGAAAAGAGAGAAACCAAACCTCACTAAGAAGATGTCATGGTCAGGAGGAGGAGGAGGAGGTGTAGGAGCGAGAGCATCAACAAAGCAAGTAGTGGGGTTAGTTGTTATTGCCTTGTTGATGATAGTAACAGTTTCGACAATAGCAGCAGCAGCAACAACAACTTCTGAAGATGCAGTGTTGTTGATACGGTTCAAGCAGTTGCACGTTTCTTCCGATCCCAACAACTTCCTCTCCGGCTGGGACCCACACGCGCCATCCCCTTGCACGTGGAGCGGCGTCTCCTGCTCCACCGAGGATGGCCGCGTCACCGGTCTCGATCTCACCGGCGCGTCGCTCTCTGGCACCCTCCACCTTCCCACTCTCACTTCCCTTCCTTCACTCCAACACCTCTTCTTAAGTGGCAACTCCTTCACATCTTTCAACCTCTCCGTTTCCCGTTCTTGCACGCTCCAAACACTCGACCTTTCCTCTAACAACATATCCGGCAAGTTCCCTTTCGCAAACCTCACCCCTTGTAACCGCCTGAGTTACCTCAACCTCTCTCAGAATCTCATCACCGACGGGCCTTGGCCTAGGCTTGGGCTTGGGCTGGTCCAACTCGACCTATCCAGAAACCGTGTTTCCGACGTGAACCTTCTCTTATCCGCTCTTGGAAACTCACATCTAGTTCTCCTTAACTTCTCAGACAACCAACTCGCGGGTCAACTCAGTGAAACTCTCACTAGCTCGAACCTTTCTACTTTGGACCTGTCTTGTAACCTTCTATCCGGGAAGATACCACCAAAGCTTGTAAACGACGCCGTTAAGCTTCTGGATCTCTCGTCCAACAACTTTTCGTTTGGGTTCTCAAGGTTGGATTTCGGGCATTGCAGGAGCCTCGTTCGGTTGAGTCTCGCTCACAATGCGCTATCCTCAAACGAGTTTCCGCTCGGGTTGAGCAACTGCAATGTTCTAGAGTTTCTAGATCTTTCTCACAACGAGTTGGAGATGGAGATTCCCGGGGATATTTTGGTTGGTTTAAAGAGCTTGAATTCTCTGGTTCTCTCACACAATCGGTTTTATGGAGAAATACCTAATGAACTCGGAAATGTTTGTGAGACTCTTAAGGAGCTTGATATTTCGGAGAACAAGCTTTCTGGTGAGTTGCCTTTGAGTTTCGTGAACTGTTCTTCTCTTAAGAGTCTTAACCTTGCTGTGAATTATCTTTCTGGAAGCTTTCTCGACTCGGTTGTGAGCAAGCTTTTGAGTCTTAGGTATCTAAATGTGGCGTTCAATAACATAACGGGTCCCGTTCCTGTGTCTCTTGCGAAGTGCACGCAGCTTCAAGTTCTTGACCTCAGTTCCAATCAGTTCATTGGCAATGTTCCTTCTGCGTTTTGCCCCTCGGCGTTGGAGAAGATGTTTCTGGCGGGTAATTACCTCACCGGCACCGTGCCCGTGGAGCTTGGTAACTGTAAGAATTTGAGGACACTTGATTTTAGCTTTAATAGTTTGAACGGTTCAATACCTAGGGAAATTTGGGATTTGCCTAAGCTTGCTGACTTGATTATGTGGGCGAATAATCTCACGGGTGTGATTCCAGAAGGAATTTGTGTTAATGGAGGAAACTTGGAGAACTTGATTCTTAACAATAATTTCATTTCAGGATCCATTCCTCGGTCGATCGCTAACTGCACCAACATGATTTGGGTGTCATTGGTGAGCAACCGGATTACCGGGGAGATCCCGGCCGGAATTGGGAATCTGAATGCATTAACTATCCTCCAGTTGGGAAACAATTCACTAACTGGAAGGATCCCTCCGGAGATTGGGAAGTGTAGGAGGCTGATATGGTTGGATTTGACTAGTAATAACCTCACTGGGACTATCCCATCTGAGCTTGCCAAGCAGGCTGGTTTGGTTGTTCCGGGGAGTGTTTCAGGGAAGCAGTTTGCGTTTGTAAGGAATGAGGGAGGGACTAATTGCAGGGGGGCTGGAGGGTTGGTTGAATTTGAGGATATTAGGACAGAGAGGCTTGAACGTTTTCCTTTGATGCATTCGTGCCCATTAACTCGGATATACTCCGGTAGGACGGTTTATACTTTCACCTCCAATGGTAGTATGATCTACCTTGACCTTTCCTACAATTTGTTGTCTGGAAGTATTCCTGAAAACTTGGGTGAAATGGCCTACTTGCAGGTCTTAAATATTGGACACAATAGGCTAACTGGAAACATTCCAGACAGTTTTGGTGGTCTTAAAGCGATTGGAGTGCTAGATCTTTCCCATAATGAAATTCAAGGGTTCATCCCTGGGTCTTTGGAAGGTCTATCTTTCCTCAGTGACCTTGATGTGTCTAATAATAACCTTACTGGCCTCATTCCTTCTGGTGGTCAGCTAACCACCTTCCCTGCATCCAGATATGAAAACAACTCTGGCCTTTGTGGTGTCCCGTTACAACCATGTGGTGCTTCGAATCACTCAGCAGCTGCTCGGGCATGGAAGAGGAAGCAACCTGTTGCTGCAGGGGTTGTCATTGGCCTGCTTTGTTTCCTCTTGTTTGTTCTTGGGCTTGTGTTAGCTTTATACCGGGTGAGGAAGAGCCATAGAAAGGAGGAACTGAGAGAAAAGTATATTGAAAGTCTTCCAACTTCAGGTAGCAGCAGTTGGAAACTTTCCAGCTTTCCTGAGCCTCTAAGCATCAATGTTGCCACCTTCGAGAAACCTCTGCGTAAGTTGACATTTGCCCATCTTCTTGAGGCTACTAATGGTTTCAGTGCTGAAAGCTTGATAGGGTCCGGAGGATTTGGTGAAGTCTATAAAGCTAAACTAAAAGATGGTTGTGTTGTTGCTATTAAGAAGCTCATTCATGTCACGGGTCAGGGAGATAGAGAGTTCATGGCTGAAATGGAAACTATTGGGAAGATTAAGCATCGGAACCTGGTTCCACTCCTGGGTTACTGTAAAGTTGGAGAGGAGAGGCTTCTTGTGTACGAGTACATGAAATGGGGAAGCTTGGAGGCTGTTCTGCATGACCGGGCCAAAGGAGGAGGTTCAAAGCTTGACTGGACAGCAAGAAAGAAGATCGCCATAGGGTCAGCTAGAGGTCTTGCATTTCTTCACCATAGTTGCATACCTCACATTATACACCGGGATATGAAGTCCAGCAATATTCTTCTTGATGAAAATTTTGAGGCCAGAGTTTCAGATTTTGGCATGGCAAGATTGGTTAATGCTCTTGACACTCATCTTACAGTCAGCACGCTTGCAGGAACACCGGGTTATGTACCCCCTGAGTACTACCAAAGTTTTAGATGTACAGCAAAAGGTGATGTCTATAGCTACGGTGTCATACTGCTAGAGCTTCTATCAGGGAAGAGGCCAATTGACTCTTCTGAATTTGGTGATGACAGCAATCTTGTTGGATGGTCTAAGAAGCTTTACAAAGAGAAAAGAATTAGCGAAATACTTGATCCTGAGTTAGTTATGCAAACATCTAGTGAAGGTGAACTACATCAATATTTGAGAATTGCTTTTGAATGTCTAGATGAGAGACCATATCGGCGGCCAACCATGATACAAGTGATGGCAATGTTCAAAGAACTTCAGGTTGACACGGATAGTGATATCCTTGATAACTTCTCTCTGAGAGACAATGTTATTGACGAAGCATGAGATGAGGATCTTTACTGCAGGACTCTAAGCCCTTTGACAGTTGATAAGGAAGGAAAAAAGGAAGGTTCCCAACATTTAAGAGTGTTGCTGGACTAAGTTAACTAATCTGGTGACATTGATCTATCCTATCTGAAATTGGAGAAGGGTTTTTCACATTTTGCTTGCTGTATATAAGACACTTGAAGAGACCAAGCAGTCAAACAATCCTGGACTGAAAGAAAGTTTGAGTCTCGAGGTTATAGACAAAGTTTTGTATGCTTTTGTCTGCTGATCTAGTGTTCAGTCACTTGAAATTGGTAGATAATTTTTTTTCTTATGAACTTCTGCCCCTCCTTCGTCAACCTGCTGATGACTTTTATATCTTGTTTGCCATTTCCATCGGGTTCTGTTACTAACACAGTTTTGCTCATTTTGTGTTTTGGTTCACATTGCAACTGCAGATTTTTATTGTTTATAGAAAGCTAGAATCTGTTGTAAGTATAAATGAAATCTGCTATGGTTTTACAGTGTATTTGTGTAAAGCTATTCCTCTCTTATCTGGATTCATAATTGCATATTATCTGAATTAACATCAAATGACCAGTGTTCTATAAGATAAAATAGAGATTGAAGTTAGGATGTCAATCAACAAACATTATTCTCTTTTCACATTTCTTAGTAACCATTCAAATTTCAAATAATCTTGGTATCCTTTAAAAGAAAGGCATTCACAAGGACATGAGCAGCGTCAAAGACTCTGCAGATACAGAGTGTTGAAATTACATGCTCCTTTATTCTTTTGGTTTGGGCTTGTATCTTACTGGAGAGCCATCTTAAACAGCAAGAATATCAACAGTTTTTTCTTTGTATTTATTTAATTTTATTTTTTTGGTTATTTGAATTCGTTGGGGTTAATGCTGGTTAAATTTACTCCCTTTTTATGCTGTGTGTTTGACAAATCCATAGGATAAGGAATAACATATCATATATTAAGTGGAGGTTAAATATCAAGGGATAAGCTCACTACAGGTTAACGGGGTTAATATCTTTACAAATATCCCAGTGCATTTGCCGTTGCAACTACTTGAATAGAAGCAACCTTCATTCATGTGTTGCTATTATTTATCCTATCTTTTTGTAGCATTTTGAGTATTACATCACATAAAACCACATATGGAAGTTGCATATGTTAGATCTGGCAACTCAAAATTTTGCATTTCATCCTGTCTTCTGCTGCCTTCTATTCTTTGAAATTTGCAATATGGTATTCCTGCAGCAATGTGATTCCTTTTCTTTTAATCTACATCCATAACGTTATATTTATTGGTAATTGTTCGTTTTCCCAATTCTGATGCTTCCAATTTTCGGACTATATATCGGGTTTGAGTCTGGTTATCATCCATTTTGTCAACATTTTTTTCTTTCTGTTTCTCTGATTTGTAATAAATGTTATATACTTTTTTCGTGGGAATGGAATTTTCCTTTGATAGACATTGTCGCTTAAAGGGACGTGTTAGGTCAAGCTTTTTTGTCTGTCAATGAATGTGATAACTTTTGTCAAATGGATGAGCATCGATTGGGAGGACTATATCGGATACGCCGAGAAGATAAAACCATCTTGTACGTTTTGAAGTTTAAGGACGAAGTTGCGTATCATGTAACGTTGAATGGTATAATCTGGCCTTTTGCTTAATGCATGTATTGCTGTTTGGAAGTGACTTAGGAGAAAATAAAATAGAAAGGAAGAAATTAGGGTTTATAGAAATTTTGTATTTGTTATATCTTAAAATAGGAAAAAAAAAATTTTGATGGAATTTATAAAAATGTAATCTTTCTAAATTGAAGAGAGATAAGGAAAAAATTATTTTATTGTCTTTTTTTTACGTTTAAATTATTAAAAAAATTAAAATTAAAATTATTATATTAATAAAAGAATAGTATGATAAAAATTAAAATTTTTAAGTTTAATTTGATTTATTTAATTAATATAAAATAAATTTTATTATCAATTTTTTTTATTCATCTAAATAAGAGAATAAACAATTTATTTTTATTTTTTTTCTTTTTTAATTTTCATGTTATTTTTTACAATTTTAAAAGTAATGGAGTTCGAACCTAAATTTTCATATAAAATTACTCTTTGCCAGTATATGCGGCAAATGAGAGGTCTGATCTCATATATTTGTATGTATAATTAATCTAATCTTTAACTTTTTATCACTAGAGCAATCATTGTAGCTCTTTACATGAAATTATTTTAATCTTCAATTTTTTATTAATATATATTTTTTCATTTCATGTCATTTAAACACATGAGTGAAAGAATATACTTATAAGTTAAGGTGTTACCCAATCCTTTAATTGTTTACTGTTTAAGAAATATTTACAATTCCTCTTATAAAAGAATGTAAATTTTTTGTTTAAGTATATTTCTATTTATAGATGGTAAAATGAGCCAATTCAACCGCTTAAACATCCTAAAATGCGTGATTTATTTGTTGGACCTACTTCTCGAGCTTATTCATAAGTGTTGCTTTGCTGAAAAGTGATTGGGTTTATTATTATAAAAATGATAAATTATCATAATTTATAAATAAATTAGATTATTTTATTATGTAATAAATATTTTTAATTATTAAAATTTAATTTATTTTTTTTAATTTTTTAAAATGATAATACAAAGTATAAAAATTAAGGACGAGATAAAAATGACTCCAAAATAAGTAAAGATAGTCCAATATAGATAAAAAAAAAAGAAAAAGAATACTCAAAAGTTGAATCTGAACCCTTTAAGAGCTTATCACAAGCATGCATATAACAATTTTACTCAACACATTCATGCAAAATTAATATCATTAAGTAATGAGGTTATGCTTTTTAACACGATCATGAAGAACTAACAACGACCATGTTCATTATGTTCATTCAGATCTTAAGCACAATCATGCACAAACTTAAATGCAACAATGTATAATTCTGAGTATGCCCAAACAAATCTAGCACCTTTAGAAGGAGAGGCAGCAGTTTTCAATATGGTTATGCAATATTAAGCATAATTACGCTTGACGAATAGACTTAATTTAAATTTAAAAAGTATAATTAAGAAAGGGAAGTACATTACAAATGAAACTCTATCTTTTCTTCTATTAAAAGAGAGGTAAAAGTATATAAAAAGAAACATCTTATTTAATGCAGAAACAACTTTCTTATTGCAAAATATTTCATCTTTCTTCTTCCTATTCTTGTGCCTCTTGTAGGATAGAAAACTATTGACACCAATGAATTGTATCATGAGTTTCTTTTCTTTTAATATTTCTATATTATAGATTTTTTTTAAATTAGTTCTTATTTTGTTCTTTTTCATCGTGTAACTAATTTTCTAACTAAATGACTTTAGTGGATCTTGCAATGTAACATTTTAAACCTTTGTTTATATTCTAATTAATGTTTTTCTTGCATTTAAGTTTATTGCACTACTTTTTATTATTATTAAGATCTAATCAAGCTTAATAATACTTCTGTTTGGCAGATGGACTTATAAGCTAAAATGAACCTAAGATTTTGGAAAATTAATCAGGATTTTAAATAGAATTGGAACAAGTGATTAGAAATCACTAACATAAATATTAAGAAACTAAGGATAAAATTGGATAAAAGTTGTAAGTGAAACCAAAACGCTAAGTTCATCTCTATATCCAAATCTCTTGAATAAAATTGAATTTTTAGATCTAATCCAACCTTAAAAGTTAACTCATGAGATGAGGATTGTTCTTACTTTATATATATTCGGTTGAACTTATCATATTGTCCTCACCTTTTATTTTATATATATATATATATATATATATATATTGATTGAATTTATCTTTAAACAATGTGAGATTCTAACACGTATTACCAAAGTTCACCTCCCTCACTTATTGTTTTGTCTATCAATTGTTCATTTTTCTCATTTTTTGTTAAGTTGATGCTAATGTGGTAGGTTAAGTGTCACGTAATTCCATGTCTATAAACCAAAATAACAAGTTTCACTAGATCACTAAAACCAACTTCTTTTTTCATTTAGGGTTTCATTGTTGTTCCTAAATCTATTATTCGTTTTTGCATTTCTTTATATTAGGGTCATATTCCTCCTTTACTTTTGTGCCTTTCATTTAATACCATTGAAATGACTACTATTGGATTTGAAGGAGTTTCCATATTAATGGGAGGAAAACAAGGCATTTCCATGTTTTGGCATTTAGCATGCCGTTCTACTATGTTTTTCTTCCTCAAAGCTTGTATTCCTCTCTCCTTCAATTGACCCTACTCATTGGATCCCTTTTCTATATATCTGATGTTGTACATTCCTGCATATTAAATATAGTAAAACTTGATATAGTAAAAAGAATTTAAAATTTAAAAGAAAAATAAAAAAGTATTATAAATTAAGCTTGTATCTAACTTAGTTCCAAAAGTTAATTCTTAGGGTGAGCTTTTCCTCCATATTATATATTCATGATTAGTTTTACCTTTATCCAATATGAGACTTCTAATACATCCCCTATTACAAAGTGAAGGCAAACATTATCTTATGAGCTAACTTTTAATCCAGATAGAACATTCAGAAAATAATAAAAATTACATTGAATTTTAATTCCAAGTACGGAAAAGAGATTCAAATAAAATGATGAATAGTTCTAGAGCTTCATTAACTTTACATTAAAATTTATTTGATTATTAGAAAGTTAGAATTAATGTATAATAATGCCTAAAATTTAATGTTTAGTATGTTTTTATATTTAATACTGAATTTGTCAATTAATGAGAGTATTTAGATGCTCCGAAGTGCATTATTTTATCTTGTTATTATAAAGCATAACCATGTTGATAGTAAGCACGACAGTGTCAAGAATAAATTTTATATTCTTGAGTTTTTGAATTAACACGACCATGTCCAGAATAAATTTATATGAATTTTTAGATTTATGAATTAGAAAAGTCGTATCAAAAGCAAAATCATATGAATTATGTATGAATTTTTAGATTCATGCTTTTAGCATGGCCATATTGAAATTGAGCACAATCATGTTAAAATTTTTTAGCAAAGCCATACTAAATGAATGAGTATAGTTTCACACACTTTAAGTAAGGCTCTACTAAATGATGCACACACATATGAGTAAGAAAAAAGAAAACATGAGCTTGTTGGAGATCAATATAGACTTATTAAAGATTATCATGAGCGTGCAAAATTTGAAAAACATAATTGTACATGATAAACCATACGGTCATAAAATGTTGCATTGATGCAACCATAAAAGAGGTTAAGAAAAGACATATAACTTACTTGAAGACTGAAAATTGCATATGTTTGTATTAAATGGACAAG
Organism: Canavalia gladiata; assembly: GCA_037954105.1. Classification (NCBI taxonomy): domain Eukaryota; kingdom Viridiplantae; phylum Streptophyta; class Magnoliopsida; order Fabales; family Fabaceae; genus Canavalia; species Canavalia gladiata. Next base: position 1,053,769 of record CM075663.1, on the reverse strand, counting down.
AAATTCTATTAAGTAGTAATGTGTATTGTTGTTAGATGAAACAAATTGACAAATGAAGGTTAAAAAACCTCATTTAGTGTATATATATATATATATATATATATATAGGAGGGATCAAATTACTCTAAGAGTAATTTTATTTAGAGTTACTCCATTTAATAACTCTTATAAATAATTAAATATTATCAATCCAACCATTAAATCAATAAATTATATTATATAGATTATTTTTACAAAATTTTATAAAATTTTAAAAAAATATATTTTATTAAATAAATTTAAATTAATGGATATTATAAAAAATATATTATCCATTAATTTAAATTTATTTTTTAAAGAAATAAAAAAGTATATTATAAAAATAATAATAATAATTGTCAAAATAAATATCACTCGTATGATTCCTTTTCCGTCAAGTTTAAAACTATAAATTGTAAAGCCAACCTCATTGAGATCATAATTCAAAATTGTCATCACAGGATAAAAAAGTATTCTCTGAAATTAAAAAAATAGATACGAGAAAATTTGAGTGTCTTCTTTTATTCTCATCCTCATTTCCAACAATGGCTCTTCTAGTAACAATTACAAAGTCGTGGTGTGGGAGAAGCCTGGATCGCAGAACAAGAAGCTCATTTCCTTTCTCCCTTTTTATGGTTAATCTTGTTACTTTTTATATAGTCCATGATCTTATAATAATTTTTTTCTATGTATTGTTTGTACTTAATAAATGAGGTTGGATATGATTTGTGAATCTTAATTTATGGTTAAGTTGTATGAATGTTGCTTTCGCATTAAGATTTTTTGAAAAATTTCTGTGTTGTTTCTATTTTTAAGAATTTTGTGTTCTGATGGTTGCGTGTATGATTGATATAATGCAGAGAATGATCCTGCTTAATGATTGTTTACGGTGACATTGTTCCAATTTTTTTTAAAAAAAATATTATTAAATATTTTAAAATAATAATTTTTTAAAATATTATAATTTTAAAAATAAATTATATTAAAAAATATGTTTAACAGAATATGTTATTAAATTTCTTAAAAGTTAAACATAAGCTTAAAGTTAAATTTTAAAATTAAATGTTGTAACATATTTTATATTATTTTTTATAAATAATAAAGATATATTTAACAATTTAAAAAATTAAATAAATATTTAAATTGTATGAATACATTTTAATTGTATCATATTTTCTGAAAATAATTGTTTTTTAAAAATAACTAAGTTTTGATCATAAACAAATATAATAAATTTGGGTAGATATGTTACCAAAAGAACAAGTAAATACCTTTGGCGTTTTTATATATTAACAGGAAAAAAATATTCACTAACTTACAAATTGATTAAAAAATAAGTGGTGAAAAATAAAATCTCATAACATAATATTATAATAATAAATATTTTCAAATGATACAAAAATGAATTAAAATTAAAGAATTGAAAAAAATTAGTATTATCACACCAATTGTAAAAATAATAAAAAGTATATAACTGTAAAAGTAAAAAAAAATTAAAAATCATGCATAAAATTAAGAACAACATTATACACGCGCAATAATAAAAAAATAAGAAATTTTTTTTCAACTATAGTGATAAAACAATACCATGGGAAAACACATTTAGCTTATATTTAAGATGTGTTTCACAAAATTAGAACCAATATATATTTTTTAAAATAAATTTGTATTAGTATTCCTTTGTTATAAGATATGTACAAAATTAAAATATAAATTAGTTAAAAGTTGAAAGTTAAAATTTGAAAATTAAAGTCTAAAAAAATAGTTAAAATTGATAAATAAATAATTGAATTAAAAATATTTGATAAAATTAATTATTAAATTAACTGATAAATAAAAACACAATTATCTATCAAACTAAAATTTGATAAGTGTAATGTTTTTTTTTGACAAAAATATTTTAATCTTTAATTAAATAAAATTTTATTTTATTATAAAAATTATTTTTAATTTTCAAATAAATAAATTTAAGAAATTAATTATTTTTTATAATTTAAATTTTATCAAAAAATTTAGTATCTTATTTATAAATAAATTAAATAATATAGTAATTCAAATACATAACATTTATTAAAATCATAAGTTAAAATATAATATTTTATAATAATATAAAAAATATATCCAAATTAATAATATTATTTTAAAAAATATGATATTAAATTTATGAAAATAAAAGGATAAATAAAAAATTAAATTTAAAATATAGATTATATATATATATATATATATATTAGTTAGGATTTATTTTAAAAAATGTTAATAACTATTAAAAAATTTAGTAACTATTAAAAAATTATTATAAAATATTTATTATTTGGGTTAAATATATTTTTAGTTTTTCTAAAATATTTAAATTTTGATTTTGATTCTTCAATTTTAAAATATCTGATACGTCCTTTATTTTTGTAAAATATCTTAATTATAATTCTTGATATTAATTTAAATTATATTAAATTAAATTAGATTAATTATTATTAAAATAAATTTAGATATTTTATAGAATATTTTTATTATAATATTTTAATATTTTATAGAATATTTTTATTATAATATTTTAATCATAGTTAATATATTTTGATTTAATATAATTTAAATTAATATATGAAATTAGAATTAAAATATTTTAAAAAAAATTAATCAAATATTTTTAATTTAAGAAAATAAAATTAAAATTAAAATATTTTAAAAAATTAAAAATATATTTAATCTTTAATTATTATTTTAACATATTAAATAAAATATCTGAATAATCCTTTCTATTAATAAATTTAACTTTTCAATTGATTGAAATGCATTCCAAAATACATTCATAATATATTATTTTTTAATATGTTATTTTCATTTACATCTAGCATATGTGGACATAGAATATATGAATAAAAATTTACAATTTTAACTATTTTTTTTAACAAAACGTTATGAAAAATAAAATTAAAAATATAATATCATATCGTATGAAAGAAGTGACTAATACTATAAAATCATAAATACAATCATTAAATATATTTTAAAGCAATATTATAACCAAAAAATTAAAAGCTTCAAAATTTTAAAAATAGTAACATATATTAGCATCATAAAAAATTTGAAATACTATAAATAATTATAAAATTTACAATGTTAAAAAAACATTAATAAGATTAAAATAATTTTATCTATTAAAATATATTTAATTTTATATGTTATTATTTTATAATTATTTTGATTTTATAATATGAAAATAATATTACATGATTTTTCATAATAACAACATTGTTTAATATGGTTTATATTTTTAAAATATATATTTTTATTATATCTGTCGTCTATGAATTAATTGCATTTTTCAATTTAATTATTTTATCATTCATGATTTATTATTATCATGTAAATATAATATTAAAATATTTATGTTATAATAAAATATTAGTTATACGATATTTTATAATTTGATTTTTTAATGTTATTTAAAACTTCAGTTTTGAATTTTTATTATCATCTATAAATGATAAATAAAAATATCAATATATAAATAATAAACTTGAAAGTTTTTATTTATTATGTGAATTTTTGGTAAGAAAAATAAATAGCGATTGATAAATTAAAATTTCATAAACAATGTATACGAAATGGAGATAAGAAAAAGAAAAAAATAGAAAAATATGATATATAATACAATTAAAAATGAAAAATAAATATAATAATGTAAAACAATTGTTTGAATTCATAATAATCACGATATATATAATCAAAATTAAATTAAAATCAATAAAATAAATAGTATGTGATAAATCAGAAATAGAGATAAATAAAAAATTATGTATAATATAATAAAAATAGAAATATTAACTAAAAAATTGTTTAAATCCCTAATAATCAGAATTATATATATAAATATAAATAGAGACAATAAGGATTATATATATATATATATATATATATATATATATATATATAAATCAAAATTGAAATCTATAAAAAAATTTAAAAAATAAAAATCAAATGCATGCCATTTTTTAAAACTAAAATAAGGAATCAATATTCATGTGATAATAGTTTACAACATGCATTGATATTGAAATAAAATTTTAAATTTAAATAAAATAAGTAAGTAATGAATGGAAAAATATAACATTTAGATGAATGTTTAATTACAATTGCTGTCATGATAAATAAGAATGATAAAATTCCAATATCGTATCACATTTAAACATTAAACTTAATAAAAAAACTGAATAATTGTTTGAAATAAAAAAGTCAAAGTCAAAGTTTACATCAACACAATCCAAATTTGCCCATCACCCAATCATTTATACCCAATTATCGCTTTGTTTTACATTTTTGGTCATATTGGGCCATTACCAATTTCATGGCCAGATCCAGTTTCTATGATCCAAGCCCACTGACTGTGAGTCCATAATAAAAAAGGTGGACAATTAGTGATTTTTAAGCATGAATAAAGTGGAGTGGCTTCTTCTATTTGTTCTCTTGGCTTCTAGAATGATCCCTATGTAAAGGAGATTACCATATGTATAGGAATCTCACTTCCTTTACCCTTATTCATGCTTAATCTTGTTACATCATCTTATATATCTATCTTTCCTGATAATAAAACTTTGTGCTTAGTAAATGATTTTATCAGTTAAAATGAATTAGATCTCTACTTTTAAGATTTTTTGCTTTTTGAATATTGAGTTAGGGGAGTTTCTTTTTTTCTTTTTGAAAGGACAAAAGAACGTAAAAAAAGGTGATTGATCCAATGAGAAAAATGATGCTGTTTAACAATTGATTTATTGTATCATTTGCGAAGCTTGGTCGAGTAAATTATGGACCTACATGTATGCTGCATTTAATCAATTTTGTTTTTTTCTCAGCTTTTTCTCGTTGAATTCTTAATTATATTTACATCTTAGGTATGTTGGAGGGTAAATAGGAATCTAAATGAGTCACGAGCTACTTTACTTGTTTAGAATGTATTTTGACATTTTGTTTAATGAATATATAAAGTTAAGAAATTTTTTTAGATAAATAAAAAAATTTAAAAATTATAAAAAAATTATTTAAGTTATTTAAAAGATATATTTATTTTTATACAGTATATTTGTATAATATTAATATATTTATATAACTTATTAAAAATTAAAATTTTAAATTTTAAATAAAAAAATTTTTAGACATATTTTTTCTTTTTCTCAAATAAAATTCTCCTCCAATATTATCGGAAAATTCATAGTTCCATAACTTTACTCCATATATTTTCAAATCTGAATAAGATAAACTCCATTTGTATTTAAAATTTATATTAATGGATATTGTATTATACTAATATTTAAAATATTAATAATATATATTACTATTTTATATTATAAAATAATTTATGAATATAATATATTTTAAATTTAAATACGATTTTAATTTCTGTAAATATAATAAATTTTATTTTTAGTCTTCTTAAATTTTTCCTTGTTATCATTTTTAACATTTAACATTTTTATTTTTATCTCTTTCTTTAGTTTACCGTTAAATATTTGCTAACTTTAACTTGGTTGATAAATATTTAACTAAACTCCTAGAGTCTTTTGTACATATTTTCTAGATTTTAGGATATAAAAGCTGAGCGGTTCAATATATATAGATTATATGTCATATTTTTAATTAATACAATCAATATTTTATTATTTTAATATATTTATCTTTAAGTATTTTTTAAAATCATAATTTATATAATAATAACCTTTCTAATAATTATTAGTTAAAAAATTATTTATAATTTTTAAATTACATTAACATATTAAAGTTTTTGGCAAGTAGATAATGATAATTTTTTCACACATATAGTATTAAAATTTATATTTATTTTATTTTGTTTAAAAGAAAAAAAATTAGACTATGTAATACATTTAATTTAAAATATTGATATAATTTTTTAATAATTTATTTTTTCTATTTTAAAAAGTTAAATTTTATATTATAAATTTAATAATAAAATTTAATCATTTCAATTAATTTGAACTAATTTGGATTCACAATACAGTTTAATTTTTTTATACAAATAACTAAATCTCAAATATATTTTTATTAATATAATTAAATTTGTTTAACATTTAAATTAATATCAAGTAAGTTAAAATTACTTGATTTCATAAAATATATAATATTTTATATAAAAAATTATTATCAACTAATTGAAAATTTATGATATATATCATTTAATTTGATATATAATTTAAAATTAAAAATTTCTAACATTTATTTTACTCTATTTAAAAAAAGTTGAATTGTGTAATACAACTAATTTGAAATATCAATATAATTTTGTATCAATTTATTTTTATATTTTTAATAGTTAAATTTTATGTTAAAATTGATAGTCAAATTTAATAATTTTAGTTAAGATAAAATAATTTAGATTTATAATATAATATAATTTTTTATAAATTTAAACTAATAACAAATATAATTTTATTAATGTACTAGAATTTTTTAATATTTAATTAATATCAAGTAATTTTAAATTATTAGAGTTTTCATAAGCATATAATATTTTTACAAAAAAATAATTTTAACTAATTAATATTTATAATATATAATTTAATTTTATATATAATATTAAAAAATTTAAAATATTAATATTTATTTTATTCTGTTTGAAAAAAAAAAGTTAAGTTATACAATATAACCAATTGAAGAAATTGATATGAGTTCACAATAATTAATTTTGTTTGTTTTATAGTTAAACTTTATATTAAAAATTGACAAAAATTTAGTGATGTAAGTTATTATGAATTAATTTATATTTATAATATAGTTTAATTAACATTTATTATATATATAATATTAAAAAGTTAAAATATTAATATTTATTTCATTCTGTTTGAAATAAAAAACTTAAGTTATACAATATAACTAATTGAAAATTTTATATATTTTGATTGTTTTATAGTCAAATTTTATATTTAAAATAAGACAACAAAATATAGTAATGTAAGTTTAATATGAATTAATTTAGATTTATAATATAGTTTAATTTTTTGTAATATAACTTAATCTTAAATATTTTTTATTAATGTATTTAAATTTTTTTAACATCTAACTTAACATTAAGTAATTTAAAATTATCTAAATTCAGAAAATATATCAAATTTTATATAGAAAAAATTACTATCAACTAATTGACATTTATGCTATATATAATTTAATTTGATATATAATATAAAAATTAAATATTTAAGTATTTTTTAAAATAAAAAGTTAAATTATGTTATACAATTAGTTTAAAATATTAATATAATTTTGTAATAATTTATTTTAATTATTCTAACAGTTAAATTTATATTAAAAATTAATATAAAAATTTAATGATTTTAATTAATGTGAACTAATTTATATTTCTAATAAATTTAATTTAATGTCAAATATATTTTTATTAATGCATTTGTATTTTCTTTAACATTTAACTTAATATCAAAATTTTAAAATTACTGAAATTTAGGAAATACATAATTTTTTATATAAAAAAATTACTATCAACTCAGTGAAATATATGATATAAAAAATTTAATATTAAAATTTTAAAAATATAAATTAATTATATAATAATATTAAAATATCTAAATAAAAAATAGTAAATATAAAATTTCAAAATTTTCTATTAAATATTATGTTATTAAAATTTTAAATTAAAAAAGAGGAATAAGATATTTTTTACTAAAATAATAAAAGAGTTTATTTTAAAATTATAAATAATTATTTAAAAAATAATTACTATAAAGACCCATTTGTAAAGTATAATTTTAGAAGATTCTTAAGAACAAATATATTATAGTAAGCTAAGTAATTGACCGTATTAATTATATTGAACAATATTAATAATACATATAACGCATGATATAAATATATTGAAACAGATCAACTCAAACATTGTCTCCTTAAATTTACTAAGGTATAAAAGAAAGCATTAACTCTCATATATACTAACTTATTATATATATTTCAAAAAATCATCAAGCAACTAAATTGAGTGAACATTTACTTTTCATATTTTTGTCTGTAGTTCTTTCCCTTTCATTAACTTATAGTTGAATATTTACAAATTTAACTAATAAATATTCAATTAAACTTTGTTACATATATTAACTTATGGTATATATAAAAAAATAGCTATTTATGTGAGTCAAGTTGACAAATAAATTTGCACATATAAGAAAACTTAGTTCAACATTTGTCCCTCACGCGTAAAAAAAAAGTCAGCAAAATTTATCAGTGAGCTTGCACCAGGATTAAAAATAAAAGTTTGTAAAAATCATAGATGAAAATAAAAAAATTACAATGGTTAAAACAAGAAGTTTTAATACTTACTCGAAGTAAGAACATATTTATCTTATATCTTACTACAATATTGATAATAATAATTTAACTTTTTAATAAATAAGGCTAATCTAATATTAAATTGTATTAAATAATATTCTTTAATGTATATATAATTAATCTCGTTGAATTTTTTTATATAGACACTCTTATTTTGTTATCTAGTTTCAAGTTTTGTTGGTTTAGATAAAAAATGAGAAGAAACTAAACAGAGAAGAAAAAATTAAAAAATATTATTTTTACCATTTTAAATGAACTAAAAATTAAAAAAAAAAATAAATATTTTTTATGGATAGGAATTTTTTTCCATGCAAAGGCTATGGAAATGGAAAGGAGATAAAGCATTTTATTTATTTATTTATTTTAATATTTTATTATTATTATTATTAAATAATTTTCATAACTTAAGAAAAATTTAAAAATTTTATATTAATAAATTAATAAAAAATATTTTTTAAATTTAATTTAATTTTATTAATATAACAAGTTTTAATTATACCAATTTATTTATTTATTTATTTTTTATTTCATATATTTAAATAATATTTTTTTATTCTATTTTATTTTTATTTTTTAAATTTTTTTACTCATCATCCCATCATAAGATAAATATGAGAGGTGAGAAGATGTACATTTTAAAGATAAGAGCGAAAAAACATTTTCCAATTAATAATTCAAGGAAGGCAACGAACCATATATTTAAACATTACTAATTTATATTAAAATAATAGCAAGCAAGTTAAATGGTGCATCTCTTTGTCCTTCTCTATTTATCGTTTTATCTCCATTATTAAACTTCAATCTCAAGACTCATCAGTCGATAATCATATGTATATGCTCTTCCTTGTCCTATGGGTCTGAAACGTTTTGGAAATGGCATCATTTATGAGTTATTATGTTTAATATTTAACATCTATAATATTTTTTTACATATAAATAATATCATTTATTTATCTGTATTTTTTATTCAACGATTGCTAAATTTCAAAAAAATAATAATAATAAAATACATTCAAATGTAAAATGAATATAAGTGAAGAAGTTTTTTCCATTTGGTATAGTCTTTGAGAGCTCCGGACACTTTACTATGTTAACTTGTTTTTATCGCACTTTCCAAACTGTCCTACACAACAATACCCTTTAAAATGGGAAGAAGCCACTGGCACTTTTTAAGCAAAATAATGTTCTAATTAAATATTTATTAAAAAATAGATTATCTATTTGAAATGGAATAGGTCAAATCATAATGTGTGCTGTGAAGTATGATAAACTCAGAATCAATCACTAAAACGTGTGAGGGCTTCACTTTGGTGTGTAAAATCCGACACTAATAAGACACACTTCAACAATAAAAAAAGTAGCTGCATGTGTCATAATATGGTGTGTGATGTTATACAGATCTAATTAAGTTACATTAATTTTTTTTTAAATAAAAGTGAATGCCACATATTATTATCAAGAATGTGATGTCCTGCAGCATGGAGTAATAAGATATACTTATAAAAATTACAAAACGATTTCCATGTGTCATATAGTGTGTTATGTGCTTAAGGAGAAAGTAACGCATAAAAATTAAGAAAAATATTATATAATAAAGTATTTATTAATGTTTATTTTATATATTTTTATAAATATAATCTATTTAATAAAAAAAATTATAATTTATAAAAAATTATTAAATTAATATAAATATTAAGTTTAATATATAATATTAATCAATCTTAACCTCTCACATAAATATTTTGATATTAAAAGTTGCAGTATAATGTTTCTTCATCGTATAACATACACAATATTGCATTTTGTACAAAAAATTTATTTATATAGTTTCCTTTGAGATATTTTACGATTTTTGCAATTTTACTAGCAACTTTAGTTTTATAACATTATTTTTTTTTATTTTTTCTTAATAAATTAAGTTATATTTTTGTGAGCTATTATCTTATTTAATTTTTTTTACATTAACATATTCTGTCCTATAATATTATTTATTGTTAAACTTAATTTTGTATTAACAGTTTCTTTCTTATAAAATTATTATTATTTAACTATTATTATTTTGTAAAAAACTAAATATTAGTTATTTAAACTCATAAAACTATATATATTGAAAATGAGTTATATTATTGTTTTCGTTTATGTAAATGGTAGAACATTTGAAGGAGTAAAAAATTAAACTTCGAAAAAAAATTAAGAAAGTAATTTAAGTTAAACAAGAACTTAAACTGACTTATAAAAATATAAATTTATTAGATGATGATGATTTTTATTATAATTTGATACATAAAAAATTAGTGACAATAATAATTTAAATGGAAATAAAAAAATTTATGACAATAAAATATATATATATATATATATATATATATATATATATAATATATATATATATTTCTTAGGCCTTTTCATAGCTTTGACCAGATTATTTGTTCCGGTGGTAAAGAACATTGGAACACATGTTGAAATCTAATACACATTTTTAACATTTATAAATTTAGATAGATGTATCGTAAAGTGAAATTTGGAATTCATCTACTTAGTACAATTATATTAATTTGGAATAAATTTTTCAAGATGGGATGTAAGAAATAATTGATAAATCGATGATAAAGTGCATTTTGAACTGCAGTTTGAAACTAAAGATGCGATGTAGTTAGCAATTAAGCATTTTTAGTAAAGTATATCAAAATTTTGTTATTATTGAGTCAAAGTCAAATTTATTATATGTTAAATTTCCAAATTATGTGAATGGTTATTTTTAGGTTATTTTATCAAAAACATAAAATAAATAGGTTGTTACAAAATCCGCAGGTCCACACAATTATTTGAATGTTATATTTATCCAAGATCATAGTAAATTAGATTCAATTTTTTTTATTCATGCATTAGGTAAAGTTAAGAAAAGATATAGTGTTTTATAATTTCTTTAGGGTTGTTATGTTTATATATTATATTATTTGTTTGTATTGTATATTTAAAAATAATGAATTAAAAATATCTATATTTACATCTCTTATTTAAGAAAGAATATTAACCAATTCAAATACAAAATCACATATAGAAAAATATAAAAATCTAAAAAAAAGCAATTATATATATTTTGTAATTTGGATGAATCATATACAATGTTGACAAGATGATTAGAGAACTTGATAAATTTTATATTAGAATTGATGCATAAAATTGAAATTATTAGTTTTATAATTGGTCATCAAATTAATAACCAATATTGTAAGTTTCTTTTAACATTTTGGATATTTAGTTACTGTGATGATTTTAATTATTCCAACTAAAAGTACAAATTAATAAAATTTTTTATATAAAAAATATTGAGACAATTTAATCATCGCAACCATACTAGAAGACAATAATTGTGTTTTTCAAGTTACCTTTTCTATTGTTGAATGGGAGACATGGAATGATTAGAGTTGGTTCCAATATCTATTGAGAGAGTACGTGACTCAAAGATAAGGAATCTGTCTCATTTGAAATCAAATTTAGCTTGTAAAATCTATTGTTAATAATCTGCACTTAAAATGATAATCTTCACATGTTTGTCATGTCTATTATATTCAACGTATTGCTAGCAATTTTAACCATCACTTGATGAACCAAAATTTGAAGCAATAATTTTTTAAACTAGATATAACAAGTGTGTGTCGGTTAAAGTTACATACATCAAATCCCAAATAATTTTGTATAATACTTTTTAGTTTACACTCAACATTATCAAATGAATATATAACATAAAAAAAAAAGTGTTTAATGTATGAGGTGTATGGACAAATATATACACATGTATTTACCAACTTGATTGAATCAATAAATAAAATATTGAAAGAAACATGTAATTTACCACTAATTTTAGTTAAGTTCACATATAATTGGCAAAATACTTTTTCAAACAAAGAAACAATCCGTTATAGAGATTATTGGTGATAAACAATATTACATTAAGTTAATAAAAGCTATTAGGAGAAATTAAGAGGAAGCATGTTCGCATAAAGCTCATATATATGGTATGAAATCTTCATATTTTGAAGTAGAAAAGAAATTCAACCCAATCACATAGAGGGGTGGTAAAAAATGAATGGTTGTTCTATATTAACAATATTGTTAGTGTGGAAGATCTTAACTATTTAGATACTCATACTTCGATGTTATTGTTGCTTGTGTTGTGCATTTATGGTCTAGGAGAAATAAGTGTAATCATTGGTGGATGGAATGAAGTTGGTGTCACATATTTTCTTGTTATTATTGAAGGTACATAAGTATGCAACTTATGTAAAGGAGAAGGATATGGACTAATTGCAAAAATAGGCCAATGGTAAGATCAAGAAGAGGAGACAGTGGTGAGATCGCAAAGTATGATGGAAAAGAGTTGAGATTTTATGTTGATAATAATTTGAATGAGGATGATGAACGAAAGCCATGTAGAGGGACATCATATGATAGTTTTGCATTGGGTGATCCTAGATATGATAGTCAAACACTGGCACCAAAATTATATAAATGATAAAAATATGTTAGAGTTGGTAAAGGTGGTAGATCTTGAGATAACACAAAATAATATCTCTCCAAGCTTGGTGGAAATGATCAAATGGTATGTTGTTCATGATCCATACGTTTTCTACACTAATGTAGACTTTGAGTAAAATGTATCATCTATATTCTGAATTTACAATCAACATACCTTGATGAGGATGGGTAAATCAAATATGAGAATTGGCTAACCAAATATGCTACTTCCTAGTATTTCACAAACCAATATACTTTCATATGAATTAGCTACATATCATCTATCTTCCCCTTCAATATCACACCATGTATACTATCTTCTTGATTTGGTTGTATAGAAATATATTGTATCGTGCCAAACTAACTCATGGAACAATCATATCAAGTTGGTGCCACATAAATAATTTGAAAATAAATAAGTGGACCATAACTATCTAGCAATCCATCCTATATCTATAGCTTTCAAGTAACAAGGTCATGACATGTCAATTTGACTCCCACATAATCATCCCATGAATGAAATCAATTAGATTTAATGAATATAAATTTATTTTTCATACTAAAAAAAATAGTATTAATAAGAATAACTGTTACATGTGTTTATTTCATTGACATGTCTATGAAATTTCATCTTCTTCCTAACAACCTTAAGGATCTCCTCCTCCACTTGAAACATAAATATGTTATATTAATATCACTAATGTAATGCAACATTATAGTTACAAATGACTAGTTTAATAGGTACTATGCTTCATATGGGAAAGCAAAATCAATAGCTCTAGGAGCAGCATGTGAAATAAGCAGGAATCTTTTTCAGGCTCAAAGTTGTAGTAATAATGTAAAATTATAAATTTCTTTTTATCATAATTAATTTTTATATGAATATCAAAATATAAATAAGCTAATGCAATTGATCTTTAACTATATTAACCATATTGATTTATATTATCTAAAAAAGAAAGATACCTTAGTGGTACCATATTGTCACAAAAGACAACTTTCTCCCTTGAATCATCCTAATAATGCATGTTATTGCAAATTTCTCCAACTAAATAACATCACGAGCATGGTTCTGGATATTAGAAAATGTGGAAGAAACCAAAACATGTCAACCAATGCTCCGTAACATGCGTAGATGTCCTAAAATAGGTTCTCACATATCACAGGTATACTTCCTATACAAGTATACCACTAATAGGAAAATCACTCTACCCAACACTATCTTGTAATGATGCACTCTTTATATGATATATGGAAGACATTTATTTATGGTCTCCGCCTCTTTACTAGAGCTTGTCGCAACCGTAATTCCGACGAGATGACGAACTCGCTAAAATTTTGAAAAAATGAATTTTATGATGTTGTGGAGTCGCCACCAAATTTTTGTTTAAGGGAAAAAGATTTGGAAAAACCCTGGATGAGATTTAGGTTCGGGAGTCGGTTACGAGTGGGGAAGGTGTTAGGCACCCCACTCGCCTGTTCCGAAGAACAGTACCCTTAAATTGAGTGTGATTATTTGAAAATAGTTTGATCCCTTTTATTAGAGCGAAAATAAATACTTGATGGAGGTTAGCCTGACAGGACTTGATCCTGCTCCTACGTATTCCCCGGTGCAATGGGAAACTCAAGGCTTACGCAGTTCTGGTTTGTTTTGAAGGCTAAACCTTCAAAAGTTCTTGAGAAAGGATTATTTGGTTTGTGAAGGCTTGACCTTCGAAAATGCTTAAGAAAAGATTATTTTAAAGATTTGGTTTTGAGAAAGTTTTATCTTTGGGAGGAATTTTTGGCCCACTCATGCACAAGACCCAAGGCGGCTAAGGCAGCACAGGGGCCTATATGAACTACTAAATGTTGAACAGCAGGTAAACCGCCAGTTCCCCATTTAGAGCCCATTGCGTGAGACTTAAAAAATCCCAAAATATTAGAAAAGAGATTTTTAAATTTTTGGAAAGATATGATGAATAAAATGAGTAAGATACAAGTACTAGAAATTTTGCGGGAATTGACCAATTAAGGAATTTTATAAAGATACTTGATAATCTTGAATTCATGAATTATTTAGGAATTTTGTAGAATTTTTTCTTTTTAATTTCTGGAATTTTTCATTAATTTCTAGAAATTTGAATTTTTTTATTAATTTCTGGAATTTTAGTATTTTTTGGAAATTTTGGAATTTTATTATTATTTTTTTATTGATTTTCTGGATTTTTAGAATTTTTTATTAATTTTCTGAATTTTTAGAATTTTTTATTAATTCTGGAATTTTTATATTTTTTATTGATTTTCTGGAATTTTTGTTAATTCTGGAATTTCTGAATTTTTAATTAATTTTCTGGAATTTTATTATTTTTTATTGATTTTTGGAATTTTATTATTTTTTATTGATTTTCGGGAATTTTATTATTTTTTATTGATTTTCTGGAATTTTATTATTTTTTATTGATTTTCTGGAATTTTATTATTTTTTTATTGATTTTTGGAATTTTATTATTTTTTTTGTTGATTTTCTGGAATTTTATTATTTTTTCTGGAAATTTTGGGGATAGAGTAGGCATTTTGTGGAATTCTTAGGGGCATTAGAGTAATTTGGCCACAGCAGGGACAGAATGGATATTTTGTGGAATTCTTAGGGGGCATTAGAGTAATTGGGCCACAACAGGGAATGAATGGGTATTGGAGGAATTCTTAGGGGTGGCGTAGTAATTTGCTGGTCATGGGATAGAATGAGCTTAATTAAGGAGGATTCGCTTGCATTCAAGAGGGGTTTAATCAGTAGGAAAAGGACAAAGTAAGGTGCCTGGGGTTCGAAGACAGTACGACGGGTTTGAATTTACTAGAATGGTTTGTAGTATTATGACCAAATCTCCCTCAGATTTACGTCGAGTATTTGCAAATTTAGTTAGACTAATTCTTGAGCGAACACTCTTTCTTCGGACCACAGATTGCATGCAGCATGAGTATCCTTCCTAATTCTTAACATTCAATATTAACATGCCATTACCAATTCTTGATTTTCGACGAGGCATGCAGCATCAATGTCATATTTCATCAATTCTTGATTTCTAGCACAGCAAGACAATGCAGCATTCATACCCTATTCCCATTGCAATTTGATCTATTCTTAATTCCCCGTATAGCATGCAACATGATGAATATCATTATTCGCCATTATTCTTTAACGTAATTTACATTGTGTGATATGCAGTTCTTGATTTAGAAGTGGTGTGGCAGAGGGTAACTAACCTGGAGTTTCAATACCGGTTTCTTCGCTTGGGATTGGCGGAATCGGCGATTTGTGGACGCTTTTCTGGAGTTTTTCCTCTGCTCCCCTTCCAAATTTTTTAAGAATGTGGCTTCTGAAAGAAAAATCTCCTCCCCCGCTTTTTTGAGCCCCTCACCCCTTTATATATGTATTTCCTTTTTCATTTTTTCTGCTCTTTGTTTTTTCTTCTTTTTTTGATTTTCAATTTTCTGACTTTATCTTTTCCTAATTTTAATTTTATTGTTTTTTAATTTCCAGATTTTATAATTTTTTGTTTTTGATTAACTTGATTCTTTGACTTATTTATTATATTTTCATATTTTAATTTTTTTAATTATTTGTTTTTATTGTTGTTTTTTTACTATTATTTTTTATTATTATTATTGTTTCTGTTTTTTCACTAAAAAGGTTTTCTGTTTGAATCTTTATTATTTTTCTAAAAACAGATTTTTCTCTCTCTTTTTTTTATTAAGTTTTTATTTATTTTTTCATATTTTTATTAATTTTCTTATTTTTCTTTCTTGATTTTGTTTTCCTTTTCCAAAATTTTTTATGATTATATTTTTTTTATTTTGCTAATTGGGGGGGGGGGGCCTCGGACATAAATGGGTGTTTACAGAGCTAAGATTAAAATTTGACATGAGTTGTAAAAATTGCACCTATGTAAAGAGTAGGAACCCAACTTGCCTTAAATGTTTAATAATTTGATTAAGAATATGAGATTTATTATTCTACTCATAAAAATATTTTGCATGAAAAATGTTATGCTTATGATTTTGAGCTCTATTTCATATTTTTTCTAACATACAAGTACTTTGAAACTTAAGTAATGAAGTGTTGTTGGGTAAACTTGTGCAAAAAGTATGTGTCATGTTTTGCTCACGGGCAATTATACACATTAGAGTAGAAAGGATCTATTTTAGACCCTAGTGTAAATCTCATAGTGATTATTTCAACAATTTTTAAAAGATATTCGACTCCTAACTTTTGAGCTCACCAAAAATAATTGTGTTGCAGTTTATAAAAGTAACAATAAAAAAGTAAGAATGAAAAATGCAAAGAGAAAGAACACAAGTAAAAATTTAAGGATAGGCATAAAATTTTATATCCGTTTATGACTTTAACCAATTTTACCCCTAATCTCCCTTAAAAATGATTGAAAATGTTAATTATTAACCATTTGTTCTAATTCTATTACTATTCAATGATCATGTAATAATAATATTTTCCCCTAATTATTATCCCCAATAATCATGCAAAATATTTAAATAAGAGAAGTATAAAGCATATTCCAATTTGTTAAATTAATAACCAGTTAGAAACCTAAGATTCTGATTGATCCTACAAAACTCTTAGACTTAGTTTACCTTATAGTTCCATTAATTGGAAAACAGTATGATCGTTTACTCTCGAGCTAACTTAGAAATCAACATGAGTAGCTAGTTATTATCACTTGATTAAGCATGAAAAATAAACACAATTGGATAAAAAAATATATAATCATTCATAAGGTAAAATAAGGGTTCAAGTAGCTAATCATAAGTTTCACCAAAATTTCATGATTTGAGGGTTAGTTACATATGGTAAATGAAATCAAATACAAGCTTGCTAATTCATATGATTCACATCATTAACCTAAAAAAATAATTTATAATCCTAATCTTAAGTTAGGAATACAAAAATGTAGTGCTAACAAGGCTAGCAAAAAGCTCTGTAACTCGTACTACGAAAGGGGCTTTTTCCTACAAGGTTCTATGAGAGGACTAGGGATGGAAATGAGTTTGACGATAACTTGACTTCTTTAAACCCTAACTTGGTTCGGTTGTTTAATAAATAGATAAGTTTAAACTTCTTAAAAAGTCTTTTTAGATAAACAAGCCAAGTTTAGACTTATATAAAGCTTGTTTGGCTTATTTAGAAGCCTATTTGTTTTATATATTATATATTTATATTTATATAATATTAATATATCTATATAATTTGTTAAAAATTAAGATTAATTTTTAATTTCAAACAAAAAGAATTCTAGTTGGATTTCTCCTTGTTCTTAAAATAGAATCATAAACAGTTTGTTTAAATAATTTACATATTTATATAGGCTTAGGACATATTTAATAGCCTTTTATCTTATAGGTTTTAGACTTGTAAACCTTTTTAATCAATCATTTATATAAGTTTTAAGTCTATTTATAACCTTTTTGTATTATAGACTTTTAAACAAACTTGTAGGACTGGTAGACTTTAAAATAAGTCAAGTCTTAATAATAAAAAAATCCTATAACATGTAATAGACCTAGATTCAAGCCTTAAAATTTTTAAACAAATCAGACTTGAGGGCTTGACCTATTTTCATCCCTAGGAAGGATGCTAGAAGAAGAAATAGAAATGGAAATGGGAAAAATGAGATGTGAGGCATAAGCAATATAGAAAAGGTGTGAAAACGTCTTGAGGTATGTCTTTTTTCATGACCTAGCCTCACATTTTATAGGTGTAAATTTGAGCTTCTTCTATTATGAATTGTGTTTTACCTAAGTCACCTCCTAAGTTGTTAGGGTTGCTCTAAATCACTCATTGTGGCATCAGGGTTGATTGAGATCATTTTGTGTCATTAGTACTAACTTGGACCATTTTTGGTTTTTCTAGGGTTGACACAACCATGCTTAAATTTGCACAATCCTATCAGAAAATTAAAGACGTCGTAAGGTTGTACTCTAGGTTGGCATGACCATGCTTAAATTTGAACAACTGTGTTAGACTTCGATGTTGTGAGCGTGTACTTGAATCTAGCATAGTTGTCTTGACTTTATTCAAGGGCATTTTGATTCATCCAATAACCTTTAGTTTTTTTATGCTCATTTTTACCTTAAAATCTACCTAATTTCTTATTTTCTACTTGAGTGAAGAATCTTAAAAGAAATAAGATAAATTAATTAAAATTATAATTAGATAATTATAAATTATATTATAATTATAATTAATTTTTTACAAATAAATTATCAAAATAATAATTTATCATAAAATAGTAATCAACATTGAACCTGTAAAAATATTAATTTTTAACAAATTAATTCTACTATATTTTCTAATACATTAGCAATACCATGAAAAAAATTATATATTAACACCATATACACTTTAAAAATAATTAAATAATATAAAAACTATAAAATAAAATAAATTATTATTTAGCTATTAGTATTATTACTATAATAAATTCATAAATCTAGATGATATTTTTATAAAATATAATTTATATTATTCATATTTAAAAAAATTCAAACGTTAAATATAATAAATTATATCTAATGATCACTATTGTAATATATAAAAGATATATATAAAAAATTTAAAATATAACATCAGTCAATTGATATTAAAACACAATATAATTGTAATACATATAATATATTTATACTATATATTTTTAAAAAAATTATTCATAAAATGTAACGAATTACTAAATAAATATTTTTATTAAATAAAATAATCATAAATAATAGGAATAAAAAATTAAAATATTATAAATATATATATTATCATAAACTTACAACAAAATATTACTTTGAAATATTAATAATTAAAAACTAATAACCTGCAAAGAAAATAATCTTAATTTATATATTAACATAAAAAAACCTTATCTTAGTAAATGATTACCTTTTTCTCAAAAATTATTTTGGTTCCCAAAAAATAATTATAATACTACATAAAAATAAGTACAACAAATTACTCTATACAAATAATAAGCCCTACATATTTAACCAAATGAAAATAAAAAGAAACACATTATAAACAAAACTTGCTTGTGAAAGAAGCTTATGGTAAGGTTAGCGCAAAATAAATTAACAACGAATTAGAAGGAGTCATGCTCTTAAAAAAGAAATGAATATGGTAAAATTTGGTTAAACATCACATTTTATAGTAATTCCAACTATGTAAGTAACATTCAATATTTTAAAGCGAGGCCAAGTGGATTAGCAACTTGAACACATGTTTAATTTTTAATTATGCCACCTCAACAAAAAGAGACATGTTTTATGTAATTTTATCAAAGGAAGGCAAGAGCTAATGTAACATTTGTAGCATCCAATTATAGTACTTAAACAACACACTAAAGTGAAAACTCTTTGTTATGCTAAGTGACATGTAGCAAATAGGGGTGCTAGGTAGTCATGTTCAATTAGGTGGGTTGAATTTTACTGCAACCTGAAATTTTTATATTTAATTTTGATTCTACCCATGATAGGATTCGGTTTAGATGGATTATTTAACAGTGCCACAAATGTTACTTAAAAATTACATAAAGGTTATTTAAAAATTATAAGTTTATTAAGATTGAAATAACAATAACCCACACGTCAATATAAGAAGGATACTTATGCTGGTATAGAAGCTACTTTGGGTATGAACGGATCGATTCGATTAACATGGTTCAAAATCGATTCTATTTTGACAGTGTCCATCTTTAACCAAATTTATTAATCTAATTAACATGTTTTTTACCGATCCGATCTATTTTATGCTATGGATCTTGGATTAACACAGATGGTTTTACTTTCATCCTTAATAACAAAATAAGTATGGCATTTTTTTATAAAAGTGATATAAATATATTTTTTTAATAGTTTATGTTTAGCATTTTACTATCACGTTATTGTTCTAACTTCATTGCTGAATTCTTTTAAAATAATATTTTTAAGATAAATTATTTTAACTAATTGAATAAAAAGGCCTGGACATCGTAATAGACATTTCTTTCAAAATGCTATGTATTAACTAATAAAATGTTAGTTAAATTAGTCTAAAAGTCAATACCGGAAGTAAAATATGAAGGACACATGAAAATTAATTTGCACTCAAACCCAAAATCATTGTAAAAATTAAGTTTTTAAAATATTGAAATGCATAAAATAGTCATATTTAGTATATAACGGAAAAATATTTTAATCTCATTTAATTCAACCAAGCATTTATATTACAAAATGATCATAGGAAATAAGGGCTAATTTTACCTGTTCAATTGAATAAATTAATAAAAATTTGGCATTTGATTTCTTAGGTTTGATCCACCTTATTCCAACTGAAGGCAATAGAACAATTAAAGACAGTAAAACTTTTTTTTTAATCAAATTTTAATATAAAATTTTATCATGTAACCATAGATGCAAAATTTTAAATGATTTAAGTATTTATAAATAAATAATATATAATGATTATTACTTATATTTTAAATAAAAATATTCAAATATAATAATTATCAAATAATTTTTAAATTGTACAATTTTTTTTATAAAATTAAGCTATTATATAAAACTTTTAAATTTAATAGTTAGACTGATAATTTTTTATAAAAAAATTATTAAAAATATTATTTTACTGAATTTAATATATATATATATATATTCAAGAACATATAACAAGAATTTTTACTCCTTTTTATCTTCTTTACAAGAGAAAAAAATAAATTTTATCTTGGTATTTTTTATAAGATTAAATTTATATTATTTATTTCATTAATTATTTTTTACAAAAATTTCCTTAATTAAGTAGAGAGATTATTAAATAAAGATATAATAATAAATTAGATAAAAATAAATTAAAAGAATGTGTCTGATTAATGTTAAGAATAATTTTAAAAAGATAATATAAACTAATACAAATCTAATATTACTATCTGATTTTGTTAATTCTTATGAATTAATTAATTGGTCCTTATAAGAAATCGAAGGAAGCATATAGTAAGTTTTTATTTAAAAGGATTGAAGAGAGTATATAGACAGTTTTTATTGAAAATAAAAAATTCAATACATTAATAATATTAAATGCTCCAATTTTTAATAAAAAGTATTTATTTATTTTTATAGATTTTTATTTATATTTTTATGTGCTCCAATATATTAGTTAATTAAATTTTATAAAAAAAAACAAAAGAAATATATAATAAATTTTTATTAAAAATTATAAAATTTCTTATATTAATAATATTAAATATTATAAATTTAATAAAAAAATTATTAAACACACATAATATATAGAGACATAGAAAATATATATATATATATATATATATATATATATATATATATATATATATCCAAAAGCATATAACAGAAATTTTTACTCCTTATCTTTTTTATAAGAACAAAAATAAATTTTATCTAGATATTTCTTATAAGATTTAATTTATATTATTTATTTCATTAATTATTTTTTACAAAATATCCATAATTAAGTAAAAAATATTAAATAAAGATATAATAATTAATTAAATAAAAATATATTAAAAAATTGTCTCATTAATATTAAGAATAATTTTAAAAGGTCAATATAAATTAATGACAAATCTAATATTTTTATCTAATTTTATTAATTTTTATAAATTAATTAATTGGTTCTAATAAAGAATGGAAGGAAATATATAATAAGTTTTTATTTAAAATAAAAAAAAATTATATATTAATAATATTAAATATTTTAATCTTTAATAAAAATTATTTTATTAAACATATAATATATATATATATATATATATATATATATATATATATATAGGCCAAGATCTGTTAAACGAAAAAATTTACATGAAGTAATTTGTGTAGTTTCTAATCATAAATATAAGGTCTGTACATTAAAAAAATTGTATAAATTAAAATAGATACTAAAATAATGATATGAAAAAATTAATTGTGTCTTAATTCAACATAAATTTATTAGAAATATTTAAATAAATATATATATATATATATGTATATATATAATTATTTAAAAATAATTATATTATAATATATTTATATGCGGATGATATATTGATATTTAGAATAAAATTGAATATGATAAATAAAATAAAAAAAATTATGTTTTAAATTTAAAATGAAAAATTTTGGAAAAGTTTGTTTCATTCTAGCAATTAAAATAAAAATAAATACAAAATAATTTTTCTATAAATCAATCATAATATATTGAAAATTTGTTAAAAAAATCAAAAATTTTAATGTAATGTTTGCTAAATCTCTCGTAGGTACGTGTCTAAAAAATAATATTACTAACAAGAATGTATCTTAATCTAAATATGTTAAAATTACTGATAATGTTATGTTTCCAACGAATTATACTAGATATAACATTGCATATGGAGTGAACAGATGTACTCAATGATAGACATTGACTTATTTTGTATCATCTCTTAAAATATTTAAAAGATACTATAAACCAGAGCTTACATTCTTTTTAAATTTCCTTTAGTGTTAAAAGGATTATGTGATGCTAATTATGTATCACATAATATGATGAGGTAAACTCCGTCAATGGATATGTTTTCACCCTTTTTTAAAAATTTGCAAAATAAAATTACATAGTCTATTATAACTTGAAAATTTGAAAATCAAGAAGCAAAATTGATAAAAAAAAGTTTTTTAGCAAACATACCTTCATATGAAAAATTTACACTAATAGTATAACTTTTCACAAGTAGAAATTGAATTAGTTAACAATAACATTTACCATAAAAAGAAAAGATATATACGTTTTACATATAATGTTGTTAGACAATTGATTAAAGACGGTGTAAGAAGTCTTGTTAATCCTCTTACTCTCTTACTCTCTTACTAAAAGACTAAACAGGAAATTGATCTTGAATTCATCATTACATGAGATAACATTTGTTTGACAGAGATATATAATTTTCAACAGTACATGATGCATATGTAAAACCTTTGAAAGAGATACATAACCATTGTTGGTGGTACTTTTCACACACATTTGATATATTAACAATATAGATTTTGTAATACACATGATATACTTTTAAATAATGAAGTAAAGTTTATTTACAATTTTATAAAGTGATTTTGAGACGCATGCTTGTAGGCTAACTGAAATGTGTATATAAAACAAACATGTGAATGAGATGATAAGAGTCGTTGTTAGTAAAAGACTAAATAATCTTTTTAAAACATTCACATGAATTATAGAATAATTTATTTTTTTGATAAATTTTTGTCTCATTTTAATACGTTTTAATTTAATTTTTAGGATATTAATACTTAAATATAAAAGTAACTTTATTTAATAACAATTTGTTACTCTACATCACTGTTAACCATATCTTTAATTGAGCTTTATTTTTTTACCCTTATATCATTATTATTTGACCATTCAATATTTAATATTTAATCTTTATATAATTATTAATCATCATTATATTATTTTTTAATTAGATAAGACTCTAGTATACATAAATTTTTAATATTTAATATATGATTTTTTATGTAACGTTATATTAACCTTAAAAAATAAAATCAAAATCAAATTATACCAAAAATATACCAAAATTTTATTTTTAAAATAATAAATTTTTCTTAATACAACATCTACTTTTTTCTAATATATTATACATAATATTTTGTTAATCTAATTAAAATGATTATAATTTGTACTTATATAAAATATTTTATATAAAATTTTATTTAATTACATAAAATTATCTTTGATGCCTTTAAAAAATATAGCTTTACTTTAGTTTTGAAAAAAAATATTTTTCTAGTATAATATTTCTGCAAAAAATTTTAACATATATCAACCTTTTTCTTTTTCTTTGTCTTATCGTATCTATTTATTTATAACATTTATAATTTTATTAAATATATTATATCAGTTAACAAACGGTTAATTTAAGTATTACATATTTAAATTTTTAAAATAAAATTATAGATATAAATTTTGTGCATAGAAAAACTTTTACCAAAATATTAACTCTACCATGATGTTCTGAATGAGATTATTTCTCATGAAGCATGTGTAAGATAGACTAAAAGGTCAAAAAAGTTAAATATATAATTTAATATTTTTTTTATTTCAACTAAAATTTATTTTTATTAATTTATAATCAATTATAATGGTATAATAATAATATATAAAATATATATTAAATGAAATTTTTAAATATAAAAAAAAAAATTTTAACTATTAAATTAACTATAAATAATTAAAATTAAACTATCAAAATATATAAAATTTTAAAATAATTACATAATTATTCAATTTAAATTTAAAGTAATGTAACGCTATTTATGTCTTTCAGGAGCAGAAGACGCGTATAAAAAGCATTAGAAGTCAAGCACTTATGCATTCAACTCTCTGCTCTCAGCTTTTTTTTTTTTTTTATTATTATTATTATTAAATAAAAAAACAACAAAATTGGACTAAAGTACAAAGTATGTCTTTAAAAACTTTGGAGGGACTAAATTAATTTCTAAGAATGTAAAAGTTTCACGTTAATGGTTAAGAATCACAAAACTATACCTATCTATATATACATATAAAAATTTATGCTGGTCGGCATGAATTAAGTATGAATATAATTAGTATGAAATATATAAATTTAAAATTAATTAATAGAAAAAATGGATAATTATTTAAAGGGGTGATACTCAATCATACAAACACCTTTCTATATTTTCTATATAAACTTTTAAAAATGGCTGAATTTTTTTAGTAAAAAAAAAAAAGAATAAAAACAAAAATTGCATGATTCAGTTAGACATGTTCGGATATAAACCATGTATATGTGTGAGTCTATTTTTTAAAAGACTAAGGTAAAGGTTGTTTTTTAATACGATTTCGTACATAATTTTTTTTTTTTTAACTTTTACAAAATAATTTTTATTTTATCATTTTTTATCTATTAAAAGTTGAATTATGAATGGTGGGATTTTCATGTTAGCTATTTCATCTAAATAATTTTGACTTTTTTTATCTTTCAAATTTGTCTCACTTTCTCCCCATAACATGCTAATTAATATTATTAACAATTTATAACAAGGACAATTTTTTCTTTAAATTATTCATTTCTCTCTTATAATAATGTAATCATTTACTAATGTTCTATCTCTATAGTGAGGTTTAAATTTATTTAATAAATAAATTAAATTTTACCTTCTACAAATTGTAAATTTAAACTTAAATGAATTTATTTTATAATATTAAACTATTGATTATACTTAAAGATTGTAAATTTAAAATAATGTGATTTATTTGTAATTTTAAAAAATAAAACATCATAAAATTGAATATAAAATTTTCAACTCAATACTAAAGCTATGATTTATCACATTGATTCAAACACAAATTTAAAAAACAACATTAACTTTGATTGAGAATAATCAAACATTAAATTTGGTTATATATAGTTTTACATATAAATCTGATCCAAACATGCACACAGTCACATTTAAAGAAATTCAGGTAATACATAGGTTTACCTATACTTAAGTATAATAGTCTTTTAAAAAATGATATATTTTTTGATTGGGTTGAAAAATGATAGGATTACAAGTGTTTGGGAACAATGCCATTTTATGATTTCTTTCTCCTTAGTTTCACTTCATATTCATTTCAGCCCTACACACAGAGAGACACCAAAGAAGTAGTCATTAGTTTTACTATTTCACTTTTATAATTCTCTTTACTTTTAATTAATATAAAATTTAAAATCTTCATGTGACAATTTTAGATAAAATAATCTTCATGTCACATTGACATCAACCATAAATACTGTATCCCATTATGCCATTCTTACTTAAGCAAGGTAAATAAGAAAATGTGACATTTCACCGTATTTTAACTTACATCAAGTGGCTGTTTGGTATATCGTTAAACAAAATTAATTTTTAATTATTAAATATTTTTTTTAAAATATATGCATAAATTAATTTTTATTAAGATATGTTTCTTAATTAAAAATGTAAAAATTAATTTTATACTAAAAAACAAGCATTTCAATAATTAAAAAATATATAAAAATTAATTTTAAAATTAAAATAGAAAAATTAATTTTAAAATTAAAATAGAAAAATTAATTTTCTAATTAAAAACCAAGTAATCATATTAGTGAACAGAACTAAAAATGTAATTAGTGAAATAAATAATACTAGTAAGTTATCTAATAATAAAGGTCTTTCATATCCAACAACAAGTTACTCATTTTTCACAAAACTAATGACTGCAAGGCCAGCTGTAATTGTTGCAGTGAAAGTGACAAAAATGGTACCAACAACTAAAATTAGAGTGAAAACAAACATTACAATCTAGAAATAAGCATAATTTTAAATTTATGATTAAATTACAAAAGAAAAATATGGAAAAGAAGCATTTTATATTCTATTATTAAATTACAAAAAGGAATTTGGTTATTAATTAAAATAAATGCGAAGAAAACAATGGGAAGGGAATGAATAAGGGTATCTAAAAAGCGATTTAAAGATAGGAAGAGGTGAGGTATGTTTGTGAATTTGTTGTGTGTCAAAGATTCCTTTTATTTTTTAGGTCCACCACCATTTCACAATCATCTCTCTTTTTTCTTCCACCTTCCCCACAAAGTCCTTTTTCCCTTTTGCTTTAACAACAGTTTTAATAATTTATTAATTTCCAAATTAACAATGCCATAATAATAATTATTATTATTATTATTATTATTATTTTACAAAATTGTAAAAAAAAAAAAAAAGAAATTGGGTTCTCTTTTTGTAACTATTCTCCTTCCTCCTTTTCCTCCTTCAACAACACAATCATTTCATTTGTGTATTTTGGGATAATTATTTGGAAACACATAGCCAGAGACAAGTGAAAGGAACAACAAGAAGATAAGAAGAAAACAAGGGTGGATCAAAATCGATTTATCGAGGAGCCAACAAAACCCAAATAACTGGTTGGGTCGGGTTCGGGTTCCTGGATCCGGTTCTCTGATTCAACCCTTGTTGCTGTGATTGTGGTGGCTGGTGGTTCTTCTCTTTGAATTTTCTAGGTAAACTCAACTCACTCATTATTCTCTCGTTTTCATTGTTTGTTTCCTTCTCTATTCTTTTTTTTGTGTTTTTACCTCGTTTGTTTGGCGATTTAAACGATTTTTGAAACAATGTTGTTTGTTGCATTTCGTGAATTGGGTTGTGTTTTTTAGGTTTGGGTTCTTTTGTTTCTTTGGTTTTTATTATTTTGTTGATGCAAGGAACCAAAGGATGGGGAACAATAGGATTTTTTTTTTAATGATAATTTTGAGAGTTTGTGAAATGAGAAATGAGCAAAGTGAGGGTAAAGATTTTTGAAATTTTTATGGTTAAAGGCATTGTCCTGTGATGATGATTCATGTTGGCGCTGTGTTGAGGTTGTCTTTTTTATTTTATCAGCAGATTAAGCAAATTGCAGATATGGTTGTAAGCAAAATAATTTATTTTGGTTTTCTTCTTCTTTTTTGGTTGGCATGTCATTTTGTGTTTCTGGAGCTGAAGGTGGGGTTTGTGTGTGTTCTGGCATTATTCATAATATTTTTTCAGAAAATTTGGTCTTTGCAGTTTAGGTGTTCTTCCTAAAGTGAGGTCTGAATGGCTGGGATTGATGATAATGTTGCCCTTACTGGAGATTGGGCTCTTCCTAGCCCAAGTCCAAGAACCCTTTTTTCTAGAATGTTGGAGGAAGATAATGTAACAAGATCAATCTCAGAACATTCTGGAAGTGGTAGAACCGAGGATCTCTTTCCAGGAACTCACGAGCCTAGTGAGAAGATGAAAGGAAAGATGGCAGATAGGGCACAAGATGGTGATTCTGGTGCCCAATTGACTGACGTCAGTTTTCAGACCGAGCAGAGGTCGAGCTCTCGGGGTGGTCTTGTTGAAAGAATGGCTGCTAGAGCTGGGTTTAATGCTCCAAGGTTGAATACAGAAAGCATTAGATCCACTGACCTTTCGCTTAATTCCGACATTCAGTCTCCTTACTTAACTATACCACCTGGTCTCAGTCCTACTACGCTTTTAGATTCTCCGGTGTTCCTTGCAAATTCACTGGTGAGCTCTGGCGCGTTTGTGTTGTGGTTTGTTTATATGTTTGTTGATCAAATTTTTTGTTTATTCTCTCAAACCCCAAGAAAAAAGGGGAGGGAGGGGTGATAATGGAAGGAGGGGATATAGGATAGATCCTAGATGTGGTTGTTAGTGTGGTGCATTCAAAACACAAACCATTATTGCTCATGATGCGCATGTCTGATAGGATTGACAGCAATATCCATGACTGTGTATTTAATTCTTGTATGTATATTTAATGATGTAATTTTGATTATCTGAGGTTATTTCTTCAATTTGAATAAGGGTTTTATTAGGCAATCTCAAGTTTTTCTGTGACCTTGTCTGATTTTATATCTGGA
This sequence comes from Canavalia gladiata, assembly GCA_037954105.1. Classification (NCBI taxonomy): domain Eukaryota; kingdom Viridiplantae; phylum Streptophyta; class Magnoliopsida; order Fabales; family Fabaceae; genus Canavalia; species Canavalia gladiata. Next base: position 1,024,436 of record CM075663.1, on the reverse strand, counting down.
GCTTTCTTGCTTGTATTTTATTCCTTATGTTTCCTTTGTCCTTTCTTTAACTTCTTATATTTCAGTAGAGGCACGCTGTTTGGTTAATATGGTAGATCATAGCTTTGAACCATCCTCTAGAACAGGTTAAAAAATGGTCATATCTTGTTCTGGACTTATTCTTTTCAATACACTTTTTGTGGCTGTAAGTGGAGCATTCAGACAGAGTATATAATTATAACTTAACTGTATATATACACTTCAACTTTGAAAGAATGGTAGAACCGTGCTGTCTTGGTCTGCATCTGTGCTTAAAATTCAATTCGATGTTCATCTTGTAGTGCTACTCACATTGTCTAACTTGGATACTATAAACCACTTTGATACTTGCTGCTGTGCATGCCTTGCAATGATGCACTTTTTATGCTCGTAACACTGTCAAATGTAAACTTTTAGAGTCCTAAGTTATTACTCTTCCTTTTACTTTCTCCAGATAGAGGTCAATCTGCTGTTGTAGGAAACTGATACCTACTTTGTTCGACATTGTTCTGCCTCCTATTGAGTTATGAATCTGTCTAATTTCAGGCACAACCATCTCCAACAACTGGAAAGTTCCCGTTCATGCCCAATGGAAACATGCGGAATTCAGAATTATCAGCTGATGCTCCAGAAAAATGTAAAGATAATGGCTTTGATGATATCTATGCCTCATCCTTTGCTTTCAAGCCTACAGCAGATTCAGGGTCCTCTTTTTATCTTGGTGCTGGAAGAAAAGTAAGCACATCCTGATAATCCATTTTTACCTCCAGAAATTTGGATACTTTCTCTATTCCTATTTATAAAAGTTTATCAACCAAATCACACATTAAGAAAAATTGTTGACATTAGTTAGGCCCTGTTTGGAAGAGCTTACCGGGAGCTTGTGAAAATAGCTTATGATTCTCATAAGCTCTTTTAAGCTTATTTCCATAAGCTTCTTGATATAGCTTATTAAAATAAGTTGTCTTCAGCTTATTCTAATAAATTGTATGATCAAATTTATGACATAAAACCCTTATATAAAAAAAAAAACTATTGAATAAGTGCTTGATTAAATTGTTATCCAAATGCACCATTGGTTTATTGGGTTTTGAAAATTTTATGACAACATTCCAAGTTTACGCACATTTAAAGTCAAACTCTATTATCATATTAATTGTAGTGAGAAAAAATAATAAAAGCTTTTAAAATTTTGTAAAAATTTTATATTAAGGACTATACAAAATTTCTTAAAAATTTCGTAATGGGTCTTATAAATAAAAACTGAGGGAGTACATTTTCTTTTTTGAAAAATTACTTTTCCAATCAACATGACATATCATTTGTACATATAGAATCAAGTGTTATGCAGTGTTAGACAATGCATGTAGTAGTATGGGATTGGTAGAGTTGATGGCTGTGTCTTGGCAATGATATGTGGATCTGTATCTTCTTTTTGGTCATTTAATCATCCTTCTGTTTGCAGATAAATCCAACTACACTTCCCCAACAACCCCTTCCTGTTATTGAGGTTTCAGCTCAGTCAGAAAATTCTTTTCAATCTCAAAGTGTTGATGCAGCCAAAGTTCAAACTGAGAACAAAATTGGCCTCCATCTTCAGGCAGACTTTGTCGAATCACCTCCTCAAAATGACAACGGAATTAAAATGTTCTCAGCTGAGCGAAGGGCTTTTGACACCGTTGGTGGTAGCATTGAACATTCTACACCACTTGAAGAGCAGGTGGATGAAGAAGGAGATCAAAGAGGCAATGGAGACTCAATGGCTGGTGGTGTTGGTGGTGCTCCATCTGAAGATGGATATAACTGGAGAAAATATGGCCAAAAGCAAGTTAAGGGTAGCGAGTACCCTCGAAGTTACTACAAGTGTACACATCCTAATTGTCAGGTTAAAAAGAAAGTAGAACGATCTCATGAAGGCCACATAACAGAGATCATTTACAAGGGAGCACACAACCATCCTAAACCTCCTCCAAATCGCCGATCGGGGATAGGTTCAGTTAACCTTCACACAGACATGCAAGTGGACAATCCAGAACATGTTGAACCACGTAATGGCGGAGATGGTGACATGGTCTGGACAACTGTTCAAAAGGGAAATATAGCCGGAGCTGCTAACTGGAAGCATGACAACCTTGAAGCAACATCATCGGCATCCGTTGGCCCTGAATACGGCAATCAGTCCACCAATTTGCAGTCTCAAAATGGTACTCACTTTGATTCGGGAGATGCGGTGGACGGCTCATCAACTTTTTCTAATGAAGAAGATGAAGATGATCAAGGCACTCATGGTAGTGTATCATTAGGTTATGATGGGGAAGGAGATGAATCAGAGTCTAAGAGAAGGTGCTTGTCATTATTTTTTTCTTTCAAAAATAATATTTGTCTAACGTATTGAAACCAACCATTTATTTTTTCAGGAAACTGGAATCATATGCAACAGAGTTGAGTGGAGCTACTAGAGCTATTCGTGAGCCTAGAGTTGTTGTACAGACTACCAGCGAAGTAGATATCCTTGATGATGGTTATCGGTGGCGGAAATATGGGCAAAAAGTTGTCAAAGGAAATCCCAACCCAAGGTGGTCATTCTCTTCTTGATTTGATCTAATGCATTCACCCAAGTAATAGAAACAATATTTCCATGTTCCTCTTTATCTGTCCATTCAAACAAAAAGCACACTGATTAAGGAATGCAATCAATATTTTTTATTTTTGGAAAGTCATTGTTCACATTTTTAGTTTATCTTATATCAATTTTACACTTATCTTTTCTCATTTACCATGATCTCACTTATTAATTATTAGGTACACACAAGGGAATATATATATATATATATATATATGAACAAAAATTTTATTCTCTATCTAGATACTTAAAAAGGAAAGGAGAGAATACTTGTTTGTTACAAAGCTGAATGTAGCTGTTTTGCTGCAGGAGCTACTATAAGTGCACCAATGCAGGCTGCACGGTAAGGAAGCATGTAGAGAGAGCATCACATGACCTTAAATCTGTGATCACTACATATGAGGGAAAGCACAACCATGACGTTCCTGCTGCTCGTGCCAGCAGTCATGTCAATGCTAACATCTCAAACACCGTTCCTGGCCAAGCCTCAGGAGTTCTTCAGACCCATGTTCACAGACCTGAACCATCACAGGTTCACAATGGCATTGGAAGGCTTGAGAGGCCTTCCCTTGGCTCATTCAACCTACCTGGTAGGCAGCAGCTAGGACCTTCCCATGGCTTCTCCTTCGGTATGAACCAACCCATCCTGTCGAATCTGGCAATGTCAGGATTAGGTCCTTCGCAAGCAAAGCTTCCTGGCATGCCGGTTCATCCATTCTTGGCGCAACAGCGCCCCACAAATGATCTGAGTTTCATGTTACCAAAAGGAGAACCAAATGTGGAGCCTATTCCTGAACGTGGCCTTAACCTGCCTAGTGGTTCATCAGTATATCAAGAAATCATGAGCCGCATGCCTCTTGGACCTCATATGTAAAACTTTTATTCCCTTATTCTTTGAAAGAAAAACTAATGTTGTTACATTTTATAATATACATATATACATATGTAATGCCCAGGCATACATAGGTGGACTCTTCATTATTAGTTTGTAATTGTAATGTTTGACATTCTTCTTCACATGTCAAAGGTATATGTAGTTTATTCTGCTGATTTATTGCATTCAAGGTTGCACTAGACTTGTCAACTACATCAGGAATTAGGGACCCATGATAGATTGTGTTTAATTAAGAATTGTTTATTTTGTTAGATTTAATATTGATTTAGTCACCATATAATATAGTTTAATTATGTTTTGCATTATCTTAGAAATTATAACAAAGATTTGCTTGTCTTAAGTTCCCTCATTTTTCTCAAGAATGAGAAAGAAATCTCTATATTACTACTATTGTTTTGGATTCTGTTAATGATAGAATGGTTTGACCTGTAGAAAGAAAAGATTTGAGATTAATTGTACCTTGTCACACATAAATTGTGGCTAAATATTTATTTTTATATATTGGAATTTATATGTTATGTTATCATTTTTAATTAAAATTCAATTTAAATCGCTAGAGCCTTTATATTCCTACCCTAATTTTATTCTTTGCCTTCATTCAATGATTCAATTTAAACGGTGTTTACGGCCTGTTTGGTTTGCCACCAAAATCCAGTTTGGGGCATTTTAACCAAGTTCAACAGGAGTGACTTTGTTTGACTAAGTTCTTGTCGCAACCGGGATCACGACGGACGACACAAAAGCTTTTAATTAAAAAAAATACAGAGGAGTCGCCACCAAAATTTATTAAAGGAAATTTTGGAAAAAATTTAAAAATTATAATCTTTGAAACCAGTTTGGGTCCGATAGTTATTTACGCATAGAAAAGGTACTATCATATGACATCCATTAAAATAGTTATCTTCTAATTAATTAATTATGCACGGATATTGTTAACTTTCAAAAAAAAATTTATTTCACTCAAATAAAAAATATTTTTATTGATTTGTGTTGTTAATATGTAAATTAAAAAAAAAATCATTTATTTTAAGAAAACTTTTTTTTTCCTTTGAAAAGAAATGCATAGGAAATGGTTATTCAGTAAATCCTTACAAATCAGACGGTGTCAAAGGTGGATCAATCATTCAATTAACACTGTTTGACCTCTTGTATGAAAGAAAAAGAGTAATCAGTATTCACAAATTTAGTTTTAAACAGGATTCATAAATTTAATTTTAAACTGATTAGGATATTAGAGGATTTCACATATCAGTGTCACAAATTTAATTTTAAATTGATTAGGATATCAGAGGATTTCACATATCAGAATTGGGAAACAAACCACAAAACAGGATAAGATATTACCTAGTTTTTGAAGATTGGATCTGATTTGCCCTCCGTTATTACTCTCTCCTTTACTATGTATGACGTCCTCTGTCTAATGCTCTTTTTCACGTACGTCCGTGTCGGTGTGTATCTGTGTACAGCGTTGGTGCCTTTTACTGGTACGTTCCTCTTGTTTATATATCTTTCTCGTTATCTGAAAGTGCTCTGCCACTACCACTCATCGTAATCACTCTCCAATTTCCACTATCCCACTTTATAATTACTCTCCCATTTCCACTATCCCACTTCCTATTAATTGCTCTTCCATTATCCCACTAAACAAGAACTGATAGCCACTATCCCCTGCCTACCAGAAAAGGTAACTCTTTTATCCCCATTATCCTATTAATTTTTATTAATCAATTCTTTATCTTTTATTATTTTTTATTTTTAATTTTAATTTTTATAAATACAGACAAAATTAGTTATTCACAGTTCTTAATTCCCAAATTTCTACAATGAATAAATTTAATTTTGAGATGGGTAAAAAATTTTAAATTTTTCATTAACGAAAATTGATTTTACATATGAGATCGTCACACTTTAAAAGTGGCTCTCAAAATGAAATTAATTCTCTAAACTAATTTTTTAAAATATAATTCCCAAATGTAAATCAAATTTTGATCTCATACTTTAAAAGTGGCTCTCAAAATGAAATTAATTCTCTAAACTAATTTTTTAAAATATAATTTCCAAATACAAATCAAATTTTCAATGTTAATTTTATTGTAATAAATTTCTGTAACATTTCTTTCAAAATTAACTTTACCAAAATTTAGAACAAACACACTGAGAATCTTAAGGAATTAATTTAATAGTTGACTAGCAAGGATTTAGTATATTAAAAAGGTATTCTTTAAATTTAAACAACATTTAAAAATTAAAAATAAAATTTTTAATTTTAATAAAATGTGTATAATTAATTCAAATAAATAATTGAAAAATAAAACTAGGCAGGGAAAAGGAGAATTTTTTATTAAAAAGCATTGCATTCAATAGGAGGATTTTTATAATTTTTAAAAATATAAAATATCATAAAATATTTTAGTCACATTTGCAGAAGTTCTTTTATTTTATAAATATATTACAATTAATTTTTTTATTAAAATAAGCAAAATTTTAAATGAAAAGGTTAGAATAACATTAGAAGAATATAAAAGAATAAATAATACAATAAATTATGCTTTCATATTAAAACAAAAGAGACATTTTAATATTGTTAATAAAACACTTAACAAAATCTTAACTCATGAATTAATAATAAAGTGAATAAAAGTAATTTTTAAATAAACTTTAAACAAATAAATAATATAAAAAATTATCATTTTATTTTTCAAATTAATAATAAACTATATTGTTCACTTTTATTGAATATTTTTTTTAGAATATTGAAATAATCATTGTTTATAATAATTTTTTTAATAATTTATTTCTTCTAATATTTTAATGTTATCTTAAAAAATTTATTGTTTAAATATTAATAATAATTCTATATATTTACTATTGTAGTGGTATATTTAATTGTAATGTATAAAAATAGAAGGAAGTTTAAATAATATTTGAATAATTAAAAGAAATTTTGTATGATTATTCAAATTTTATAATAAAAATATTTTTGTCAATCTAATTTAAAAATGAAGGTTGAGTTTAGAAAAAATATTTTTGTATAAGATGTAAAATAGAAAAAAAAAATTGCAATAATTTACTTTTTATAATATAGAAGATCAGTTTTTAACTGTCAATAAATTTGATGCATGTTTCAACTACATGGCTATAATTAAATTAACACTACCAAACATTTTCTTATATTAGCAAAGGTAAACAGTCGAAATAGTAATTTGAAAGCCTGGTATATTATTTAAAAATAGTAATTTTTATTAAAAATAATTTATTATTTCAAATATATAAATATAGAAGGTATTTTCTTTATTCAATAAAAATTTATTCCTTTTATATATTTAAAGTCAAACTTAAAATCTTACAGTAACAAAATTGTTTGAACAACTCATGCAAATTTTAATAAATTAATTAAACGGTGATAACTAATAAGTTATGTTGAGTGTTTTTCAAAGACCGCCAAGAGGCCAACATCCTTTTCTTAAAAAAATAATTTCATAGAAAAATAAATTTGAAGCAATTAACGATTTTTATCGTAAGAGAAAGTTACCTTAGAGTAAAAGATGATATTTGCATATTTTTTCTTTACGAATGTGTTTGAAGAATTGTGTTTTATCTAAATGAAAAATAAAATAATTATTTAATTTTTTAAAAAATGATTTTAACATGTTACTAATTTTGATAATTAGATAAAATAATTAATGTTTTGTTGAAAGTTATTTTTGATTAGCTTTCAAAATTTGTGTTATTGGTTGAAAATTATCATTTTATTTTTTTTCTTAATATATTTTAATAGTTTCTCATTTATTATGATATATTATTTTTTTATATTATTATTTAATTTTTTATTAAATATTTTATTTAAATTATTTACAATAAAATTATTTTTTATTTAAATTTTTTCTGATAAAAATTTAAAAATAAAATAAATATTCTTTTTATGACAATATTATTTCAAATTTATTTTTATTTTTAATATAATGTTAATTTAAATAAAAAATAAAATTTACAGAAATATAATAAATAATAAAATAAATTGATAAACAAAATCATAAAATTTTTATTTTTATAATATATAATCATAAAAATAATTATAAAATTATATATATAATGTTTTTGAATAGAAATATATATAAATAAAAAAAATTAAAAAATATTATCTTTATTTTTAATATAATGTTAATTTAAATAAAAAATAAAATTTATAATTGATAAAAATTATAATACATAAATTAACTCAAATTTTATATATTTATTTTCACTTTATCTTTACCAGTTAATTTTATTAAACATTTTTTTACTTTAATCAATAAAATTTTTTTTAACCAACTTTTCAATTATTTTTTATCTTTTCAGCTTTCAATTAATTTATCCGTTAATTTTATTAAATATATCGTATATTATGTTATTTTAAAGAAAATAAACTATATTTTTATGGATGTATTTTTTATTTTTATTAAAATCAAGATAATATAATAAAATTATGTTAAATATCATTTTTTATCCCAAAATGCTCAGTAATAACCATCTATCATGTGGATAAATTAGGAATTAATTTAAATTAATTAGAATGTATTTGTTTTGAAGTTAAAATATAATTCTTTCATTTTTAATGTAAAATATACATTTTAAGAAAAAAAATATGAGTTAGACTTATTCATGTGCATATCTCAAAAGTATTGAACAGTTTAAAATTAATTTTTAAAAATCAATTTTATTTAATTTTAAACCAAATAGATTTTTAGTAATCTCATTTGAGTTTTAATATATATATATATATATATATATATAATTGTATTAAATAGTAAAAAATTATTATCTATGATAATTTTACCTAATTCAAAAAAAAAACCTTAAATAAAAAAATTCGATTGGTCTCATAAAAAATGCCGAATAATGAAGTTTCTATACCAAAATGCCCAAAAAACACGGACAACCAAAGTGAGTACAAGTTGTTAAGGTGCGAAAAGAAAAATAAAAAAAACAAAAGACAACAACTAAGCCAAGAAGAGGTGGAGCTAATCACATCATCAAATTACAAAAAAGGTGGATGTGAATCCCACTATCGTAGGTGCAGTAGTGGTCCGGTCCTTCCCAAGCAATGTTATGATTTGAACCCACTTATCCACAAAACCTAGAACAATAATTGATTATCATCCTTATGATAATGCAATACAGTTATAATAATCGTTAGATTAAAAAATTGATTGAAACTTTAATAAATTCATACATTATTGTATATGTGTAAGTATTTTATTTCAATCTTAATTTTTGAGTGTTTTTATCATTGATTATATCTATATTTTTATCTTCTAAATATATCTACCATTTCATTGTAACTTAAAATCTTATGCTGCCCAATGTATGAGTGTGAAATATGAATGCATAATATTTATAGTAGCATCTATCCTTCAAAAAGCTAATCAGTCCAAACATGGTCTTAATATGACAATGGAAAAAATGCCGAAAGTTTTCACCCCCCAAAAACTGAAAAAGAATGTGGAAAGTTTTCACAAGTGGATCGGTGGTTTATGTTTATGATGATAAGAAAGGCATGCAATCATTGCTAGTTGGAGTCTCTAACAATCCTACTTATACCTGTTCTAATCATTAAACACTTTGTTTGTTACCTTTTTTCTTTTCTTTTCAAATAAAATGCTAAATTTACTTGTGAGTAAAACCTAATGAACAGAAGAATAACTCAGACCAAAGTAGAATTCTAATCACAATGCATTTTGAAATTAAACCTATCAGAAATCAGAACATATGAGAGATTATTTGATTTGAGAAAATGTTTTTCTTTCTTCAGTTTCTAATTTTATTTTTAATAACAAAACTACTATCTTTTATTTTTTTTGTTTTTAAATATTTATAGAATAATGTATGAAAATAAAAATAAATTGTATTTTTATAATTAAAAATATAAATATAAAATATTTTTTCAAATAAAAAACACCTAAACTATTGAGTAAAAAGAAGGAATTTGGAGTCACATTTTCTTGAAAAATAGATGCAAATTTTACCTTAAAACAAGTGACACAACAAATAAGCACGGATTAAAATATAACACATTATTTTTTAGGATTAAAATATATCTTTAGTTTCTAAAAGATACAAACTTTTTTTTATTTTAATCTTAATAAAAAATTTATTTTTATTATTTTAAAAATACAAAAGCCATCTCCTATAGTCTCTTTAATGAAAAAGTAAAACTACATTTTTATTAAATATAAAAATAGGTTTGTCGACATGACATTTTAAATAACTAAAATAACAAATTTTTCTTGAATAAAAAATATTTTTATCCTTTCATATTTTGATATAATAAATACTTTTTAAGATAAACTTTCCATTTATAATTACTTAAAATTAGACATAACAACAAATGGCAAAAAAATTAAAATAATATATTTTTTTAAGTCAATCTATAATAAAATGAAGAATATAAGCAACAACTCTTAAAAACAAATCATTTAAAATACTTTTTGTAATGGAGCAATTCTTTTAAAATTTAAACTAATTTTTAAAATATATCAAACTATCAGATACACATTTCAATTTTTTTTAAAAATAATCTATTACAAAAAATATATATATATATTATGAGCATTATTCATAACAATATTATATTTTTTAGAGATGTAAACATATTTAACTCAATCTATAATCAAAACGCCCTTAGTCATATTTCCACTCCATGTTTGAACTAAGTTGGCAAGTGCTGCAGTGGATGACCCAAATTCTTGAACAGCAGCCAAAGCCATTTGTTTCATCTTCAAACTTCTCTCTCTAATCTCATCTGATCCCATCAACTCTCTCACCTTTCTCTCCACTTCTTCTTCACTCACAAACCCATCTTCTTCCCTCTCCTCCACCGCAACAGCCACCTTCATCTCCTCCACCATCACGTGCCTATTCACGTGCTGCTCCGCGTATAACGGCCACGCAATCATTGGCACCCCCGCAACCACCGCTTCCAACACCGAGTTCCACCCGCAGTGACTCACGAACCCACCCACCGATTCATGATTCAACACTTCTACTTGTGGAGCCCATGACTCCACTACTAGGCCCATACCCTTTGTCCTCTCAATGAACCCACTTGGCAACACCGAGCCCAAATCAAATTCTCGTGTAGTCTCGTGAACTTGTTTCGTTCTCTCATCTTGTGTGGGCCTTTTAACAACCCACAAGAACCTGTGTCCACTCCTCTCTAACCCATTGGCTATTTCCTTTAATTGTGACACTGAGAACGATCCACGACTTCCAAAGCAGAGGTACACTACGCTTCTACGTGGTTGTGCATCCAGCCATGACAAGCATTGTTTATTATCTGCTGTTGAACCTGTTTTTTTATTAAAATATATAAACATGTTTTTCTTAAAAGCAAAGTAAAAAGTTCAAACTATAGAAGCAGATTGTTACATAAAAATGTACATCATTCATTAGTGTAAACACTTTGGTTCAAGTTATGCGATGGTTTAGTCTTTTTGTGTTATATACTAGATATTTGATTTAACATCTAACAAGTTTGGATATTTTATAAATTAAATATCGGTTACAAATTAATTAAGTCTGCATTTTTTTTTGGATGGATACATTTTAAAAGGAGAAAAATATGCAAAATTTAAGTCTTTTATTCATTTGGATAGAATAAAAATGATATTTGAAACGAAAACACTAGGGGCGATCCATTGAAAAAGAAAGCTAAGTTAAAGTTAAGAGAAAAGGGAAGGGAACAAAGGGGGCATGGGATTTTATTTTATTGTTTTATTTTAAATAATATTTTATAAAATATAAAAATATTAACAAATTAAAAATTTATTTTCTTGTTAAAAAATGATATAATTTTTATTAAAATTTTTACAATTAATTTTTTATGCAATTTACTATTTATATTTAATTTTTTTTTTCCATTTATTCAAATAAGTAAAAGATTTTTTTCATTACTTTTCTTTCAATTTTTATCCACCCAGAAAATGTATCTTTTTAAATTATTTTTATTCAATTTTTTACTATCTTGTTTTTTATTTATTATTTTTTATTTTATCTTTCATCCAAATAAAATCTAAAGAATCATATAGTTTTTTATTACATATATTTGTGATAAACTATTAATACTGAGCTATTAGTGAGAGATTTCAAAAGATTTGTACGTGTATAAGGTATTAGGTTAAATTATAATGCTACTTTTATTTTAATCCCCTTACCTCACTAAAAATTAAAAAGGAAAACCACATGAGTTAGATAGCTTTTAATTATATTGTAATTTATTCACATTTCTTTATCTTATATTTTAGTTGTATTCACTATTTTTTTATTTCAGCCTGACTTTTTTTCTATCATGTTTTATCGCATTTTATAACATTTTTTTTCCTCATCCTTGCATACACTCAACTTTTACAATGGGTGTGCCTGTGAAAATATCATTATTCCTGCTAATTAGTTTATTAGTTTTCTTTTTAATTTAGTTAGTGCAATATTATAATAATAAAATCCTTTAAAACCAAAAATAAAGTTAACAATGACATTCCTTAAAATATCTGCAAAAGGACAAACAAAATAATCTTTTTGTCACTAAAATAAGATCGGGGTATCTCATCATTGTAGAAGGGGGAAAATTATTTACTAAAATAATATTAATCAAAACAAGACCACTGTACCTAATTGTTGCGGTCCAGCGACGAAGGCGCTCGTACATTTTTTGTCTTATTGTGATAGTTATTTGTCCTTTTAAGATAATAAATACTTCTAAACAAATTATTGATTACATTATAATAAAACTAATATCTTTAAAATATTTTTATTAAAAGAGTTAAAATATAAAATAAATTTATTTAAATATTTAAATAAAATATAATAAATTAAAACCAATATTTGATCCCAATAAATTATTATTATTATTAATTTAATTATCAAATATTAAACCATCAATTAGCAAAATAAAACATGAATTTTAATATCTGATATTTTTGGTACATCTAATATCTTAGTTTTGTTTTCAAATTGACAGCACTGCGTAAATCTCATTCACGTACCAAGGACCACTCAATTTATCTCATGTGTTGCCAATCTGACAGAGAATCTTGAAACGTGTAAAAAGAATATTACTCACACATTTATTTTTTAGTACTTCATTTATACTTATATTTTATTTTGTATCGCAGATTATTATATTCTATCCCTCATCCCTAAATATTTATAAAATAAACCAACATCACACTCCATTATAAATTAACAAAAAGCATTATTTATAAAAAGATGGTTATTAAAATAATATTCTTTGATAAAAAGAAATAAAAGAAGTGCAAACCTGATTGTTGCGGTTCGGCAATTAGGGGTCCAATATAGTAAACGGGAGGAGCGCGTGCGGGGTGAGGGAAACACGCGCCCTCTGTTACGGTTTTCACCGCTACAGGCTCGAGGTCTTGAAACGTGTTCACTATAATTCCACTCGCTTCGTTCAGGCGCGTGCAGAACCACAGCATGTCCCAATACGCAGGGTCGTCTCTGTCCAATATAGGATCGGGCATGTCTACCGCCTTCAGCAGCGCGTTACCAGGCACGCGCAGCTCCACTCCAATCATATCCTTGAAGGAGACACTCGATTGGTGATGAAGTTTGGGGAAGTAGGAGAAGAGTGCAAGAACGGCAGCACCGGAAGTGAAGAAGTAGTAAACAGGGATTCCCATGGAGGAAGCAGGTTCCATTGCGGAAGTGCAAAAGAGATCTACGATGAAGGATTTGATAGTGGAGGAATGAGAGATTTGAGAGAGTGCGTTTGCGACGTTGGAGGTGTTGCGTTTGATGAAATCGAAGGCCCTAGCGGCGACGCTGGTGGTGGTGGTGGTGGTTGTGGTGACGGTGGCTGGGAACGGAGTGTGAGGGAGGCGGTGGAAGGAGATGGAAGCGTGAGAGGTGGAGATGCGGTGGATGTAGGTGTCGACGGAAGAGTGGTCACGGAAACCGGTGGTTAGGAGAATGGTGATGGAGAAATGGTGTTTGGTGAGGTGCTTAGCGAGTTCCACCATAGAGACTATGTGGCCTATGCCTGGTGCTGGGTACATGATTATTGCCTCTTTCTGCATCTTTGGTTTGTTGGTGAGTCGTGACGAGTCACAACAGAGTTTTGTTGCTCTTATGTAACAGGAAGCTACCCAGCTATGAAATTTAGATGGGAAAATAATATATATTTAATTTTTAAATTCAAATTTTATATATAAAATAATTACTAAAAATTAATCTTATTATATTATAAATATTTTTTATTCAAATAAAATTATGTCATACGGAAATATTTATTTGTGTGCCCTATAATGCATCAAATATTACACGGATTTATTTGATATTTTTTAAAATATAATAAATTCATGTTTAATCAATATGGAAATTATTATTTCTTTGCGCACGGATATAAGTCGGGTTATTATTGTTATTGAGATGTAACCAATATTTCCAACTTAACATCAGAATATTGCAAGTTTGAAACTTGTTCACCAATTTTCCGCAGCCATGCCTGAACACGATTGTTCTAATTTTCCATTGAAATCTTGTCATCGATCATTGTCAATGATGGTACACGTTTCAATCCACCAAACCTTCTCTAAATGTATTATAAAAAATTATATATGCACGTCTAAAAGTATTAATATTTTAATATATTTTATCTTATTATATTTTTCTATTAAATTATTTAAGTTTTTAATTTTTAATTTTTTTACCGTTACATACATCTTATTTAAAATGTATAAAAATATACTATTTAAATAATAATTTTATATAATAATTTTCATAAATAAATGTTTTTTATTTATCATCTATTATATTTTTATTTTTTTGTAATTATTATTATATAAAATTATAATTTAAATAACAATTTTTTAAATATCTTTTATATTTTTTTACATTGAACTATTTAATTAAGTGGGCTACCGATGATCACCACTTTGATAAGTATCATAGCTGATAATCATTTAATAATAGAAGATTTCATAAAATAAAAATTATTTAAATATATAAAATTTAATAATTTTAAATTATTTTTCCAAATATAAAGTAATTAATTTAGTACATTGCCGTTTGTAGACTCTATTTATCTTTACCTTCTCCGCAAATCAAATCTTCCAAGAGCCTCGCATGCATCCATCCACCAAGTCACGAGCCTCTTTTAAATGTTCAGGAATTTGGACAGTTGCCAAAACTGGAAAACAAAACCCATAAATTGTAATAAGAGTATTTATAGTATCATGGGAAGTTTTTAGTTTTTATTTTTAAATTAATTTTAGAAAAAAATTATTTAGTAAAAATAATTTTTATTAATTTTTCATATTTTTTAAAATAATTTTAATTAACTCTTAAAAAAAATTTAATTTTAAAATATTTTTATTTTTAAATTTATCAAACCATATAATTTAGTTATCATCAAACTATTATTTTAATAATAATAGTAATAATAATTATTACTATTATTTAAAATTCTAACTTTTTACTATTTTAAGAAAATTTAGTTTTATTAATTTTTTATTAATAATTTTATTTATCTATTTTTATATTATATAATAAAATAAATAATATTATTCAATATATAAATTATTTTTAATTTATAATATATATATAACTACTTATAATATAATATTATAGCATATATTATTTTATATAAAATAATATAGCATATATTATTTTATATAAAATAATATAATAAATATTATATTAATTATATATAAAATTATTTAATTTATATACTAATTATTAAATAATACAAAAATTAAAAAATATAAAATTATAATATTTTTTATATTTTAATAACATCATCATCATTTTATAAATATTATATTCATTATGATTATAACTAATATTATCGTTATTATCTTTATAATAATAATTACAATAATAATAATAATTTTATTTTTATTATATTTATAATTTTATTTTTCTATTTTAAAAATATAATTTTTTATTTATCTAATTTTTATAAATTTATATTAAAGTGAGATAATTCATTTTTACTTAACTTTAAAAATTTAAAATAAAAATTATATTTAATTTCTAAACCATTTAAAATTAAAAATTAAAAACTAGATCTCGTATAAGGTAATTTTTATTTTTTATTTTTTATTTTTTTACCGTTACATACACCTTTTAAAAATGTATAATAATAATAATAATAATAATAATAATAATAATTTAATTTTTATTGTTTATATAATTTTTTTATTTTAAAAAATTTTAATTTTTTATTTATTTATTTTTTATGAACTTATAATAAAGTGAGATAACTTATTTTTATTTTTATTTTAAAAATTAAAAATTAAAAATAAAAACTATATTTAATTTTTAAAAAAATTTAAATTAAAAATTAAAAATTAAAAACTAAAAATTAGATCTCATTCGAAGTAATTTTTAGTTTTAGTTTTAAAAATTTTAAAAATTAAACCTAAATTTTGTTTTTATTTTTAATATTTAAAAATTATTTCAAAAAATTAAAATATTCTATTATACCAGTTTATTATAAATTTATAAAAACTATTAATTCAAAAAATTAAAATATATCAAAATAATAAAAATTTAAAAAATAATAAATTAAATATTATTATTATGATAATAATTATAATGTTAATGATGATAATAATAGTTGTAAGAATAAATTAGTATTTATAAAATAATAATAATGATGTAATAATTATAATATAAAAAATATTATATAATTATAAATTTATATTTTATTTATTATTTAATTATCAGTATTTAAAATAAATAATATTATACTTTTTATTATTATAATATTTTTATATTATTCAATACTTATTTTACATAAAAATAATATATATTATAAGAATAAATTTTGTTGGAATATTATTCATCCAAATCCTACATCAAATAACCTGAAGAATGAAGAGATAGAAAACTCTTATAAATAAAAAAAATTTGTATGAGTTTTATTATCATAATAATGTAGTCTTTTGGTATACTTGAGATTTGGATAGTTGGGTGTTATAAGAAGGCTTGCAATTTTATCATTAAAAATTTATAAAAAAGGTTTTGTAATTTTGTCTATGCAAAAATTATAAAAGTAATAGTAAAATTACTTTTGAGGTATTTTGTGGATGTGAAAAGATAGTGTTGAACCATGTTAAATTCATGTGTTTTTTCTTTGGTTTTTATCCTTCTTATAGGTGCTTCCAATGATAGAATATTTTGTGATCTTTTGTGCTTTTGATGGATACTTTCTCTTTTCCAACAGCTACCATCAGATTTTGAGGTTTTGACATTAGGAATGAGGAGAAATAAAATAAAAAAATCACTTAACAACATGGTGCCAACCTTTTGTAAAGAGAAATTCTCACTTGAGAGAGACAACATAACATATGAAAGAATCTTACACTTGAGAGGGAGATTTTTATGGTAAATACAAGTGAAAAAACTTGTTAATTGATGAATTTTATAGTAAAAGAAGATCGTAATAGCAAGAAACAAGAGTTTTCATATAAAAGAGTTTTTAGCAAAATGAAAAGATGTGAGACTTGGGATTAAGGAAAAATATATTGGAATACTAGTCATCCAAGTCGAATATCAAACAAGTTGAAGAAGGAATAGGTAGAAAAATTTTATAAATAAGAAGATTTTGTATGAATTTATCACCATAATAAGGTACTTATTTGAATGTACTTGAAATTAGGATAGAGTTGTTTCATAATAGGATTTGCAATTTTGTCTATTAAAAAAACTGTAAGGAAATTTTGCAATCTTTCTTATACAAAAGTTGCATATGTTAATAAAATTACTTTTGAAATGTTTTATAAAGGATAGGTAGATAATGTCAAACTATATTAAATTTATGTATTTTTTCTTTCTTACGAGTAATTTCAAGGATAGAAAAGATAAAGGATCCATTGTACTCTTTTGGATCTTTGAGAGATAGCTTCTAGTGTCCAAAAAATTTTATCTATACCAAAACATGTCTAATTATTAATCTGTATCAATAATTTAGATTTCTATACATGTTGTATGTTATAAGATTTTTTACTCAATGGAGTATTTGAGAAAATAAAAACCCCAAATGTAATAAATTAAGCACAATTTCAACATTAAAATTTTATATTTTTTTTATGCATAACAGCTACTATTTCAACTCCTACTTAGAAATTCTTCTCAACTTCAACATTAAACTTTATAATCTAACACATAATGAGACTAGTTATTCTCATGCAGAAAAGGTTAATTCTTTTCAAATGTGAAGTTTAAAAAATTATTAAAAAAATTTTATATTATATGAATCAATATATCATAATTACCATCTACTTAAGATTTTATAATTTTGTAGATCATAAAATCTGACTTAACGATATAAATAATTAATTAATAATTATTATAATCGTAACATGCCTCAATTATTTATTAACATAATTTTTATTAATATACAATATTTATGTTATATAAAGGAAAAGTATTGATTCACATGTTTTCTTTTATTTATTTAGAATATGATAATATAGATGATGTGATTAATATAATAGTTAAAATAATTTAAATTAAAATTTAAAAAATTATAAATTACATTTACTACTAACTAATAAGATTTAATATTAACAAAAATTGAATAATATTTTTTATTTTAATTATTTATATTTTAAATAAATTTACTTTATAGTTATTTTTGCGTATTTAGTAATATAGATGCATTATTTATATATTGATAATATTAAATATTTTTTTAAAAATATATCACTTTTAATATTTTAATATATAAATCAATATTTTCTTTCAGTAAAAATTGTAAAAACTAGCAATTTAAATCAACATTTATAAATAAAAAACATGTGAATCGTATTGATCGAGTTACTATAATATATATATATATATATATATATATATATATATATATATATATATATATATATATATATATATATATATATATATATATCAATTTTAAAGCTCGATGTTGTTGACATCATCGTGCCGTGAGATGGCAAATTGAAGCTAAGGCTTAAAATAATTATATAATAACCATGTAATCTATTTTTAGGTTAGTTGCTCCACACCTTATCCAATTAAAAATTATAACTTAGGAGCATGAAATACAGAGAAATCCAAATAATATTGCAAACATTATTCATAATAAATTTTTTACATATGGATACATATTTAACACAATCTATAATCAAAACGCCCTTAGTCACTATTTCCACTCCATGTTTGAACTAAGTTGGCAAGTGCTACAGTGTATTGTATGAGTATTTTAAAATTATTTAAAACTAAAAAGTACTATAATAAAAATATACTTAAAATAAAAGAAAAAGTTTACAATGACATTCTTTTCCTTTAAAAGTCAGAAAGGATAAATAACTGAGTACTGTTTCTGCACCATGGTAATAATGAGAGAGACTTGAGACCAGGTTTTGGAAATTCAACCGGTTATTAAGTGGATTAAGGTAGGTACTCATTTAATGTTTAATAACTTAATTATTATCTAATTGATATTAATTAAATATTATTTTAAAATATATTAATATAATATTTTAATATTATAATTTTATATTATTAAAAATTATATATTTTAAATTTTATGTTATACGTGTAAAATTAATTAAATAATATAATTCTAATCTTTTAAAAATTAAAATAATATTATTTTATACAAATTTATTTTTTACTGATTTTTCTAATTTAGCGATTTATTTATTTTTATCAGTTTATTACTAATTTTTTAAAATAATTTTATAGTTCAAAACCGGACAAACGAAGCTTCCCTCGTTGCTTTACTATTTTAAAAATAGTATTTATAATTATTAAATTTATTAACTATAAATCATTTTAATTTTAAATTATTTCATATTTTTATCTGTTATTAAAATTAGTTAATATATGAAAACCTAATCAATATCTTCTTTTATTTTAAAATTATTATATATATATATTATTGGATAAATTTTACGATCTATTTAATTATATTATTTTTACTTATTTTTAAATAATTTTTTATAGAAATAAAAAATTACATTATCTTGAAATAATTAAGAATAAATATAATTAATAAAAAATATAGAATATTATTTTAAAATTTTAAAATAATAGATAAAAAATAATGTTTTAAAATAGTAACAGATGAAGAAAAAAATGAGAACAATATTGCAAAATTATATTGTTATAATTTAAAAATTAAATTAAATAATATGTTTAATTTCAAGAAACAATTTAATATATTTATAAAAAGGTAACTCCAACTATCTCACGTTTAATTTATTTATTTTTTTTGCATTTTTATACATTTTAAATATTTTTTTTATAAATCGTGTAATACATTTTTTTTCTTTTATCTTTATCTTTTTATCTTCATCGAATATCCCACTGTAAAATGTAAAAAAAAAAAAGCATTATTTGTAGAAAAACAGGTATTGAAATAAAATTTAGTAATAATCTACCCTCGAATATTACATAACTGTGTTAATCAATATTCTTAAGATAATAACAAAGAAATATCTGTATAGTATTGCAATAATTTTTATTCTTATTATAAGTTTTATTTAATTTTAAAAATATTATATAATATAGAGATAATATGGTAGTAATTAATAAAAAAAAAAAACTAGACCTGATTGATGCGGTTCAGCGATGAAGGGTCCAGCATAGTAAACAGGAGGCGCATGTTCTGGATGTGGGAAGCACGCGCCGTCCGTTATGGCCCTCACCGCCAAAGGTTCCAGCTCTCGGAACGTGTTCACTATGATTCCACTCGCTTCGGAAAGGCGCGTGCAGAACCATAATATATCCCAATACGCAGGATCGTCCCTCTCCAACATGGGTTCCGGCATGTGCACCGCCTTCAGCAGCGTGTTTCCCGGCACGCGCAGCTTCACACCCACCATATCCTAATTTATCGGATTAAATTTATATGAATTATATTTTTATTTTAAAAATATTAACTTTAACTTTTAAGAATAATATAAAACTTAATAATAAGTTTTACTAAAAAATATTTACAAATTTTTAGTTTAACATAATAAATATTTACCTTTTTATTAAAACTACTTTTAAATTTTTAATTAACTTTAAAATTTATTAATTTTTGTTTAATAATCATTATTTAAAATAAAAAATTAGCGTAAATAAATTATTATTTCTTAAAAATATAATTATTTTTTATTTTAGTACTCATGAAAAATCTTATTGATTTTAATCTCAATATTTAACAAATACCACCTGATTTAATTTTAACTAAGATACTAATATTTTTATTAAATATAAAAATTAAAATTGAATAACCATAATTGGTGATATTTTTATGATCGATAACTTAGTTAACATTAAAAAAAAAAGATGAAATTGAATAAAGAATATAAAAAATAAATAAGATATAATAATAAGAATCCATTTTTAAAAATGGTAAATTCTTCGGTACCCCAGAAAAATGAGGGGTACCGTACCCCTTCCCCCAAAAACCACTGTATATAGGGTTTAGGCTCTAGGGTTTAGGGTTTAGGGTATGAGGTTAGTGTTAGGGTTTAGGATTTAGGGTTTAGGGTGTATTTATGTAAAATATTATATAATAATAAAATTTAGGACAGGTGTCATCATATTAGTGGTGTTTGGAGGGAAGGGGTACCATACCCCTTCTTTTCTGGGGTACCGGAGAAAGCACCTTTAAAAATATCTTAAAGGAGACGTGTGTTTGTTGATGGATCTTGGTGAAATAGGAGAAGAGTGAAAGAACATAAGCACCAGAAGTGAAGAAGTATTAAACAGGGATTCCCATGGAGGAAGCGGGTTACATTGCGGAAGTACAAAAGAGGTCTATGACGAAGGATTTGATGGCGTAGGAGTGGGAGATTTGGGTGAGGGTGTGTGTGACATTGGAGGTGTTGCGTTTGAGAAAGTGGAAAAGATTGGCGGCGAAGGTTGTGGAGGTGGAGGTTGGTGGGGTGTGGGGAAAGCGATGGAAGGAGACGGAGGTGTATGAGGTGGAAATGCGGTGTATG
Source organism: Canavalia gladiata (assembly GCA_037954105.1). Classification (NCBI taxonomy): domain Eukaryota; kingdom Viridiplantae; phylum Streptophyta; class Magnoliopsida; order Fabales; family Fabaceae; genus Canavalia; species Canavalia gladiata. Next base: position 1,002,943 of record CM075663.1, on the reverse strand, counting down.
TAGGCATCGATGGAAGGGTGATCGAGGACACCATAATTTTGACCTAATAATGAGAGTGTTGAAGGATGTGTTTGGCAAGTTCCACCCTGATATTATGTGGCCTATGCCTGGTGCTGGGTATAGAACTGTTGTTTCTTGTTGCATCTTTGGTTGATTGGTTGGTTACTATATTCACAGTGACTTGTTTTTGTTTTTTGTTCTGCTCTTTGGTGTGTTCTTTTGTAGTTGAAGATCAGATCATTGTTCTTCCACCAACTTATTATTAAGGTGGGGACCGTTAAGAAATATTTTTAGTTTTTAGTTTTTATTTTTATTTATAAAATTATACTTTTAGTTTGAATTTATTATTTGTTATAAAAAAAATTTTAAGGTACAACCCATTTTTAAATTTTTACTAACAAATCTATAAATTTATTATAAAAAATTAATAAATATACTTAAAATTTATATAAATTTTTATTAAAAGTCTCTATAAATTTAAAATTTATAAGATAAAAAATTAATAAATTAACTTAATGTATATATATATATATAATTATTTTAAATATTTATAAATTTAAAATTTTTTATAAAAATATATTTTAATATATATTTTTAATTATAGAACTTACCAAATAGTCGTTATTAGTTTAATTTGTAAAGAAATTAATTAAAATGACCTATCAGATAATGAATTATTATTTTTTTTTAAATTCAAATAACACTATAATTTATTTTACATATATAATAAAATATAATATATAAAATAAAAAATATATAGATAAAATAAAAAATATATAGATAAATATCATATTATTAGATTATTTATAATACATAAAAACTTTAATAAAAAATCTAAATTTTTAAATATCAAACAAATTAACAAAAAATACCTCATCTTCTTAAAATATAAAAATCACTAAAAATAATAGATAATAAATCACCATCTTAGGATCATTTCATAGACTAAAAGTTGAATCAAAGTATATGATTTGAATTGTATTTTGTTCAAAATTAAAAATATGTGAAGTAGATTTCTGAAAATATGGAGGTAAATAAAAATATTTAAAAAAATTATGTAAGGTTTTTTATTTAAAATTCAAAATTAAAAATTCTAATTTTTAATAGATTATATAAATATATTAATATTATATAAATAAATTTTATTAAAATAAATATAATAAATATAAATATATAATATATAAAAATAAATATACCTTTAATTAATTTAAGTTTATTTATTTATTATATAAATTAAGATAAATTAAATTTTAGACAAATTAAATTATAGATCGTAGTTTACAACTCACTCATTTCCATTCTTATCTATTATCGTATTATTTCTATGTTTTGTATATAGATATTTAAGGTTGATTTGGTTCATATTTAATATTGAATGAAAAATTAAACTAGTATTTATTTTATTTTTGGAATGATTATCAGTTTTAAAAAATTAATTTTTAAATATAAATTTAAAAATTAATATATTCATATGATAATATTACTATAAATTTAAAAACTATTCATTAATAATTTTATAAAACAATAAAATTAATTTCCAACATTAATTTGTAGCAAAAAATTCAAATATTAATATTATTTTCAATAAATATATAAATTTTTCTACAATTATAATTTTATAATTCTCATTAATTTTTTTACTCATAATTTCACAAAAAAAATATTGGATAATAAATCTAACTAAAGACAATTTTAATTTTAAAATATTTTTCCTTTCTCCGAATAATAAACAACTATTCCATAAATAAAAATATATTAAAAAATAATAATAAAATATTATAAATAAAAGTATAATTCACATTAACAATATTTTAATAAATATATTTTTTAATTAGTGAGAATAAAACGGACGATAGCATATATTATTTTTGTTTATAACTTAACTTAAATATTGTTAATCTTTAAAAAAAGATTTCATAATTCAAAATATTTATTTGATTCATTAATTATTATTTTAAATTTTATAAATTTTTGTAAATATAATTTATATAATAAAATTTATTAATTTAATAGTTTAAATATTTTAAAAAAATAAGTAAAATAATTTATAATATATTTATTTTTAAAAATAAATTAATTTTTCCTTCATAATATATATATTATTGTTAAAACATACATCCTTTTAATAGTAAAATAATTTTTTTTTACCATATAAATTTTATTTTTTTAAAATACCTTATTCGAGTATGAAATTGTAAATCTTTCACTACCTATGTTTAGATGTAATGATAATAAATTACAGTTATTAGTTAATTTTTTTAAATTTAACTGTTAGAACTTATTTTTTGCACTCGTACATGACTTAATATGGATTAAACTTTTATATTTTTGATTTTTTTTTTAATTAGAAAGTTTATAACTTATTAGGTAGAACTTTACTAAAATTACAAGATTTTATATTATCACTACAAGAAAATATATTATTTCTGATGATTAAAAAATATATTTTTTAGCAGTTTTTAAGCGCCACAAATATTATTATTAGCATTTTTAAAAACGCTAGTTATATATATGCCACAAATAATTTGTAACATTTTTTATTACTGCAGGCAAAGAAAAAATTGACACAAATTATAATATAAGAAATCAAATTAAATTTATTTGTAGAAAAATTTTGTGACAGTTTTTAACTTCCAAAAATTTACAAAAACTGACACAAATTATAACATAAAAAATTAAACCAAATTTATTTATTTGATTACAATTAGATTAAAGTCAGAATCTGGATAAAGATATTGTGGAGGATAACATTCAAAATGTTTCTAATCATATTGAAATGTGTCATTGGTACATTCAACAATAAATAATATCATCATATCCATTTGCAAAAGTTAACTTCAAATGGGTTCAAATGGATTGTGGGGACCAATTGTCTAAATTAAAATATTTTCTATTAAAAAATAGAAATCCTGTAACAATATATCTTATAATAATTGCATTCAATTTCAATATAATTAATTTATGTTTATAAATTTCTAAAATAATCTTAATTAAAATATTTTCTATTTAAAAATAAAAATCCTGTAACAATATATCTTATAATAATTACATTCAATTTCAATGTAACTAACTTATGTTTATAAGTTTCGAAAACAATCTTAACATTGTGTTACAATAAATTTAATTAATAATAGAAAATGACAGAAGTAAAGAACATTCGTATAAAAACACAATATTATAAATATTGAATGTACAAACTAATTAAAAATAAACCTTTCTTCCTTATACTATTAATTTTTAAAATAAATATTAGCAAAAATATTACCATCTTTTCCTTCGGGATGCAAGCTCTAAATTTAAGTATATTGTCGATCTGATTAAACAATAATTAATAAATTAATAAATTGATATGATTTAATAAATTCAATTAAATTCACAATTTAAATGACATGATTCAAAATGAAAGGCCAATGACCATCAATTCAATTCAATAGTAGAAGTACATTTAATTAGCGCTTCTAGTATAGAAATAAATCTAATCTTATGCAATGCTTTTAATTACATGTTTTTTTTTTTTCATTATCAAAAGATAAGATGATATTCATCACTCAGATTGTGCGTAAATCATTTGCAGTATAAATTATTTAATAATGCTATTTTATATTTCACAGTTATAACTACATGAATTAGTTATATATTTAAAATATTAATTTAAATTTATTAACTATGATAAAATTAATATATATAAATTAAATGTCAAACAAATTTTTTATTATTTTTACTATTTGTACAAATTTTAAAAATAAAAAATAATATAAAATAAAATTTTTATAATTAAAATTTATTTTTTTCAAATCAAACACACCCTAAATAATATTAGGGCACACATACACATTTAGTAATGTATTCCTATTAGAATTATGACCTTCTAACAAGAAATGTAACTAGTATTGACATTGCTAACATTTTTAAATTTATAGCAATAAACCTTAAATAACAAGCAACATTTTTTAAATAAAATAAAGAGAAAATTTTAAAATTTGAATAAATAATGTAATGAAAAAATAAAATATTATAAAAAAAATAAAATGTAAAAAATCTAATGCATAGGAAAGGGTTTGGTAAAATATAATTGCAATCATTATCATGTTGATTATCATATTGCAACTACCTTCTTAAGTAAATTTTTTTTTCATTTCTTCTCATTTTTTTAAATTAATTTTCATTGTTCTTATTTTTTAATATGTTTTTTCTTTTTCTTATAAATATACACGTTAAATTTTACACATACATTTTTTATTTATTTCTTTTTTAAAATGGTCCTTTCACATATCCAAGTTCTACTTACAGTGTGACCTAGAAATCCATCCACAATAATTGTTTTCTTTTGAATTAAAAAATTTTAGAAAATATAATTTAAAAATAATAAAATAATATATAATAAATTATGAAATAAAAAATAAAAAATAAGAAAAATAAAGGTAAAAATATATGTATAAAAAACGTACATTACAAAAAGCACTAATACAATCTATCTACTGTTCTATTTATTTTAAATTCTTTTTACTTTTTCTTTCTATTATACATCTTTTACATTTCTGATATTGATATATTTTAAAGGTTTGGTGGAAGATACAGATGTCTTGCAGAAAGGTTACGACACAAACAATTAGTCAAACATAAAATCAGTAATTTAGATAATATATATATATATATATATATATATATATATATATATATATATATATATATATTAGTAAAGTAAATTATTTTCAACCTAACTATATACACTTCATCATTACTATAGATTTGTTGAGAATAATATAATCACTGATAAATCTCTGACGAGTTGGACTAATATTATTTCATAAATTTTAATTAAAATTAAATAAAATATTTAAAAAATTAATTAACAAAATATCTTAAAATATTGATTAAAAATTGTTAAAGTTACAGAGTATAGTAATAATGTTTTTAGTAAATATTATTATTTTTATTTTTTAATCAATATTTTAAAAATATTTAGTAACCTTTTTAATTTTAAAAAAGTATATTAAAATAATTGAATTACAATGCACTAATAATATAAATATTTTTACTTATTATTTAATAATAAATTAATATATCACTAAAAATAATTAATTTTATAGTAATAATTTTAAAAAATATTTACAATATTTTTAATTAATTATTTGATAATATAAAAATTTTAAATTATCGATATATTAATTAATTTTATATTAAAAATAGTTTTTCAATATTTCCATCGATCTAATAATGTATATTGGAGAGAGTTTAATTCTTTAAATATATGTTTATGTGAAATTATTAATATATTTTTTAAAAAAATTAAATTAGTAAAATTTTAAAGATAAATTAGAATCAGAATATATTTAAGGTTTAAAAATGTTGAGACATGTACTTACAAATCATTTACCAACAAAAATTTTAAATTAACAATAAAATTTAAATTTATAACAAATTATAAATTCAATCTTTAGCGACTGGATTAATTTTTATTGGCTAATAATAATAAAAATATTTGATAACTTTTTTTATGTTTGGTTATTACAAATAATTAAATCTATTTTTTTTGTAAAAATATGTTTTATTTTATACTAAATTAAAAAATTTATATTAAAATTTAGATTAGAATGGCTTTTTATATAAATATCATTAAATATAAATTTTTATTTTAAATTTAATTTTACCTAAAACTATTTAGAATTTATTGAGAAATTATTTTGTTCTACTCTCATGTAGAGGTGGACAATTTAAGATAAGTTAATTGAACTCATACAATTCATCTGTTAATTTTAAATTATGTGATACCCAACCTGATCAACCATGTATATTATCTATTTTACATTATTATATTTATAGTTATATTTGGACACCTACTCTATATATGTAGGGGAACAATTAGGACTTAGTAACAACAATCATGTTTCTATAAACTAGGTGACCTAAACAAATTAGGTGACCTTGTAGGTTCTTGAACATATACAGTAGTAACAATCATGTTTTTATATAAATGTTTTCATTAGAATTTTTTAAATGTTTATGTATTAGCAACAATATAAATATTATTATTTTTTATGTTAAAAATTGAAATGTAAGTTATTTTAAAAAGGTAAAGAGACTAAACTCAAAATAGACTTCAAGATAGCTAACTCTAGAACACACATTCGAATGTGACAAACCTAGAGCATACATACAACTGTAACTAGATTTATTTTTAATATATTTATTCAATTAAATAATTATACTAATTTAATTAAAATTTTACTTTTTTTTAATAAATTTGTTCTATCTTTGTAATCACATAGGTTTATTTAATTATAATATTAAATATATATTTAATATCATAAATAATAAATATTGTTCGATAAATCATTATTATAGTCAAATATTAAAAGTGTTCTTATTTTGATATAACCTATTTTATGATAATATTTTATACATTTAATTGTTATATATATATATATATATATATATATATATATATATATTATCACATGACATGATCATATCATATCTGCATAGTTTAATTTATATTTATTGATATCTAAAAATATTTTAAAAATAAATTTTATATTTATTTTTTTTAGTATAATCATACATTTTAAAGCATAACTTTATCAATTGATTCATCTTTATTTGATAAAAAAATAATTTTAAAATTAATAAATTTAATCTTATTATTTATTTTTTTCATAAAAAAATTTCAATTCTTTTTTCAATTTCACAAATTAAATAGAAATACATCAATTCACCCCAACTAAAATAAAATAAAAATTAAATTTTCTCTTCTTCAAATACAATATTCATTTATTGTCTAGAACATTTTAAAGAAAAATCCAATTTGTTTAAAAGAAATTGAATTAAATATACATTAAATTTATTATTCAAATTAATTTTTTAAATATATTTTTAATTTATATTTTATATTTCACCTATTATTCTAGTTTTTAATTTTTGTTGTCAAAGTTAATAAATTAGTTCTCAAACTTATTTGTTTCAATTTAATTCTTTATTTTTTTTTTCGGTTTGATTCTCTAACTTTTTGGTGTTTTATTCAATCTTCTAACTTTATGTTTTATTTTTTTATCCTCTAACATTATTATCTGTTTCAATTTAGCCTTAAAATTTAGAAGGTTAAAACAAAATTTAAAATAAAGAGAACCAAAATTAAATAAACATAAAGATATAGAACTAAAATAAAATATCAAAATATTAGAGAAGTAAATCAAAATAAAAAAGTTAAAAGATTAAAATGAAAAAATACAAAATAAAATTTAAAATTTATTTTATTTTTTTATTTCGGTCTTATCAAATAGCTTATTTTATTTCATTTTTCTCCTTATCTTTTTATATTTCAATTTGGTTATTGTCATTAATTGTAACAATTAAAAATTGCCACAATTAACCAAAAACGCATTTTCTAGATGTAGAAAACTGCCATCACTAATTAATAGGACAAATGAAAAAAAAAAACAGATCAAGTTAAAGTAAATAAATAAATAAATTAGAAGATTATATTACTAATTTTATTTTTTAATACAGATCTAATCTTAGTTTATCTTTTCAACCAAAACAAACATTTCTTTATATTTTTTTATACTTTTTTATTAGCTTTTGTCCGTTGTCTCAATACCAACAAATGAAAATGAAAAATGAAAATTTTTTTAGAGAAAATGATATGAAAGGAAGCTAAATCTTTTTCTTTTCTCAGTCATATTTGATTGTGTGAAAAGTAAACATTACGGTTTTTTTTATAAAATGATAAAAAATGTTTAAGAAAAAAAGAAAATAAATTTAGATTATGCTTATTTTTTCGTTGGATTTGTTAAAACTTAATTTGAAAAAATTGAAAAATACATAACAAGCTTTGAGATCGATGAAACTTTGTTTCTTCTTAGCTTAACTCCATTATGCTAAAAAAAATTTATAAAATATATAAAGAAACTTTCTCTCAATTTTTCATCGAAACAACTTTAGCTTTAGAAACAGTCTAACTTTCATTCCTTAACTTTTCAAGTAGTAACCAAATAGAATATGTTATGTGTCACCTTTCTATCCATTTCTTTGCTGAGCAAAGAGCAATGATTGTTTCACATATACCTGCATCGTCACATTTCAACCGTTAATCGATTAATCATATTTATAATCAATTAACTATAATTATTAATCGATTAACTAATTTTTCTTATATTATTAATCATATACATAATTAATTTATTATATAAATAATTAATTAACCGCATATATAATCAATTAATCATCTATATTAAATAATTAATCATATTTTTTAACCACCAATAATTGATTATATGTAATCAATAATAAAAAAATATTAAATTATTTTTAACCGATCTAGGAAGATGTAGACCGGAGCATCACTCCGAAGTCTCCGTCTGACTTTCAAGTTTGTTTCATGCCATGTAAAAATGTTCATAAAAAAGGATTATCCCTATGATATTTGCATAGGAGGGACAACTATCGCTCTTATAATATTAGGTGTCAAATAAAATAATGGGCCATGAAAAAAAGTATTTCCAAATTAAAGGATACTTTTTTGCTGTCTCCAACAAAACTCCATGGCATTGCCCCTACGATGGGGTGGGAAGAATAAATTTACAGAAAGGAACAAATTTCAGGGTTTAAAAACCATTTCTATTTCCCATTGTATAGGGGAGTTTTGCTTCTTATAAGAGTTACTTTACAAGCTGCATTGCCCTAAATTATGCAAAAGAATATATATATCTCAGGTTAATGATTTAGAATTGTTGATTCTTAGCCTGTGGGGGTTGGAAACATCTTCTTCCTTATCGAATAACCACTTTTATGGCACTAAAATAAGCTGCATTGTCTCGTTTTTAAAAGGCAACCGTGGAGCTTGTTGCTACAATCTCACTATTTCTTTAGTAACCAAGATTGACACCAGAGTTAATGCCCATTTGTAGTTATTACAGCCAAATTGTTTTCTGTACTTTCATGGGCCGACTGCCGGTGATTAATCTCTTTCCTGCACAAAAAAATTTACTATATCAACTGAAAAAAAAATAATATGAAGTAAACGAGAATGACTTGGTTTCAATTGTTCTTGGCCAAAATGACAAAGATAGACGACAATTGTCAGTTGGAGGGATGCTGGTCATACACTTCAAATTCTTTATTATTAAAAGAACTTTATTAGAAACTACTATGGACATGTTTGGTAAATAGCTTAGTTAAACAATTATCAAATAAGCTCTTAATATTACAAGAGGGCTTCATTAATTTAACCATAAAACTTATTGAAATAAGTTAAAAGAAACTTATGAAATGTACAAGAATTAAAAGAATGAATTACATACATAGTAGATAGGGAGAAAAACTCTGGAAGGCTGGGGGATGAGGGAGAAATTAAAGTTCTTTGGAAGTGTCAAAGATTAACAGAAGTTGTAGATGTAGATATTTAAAAAACATAATTTTCAAAAAATCAACCTTAAGTCAGTCTTGACTGACACATAAATATGCAGCATTTCCATATGCTCAACTAATTTAAACTTTTAATTGAAATATGTAGTTCGCAGGGAAAATATAGTCAACGAGATAACAGTAATGATCCAAAGGGAAAGGCTAAAAGGCATTTTATAAGCTCAAAAGAGAAACCCAGATTCAGTGTTTGAGTATGAGAAGCAGATATTGTAGCATAAACAAGTATCAGATTCTAAGAAAAACCTGAGACATTGCCATAGTGCATCATAATGAAGAAGACCAACAATTCTCCGCTTCATCTCTGTACTGTGTGCTCCACCACGTTTAACCACTGGTAATTGCTTAATGCCCCTGGCCTCCATCAACTCCCTGGCCATAGCTAAACTAGTATTTGGATAACAGGTTAAAAGTCCACGTTCTTGTCCACGATAGCTCAGCCCTCGGGTACAAACAGAGGAAACAAGGCATGTGTTTGCCTGTCAAATGTTCAATTTGAATTATTATTACAGATTTAGGAGACTGGCAACATCGGAGTATAGACAATATAAATAAGATTTTCAAGAATAAAATAATGACAATTCTATCCCAGCAATATACAATGAAGATCCAAGCATAAATTTCAGCAATGTATTTTTCTCAATGGTGCATTTAAAATCCATTAATCAAAGCATAATATGACTTGAAAAGGATAGCTGCAATTCAGTTCTTGCTGAACCAAAATCTTGAAAAAAAAAAATCAGTCCAGTTTGTTGTTAAAAATTATTAGGAAGACAGATCTTGCCAAAATTTGTTCTGGGTTTTCATTTTTCTCATGAATTTTAGAAACTGTTTCTAAAACAATTTGCAAAGAGACACAATTTTGGAATAAATAAATAGCAGGGGCGTTTTCTACATACATCCAGAATCTCCAAATCGCTCTTAGAAGTATCATTAGATTTCTGGGACAAACACCTTCTTATGTCACCATATGTCAATATTCCGTCTAGAAAATCTTCTTTATCAACCACCAGCACACAATTCTCCTGGCTGTCATGCATGCATTTTATTGCATCTTTCAGGGTTACAGATGGCGAAACCTTTGGATACTGTTTTGACATGGCCTGAGAAACCTGACAAAATCAATAGTAATGTTGTCAAGGTAACAGATTTAACAGATAAAAGCAAAACTATAAGTCAAAGTGTAGCTGTGGAGTTAACAAAAGATGGATGATGTCAATTACTAGAAGGAAATACAAAAAATCTTCATTCAACCTGAAGATTTTCCAGAAGCAATTCCTTATCAATTGCTTCAAGATCAGCACTATCTCCAACAATACGGAGTTCTAAACCATTTCCATCATTGGCTTGTCTCCAGTTACCCTCATCATCATCTTCAGCATGTGAAATTGAAGAATATCCTCTTGCTGTGTTACTTGTATCTGGTGTATCATTCTCCTTCGCCTGGTTTGTCACCGAGGGAACCCATATTGCCAATCCAACAGCCCCCTGAGTGCAAGGTTCACAATTGCACAAATATGAAACATTAAATATTACCAATTTTTACTGCAATAAAATGATGCACAATTTACAAGTTAGGGGAGATGGGAAACCTGAATAAAACAAGGTTGAGGTTCAAAGTTCAAGCCACAAGTTCTGGCTGCTAGAAAATACTACATTCATTTCAATGCCAGAGTAGTTGAAATAAAAGTATTCCCTCTGTTTTAAAATATCTGTTGTTTAAGATAATTGAACAAGAATTAAAAAAGCTATTAAATAGTCTCAATTAATGTAACTGCATTTAATTAAATGACCCTTGCTAAAATATTCAAAATGTCATCACTCTATTGATGCTCCTTCAATTCCATTTAATGGAGACACCAAATAAGGATAAAGTTGAAAAAAAAATACTACCTTAATTTTCTAAAATAATAATGCATAAATTCAAACAAAACAAACTTTCCAAAGCAATAGATATTTTGAAACAGAGGGAGTAATTTAATGAATTTATGAATTCAAAACTGCCTTAAAAGTTACTTGACTTCAAAGACAAAAGATATACGGTACCCATGTCCAACCATGGGAAATTTAAGAAACATGCTGATCACCTAAGAGAGATATTGTCCATTTACTTTCAACTACAGATCTAAGCACAACAAAGCCTGGTGCCACAGAGAAACAATTTCTCCTACCATGATGTAATATAAGATATATGAATTGCCATCAATGAGGCAATGAAATCATGTCAGAGTATACCAATCTTTTATACCTCATGAGAGGGAAAACAAAGGATAAATCAATTGACAAATTTTGTAGTTGTAGGAACTAGCATGAAAGTGGAAAACTACACATGCAACATACTATGCAAACATCTTTTTGTAAGAACTTTATTGAAAGATTACCATGAGAGGAAGCAGTATCCTATAATCTTTTGTCAGCTCAAACAGTAGAAGAACAGAAGTCAAAGGAACAGAACAAACAGATGCTAATGTAGCAGCCATTCCAACCTGCATCAGTAAAATTAACTGGTAAATATCTGAATCTTCATCAACCAAATCAGTATTGTTATCAGCGGTCACATTTCTACAACCTACATATTTTACAGCAAAGTCAGCTTACCAGAGCATATGCAGGGGGTTGAGCAACAGCAGCATTTCCAGGAATTGCTGAATTGATAATTTTGGCAGAAAAGCCTCCAAATACAGCACCAGCTGCAGCACCAATCATTAAACTTGGTGCATAAAGACCACCAACTAGCCCAGATCCCTTGCAAAGAGCTGTTGCAATAACCTTAGCACAAACCAGTTGAGTCAGAAGCCATATTCCAGGAGCTGATGCACTCTTTCCTGTACGTAGAATTTCTTCCACATTTGTGAAACCCCAATACAATATTCCAGGATATTTAAGAGCAATGATCCCAGCTCCCAAGCCACCCAAAGCAGGGCAGACCACATTAGGAATGCCAAATTTCTCCTGAATAATCTTAAAACATTTGGTGAACCAAGCACCCAACCGAGTCATGGCCACACTTATAACACCACATAGCATTCCCAATATCAGGTATAAAGGTAGCTCTGCATGCAACATCATCATGAAATATCAGATAACATGTGAACCATGGTTGGGTTTTCTTTTATTCAAAACCAAAATGAATCGTGGTTAAATTAATGCTGGTTGACAATAGAGCATACATACCAGTGTCTAACTCTTATGCCTTGCTATATAACAGAGGATTTAGGCTTTGAATAAAAGTTTTTAGAAGACAAAGGGGCAAAAGTAAAATAAACTAAATCATTCCATTTTTTGTAGAGAGCAAAGAGAAACATAAGATGATTGATGAAAACCATGGATCTCAACCATGCCACATACTTGGTATTTATATAATGAATATAAAAAATACAATACAATTTCCATAACTACTATATTTACATGATACATTGACAGAGATAACACATCACTAACACTCCCTTACAAGCTAGGCAGTATGGCATATGTCAAGCTCGTTACAAAGACAAGCTATTTGAGGACCTTTCGAAGATTGGGAGAAAACATTCAGTACTCAGTAGTTGATCATTCAAGTTGGCAAACCTAGGGGAGCTATCTCTAGAATGGATCTTTTCTCTGACAAGATACAATGTACCTCAATGTATCCTCTTGAGGAAAACAGGATTGAAAGTGATATGCAGTGTGGCTTGGTTACCACCTTTTATTACAAACAAGTGTCATTCACATGATCTACTAGAATTGAAGCTCCAAAAACATTCACAAGCGGAAGATGTGAAACTCTTTTATCAAACCAAAGAAGCACAGAGAGAAGTGAGCTTTTCTTTCTTTTCATTTTCTTTCCTTTTTTCTCTCATACCAAACAATACAAAACCACTCATTTTTTACATTCTTTCTCCCCATTCTTCTTCTCTATTTCCAAAGAAAAAGCATGTAAAAGGATAGTATTTTATTAAAAAAACAAGCAATCTTTAAAAATTTATCAGGCTAACCCATTTCAATGAAAGGATCATATTTGTGGGTATTGGGCTAACCCATTTCAACAAAAGGAGCAATTGTGGGTCAGCCAAGCATGGATGATTATATGGCTGTATTTTTAAATCTGCTAGCAGCCTATAAAAGATTTTCAGAAAAAAATTTCAACTGAACCTACATTAATTTTTTTTATTGACACATATTAAGTTATTGATTCACAAAATTACAGAAATCACTGAGAATAAAAGTAGATTGGATACTCAAAAATGTGGAATTTTTACAAAGTCAGAAGTATGTTTCAAAAATGTAGCACTTTCAACTAAATCCTCCTAGAATAAAGTGCCATTACCTAATCAGTATGATCAAAAATAAATTCAGCAGAAAAAGTAAAGAATTCCTTTTTCATCAGGAAAAAAATGAGACAGTGATTTGCCAGTACAAATACAATAAAAGGAATAACAAAGAAAAAACATATCAGAAAAATATGATGACAAACCAAAGCCATATATAATATACACAGAAAGGTTAAAGAAAACTACCAGCAGCAGATTTCAGATCATACTCAGGCATTGTAAAAGCTGATTGGATCCCCTGTAAAACATTTGATACAGTTGACGAGATAACAGAAGCCAAGATAATCATAGCGGTTGTAAATGGGGGAGAGTTCTCAGCACGAAGAGGCCTCAGCACAGTTTCAATAGCAAAGAAACAACCAGCAACTGGTGCATTGAATCCTGAAAGAGAGGAAAATTGAAAGCTAAAACAACCAACATTTAGCATGTCAAAGTACAATCCAGATGCTGCAAAAACTAATTTCATAATCTTGAATGAACCAAGATCCCCAAGGAAACACAAGATTTAACTCTCTAGTTACGTGCTAGGATACAATTGCAAGGAAAGGAACTTGAGTCCCACATTGGAAGCATGGGATTCTAGTGTGGTGTTTATAAGGCCTTGAATTTTCCAACTACAATAGCTAGCTTTTGTGATATGGTTCTCCCAAGGCTCTTATCATTTGGCTAAGGGCTTGTTTGACAACAATAGTGTTAGGATCCAATTGTAAGGGATAAGACTAGAGTCTCACATTGGAGTATGGGATTTTGATGTGGAGTTTATAAAGCCTTAGACTCTTCAACTACAACAACTAGCTTTTATGGTATGGTTCTCCCAAGGTTCTAATTAGATCAAACTTGGGAAAATAATTTGTTCTTTTCAAAAGTACTTTTAGAAAGTTGACAAAAATAAGCTATTATCTCCTCAAAATAAACTGAACCAACATGTATTAAGTGCTGCAAGATAAAGAGAGCTGTCAAGGGACTCATCTTCACATACGACAGAAATTCTTGCCATTCAAATGACATTTATTCTCAATTTCATAGAACCAACATCGGAACACAATATATGCCCACTTATTCTATTTACTCCAAAGCTCCACTAAAAAAATCATGAACATGTTACTTAAGAGTATGTGTGTAAACTTCTTGCTCAATGTAAATTTATAATGGTCTGTTCAACTTATTTTTTGTTACCTGAAAGATTGGACATCAGCAAGATTAAATGTTCACAGGACTACAATTTTTTTAGCAATGTTTCATTTCTTATGAGATAACTTGAATGCCTTATTCGGACCTTGCCTCCTACAAAAATACGAATTTTTTATAAAAGAATAATTTAAGAATATAGAATGTTGAGCTAGAATTTTAGAAAAACAAAAAAAAACCAAAAAATCTTGTCTTGTTTATGGGATTGGGGTGGTTTTATGACCTCAGCATTTTGCCCAATGGTCATTCAAGAGGATTCATTTTCAAATTTTCAAGGGATTGGAGTACTTTGTTGATGTATTTAGTTTTCTCTCAACAGAGTTCTTTTTCTTCTCTACCTTCACTTTTTCTTTATTCAAAATCTTCTTTTATCAAAAGAAAAAACAAAACACAGCAAAAAGGTGAAAAATCTGAAGAAGTTTTGTGGTAATTGGAGTTCTATGAAGTAAAAATGCTGAAAGATAACTAAGCCATAAAAATTGTAAATTCCTTTTTACTTCAGAAATTAAATATATGAAAGTTGGGTGTATCGTCCCATGTGGATAAGAGGTTATGTTCTATTTGCTTTCAACCACGCTGTTTTCACCACAGGGTGAATACCACCAGTACTCCCTTCACTGAAATAGATGACATGGGACATCAAGAGCCTGTTCAGTTTTTTTGTTTTCATTTTGTTTCCATTTCCTGTTTTCAGTTTTGATTACAAAATATCACTTTGTTTTCACTTTATTTCCTATTTTTAAAGTTTATGTATAAAAAACAGTAAAGACAATAAACAAGGTGGCAATTTTTTGTAATTAAAACTAAAAACAAGAAATCAAAACAGGAAACAAGAGCAGAAACAGAAACCAAGCAGGATCCAACATTTTGAGTCATGATACACATCTGAATATATGGAAATTCATCTAAAAAATATATCACTTTTATTTCCTGAATTCTCTTAGATAGTAAGTTGGTGATGATTGGTTCTGGTTTTCATTAGTCCAGATTTGATTTGAGGTTAGAGAAAGCTACACTTTCTCTAGATAATCATGCCTGCATTTCTCAATTATATACCTGTCAAGGTTCTCCAACTCCTAACATTCTTATTTCTTTACAAACTAGAATGAAATAAATGCTCTTCTAAACTCCTTTGATAAAACAAATACTGCAACAACAACTGTTTAAAGTATTCTGCTTCCTTCTTGATCTACCTCCTCAAATGTTGGGTTTCTTCCTTTGGTTCATTCACTTATAAATCTTAATTTAAGTACTTGATTCAGAGTCCAACTGTACAAAATTAAGTCTTTGACATTGCTTTCTGCAGAACTAGGCCACCCTTAAGGTTGTGATTTTCATTTGCAGCACAGTATTAATACAAACAAATATGTCATATGTGTGAATAGCTGATAAGGATTTATCCTCTAAGGATTGTGCTATGTTCCCTTAAGGTTGTGATTTTCATTTGCAGCACAGTATTAATACAAACAAATATGTCATATGTGTGAATAGCTGATAAGGATTTATCCTCTAAGGATTGTGCTATGTTTTCGATTTTCAATGTTTGGACATCGACCAATGCTCTACTCCTTCAACAAGAGGAAGCATGCTAAGTTTCAGATAAGGTGCTTTAGCATCTTTTTTGTTTAGCACTGGGTTTGCCCCAAGACTTAAAATCATTTTGTTATTGATTGTTTAAAAGCCTTGGGAGAAAGGAGTGTAAAGATTTTTTGGAAGTTTGCTATGTTTGCAGTTGGGTGCATTTGACAGGAATGTATTGTTATACCTAGTATTTTTATCAAAAGTCAAGAATGTAATGGTTCCTGTCTTCTTTGAGGGATAGTGTTAATGATTTCTGATACAGAACCAGAATCGGTTTTCCACAAACAAATGATCAATAATAACAAAACAGAAACGGATATGTATATTGAAGATGAAATGCAGGGGATTACAATTGGGTAAGATGAGAATACTGAATTTGCATAAGCAAATATCCTTTTCCGTTTGCTCCAGCAGTCAAGTATTTAGCCATATTTATATATGGATTTTCCTTTATTATGTTAAGATGGCGTGTGCTTTTATTTAGTTTACTAGTGGCTGATTATGTAAATTGGACCAGTAACTTAAGGCATTATGTGCTTTTATCAAGCAATCAAACGATCAGTTATGAAGTCAAGTGTTATTTAAAAACCCTAAAAACTACAAGGCATATCACATAGCTCAAGTTTGATGACCAAGTCTTTCTCCATATCTCCAACTGATATACTTTGATTTCTTGAGACTTAAATTGTTTGCACGAATTGATTTAGCCATATAATTTAGATTCCCAACCCCACAAACCATAATCCATCTTCTCCAAATTTGGTCAAATTCCTATCAAGCTCTAAAGTTTCCGTTTACATGTACTGTTCACAGCACTGGAACAACACTTCAGACTAGTAATTTGATGGGAATTGATAATTACTATCATGAACTTTCATGTATAACTAGAAAATAATTAGTACTAATTATGTATTAGGAGTACATGTGATAGTAGGAAATTGGGAAACAGCTTAATGGCAGTTACCTGTAGAAAGTAACTTACTGCAGTTCTATATTAGAAGTTCGTCTGATAGTAATGGCAGTTATTTATAGAAAATAATTGACTACAATTCAGCATAAAAAGTATATCTGATAGTAGGGTGTGGGGGGAGGGAACTATTGTTGTTTTCTGCAGCTTACAGACAAAGATTACTCTCTTTAGGAGACTTATGTCTCTGGGACAGCAAGCATATTGCTTTAATGTGTGTCATTTGTGTTCAGTTATATATATTTCATCAAATTATCTTCAGTTATAGCACTATAGCAGCAGATAGTGGGATGGCTACTGCACCGGAAGTTTAGACACAAGATAAGTAATTTATAACATACAAATATAAATACTCAAAAGCAAAAACAAAAAATTGACAGACAAAAGTCATAGTATAAAGTGTAAACACACAATCAACATCAAAGCTTAAGCCTCTAAGCCCATGAGTAACTAAACATTCAAAACGGGAACTGGTTGAGAGGCTGAGTTGCTCTGTTGAGTTGGTGGTCATGATTGAGTGGAGGATACCAGGCATGACAATGCAGGAAGAAATTCAGAAAAAAGAAAGAATTAAATATCAGAACAGTATCGGGAAAATTAGGGAAGACCTCTCTGGAAATAAAAATTAAAAAAAAAAAAGAAGAACGAGAGAGAGACATCTTTCAAGAATTGGGGAACATCAAAACCTCTGAAAATGAAAAAACACGAGGTTACCTCTCTGAACACACAAAGAATCAAAGAACAGAAAAATCACAACACAGATGTTGGAGAGAAGGGGGGGGGGGGGGGGGAGGACAGATATCTCTGAATATTTGACAACATGAACAGAACAAAGACAAGGAAAATTATGATGTGATGCACAAAAGGAGACTCGGCTGGAAACAAAGTTCACTGGGTCAGCCTTCGTCGTATTGTTTGGTCACAAATACACGCATGAAAGAAAGGTGTGTTGTCTCAAATCAGAAACCCATAGGGCTTTTTATGTAAAACATGGGGAAATTGTAGAAAAAAACCCAAAAGTGGTTTCAATAACACAAAACATGACAGGTAAACAGGATACATTGTCCTGTGAAGAATACACTCACAAGGGCTACAACTTTACAGATAGTGGCCATAACTCTGTCTCCAGTAATAACACTACAGTGGGGTATTTTCAACTATGCCCTGAGATATAGCAGCTCTGCATCATTCTTCTTTTTATGAAAAGAAAGAGTTGAAAAACAAACAACACATATCATGTATACTGGGATATGTGATTATTAAAATATCTACAATATGAGGATAACATATATGAGAAGATATTGGTGTGGCACCTAGGCAGATGAAGATAACAGAAAATCGGTTAATGTAGTTTGAGCATGTGCAAAGAATGTCATTGGAGACACCAATGAGAAGGGTTGATAGCGTGGTTCTTAATCCTATGAATATGGGTAGAGAGAGGCCAAGAGACTGATACACACCACATTTGCTAACTTACTCATGAAGGAAGAAAGGTGGCAATGTGCATAATGGGCAGCCATAGAAATAGGAGTTAATTGTGATTCCCATTATTTCCTTTATTTTACGATTTCCATTGTTTTAGGACCTATTTCCTTTAATTTTATGATTTTGTTACATTATTTCCTTTAATGTTTATATTGCAATTAATATGGGCATATTATAACTACCCCAAGTAGGCTTAGGGATGGGTCATTCAGATTTTATCTGTAATTGCTCTATCATTGGGAGTTAGTCCACTCCATACAAATATTCTAGTTGGGAATAGTAAGTATTCAGATCCTGCATTTGTTATTTCCAGCTCTCACTCTCCTCACTTTTCTCCTTACTGTGCTTTTCTGTTCTTGGTACATACTAGAGTCTTCGTGGTAAATAATGTTTCGGAAACTTTGATTTTTAACTAAGCTCAACATTATCATGTGATCCATGTAGCCAACCTCATCTAGTGGGATAAAGCTTATGTTGTTATTGAAGTATTATTTTCGTTGGTAAAGTCATCCTTAAAAATTTCAAGGTTTAAAGGACCACATTATGATATGAACAAACATCAAATGAGTTTTGAAAAGAGACTTTCACAATATTGCCTGGCTACCTGAAGAAATTCCAGCAGCTGCTCCAGCAGCAACAAGTGCTATTTTTCTTTCTCTGTTGTGTTCCATCATTAGTGAGAATCCATTAGCACATGACTTCCCAATATCAACACTAGGACCTTCGGGACCCAATGAACAACCAGTACCTAAAGTGACTGCAGCCTGGATAGCCTTTATTGTTGGAAAGATTCCTGCAAGCAAATCCAAACCCTGTGTTTGAGAGGAAGTGGACTGCTTTATTTGGTCCAGTATTTCCAGTAAGCCACACATCATTCCAACAATGACTCCTCCAGTGACAGGTATCAAAAGGATTCGATGCCATGTATCAGCCAATCTCTGAAGACGAAGCCAGGCAGCACCCTCATTTGGGGTACCAGCCCATACCCATTCATGTATTACATGCACCTAGATGAGATTTAAGTATGTGTCAGATAAAGTTTCTTCCTTAATAGATTTGGTAAAGATCCTCACCTAAAAATAGAATATGTATAACCAGATAGCCCAAAACCAAATGATTTTAATGGTCAATGTATGACGAAAAACCAGATAAACAACAGCTATCAAAGCTGGTTTGACAACAATTGAAGCATAATCTAGAAATGCTCAAGTTCTCACAAGATACAAAATTTAAAAAAAAAAAACATGATTGTTAATGTTTGCCATAACTTGTAAATCATGTCTATAGACAATTTATTGACTTCTATATCCTTCTTAATTATTTCTCCTATAGCTTTTCTCGGTCTCTTTCTGCCTCTAACTACTGGGCTGCCATCCTTCTGATCTACTCTCCATCTTGGGGCTTTTAAAGGTCTTCTCCAAACATGCCCCAAACCATCTTACTCTAAGGCAAACTCTACCATCTCTTCTACGATAAGTGTTATCCCAACTTTTTCCCCCAATGCATTCATACATAATCCTATCTTGTGTAGTATGTCCAATCATTCAACGCAACATTAAAGAGATAAAAAATAAAATGAGTGATCTGAATGTCATGAGTACAACAATAGAAGAAATAAGAAAGAAAACAGCTAAAAAAAACTTACAGATGACATACTGCAACATAGTAGGAAAAAGAGAATTTGTGAGTGCTACAGTCAGTTCTATTAATTATTTATGCATAGTAGACCAGAGCTCTAACACATAATTTATTCTTGATGTTTGCAATAGATCAGAAGGGCTGGCCAAAGAACACAGATATGCTTCATAGAAGCAAGCCAATGAGGTGGCAGACCAACAAGCACATGAGGGGAAATTGCCACAAGGATGAAAGCTTGAAGCCACAGAAGCAAAGGATACATACACAACATGAAGCCACTCTTGTTGGATGAAGAATTCAGTCACTTATGCTTTGATCTTATACAGCACACCAGACTGGACAACCACAACATAAATTCCGGGTTATCTAATTCCTAAACCAGCCCTACTTTTTAACATCCGAGAAAGTACTTACTTCTAACTTCTAAACTTTAACATCAGAGAAGTTCTCATCTACTTTGAGAGCTCTGCACCGGTCCAGCAAAAAATAACATATGGCAGACAACATGAACTCATGCCATCCAGTTAAATTCATAATATTACAGACAATTTAAGAGCAGTACTACCTATTTCTCATAATATTACAATACCATAACTTGTTTCTGTTCCTCTGTCCATTGAGATCAACGTTCACACGTTTCATACACCTCAAACAACACATCTTGGCTTTAGAATCTAAACACCTAGCATCCACCATATGCAACTTCTATCATAAGCCCTTTCTAACTTAATTCAATAAGTTTCTAAGCATAACTTATCAAAATAAGCACTTCTTAACTTATTCTAGTAACCTTCATGAACAAATTTATGGCATAAGTCTTCACATAATAAGAGCTTATTTACTTAAACCCTTTACCCAAGGGCACCCTAAATTTATAATATTCCAGACAATATAAGCAAGATCCAGACTGTCGAGACTTAAGAGCATTCATCGCTACTTATTTTGCCTAACATTGTTCCTCTGTACACATATTCACACATTTCATACACGACAAACAACACATCTAGGCTCTAGAATGTAAACACCTTCGTCCATTACATGGAACTTCAAATCAACAAAGTGCAACCAGAGATAACAACCATGCCTAAAATCATCATAGCAAGCAACTCAAAACAAAGTAATTATTAAAAGCATAACCACAAAAAATAAAATAAAATAAAAATGGGAATACCCCTTTATTGAAAACAGCAACTAAGAGGCCAGTGGTGAGGCCAATGAGGCAACCAATGAGGAGCAAGGCCCATTCAGGAGGAGCACTCTCGCCAAGTACATCAACAGAAGAATCAAGATCCACGTGCGCAACGTGATCACGATTCTGATCTCGATGATGATCTCTTCTATCTCTCTCTTCACCTTTGTCAAGGCGTGTGAAACTGTGTCGCTGACCCGATACCCTTAACAAATCCCTGTACCCTTTGTTGTTGCTATTGCTATTGCCATTGCCATTGATGACCGCTAGTTCCGACCCTCGAGCTTCCACGTCATCCTCCAACGACCCTAGAAGGCGACGCTGATCGCTCTCCGACATCGAAACTCTTCAGAATCCTCCGAAATCCATCAACCGAACAACACCTTCGATTTCAAAACCCTTTTTCTCTCTATTTTTATTTATTTATTTTTGCTAATCATGATGATTCCAACGGATCTCGTTGTGGTGTCACACTGTCACCGTTGAATGTGGTGAACGGAAGGAACATGTGAAATGTGAACAGCTTTAGGCGCGTTTCCTATCACTTGCCTCTTATTCTATTCGATCAAATCAAAGCATCGCTCTCGTTTTTTGCTTCTTTGCTTCTTCTCACAACAATCTCCTTCTCTTCCCTGCGTTTTTCTCTTTTCACAGATGCAACCCCAGAAGAAAGTGTTATTGTAGAAAATCACACGCGCTCTTATTTTTTCTAATTTATGACCAAACCCCCCAATTTTTTGTTATATGCACTCAAGACTCCAAGTAATTCATCAAAATAATCGTTAAAATTATATGAATTAATTTAGTTTTTTAAACTAAAAATTATTATTTTAATTTCTAACATTATCAAACAATAGTTATATTAGTTTTTAAAATTACAAAACGAAAATTATTTTTGTTAAACTTATAATAATAATGTTAAAATAATTTATTTTGATTATTTTAAATATTAAAATGATGTTTTTTATTATTTTAAAGGTTAAATTAATTTATGTTTTTAATTATTGAAACACTCTATCCTGTCATTTTAATTTATAATAATTTAAACGTGACCTCGTAGTGAATTAATTATGCTAATTATATTAAAGATTTAGTTTGTATAAAGAAAATAAATATGTAAAATAACGCTATCACAAAGTTTTATGATGTTTTTTAAATGATATAAAACTAAAAAAATTTAGCAAGAAAGCATAATAAGAATTGGAATAAAAATAAAATATAAAAATATTTTATTTTAATAAAATGAAAAAAAATGTTAATAATATATATTTTTTATTGACATAATATTTATTTTTAAAAATTTGTTTAAAAATATTTAATAATTTAAAATAAATAAAAAAATTAATTTTTTTTTATTTTTTATTTTTTTATATAAGATAAATCTAAACAAATAAAGGTAAAATAAAATAAAATTTATATAAATTCTAGAAATATTTTTTTTTTAATTTTTCCTTACCAAATAAACTATGAGAGAAATTAAAAAAAAAAAAGTGTAAAAACAAAGTAACAATGTGAAAAAAATTGTAGGAGAAAGAAGAAAAAACTCTTAACCGTTGTATATGAATCGGATGTTAAAGGAATAGAAAGATGAGAGGATAAGAAAGGTGAGAATTAATTTTTTTTCTTCTATCGAGTATAATTTATCTTAGGAAATAGAATCCGAATTTCATAAAAAATTAATTCTCCTTTTTAAAAATATTAAATTATATTATAAAATATATTTACAAAATTAAGTTTTATTTTTTAAAAATTATACAAATAAAATTTATATTATTAATATATATATATATTATCTATTTAAAAATTGTTTTTTTATTTTTATTTATTTAAACAATTTATTTTTTATATTTTTATTTTAATTCTTTTATTTATCTTTATTTTTCCGATGAAAGTAACGTAATAGCTTAAAATGTAAATAAGAGAATGAAGAAAAGATGAGCTTACACTGCTTCATTTAACAACTGTGAGCTTCCATTGTATTTACCAAAAAAAATTCTCTCTGTATGAATTGACATCATTCATCTTTATCTTTTTACAAATTTTCTTACCGTGCCAGCAGCATCACTTGTAGTTATTCTGAATTAATATCTCTTTCTTTTTATAGTTAAAAATATAACATTATTTTAAGTTTTTAAATTCAAGTTACATATATAAAATTGAATTAAATATAATTTTATTTTTAATTTTTTTATAAAATTAATTAAAACGAAGCCATTTTTTATATAGATCAATTTTTACTGGTTTCTTGTGTTCGTTCTGATTTACTTGTTGCTTAAATAATTTAATTTAAATAAAGTAGAGAAATATTCAGTTATCGATTCAACTAGTCTGTTTGATTTGAATTTTAATATAATGATATATAGCAAAATAAAAATAAAATAATTCAATTATAAATAAAATAATTTATAATACAAAACAAATTAACTTGACTTCCAATTATAACATCAAAGTATCAAATAAATCAACAATTAAAAAAATTCTGATACAATTTAATGTAATAAACTTATTACTTTTATATTTTTTTTAACATTTTCATCTATATTTTATTTTAATAAAAAAAGAAAAATTTAACGATTGATTTAAATTGTACACATTTAATTTCTTTAAATAAGCTTTCAATCTAATATAAAAATAATTAATTTATGATGTTAATTTTTTTACTCAAACAAAATTTTAATAAATGATATTTATGGTCTAACCCCTAAAAAAATTAGGATGTATTAAGTTTTTTTATTGATATATTTTGCTGATAAGTACAAAATTAAAACACCATTTTTGTTTCATTTTTTTATTTATAATATTTTTTCATAATGATTATTTTACAAGTCTTTAAAATAATAAACAAAAAATATAAATAATATTTTTGTAATTATTAATAAAATATTTCAATTGAAAATAGAAATAAAATTAATAAAACGTAACACACTCTTATTTACCTCTCTCTCTCTCATCTTTTCTTCTCATAAAAATAAATGTAAAAGAAAAAAAGATTGAATAAATTGAAATACAAGACTCACACTACTATTAACTGCAAAACACTTTTGTTAAATAGGAGTTAACAGCACCCACATATATCTACTCTTTGTGAATTCTTACCTCACAAAATCTTTAAAATGCAATTTATGCATGCCCTTATTCTTTTAGATTAATATATTTCAAAATTTATTGATATTTATATATTTTAATTTATTTTATTAAAAATAAATTATATCATTTATATTTTGTTTGGATTAAAAAAAAGTTAAAAAAAATTGACTATTTAAATGGATAAAAATATAAGTAAAATAATAATAAAAAAAAATTCTTTTATTTAAATGAATGAAAAATATATTAATAATATAAATATTATTTTATATAAATTTTAAAAAGTTAATTTATTTTAAAAAATATATTATAATTACAGTATAATTTTGGATTATTTAATTATAATTTTACTCAATCATTTTTAATTTGTAAAAATAGTTACACAATTAAAAAATTTAAAAATAAACAAATTTTGGATTAAAAAATAGAAAAAAGCATAATTTTTCAACTTTCAATTTTTAACTTCAAGCTTTCAGCAAATTATCCATTGATTTACCAAATATATTTAAAATTATAAATTTTTCTTTTTTTTGCAATATATATATATATATATATATACATATAACTTTTTAAAAAACAACTTCTTTTTTCTTTTTTAACACTTATTTAAATGAAGATGAATTAAATATTTTTTATATAAATTATGTGACGTGTATGTAAATTGTATAGTAATTATAATTTAGATGAAGAATAAAATAAAAAACAAATAAAATAAATTGTGTGGTATCATTTTTATTTTAAAAAATTAAATTATTTTATTAAAATAAAATATATAAATACAAAAATTTCAAAAATTAAAATTGCACAAGGGGAGCGTATGGTGGTAAGGGAGGATTCTTTATGGGTGAAGATCAAAGATGCGGAAGACATATTGAAAATGATATGAAAGTATGAAAGTTGATAGTTTTGCTCTGCCCTTTAACAAGGAAAATGGAAGGCTTATATAGAGGTTCTCCAGAAGTCGGAGACTACTTTATTCCTATTCAAGATAAACTTTGGTAGCTGGACTTTTGCTTTATAAGTTGTTAACCTTATATTTAACCGCTGTCTTTTGTCTTTTGGTGCTGATGGCCGACATCTTTATCAAAAGTTATTTTCTTTTTGACAAAGATAACTGGTCCCTTCTGCTTTATAGCTTTCTTTCATCCTTTATAAAAGGAAGGAATCTTCTTTATAGGTGGTCCAATTGTTGTAGTGATAAGTGGACGGTTCTGATCTGCAATGTTGTCAGATCGCTTGATCCCCAACATTTAGTCAAGTGGAGAAAAGATACCATAGCAGTCATCTCCATTATCAAGGGTTCCTACTGGGGTCCCCAGTTCCTGTATCTTTGAGGCTGGAGGAGAATGTTGCCTCAGTAAATCATTAATTCACTGGCAGAACTAGCTGCAAATAGTGAAGTTAGGATCCTACTCTTCTGTTGAAGAAACGATGCTTCATTATCTATTTGAGCTACTTTTTTTTATGAAGGGGATGTTTAGAAATCCACTTCTTTACTTTATTGTTACAAACAAGAGAAAGGTTAAACTTGTTCCACCATTTAACCTTGATAACTTTACCGATCATTTTTACATTGGATTCTTCATCTGCTTTTGACAAACAAAAATCCCAAGACAGTATCCAAGATATAGCTTGAGAACTCACAAAAGATACCAGTTGGTTATCCTTCTGGAAATTGGTATTGTCACAGAAAGTTGTATAACTATCTATAACTTCTTTAGGAAAATTTTTTATAATTGGTCCAAACTTATGGAACCATTGCAAAAACCAGTTTGGAAATTTTAAGTTAATTCCTTTCCTGAACCACATGAATCATGAATGATTTTCTAAAATATAAAAGAAGGTTTTGGTCTATGCATTAATATAATCAAAATAGTTATAAAATTGGGGTTGATATTGTACAAAAAAAGATTTTGAAGCATATAAAGATTGCCCTCAATCTTCAATGCTAAAAAATTTTAAAATTTTTATTTTAGAATGCGTGATTCTACTCTCCGTATTCTTGATATGAGTAATTTCAGCTGCATGTGTATCAACTAAAATTAATTCGTAGTATTGTCTTTTTCGGGATGAGTTGGTAGGAAGATCATAAAATCCTTCTCGAAGAACTCTTTTCACCAAGTCCTTCAGATCTAGATTTTCCCATCCCTTTTCAAGTACCATTAAGGGTAGTATTTTGTCCTTTTCAACATAAGGACACTCTATCTGTGCTTGGGTTTTTTTTTTCAAGTACAGCAAATCTGTTATGAGAAGATATGGAGGATGCTAAGGAAGACTGAATATGTTGGGGGTTTAGTAGCCAGGGACTTTTATGGGGAGAAGCTGCTAGTGAATTGTTAGGGGTTTTCAAAGCCTGTGCAACTGTCAGAGGCTTTTCTGAGGTATTGGGCTTTTGTAAAGGAGGCCCATAATGTTCTCGATTCATGGATTTGTTGGCCATTGTCTCTGTAAAAACTCTCTTGTTAAAAAATCTGGTAAAGCATTACTTTCTCCTTTTATATGAGATATTGAAAAATCAAAATTGGATAATAAAGCTTGCCATCGAGCAAAAATATGTTTTAAAACTAAGTTTTTAACTTCTTTTTGTAAAACTTGTGGAGCGGCTTTACAATCCGTTCTAATTTCAAATTGCTTATTAAAAACATCATCTTGAAATTTTTGTACACATAAAACAATTGATAAAACCTCTTGCTTTATAGTGGAATACTTTTGTTGTGAAGAGTGTCAGATTTCATAATGATATCTGACAATTTGTTCAGTTTTGGAATTTGGTAAAATTTGTTTTAAAATCCCCGCATATCCCGTACTAGATGCATCGGTCTCTATAATTAATTTAGTTTCTGGATAAGGTATTCCTAAACATGGTATGGTTTGGACTAAAGTTTTTACCTTTTTGATAGCAAGACTCATCTCTTCGTTCCAAGTTGGTGGGTTCTTTCTAAGTCTCTTATATAAAGGAGCACATATAGTCCTAATATTTGGTATAAAGTCTGCTACATAATTTAAACATCCTAAAAATTGCTGTAATTGGAGTTTGTTTGTTATGATGTCTGGAAATTTTCCTGCAAATTCCAGACTTCTTTGAATAGGAGTTATAGTTCCTTGAAAGATTTCGTATCCTAAAAATCTCACTTTGGTTTGAAATATTTTCATCTTTTTAGCAGATACTACTAGCCCATTTTGTTTCATTACTTTTATAAATTGTTCTAAATGTTCTTTATCTTGTTTTATTCCTTATGAGAAAATGAGTACATCATCTAAATATACTAATGAAAATTTCATATAGGGGTAAAATATTTTATTCATTATTTCTTGGAATTCACTAGGTGTTCTATAGGAGGATATTCTGATTCTATGATTGTATGTTGTTCTGTTCTCCAATTAGTTTCTAGTTTAGTTATCGGATTTATACTGTTTTCAAAATGATAATATATATTTTGTTCTTCCAAGTAAATAGGCAACCAATCGAAGAAATATATGTTGGTTTCTATCTTATTAAGATAATCATAGAATAGTCTGCTCATTTTATCGGTTTCTCCTTTAGAAAAGGATTTAAAAAACCAATCTTTTTTAATTTTATTATAGGGAGTATTAAGGTCTTCTCTAATCCATTCTTTATCTATTTTAAATGGTGTATCACATTCTATAACATTTATCACTTGACTTGCTGTAGGAGAGTAATTAATGTCATTTCCTTATGTTTCATAGACTGGATTAGCAATTCCAGGGTTTCTAGTATTATCTAATCCTCTAAGATTTATGTGTAGGGTCGATCCATCTACCAAATGTCTATGGCTTTCTCTTATAGAACTAGCGGTAGAGGCATATCTTAAACTAGGGCTTCTATTCATTCTCAGACGTATATCTGTTCCATCTTGTATTATTTCTCTAATTACTGTATTATGTATTTTAGGTTGTTCCAGGGCATCTTTCCAAATCCATTCATCTGGAACTTTATCTCTTAAGTCTAGATGGCTTATCTTTTTTGGTATATTTATTGTACTTCTTTTAAGATTAGCTTCTACTACTATAGTTTCATTATACGAGGTTTGTTTTAGTGCTCTAAACTCGTAATTTAATTTAGTTACCTTATAATATACCCTATAGATAATATGGAAAGGATCTTATTCTTCATCAACGATCCCTTCTGTAGACTTTATGAAGATTTTTATGGTTTTTGCTGTTTTTTCATTTTCTAGACTCATAGCAAAATTAGGGTAACAATTAAAGAAAGCAGGTCTGTCATGGAGATTACTTTCTAAGACTGCTTATGGTGTCTTCTGCTCTTAACAGTCTTATATCCCTGATAACTGCTAGAACAAGAAGGTTTACTCCTAATTTATAATTAGGCTTTATGGCCATCTGTATTAATCCTAGATGAATAAAGCCATATCCATCTCTAATATGTTGGTCTAATAGCTTTTGTTCTAATAATTGTATTTCTTTGTTATTTTGAGTTCCTGGGTATGAGTATTCTACTTTATGGATTTGTTCATTGGGGTTTAAAGAGAAGAATCCTCTACTCTTATATACCTCATCTTCCTTTATGATGGGCATAGCTCAATTTTGTAACTTTCTTTCTATTTCTTCTACCGAGAGCGAACCTGAAGTTGATGTTTCAACATCATTACTTCTCGCTACTATTTGACTTTCTCTTTTAAAACTTAGTCCACTTAAAGATCGTGCTATACTAGACATCGATTCAACAATTTTCTTTAGTTGAGTTTTAGTTAAAGAAATTACATCCAAGGTTTTATCCTATAGGAATTTCCTAGTGCTGACCAACGGACTCATTGCCTATTCCAAGGGCTTCTTGCCGGGACCACGCATCACCTATAGACATAAGCAATCTCTCCAACTTATACCCCCCAAGAAAATTGTAGAAAAGATAAATAATATAGCAAAACCTTTAAACATCATAAGATTTAGTTCAAGAAATTCAAATATAGTAAGAACAATACTATTAAAACAAGATCAACTTTTAGAAAACTTACAATATGGAAAATACACTATGAAGTTGTTACAAAAGATGGTAAGAGATATTAGAGTTTAGGCTCCGATACCACAAGGGGAGCAGTTGAGGCATTTAGAAAGAATGATGTTAACCTACAAATAGCTAAGCTTAAAGAAAAACTATCAAGACTTGGAGGACACAATATTTAATACTATAGAAGTAAATAAAATAGGATATACGCCTACTTACCCAAAAACAAAAATTTACTATAACAGACCATCCTTAGCATATATAGGATTAGAAGAAAGATCTCAATTTATACAAAATAGCTATTCAGGATCAGATATAGCAGAATGGAACTTAGATGGCATGAGTGAACAGAATATATTAGACCTCTGTTCTCAAATGGTGATGGCTGCCACCGCCTTCAAATTAAAAGGATTATCTGATAAAGCAACTGCCCAAGCCATAGTACAAGGCTTCACAGGACAATTAAGAGGTTGGTGGGATAACTTTGTTACGGCCTCCCAAAAAGACATAATATTAAATCATGTAAAACCAGAGTCTAGTGAAGTGGATGCCACCGCAACACTAATATTTACCATCATACAGAACTTTATAGGAGATCCTAGTATATTTAGAGAAAGGGCAGCCTTACAATTAATGAATTTTAGGTGTCCGACTATGTCAGACTATAAATGGTATAAAGATAATTTCTTATCGAAAGCCCTTCTAAGAGAAGACTCTCATTTAAGTTTTTGGAGAGAAAGGTTTGTAGCAGCTCTACCAGTCTTATTTTCCTAAAAGGTTATAGATAATTTAGAAAGACACTTTGGTCATCCTATACCCTATGATCAATTAACTTATGGACAAATACATTCAGTCATAGTAGAAACAGGATTAAAGGTGTGTACTTATTTCAAATTGCAAAATCAGTTACAAAAAGAAAAGGCTACAAATAAAAAGGAAATAGGAAATTTCTGTCAACAGTATGGAGTAGAATCTATGGTAGCCCCAAGTAGAAAAAATAATAAAACTATACAACCCAAAAAATCTCATAAAAAACCCCAAACCAAACCAATAACTTCTAAGAAAATGACTACTAATAAAAAGAAGATAAATGTTTGTTGAAAATATGGAAAACCAGGACATTTTGCAGATAAATGTAAAGTAAAGGAAAAAATAAATTTAATAAAAGATGAAGATTTAAAGAAAATATTAATTAATGTAATAATAAACTTAGAATCTGAACCTGAAAGTTCGGATGAAGAACAAGCTGAGGATAATGAAATTCTCCAATTAGATCAAAACTCTTCAGAAGCGGATTCTGAAAAAGATCATGAAAATTATTGTTTAGGACCAGGGTTATGCAATTGCGAAGATTGTACCACCCCTGAGATAAATGTAATAACGTCTGAACAAACAGAATCACTAATATCAATTATAGACAAATTAAAAGATTCTCCACTTAAAACAAAATTTATTAAAAAACTAAATGACATAATAACTAAAAGAATAAAAAGAAAATAACTCCAGTTCATTTTAAGGAAATATTAAGCCAATTTAGTAAACCTAGAATAGTAAAGATAAAAGACCTCAAAAAAAAATTAAATTATTAAAACAAAAAATTCAAGAACTAAAAACTAATCAAATAGAATTAAAAATAAAACTAATAGAATTAGAAAGTAAAAAATTAGTAGAAAACACAACAATAATGTAGTATCTTGATCAAATTAATATTTGAATTAATTTTACAACATTAACCTCAAAATTTATATTTATTAAAATTTATCTATCAAAAAATTTAATGTAAATTTAAACGGTATAATTAATATAAATTTTTATTAATTTAATATTTTTTTTAATTTATACAATTGAAAAAAATAATTATTACAAAATATTATTTTTTAATAAGATTGTAAAATTGAAAAAAAAAATTGACTTAATTTTAACTTGATAATGAATATAGAAGGGATCATTTTAAAATAACTATTATTACTTATTATCACTCATATAAATTTTATGTTATTATTAATAAAAATTATTAAATTAATATGACAATAGATATATAGGAATGGCAATAAATATAATCTAGAAAAATAGATTTTTTTTTAAGTATATAACAATTTTAAAAATATAATAAAAAATTATAATATATTAAATTTTTATTATATATTTCTAAGAATGATTGATTATATAATAATCTTAACTAGTGGAATATATGAAACTACATGATTCAGTGCACAGTAGCAAACCCAATGGAATCTAAACTGTTCGTTAATAATTAAATCAAATCCATGAAGATCTGCTTTTGTTTACACGTTTTTGCCCTTACACTAGAGGGTCGTTCCCTGGCAATGTTCCTTGTCATGTGAAAGTTATTTTTATTTATAAACTAATTTTTAAGATCATATTAGATATCAAAATTTAAAATTCAATTTTAAGATAGTACTATAACCTATTTTAAATTTGAAGGTTCAAAAATATTATTTTGATCTTGTCCAACAATGGAACATGTCTCATTGTTAGCTCTTAAAGGCTACACCATTTTTTAGGTAACCAAAATTGGATGGCCATCCAAATTTTCACACCTAAACACTTAAACCAACCATGTAGTGAAATTGATGTGTCAGAGTAGAATGTTTCTTTCTAAGTTGGTGGTCTTTGTGTTTGGTTTTTGCCCATTGAGAAGTTCTTAGAGACTTTGACGAATTGAGTTTGAAAATTTTATAACTTCTTTGACTAGAAAAAATGAACAAATACAAAGTAAAGGACAGTCAGAAAAAATATTATTGTTAATGTTTGTTTGTATTTAAATAAAAAGATTTTAAGTTTTTTTTAAAAAATAATTTTTTATCTATGAAATTAAGGAGAGAAAAGTTTTTTAAATTAAATCAATAAACATTTTTATATTAAAATTTGTAAATAGTTTTAAATTAATAAAAAGTATATAATAATTTTTTTAAAAAAAAATTATATTAAATTTTAATTAATATATCAATTTATTATTATTTACATATTTAAATATTTTTATTTTTCTATTTATAATTTTTATTTATTATTTATTTTTATTTAGTCAAATAATACATATTTTATTTCAGTTATTATATTTAATTTTTTATATATTTTATTTATCATCCAAATATATTATTATAAAAATATTTTGTTTGGATAAAAAAAATTTAATTTTTTATTCAAAATTTTTTAGTTTAGATAAAGAATTTTAAATTTTTAAGTTTTTGTATTTATATATTTTATTTTAATAAAATAATTTAATTTTTTAAAATAAAAATAATACCACACAATTTTTTTTAATTTTTAATTTTATTCTTTATTTAAACAATTATAATTACCGCACAATTTACATACACATCACATAATTTATATAAAAAATATTTAATCCGTCTTTATCTAATCAAGTGTTAAAGAGAAAAATAGAAGTTATTTTTGTAAAGATTATATATATATATATATATATATATATATTTTATAAAAAAAATTTATAATTTTTAATATATTTGATAAATTAACGGATAAATTAGCTGAAAGTTTAAAGTTGAAAAGTAATGTCTTTTTTTATTATTTTTATCCAAAAATTATTTATTTTTAAATTTTTTATTTGTATAATCATTTCTACAAATATAAAAAAATTGAGTAGAATTACAATAAATAATTTAAAATTATATTGTAATTATAACTAATTTTTTTAAATAAATAAATTTTTAAAAATTTATATAAAATAATATTTATTTCGTTAATATATTTTTTTTATTTATCCAAACAAAAGAAATTTTTTTTATTTATATTTTTATCCATTTAAATAATCAACTTTTTTTCTTATTTCTATTTTTTTTATTTTATTTATTTATTTTTCTTATAATTTAAACAAAATATAAGTGATAAAATTTATCTTTAACAAAATAAATTGAAATACATAAATATTAATAAATTTTTAAATAGATTAATCTAAAAGAATAAGTGCATGCATAAATTGCATTTTCAAGTATTCTGTGAGGTAAGTGTTCACAAAGAGTAGGTATATGTGGGTGCTGTTAAGAAAAGTGTTTTCCAATACGTGTGTGTCACTAATACTAGTGTGAGTCTTATATTTCAATTTATTCAATCCTTTTTTCTTTTATATTTATCTTTATGAGAAGAAAAGATGGGACAGAAAGGTAAATAAGAGTGTGTTAGGTTTTATCAATTTTATTTCTATTTTTAATTGAATTTTTTTTAATAATTACAAAAACATCGTTTATATTTTTTGTTTATTATTTTAAAGACTTGTAAAAAGTAATCATTATGAAAAAATATTATAAATAAAGAAATAAAACAAAAACGATGTTTTAATTTTGTACTTATCAGCAAAAATATATCAATAAACAAACTCAATATATCATTCATTAAAATTTTGTTTAAGTAAAATAATTAACATCATGATAAAATTAACTATTTTTATATTAGATTGAGAGCTTATTTAAAAAAAATTAAATGTGTACAATTTAAATCAATCATTAAATTTTTCTTTTTTTATTAAAATAAAATATAGATGAAAATGCTAAAAAAAATATAAAAGTAATAAGTTTATTACATTAAATTGTATCAGAATTTTTTTAATTGTTGATTTATTTGATACTTTGATGTTATGGTTTGAAGTCAAGTTAATTTGTTTTGTATTATAAATCAATATAAATTATTTTCATTTATAATTGAATCATTTTATTTTTATTTTACTATATATCATTATATTAAAACTCGAATCAGACAGACTAATTGAATCGAGAACGGAATATTTCTATACTTCATTTAAACTAAATTGTTTAAACAAAAAGTTAACAGAAAACCAGTAAATCAGAACAAACACAAGAAACCAATAAAATTTGATCTATATAAAAACTGGTTTTGTTTTAATTAATTTTATAAAAAATTAAAATTAAAATTAAAACTATATTTAATTTAATTTTATATATGTAACTTAAATTTAAAAACTTAAAATAATATGTAATATTTTTATTTGCAAAAAGAAAAAAAAATATTAATTTAGAATGACTATAAACAATGCTGCTAGCACGATAAGAAATTTTGTAAAAGGATAACGATGAATGATGTCAATTCGAACATATCGAAGAGAGAATTTTTTCGAAGCTCCACAGGTGTTAAATCAAATAGGGTAAGGTCATTTTTTATTTGGTTCTCTTGTTTAAATTTTAAGCTATTGAGTTACTTTCATCGGAAAAATAGAAATAAATAAAAAAATTAAAATGAAAATAAAAATTAAATTTTCTAAATAAATAAATAAATAAATATATTAATAATATAAATTTTATTTGTATAATTTTTAAAAAATAAAATTTAAATTTTTAATATATTTTTATTAATATAATTTAATTTTTTTAAAAGGAGAATTAATATTTTATGAAATTCACAGATTCTATTTTCTAAGATAAATTAATACTCGATAAAAGAAAAAAATTAATTCTCCCCTTCCATATCCCTTGTGGTTGAAATATTGCTAGTTCTCGATTGTTATTTTATTTTATTTTTTTAATTTCTCTCATAATTTGTTTGGTAAAAAAAATTAAGAAAAAAATATTTTTAGATTTTATATAAATTTTTTTACTTATTTTAAATTATTAAATATTTTTAATAATTTTTTAAAAATAAATATTATGTCAATAAAAAATATATATTGTTAATATATTTTTTTACTTTATTCAAATAAAATATTTTTTATTTTATTTTTATTCCAATTCTTGTTATGCTTCCTTCCTAGTTTTTTTTAGTTTTATATCATTCAAAAAAACATCAACCGAATGACATGATAGAACTTTGTGGTAACGTCGCTTTCTTCTATGGGTTGGGCCCTGAGCCCACAAATTAATTGAATTCGGACCTATCTATATTTGATTGGCATAAGGTGATTTCTGTTTCTAAAGATATTTTTACAACATATATTATTTTTACCTTTTTAATAATTTTTATTTTAAAATATTTCACAAATAAAATTCATATACTAAATAAATTAACAACTATCTTTTTAAAAGTAGGTTGCCGAAACAAAAATTTATAACATTTATTTATATATATATATATATACATATATATATATATATCCAAAAGCATCATATGCAACTATAATTGAAAATATATTTTTATAAGTAAAAACATAAATATTATAAAATATATTTCTATAATTAAAAACATAAGGATGTGGATATCATAATTTCAAAAACTTCACTTTCCATAATTGAAAATAAAACTGTTATAGAGATAATTTCCGTAAAAAGTATTTAGATATGCTTACCAAAACATAGTTCTGTTGGTGAAAAGTTGACTTCAAAAATTCGGTTAACATTTCAATATAAAAAATTATTAACAAAAATATTTACATTAAATTCCTTCATCTACATTTCCAACTTTATTTTTATAATTGATTATAAAAATATATATAATTAATTATATAAATAAATTAAACATCACAATATTTTTATAATTAATTATTGCTTAATTTACAAACAAACAATAATGATGATAAAAAGTTATATAATAAATTATTAAAATATGATAATTATATTTATATAAAATAATAATTAATTTAATTATATAATAAATTATGTAATCAATTACACTATGATGTAATTTATTAACGTTTTATAATTATATATGAATTATGAAACTGGTTATTAACGATGTACAAAATGCACGATAATGCAATTGATGTGGCACGACAATACATTTGATAAGGCAATGAAAAAGAAAGATGGTGTGATACAGAAAGAGAAGAATAAAACTTTTTAAAATTTAAATTTAGGGAAGAATGGTTCAAAAAAGTGTAATTTGTGAGTATCAAACTTTAGATTCTAAAAAATTAATAAAATCTTATGGTAATAATCTCAACGACGAACATACAATTTCTGAAAGGTATGGATCAATTACTAAGACAATAAGTGTACAAACCAATTAATGCAAAAACTTGGACTTGGTTGCTCATAAAGCTATTTATTGAGAAAAGGATCCAATTTGATTACCTCCTTGATTCAGTTGGTTTTTCAAATAATCAAGAACTAAAAGTTGAAGAGTTTTGTCACATACTACATCACCCCAAATCATTTACGAGTAAATTTTTAGGAAAAGGAAATCATACCAAACAAGTTATAGTTTTTCAAAAAAAAGTAGACACAATACAAATTATATATTGGAAACTTTAAAAAAAGTAGACACAATACAAATTATATATTAAAAACTTTAATGATGAATGAAAGAAAGAAACTTTTCATGAAAATTACAATTTCTAACCTTGATTTCTAATTGTTGCTTGAAACCAAGGAAAATTTTAATAAAGAAGTCCAACAATGTAATAACAGATTAAGTTTATGTAAGATTTGTCATCCATTTCCAATGACCATGCATATGGAAATTTCATTTAAAAAAATAGAATTTAATAAAACAACATTAATGTTATAATAGAAAGACATTCTTGAAATTAAAACTATATGTTATAGTATGAACTTTTTAAGTGACCAGAACAAGTAATCACCTTATATCATTTGTGAAGCATCATTAATAACCATGTTTACACGAAAAAAATATGTTAAATCATTGATAACTTGAATCGTACCTTTACTATTGGTGAAGATGATAACAAAGTTGTTCTTACTCAAGAAAATAACTCTTCTACAAATAATTTAGAAGAGATTGAAACATTATCATTTAGAAAGAGTATTTAACTACTTGAAAATACCCCAAGTATAGAGGCATAATCAGTGCAACAGTTGAAAAATTACATAAAAAATATATAATTAATCTCTTACATTTAATTGTTTCCTAATGTAATAAATAATAATTGATAAGCATAGATTTCATAAATAATTATCTCTCACTTTTATCTCATTAAGACTTCTTATATGTTCAATTAAGTGGTCTTTGTCATATTTTATGAGTTTGGGTTCATATGAAGTTTAATTGAATTTCTTTGCTTACCCGATTAAAATGACACTATTATAGTATTTTGAGCATAATAGGAGTTGTAGACATCCAAAAATCATGAAATCTGTCTTGAATGAAAGCTTAAAGAAGTGTCCATAGTTACAAAGCAAGAGCAGACTCTAAATGGGATGTTTAGGACTCCGAAATTATCTCAAAAGATGAGATAGTGTTGCTGACGTGGAATTTGAACAGTGTGCAAAGATCCGGCCATATCTTGAGATATAGAAGTCATATTGAGATGAACTCAACTTTGTTGGATAGCTAAGATCCAGGGCTACAACTTTTGTTCAGAAGTCAAGCTCTAATTCGGACATGTGAACATCCGAAATTGCGGTGCAAGAAAGTCAAAATTGTTGTGCTCATTGGTGGCAAAAATTCAAAAGTGTTTTGCAATTTCAACAAAGCCCATGTGAAAGCAAGAAAAGGGTAGAAAAGTAATATCCTAGTTGGTGACTTTCTGAAGATGATGCCTCAAAAATCCTCTATAAATAGAAGGGTTTGCAAGAGGAGACACACACCATTTTGGAGATTAACTCCAATACCACTTTCTTTCTTTCTTTCTTTCTTTCTTTCTTTCTTTCTTTCTTCCTTTCTTTCTTTCTTATTAGTTTTGCCTCCTTCATGGAAGGCTTAGTTTTTCTTTCTTGTTAGTTTGCCTCCTACATGGAAGGCTTAGCTTTTCTTTATTGTTAGTTGCCTCCTACATGGAAGGCTTAAGATTTATTTGTTGTTAGTTGCCTCCTACATGGAAGGCTTAGGATTTATTTGTTGTTAGTTTGCCTCTTTCTTTGTTGTTAGTTTGCCTCCTTCATGGAAGGCTAGGTTTGTAGTTTCAATTCAAGGATTCAAGCTATTTTCATTCTAACTTTGAGGTCTTGATCTTTATTTACGTGCATATTAAGTGGTTTCTACTCTGCTTCACTATATTCTTCAATTTTATTCTTTAATCAAAGTTTGATCGGTTGACGTATTTTGGTTAATGTATAATTGATTTATAATTGGTTTTTGATTGGTAAATCATTTTCCAAAAGTTTGAAGAGTAGAAATTAAGTAATTGAATTGAAGGTTTTCATTTTATTACTTACTTCAACTGAATTCTGATTGTAAAATTGGTTTAGATAAAAGATTAAGTGGTTACTAAATCTTGTTGATCATAATCAATTAAATTCTGAGAGGTTTCTCAGTAGAGAATTCAAGGATCATTTTAGGGGTTCCAGATGATCCTAGGTTGATAAACACAATGCATGATTTTAGTGATCAATGATTAGTTATGAAAATAGCCTCTGAATTCCTTGAGTTGATAATTGTTAAGTGAAATTAATTTCATTCTGTATTTTGTATTTAGCATTTGATATCACATCTTTACAAAAACCCCCTTGTTCTAATTTTCTCCTTATTTGCTTAAGAATCTGAAATGGTCTTTGGGAGATGACCTAGGTTGCACCTTATACTATACCAATAGTTTCGGAGAAATCTAGAAATTATTTTTGCGCGTTTACGACGAGCGTGTCAAAATTTGGCGCCGTTGCCGGGGACCATTTTAATTTCCTAGCCTCATTTAGGAGTTTGTATAAAAATTTTAATCTTTCTAACAATTGTTTTTACTTTAGGTATATCATTCTTGGATTTTCTGTATGAATTCACCTTTTTGTGTATGACCCGATCCAATCCTGAAAATTTATATGCATATGATCCTGAGATTGATAGAACATTCCACCATTTGAAAAGAGCACATAGAAGACATTCATCCAGTAATAACCAAGAAAGTAACAGTAGTGATTTTTCATCTTTAAATTTTGATAGTTTTAAATATTTTGCTAAGAACATGGCTGATAGAACCTTAAAAGAATTAGCTGCACCTGATGTTGCTTATCAACCATTGTGCATTCAATACCCTGATGTTGATGCACCATTTGAACTGAAGTCTGGACTAATACATTTGCTACCTAAGTTTCATGGCCTTGCAGGTGAGGACCCTCATAAACATTTGAAGGAATTTCACATTGTGTGTTCCACAATGCGGCCACAAGGAATTCTAGAAGATCATATCAAGTTGAAGGCATTTCCTTTCTCCTTAAATGATGGAGCTAAGGACTGGTTGTACTATCTACATCCAACATCTGTTACAAGCTGGAATGATATGAAAAGATTATTCTTGGAGAAATTCTTCCCTGCATCCAGAACAGCAGCTATCAGAAAAGAGATTTGCGGCATCAGACAGAACTCCCAAGAAACTCTCTATGAGTATTGGGAGAGATTCAAGAAACTATGCGCCACTTGTCCACACCATCAAATCAGTGATCAATTACTGATTCAGTATTTCTATGAAGGACTCATGCCAATGGACAGAAGCATGGTTGATGCAGCTAGTGGTGGAGCACTTATGGACAAAACTCCTACAGCAGCTCGAGATTTGATTGCCAACATGGCAGAAAATTCTCAGCAATTCAATTCTCGAACTAATTCCTTGTCTAAAGGAGTCCATGAAATGACCACCAAGACAGACCATACACGATTGGAGAACAGAATTGAAGAACTAACCTCCATCGTAAGACAGTTGGCCATCGGACAACAACAGCAACTTAATGTTATTGACAAAACCAAAACATGTGGCATCTGCACTTCTGCAGATCATCCTACTGATGCATGCCCAACATTGCAAGAAAGTGAGACACCTGAGGCTACAGTAAATGGTATTTTTGGCACAGGACAACAATACAGGCCTCCTCAACATTATCAGCAACAGAAGTTTGAACCCCCTTCTGGATCATACAATCCTAGTTGGAGAAACCATCCTAACTTGAGATATGGTCCTCCACAACAACAAAGGATTCAAACATCTGACTCCCAAAATAAATACCAACCACCACCATTCAGACAACAACAACAGCATATGCAGCAATCTGTACCCTCTAATGCTTCTGAACCCTCTCTTGATGATTTGATGAAGCAATTAGCAACCAACAATCTTCAATTTCAACAAAATGTAAGTTCTACCATTCAGGATTTACAAACTCAAATTGGGCAGTTGGCTACCACTGTCAACCAATTGAAATCTCAAGGTTCTGGTCAACTACCTTCTCAACCTGTCATAAATCCCAAAAGTGTGAATGCCATGACCTTGAGAAGTGAGAAGAAAGTGCAGACAGACCCTACAATTTTAAAGCAACAAAGCTTCAATCAGACTAATCCACACCAAAAAGAAGCATTTATCTCCACACCTGGAGATATCTCTGATGAGCCATCTGAATCAGAAGGAAAGTCTGATGAAAAAAGTACACCAGCCTTCGATAAGACATCGAATGATCAACAAAAAGAAGCTTGCCATAAACGATCTGCACTTGAAGCATCTGATGAGAAGAAAACCCCAAATTGTGCTGATCAGAAGGTATCTTTACCTTTTCCAAATAGAATGGTTCAATCCAAGCCCAATGTTCATGCAGAATTGGATAAGGAGCTTCTAGATACTTTCAGGAAAGTGGAAGTCAACATACCACTTCTAGATGCTATCAAGCAAATTCCCAAATATGCCAAATTTCTAAAGGATTTGTGCACGCATAAGAGAAGACTCAAAGGGGATGAGAAGAT
Source organism: Canavalia gladiata (assembly GCA_037954105.1). Taxonomy (NCBI): domain Eukaryota; kingdom Viridiplantae; phylum Streptophyta; class Magnoliopsida; order Fabales; family Fabaceae; genus Canavalia; species Canavalia gladiata. The sequence continues at coordinate 961,553 of CM075663.1, read as the reverse complement.
TAGTGTGGGACGCAATGTTTCAGCCTTAATTCAACCCAGCCTCCCTCAGAAATGTAAAGATCCAGGAACTTTCACCATTCCTTGCACAATAGGAAACTCTACATTTGGTGATGCATTGCTGGATCTAGGTGCTTCCATTAATGTTATGCCCTCATCAGTTTATAAATCTTTGAATCTGGGAGAACTGAAGCCAACTGGTGTGGTGATTCAATTAGCCAACAGAAGTACAACACATCCAGCCGGAGTACTTGAAGATGTGCTAGTTCAAGTGAATAAGCTGATCTTTCCAGCTGACTTCTACATTTTGGATATGGAAGATGAGTCATCCATCAATAGAGCAACCTTGATCCTAGGGAGACCTTTCCTCAAAACTGCAAAAACAAAGATAGATGTGCATACGGGGACTCTCTCTATGGAATTTGGAGATGATATCATCCAATTCAACATATTTGAAGCCATGAAGCATCCCATAGAGAATCATTCACTCTTTCAACTTGATGCCATAGACCTTCTTGCGGATGATTATTCTATTGACAATCTACTTTTTAAATTTTTTTATTTTGATTTAGATTACTTAGATAATTTTACTTGCACATGTGATGAATTTGATTCATGTATTGTGTGTTCCAGGATTAATGCTGCAGACCAACCTTCGTTGAAAGATGACATGTTAGATGCAAGTGTTGCAGACATTTCAATCTCAGATAGATCTCTTCCTTCCATAATACAACCACCTCCTTTAGAGTTGAAGCCTTTGCCTGAACATCTAAAGTATGCTTATTTGGGGGAAAATGAGAAGCTTCCTGTCATTGTAGCAAAGAACCTTCTACCACAACAGGAAGAAAGGTTACTGCAAACCTTAAAAAGCCATAAACAAGCAATTGGATGGACTTTGGCTGATATTCCAGGTATTAGCCCATCTACTTGTATGCATAGGATACTGCTAGAGGAAAACACCAGACCTGTTAGACAACCACAAAGGCGTTTGAATCCAACCATCCTAGATGTGGTAAAGAAGGAAGTAGGTAAGCTTTTGGCAGCTGGTATCATCTATCCCATCTCAGACAGTGATTGGGTAAGCCCGGTGCAAGTAGTTCCTAAGAAAACTGGCATGACTGTAGTCAAAAATCACAATGATGAACTAATCCCTACCAGAATACAAAACAGTTGGAGAGTGTGCATAGATTATAGGAAGCTTAACCAAGCTACTCGCAAGGATCACTTCCCTTTGCCCTTCATAGACCAAATTTTGGAAAGATTAGCAGGAAAATCTCACTATTGCTTTCTAGATGGTTTTTCAGGTTATTTTCAAATACATATAGCCCCAGAAGACCAGCATAAGACCACATTCACTTGTCCTTTTGGTACTTTTGCCTATCGAAGGATGCCTTTTGGTCTATGCAATGCCCCTGGAACCTTTCAAAGATGCATGGTAAGCATTTTCTCTGATCTCTTAGAAAGTTGCATGGAAGTGTTTATGGATGACTTCACTGTATATGGTTCTTCTTTTGATGCATGCTTAGAAAGCCTTTCTAAAGTTTTGGACAGATGCATTGAGACTAACCTGGTTTTGAATTTTGAAAAATGTCATTTCATGGTAACAGAAGGTATAGTCTTAGGACACTTGGTATCTAGCAAAGGTTTAGAGGTTGATAAGGCCAAGATAGACATTATTACTTCTTTACCTTACCCCACTTCTGTGCGAGAAGTACGTTCTTTACTTGGTCATGCAGGTTTTTACAGAAGATTCATCAAGGATTTTAGCAAGATTGCACAACCTCTTTCTAAACTACTACAAAAAGATATCAAATTTGTGTTTGATCAAGCATGCAAGGATTCATTTGATGAACTAAAGAAGCGGTTGACAACCACTCCCATCATTCAACCACCTAATTGGACGCTTCCATTTGAATTAATGTGTGATGCATCTAATTATGCCCTTGGTGCTGTACTGTCTCAAAGAGTTAGCAAGAGATCTCATGTCATTGCATATGCCTCTCGCACACTTGATGCAACCCAATCAAATTACACAACTACTGAGAAGGAGCTTTTGGCAATTGTGTTTGCATTAGATAAATTTCGCTCCTATTTGCTTGGATCTAAAGTTATTGTCTTCTCTGACCATGCAGCTTTGAAATACTTGCTGAAGAAGACAGATGCTAAGCCAAGACTGATTCGTTGGATGCTTCTGTTGCAAGAATTTGATTTAGAGATTAAAGACAAGAGTGGTGCAGAGAACCTTGTAGCAGATCATTTAAGTCGGATCCAGCAACCTTGTGAAGAAACTTCAATTGCAGATTCATTCCCAGAAGAGCATCTCTATCATTTGCACGGGAAGGATCCTTGGTATGCAGATTTGGTAAACTATCTGGTTGCTAAAGAAATACCCAAACACTTCACCAAATCGCAACTTGCCAAGTTGAAAAGTGATGCCAAACACTACATATGGGATGAACCATACCTTTGGAAGACATGTAGTGATCAAATCATTAGAAGATGTGTTCCAGATCATGAAGTTCAGTCTATACTTACCTTTTGCCATTCCCTAGCTTGTGGTGGACACTTTGGGCCACAACGGACAGCTAGAAAAGTACTAGACTCAGGCTTTTATTGGCCTACAATATTTCGTGATGCACATAGATTATGCATAACTTGTGAGCAGTGCCAAAGAATAGGGAGTATTTCGCGCAGAAATGAGATGCCCCAACAACCACTTCTCTTTTGTGAGGTATTTGATGTTTGGGGTATAGACTTTATGGGTCCATTCCCTGTCTCTTTTGGCTTTGTTTACATTCTGCTAGCTGTTGATTATGTTTCAAAATGGGTGGAGGCAAAAGCCACCCGTACTGATGATGCTCGAGTTGTTGCAGATTTTATCAGGTCTAACATTTTTAGCAGGTTTGGCATTCCTAGAGCTCTAATTAGTGACCAAGGTACTCATTTTTGCAACCGCACAATGGAAGCCCTACTCCGCAAATATGGAGTCATGCATAAAGTCTCCACCCCATATCATCCTCAAACAAATGGTCAAGCTGAAGTTTCTAATCGAGAGATCAAGAAAATCTTAGAGAAAACAGTTCAGCCTAACAGGAAGGATTGGAGCTTGCGCCTTGTTGATGCATTATGGGCATATAGGACAGCTTACAAGTCACCCATTGGCATGTCTCCCTACAGGATTGTCTTTGGTAAAACATGTCATCTTCCAGTTGAATTAGAGCATAGAGCATTTTGGGCAGTAAAGAAATGCAACATGGATCTAGACCAAGCAGGAATCCATAGAAAGCTTCAATTGCAGGAACTTGAAGAAATTCGATTAGAAGCATACGAAAACTCCAAAATTTACAAAGAAAAGGTCAAAGCTCTTCATGACAAAAAGTTGGCAAGAAAGGAGTTTTCCGTTGGACAAAAAGTTCTCCTTTTCAATTCTCGGCTAAAGCTTATGCCTGGTAAGCTACGCTCTAGATGGTTAGGACCATTTGTAGTTACTAATGTTTTTCCTTATGGTGCAGTGGAAATAAAAAATGAGGTAACTGAAAAAATCTTCAAGGTGAATGGACATCGTCTTAAACCATTTTTCGAAGGTTTTCAAAAGCACACGGTAGAAGAAGTGCATTTGCACAATGCCACATACCTGCAATAAATTCAAGAGAAGTCTCTCTCTCTCCCTCTCTCTCTCTTTCTCTCTTTCTCTCTTTCTCTCTCTCTCTTTCTCCCTCTCCCTCTCTCACATTCCTCGCTTATAAGTTTCAACTAATCTCTCAACTTCCTTCTTCACCTCTTAAATCATCCCAACTATTACACCACATTGAGCTTGCAGGAATAATAACTTGAGTGTTTTAAGAAAAAAAAATGGAGAAAGCTCTCACCAGGATCAAAATTTTGTTCCCTACTCTCCCCAGAAATTTTCTTAAAGACATTTACAATTGCAGACTTGAACGATTGAGAGCATTAACACTCTTAGGCCTTCCAGAAGATGTCCGTTGGATCATTGAAGCTAAGGTACGTTTAGCAGGTGAATTCCAAGAATCATTTGTTAAAAATATGCCAGGTATGGGAAGAAGTTCCTATGCAAAGAAGAGAAGGGCAAAAAGAATTGGAGTTTGCTACAGGTGTGCAAGATGGACCTGTAACACAAGATGCAAGAACCCTGGAATGGTTTCAAGAAATCGAGAGGACAAAATTCAATTCATAAAGGATGGACTGAGTAAGGAGTCATTGGATGATATCATTCAGACTCTTGAGACGCATCCTAGTGGGCATGTACAAGGAGTCCTTCTTGATTTGTTTGAACTGTTCCGTAAGGAAAAAGCACGTTATAGTCTTGGGAATCTGACTTTAAAAGACCCTGTTGTCAGTTTACAAGAAAACTGAATGGGAAGCACATCCTCGACTCTTAGAAGGCGTTTCAGCCGTTACTGGACGTAAAACCAGAGGAAGATGTGAGTCACAATCACAACTACTGTTCATTCTCATGCGTGTATGTTTGTCATTTACATTGTCTTTTCAATTTATTGGGCCACCGTTTTTTTTGAAAATTTCACCCCTGCTTAAAGTCTTTCCCCTCTGACATTCACCTTTTCCTTGAACCAAAAATTCAAACTTTTGCAACCAAAATTCAAACTTTTGCAACAAAAATTCAAACTTTTGTAGCAAAAAATTCAAACTTTTGCTACCAAATCCTGATCCCGCACTATTCAAGTGATCTCCTTGTCTGATATTGAGTCCCTATAAATTATCCACCTCTATGACATATTTTTTCAAAAAAAAAAAAAAGACAGAAACACCGTATATGGATAAGATCAATACTATCTGTGTTTTTGGTGGGTCTAACCTTGGAAAGGATGGAGAATTTCAACATGCAGCTTCTACCCTTGGTAAGGCATTAGCTGCAAGAAAAATCAATCTTGTTTATGGGGGAGGGATTCAGGGTTTAAAAGGATGTGTTGCAGGATCTGCACTCACAAAGGGGTGTAACGTCTTAGGTGTTGGCTTAAAAAATGGGAGCACCTCCTACTTCACCCTGGGTACTGAATTGAAGGTTGCAACCATGCATGACCGTATGAGACACATGTTGGTTAATTCTAATGCATTTATTGCATTACCTGGTGGTCTTGGAACAATGGAAGAAATTTTTACCATTATATTTTGGGCCTATCGGAATTTTCATAAAAAACCTTTGGGCTTATTGAATATTAATGGCTTTTATAATGGTTTGATATCCTTTTTAGATCATGCAGTAGAGCAGGAGTTCATGCCACAATCCATGCGCAGCATCATAGTATCTGCTTCAACTGTTGAACAGCTACTTGAGATTTTGCAAAATCCTACATCTGAGCTCAGTCAAGCAATGCAGCTGGTGAACCAACCAAATCAGGATGGCAGAGATAAAAGAAAACCAGATACCACTCTTCGGCTATAACTTTTCCTTACTTTGATGGTTTTCTTACATTTCTTTTCCTGTTATATGAAATTTCATCTAAGACATTGGGGACAATGTCTTGGATAGGTTGGGGGGAAGATGGTCCGATATCTAAAATTAAAAAAAAAAAAAACAAAACAAAACCCAAAAAAAAAAAAAAACAAAAAAAAAACAAAAAAAAAAAATTAGGTTAGATTCATAAACTTGCTTTGAGTAAGATGGCTGAGTAAGGAGTTACACTTGACTCTTGATACGCATCTTATGATTTAAAAATAAAAAATAAAAAAAAAATTGAATGTGGAAGTTTGTTGTTCTTTAGATTTCATAAAATAATTGAAGCAAAATGATTTACATTTCGAGATTAATTAGTTTGGCAACACATATTTGAACTGGATAGATTAGATTTGATAAATATATTACCTGTGAGATTTTGAGCCTTATTATTATTTTCTTTCTTGTGTGATTTTCATCCATGGAATATGTTACTTCAGAACTTGCATTGATTCTTTTTGAAGCTACATTTTCACATGAATTGTACAAAAATGATTGAGGCACTATTTTTCTTGAACAAACCACTTGGCCAAATAACCAAACCATATAATTTTATCCTTTGATCAGCCCTTTGAGCCGATTAGCCTTTTCTTCTTTTTAGCTCACCACAAATTAAAAAAAAAAAAAACAGTTTTGTCTGACCATAGAAGGTGAGGAATACTGGATTTATCATACCATAAGTGTTTCAATAAGTGTGGGGGAGATTATTGTTGTGTTCATCAATATCATGGTTGAAAAAAAAAAAAAGCTGAAGCAATAAATTAATAAATAAACTATTATATTGAAAAAAAAATAAATAAAAAAAAATAAAGAAGTGATATCTATTTCTCACACTTGCACTTACAATCAATTCCCAATCCTCACCATTTTCCTTGGTCTAACATTGTATCTCTTCAATATATCATTTCATCTTTCTAATCCCGTTAGAACCAAAATAAAGACCTCTTGATTTGTGCATTGCATGTGTACATAGTAGTAGAGAAGTAGAAGATATGCAAGCCTATGATAGTTCATCTTTCATGGATTGAATTTGAGAGAAACACTTACCAAATCAAACACTTGAGAGATTCAGAGTATATCATGTGAGGTTTTATCTTTCTCAATCTATGTTTTTCAAATTAAAGTTGCCTTTCTAAGTAATTTCAAAAATGTGATGAAATAATGCTTCATGAAATTTTGTGAATTCTTGAGAAATCAACTTAAAACTTTGATGTTCTTTCAAAAAAAAAAAAAAATAGTCACCAATCCTTAACTTAAGTTTGCCGGAGACGTGCAAAAGATAAGTGTGGGGGAATTTGATAAGCATAGATTTCATAAATAATTATCTCTCACTTTATCTCATTAAGACTTCTTATATGTTCAATTAAGTGGTCTTTGTCATATTTTATGAGTTTGGGTTCATATGAAGTTTAATTGAATTTCTTTGCTTACCCGATTAAAATGACACTATTATAGTATTTTGAGCATAATAGGAGTTGTAGACATCCAAAAATCATGAAATCTGTCTTGAATGAAAGCTTAAAGAAGTGTCCATAGTTACAAAGCAAGAGCAGACTCTAAATGGGATGTTTAGGACTCCGAAATTATCTCAAAAGATGAGATAGTGTTGCTGACGTGGAATTTGAACAGTGTGCAAAGATCCGGCCATATCTTGAGATATAGAAGTCATATTGAGATGAACTCAACTTTGTTGGATAGCTAAGATCCAGGGCTACAACTTTTGTTCAGAAGTCAAGCTCTAATTCGGACATGTGAACATCCGAAATTGCGGTGCAAGAAAGTCAAAATTGTTGTGCTCATTGGTGGCAAAAATTCAAAAGTGTTTTGCAATTTCAACAAAGCCCATGTGAAAGCAAGAAAAGGGTAGAAAAGTAATATCCTAGTTGGTGACTTTCTGAAGATGATGCCTCAAAAATCCTCTATAAATAGAAGGGTTTGCAAGAGGAGACACACACCATTTTGGAGATTAACTCCAATACCACTTTCTTTCTTTCTTTCTTTCTTTCTTTCTTTCTTTCTTTCTTCCTTTCTTTCTTTCTTATTAGTTTTGCCTCCTTCATGGAAGGCTTAGTTTTTCTTTCTTGTTAGTTTGCCTCCTACATGGAAGGCTTAGCTTTTCTTTATTGTTAGTTGCCTCCTACATGGAAGGCTTAAGATTTATTTGTTGTTAGTTGCCTCCTACATGGAAGGCTTAGGATTTATTTGTTGTTAGTTTGCCTCTTTCTTTGTTGTTAGTTTGCCTCCTTCATGGAAGGCTAGGTTTGTAGTTTCAATTCAAGGATTCAAGCTATTTTCATTCTAACTTTGAGGTCTTGATCTTTATTTACGTGCATATTAAGTGGTTTCTACTCTGCTTCACTATATTCTTCAATTTTATTCTTTAATCAAAGTTTGATCGGTTGACGTATTTTGGTTAATGTATAATTGATTTATAATTGGTTTTTGATTGGTAAATCATTTTCCAAAAGTTTGAAGAGTAGAAATTAAGTAATTGAATTGAAGGTTTTCATTTTATTACTTACTTCAACTGAATTCTGATTGTAAAATTGGTTTAGATAAAAGATTAAGTGGTTACTAAATCTTGTTGATCATAATCAATTAAATTCTGAGAGGTTTCTCAGTAGAGAATTCAAGGATCATTTTAGGGGTTCCAGATGATCCTAGGTTGATAAACACAATGCATGATTTTAGTGATCAATGATTAGTTATGAAAATAGCCTCTGAATTCCTTGAGTTGATAATTGTTAAGTGAAATTAATTTCATTCTGTATTTTGTATTTAGCATTTGATATCACATCTTTACAAAAACCCCCTTGTTCTAATTTTCTCCTTATTTGCTTAAGAATCTGAAATGGTCTTTGGGAGATGACCTAGGTTGCACCTTATACTATACCAATAGTTTCGGAGAAATCTAGAAATTATTTTTGCGCGTTTACGACGAGCGTGTCAATAATTTATATATTGACATAATATTACATTAGATTCCTAGTCTTGTGTTGCAATCTTACACTTAATTTATAGTCATTTATCTTATGGCCACATTTATTTCAATGAGCTATGTCAAGTGGTAACCCGGAATATATATATATATATATATATATATATATATATATATAAAATATGTTTATTCAAATTAATTTAAAATCTAAAAGTTAATACAAGTTATCATCTTACCAAAACATCATGTGTAGCCTGCAAAAAGGAGAATAGGAGCATAACAAAAGTAGTATGCAATACATTAAATACAAGGAAAAAATTTAGTAACTAACTAAGGTCTCAAACTTAGTCTTTATCAAGACAAAAGGTAGATTTGTTTCCTCAGCTATCTTAGTATCAACCTTGAAGTTCATCCAGAAAATTATCATTATTTGTTTAAATTTATTTTTTTTGAAAGTTAAAGCAGAAATGTTTTCTTCAGCCTAAAATGGTAGGCCACCAATATTTATTTTCATAATGAAACAAATCTATATTCATAATATCTGTAAAGAAAATATTCTCTAATTTTCAAAAATTAAATTCATATTAAATTAAAACCCCATAGTTTAAGATAAGCATGTCTTTGTCTAGGTAATGTCCATTACTATATGGTATTAGATAAACAGGACCATGCCAGATGAAACTCCTATATCAAATGTAACAAAAAGAATTTCACCTACTCATTCTCTTGACTGATAAAATTTCATAGTTTTCTAAGTTATGCATTGTTTTCACTTTTCTAACTTGAATTGTTGGTACTTTTCTACTAGTTGCTTGTAAAGTGAGATCTTAACATATTGTTCTACTTGAGTATTAATTTCTTAATTCTGCTCTTATTTTGTAAAAGGACATCATAGTAAAGAGAATGAGAAATACATGACAAAAATACTTCTTGTTGCTTTTTAGTCCATATCATTTAAATTAGATGAATTCAAATCTTGGACTCAAGGTTTCTTATTTTAACTCATTTTTTTATTAGGTCATTCAATTAAGCCTATCCAACTTTCTATTTTGAGTCTTTGACAAAGGTTCGGACATTGCAGAAACATGTTAATTCTAATTTTTTTTTCTAGTTTATTTTTTTTATAGTGTTAATATAACTTAATGTAATTAAAAAAAAATAAAAAATTCACAATTTTAGAGGTTTTGCACATTAAAAAAACAAAGAAATGAATAATGTTGGGATATGCAATGTCATATAATATATTCAACTTCAATCTTTATTTATCCAACCAAATTTTATGATAAGTTTTCAATCTGAATGTGGCATTGGGTACACTTGTTTAAGATAAAGAATTTATTGATATATACCCATGAAATAAATGAATATATGTTGAATCTAAATAGATCTAAGTACATAATTTATAAAAAGCAAAACTATTCATTTTATTTTAATTTTTTAGTAAAAAATTATTTAAATACACTTTATCATGTAGATACATATTATAGCTCATAACGACTTGCATATGCATTGAATTGGAAAATTTTGCTAAATTCCCTTGATTTTGATAGGATTGTTTTTTTTTTTTATCTTTGAATTGGAAAATTTTGCTAAATTCCCTTGATTTTGATAGGATTGTTTTTTTTTTTTTTATCTTTTTTATGGGTTGAGTCTTATTCTTGTCACTTTTATAAAAAATCCTTATTGTTTTACCTTTCATTTGATCTTTTCTAGCCTGAGCAAGACTAGAGTATTTAATTCTTTCAACAATTCTCCTATGTTGTTCACTCACCAATTCTTCCATCTTCTTCCTAATAATCTTTCTACTTAGCATCATACACATAATTATCAGTTAGAATTTAGGACTAGTACATATTATGTAAAATGTTGTAGGAGCACAAAACATGTTCAAAATATAATAATTCTTTCAAAAAATTGAAAACATATTATACTTGTTCACTTTTATTCTTCGTAACTATAAGTTTCTTGAGTGCTTACAGTTACCAAGGGTGCTTTGGAGTATGCAACTTCAGGTATTTTGTTTGGTAAAGAATTATACCCATTTTCTAATTTGCAATATTTTTCCTTAAGTTGTTGTTTATAATTTCCTTCCAAATGATCAAAAATAGAGAGGATTCCAATATTGAGAGAAGCCGAGGCATGAGTTGCAAAATCATGACACATCAAAAATTAATGGAGGATCAGTGACAAATAAATTAATAAGGAGAACCAACAAATGAAAACAAAATTTTCTATACATTCATTTTCAACATCTTAAACTCCTTGATTTTGCCACATTCGCCATACCCCAAGCCTATGTTAGCATTGACATCAACGTTGTTCAACACTCATCCACTTTGTCATCAACGTTACTGCAAAACATTAACCACCGCAAATCGAAACTAATTCTCCCTTCTCACATGATGTACTTCATCAGAGTTTCTTCATTACCTTTTCTCATCGCAATCGATGTTGAACTTGTGATCATAATTCCTGTGTTCATCTTCAATTTCTTATCATGTCACTGTTATCATCTATGTGACAATACCGATATTGAAATCAACATATTTTTTTTCTCTTCATTATATCAATTTTAAAATCAACAATGTTAACATTGCAAATTTTATATAGACCATTTAAAATTAGAAAAGTAAAAAAGCTTGAAAAAGTAAAAAGAGAAAAACTAGTAAAAGAAAAAAAATATAAACAAACAAGATAAATTTTTCTTCTATTTAAATATATTATAAACATTGTAAATTTTTTTTGGTAATTTCTTATAACCATCAGAAAATAAATGTAAAAAATATTCATCTTTCTTATAGTGTTATAAAATATTTTAATATTAAAACTTTGATAGTAGAATATAAAATAACCATTGTTTCATTAACCTAAATTTATATTTTAAATAAATTAAATATTATCTTAAATCTTATTTATAATTTTTTAACAATACATTAAATAAATTATTAATTATTTATCAATAATAGATTACACATATGTGCAATGAAATTATACATAAATGTTTTTAATATTATAAATTAAAAATTATAAATAATTACAGCAAATAAATTTAATGTATAAATTAAATATATTTAAGAATCATAAATTGTTAAAAGACCATTACATACAAAATAATAAAAAAAATGAAATTATAATAACATTACATATTAAACTATTAAAAATATAACAAATTACATATTTTTATAAAAAAAATATATTCAAAATATATAACATTACATATAACAAATTTTTATTAAATAGTAATTAAATTATACAATAATTATAGAACATTAACAAATAACGCAAGAATTAAAGTAAATTACAAAAATTAAAAAATTATAAAACAAATGTCATAATTTGATAAACATATATATTTAATGCACAAAACAAATATATTAACCAACAAGTATTCAAATTTATGCTTTAATTAAATAAAATTTATTTATTAATTATCAATCAACAATCATAAAAATTTAACAAACAATGAAATAATTAAAATAAATAACCAAAAAATAACAAAACTAAAAAAATACCAATAATATAAGCATTTATAAAATATTAAAACACAAATTATTCATACTAATAATATAACATTAACAATCATAAATTAATAAAACAATAAATTTAATAATTTAGTTCCTTAATTAAATTTTATAATATATATTCATCATCTAAATCCTAAACATTACTTCTAAACTCTATAATTTTATAATTCATTAAAAAATATTATCTAAACTTAAATTTTTAATTTCATCAAATATAACATTTATAAACTTATACTATACAAAAAATTCATTTATTAGAAACATATATTTTAAAATAAAACTAACCATAAATTTTTAACAAAATTAAAAAATTTAAACAGTATCATAATTTATTTTATTGGTTAAAAGGACTAATGCCATGCATTACATACAAGCAAAATTGTTGATAACGAAACATAATTTGAATATAATTCTTATATCCATGCAATAAACAAATCGGGTTAACTTTTATATGTCTTCTTTACAAAGTAACTTAATCCTTTAATGATCTTGTTGAAATCATAGATTAGTGGACTACACACGCTCCAAAATAATGAATAGTGTCTTGTTTTTCACAAGCCTTGATGAAAAAAAATCAATTGGAGAATCCATTTGAAAGGTAAAAAATGTGTTGAAGTACAAAAGAATTAGTCAAGATGTAGAGCATGCTTGGAGTATATCTTATTTCTTTATTGCAATGCATGACATAATTTAAGGGAAAACAATTGTTTCACATCTGAAAATTGATATAATAAGATGGGAAAAAAATAGAAAATGTAATATAAAATGTGATATAATAAAAAATATAAAAAAAATATGATATATTGTTAAATTTTTTAGATTATACTATGCATTGCAATGCTATTGATAAAAGGCGCAATGTGAAGATAATGCAATTAGCCTTCAAACAACTAAGAGCAGCTTATTTCTTGTTGATTTTGTCCAAAAGAAACCCTTGTTTTTAGTATGGTAATTATGAACCTTTTGATCCAAACAAAAAGTGTTACCCTATAAAAGATTTCTTAAAGGAGATTCTCTTAAGGGAAATAAATGGATTCCACCTTAGAACCTTTACCTTTGAGCCCTCTCCCATTAAAGTGATGGAACACAGTAGAAATCATCATCAATATCATTTTCCGCCACCCAATTCTTTGATTTATTGTTTCTAACTTTTAAATCAATTTTAGCTTTCAGAACTTTTCGGAACACTTCATAGTTTGTTTCTCACAAAAAGTGCATGATGGGCACACGTAAGTTTCTCCTTCTTGAGGATGCTTTCACAACGCTATGCAAGCAGAAGAAGAAAGAGAATTTTATAAAGCTCATCAATACAAATGAGAAATTTTTTTTTCTTCTATTCAACATGCGTTGACGATACATCATACTGTGTCTAACCATTTTCAACCATTTATCTTGTATGAGCATGTGGGTCAAAGTGATACCCAATCTAATAGAGAAGAAGAAGAACTCACATATGACAATATCTCTCTCAAACAGATATATTTGGCAAATGCAAAGAGAAGGACCTTTGAAATAACTTTTCATTATGTAGAGAACAATGTAAAATTGTCTGGTTAAGAATTTTATTGAAGAAATAAAAACCATTAAATGAATAGATAATAGATTTTTTGGTAAAAAATAAAATCTGATGCATAAAAATAAATTAAAATAAAGGTTAAATGTATTTTTAATTTTTTTAAAATATTCAAATTTTAATTTTGATCGTTCAAATTTAAAATATTTATTTTAGATGTCTATTTTTTAAGTATATTGATTATAATCTTTATATTAATTTAAGTTATATTAAATTAAAATAACTTAATCATAATTAAAGAATTATAATTCAGATATTTTATAAATGATTAAAATTTTAAAATTTAAATTTAACTTGATTTAATGTATAATTTAAATTAATATTAAAGAATATAATCATAATATTTTAAAAATAAAAAATATAAATTAAAGATTTTAAAATTAAAGAACCAAAACTAAAATATTTTAAAAAACTAAAAATATATTTAATTTTTAAAATAATCTTTTCCTCTCTTACATGGACATATATTTAACAAATAAATATAAAACAAACAAACTTTAAAATAATATTTTCATTATCTAGATAACAATGTAAGATTGTTTAGTTAAAAATTTTATTAAAAAATAAAAATTATTAAATATAATAAATAAATAGATAATAGATTTTTCGGTAAAAAAAATTAAAATCTATTACATAAAAACAAATTCATTATCTAGATAACAATGTAAAATTGCTTAGTTAAAAATTTTATTAAAAAATAAAAATAATCAAATATAATAAATAAATAGATAACAGATTTTTCGATAAAAAAACTAAAATCTGTTGCATAAAAATAAACTGAAATAATTTAATTTTGTTTAATTTAGATGGGAAAAATGTCCTTAGAAGTAAATATAGACTTAATTATTTTATAAATATAAAAATAAAGATAAAGACTCATGTTTTTTTTAATGTATTTTAATAAATTTATAATATAATATCCTATATATTTTTTGGCGGTGAATATAATGTGTTATCTCTTATATAACAAAAAATTTATTAAATAAACGCTTGATTGTATTTAATTCATTATCCAAACTCTCATGCGAGTCCAAATACGTTTTTTTTTCCTAATAGTATGAGTCCAAATATGTTGATTAGGCATACAAATTTGTATAAACGTGTAATTAATGTAGGTATGAAAAATAATATTAAACAGCAGAGGGTAGTGCCCTAACCCAATTAAGAAAAGAAAGAAAAGGGAAGAGAAGAGAAGAGAATCTGGGTGGTGATAGTGGAGGAATGAACAAAGATGAATGAGATGTTGTTGCATCGTATTCTGTTATATTCAAATCAAATCAAATCAATTCAATTTGATTAATCGTATTAATTGATTTTGCAAATCCAAATGCTAAACACAAACACAAATCACACCTTCTTCACCAACTACTACTCTGCTCTGCTCCCACTATCGCTTCATCAATCCCCTCAAAACCCTCTTCTCAATACAAACTAGATCCCTTTCTAACCATCGTCCTTCGTTTCTTCTATGGCATAGGAATTGAAACGATTCGTTTTGATCAACCGTTCAAACAGAAAGAATACAAAAACGCTATGCACCCTCGACAACGCAGTCCCCGAGGGTTTTACGCTTCCGAATATCGACACCGCGATGTCGGTTTCGGAAGAGGTCATCCTGGCCGTAGAGGCGGCGGTGGAAACGGTGGCGGCGATATTTTCGTGGAGGCTGGTCGTCTTGCCGCCGAGTATTTGGTTTCGCAGGGGCTGTTGCCTCCCAATGTGCTCTCTCTGAAGTGGCAGAATCATAGTGGAGGGTTCAAGAAGCAAACCGGTGATGTTCCGACGGAGGGTGGTCGAACCTCGGCGCTCGCTCGGCTCGGGAGCACTGTTGGTGCCGCCGCGGACGGTGGAAGGAGAAAATTGGGGTTTGATGAGTTTGGACCGAAAGGAGGAAGGAGGAGAGGGAGTTTCGGTAGGAGCAATGGTTTGGATTGGGGTAGAGAGTATAGAAGGAACGGGTCTTGGTCTGATCGGTTGAAAGGAGCGATGGAGATCAAGGATGATGACGTTGACGGTGGTGGTGTTAGTGTTAGACAGTTGGATGAGGACCAGCAGCACCAGCTCCAGCAAGATGGTGGAAGTGGTTCTGTTGATAGTGCTTTGCAGAAATCGAATTCAAATGAATTTGTGGCAAGAAGTGAGGATGGCAATGATTTCAGTGCCGAGACGGATAAGGATCATCGGGTTTCTGGTGAATTGTTGGACTCAAAACAAAGTGGTTCTGATGATGCAGGGAAGGATGTGTGTGATATGGATGTGGAACTTGCCAAGGGTTCAAATGATTTGGATAATGTGGGTGCTGGAGTTAAGGAGGTGAAGGATGGTGCTGGCGATGATGATAATGAGAAATCAAGTGTGTCAAAGAATTTGTCTGCTCAGTCCAGTGATCAGGAGAATAGTAGCTCTAGTGGGGTTGTCACCGACTTGCTTTCGCTATGCAAGGGTGTTAAGGTGCCTACTAAGACACGCTCTTCGATTATGCGCAAGAATTTGAAGGCTCGTCCTCTTGAGAACAATGGAGATGAGAGTACAAATGATGATGATGTTGGGAGTTTTCAAGGACCTGAAGTATTAGCTGAAAATGAGTCTGTTAAAGTCTCCTCCTCAGGTGATTTGCTAACTGAGAAAACAACCTATGATTTAGTAGTACATCTTGACCCTGACGTTGCTGAGGTTGAACCTATCCATGCTGCTGAGAATGTGAAAGAATTAGATACCGCTTGTAAAGTTGAGGAAGTTCAGTCTATTGGATCTCAATCTGGTCAGGATAAATGTTATATGCATGATAAGAACGAAGAGGCTAGTGCTACGCTAGAGGAGTATGGAAGTTGCAGTTCCTTGGCTGAGGAACGGGGTGAGAAACGTGTTGCAGACGCAGATGATGCAAGGGAGGACAACAAGAGACTGAGAGAATGGCTGCCTTCCCTTGTCCCTAAGACCGAGTACTTTATGCATCGTGAGCCAATTGAAGTGAAAGAGAGCCCGGGGGGAGATGAAATTTCACATATCGACAAAGTGACTATGACTTCTGATCAGGAGAGCCTGATGAGTAGTTCTCAGTTCAGTGAAGGTGGAGATAGGCCCTTTCTTCAATGCACTGAGGAGAAGCCATCATTGCCAAGTTCGTTTAGAACATGTGATCTGAATCTCATTGAAGCATCTGAAGTGCATGAAAACCATGTTGATCATCCTGTTCTTATTTATCCCCCTGCAGTTTCTGAACCCAAGAAAGCTGTACCAATTGATATAGATCTGACCATGAGTCACCCTAGTGTATCTGGCAAATTCAGTACTCATTCATCAAGTGGCAAAGAGATCGAAGTAATTGATTTAGAAAATGATTCCATTCAAGAAGAAAAGTCAATCCACAATATGGATAGAAAGTATGTTTTTCCTACACCCCCCCCCCCAATGTTTTATGTCAGCTTTGTTAAATGTTACTGTCCTATCTCTTAATTTTAGTGTTTGTTAGGAGCTAATTGATCTAGTTTTCATCCCTTGTTCCATTAACTCAGTGAAAATATCAGCTGGAGTATGTAGTTTTCAACATCTTTCATTTATCTTGCAGCTAGATCACTAATATGTTGTCTCTCAAATCACAGGACGGAAACTATGTTTCCTGGCCTTGAAGGTTTTTCCAACCATGCTCAAAATGCTGCTGACATGCATGATGTTCAGGATGGATACGGGCTTATGATATCAGAGTTGCTCGGGTCAGACTTCACTAACTGCTCTTCAGTACCTGGGGAGATAAACTCTGTGCACGATGAAATGGACCTTCATAATGGAACGGTATTAATGCTACCCTCAAGCCAAGTTAGATTTTGATACACATCCTTTTAATATTATCATTGCTGCCCTGAATCTCTTAATGGTTACTGCATACCTTTCTAATCTACAATGAAATGGTTCATCATCCTGATAAGATATTTAATCAATAATCATAATTGATGATTTTCTCATAATTTCATTGTTTTGTTTCAGGAGGCACTTGGTGAGGATGATTCCATATATATGTCACTCGGAGAATTAAGTATGCCAGATTTTTATTAATGGTTTGTTTTCTTTTTTGTTAAAAGTGCCTGTGATTCGTGTAAGTTGATATTTAATGCTGCAGTTATGGGTGATCTGCAGTACCTGTTTGTTTTGGTGTCTGCAACCTCTGTTGATGAAAAAGGAAATAATTTTCAAATTGGAAAACCCTTGGTACCATTCTTGTAAATCATGCAAATGGATTTTCAACAGATATACAAACAAGCTAACTAGCTGTCTATTTATTTGATCTATATGGTATAGGCTTAGAGCTATTTTCCCTATTATTAATAACACTAAAACACACCTATACTGCTAGAGATGTCTGTGTATGGGTTAGTTGTGTTTTCATCCAATCATGCATGTTTGGTTGTGCAATACAGCTTGCATGCATGTTGTCCCTTTATCCTTGAAGTTTGATTGACTCCACCATTCAGATTTTTTTCCTCAATCAACCAGCCAACCCAACCTCACTGTCATCTGCCTTTTCATGCTGTGCTACCACTTGTAAGCCATGTCACTTGATGTTGGTGTGTGACACAATCTGCTGTCACAGTCTGTCCAGACCTGGTCATGCTGTTGATTTTGGTCCAGTCAATACTGCTACCTCCTTTTGCTAGCAGGATAGGAGGCATTTTCCCCCATCTAGGAGAAGTAGATCATCCTAGATTTTTTTATTCATGTACAGCTTTATATTAGCCAACACTTGATTTAGGAAGAGGGAGGGGCATGCTCTCAAGTTGATTTCTTATTTATAAGGAAATTAGATGAAAAACTTTGCTTAGATCACAAAGTCATACCTGGGGAGAGCTTGACTGCTCAACTGAGCTAGGTCATGGATGTAAGAGTTGATTAGAGAGTAAGGAGGAAAAAGCCGAGATAGGAACTTTCAAAGAAGAGTTTTGGAGGAAAGGTGTTTGTTGGTCCTAGGAGGTGCAAATATGTGGGACAAAAGGCCAAAGGGATTAGGAAGGTAGCAAAAGAGATTTGCAATAATCAAGAGGTTAGGGACATAAGGGTAAATATTTTTGTTGGAAAAATGCAAGTGTGCAAGAAAAGTTAAGGTTAAACAATAATGTTATAAAGTGTGGTTGTTGTGTAAAGATGCTGAAAAAGGGGAAATATATGGTAGCTGAGGAAGATACTGAGAAGGTGGTGAACAAGGTGAGAGCTTGTGCTTTTGATGCGTTATACCAATCCTTAGGCACCAAACCAAAGATGGAGAGAAAAGTATTTATAGACTTGCTAAAAGTAGGGGAAGGAAGTCAAAATACTTGAATCAAATGAAATGTGTTAAGAATAAAGATAAAGTATTGGTTATGGAAAAAAAATATTATTTACTTCTACTAGCTATTTAATGAACACAACAAATTTTTGCATTTGGATAGGCTAAGCATAAGGTAAGGGATGAGGAGCAAAATACTTCTTTTATAATTTGGGAGCTTGAGGTTAAAGAAACATTTAAGAGGATGGCAAATAACAACAATTGGAGTCAATATACCCGTTGAGTTATATAAAATTCTTAGTGAGAAAGGTATTTACAAAATTCTTTAGTAAGATTATGAAGTCTAAGAATATGTTGGATAATTGGAGCAGTAGTAGTTGAATCTGAACAAGGGAGATATGCAAAATTATGCAAATTACATGGGGATAAAGCGCATGAATCATACTATGAAGTTGTAAGAATGGGTAATTGAACAGAGATTAAGTCAAGAGACTTGCATTACTAAAAATCAATTTGATTTTATTCCAAGAAGGTCAATCATGGAGTGATATACTATGGTCTTCATTGATTTGGAAAAAAGTGTACATTATGATGACAGAAAAGGAATCAGGATCAGTTTGTATTTCCTATATTCGAGTAATCAATGATATGCCAGAGAGGGTCACAAGTAGGGTAAGAACACAAGGCAGGGTTTGGTCTTGGATGTGCTTATTGAGCATATCCAAGAGCTAATACCCCAATGCATGCCTTTTGCAAATATATAGGTTTAGTTGGAGAATTGAGAGAGGAAAAAAATGGACGATTAGAGATGTGGGTACAAGCTTTGGAAGCTCATGACTTTCTCCTGACTACTGGAGTAGAAGTAGGAAAGAATATGTAGAATGTAAGTTTAGCAAAAGGTGCAAAGACCTTGGTTTAGAGATAAACTTGGAAAACATACTTAACAGCTAGTATCATGGTTTAAATATCTAGGTTCATCTTCATTGTACAAAACAACAGGAAAATAGAGGGAGATCCAAATCATAGGATTCAAGGGGGATATGAAATGAAGGAGTGCTTTGGGTGTTTTCAGTGACAAAAAGGTATCACTTAATCTTGAAAATTTTACTAAACCAGATTACCCCTTCTCTTCATTCAATCTGTATTCTCTTCCCCCTTATGGGTTTAGCTGCAGCTTGCAGTGCTTTGTTCTTTATCTTGACCTTGGACAGGACAAAATTTGTGCCTAGTCTCTCCAAATGCATCTTCTTAAGCTACTCTTGGCTTCAAAAAGGACACTGATGTTTTTTCCTGACAAACTGTTACCTTCTTTGAGGGTTTCTCTTTCTTTTGGCTTTTCCTACTGAGCATTCCCTTGTGTATGAGGTTCTTCATGTTCCCCTGACTGGTTCTTCTGCAGTGTTCAGGTTTGTTGTTGTTGCTCACATCCTAGTCATCCTGCCAGACCTCTTGAAATGCTGCTGACTCTCTTTCTCCAATGCTGTTACCTTGCATGATCCTATCTCTAGTAACCCATCTTTCACTTTAATTTGCTTCATGAGCACTCTGCATTGCATGTATGATTTTGAGTCACCATTGCTATCTTCACCTACTATTCTTTTGACACATCTTTTCATCCTGTCTCTATTCTGAAGATTACCAATAAGACTTTATATCATCATGGATTGTGAAAACCATGGTAGCTTGGATGAAATAATTGTCTTGCATTCTGGTGGCACTTGGTGGCCTGTTCCTTTGTCTTTTGCCAAAGATACATTTGGTTGTTTTTGTAT
This sequence comes from Canavalia gladiata, assembly GCA_037954105.1. Taxonomy (NCBI): domain Eukaryota; kingdom Viridiplantae; phylum Streptophyta; class Magnoliopsida; order Fabales; family Fabaceae; genus Canavalia; species Canavalia gladiata. The sequence continues at coordinate 941,019 of CM075663.1, read as the reverse complement.
ACACAGTTAAAGTTGGTTAAGTGGCCAGATAGGTTGCCTCAAAGCAATGTTGATTGTTAATTGCTATGCATAGATGTGTAGGTTTGATTATGGTGACATCTTCTAACCGATGGGTAAAGTTGCTTCTGTCCATGTCTTTCTCTTTATGGCTGCCATGAGCCATTGTCCACACTAACAACTTGATGTTATAAATATCTTCATGGTGAGCTTGCTTAGTTTGGATTAGTTTGAGACAGTCTTTGGAGTCATGGTTTGGGAGATTTAATGTAGTTATTCAGCTGTTTGGGATGGTTTACAGTAAGGAAGATCACTCTATTTTCTATTGTCATTTCTCAGAATGCCTGGAGTATATATTTGGGTTACTATGTGGATGATATTGTTATTAATCACAATGTCATCACAAATAGTGAAAAAGGAAGATATCTGCCAACTGAAAAGCACAATTTTTTCCTTGATTCTGGTATTGAAGTGGTTCAGTATTACTGGTGTTACAATCTTATACAGAAAAATGTACTGGAGGATTCTGAAATGACAAACTGCTGGCCTGTGTACGCATGCATGAATCCGAATGTCAAGTTAGTTATCATGGGGGAGTCATTTCTGGACCCTAGCTGGTATGGAGACTTGGGCATTTGAACTGGGCTACTAGCTCCCTATCACATGACCAGATATCTCCTTTGTTGTGAGAATGGTCAGTTTTTTCCCTACAGACTCCATGCGAAGCCATTGGGATGATGCAATTCTCATCCTCAAATATATAAAAAAAGCACCAAGAGAAGGACATCTATTCGAAGAATAAGGACAAATCCAAGTGATTGGTTTTACGCATGCAGTTATGACCAAGTGTCCTTCAAATAGATGTTTAACTTTAGGGTACTGTGTTCTTGTTAGAGGCAACCTTGTGTCTTAGAAAATTATGAATCAGGATATTATTGCCTTGTCAATTACTGAAATAGAATATTTACCCTGTTGAGCAATGACATTTGCATTATTAGCATGCGAACTCTTTTGTCTCAAGTAGGGTGCATAATAGCCAAACAAACAAATAGAGATAGGTTGTCCTTTTCATAAAAGAGATCTTGTCATGTTGGATTGTTAATTTTGTCCGTCTTTTAGTAGTCTTTGGATTTGCTACATTTATAACAATTTTGGTCCATATCATTATCTCCCTATAGATGCATATTTATTTTTAACTTTGAATCTTTTGTGGCAAAATGATGATGACCATGTGTTGAAGCATCGCCTATTTTGCTGTTGATGCTTTGCTTTGGTCTCCAGAGGGAGAAAAAAATGATCATGACCTCCTCATTTTATCAATCTCTCTTTTTCTCTCTTTCTTAAATGTAGTTATTCCTCTAATTAAGGCTGTTTCCCTATTTGATTAGGGTTAGAAGTAAGGTATTAGTATGCTTGACCTTGTACTAGCAGCACTTAACATAATTGCTAGTATATTGGACCTTTAACTTGGCAATTTGTATGATATTAACACATCAAAGAATCAATCTCATATATGGTTCCATTTATACACTCCAACTTGATGAAAGTGTTGAGACTTGAGATAGTAATCTCTATAAAGCCATTTTGTCTCCTTAAAGAGATATATTTACGTTAAGATGGATGTGTGCTCATATTAGAAAGGACAAGATACACAATGACCATATATGAGGTGATATTAGTGTGGCATCTATTGAGGAAAAACTAATATAAAATTGATCAAGGTGGTTTGGATATGTGCAAAGAAGGTCATTTGAGGTAGGTGAAAATGATCGATAGCATGATTTTTAGTCCTATGAAGAGGGATGGAGAGAGACCAAAAGGATTTGGAAAAAACTATTAGAAGAGATCTCATGATAAATAATATTTCAGAAAATTTAATTTTTGAACCTGTCCAATGACATTATGTGATCCATGTCCAAACATACCTAATGAGATAATTTTTATGTTGTAAAGAAATATATTTATTTTTAACCGAAAAATCTTTTTTGTTGTAAAATGATTGTTTTATGACCATGTGTTGAAGCATCCCTTGTTTTGTATGGTTAATGAAGCCTAAATCTTTTTTTAGGATTACTTTCTTTCATGTATATAGTTGTATGGAGCTTAGAGCATGGTAAGCTGTACCTTGCTGAGAATGTTAGAATGTCTTCATTGTAGAATTAAAGATAAAGGAAACCCCCTCTAATTATGGTTTATCCGTAGGAAGTTTCCCAGGTGCTTTAAAATTAGTATGACTCCTTGAACTAACAATGCACATACTGGTGCATATTGTCTCCTATTTGCCTGGACTGGAAGCCCCTATAGGGAGTCAATATGCACAATTTGGTGAGTTCAGTAAGTTATATTGGTGAGTTTCTTCTGCACATGCATTATCAGGGTGGTTTCTTTTTGGAGGGGGGGGGGGGGCAGGGTTCTTGAGTCTTAGTCTAGAATTAGTTATTCTCTAATTAAGGAGCAATTGTTGAAGTTGTTCCCTATTTGGTTAGAGTTACAAGTTTTATAGTATTAGTATGCTTGACCTTGACCTTGTATTAGTAATACTTACCTAATTTCTAGTATTTAGGACCGTTAACTTAGCAATTTGTATGGCATTAACACATCAAAATATCTATCTGGTATACAATATTCTGAGAATTCTCTCTGTTTTCTCCATCCGTATCCAAGCCCTATAACTTTGACAGTTATACTAGGAAGGATGTTTAGACCTAGTTTAAGAAGTGGATCATATATACATTTCTGCTGCATGTTCTTTGTGAGGGAGGTGGGAGTGTCTGGGTGCATTAAAACAGCTGTGTAGACACTTGCATGGACATGAACCTAGGATTGGTACCTACAGCATGATCAGCACTAAGTGATGTAATTAATAACTTGTAGAATTTATAAAACAATGATATACAATGTCCGCATGCAAGTTCCTATAATGGACCTAAACAATGTATGTACCTAAACTAATTGCTTTTTGTATAGGCTTTTTGCGGCCATGGGAGCAACCGCCACCTCAGGATTTTCAGAAGCACTTTTGATCTGTTGTCACCCAAATCCTCTCAGGAGACATTATGTAGTGGTATGCTTGGCACTAGTCAACATGGTCCTTTGTTAGTCACTAGCTTTATACAAAAGTGAAATGCTGCTCTTTTTTTTTTCTCATTTTTTATAAAGTGTCTCCTGTTTGGAATTATGTAAGCTAAATTCTATCCTGTCTAATGTTCTGTAATCTTTTTTTAATGCCTTTGCATCACTGCTAGAGTTGTTAGAGGAGAATTGTGTCCAAAGATGCGAAATTGTAAAATATCCCATTGTAACCCATTCGCTCATGTATTACTATTTGGCCATTATTTGACAGAATGGCTTTGAATTGACATTCTAGGTGGGATCTCGATCCTGACAACGTTCTGCGAGTCTTCTGGTTAGTTAGATAATTTTTTTAGTAAGTATTTATAAGAAAAGAAAATAAAATGAATCGAAAAACATAATAAATTGAATTTCTTTCATGAAATTATCACTTAAACGTTTTCATAAGCTTCATCTAATTTATCCATAAGTTGAGATGTATAGGTTGATTTTAATTTATAAGTTTGATTTGTTTTATTTTAAGAAATGTTATTTCTATATTATACAATAATTTTTACGAACAATAGAATGAGAGAAAAGAAAAGGGGTCTTAAATGTGATAAAAAGAGAAAGTGTTATATATTTAAAATAAAATTTTAATATGAAGTATACGTCTGTTTTGTTTTAATTTTTTGAGTATTGTTGAAAAGTTTGTTCAATGTCTCATAATTGTGATTCCAATTCTATATGGTTAGTGTGAATTGGTTGTCATTTTAAACTATTTGTTCATAATAATCAACTGCCGTTCAAGCATGGCGAATGTGTAATATGTAACTTCTTTCATTGGGTTATAATGTTTGCTGATATGCAATTTTTTAGAGGCGGTCGTGGAATAGGTCTTATGCGTTTTGAGAATCAATTTTGAAATCAATCGTTTACTTTGGGTGGTTTAAATTCTATCTTGATTAAGTTTCCTCGTTGTAACCCTTATTAGATCTTTCAAGAGTCCTTATTCCATTTTGGTTGAACCAGAGGTTTCCGTTTCTAAATCGTACTTAAATCTTTGTATAAAACATCACCGTGTATGGATACAACATTATTATGGTGCTTTCTTAAATTTTGGGGTTCAATGGAAAGGATTATTATGGAAACAGGTTTGATTGTAATGTCCCATCAAGGATCTGAGCGACATCGGTCTAGTCTAGAACGATGAAAATTCTTCTCCTAACTCGAAAAAACAAACCAAAATATATTTCATGAATATAAATGAACTATGTTTAGTATATAGACCCCATACTTTGCGGTGTTTACATCCTTTTCGGCAGCTTATTTGTGCAGCCAGTCTCATGCAAAATCTTAACCATTACATAAGCGATTATTCAGTAATTAAAAAGGGAAAAATGTGCTGTGTGATTATGATTTTTGTTAGAGAGAAATGATGGTTAGAGGGGATCTAAATTATACTTAGAGCATCTCCGGTGGAAGATGCTTAATAGAATCTTAAAGTTAAGCAACATTTGGAGGAAGATGATGTCAAATATGAGAGAGGAAATAAGCGAGTATGGAGGGGGCATTGGAAAAGGGAAAATAAATGAGAAGGAAACATTTTGGAAACGAGAGAAAAAGACATGGAGAGGGGAAAAGTACGAAGAAATGAAAGCTGATGTGAGAGAGAAAGAGAGAAAGATAAGGGGAGGGTTGGAAAGTAAGAAGATATGAAGGGATAATGGAAAAAGGAAGAATAAATAAGGGGGAAAAACAAGAAAGAAAGACAAGAGGAGTAGAGGAGTCCAGAGGAAATGTGTAGAAAAAAGAAAAGGGGGTTGCGGGACAAAATAAAAAATGTACAAAAATTTGTAAAAAAATTAAAAATTAAAACATTAATTGGAAGTTAAAAATTTAAACCTTAAAATTTCAAACATTTAAAAATGTTTAGAAAATTAATAGCAATTTTTTGGATATGAAATAATATCATTGTATTCCCAACTATTTTGTACATAATTACATATAAATGTATCATCAATTTTAAAGAGATTTGGTTGAATATATTTAAAAATATTTTATATATCAAAATAATTAAAATTAAATGTTGTTTTATTTTTTAATTTTTAAGTATTTTAGATAATTTTTAATTTAATATAATTTTTAAAAAATTATTCTTGTATTTTTAGCTATTTTTATTTTATCAAATTTATTATTTAAAAATATATAATTTTTAATTTTTTAATTAAGTTAATAATATTAAATATATAATAATACGTGAAATTTATTTGAAAATTCATGTTGAGTTGCTCTATTAAAAAAAATATGTTCAAATGGTAAAAAGTAAGAAAAGAGATGTGAATATGAGTTTTACATAGAAAATTATTAAAAAAATTTAAGCAGGTGCTCTCTTAAAATTGCTCCAAGAACTCCATTGCCCAAATTCAAAGGAGGAGTTGGGGTGATCACAATTGTTTTCGCCTCCTTCAAATTCATAGGCTCTATACAGCCCTTAAACCCCCCAAAAGAACTTTGGTGTAAGACTCAGGAAAAAAAAATGAAACATATTCCAATTATAAAAATTGAAAGACAATGAGGCCATGTAATTGAAGATAATTTTGTTCACCACTCATCTTCAAGGTTTCCATTCAAAATATTCAAATCGTTGAACTATTCCTGAGTAGCAGATTACTAGATTTGTCCACATGAAGTTGATATTGAATATATTGGTATTGTAGAAAACCTCAGCTAAATTGCATAAAGGATTTTTTATTGATTAATTATTATAGTAGAGTAATCAGTAATGTAAGTAAGTTCAATCAAAGAGCAACAACATATTAAGCTAACTACTAAATTTTCCATTGGCAGTATCTTTTTCTCCAACATTACAATATAAGGCCTCTAACAAGTACATTATTGCCTCAGTAATGCTTTTGGTTAAGGATGGAAACAAGGAACATTAGTTCATTACCATAGTAACATTTACACCTTCACTATATAGGTGGTGTCTTTTATGTAGTTTTAACTATAATGGAGAAGACACAAAACAAACAATTATATCTTACTCCTCATTCTCACCAACCTTGCCAATGTCTCTTGAGCAGCCAAGGTGAGAGTATGGTTATGACCAAGCATCACAGTTCTAATGCTGATACATGTTCTGCAGAGTTCCTTGGCACTATCTAGAAGCCCCCCTCTTGCTAACAATTTTGCTCTAGTCTCCAATAGTGTAGCCTTCAACAAGGTCACATCCTGCCATACATACTCATCCACTTTTTGGCTTCTTTGCAACCTTCTTTTCCAACAAATTGAGTCATGAGACCAATCTTGGATTTGAGAGACAAAGGACTTCTCAACTTCCTCAAGTGCATTGGTGCACACCTTCAAGAGCTCCAGAGCTGAATTGCATCTTGAGAAAGTGGTGAAGGCTTGAATTGCTAGGGGGAGAGCAGTTCTCTTGATGTACAAAACCATGTCATTTGTCTTCAGCTGCACAAGTGGTGGCTCAGATTTGAACCCAAACACAAGGAAAGCTGATGCCCACAAATGATCTGAGTTCACATGGCTACCCATTTTCCTCACTCCTTGAATTGCAGCCTTGGCGTATAGCAAACCACCTTTTCTTTTGGCAAATGCTTGTGTTATTGGATGGAAATGAAGCCAACATCCATCATGATGATTAGCTCTTCTAGTCAGTCCCATTTTTACAAGAAGTATTGCTGAATCTTCATCATTTTTCCATGTCCGTGATGAAAAACAACTAGATATTAGGCTTAGGCTTTTGGACCACTTCTTGAGATGGTTTTCAACCATAGGGATACTCTTTGCTGCATTGACTAATAAACTGGCTGAAATGGGAGCACAAGAAAACCAACCACTAACAAGAAGCATTCTGATGGCCAGGAGGTTCCCTTTAGCTTTAGTTTTCTCCAGTGACTCCAAACAAAAGAGGAGGGTCTTCATGAGGAAAGGGTTGCTCTTGCACCATTGCTCTTCTGCAATGCTCATATAGCAAGAGTTTGAATCTTCTTTGAGTGGCATTTGGTTTATGGCCTCAAAGAGTGCAGAAGGGCTAATTGCAAGTTCAGACAATAATGAACCAATCATCCACAAACCAAAGCTCAACCTTCCAAGTTTCTCATTGAATTTTTCAAGGACATCTATCTCATCTGCTGGATACTCTTTCTTTTTTCTTCCTCTTATCAGAATCATTGCCTCAGATAATGGCAATGGTGGAAGCTGAATAGTATCATAGTTCATTACTTTGGACAACCTAGTAGTAATGATCACATGTGTCCCTCCTGTGTTTCTTGGTATCAAGTCATATAGATCCTTCCCTTCCCACCATTCCACTTCAGTCTCGAGATTATCAATTATCAACAAGTAAGGTGTCTCACCAAACAGTTCCCTCTTGATCCTCTTGAATGCTTCAAATTCTTGCTCCTCAAAGTTACGAATCCGGCCTCTATCCATTTCAGAATCAGCACCAACATCCAATCCTAAATTGAGAGACATGTTCAATAAGTTCTGCCTGAGATACCTAGCCTCACCACCAACCCACAAGACCATTTTGTACCTCTGGTGATATCTATGAGCAAATTCCAGTGCTAGTTCAGACTTTCCAATCCCAGAGACCCCATTGATGCAAATCATGCTGCTACACAAGCTCCTACAGTTTCCACTCTTTGACTTCTTATTCTTCAACCTCTTCAAAGAATTGTTTCCAATCATTGGTTCAACCCAAGCCTCCAAAGTTGGTTCTTTGCTCCTCCCCATCTCTAGACTAATATACCTCCCACACCTTCCTATCACCGGTTCACTTTCCTCATCTGCAAGACCTTCGGATTGTCCACTGCCACTGGCCTCTCCTTTGATGAATGTCCTACAATGATCTTGCACTTGTTCCATACAATTCCCTCGTCCAAAGAAAAGGCCTTCAATCTCCATAATCTCCTTCTCTCTTCCTACAAAATATGTGTTCCTTGGAAAAGGTAAACTCTCAAATCCTTGTATATTATCCTTTTGCTCAGCATTCTTCCTTCCAAGTCTTGCTTTTAAGATACCAGCAGCTTTTGCTATGCAGCTTCTCCAATTTCCATCATTAGCCTCTAGATTGAATTCATTGCACTTCATTAGTCCATCAATTGCCTCTTTGCATTCTATATCAATCGAATTGTTGCAGTTAAGAAGAGCCATAATCTCAGCAGGTCCTGTGTCAAATAAGAGAGGGATCAAGTTCTTCTTTTGAGCAAAGAATCTCACCTCCTCCATGCTTAGATGGTTGAGGAAGCTGGAGCTTGTAACAACCACCAATCCAAATGCCACTGAGCAAATGACTCTATCAGCAATCTCATGGCTTTGACTATCTGAATACTTTGCTCTATCTGCAAGCATGCAATCAATCCCCTGAAGCTCAAGCTCGGCCTTAAGCCACTTGCAGAAACGCACCAGGTTTGGGTTCTGGCCATGGAATCCAATGTAAACATCACAGCTTCTGAGTTTGGCATTGGAAGCAGGGGACACAGGGCCTTTTGCAAAGGAAATTCTAGGGACTGGAAATGAGAATGAGATGCGTGGAGGAGCCGATTCAGAAACACATGATGTCACAAATTTGAGCCTTGTATCAGCAGTGTCATCAGAGAACTCATATTGATCAGAAGGTGGAGTGTAGGAACTGCTTGGCACATCTTCTGGGGTGGAAGGGTTGGTGGTGGTGGTAGTAGTAGTGGTGGTGGTAGTGGTAGTTGTTGTTGTTTGAAGTGTTGGTTGGGTTTCTATTTGAGATCCATTAGGGGGGTTTGGGATTAAGGCCCTTGGAGATATATATGGTGACTGCAATGCTGAAACAAATGCTGATGAAGGCGGAGACACAAGAGGAGAACCATAAGGTGATGATTCTGTGGAGTTCTTTAAGTTTAATGAAGGCAAGTTTGAGTTGTCTGAACTCTCTTCACCTTGTTTGATGCTGCTGCTGCTGCTTGCAATCTTAATTTTCAGTGTGCTAGTAGAGATTTCAGTGTGTGTTGTTGCATTGAACACACCCTTGTTGTTGTCCTCTCTTTCACTTCCCATGAATAAGAACTCTTCAAAGATGGTTAGCCAACAAGTGCAGTGCTAGTGGCCTTTTAGGCTAGATCTCACTATAGGTACACAATAACATGTTAATCTCCTATAACATTTTTTTCTCAATAATTAGCATTGGCCTCCTCTATTGTTTATGTGGGTCATAGGTAGGTCTTTCAAAGAACCATTATTTGTAGCTAGGAAACAACAAACCTGAATAATGTGTCTGTGTGGTTCTGACCATGACCTTATTACAGCTGTTGCCTGGTGCCAGAAACATGAATGCAAAGCAACATAGTAGTGAAAAGCTCAGACACAAAGAGGTTTGCATGTGGTGCACAGACTCATCCCTTGGCTTTTAGTATCTGAAGCTATATACTGTACTTTCACCAATAGCACTTGCACAATTAGTACTCATGTGATGTGTTGTTATGAAGCATTTGAACTGTGTGATTGAATGTGAATATTGGGAGATGAGTTTCAGCTTCCAGTTTTGCTCATGCTACTACTGTAAGTGTTAAATATCAGAAATGTGACTCATCATTAGGCCAAACTTATCAAACCATGATGATGATGTTGCTAATATTTCTATTATGAAATCATTGACATTACCTCATTTTTCTACCATTTTAGGCTGAAGGGTGCAGCAAGAAAACACTAAAATATAATGACCCTTCTCTTCTTTAAATCTGCTTCAACTTCAAGTCTTCAACTCCAGGGTACCCTTTGGAAGGGAGGGTGAAAAAAATGGCACTTTCTCTCTCCTCCATATAGTTCTGCAGGGAATCTAACATGGGGTTGATTCTCCAAAGTTTGAATTAAACATATAGTATTGATTCCACTGCAAAAACAAATGGACATATAATATTAAATAAAACAAGTATGGTGCCTCTACCAAAACAAGAAAAAGAAAAGCAAGTATGGTGTAGTATTTCAATATTATTAGTTTAATACACTATTATAGTATAGTGCAATTTTGGTTTTGTCTTATGCACTTGGCTTTGAATTCTCTCTCTCTCTCTCAGCTGCTGTAAATGAAGATCTTGCAGTCAAAGTTGTCAACAGCACAAAGACCAAAGATTGATCAGAAATTTTAATTTCACCAGCAAAAAATATTGTCATAATTGATTGAGTGAGAACTTGGTACGTTTCATTTCACTACAAATAATTTTAAATTCTCTTAATTATTAAATAAAAATTTTACATTTTATTTATATTTTAAGATAATAAATACATGTAGGAAGATATATAAAAATTTATAATAAATTTTTTTACTATTTATGCTTAGATGAATATCATTTACTGTTTTTTTTTAATTAATATCAACTTTTACATTTGATTTTGAACAACTATAAATGATAGATGCTTCTTTTGGAAACAGAGTGTAAAAAGTATTTTTTTTTCTCAATTTTAAATTATTTAAACTTAAAATTAAAAGTTAATATTAACAAAACTATATTATTTATTATTTATTAATCATACTTTATGTGCTTTAGGATATTTATTATGAGAACTATCAAAGTTCAAAATCCTAACAGCTGAAAAAAAATATGCCAACTTATCAAAAGAAGAAATTTTTGTTTGATTAGTTTAAATTTTAATAAAATTAATTTTAAAAACTTAAATATAATCAAAATCCGCATCTAAATTAATATTAATTACAATTTTTTTTTATTAAAACATGTGTTACAAGGCCACTTCAAATGATGAGTGGTGGATCTATTGCAAATTTAAACACTGCCAATAAGACTTTTTTTTTTAGTGATACAAAATTATCTTTAATTTTCTCACATCTTTATCGAATATCTCATTTATACTTACTTGTTATTTTTACCCTTATCTCTTTTTTTCATATTTTTTTTACTGTTATTTTTTTTTTCCAGTTATGATGAGGTTGGAGAAAATAATTATTCAAATTATATTTAGAATGTTGTTGATCAAAGATATTAGTAAAAAAAAATTTAAAATTTAAATATTTATTATTAATAATATTTTCCGATAATTTTTAATTTTTAATTTTTAACTAATATTCTTAAAACAGTTATCATATCATAGTTGGGACGGGGCATCTATCTGTCAATCGTCTGACACAAATTTAAACCATTTGCTCCGTAAATTGGACCAAAGACCAGTCCACCTGAAGCACACAGTAATAAAATATTATGCTAATATTTTATAATTTATTTTTATTTAAAGTTAACTTTTATTTTAAAGTTATTACTTTTATTTATTAATTTATAAAAGTTAGAAAGAATAAATATAAATATAATAAATATTTTTAAAATTTTGTAAAATGTTTTTATTGAAAAATATTAAAAGTTAATTAATAGATTTTATATATAGCCATGGAAGGAATAGATTTATGGATGAGCCAATATCAGATTTAAATATTTTGCAAAAATAATTTATTTTAATATTTTGATATCATTTATAAAATATTTTTATAAGTTATAATTTTCCCTAAAGAAGTGGTAGATTCATGATTGAATGAAAAGACTAGATTATCATTTAATTTACTTATGCTTTGTTGATTTGGGAAGAAATAGTCACAATTGAACTCTTTCTCTCTTTCTTAAGAAAATTGATGATTATATTAATCGTAAATTTTAATTTATTTTACATACACTAAACTTTTTTATCTCTTAATTTATATTTATTTTTTATTTTTATAATTTTTATTTTGATTAGACTTTTTATAACTACATGGGTTGGCTGGGTCTATCACTTATTTGCAGTTATTTTCTTTGATTACGATTTCTAAATTTGGGACAGCAATTTTTGCAGCACATGTGTTTTGTGTAGATAAACCTTATTTATTTATATTAATCTATTTAATTATTTTCATAAATTTGTTTATATTGATTGAAAATTGTTATAAAACTTAAAAATGATTTAATCTACACAACTATTTGAAATATTGGTGTTTTGAAATATTTGTTATTAAAAAGTAATTAAAACATATTTTATATACCCACTAAGTTAATCATATTTTTTAGTTAAAATAATTAAAAAAAATTTAAATAACATTTACTGGTATGGATCTTCACGATTAACAGTCAATTAAAAAAATTTATCTAACGGATTAAAATAAAAGAGATTAAATTACCTATTAAATATTTTTTTTCTGTTAAGGTCTGATCTGAGTTAAAGTGTATAAGGCATATAAGCCTGTTTAAATGTTTACATTACAAAAAATTTAATAAATAAATTTAAAATTTATATAAATAATTAATTAAAAAAACTTATAAATTTAAAGTTTATAAAATAAAAAAAATCATTAAATAGGATTAAAAAATATATATATATTAATATTATATAAATAAAATATAAAATAAATATACAATATACAATATATAAATATAAATAGATCCTTAAATAAGTTAAATAGATTTTTTTACAAACGTCTGACTTGTTTATCTAAAAAAACTTTTTAACAAGCATAAGTGTATCTATTTATTAAATGAGTCGAACCTAACTAGCTTTAAACAAGTCAAGCCACATGTTCCTGTCAAACGACCTTGTTCACTTCGATCCTCCTGTTGAATATAAATGCATTTCTTTCCAATCATATTTGTTATACTATTGCTAGGATAGTTACCTTTTTCTCTTATTTATTTTTTATTTATTCAGTAATAAGTTCTATTTTTATAATTATAATAACTAATATTTTGATTAAAAAAATTAAATAAATAAAAAATAAGTTTTATTTAAATTATGAATTAATTAATTAAAATTTAACAATTATATTATATTTTAATATTAATTAAGAATTAAAAAAAGTAAAAATTTTTATTTTATATTATCTAGACCTCAAAGAATTATTATTAGATGTTAAGCTTAAGAAGTAAATTAGTATAATTAATTTAGTACTAAATTGAAGAGGTCACATATTAACAAATATTTTCATTTTTATTATAAGATAATTAATGTTATTATATTTTTTTGTTAGCATAAAAAAATAATATAATAATATTAAAAAAAATAATTTTAATTTAAATAAAATTAAAATTTTAAATTTTAAAATTTTAAATAAAAAGTTGACCATATTATAATGATAAGATTAACAGAAAAAAAAATTATTTTAATCTTTCCTAATTAACTACCATATGTGTTAATCGATTTTATAACCGATTAACATATTTTTTAATTATTTAATTAATAGAAATATAAGATAAAAATAAACTTTGAATCCCTGTGTAAAACATAGTAAAAAAAAATATGCACATGATATATTTGGTTTTAAGTGTGAATATGCATAGGTTTTGAATTTTTTTAAAAAAATTATATTATTTAAGGTATGCATATTTTTATTATATTAATTTTAAATATATAATAAATCAATTGAATTATTTTTTAATTATATTATAATATTTTGAATATTTTGTAATCAAACAAATCATAATAATCTTTTATAATTTAAAATTAATATTTTTATAATATAATTTTAACCATCACCATCATTTATAAAAACAATAAAAAATATGAGGATTCAATTTATAAAATCAAAGTAACCTTAGCAGCAACAATAGCTACAAGAATCCAATTAAATAATGGATTATAAATGAATGTAAAATAATATAATTTTAAAATTAAAACAAAAAATAAAATAATAGAAAAATAACTATGTTAATATGTTCTAACAATAATAACTAATTGTTAAATAAAAATTTCTATAACAAAGATAATATTATAGATAATATTGTAAAAAAAAAATATATTAAATCCAAAAATAGGATCAACTACCACGAACCGTTCATTTTTTTTAAAGTTTATTTTTGTATTAAAAATAAGAAAAATACCTAAACGAATATATTACAAAAATGAATTATATTATTATATAGAAAATCACCACAAATTAATAAATAATTTTTACTTTGAAAAATAATAAAATTACATGTGAATTATATTAAATATTATATTATACTAAAATTTAAATAAATATAATATTTATCAACATAACTATTAAATTATAATTATATATTAATTTAATTATTTATATCAAATTTTGTTAAAGTTAAACAACTACAAACATATAATTAATTTGTTTACTTATATATATATATATATATAAGTATATATTATATTAATAAATAAAATATCAAATAAACTTAAATTGATCTAAAATTTTACACATGTAATTTATATAATAAAATATTTAATCTAATAGTTAGTTTTATGGTAAAATTATTCAATAAAATTTTATGATATAATATTCTTTGAAGTTTATTAGCATTGTAATTTTTTATATATTTGATAAATTAGTTCTTTATTTATTATTTTAAATAAAAGTTTTTAAAAATAGAAACTAACTTATATTATTTAAAATAATAATAATAAAATTATATAAACTAAATAAGTTAAAGATTAAAATACTAATAAACTCTATTTTATGTAAGTTATATTTGTATATATTTATTTTTTTATTATATATATATATATAATTGGGTCATATTTTTTAAATTTAATAAAATTTATAAATAAAAATAAGTTAAATTGATAAATATTTTATTATATATTAGATAACATTGAATAAAAAATATAAAACTCTTAATTAAAAATTATTATAATCAAGATATTTTATTTTTATAATAAAATATATTAATATTTAAAATTTAAAATAATAAAATAATAAATAAAATAAAATATATAATAAAAATCATGTAACTTAATAATAATTCATATATATCCATAAAATTTCTAAAAATAATCTAAATAAAAAATTAGAACTTAAATTTATAATAAACTATTTGTGTTTGAATAAAACATTTTAACATCTAAAAAATTTAAAGTATTTGAAAATTTAAATGGCTTTAATTTAAAATTATTTTATTTAGATAAAAAAATTAATTTTTTATATTTAAAATTATTTTTTTAAATGAAATATTTAAATTTATTAAATTTTTATTTTTATTTAAATTAAATAATTTAATTTTTACTATAAATTTTAAATTTTTTACTTTATATTTTGATGAAATATTTTTAATATTTTAAAAAATTTAAAATATTTAAAATTTAAATATTTTCATTTCAAAAATATTGTTTTTAGATAAAAAAAAATATTTAAATTTTTATATTTTAAATTTTTTATTTATATGGTAAATTTTACATTTATTGAATTTAACTTTTTTGTATTTAGATTAAATAATTTAATTTTTACTATATATAAAATTTTATATTTAAATATTTATAATTTTTGAATTTATTATTATTTTTTATTAAAAAATTTAGATATATAATATTTTTATTATGTAACATATTTAAATAAAATAATAACCTTACAAATATATATATATATATATATAAAATTAGAATAGTAATAAAATACAATTATTAAAGAAAAATATGATGTTGAAAAAAAAATGTAAAAATAAAAAAAGAAAAAAACGAAAAATAAGAATACAGAAAATAACAAGAGATAAAAGATCATAAAAAAAGTAAAAAAAAAAAAGTATTGTTCATAAACATAATTTTAAAGAACTTTAAATTTTATTTATTTTAAAAAAATTTAAAATTTTTAACTTTAATTTATTAAAATATCTTCTTAAAATTAATAAAATCTTAAATATTTTTACCAAAAATATTCAAAAATAATTTCTCAGTATTTAAAATTTTATTTTATTTTTAAATTACTTTATTTTAAAATAATTTATCCAAATATAAAATCATTTTAATTTATTAAAATATTTTCTTAAAATTTATATAAGTTAATTCTTTTAATAAAATATTTAAATATTTAAAATTTAAAATTTTATATAAAATTACTATCCTTTCTTAAAATAAATCATCCAAAAGATTTTTGAAAATTTATTTGAAAATATGTGCAGCAACCCAAGCCGAGCCCTGTTATCGTCTTTTCTATGACCTAACAATTTGGGGGGAAAGAAAAAAAGGTTTGTTGGAGGAGTCACCTGGTCCTTGATCCTTGCTTTCCTTACCATATGTGAAAGGTATGTTATGTGGCTCTTTCTCCCTTCGATTTCTAACTGGCGTCTGCTCATAGAGTGAAAATATGGTGCACCAATCCTTCACTCTACAATAGGAAAATTGGGAAACGATTATAATTTGTCAAAATCTTTGTCTAAATAACTGTTATAGGATTATGATTGTGGCACTTGTTATATCTGCTTGTAACGTGTTTGATAGATGGCCTCTGTGGTTAACCTTTTTATGAAAGGAGGGAATGGTTATTCCCGTTTCTGTTTCTTCCTCAGGATTTTTTTTTTGATTTGGTTCTTAGGGTAATAAAATGCTTGTCGAATTGTAGTCTATAGCTACTTGGTTGGGAAAACAAAGTAGTATAAGAACATTCTTGATAGGGTTCTGCCTAATATTTTGAGTTCTGTAAGTCCCATAGCTAATTGGGTTTGAGTTGTGTGATTTCTTTTATAAGTTTTGTAAATTACCTACATGCAAAATATCATTACAATTATATATAATTATAATGCCATCCTGTTTGACCATTGGTTCAACCAGCTGAAGCCATCTAACAATCAATTCGAAGAGTGTAGGCCTACTAAAAATGGCAAGTGCACCTGCACAAATTCCTACAAGTTTTGGCCATGAGTTGAGGGCTTGTCTTCGTTGCCGCCTTGTTAAAACCTATGATCAGGTCTTATTGCCCTTTCACATTTTCCATTTTCCATTATCCTTTTTGTTTTGTTTTTATTTTTATTTACAATTTATGTTTTTGTTACACAGTTCAGGGAGTCAGGATGTGAAAACTGCCCTTTCTTTAAGATGGAAGAAGATCATGAGCGTGTTGTTGATTGCACTACCCCCAATTTTAATGGGTTTGTTGATGTCAATTCTTCTTCGTCAAAATCTTCTTCACCTTTGAATCTCTCAATACTCAGTTTGTTTTTCTTCTTCCATTTAATGTTGCCACAGGATCATTTCAGTTATGGATCCAATTCGTAGTTGGGCTGCCCGTTGGTTGCGCATTGGTACATTCATTTATCTCCTGTTATACTCATTATAATTTCCCTCCAGCCGTGACTTTCAGTTTTTTCTTTTCCTTTACAATATTCTTATGACTGCATTACTACAGAATATACAACATCATCATGATATTTTCTATTAAGTTTGTCTTCTTTTTTCCATTTTTTTCTTTCACCTGCAAAGATCCATCTAATTTTTATAACTAAACTATTTATAATAATAATAATTATGTATAGGAAGATACAATCTAAGATTTTCAGGATTTGAGCAACATTGCAGTGCTTGTCTCAAAATAACCTCTCAAAATAACCTCTCAAAATACCAAGTCAAGACTTTGAACCTCAAAAACTGCATTAAAAATTATATTAAATTAAAAATAAAAAAAGCTTTTTGATGGCTGTAATTACTTTGATTTTATCCTTAAATATTTGTAATTTGTGAAAATTTAGATGTCTAAACTTTTGAAGTATAAAATTCAAGTAACCTATGAAGTATAATGGGTTACCTTTATGAAAAAATTGACACACTCAGATTTTTTTTTATTAAACTGTTTTGATTTTTATTTATATGATACAAGTGATGTTCTATGTAATTTGTGGTTTCTTTCATTCTTCTTTCTTACTTTTATTGGGATCTTAGACCCCAATATTGATTTCAAACTTCTTTTTGACATTGACAAAAGACACTCTAAAGAAAAGAAGTAAAGGACATTTTTAACTGTCCTTGAGTTCTCTTATGACAATTTAGATTAATCTAGCATTTAGACAGTCATTATTACTTGTAGCTGTCTGACAAGATCTGGGAGAATAATCTGAGAAACATAAAACTGGGTGAACATGAATTTGAAAAAAAAATAAGAAATATAATGATGGAAATAGATATGGATGTCGTTCTCATTTTTGTTTATTTGCCCTACCTATATTGCTTATTTAATTATTGTTTACACAGAACATTAGAACATGACAACAAGCATAGGTTATTGGAAAAAAGAAAAAGAAAAGGCCATAGAGAGATTAGTTCTTGCACCTATTTGATTATTTTGATCAATTTCATTCCAAGTGATCGGCCAAATTATATGCCAAGAAAAGTGACAACAATTTGTACAGAGAAAGAAAAGGATAAATTTTTGTACACTGAATTTCCATGTAAACTGAGATCCTGTATTGCAGCTGAGTTGTAAAATGTAGATTCTCCTTGAATATGTTGCAGGAAAATTTGTTCCTGGTGTTTATACTCTTGCTGTCTCAGAGGCTCTTCCAGAAGAGATGCAGGTTCATATTTTGTATTAGCGTAACATTGATTTCAGATATATTACTCATTACTATGTTGGATTGATTCCTAACTATTTCTTCTCTAGTACCGGATTTGTCAATTGACCTCTAGACTTTGTTCCTCTTAAGGGAGTTGTGAGATTGTTCTGCAAATTATTCGACCATATAAAAGATAGTGGGTTATCCATTTTATCCTTTTTCTACTGCCTACCAAAATGAGAAATGAATGTAGACATGTGGGTATTTTAGTTGTAACATCCATTCAACAAGCCTTCTTTCCTCCCAACTTGAGTATGATTCTGAAAATGGCTCCAATGATAAGAGTTTTATATTTTAATTTAGTATTAATTTAGTATTAATTTTTGACTTTTTAATAAAAATATTTAAAAATATAAAAAATGCAAAATTTATCTTTCTATACAAATAATATTGAAAAAATGATATTAAAATTGTAATAATTTTATTTCTTTACAATTAAAATTG
Organism: Canavalia gladiata; assembly: GCA_037954105.1. Lineage (NCBI taxonomy): Eukaryota > Viridiplantae > Streptophyta > Magnoliopsida > Fabales > Fabaceae > Canavalia > Canavalia gladiata. The sequence goes on along the minus strand of CM075663.1, from coordinate 922,234 downwards.
AAAATACTTTTTAATACATAAAAAATATGAAAATTTTAAATTATATTTTATAAAATAAGAAAAATATTTTTTGCTCAAGGCTTTTTATGGGGTTGGAAAGTGTTGCCTTGACATCGCATTTAGTATTCAGGTTATATTAGACGCAATATCATTGATTATTGTCCTTCTATTGTACAAGGAAAAAATGATCAAAATCTCAGGATAAGTTTTATTTCTTTTCTACCTGCTCTTTAGTGGCTTTGTTGAAATCAGTTGATCATGTGACTTTTGGTGGTTGAGAAGTAAAAAACATGACTGGCTAGTTATGAGCGTCAGGGAAGTTCAGTTGCCTAGGAGTGAGGTTCATTCATGAATTGTTTTGTTCTGCTATCATTCAACTTTTAAACAGAGTTATTGTTGTATCCCTCTCCCAATTCTTATTGGATTTACTTTCACTTCCAAAGTGGCTGCTTTCTTTCTTGTTGATGCCATCCTCTTTCTTTGCTGTTGCCAATAACAGATTTTCTGCCAAAACTTTGCCGTTTTATACAGTGAATAGAATCTTAATATTGCTCACTTTTTCACGAGTCTCTGAAGTTGATTTTGTAATGCTGTAGCTAATCCAAATTTCTTTCACAAGTCTCTATCATTCAACTTGCAGTCCTTCCGTTTTTTTATGCGATTTCCATGATTCCATCCTGCGTTTATTTTTTTGCTGTGAGACACATCCTGTCTGGCCCCGATTCTGTCTGTTTCTTGCTGTTAATTGTTAATCCCAGCCCCTCTGTGGTGTAGTGTAGCAATGGCATCATCTCAATCACAACCATATTCCAACAGAGCTTCGCAGCTTCTGTCACTTCTTATTCTTATAGACCTGTTATCTATTCCTTTGATTGATGGTGATTGTGTGTCTAGACTAGTTCATTATCCTCAGTTATGTGTCCAGTATAAATTGCGTATTTTTTTATTATCTTTAATATAGCTGGTATCCACCAACTGGTCATAGTGTTTTTTGTGGTTGACTACTCTGCACTGCCATTCAGGTATGTGGAAAGCAGTCTTTAATTTTCTTTCACTTTAGACTTGAATTTATCATTCGAACTCATTATTTGTAGTAGTCTGTTACTTCTGATCTCCATCAAGCATTTCATGCTCGACTTTCCTCTCAGCCATAATTTACCTTTAGGTTTTTTGTGGACTTCCTCCTAGGATGTGCCTTTTACCATTAGCTTACCCGGTTTGGTATGTGAAATACATGGCCATGTTATTTGTATAGGTGTTGAAAATCTTAATTTGAAATCCAAATTACTATACAGCCTTGGGAGTTGGGATTTTGATTAACTGATTTAGGTGGTTATAAGGTTAGACAACAACAATTGATGTTATTTAAGCAATGAATTGTGTTCCATTATGGAGTGGTAAGTTGTCACTCTTGCCATGAGACGTGTGATTACACTTCATTTTGTATCTTCTTATTTTGCACTGAGTTTATGTTACATGGTGAAGTGAGTTTATTGATGTACTCCATTATGCCTATTTGCAGGCTATATGTGAAGACGAGCGTGTGCAATATATCCCTCCCAAACGTTAGCAAGACTCAATGAAATCTTTGCAGTTAAAGTCCCTTCTGCTTTTGCACTCAAGAGTCAATATCTGTCTGGCCCAGGAAACCATAAATATTGGCTGTGACATCCTCAAACGGAATTGGACTTGTCCGTATCAGTGTAGATTTTAATGTTAGTATTGTTCTGATGTATTTTCCTAGTGACTTGTTAGAATTCTTCGACCTCAATGACATCTTTTTCTTCTGGGAAGAGATCATGAGTTGAACATTATTTACTGTTTTAAAATAAATTACAAAAAATATAATATAACTTTTCATTTTATTAGACTTTCCTAACGATGTACTAGTTGCAAACCAAACTTATTACTTATTAATCAAGTAGGGACATTTTAAAATAATTTACGAAAACATGTATTTCTTTTATAAGCAAAATAAATATATTAAAATGATTGTTTGCTAATTTGAAGTAGTTTTTACCCGTTGTTTTGAAAATTTGGTCAAACCGCTTGTAGGATAGGAAATTGGTCATCTTTTTAGATTATTTAAAATTATATAATTGTTTTAGTAAAAAATTGGTAATAAATTGATAAAAAAATAGTTTATATATAAAATAATGTTATTTTAATTATTTTTATAAAAAATTAAAATTATGTTATATTTAATTATATATAAATAAATTAAATTTAAAAAATAAATTTTTAATTAATATGTAAAATTATAGTATTGATATATAAGAAGGAATCAAAATATTTTAAAATAAATTTATTATGAGTTATTTTCTTCAATATTTTGAGTTATTTATTTTAATATTTTATTATATAAATTATTTTTGCAAAATTTTATATAATTTAAAAAATATTGAATTAAGTAAATTTAAATTAACATATATTATAAAAGATATATTATCTATTAAAATAAAATAATATAATAAAATATTAAATTTTTTAAAATTTTATAAATATAATTTATATAATACAATCTGTAAAAATATATATATAAAATAGAATAATTCATACTAAACTTACTTATAAAATAAATTAATCATTTTTTTAATATATTATACAATTATATAATTTTTATATTTTTAATATACTATATATTATAAATATTTTAAAAATAAAATTTAATTAATACTAATTCAATTATGATTCTATAATCAGATTATTGAACTTTGAATAAGTATTTCTAATCAGTTTAATGAAAGCTTAAAAACATTAATTTTTACTGTATAACAAATTATCTTATCTTTAATATATATTTTTGTAGATATATTTTTCTTTTCTAACAAATAATTATATTTTTAATATTTTTATTTTTTATTTTTAAAAATTAAAAATTAATTTTTTTCTACCATATAAAAAAATATAAAGATAAAAATTCTAGTGTCTAACTCTAACCCCTCATCAGACCAGTAACTTTTTGACATAATATAAAAAAAATTATAAAAATGGATTGATTCTCCTATTAAACTACTTAATATCCAACCATTCTCATATTAAATTATTTTAGTCTTTATTCTTTCTTATTACACTTATCCTTCTTACTTAGATTAATTTGTTTGAATATATGTGGAGCAAGCCGAGCAAGCCGAGCTAGCCGAATGTTTCTATGGCCTACCAACAATTTGGTGAGAAAGAAAACAAGTTTGTTTTGAGTTCTTAGGCAGTGGCCATAGTGTAAGAGAGATAACCTCGCGTCTTTCACTCTTCATGCCCTTACTTTATCTCAAAGGTAAATTATCTCGCTCTCTGTCTCAACTCTTTCATTCTCAAATTTTATTCTTCACCATCATCGTTCTAACTACCGTCTGCTTCTAGAGTGAAAATATGATGCATCAATCCACCACTCTGCAATTTTCAATCTAATTTTAACGCTCTGGAATGTTCTGCGATTTTATTAAAGGATTCACTATTCTTTCTGCGGTTATTCATTTTTGTTTTGTTTTGTAATTTCATCGCCTGAAATTCACCATACTCGCAGTAACTGCTATCTATTCCTTCTGAATTTTGAGTGGAAGAGATGTTGCTGACTGAATTCGGAACAACCCTAATTTTTTCAATTCAATTAAACATCGCGAGTTAGATCCCTCCCTATCTCCCTCATCGTTTCCTTCTCTTTCGAAAACCCCACTTTTTAACCTCGTATATTTATTAGGTCACCCTTTAATTCCATTTCGCACGTTCTGCAAATTTTTAGACTCTGAATAACTGTTGTACTTTTGTTCATAACTTGAGATTTTTCACTATCAGTTATTTCAGTTTTTTGTTTCATTTTATGAATCAATTAAATATTGAGAAAATAATTAGCTCTTTGCAGTTTGCACCGCTAACTTTGTTTCCCTGTACATAGTTAGAGCACCAAATCTAATATCGCTTCAATGATGAATTCTGAATTAAAGTGTTTTTTTATCCTAATTATATAAAAATTAGTGGTAACTTGTAAAGTTTTAAAATGTGCTTGCGGGTGCATTCGTTTCCTTATGAAAAATTATTATTGCACATTTGAAAATAAGTGGATTGAGAAGTAAAGAAGAAAGAGATTGGAAGAAAGAAAGAAGGAAGAGAGATGTGATGTGAAATATGATTTTTAAGAAGAGAAATATAAAAAGAAAATTAAGATGTATTGAGGTGAAAGTATTGTTGGGATAGATGATAATCTGAATCCTTTCGTTAAACATGTTCTCATGTTCATCCTATGTATTGTTTTTGTCAGGTAGACAACTAGGATCTTTTCATTTTAATGTATTTAGTAGCTGGAGATGGTTTTTATGGAATTCTTTTAATAGATATAGTTTAGCAGTGAATAATCTGTGAATTTTCTTTTGATGATTTTTGTTGTCAGATTAAATTTTCTGCAATTTGTAGAAACGTGTCTTGTGTGTACTGATTTGTCTCTAACTAGTTGTTTATGAAGGAAAGGGAAATGATGGAAGGAGATATTAAGATTTGGGATGGAGATGACACTCACAAGAAGAAAGAAAGTTCACTGGTGAAGATAAAAGTCTTGTTTTTTGCTAGAGCCCGCGATCTTACTTGCCTGAGTGAGATGCCATTGGAAGTGTCATCTGGAAGTACTATCAATGACTGTTTGAAAAAACTTCTTGTCAAGTTTCCAAGTTTGGAAGAAATACAAGGGTGCATGGTTTTGGCTCTGAATGAGGAGTATACAACTGAGTCAGCCATTGTTAAAGACACTGATGAGTTGGCCATAATACCTCCGATAAGTGGTGGTTGAACAACTTTGTATATTACCGCAGGGTACTTCTACTTTGGTACTCTAGTATATATCATTCTGAAAAAAAAAAATTCAGAATTTGAATAAATACTGATAAGTTTATATATCATTTAGGGTACTTTTATTGGGGATGAGCAGAGTTCTCAAGAGGTTAACCTTTCTCACCATACAGACTAAGATTTCTACTTGAGTTTTTTCAATTAAATATTCCATCATGAGGTTAATAGAATAAAGAATAATTTTAACAAAGAAGGTTGAACTTTGAGAACTCCAACTCGAAGTTACCCTACTACTATAAGAATGACTGTAATTTGTGAACTTTATTAAGTGTAATGATTTAAATGCTAGATTTATTGTAAACGAACAGTGGAAGTTTTCTTGTCATAGAGAAAATGAAATTGTCCATTTTCCTTGTATGCGTGGCTCATCGTTTTAGCATTACATACTACATTTTTTTCCCTTCTGATTTATTAATGGAAAAACTTTCTTGTATTGAAATGGGCAAAATTTTACTAGTGATTAATGTTATTTTTTACGAGGCAAGGTGCTGTTTTAGAAATAGAAGCTAGCAAAACTATGATAGAAATAATTTCAAAATTGGCCACCCCACACCACAAATCCGAACTGAATTACAAGTCTTCTAGGGCACCCTTAATTCTAAAGAGATAATCGAAGTATTTTTTGTATGATTACTAAGCTTTTGTGCAATCCACGAGGGTTCAAGTTCGATTAATTTCTAGTTTATGAAAACTTTTCGATATTGATTATTAAATTACAAAGAGGGTATTTCTTTTCTGGAAATGGTTTATTTAAACTGACTATGAATAAGGAACTTTTTAAAGGGGGGGGGGTCATGTTTGAGGAACTTCTATTTCATTTCTTGTAGGTTTTTGAATTATTCTTGTAGGCCTGATTATGATCAATTTGCCAATTTAAATCACGGCATTACATTTTTCATCCACGTTATGGTGATTCGCACCCCTTTCCAAATTTTTTCAATTTTCAAGAATGCCCACCAATAGTTAATTTCTAGAAATGTAATTTTACACTTTTAGGAATGAACTTTTAGAAGTATAAAAATATATTTTTGAAAGTGTTTTTATACATTTTTAAAAGTTAAATTCTGGAAGTATTTGTATAAAAAATATTTTTAGAATTTAATTTCTGAAAGTGTTTTTAACTTTTAAAAGTAAATTAAATTGAATTTTTTTTATTTGGTTAGCTTAGATTAAGAATTTGAATTATAATATAAATAAATCAAAATTAAAAATTTAATAATTATAAAAATAAAAGATAAAAAAAAAAAAATGAAACACCACATCCTCAAATATATAAAAAAAATGATAAATCTGAAGAAACTAGGGATGGAAGACATGAAATGATAAGTTTGAAGCACAATTAAGGATGGAAGTGAACAAGACGGTCCCGACATGAGTCTACACTTGTTTAAAACTTAGTTTGACTTTGTTCATTTAATAAATAGATAGGTTTAGCTTGTTAAAAAACTTTTTTAAACAAATAAGTCAGATCTAAACTTATAAAAAAACATATTTAACCTATTCAGGGACCTATTTATATTTATATATTATATATTTATATATTTATATTTATATTAATATATTATATTTGTATAATATTTATTTATATATATATATATATATATATATGTTTTAGGCCTATTTAATAACTTTTTTTATCTTATAGGCTTTAAGTTTACAAATTTTTTTAATCAATTATTTATATAGGATTTAAGTCTATTTATTGATTTTTGTTATTATATAGGCTTTTAAACAGACTTGCACTTGGAGGTCTTATAGGTTTTAAATCAGGTCAGCCTTGACAGAAAAAAAGAAGTCTTTAAAATGTAACAGACTCAGGCTCTAACTCGGCTCGATCTACTTTCCTCTCTAAGCACAGTCCAAAAAAAATATAGACAAGATTGTAAGAAATATTTAATAAAATTTAAATAATAATTTTTTAAAAAAATTTCAAAAGACACAAAATCTCTTGTTAAACAACAAAAGCTCAATTTTTATTATTATCATAGTTATCCTTTAAGAAATTCTAAATGACTATTTATAATTAAATTATAATTCTAAATTTTTAGTAATTATTATGATCTGTCCTATTAATATAATAAAATAAATAAATAAATATAAAAAAATTAATAACCATTACATCAAGTCCATTAACCTAATTAACCTACTAAACTAAAGTTACATTATTAATTATTAAAATAAATATAAAATTTTTACTTAAAACACAAATTAAATAGATATTAGGCTAAAATAAGTTAAAAATTAATCCTCTAATTCTAAATTTTTATTTTTAACATAATAAACTAGTTTTATATTTTTTTCTTTTATATTTTAGGTTGTCTTAAATATAATTATATTTATGATTATCTAATTTAAAATTTTTTTAACTTTCTTTACTTTTGGTATCATAATAGGACCTTCAAATCCTTTTAAAAAATCATTATCTTTATCTTTTTTATTTTTTCTTATCATTATTCGTTCTTATCATAAGTTAAATTGTAAAAGTATTGTTATAAAATATATTTTTAAAATTTAAATTTTGAAGGTATAAAAATATGTTTATAAAATTTTAATTTCATAAGTACATTTTAATTTATTAAAAAAATAAAACAGGTATAAATAATAAAATAAAAATACAAAAAGCAAAAATTTTAAAAAATAAAACAGGTATAAATAATAAAATAAAAATACAAAAAGCAAATCCCTTTAAAATTAAAGTCTTTGTCAATCTAGTTTAGATTCAACATAAGAAAATAGAGTAAAAGGGATTAACTTGGTTGAGGTGACATGAAAAATTTATTAAAATTTAAGTATCAAATAAATTTTAACTTTTTTAATTTATTAATATAAGTTTATATCATGTTGGTTCAGGTTAAAAATGTTTACACTAATTTAGATTGCATATATCTTTTTTATTTATTTTTTTAAATTATGATGATGAGGTTGATAATAATTAAAAAAATTATTGTAATTGATTAAATTTTACAAAATAGTAATATGAAGTTATAGATTATATTTAATATATTTTAAATTTGTTTAAACTTTGGTATTTGATGATTACATTTTGAGTTTAAAATTTTAATATGATAGATTTGAATAATTAATAATGATTGATAAAGTTTTTTTTTTAAAGTTGATTAATATTGATTAAAATATATCTATTTAAATTTTGAAGTATGTATTTCTTTTATATATTTCAATATACTTTTGTGTTGATTTTTTTAGTTTTATGAGAAATATGTGATTTAGTATGGTATTGTTGTTTTTTGTTAAAATATTTTTACATGTTTTTTTAATAATATTTTTAAATTAATTTAATTAAAAAATATCATATTTTTTTTAATATTAACAACCTTGATTTAAAAAGAAAAGGTCAGAATTGATTTTAAAGCATGTCACTTGATAATGGTTTAAAAGAAATTAAATTTCACATTATGTCAAGTTCATTTATCTTAAGTCTGGTTCATAGTTCAAAAAATACCCAATTTTATGTATGTTACACTTAAAGTAAATTCAACAAATTTTTTATCTTTTTTTTTTTAATTTTTTTGACTCTTTTAAAATATGTAAAAATTGTTGGTAATATTTTAAAAGAAACTAAATCTCACATTGTTTAATAAAAGATTTTTCTTAAACTTTATACACTAAGACATATCTTAATTTATAGACAAATAAAAAAGTAATGTATTCTTAAATACGTAAGTTTAAACAACTTAATATTAAAATTAAATATTCATATTTGTTGCATTTTAATTAGGGATATTCATATTATTTTTTTAATTTAGTTTTATTTTTTATATTTATATAATTTTTAATTTAAATTATATAAAGATAATTTAATAAAAGTTGAATATTCATATTTTTTTTTACTTCAATTAGAAATATTTATATTGTTTTCTTAGTTTAGATACATTATTTTAATTTTATCGAGCTGTTGCAACTTACTAACCGACATAACCCGAATGGAACATTTGTGGGATAGGCGAAGAAATCACAAATCATTATCAGCATAACCTTAATTAAAACGATGGATTTCTTAGGTTAATGTACACAGCTCACAAACGTTGGACATAACTCACTTCATGGTCATGTATTCTTTTCTCTTATTTGTTTCTTTCCCATGTTTAAATTGATTTGATTTCGTATTTGAAGTGATAATGATGATAAAGGAATGCAGGAAAAATAAATGAAAAAAGAAGAATAAGCTTTAACAGTTTTAAGTGTATATTCATATATCAATGGAGGCTTGTCCACTGTGTAGGCATGTTGCTCCGTCCACCATGTGTGGGTATTTAAAATCGAAATAAACCATTTTAAAATCATTCAACTAATTTTAAAATATAAATAAATTACATTAAAAAATTAAAAATCATAAAAAAATATTTTTTTATTGTGATATAGTTTTCAATTATTAAAATCAAATCAAACTATATCTAAATATATTTTTAGAATCATTTTAAAATCCAAGTAAATCATTCAACTAATTTTTTTTTGAAAAAACTTAAATAAATTAAAAATTGTATTTTTTTTTATTGTGATGTAGTTTTCAGTCATAAAAAAATCATAAAAATCAAATCAAATGATTGTGGGTATTTAAAATCGAAGTAAACCATTTTAAAATCATTCAACTAATTTTAAAAAAAGCATAAATATTAAAAATTTAAAATTTAAAATCATAAAAATTATATTTTTTTTATTGTGATATAGTTTTCAATTATTAAAATCAAATCAAACTATATCTAAATATATTTATTATTTTTATATTATATCTTTATATAGAAATTATTATTATTTATTTATTTCTGTATTTTCATCCTTTTTCCTTTTATTTCTCCTTTTTTACTAAAAAATACAATTTTTTTTTATAATTTTACTTTTTTAATTAATATATTTTCCTTCAACTATTTATTTTACAAACAAAACTATTTTTATTTTTAATCTTATCGAGTCATGTCTTTTTAACCTACATTAAAAATTATATAAAAATAAATAAAAAATAATCGATTCAATTCTAAATTATAAAATATTAATTTAATTTAATTTTAATATTATATTAAAATTAAATTTGATATTATCTTTATGTTTAATTTAAATATTTTTTTATAAAAATTGAATCAAATTAAATTGAAGAATTATTTATATATGTACGTAGATATTATTTATCTAATTTTGTTAAGTTAAAGAATGATAGTTATTGTTGCTTGAAGTACTTGTAAAACAGATTAATGTTTAAGTTTTGAAAAATGCTTAGAAAGTATTATTGTTAGAGGGTAAAATATATTTGAAATTTTTAGATGGTGTTTAGTTTTAGAAAATATTTTTTATTGTTATTGTTTTATAAAAAAATAATAAAAATAAAAAATAAAAAATAATTGTTTTTTGTTTTTATTTTTTATTTTTACTTTTTATTTTTTATTATAAAATTTTAAAAATAAAAACAGAATAAAAATAAAATGATATTTTTATAAATAAAAATAAAAATAAAAAATATTTTTTTAAAGTAAACATGATATTAGGTTTACTTATAATATAGGGTTGTATGTGGATACTTCCAAGTTCATGATTGGCATAATATTTGGAGGCTGTTTCATCAGCCTATTGTGTATTAAAGTCAGTCATATATTCAATGACAAATCTTTCAGTACTATCCTACAAGAATTAATTTTCTTTTGTCAGATATTTTTTTTTAAATTTTTTCTGAGTATATATTGGTATTAGAAAAGGATTCAACGTCACAATATAGGATGGTTCATCAATTGTATAACTTGGGTTTGAAATTAGAATCTTCACTTAATAGTCAAGAGGTAATTTCACTATTAATTTTCGTTAATATTTGTAATTTGTATCAGTCTTAAAAGCGAAAGAGCACCCATCTTATTGTCAACTTTTTATATAAAAGAAAATAATTTTGAGTTATTAATATAACTTTTTTTATTATTATCCAATATTAAATCAACAAATAAGAATTTAATTATAATATATTAAAAAGTATAAATTTTTTATATGGTCATTTAATTATGAATTACTATATTATTAAAAATTAATTATATAATAATTAATTTAAAATTTATATCTAATATGAATTTTAATTAGCTAATAATATAAAAATTTTATACCAATAATATATCAAAATTAAATTTATAAAAAATTAATATTTTAATTATATGTCCATGCATATTTAGGTAATAAATAAAAGCTCTATATAAAGATAAGATCATTTTTAAACTCATAGAAATACTAGTTTTCTTTTACCAAAAAGGGGGAGGGGGTTAGGGATTGGATGTTTAATGGATTAAACTCATAGACTTTTCTTCTGAAATTTTAGAATATTTGAATCAAATCAGTTATAATATGTAAAATAAATTTTATGTAAGAATATATTAAGTAAAAATAGTTTATTTTATTTGAATTATTTAAAATTATTAATTTTTAATATAGTAAACTTACATAAAATAATATGATGTTATTTGTAATAATTTAATTTATTTACATTAATTAAATATTGAGAAATAAATAAAAAATAAAAGTTTAACGAAAATATTTCTAATATTTTTTTCATAAAAATAAATTTATTTTATTAATATTGTAATCTTTGAATATAATCTAAATTGCCAAACACATTTAGATGGCAATGGTAACACTTCTTTTTTCTACAAATTAGATTATAATATACAGAAATAATCCCATCCAAACATTTAGAAATGAGGCTCTGTAAACTACAGATGTTGCTCAGTCTTTGGCTATACAAAATAGTTTATCCTGGTTTTTTTTGTTTCATTTATAATTGAAATGGAAATTTTTATTATAAATTTAAAAATATTATTCTTTAATAAAAAATATTATACTTTTCAGTTTTTTTTATCAACTTTTTATTTATTTTAAATTATATTTAATCACTAGAGCAATACACTTCCTTTGCATGAATGAAATTGACATGTGATAGTAAGTTCCATTGATTTTTTTATCCATCCTTATTTAATAAAATAGATTCTTAATTCTCAAGAGTAAAGACATTTTTTATTATACATATTTCTTAGGGGTGTAATTTTATCTTTAAAAATATTTCTTATTTTTTTCTTCTAAAATCTCAAATTAATCACTTTTATATTAGTGAAAACATCATTTTTTTTAAAATTTTAAAACTCAACTCTTTATGTTGTTAAACTAATTAATTCTAATGTCTTATATCAAAATTCTCACCTTTTTCCTATCAGTTAATTATATCTTTTCTAAAATTAATTAGTTCTAAATTTACTTTCATATATTGAGTTGGCATATATTAGAATATACTCTTTGACGAATTCATTTGGACTTATTAAAATGACTTAAAATTATTATAATATTTTTTCAGTTTATTTTAATATGTTAATGTGAAAAAATTTATTAAATAAATACTTAATAAATTATTTACATAAAAAGAAATAAATAATTTTATAACTATTTTTTATATATGTATATAAATGTATTTCATTTAAAAAAATTTTAAAGTATTTTTATAATTCAGTTTTTAAATTTAAAATACCCATATACTTACTAATTCATATAACCTAAACATTTATAATTCCCTGCTATGAAGACTCTGATATCTAATAATTTATATTTTTTCACCGACTATTACGAAGGATAAATACATTAATTTTATTTTATAAATTGTGATTCCTTTATACCTTTTCATTTTCAATTATAATTTCTAACTCATCACCGTCTCTTATATACATCCTTTTCAAGACTATAAAATTTACTACTACTTCACAAAGATTATTAATAAAAGTATTATTATTATTATTATTATTATTTTAAAATTATGTAGTAACTACGCACTTCAGAAACCTGTGATCCAAATACAGTGTTTCACATGATATGATATGACAGTGGGCCACCATTTCCATGTGGCCCACGTTCCCAATTGTCGCTGTTTCAACTTTCCATCAAATCACTATCAATTAATTAATAAAATATTTTTAGTAACAAATAACTTTTTAAAATAAAATAGTCAAATATTAAAAATAAAAAATAAAAATATTATTACTGATACATTTTCATTACAAATTTTTATGCAATTCTAATACAATTTTCAACCATTTTTTATTTATTAATTTTTTAATAAGTACTTTTCAATGCATGTTTGAGTTTTTTTTATCTAAATTATAAATATATTTTATTAAAATTAATTTTACTTAAATTTAAATAGAATTATTATGAAGTAGTGCAATTATATATCCAAAGTTTAAATTAAAAAATTAGTTAAATTGAATCAATTTTTATTAGTATATTTACGTATTTAATGATTAAATACATGACTATTTTGTAAATAAGTTAAATATTTTTTTAGTTTAATAAATAACTTTTATAACAAAACAGAATTAAATGTTAAATGTGATTCTTTTTTTTTAAAGAGATTAAAAGTGTAATTCATTATTTTATAGAAAATTATTATTATTTTGTTAAATTCAACCCTAACACTTATTTAATAAGGAATTTAATCGGTATAAGTAAAAGTTAAATGTATTATTATTTGATTATATTCGTTTTAATTGACAACAACGTTTTACGAGAGCGTAGAATAATTACAGTGAACGAAAATAAATAATTGAATGTAATGATATGTATATAAATATTTGTTAAATGTTGTGTCCATTCCCTTCCTTGATCCTTTCTGCGCCTATAAAACTGCAAATTCATCTAAATCCCAAATTTTAGGGTTTTCATGTCCAATGCAGAGGCTTCATTTATGAAGGTAATTACTCCAAATCATAGATCCTCTTCACTTTCTCTCTCTCTCATTCCGTTTTCTGGTTCCTCGTTTATTCATTTGTATCCCAAAAAATAACTGTATTTATTTATTTTTTTTTTTTTGAGTCTTTTTTTTTTTTTTTTGAAGTTCACGGATTCTCAATTGATTCGTTGCTTCAACCGCAATTAATTTCTTACTTCTAAGTGGGTTTTGATCTTTATATGCCCAGATTTAGCGAGCAAGGTTGAAATTGATCATGGATTTGGGAAGTGAATCCGTGGAAGAGAACGAAGTGAACCATGATGGAAATGAAAACGGGAGTAAGGATAGCGATTCTTACGGTAAAGAGAAAATTGAGTTAGGTTTTGAGGGAAATTCAGATGCCAACGCATTGCAACCGGATCAAAGGGAAACGAGTGTTGAAGTGGGTAGTGGGGATGGTGTGAATTCCAAAGGGACACCAACGAAGGGGTTTGGGTTGAAGAAATGGAAGAGAATTAGGAGGAATGTTGTTAAGGATCCGAATTCAAGTGTTGATTTGGGTAAAGTGTTGAAGAGGGGGTTGTCTGGCAACAATGCCAATTTGAGTGAAAACCAACCTTTTTTGCGTGATGTTAAGGAGAAAAATGATGGATCTTTGAATATGTTTGGTAATGTAGTGTTTTCTGATGGCTTTGCAATCCACGGTTCAAGTTCAGATTCTAGATATGCACTTGGATCTGGTTTTGTTGTTGGTACTGATTCTGAGAATAGTGAGGACTGGAGTAGCAAGTCATCTACGGCGGCTAGTGAGCCAAAGTTAAAGAACGAGAAAAGCCGTAGTAGGAATGTGAATTCAAAACATTTGGCTAACTCTGCTCAACGAGTTCAACAAGGAAAGGGTCGGGTTGAATGCAGTAAGAAACCTGGAGGAAGTGGAAGAGTCAAAATTGAGAAGGAAAATTCTTTTTCTAGTATGGAATCTGATTCAAGAAGCTCCAACTTTAAGCAAGGTGTCTTTGCAGTTACTAGCAATGGAAAACATAGCAGTAGGCCTAATGTTTATGATGGAGGTAACAGTGGTGAAGCGCACACTAGTGAACATTTCACTGAGGGAGTTGAAGCCAGTTATGGCAATGAAAACATTGTTGAAGATGAAGATCTTCTACCAGAGAATTTAGCTACAAATTTGTCTTGGGATGTTACAGAAGAAAAAAGTGTGAACAACCAGTCTTCAGCCATTGAAGATCCTTTAATCGAATCTATCAGTAGCCTTCAGGCTGTCCAGGAAGCACTTGAAGAAGGTTTGTCCATCCAGTCTTTGGATAAATGTGATTTTTCGGTGAATCTTTGTGCAGCTTGCCAATTTGCAACTGAGTTTGGTATATTTGTTTGTTTAATAATCCTTGAAAGCATTTGTTACGTATTTTACACTATTAGCAGTTTCTTGATCATTGGATTCTCTCCAAAATTCAATTCAACTGTCAATAAAGCTGCTAACATGGCACATGGCACATGGCACATGCCAATGCATGAACTGATATTATATATATTTGCCTGGTTTGATCTCTATAACTGTTTAAACTTTTGTTTTTTGCTAAATTCACCCAAAACAAACCATTGATTTGGTTCTGTTTAATCAGTTTGGTTTGGTTCCTTGGACACCCTTTATGTCCAGAGGGTCTTATAGCATGAGGGAGTTTTTTTCTTGAAAGAGAACAAAATTATCTTTCTACTTCATGCAGCAGTTTAGACATTCGGATTGTAAATATTTCACTGATACTTTACACATGTTTCCAAATTGGTGCTGAACCTATGGGTAGGAGTATATTGTGAGCTAAGCCATTGAATGATCAATATTCTGTTTCCTTATATTTTTTTATTCTTTTGAACTTTTAAATTTCTTATTTATTTTTTTATATTTTAGAACCTTAAAGTCTGATGGTGTTCGGGTCTTGTCTAGTCTGCCTTGTCAACGTTCCTGATTAAACATATAATTCTACTATATTAACTTTAAAACTGTTGTCCACCTGTGTATGTGGCAAACGGAAAATGAGCCCCTTGGAAAATTTCTCCAGCAATTTATTGTCTATATGAAATGTTAAAAGTTGTAAATATTTAAGATAGATGTAATTGTTGCATTTTGGATTTTGCATATAAGTTTGGAGAATAGGTTGTATTTAGCACAAAAGTTCCGCCAGATTAAATTTGTTTATTTTTTTAATATCAGGCATTAGCTTGACCTAATATCATTATGTGCTGACAATGACCTTTTCTCGGTGGGTGGGCTGTCTTATGGTTTAGTGTCTTGATTTGGAGCCTATCAATGTTTGATGTATCTGGTGTGCTTTTAATGGAATTCTGAATCTCTCATTCGCTCTTTATGAGGATTATTTAATGTTTCTTCAATTGGATTTCATCTTTATAGAGAAATGCAAGCACTTAGATTGCTAGATGGAAGGAACCTTAAATTACATCTCTCAGTAGGAACTCGTTGAGTAACTTGTTTTATATTTTATATTAATTTGATGTGCAAGCTACTTGCATATTGTAATGTTAATGCAGTGATATTCTATTCCTTCCATAAACTTGCTGTCAGTGCCCAAAACATAACTTCTGGCTCACCATTTACTTGTATTCTGTATTAAAGCTTTATTATTTGTTTTAGTAGAACCACCATACATAATTTATTGTTTCTTTGTTAACTTTTCAAAGCTAACTTGATTATTTGTTGACTACTATTCAAAGATCATGTGAATCCTAGATCAACCAAATTTTCTTGGTCTTATTAGTTAGCTGAGTAAATCATTTTATGACATGTCCTTGAGCATGCAACAGGAAAAAATGATAGGAGATAGGCTATTTGCATACTTTTGGGAGAAAGGAACAATTTTTTCTTTTAATTTGTATATGCTCCTGAAGTTCCTTTTTCTGTTAAGTGGTCCTTCAAGGATGGATCAAGTATGATATGTGCCATTGCTGATAATCAATCTGTTTACTCTTGCAGAAGTCCAGAAATTCAGGGAGATTGGGGTTGAAGCCATTTCTCCAGACAATGACTCTGCGAAATGTAGCAGTGCATCTGCTGGTATTACTGATTTTGATCTTGGACTTCATAAGTCAAGTGTATCTGGTCAGTCTGGTGCAGAAGAAATTAAACAAACTGCTTCAAGTTCCTTGGAAAGCAAGTTGGAGGAATTACAGGGTGTGCTTGCTCTGAAGGATTCCAGAATTGCTGAACTTGAGACATCCCTGAATAGTGGTAAATTTCCTAAGGAAGAATCTGCTTGCACCATAGGTTTATCGGAGGAAAAATATAAAGGGCTTGAGTTTGAGCTCGAGGGCCTTTTTAGGCGAAAGATTGAAGCTGAGGTTGAATACCTAGCCATCTCAAAGGTAATGCAGAACTTGAAGGTTGGGGCAGGTTTCCAACTGACATTATTGGAAGAACAAGAGAAACTGTCAGAAAATCAAGCGCAGGTTCTCAAAAAGCTTGTAGTAGCAGAGAGTAAGGCTTCGGAGCTGAAGAAGAAAGCAGAAGAGTTGGAAAAGCATAGTGGTGATAGTTTAGTAGTTGATGAGTCTTTTGTGCTGCAGAAAAGAGTATGTAAGGTGACATTTTATCTTTTCATACAGTTCATGTTTTTAATCTTGTGCTTTTGGCTTTTCGTGTCACAGTTATCACTCAATTCTGGGATGGTTGTACCCACTTAAGTCTGCAAAATTAGGTTCATTTTGTGCATTCTCAAAAGTTTCTTTGCTGATCTATGAATGTAAAATTTCGTTGTTATATAAAACTGACCCTTCTTTCTTTGGATAGGGAGAGAGCGTGTATTTGCTCTCTGTTTTAATATCATTTTGTGCACAGCCCCTTGTAATTTGGGTTGTCTTGCCTCTTTCATATAAGAAACTAACTTTTTACTTAAACCATGGTTTGTGGTGGGGGCTTTCTCAATAGAAATCTTAACACGCGCTAAAATTTAGCTAAAGGATTGATTTTCAGTTTTCATTTAGCCGAAAAGGCAGTTTTTGGTGTGTTTTGTTGAATTTTTTTTCGGTTCATGTTTCGTGGGATTGCAAGAAAAGTGAGAGATATATGATGGATAGGAAGAGAAAGAAAGAAAGAAAGAAAAAGGAGGTAAAGAAGGGAATATATGAAAATTATTATTGTTTTTTAATTATGATACTTAAAAATTTAGGGAGAGTTTCTGTATGCGGAAATATTTATCTTATTTACAAATAATTAAAGAATAAGCCTTGTTTAGAAGAGTGTTTTTAAATCACAATAAATATATAAGTTATATGTTGTAATAACCGATAAGGAATCCATGTACTACAGTTTAACTATACATATTAACAAAAAAAAAAATTAACTACATTGTCACAAAAAAAAAAAAAGGAATAAAGTGAGCAGGGGTATCTTATTAAATTGACTAACTCCGATTTTAAGGAATCATCCCAAGACATTGAAGTGAAGTTTGATTTGTAATTTTTTTCTTTTTTTTATTTACAAAATTTCATCTTTTAAATTTTAAATTTTTATAAATTTATATTAAAAATATTCTTTATTATTTTTATATAATTTTTTATTAATATGGTAAACATTTTATAGTTAAAAATAAAAATATTTTCTCAAATCAAATTATTTCTTCCCTCCCCTCCTTTCTATCTCTCTTGTTTAATAAGATGCATACATCCCAAATGAACGTTATAAAAATCGTACAAGTTTATGGTGCACTTAACAGGCAATTGTGCAACATACAATAATTGTAAGAGTGAAAAAAGCGCGGGAAACCCATAAGATCACATGACCCAACTATAACATTAAAAATAGCACCCCCTTTATATACAATGTTAGACAATTACCATTTTTTTTATTCAAACGCAAGAATCACTTATACTCTTCATTCTAATATGCTTCTCCTTATCAATTACAAATATTAGAATATGTGTTTTGCAAAACAAAGCAGTTACGCAATTAATAAGACTAATAATTGAAAAAAAAAAGTGCCAAAATCTTCATTTATACATAAGAACGAAACCATAAAATTAATAAAATGTTGATATAACGCTTACTGTATTCCTTCTATCTTAAAATAATATTTGTGGAAGGAGAGAGAGAGAGAGAGAGAGAGAGAGAGAGAGAGAGAGAGAGAGAGAGAGAGAGAGAGAGAGAGAGAGAGAGAGAGAGAGAGAGAGAGAGAGAGAGAGAGAGAGAAGAGAGAGAGAGAGAGAGAGAGAGAGAGGTGTTTTAGGTACTCACAGCATGAGACTCGTGTTCAAACTAGTCCTTTTTCGTGGTCTAACAAAGTTGTCTTTGTTGAAGCATTACAATGAACCAATTGCTCCTGTTATATAGAGTGGACATGTAACAATATTTATTTCATTGTTATAAGTATTCAAAATGAATGATAATTGTGTTATAATGAAGTTTAATATTTATATCATTCTCTTTTTGCAGAATCATGATGTCTTTAAGGTAGTCATGCTTAATCGTAAGTTGGAGCGGTAGAAAATTGCTATGTGTGAATATATGTTTGGTGACTCTTGAAAGTATTCTATGAATTTCTAATTATTTTCACTGTGACAAATGTGTATTTAGTGATGAATGCTAAGAATATTAGGCTCATTTTCATGATTTTCATCTTCACAAAAATAAAAGAACTAAACATAATCAAGATGATCTAAGGCAAATGCGATAATTAATCACACGCAAGAAAGCAATTTACAAAATAACAATAAATTAAAATGCTGACTAAAAAGAACGAACCAGTTCTTACTTAAGAGAAGAGATTTAATACTAGATTTGAACAAGAATTTGAGAAAGTGTGCAAAGAGAAATGAATATGCATTTGAGAAATTGATGCATGCACTCAAGTTTGAATGTACCAGAAAAGCATTATGATCAAGCAAAAATCAAAACAATGATAATTAATTCAAAGAAAAAAATGAAAAATGTTCCAAAATTAGAATCAAATGCAAAAGTGGAAGACTTGCTTTTGCATTCTTCTTCCATAGAAAAATCAAAAAAGGTTTCGTCAAGGCTAAGGTCCAATTTTGATTTGTCGAGAAAGAATGTTTGAAGCAAAGTTGGACTTTCTACTAGAAAAAAACTCCAGAATTGCTTTTTCATTTCTTTTTTCTTTTCGCATTTTTTTAATTTATCTTTTAATAAATATACTTTATAAATTAATTTATAAAATAAAAAAATATATTTTATAATTAATCTGCATAATATTTTTTAAAATTAATTTGTGAAATATACATTTTAAATTTCATAAATTAATTTACAAAATGTAAAAATATAATTTTTAAAATTAGTTTATGAAATATATTTTTTTACATTCCATGATATATATTAAAAAATAAAAAAAATATAGAACAAAATAATCTCGAGAGTATTTAGGATTGAATTCCTTTATTATTATTTTTTTTTTCAAAAGATTTAATAAAAGCCCCTAACTCCTAATTCCGGTATCTATAGACAAAAATAATTAACGAATTAACTACCCAACTAACTGCTAACTAACTAACCTATAACTAAAACAAATCTTTAGAATTTTTTGGAAAATATTGGGCTTTTTAATTTTTTTTTTGTCAATTTATCAATTTGAACTTTTAGTCCAATAAACAAAAATTAAACATCAATTACTCTTCTTCAAAGAATATGTTTTTCTTACTCTTCTTGTTTAATTTTTAAATTTAATTACTTAATTTAAATAATTTTTAAAATTAACTAATTTAATTAAAAATTTAACATATTTTAAAACCTTGAATATAATTAGATGTTTACTTTTTAAAATTAAAAACAATAATTTTTTAACTTTAAAATTATTTGTTTTAAAAATATATTAAAAATGAATTCAAAATTATTTTAATCAAACATATCTTATTTTTAAAATTAATTTAAAAATTAGCGTCACCTGAAAGGTGTTAATGCCGTTTTATACTGAACTTTTCTTACTTTAATTGTTTTCTGCAGGAGCAGCCCATGTGTAATTACCGACACACTATTTGTTGAATTAAATTAATATTTATAATTATATATTTAATTCATTTTTTATTATCTTTTATTTTCTTGAAAAGCTGGCCCATGTTGAATTAATTAATAATTTATACTATAAATATTTTCAACCCAAAAAACACATTATTCATTCATGTAGAATTACTTATTTATCCTATTTTACTTTTTACTCATTTAATTGATCTGTATCTATGTCTATAATATATTTTCAACCTTGAGTCTACTTGATATTTTATTTAAAAACATTTTAACTGCAACATTTCTTCAAATGAGTCTATAATAATGAACTTTCTGTCATACATATCTCAATACGTATGATTTATAATAATATAATTTTTATTAAATAAAAATTAAATCAAATTCATACAACTATAATTAATGAGTAAGTAAAGTAAAAATTGAAGGAATTTTTAAAATTTCACAAATTTTCAAATAAAAATAAGTAATTATTATAATGAGAATGATGTATGAGAGAAATTATAAATAATAGAGGATTTTAAAAATTCTTTCTAAATAAAAATTATTTAAAATTATTTCTATTTAATATGAATACTATTTAAATAAAAGTTTATAGTATTTTTTTATAAAAAATTCTTATAATTTAAACACATAAAATCTAGTAATTTTAAATTGTTCTATTCAAACACAAGGTTAAAGCAATTTCATAGAAAGAAGATGAAAATTCAAAATTCTCATAAAGATGGAAAGAAATTTAATTATAGGTAAAATTTCTTAAAATCTTTTAAACATAGTAAATATATTTATAATATTATTTTTAATAAATATATTTCCAAAAAATAAAAAATATTCTGTATATTAAATATGTCTTTAAGATAAAATATACTTTTCTTGTCTGTGTAAAATAGTTAAAAATAGTTTTATTTTTTTAAAGAAAGTAGATATTTTGATGATCATAAGTTTTAATTTTAAAAAGAATAAATTACCATTTTGATTGTCAAAAATAATATTTGATTTTTCAAAAATTAACATAATTTATCTCAAATATTTCAAGAATTGAAATGATATTTTACTAAATAATAAGGTTTACTGGTACATCATCTCATTATCAAGTTACTTGTCAATATCTCTTCGAACCCAATACTAAATACCACTATCATTAATCTAAAATTTACTTGTATCGGTTGACTTCATTTTTAATATCATTTTTTTTTAATTTCTATTTAAAAATATATTAAAAACCCATATTAGCTAAGAAGCAAGCACAACATTGAATTTACTTGGAATGACTACAAAGTTTATAAACAAGACAGTTCAATTAAGAAAATGTTGTGATGTTGTTTTATAAGAAAGCTCTCAAAGAAATTTAGTATAAAGATATATCCATGTATATTGTATTAGTATTCCATTTAAAAAAATCACAATTTCTTTTGTGCATAAAAAGAAGGAAAAACAAAATGATTAGTTTAATTACATGTTACAATAACAGGAGAAAAGGTAACAATTTTTTTTTTTTGCAAAAAAAATAAAATAAAATTAGTGTAATAAGGTGTAATAATAAGGATAAAAAAAACTAAAATTCAAGGTCTTTCCTGTGTTAAAATTTTTGTTACAATTAATGTTATAGCATGAAATTGCAATCAAATTTATAGAATTTAATTGAAATATAAAAATAATATAAATTTTTTTATGTTATTAATCAATTATTAGTTGTTGTATAATTAAAATCTGTTGAATTTTGCAATAGTTGCTTTAAAAATTATATTTACAATAATTTTAATTAGTTTCGATTGACCTAAAATTTTACCAGAAATACAAGGGCTTTAAGCACAAAATACGTTAAAATATTGTAAGTTGCAAGCAAATATCTTAAATAAATGCACCAATAATTAGAACATGAAATTAAAAGAGAGTCTTAAAATAAATAGATTACATACTTTTTATTACACTCACAGAAAGCAGAAGATTTTGAACATAATATTGAAGTTAAAATGCTACACAAATGTTCGAGGTGCTCCCAATGGTGTCTTGCCCTTTATGTGAAGGAATGAAATTTAGGAGAGGAATACTCTGTTCATTTCTGAAAAAGTTTTGGGGGTCAAAATTTGTCTTAATTTGTGCCAATCTTCTGAAGTTTCCCTTAAAGTACTTGTTGCCCCAAACACTTGCTTTTGAGTAGGTTGTGTTGTCATGGTTGTTTTTACCTAAATCAAGATCCCTATAGTTGTAATAGGCTGCTCTTGGAGATTTTGAGACATAAGGAGTCATGTATCTATAAAGCATTTTCATCCAATCTAGATGCTTCTTGGATGCTTCAATGCTATTATTCACTTCCCACATAATCAGGTATTGAATGTTGTATAAGTTGCCTTTTCTGTGGGGAAAAGGGATTTCAGATTCTGCAATTTCATTCATTCTACCACCATAAGGATCCATTATCAACATTGCTAATGTATCTTCTTTTAGAAGCATTTTCCAAATTCCTTGTAGAACAATTTCTGGTACTGGTTCATTGACATAGTCAGATTTGGCTTTGAAAGAGCTTTTTTTGGATGTGATGGTTCTGTTGAGCAAGAGTTCTGGAGGGTCCTCTTTGTTGTGTCCAGCAAAGAACAGAACTGATTGAATCCAACTCATTTCAATGCAATCTTTGGCTTGCAATCCCAATTCTGGGAAGCTCTCATTCATTAATGGGATTAACATGTCTACTCCTCCAAGGAATAGAGAGTTGAAGGTTGCTTGCAACGTTTTTGAACTGTCACCACTATTTTGAGCAATTATTCTAATGAAAAGATCCTCATGCAATTCATGTGCCAAGTATTGCCACTTGTGAATGAGCTTGGTGGCACTTTGATCCAATGTTTTGTGAATGTTGAACCCTGTGACAATAGGTGGAACTCTAACCAACCTTATCTTCCATGCAAGAATGACTCCAAAACTAGTAGCACTACCTCCTCTTATGGCCCAGAAAACATCTTCTCCCATTGTTTTTCTATCATGAATCTTCCCATTAACATCTATAAGGTGAGCATCAACAACATGGTCAGCTGCTACACCATGCTTCCTCAACATGGTACCAAACCCCCCTCCACTGATGTGTCCACCCAATCCTACACTTGGACAGAGTCCTGCAGGGAAACCATGCACTTTACTTGCTTTGGAAATTTTGTAGTAAAGTTCACCCAATGTTGCCCCAGCCTGAACCCAAGCTGTTTCATCACCAAGGTTAATATCAATGGAACACATGTTGATGAGGTCAACCATCACAAATGGTGCCTTACAAAGATATGATAACCCTTCATAGTCATGGCCACCACTTCTGACTCTAATTTGCATCCCAAGTTCTTTGCTGCATAGAATGGCTGCTTGAATTTCTGATTCATGGAAAGGTGTTAGAATGAGGAGAGGCTTGCTTGAGGAATTCAACTATCTTGGATTTTGTTCCAATGAATCCAATATTTGTGGATATAGTGAGGAGGATGAGGTGAAGATTGTTTTTTCAATGGATTCAGATTTGGCATAAACTTTGCTTAGCATGCACTGTCTGAATTTTGTCTCAACTAAGGTAGAAGATGAACATGAGATTGGAAGCAGCAGTATCAGAAACACTGCAAGATAGATCTTCATGTTTTCTTCTCCTACCTTTGGTTGATTGAGTTCTACTTCATATGATACAAACTTATATATACACAAATCTAATACTTTAGCACTTGAAAAAGTATAATATTAAAGTAGATAACATGTGGAAGCTACTTCCTTGTGTCCAACCAAAGCATAGATTGAAACCATCATGATGATATGACTTTGTCCTTAGCACCCTTCAGCAGCCAAGCTCAGAAGAATCTATTTATCTATTTATCTATTTATAATATATTAAATTTGAGGGTAGTTAGTGACATGTTAGCAATTTTGAACTCTCTCATTAGCCCTGTCAATTATGCTATTCTGCCACCTTGTTAATAATTTCTCTTCATTGTTAATCAATGGTTGAATGAATGACTTTTCAATTTTTTTTTCTCACTTATTTTTAAGCATGTAAGCATATATGTAATATGTCTTCTGGAGTATCTAACTCAACAAGTTTCTGTACTAACTGCCATGGCCTTAATAATATCTATTGAAACATTTATGTGTACATAATTGAGTTTCACCTCTCAATGGTATTATTTCTGTTTGAACCCTTCACCTTCAAAACCATTAGTTGCAAACCAATTAAATACTCACTGATTTTCTCTTACAATGAATAGCATTTTTTTATTTCCTTATTATCTGCTTTCTATGTTTTAATAAGTGAGACCTTATATATTAATCTAAAATACAAATAATAATAATAAGTCTCATAAGAAGTTTAAATTAGTTACAAAAAATTATTAGGTGCTGATGTTTATATCATATGTAGACTATCTAATGAATGTACACACATCATTTTTATACACATTGGGGATTGTGCTTAGTTGTGCCCTTATATAGGGTATCAAAGCATGACATGAGAATCTCAACTATTGTTTTCATAAATTTGTTATATTAGGTTCATATTATATTATCTGGTTTGACACATTATGCTAGCTGTTCATCACCTGCAGAGAGAATTAGTGGCTGCTGAATATTTATTTCATAGCTGTTCATCACACTATGCATGGCATAACTGAAAAAATCCAATGCAAACTTGGTTAATTCATAAACACATCAAAGCATGACATGAACTGTATATATAATATTTTTATTTTTAAAGTTTGTCTAAACAAAATCTAAATTTCATTTATTGTCTATGTAGTTAGTTTCTTTCTTCTTCTTTTTTTAATTTATGTAGTACATTTTTTTTATCTTATTCTTTAATATTCAAACTAACAGGCTAGTAGGAGTATAACCATTTCACTTGTCACTTTTATATTTATTTTTGGTTAAATGTTAATTTTTATACTCTGTTTTACATTATATATGATTTGATCTCCTTCTTTTTTTAATTTTTTTTTGTAATTTAAACTTTCGTTAATTTTTCTATTTAAAACTTATAAATTAATATTTTATCCAAAATTTTGAAAATTTTGTAATAAAACTAGAACATGAAATAATTTTAAAAGTTTAGAACTGAAAAATTTTGTGAAATCTTGATGAAGTTTAAAAGATTATAAAATATAAGATTAGGATTAGAAGAGGGAAAATTTGAAGTTTTTTTCTTATTCTGGATAAAATTTGATACTTTCCTTGGTGAATTTTTAATAAAAAATAATTTAATTAATAAATATTTTAAGTGATAAATAGAATTGAGAAGTTTTAGGTAGAAGAAAATTGATAAAAATATCAAATTTGCTAAGCTTAGTAAAAAAAAACTATATTAGCTTGAAAAAATTTTGAGGAATCAAACCTGTACATGGTCCAAACTAAAAAATAAAAAAATGTAATAATATATTTATTTTGAATAAAAATTAATAAATCTTGTATATTTTATAAGGATTCTTATGAATATATGTAAATATATAATATAAATTTAAATGCGCAATGAGATTGACTTAATTAACAAAATATATTTCACTGGAAATAAATGATATAAATAAATTTTAAAAAATAAAAAATTATTTTAATTTATCGAAGAAAAATGGTTTAATTGTGATATGTAAATATCCAATCATGTGTAGATTGAAAAAAATTTATTAATTATAAAAACTTAAAAAAATTTCTTTAATCAAATAATTAATTAATTTGAAAATTAAGAAGACAGGTGACAAGAAAAGACGAAAATTCATATATATATATATATATTCAACGCACTTGAATATAGTTCCTGTCAACACATGGGCTGCTCTTCGTGAATCGATTAAAAATTAATTAATGGTTTAGTGTTCAGAAAACACAAACATATAATGTTAGTTCGAGGAAACTTCTAAATTAATCTTTAATTATTTTATCGATTATATTAATTTTTTAAAAATAATATAATTGGAAAAATTAAATTTAAAAGATTAATATAATTGATAAAAATAATTTAAATGTTTTCTGTTATTAATCTAAATTTAAGAACTAATTTAATATGCTCTAAAAATGATGGAATTAATTTAGAGATTACCTCAGGTTATCTCTCATTGATGTTCTTGTTCCGGTTGTTCATAATTAGTTTGTCAAGAGGCAGGGTATCTCCAGTTTTCATATTTTTAATATATCTTTTAAAATTATGCTTTCCTATTTTAATATTTATTAAAATTAAATAAAATTAAGATTAAAATTATTTCAACTATTTCTATACTGGTACCAAAACTAATGTAAAAGATAAAAAAAATATAATCGATGTAAAATATTTTTTTCTACTAGTGAGAGGTTAATGTTTTTATTTTAAATAGAAAAAGGGAGAGTGGATGTGAGGATGAATGGAAGGAGCGTGTCCAGGGACTGATCGAACAAGAGAGATAGGATATGATCATTTGTGGGTGAGAGAGATGGGGAGTGATTGCAAAATTTGCAAGAAAAGAGTGAGAGAAAGGATCGAGTGATGGAAAGAGTTTCTTATGAAGGGTAGCTAAAGGTGTTGAATTTGAGAGAAAATGAAGTTTAAAAATATGGGAATTGGATGGACCAAAAAGAATGCTAGAGTGAAAGGATGTTGGAAAAGAGAAAAAGTGAATCCTTGAGTGTATATGCTCTTTTTGTTTTATTGAGAAAGAATGGAGAGTCTATTATATGCATGTGGCTAGGAGAGAAAGAGAGATTATGAAAATCGTGCTTAAAGAGAGTGAGGAAAATCCCTTTTTACATTATTGTAAGATGTAGAAAAGTAAAAAAAAAAAAGGTGCAAGCTCTATGAAAATCTAAAGGAAAAGAAAAATTGGAGAAAGAGTGAAGTGGATATTATATTATTATTTAAAAGTTGGATTATACATCTTACAAATATAAAATAAAAAAAGAAAAAAAACTTATTTTACTTAAAATATTCTAAAATAAACTTATATTTTATTTTAAATTTCAAAAATTTTAAAAAAATATTTTGGTTTTTACTAAAATATATAATATATTATTTAATTATTAATATATTTATTATTAAAGAAAAAAGACTCAAATCAAATTGGAAATGATAAATTCATTCTTTTAAATTTGAGTTTTTTTTTTAAATCATCTCCAACTGAATTGTTTAATCTACATGATTAGATTGGTAACTAAAAGTATTCAATAGTGTAATTTATGTGGATATGATAATTTTTTATTATGTAGTAGATTCGTGCACTTGCAATTTATTATTATTTTAGCTTATTATCTGACTTGACAATATGTGTGAGGCCATTGAGAGATAATAATATGCTTAATATCTATTTAATTGTAATTTTATCTAATTTCTTTTATTTTTTTCAATAGTTACACAATTAGAGAATCTGAAACAAGATATATTTTGGGATAAAAAAGGTAAAAAGAACATAAAAAGGACAAAGGAGCGATGCATGGACAGAAATGCTCCTGGAAGAAGCCAATATAACCTTGTTTGAACTTAAACATGCCCTTGTAGCACCTGTGGATTTCCAACATGGTGGTGTAGATTTGAGCATAGTTATGGTAGATGGTAAACACGATCATGTTGATTTTCATTGTAACCTTGCTACATCTTGGGTTTTCTAACATGATCGTGCCAACCCTAAATGACACAGAAAACAATCTAGGTCAACCCTAACAATGCAAAAGATGACTTAAGTTAACTTGGTTCATAGTAGAGAAAGTTCAATTCAAGTCTATAAAAAGGAAGGTTAGACCTTAAAAGAAAACACACTATATTTTAACCTAAATACACCAATTACACACCTCAATATACAGTTCTGAACACCATTTTCCTTATTACATCCCTTCATCTTCATTTCCATCTTTCTTTTAGGATCCCCGGAGGATTTTGAAGATAAAATTTCTTCCTAATATGAGTTGCAATACTTTATTACTTGTCTTGCCAACATTACAAATTTGTCATTTTTTTTTCCTTCTAAGAATTAGGATTATGGATTCTTTTATTGGATTAGTATGTTATTGCTTATTCTTATTCATTCTATCTAATTAGTCTCTAATCATGCAGGTATGATAAAACTTACAATTTAACCAATTGAACATTTTTTCTCCTTTATGAATGATTATGTATTTATATTCAATTGTATTTATTTTATTATGCTTAATTATTTGATGATAATTAACTACTCTTGTTAATTTATAAGTTAATTGGAAAATATATGGTCGTATCAGTGCCTAATTAATTGAATTATAAGGTAAACTAAATTTAAAGATTTTAAAGGATTAATTGAAATTCTTATTTCTAACCAATTATTAAATTAATAAGTCTGAATGTTCATTATGGTTATTTTAATTATATACATTTCATGATCATTGAGATAGTAACTTCAGAGAAAGAATATTATTATTGCATAATCATTTGTAGTAATAGAATTAGAATGAGTGGTTAGCAATTGATTTTCATCATTCATAAAAGAGTTGAGGAATAAAATTGGATAAAATTACAAGGGAAACCAAAGTGTCATACCTTTTTATAATTGAATTTGTACTTGTATTCTTTTGCCTTTAAATTTTATATTCTTGTTTTTGTCTTTTTAGCTTATTTTAAAATATGTCCAAACAAAACTATTTCCTTGATAAGTTCAAAAGTTAGGATTCATACATTCTTTTAGAATTATTAAAATAGTCTCTCTAAGATCAACATTGGAGTTTTAAACATCTCACTTTTATACCAGCATATGCACTTTCCAAGATAAAACTTGATACATGATTTTTCAACAACAGAACACTATAAAATTAGTAGCATTACCTTTGGTCAATGGAGTTTATCATCCATTCCATCATCTTAACCTAAAGTTTCTAAGATTTCAAAATAAGCTCAACAAAATACATGCTAAGTAGCTTGAATTTATTGAAATATTTTTCTGTCATAAAATATGAAAAAAGAAAGGAGAATATTGCCTTGTCTTAAAGATATGTGTTACTTACCACCTTACAAATCAAATTGTTTGAATTTAAATTGTTAAAAACTTTGTACATTGATGATGTTGACTTTAGGTAATTATGGAGACATGTTCTAAATATGGATTCAATGATTACTTTATTCATGATGAATGCTTGTTTAAGAAAAATAAATTGTGTGTCTAAGTGGAGTTTAAGATAAATGCTTATGAGAGAAACTCATAAGAGAGAGGGTTAATAAGAAATTTTAGAATTCAGAAGACCTATAAATTGTGTAAGCATATGCCTTACCTCAAACAAAAGTGGTTATTTGAAAAATATTTCATAACAAATAGGAGTTTCAATGGTTAGAAATAGGACTAAGAACATAAAACAAGCACTTTAAAGGTAAATCAAGGAGGTTCAAAAGAATGTTCACATTGATCCAACCTCAAATCTAAGATGGATCAATATACTTAATCACCTTGAAAAAGAGCTTAGCCAATAAAATTGTTTGTTTTTATTTTCCAAGTTGATATTAGTTTAATAATTATTAATAATAAAATCTTCATTTGAGATTTTAATTAGGTTTATCTTAATTTTTATTTAGTTATAATAAACTCTTTATATTGAGTTTTTTCATTAGGTTTACGTTGATATGATAACAGGTTTGATATATTTTTTCATCCTATACAACCTTCAGCATATAACCAGAAGCATTTTTCCATTTATGCACGATTATGCCTTTTGGATTTACCAATTATGCATGACCATTCCTTTTTCCCTTGGCACAACTAGAAGTATTTTGGTATTTATGCATAACCATGTTAATTATGACATAGTTGTTTCACCTTATTGCACAATCATGTTTTACCTCAAACTTGATCCAAGCACAATCAAGAATTTATGAATGTCCATGACAAAACCATGTTTATTGCATCATGTCCTAATGTGAGAAATAACGTCTTTTCACTTTTTTGTAAATGTTTTAGGTTTATAAGAATCTTTCCTATACAAAAGGTTCAAGGACTCGTTGTAAGACAAAATTTGTATAATATTATTCCTCCTTTATGAGTTTTTATCTTTATGTGAATGGATTTTCTTGATTTTTTTTAACTAAGAACCACCTTGATAATGTTGGTTCATCCAACAAATTACAATAAGGATCGCATTTCTTTTCTTTAATAACTTTAGTACTATTTAACAAGTCACAATTTATGTTGAGTTTTCCTTGTGTTCATCCTAATTTCAAGGCTTTGCAATTTTGTGATAATATTTTCAATTCATCCCATATTCTAACCCTAGTTTATCAGGGTTTCAAGACTTCTCATGAAAGCCATCATAGGCATATATAGGGAACCATCACTAACCACATGCAAAAAGAACTGGCCATGCTTCGAGACACCATCCTTGTGCACACACCATGAACTAAGCATCAAACTCATTTACTAAGCATCATACATTAGTCACATGTACTTCGCACCATCTTTGTACACCAATTAAGCACTAGTGTACTAACTATGTACACTAACCTTACGCATTAGGAACCATTTCTTATGTAAACTTAAACCTTTCATATAATATGTAAAATGTTATTTGCTTATATCTTCTTTTTTTTATATAAAAAAGGTAAAAGATCGTAGTTGTGAGATGAATTAAGATTTTCAATAACTTCTATCTTTTATTCATAACCTCATTTGCATAACATGATTTTACTTTTTAAAATTATTCGTATTAGATTTATAATTTTATTTTAAATATAATATTTGTAATATATATCTTTTTCTCTTTTATGTAAGTGTATGTATCAAAAGTATTAAAATTTTATTTTTTATAATTTTATTGTTGCATAAAGAAATTTGTTGGCTATGCATTTTTTAGCTATTATTTAATTCTTAAATTTATAAAATCCAAAATATTAAATCCTAAAAAATCTTAAGCATTTAAAACCTTAATTATTTTTTAAAAATTAATATATTAATTAAATTTAATTATTTTTTAAATTTGAAGAATTTAATTGTTAGGTTATTGTAAATAAGAATGCAAGTTGTGTAAAGGAACGTTTTTCTACTACAATATTTTGAAAAATATTTTGTTTACATGTATAAATTCAGATTTATTTATTTTTGAAATAGTATTTCAGTTCATATGGCACATAATTTCATCTTTATTCAACACTTTCAATATTTTTTAAAAAATTTAAATCATTATTTTTAACAAAAAATATGTTTTTCAAATTTTCTTTTATAATAACATTTTAGATTATCAAATCCCTATTTTAATTAATTTAAAAATTATTTTTCGTATTAAATTTTCTTCTTTTTTTCTTTCATCTAAAATATTAACAAGGTATACTAAAAAAATCATTTTTTAAATTGATTTTTTACCATCAATACAAGCTACATTGATTGAATTATATAATGTTTTGATGAATTTAATCTACTTCATGAAAATTTTCGAGCAAAAGCTTTTGGTTGCCATTAACGGATCTTATCTATGTAGAAAGGATATAGAAAGATAACAAGACAAAATGAATTGACTTTTTCATGCTTCACGATTACAGTTGATTTTCCAATCACAACATGCGCCTCTTGTATAAAAATCTGCGATAGTAATGGCGAACTCTCTTTCAGTAACTTCCCTCCGAGATTGAAGCTTCACTTAGTTTAGATGGCCACCGTTGATCGTTGCGGCGACTCTGAAACTGAAATTCCGCTGCTACCGGAGACAGTAGACGGCGTGGTCAACTTCAAAGGCCACCCTGTCCTACGATCTAGCTCCGGTGGTTGGAGAGCTGCTGCATTCATTATAAGTAATAATCTTATCTGACCTACGTTTGGTTCAATTGAAGTTCTAATTTTACTTATCATTTAGTTTAATTTAATTTAATTTAATTTCCAATCTAGCTGTGGAAGTGGCAGAGAGATTTTCTTACTATGGAATCAACTCGAACCTGATAAATTATTTGACCGGACCACTTGGTCAATCGACGGTGACGGCGGCGCAGAACGTGAACATCTGGTCTGGAACGTCGTCGTTGCTCCCTCTGCTTGGTGCTTTTGTTGCTGATTCTTTTCTAGGCCGTTACCGCACCATCCTTTTTGCGTCTCTTATTTATATTCTGGTATTCTAATCAAACTTGTTTGAACTTTGATTCCTCTCTCATCTTCACTTGCTAATGTTAGATTGTGATGAATTGTAGGCATTGAGCTTGTTGACGTTATCAACTGTACTTCCCGTCACAAGCTCCCGTTCTGAGCCCCAATTAATATTGTTCTTCTTTTCTCTATATCTTGTTGCATTTGCACAAGGTGGACACAAACCTTGTGTTCAGGCTTTTGGAGCTGATCAATTTGATGTGAACCATCCAGAGGAACGTAGGGCTAGAAGTTCGTTTTTTAATTGGTGGTATTTTACCTTCTGTGCAGGTCTTTTAGTGACTATTTCTATCTTGAACTATGTTCAGGATAATGTTGGTTGGGCTCTTGGATTTGGAATCCCATGCATTGCCATGCTAATTGCATTGGCTGTTTTCTTACTTGGAACTTGGACTTACCGGTTTAGAATTCCAGGTAATGAACAAGGGCCTTTTCTGAGGATTGGTAGGGTTTTTATTGTTGCATTCAAAAACTGGAGAACTACCTCTTCAGCAGTCCCTTCTCAAGAGGAAGATCCTGCTACTTTGCCTCACCTAGGTTCTCAGCAATTTAGGTAACATTGTAACTATCAATTTCAAGCCATTTTTTTTTTCACATATGTTGAAATTTACATTAAGAAACACTTGAAACTCATTTATAACTTGTGAAATGGAAACTAACTTAGCTTCCTTTAAGCAAGGAACAACTGTTTTCTCTCGATAGATTTGACCAGCTAGATTTGATTCTCCTAATCATTCGGGAATCTTTGAAATGGAGTTATAGTACGTTTTTATTTCTTTTGTGTCATCAGTTTTGTCATTAATTTTACCAACAGCTGTTGTTACCATTCCCAAATAGTTAACAATCCTAGTGCAGTACTCTTTCTGTTTTTCTTTTAAACGGTACGATCTTAATCTCTCTCTTAATTGATGTGTGATGCGCATAGTAAAGAAAATATATTTACAATACAGATTAAATTATTCTCTAATGTGAACTAACCTGAACTTTAGTGGACCCAGATCCCAATTGTGTATGGCTTTCGATTTACAAATAAATCATTTCCTCACAATCTCACTATAAATAGGCTGGCAGTTATTTTGTTGTCATTATTTGTTGGGATCATACTACTTCCTCTTTTTATGGAGCAAAATTTCTACCATAATTATAATACATGAGATTGTCAAATAGTGTATTGTTAAATTTGTGCTGCGAGCATAGCTGATTTTATTATGAATTTTTTGCTGAAATAATTTTGGCTTGCTCATGACTCTCAAATATGGCAGTTTCCTGAACAAAGCATTAATTGCATCAGACGGTTCAAAGGAAGTGGGGAATGTTTGTAGTGTTGCTGAGGTTGAAGAAGCAAAAGCAGTCCTCAGGCTTGTTCCAATATGGGCTACGAGTTTAATTTTTGCTGTTGTGTTTTCTCAGTCTTCTACCTTCTTTACAAAACAAGGTGTTACTATGGACAGGAAAATTTTTCCAGGATTTTATGTACCTCCTGCATCTCTTCAATCCTTTATCAGCCTCTCCGTTGTTCTTTTTCTTCCCATCTATGACCGCATTATTGTCCCCATAGCAAGATCTTTTACTGGTAAACCATCAGGCATCACAATGCTGCAGAGAATTGGAACTGGAATGTTTCTTTCTGCAATTTCTATGGTGATTGCAGCTTTTGTGGAGATGAAAAGACTCAAAATGGCTCGTGACTACGGACTAATTGATATGCCAGATGTGACAATTCCAATGAGCGTCTGGTGGTTAATTCCTCAATATGTCTTGTTTGGAATCGCTGATGGCTTTACAATGGTAGGTCTGCAAGAGTTTTTCTATGATCAAGTCCCAGATGAATTAAGAAGTGTTGGTCTTTCCCTCTATCTAAGTATTTTTGGGGTTGGGAGCTTCCTAAGTAGCTTTCTCATCTCTGTTATTCAGACTGCAACGGGTAAAGATGGCCGTGATAGTTGGTTTGCTAGTAATCTTAATCGTGCGCATCTTGATTATTTTTATGCAGTTCTAGCTGCTCTCAGTGCGGTGGAGATATCTGCCTTCTGGTTCTTCTCAAAATCTTATGTTTATAAGAGAACAACCACATAGCAGAAGCTGGAATCTGCAACCACCGATTGATCCACATCAGAAGTTAATCGAGTGACTGTTGCTAGAGAATATTTTTAATTCTTCTGTTGGACCATTCAGTGTGGAATTCACTGATCAGACATTGCACCGCCTGTTGATTTTTTTTTAAGATATGATGCCAAACTAATAGCTAACTTTCTGGATGAAATAATGAACCTATTGGTTTATGGTTCTGTAACAGGGTAAGTAGGTTGACCTGCATTTTAATAAAAAAAATTCACTAATGAAATTAAATTATCAGTTAAACATTAAACAATAATCAACTCAAAATTCTATAATTTCACAAAATAGATGGTTTTGGTCGACTGTGAAACTCTTTCAAAAAAGAATGAACACAAAATAAGACTGAGAGGCAACAGAGTTCAGAGCAGCACCAGAACACAATAAGTGTAAGGCTGAATTATAATTTTCATGCTATATTAAATGCAATTTTGATTTTTCTAATTTTTTGAATGAAATAATTTTTAACTTTTAAAATTTAAAATTTTATTATTTTTTATATATAAAATTTTTAAATTATTATTTTTTATTCAAATATACAAATTAGCTTGTATTGTAGAAATATGAAATAATTTCTAAAATTTAGTAAAAATTTGATAAAATTTAAAGATGAAAATAAAATGTAATATTAGAACTTGAAGTAAAAAATAAGAATTTGAAAGGTTTGGACAAAATAAAAGTGACACAGGCTTAAATTTGTTATTTAAAAAAA
Source organism: Canavalia gladiata (assembly GCA_037954105.1). Lineage (NCBI taxonomy): Eukaryota > Viridiplantae > Streptophyta > Magnoliopsida > Fabales > Fabaceae > Canavalia > Canavalia gladiata. Next base: position 886,826 of record CM075663.1, on the reverse strand, counting down.
GTATTCGGAGCTTAATTGTTTTTTAAAAGCCAAGCAAAACATTAATATTAAAAGAATAGAGATGAAAATACAAGTGTCCACATTTATGGTACAAAAGGTGTATTTTAGGTACACGACATTAAACCAAACTTAATGTAACGTATACTAATTGAAACAGAACTACTTACACAGCAGGAGTAGAATTTTCTTACCCAGCAGCTCTGAATATCAGTAGAGGTCAGACACTCTTGGAAAACAGTCATAAAAAACAGTCTTGAAAAACAGGCATCAAAACCAGTTCTGGCTTTGCTGATTTGAGGCTTTGCCCAGTAAGAATTGCATTCAACAAGTATTAGGAGTTTAATTGACTAAAAAAATTTGTGAAATTGAAATTGTACATAATTTAAATTAAAAAAAATAAAAAATACATTTTAAGTCTAAATGAAAACAAACCTATATCACCACTCAGATCATTCATGATCTAGCCAATTAAAATGTATAGTCCTTATAAATAGTACCTGCATTGATTTTAGTTCCTCTAAAAAGTTTTGTTCTACGACTAAAAAAATATAACTTTTTATTTTAGTCCTTCTATTAACTAATAAACATTAAATAAAATAGTCTTCCTATGCTTTCTAGCTTTTTTTATTTAATGATTTAAATAAGATTTCAGTCCTTAAAAAACATGTAAATTGATTTTTGTTCTTGATTTTTTTATAATTTAACCACTCAATTATAATGAATTATTATCCTAATCATTTAATGGTTTAAATAAGATTTCGGTGCTTAAAAAACATGTAGATTGATTTGATTCTTGATTTTTTTTATAATTTAACCACTCAATTGTAATTAATTATTATCCTAATTCACCTAATATCAATTTAATGCTTAAATAACATTATATCAAGGTGGAGAAATTGTTTTTCTGAAATTTTGATACTTGTAATTATATTGATACCAAATAATTTTTTATGGCCAGCATGATGTTATTTTATTGTGGTAGTCAACTATTAAGGAATATAATTTATTTTTATCCAGATTACAAATATTGTTTTTACCAGAAACAATTCTTCTTGAACTATATAGGATTATTATAGATAGTAAAATTCTCTCCAAACTTTTAATGAAATTAAATCTACCACATTCTTCACAATATAAGCTTACATCAGGGAGGCGAGACCTTTTCATCAAATTCCAAAATAAAGTTTAGTGCAAGCCATCCTTTTAGCCCCTCCTCCCTCAATTTTCTTTTGACATCTTTTTTAAAATTTATTTTCCAACTAGATATTTACTTTTTATAAATTCTTTCTCACATATCTCCTATATAACAATCCTCTTTAGTTTTTTCCTTTCCTTTCTAAAAGAGACTATCTCTCTTTAATGTCAACTTAAAAAAATTTCTCTTTCTAATGTCAACTATAAAAAGTCTATCTCTACTTATCTTTAACTCTAACAATCTCATTCCTTTCATTTAGTTTTTATTTTTTTCTATGTTAAAATTTTTGATCTAATGATATAACTTTTACTTTTTTTACATATATAATTTTTTTAAATTAAAATTCTTGAACTATGGTTATGAAATTAAGATTTCAAAATTTTAACTCATTAATAAAGTTGTAAAGTTAAATTTTGTAAGCAAATTTTTCATAAACATACTTTCATAATTTTTTTATTTTGAAACTTAACTTTATATTTAAGATGATAACTCAAAGTTTTAAAGTTATATTTGATAAAAATTTCACAATTTAAATTACCAAAAAAGGAAGAATTAAAATTTTTAAAATTAAGTTATAAAGATAAAGGTTTTTTTTCTTTGCTTTTTTAGTGTTGGAATAATAGAAATAGACATAAAGAATATTAAACTTCATTGTTCAAAATTTTTAAAGAAGTGAATATGTCTAATAATGAAAAATGGACTAAGAAATAAGAATAGTTTTTGTTGATAAAATATATTTTTAGGCTTTTTAAATTTTAAAAATTTCATTTTAGTTCTTAAGTTTTTAAAGGATGGGTTATGGTCCATATTTTTTAAAATAATTTTTTTTTAGTTTTTAAAATAATAAATGTTTGATACATGATATGTCAATAACAAAAGATTTAAAATAATCTATTTTAAAAAATAAGAATCTAAAATTAATTGTTTTAAAAATAAAAAATTAAAATTAAAATTTTAAATTTTTGAAAGAACTAAAAATATATTTTGTTTTTTTTATTAATATTTAAATTGATTTAAATCTAAATTTTGATGTATGTATTTTTTTCAAAATGATACGCATATGAAATGAAAAGACTGTATATTTTACCTATACAAAAGATCATCAATTATATATTGAACAATTGTTAGAGATGAGTGATTGGATGATAATATGCAGTTGTTAGGTTAACAATTTTTAAAAGTTATATAATTTTATTTTTATTATTATCAATTATTTTTTATTATAGATAATTTATGGAATTAGACTTGAGTTATTAATTATTATAATAGATTTGTTGTTTTTATTATGAGATTAGACACTTGAGGTTTAAGAAAAAATACAATGTTAGTGTTAGGTAACGAAAGAAGTAGAAAATATAAACAAATACAAGAATGAATGATCTAAGTTTATTGGTTTTAAAAAATGCAAATGTGCCTTCAAACTAAGAAGAAGATCTTTTTAAAATGTTGAATGATAAAAGATTAATGTAGAATGTGGTTTTCATAAATATCAGAGGGTTACATGTATGTTAATCGATAAAATGATGAGAAGAAATCTTTGTTTTACATTATGATAAAGTTAAGAAATATATTATTACGTTAAAAGACCATGTTGATATAATGTCATTATTATAAGTTGGTATATAATTGATTTTTTTGTCTAATAATTAATAATTTTAAAAATATAATTTTATGATGATTATTTTTAATTTGTATTAGAATAACTTTTTATTTTATTTTTTTAAATATGATTGATTTAATTCTTTTAACAGTTTTTCTATTAGAATTAATTATTTTTTTTTACTTAAATAAGTATGATATGAATAGTATTTAAATTTTTTCATATAAAAAAAGAATTCAATATTTAACATAATTTTAATTGCAAAAATTGAAATATATATATATATATATATATATATATATATATATATTGATAAATATTGTCTAAAGAAGATATATGATTTTTTTTATGTATCAATTTGTATATAAAAATTTACATTTATTAAACCATTGAATCACTATTTTATTATATATAAATAAGGAATAGATCTGATGTCTTTTCTTAGTAAACCTACTTTTAAACTGTTTTAAGAATATTTTAATTAATTTTAGGTTAAAAACTGGTTTTGAAAAATCAATTCAAGAATTTATATTTAGTTCTGGATTAGAAAATCAGTTTTGAACTGTGTTAGAATTATTTTAATTAGTTTAGACTTAAGAAACTCGTTATGAAAAAAAATCAGTTTAGATGTTTAAATTCAGTTTTGTAGTAAAACATCAATTTTAAACTATTTTATTATACTTGTTTCAAAATTGATTTTGAACCAAACAGGTTTTGGACCGGTTTGAGAACTGTTTTCTTAATCCAAACTAGTTTTGAACTCACTCATTATTTAATGACCTGAGAACGAAACTGATTGAGAAACGTAAATAAACTGTTGAACCGGTTCAAAACCGGTTCTTAAAAATCAAACCGGTTCATGAACCCCATTTGATGTTGGGTTCAGGTTAAGAACCGAGCATGCCTCACCCTACTCATAATAATAAAATCAAAAGAAGGAATCAACGGAGTGGAGAAATAAAAAGGAGAAAGGTAGAGAGGTATAAGCGGCAGTGGTCGTTCTCGTTCTACAATGGCTGACAACAAAGAAATCATTCCCCCACAGTATGACCTCGACGCCAAATGGGACGCATGCCTTGATCTCACCGTTCGTCGCTTTGTCTACTCCTCATTTGCCGGTGCATTTGGCGGTCTTCTATTTTTCAGTCGGTTTTTTTTCTTTCTTCTTTGATTCATTTTCTTTTCTGAATCTGCTGAGTAGAAGGCTCCGAACTGTGCCCTAATCTGATTTCGTTTTTTTTTCTTCTCATATATACTTTGTTTGCCTTTTTTTGATAAATACGAAACGACGACGTGCTGCTCTGAGTGTTATGGTTTTAATCTCTGAAGAAAATCCTGCATACTTCTCTTGTTTTTGACCTTCTGAAAAGGTGGATGTGATTCTAGATGAAAACATCGCATTTTTCTCCTTTCATATTCTATCTTCGGATTTGTCAGTTATCATATTAGATATTCCTCTCATTTCTATCCATTGTCCCTATATATTCCCCAATAAAGGTAAATGATTAGGACTTGGGAAGAATGTGTATGTGTGTGTGTGTGTGTGTGATTTTGTGCTTTCAAGTGAGATTTCATTCGTAGCAGGAGGCTGAAATCTGTGCCATATTATGCCTGAAAACTGATGCTTGTATGCGAAGAATCTAATTAAGAACAAGATTAGTGTTATTTTTAAATTGATTTTTTAATGGAAATTGTTATTATATTTAATGTAATCCTTCATTGGAGGAAAATATTTCCTGAAAGGTAATTTGGTCTTTTTTTTTGGCAATAAAATGGAAAGTATGCAAACTAAATTTATAAGGTGTTAATGAACATAAAGAATAAAGCTAGAAATGTGACTGTTTCCTGGCACTGTGTTTAAGGTTATGGAGAAAAAACACCTCTGTATAAGTGAGAAAAGAAAAGGTAATTGAAATGGGTAATTTGCAGTCCAATTGAGCGATTATTCAACTGAGCATAGGTAGAACATATTGATATAACTGGATCATAGTACAGAAAAGACATTGAAAGTTTTTTGACAGAAAACTTTGTTTCTTGACCTGTATCTAAGAGATGCAAGAGCAGGGATGGGGAAATGTGAATACTGACTACTCCAGGTGTATGAGAGACCTGACCTCTCCCTCCCAATTCCACTCATTAAAAACTTGAAGATCCCCTTTCTCTTCTCCCTTCTCTTAGTTATATCCTCTTCCCCTTTCAGTTACATCTTGAATCCACTAATTGATAGTCTTGTTGGCAAACTAACTATCTACAGCTGTCTAATCATAACAGTTACTGTTTTTTTCTATTACTAACTGATTCAAGCCCCAATGAGGTATCTAACAACACTTCCCCCTAAACATTCAGCTTGTCCTCAAGATGAACTACTTGTGGGAACCATAAACAATCTGCTACCATGATCCCATTGATCGCCTCCATACTCTCATCAAGGACCAATGAGAAAGTCCTGAGGACCATACGAACAATAGCTAGATCAACAGTGTCAGCACTCAGAAGTAACTTCCTGCTTTCCCATAGCACCTATGGAACTGCTACTATTGGGCAAAACATGTGGTCATTCACAAGGACAACTGCGGCATGTCCTACTTGTCTGTAATCATAATGTAACTACAACAATAACTGAAACCGTAACAGAGTCTACCAAAACACTGGTGATCATAGTATCTCATAAGGTTCCAATAGAGGTCCTGAACCTTTCTTGTGCAGCAAGTTTGTAAGTTAGCATTCAGACATTTTCAGCTTGCTGATTCATCTCCATAATCTCTCCAACATCACCAGCTACAATGGTAAACGTATTAATGGGAGGGAAATGAACAGAGTGCTGATCTGCTCATTAATGTTTGTTGCAGTACTAGATAGTGCACCATTGTGCTTTGCTATTGCATCAGCTGTTTGAAATTCTTTACAGAATGTTTCCACGTTAGATATAGCAGCTATCAATTGAGTAAGAGACCATACACCAGGCACTGACATCTTTGCCAAAAATGCTACTAAATTACTCATTGGATCTCCTATCATAGCAAATGTTTACTTCCAAAAATTGTGCACAAGAGAGAATCCAAACTTCTGTTATTATGTGCTTCTTACATTACATGTTTGAGATGAATGAGGTGTGAACTGTGGAATTGCAAATTTAAGAGGTCTGACATCCATGTTTAGTTACACAATGGCCGAGCATTATGAATTTACTCCATTTTAAACTTGGATGCCTCAGATTCAAATACCATTGGATCCAGGTGGTGGGAAACTCATGGGTTGTTGTAAGCTATGTTACCTTTTCTGTTGGGTTCATTAGATCCAAAGAATAACCTTAAATTTTAGCACCATATTTTAAGCATAGGATTAATGGTCAGTTTTCTGAGTCAGTGTTCAATGATGATCACCTATTTCTGCAAAGTTTGTCCATCATACGTTTATGATTTGTAAGCCAATTTGCTGGGTGAGTGTCATGCTTACCCTTGTCATTTATAGTCCCATCCATCTTAATTAGAAAACTCAGTATTTATAATTGATTTAAGATACTAATTCTTTTTATATTATAAAAAAAGCTTTAATTATTTATTTGTTGGTGATTTAGGTTGGTGTCTATGATGTGTTTTACTATACAATACTATCATTCTATAAGTATTATCTGCCTTTACAAGCTTTGCTCCTGATTATAATGGACTATTTTTGCTTGTGTTGAATGAGGACTTAAATTGAATCTTTGTGGTTGACCTCACCAAATTATCAATATTGAATTTATCCTCTTATTCTGATTACTCTACTAGGGAGTCCTTTGACTCGATGGGCATCTATTGCTTTTGGTGCTGGAGTTGGGATTGGATCTGCATATGCAGAATGCTCTCGTCTATTTGATGGACCTCCAACGAAGTTGGCTCTACCTAAGGTGTCAGAGACTGCTACTCAGGTAGGGTCTGTCTTTTATTTTCTTGTTTGTATATAATCAATTTTAGTATGAGTCCAAAGAATGTGATATAGCAAAAGCTATGGGTACGTAGAGTTATAACTTATCAAGTGTTAAGAATATATTTCCTGGAAATGAAACCGTGTTATAAATCACACGGCATAGCAGCACTATAGCATCATTGCATCGTGTTGCGGAGATGATTGTTATAGGTTCTCATTCTCGTTGTATTTAAGGTCAACAGTTGTCGTGCTCAAAATTGTGGCCACTATAGCAGAAAAATGCAGCTGCCACAGGCATTATGGTGAACAAGAGGGTTTAGGATTTTAGAAACCCGCATTTGCCCTTGATCTCTTGAGTTTTCAATTTTCGTTTTGACCAGTCTCCCCAATTTATAGTGCATTTGTTTGCTTCAGAACCATTATAGGATTCTAAACTCTTCTTCCTCAGTCATTCAGGCAAACTTAAAAGTTACCTCTGTTTAAAACTCTTGTCTGATCCAGTCTTCAGTTTTCAGCCAACCCTGACATTTTTGGCCATTGGCTCAGTTCATATGACTCTGATTTTCCTTTGGTCTCTGCTCATGCATGAGAGTTCAGTCTTTGTTTACGCTTCACAGCTTGCAAATGTCTGTTTATTTGTTTACTTGTGTTCTGTTCTTTCTTCTTCCTTTATACTTAGTTCATATTTGCCTAATTGTTATCTAATTTGTTCTGTTTTTTTCGCTACCCATTTTTCTGTCATCATTTTTGATTTCATCCCTATGTTCTTATTGCTCCTTGTGAAATATTTGAGAAATGGTGATTTCATTTCTTAATTCAAAATAGGTTACTAGAATAGTACAATAAAATATTTACAGCTGGGAAATACCTATAAATAGTACAATAATCAGGATTCTAAATAAGGAAATAGAATAAAATCCTATCCTACTAATCTGTACAATTACAAATCAGAGGGATTTATGTACAAATAATCCCTTGACATTGGGAAGAAAATATTTACAGCTGGATTAACAAATATGTGGCATAATTGTGCTGCAATCAATCAAGGATTTGACTGTTCTAGAATCCAATCCAGCATCCAACACTCCCACATTGATGGTGATTGTACATATAGACTATGACATTATTTATTATGAATCTGTAATTTGAATTTTTTAGCTTTTATATGTATATAGTATATCTTATTTAGTTTGTATTTTAATATTTGAAATAGTGGTCATGTTATTTTCTATCCCACTATAGTGTTTTTGATGTTGGCCATATCTAGGATTGATATTAATTGGAAATTAATAATGGTAAAATGACAGAATAAATTTTAGATGAGACAAAATTTGTAGGCAGAATTGTGATAAAAGAAAGAGGTTATTTACACGTACAAAAGTGTTTCACACATGCGGAAATGAAGCAATCCAAATTGGCACACTAATATTTAGAACCTGGATATTTGAGATTTTATTGTCACCGTCCATTGTTTATAAAATGGTAATGTTTGAGTATGGTCTCTCTCTCTCTCTCTCTATATATATATATATATATGTGTGTGTGTGTGTGTGTGTGTGTGTGAAAATCTAGGTTTATTAAGGAAAGGATAAAAGTGCACAAAACACACCTCAACTTTGGGTGATTAGCAAGTACCCTCCCTTTACAAAAGAGGAACAATTAGTTGCCATCTATTTTTCTAGTAATTTTAATGGAAACAAATTTTTGTTACTGTTTAAAACATTATAAATCACAAAATAAGCCCTTTTTAAATTATTATTTTCATATTTAATAAATCAGACACAAGCAGCCCCCAATTTGTGCTCCACTCGATGGGAAGGCAAAATCATGGCTCCTAGCAGGTTTGTATAGATAGATGATTTTGGAAGGATAGAATGGGAAGCCTAATTTTTTATTTTTGAATTAGAGAATTATAACATGTTAAAAAAATAAGTGATAATTGGAAGGTTACTTTTCCCTTCTTTATCTTTGGGGATGCTTCCTTCCCCTCTCCTCTCTCCCTAAAATAATTTTCAGGCTAGCTTTTCTGTTGAGTAACATGAAATCCTGATGGTGGCAATGAAAATGGATTTTAACAATGGTTTATTATGTTTCACTAATTTTATATCTTTCCAAATTCAATTCCACTGTTATTAGAATTGATTTTGAGAGAAGTGAAGTTTTTTAGTTTTTCTGTTGACTAGAATTGATTCTAGGTGTGGGACTTAATTTATCTATTTCTACATTCCAAACTAATTCTACTCTACAATCCAAATAGAATCAATTATTTTCAACTCAATTTAAGATGTGTTTCTCAAATAAATGAATTATTTTATACTAGTTCTTTCAAAATCTAAAATATTGAATCTTTGAATGGAGTCCTAGATAGAAATTCCCATGAAATATAGGCTATGTTTTGTTTTTGCTATTAAATTTAAATTTAAATTTAACAATAATAATTTGAAAGGATTTTGCTTTAGAAGTTTCTTGCAGTTAAATCTATCAAAATAGTTGACACCATGAATAGGTGTAGAATCAATTTTATGTGTCTAACAAACTAAGTGGGTAGGGCAGAAGGGAAAGGAATTAAATACTTCAGCTTTTAAGCTTTGGTACACCGGCAAGATTAAATCAAGAAATGGAGTTGGTGTAATTTTAGATCTGTATTGGAAGAATGATCTTGTGGATGTAAAAAAGGGTAGGAGATAGAATAACAGTTCTGAGGTTTGTAATGGAGTGAGAAACTTCTAATGTGATTGGTATGTATGTATGCACCTCAAGTAGGGTTAAAAGAGCACCATAAGGTAAAAGTTTTGGAGGATTTAGAAAGTTTAATTTGGAAATACCTTTAGGAGAAAGGATTTTCCTAGGAGTGGACACATATGGTTATGTGGGAGGGCATCTAAAGGATACAAGGTGTGCATGGGGTTTATGGCCCAGGGGAAGCATACATAGAAGGTAAATATAACGTAGATTTTTCATTAGCTTGAGTTTACAATAGAAAACACTTGTTTTATAATGTGTGAGGAGCACCTTGTCATGTATAAGGGTGGGATGGCATGCTCCTAAATTGATTTCTTTTTTTGTAGAAAATTTAGATATAAAGCTTTGCATGGATTGTGAAGTAAATATCTAGAGAGCTTGACCACCCAACATAGAGTCATGGTTGTAAATGAAGGAGTTAATAGGAGATTAAAGAGAATGGGCCAAGATAAGATTTCAAGAATTCAATGGTGTCAAGTCAAGATTGAAGAGCAAAAGAGCTTTCAATGAATGGTTTTGTAGCAAAAGTTTTTGAAGTACTAATGATATGTGGGGCAAGATGGCCAAAGGGATGAGGAAGGTAGCAAAAGAGACTTGGTAAGTCAAGAGATTGTGAGCCTAAGAGTAAATAATCTTGATGATTGAACGTGAGTATACAGGATAATGTTAAGGTTAAAAGGAATGTTTTAAAGCATGGTCCTTGCTTAAAATGCATAAAATTGGGTAAAATATAACGTAGCTGAGGAAGAGACAAAGAAGGCTGTGAGGGCAACAATCACTGGTGGTTTTGGTGGGTTATACCATTCATAGGCACTAAAGATGGACAATGAAGTTTTACAAGCTTGTTAAAGGTAGGGAACATAGGACAAGGACATTGACCAAGTAAGATGTGCTAAGAATGAAGGTAAAGCCTTGGTTATAAAACAATATATCAAGGAAAGATGGAAAAATTACTTTAGCCATTTAACAACGGACATGGATTTTTATTGCATTCTAATAGGCTTAACACTTTAGGATAAAAAATATACATTTTGTTGGGGGATTTAGGAGCCTAAGGTAAGAGAAGCATTTGAATAAAGGCAAAGCAATGAGATAGAAAAAATATATCCATTGAGGTATGGATGGGTGTTGGGGGAAAATGCATTGGTTATATCACTAAGTTGTTTAATGAGATTATGAGGTCCAGGATAATGCTAAACAAGTGGAGGAAAAACACTTAAATTCTTATTTACAAGAACAAAGGAGATTTACAAAATTCATGAAATGTACTACGAAACTGTGAGAGAGGGTAACTACACGAAGATTAAAACAAGACATTATTGAAAATCAATTTGATTTTATGTTAGGGAGGTTGATCATGGAAGCAATATACTTGCTATGTTGATTGATGGAGTGATATAGGAGGAATAAAAAAGACTTTTGTATGGTAGTCATTGTTGAGGAAAAGGTATGTGGTATAGTGAAAGGCCTCAGAGAAGAAAGGAGTGTTTATTTGCTATATTTGAGTAATTAAGAATGTATGAGGGGGTCATGACTAGGGTGCTAACACAAGGTGAGTTCATAGCAGATTTTTCAATAACTAAGCATTGGGAGTCACCATCAAGCTCCTATCTTTTTACCTTGATCTAGGATGTACCGAGCTTAGCAAAGGTCTTTATATGAAAGAATTGATGGCAATTGTTCTAGCTGTCCTAAAATGGAGGCACTATCTCTTAGGAGGAAGTTCACCGTACACTAATAATTTTTTTAAAAATTTCTAGTGGATTTGCATATAATGGGGGTAGGAACAACAAAAACTGATGGCAAAGTTGCTCGGTTTTGACTTTGAAAATATAAAGCTGGAAGGATAATCGGCCCTTCCTGACCAGAAACACCAAGCAACTATCTCTTTGGTCACATTCCAAGATTGGGAAGGAATTGAGGAGGAAGTCTAGCCTGATCCAAATCTGAGAATGATAACCCAAGACTTATTACATGGAGGGAGGGTTCATGAGGGATTCGAACTCCAAGGAGGGATGTTATATGACAAAGGAAGGTTGATGGTAATGAAAAATTCCTCCAAAATTCCCTTGATTCTGCACGAATTCCATGACTCAAACTTGGGAGGTCATTCAAGGGTTCTTAAGGACCTACAAAAGAATTTTTGGGTTATTATGGTGGGAAGGTATGAAGAAGTCCATACAATAATAATATGTGTAGCACTGTGATGTTTGCAGTCAAAATAGACATCAAATTCTGTCTCCGGCTGGGCTACTTCAATCTTTACCAATCCCTAATCAAGTTTGGGAGACATCCATGGATTTCACCAGGGGATTCCCTAAATCTAATGGAGTGGACACCATCCTGGTAATTATTGATAGGTTCTCGAAGTACGCCCACTTTGTTGGGCTGTCTCACCCTTACACAGCTAAGGAAGATACTGCAGACTACATAAGGGAGGTTGTTTGATTGCATGGGTTCCCTCCACAATAGTTTCTGAGCAGGTCAGAGAGTTTATGAGCTCATTCTGGTAAGAATTGTTCAAACAAGTTGGAACTAACGTGAAATATAGTTCAACTTACCATACAGATAGATGGGCAGATCGTAGTGGTAAACAAGTACTTAGAGACATACTTACAATGTTTTACCATACACAAACCCAAGCAATGGTACAAGTGGTTAAGTTAGGCCAAATTTTGGTTCAATACTAACTATCCCTTTCAAGGCTTTATATGGGAGGGATCCTCCCACCCTCCTTAAGAGGGACATCGTCCCATCCCTAGTGGAAGACAAACCAGTTACTGTTAGAAAGGAATTTGATGTTTGACGAACTCAAATGGCAGTTCAAAAGTTCACAAGGGCCTAGGAAAGGATGAAATTACAAGTTGATAAGAGAAGGGAATTGGAGTTTCATATTGGGGGATAGTATGTATTTGAAGATTCAACCCTATAAGTTGAAAAAGTTAGTGTGTCAATTGAATCAAAAGTTGAGCCTAAGGTATTATGGGCCATTTGAGGTGCTGGAATGTGTTGGAACTGTGGTGTTTGAGTTGAGTTTTAATTCCTCAAAACTCTAGTTTATCCTGTTTTTTATGTCTTGCTCTATGTCCCTAGCTAGTCTTTACCTACAGGCCTTGATGATGATTGGGAATTAAAGGTCCAACAAGCATGGGTTTCTTGCTGTGTGACAAAACTTAGTAGGAGAATCTACAGTTCTAATTCAATGGGATACCAAATTTTGAAGGCTTGTGGGAGTCTGCTGCTGACATCGAACTTAATTTCCCTTCTTTCCACCTTGAGGACAAGGTGGTTGTTCAAGGAGGGGGGGGGGTATTGTAAGAAACCAAGTGCCTAATGAGGGCATGAAAGTGTACAAAAGGAAAAAGTACAGGAGTATAGTGGAAAATTCAGGTTAGAATATTCAACAGAATTGTTTGTTGCATGGTTGGCACATGAGAGGAGCAAGATGTGAGCCTCGTGACAATGAGGGGAAAGGGGTTATTTGTTGGGTGCGAGAGAGAAAGGGAGGTAGGATGGAATTTAGGTTGATGTTGGAGCATTGAGTTGCTTAGTGCTCAGGATCCTTTCTGTTTCTTCAGAACTTTGTTATTTTCCTTTCATAATACATATATCCTTCAATCTTGTTCCTTGTTTCTATTTGTGGAGACTGGGAAAAACTAAAGGCAAAACTATAGGAAATTAGAGGTTGAAGACTTATTTATGGACACAATTTATGATAAAACCCTATGACATGTTTGATTTATGTTGGCAACCAACCTAGTCTGGTAAAAAATATGATTGATTAGATGTTTATTGAAAAACAATTACAAATTAGAAAGATCAAATATTATAAAGTATTTAAATACTATCTTTTGTTGGACACATTTATATAATCTGAGTGTTACTTGCAGCAGATCTGACCCTCTATTTTTTTAAAAATATTATAAATTTAATCTGATAGAATTTATTTGTGTTCAGTGCTGTTGGAATAAATGAAAATATAAAAAAAAAAATATCTTATCATATTTTAGATTATCCTTTTAGTTTCCATGTTTCCTCATTATCTATTAGGATTAGCTACTATATTTCCTTACTTTATCATGACTTTTTTTCCTTTCTTAATTAGAATTATAATTAGTATAAATAAGGATTGGTATTCTAAATTAGAAAGCATATCGAAACATCTCTTCATATTGTTATGCATCTCGATTACTATTAATTCTCTTCTATATCTTTTTCTCCTTTTATATCTAAAACACCATAATTTAACATAGTATTAGAGCAATACATCCTCCATGATTTGTCTGATCACTATTCCATTGTTGAGTTTTCTAAATATTTGGAGTTCTACTTTATTATCATGATTCTTTCTTCTAATTAAATGTTTCTCCTGGCATCTTCCTTTTGGCGAGTTCAACCATGTTCCAATCGTGTTTTTCATTCAGGTTCATCCTTCTCCATCATAGTTTTTGTGGTGCATGTGTGTTTTAGATAATTTTTGGCTGTTGAGTCCTATTGACAGTGACTGATCATTTTCTTTATTCCAACCATTTGTTATATTATTATGACATATTCATCGTGCCCTAACATTGGTGGTTTTCTTTGGATTTTGATCTCCGCATTACATTTTTTACATGTTTAAGAGGGTAGTTTTTGACCTTTGTTGGTCTAATACCCATGTTTTTTTCTGGTTTTTCTGAAATGTTTTTGAGATTAAGGCATCAACATGGTCGCACACCTTTTCTAAAGATGAGCGTGGCCATGCAGCTTTTCTAGAAAAATTAGGTTTCCCCTATAGCTTTCCTAGAAACACCACCCTGCCACCGAGACTTTTCCAGAGACATCAGCCTGGTCCTGCAGCTTTCTAGAAGATATGAGCTTGGTCCTCTTAGTAAAACTAGCCTGGTCTCGCAGCATTATTAGAAGTATGATTGGTTCCACAGCTTTCCCATAAAAACTAGCCTGGCCCTGTAACATTACCAGAAGTATCTACAGGTTCTGTGACTTTCCGACATTAGCTTGGTCCCGCAACTTTTCCAGAGATCTAAGATTAGCTCTGCGGCTTTTCCAATGACAGTACTCGAAATATCAACTGCCTCACTATAATTCTTGAGAATCATCCTAATCTCTCTATTCCAGTCTTAAATTGTATTAATTTTTACAAAAGGTTTATTTGTAACAAGATTAAAGCTTTAGTAAACTTTAGCCTGAGGGGAAATGTTAGAATATATGAAAATATCAAAAGAAATATCTTATCATAGATTATTCTTTAAGATTATCCTTTAAGATTAGTTTTTCTATTTTACATTATCTCTAGGATTAGTTATCATATATATATATTTTTATCTTATTATGATTTGTTTCCCTAATTAATTAGGATTATAATTAGTATAAAAAAGGATTGATATTCTAGAATCGGGAGCATATCAGAATTTCCTATCATATTATAATACATCTTGATTTCTATTAATTGTCTTTTATATCTCTTTCTTCTTCTATATCTAAAACACCATAATTTCATCAAGCTTATGTTTTATTTTTAATTCGATTAGTGTAGTATTTTCAGGGTAAGAATTTCTCTTTATTTAAAGGGTGTACTTGCAACTTTCATTAAGTTGAAGGGGTGTCTTTGCATTTAATGTAAGGGGGAAGGAATTACCTTCGGTGATGAGAATTAATAGAAACAAATGAATAGTTCTTACATGTAATCAGGGAGTCCCCAGCCACAAGGTTGTTGTAGTAAGTGGTAGGCCAGACTGTTAGTTTTTCTCATTATTAATCATACAGGCAGCAAATGTGTTTAGTGAACTGGATTGGGAACATAACTAATGTATTTCTTGTTTTTTGTTTCCAGCATGTGCAGGGCTCTGAGTAAATGCTATAAGCACAACGGATCCTGGTTGAAGCAGAATTTTCTTGTGATTATTGTTGGTTCCTTACACCGATAATTTTCTTGAGTGTTTCACTACCATGATTTCATAAGTGAATAACATCCTATTACGCCTTTGTTCTCCAGTAGTCTTCGCAATGTTTATGCGGAGGATTAACAGGAAAAAAAAGAACTTACAGATTTGTTTTTTCTGTTTGCTTGACTCTAAATCTGATCTAGTATATATTTGCATGCCAATGTTTAAACATTGGATTGCATATTGAACTGGCAAAACTTTAAGGCTATGCGCCGATTATTCAATCAGTTTAATTGGTTAAATCAATTTGAACTGAATAAATTAATAATGAATGTATAATTCATAAATTTATTGACACGTTATAACATAAAAGTATAATTTGAATTTATAAAGATGTAATAATTTTTCTATAGTTTATTATTCCGAATCTGATCACGAACTTCTTTTATTTGGTTAAGTAGACATTTGAGAAACTAGAGAATGTTGGAGATGGAACGTACGGGAAGAAAAGAGATAAACACAACAAAACATTCAAGAGAAACCATTCCAATTATAGCAGTTGCTTTAGTGTTGATCTTTTTTCTCACCGCTATTTTGATCACTCGATTTACTAATTATTAAATATAATTTTCATTTCTTTCACTTATCCTATGTAAACACTTTTCCTTCTTTTTTAAATAGAATTTTGTTGTCTTCTATCAATAATCTAGGCTTAACTCAAAATTTTATAAAAATATATTTAAATTATTAATACATCCATTTTAACTTTTTTTCATTATCTCATTTTATACATAATAATTATATATATATTATAAAAGTTCTAAAATTTAATATATAATTTCTAAATAGCACATGAGACTCTTAACCTTCAAATGTCAATTTATTTTGTTTAACAATAATACATCTTTCTAGTGTTTTAGACTTTCAAGTCATTTAACACATATATATAATTTTCAATCATCTTTTAAGTTGTATTATGTTCATTCTAAATATTTTGTAAGGTTGTACTCAATATCTTACATGACTAGGTTCATTATTTTGTTGTGTTAACTTTTTACATATTTGTATTTTTCAATCTTGTATGTCCATGTTACCTTCTGCATGTATGTATTGCTCTTTGTTTTACTTATCTTTATCTTTATCATTACGTACAACTGTGCTTAAAGCATTTATGCTTAAAACATTAATCCATAATTTTATTAAGATTTTATCTTAACACAACCATAGTGATTTAAGTATGAATTCATAAATTTATACAATTGTGTTCTTAACATGATTACGGTGTTCAAAACTTAAATCTAAAAATTCATACAATCTTATTTTTGGTACGACTAAGTTAACTTTTAGTGTGATCATGATAAAATTCTAGCACAAAAGATAATTTTTTTTTCAAATACCATTATGCTTAATAGTACAAAGGTCAAATAAAATATTTGAAAACATCTAAACATTTTCATTAACTTCTAAATTTAATATAAAACATCAAAATACCTCTAAAATGAAATTGAACATCACTAAACACTAATTTTTACTTTTTCTAAGGATCAAATAAAGTTTATGCTAAAATCGAAGAAGTTTTATAATTGCCATTAATTCTACTTAAATCTTCTCTTAATTGGAACTAGTATCATCTAGATGCTCTGATCAAATTATTCTTCCAATTCAAATGTCAACTTTAGAAAAAATGGAAGAAATTTTTTTTTTGAATAAGGAATAGGAAAGAGTTCTAGTTTGTTGATAACTTATATGCTGCTCATGTCTCTCTCGCCTATTTTTTTTTTAATGGTTGTTACATTTAAAATTTGAAAATAAATTTGAACCATTTATAAGGAAAGAAAAAAATTAAAGAAAAAAAATTTTTAGAGAAAAAATGTGGAAGAAAATTATAAAAAGAAAATATAAAGAGAGAAATAAATTATATAGAAAGAAAATTTAAAAGTATAAAGAAATTTTAGATAAAAAAGAATGAAAATAAAGAGAGATAAGTTTTATAAAAAGCAACAAATTTAAATAGAGAATTTAAAGTGAGAGAAAAAGATTTAAAAAAATTAGAGAAATTTAAAGAAGAAAAAAAGAAATTTAGAGAGAGAAAAAAGTTTTAGGAGAGAAAAACTAGAATGAAAGAAAACAGAAAAATTAAAAAAATATTTAGAGTAAATTTTTTTGGATTAGTCTAATTATAATTAGCCCATAAATTTTATCTAGAAAATAACTTTGGCCAACTTTTTTAAATGTTAATAATTTCTTTTAAAAATTAAGGTCATGAATGGAGCACAATCCACAAGTTTTAGTGAATGTTTTTTTATTCTAAGCTTTTATGTGTGGGCGGAATTTTTAAGGGTTTTACTTTTCGCACATTTTTTTTCTTTTTACACTTCCTTCTTTTTTTGAAAATTTGGATATTTTTCTTTTCTTTTTTTAATATACATTACGTAAATTAATTTATAAGATATAAAAAATATATTCCGTAAATTAGTTTACGTACGGAATGTATTTTTTACATTCCGCAAATTAGTTTACGTACGGAATGTATTTTTTACATTCTGCAAACTAGTTTACGGAATATACTTTTACATTTCGTAAATTAATTCACGGAATATATTTTACGGAATGTATTTTTACGTTACACAAACTAATTTACGGAATGTAAAAATACATTCCGTAAATTAGTTTGCAGAATGTAAAAAATTTATATTCCGTAAATTAATTTACGAAATATATTTATTAAAGGATATAATTAAAATATTTTTTTTATAAAAAGTGGAGGAGGGTGCGAAAAGAAAAAAACAAGGGATGTAAAAAGTATTTACTGATTCTTGATTCTAAATTGTTAGTCCAAACTTTTACATTCCGTTTACCAAACTTTTACATCCCGTTTTTAGTTTTCGCATTCCCTTTCTTCTTTTAATAAATTTTATACCAAAAATACCTTTAGCAGCAAAACATGGATTTTTCATTTTCATCATTTTCAATTTTTTTTTTCATAAATTAAATTTTTAATTTTAAAATATTATAATGCATTCCAAAAATATATTTTTGAAAATTTATTAATAATATTCTGAAAATAAATTTTTAAGATAGTATTCATGAAAATAGATTCTAAAAATTTAGTTTTAAAATTTAAATTTTGAATTCAAGAAATATATTTTCAGAATGTTTATTAATAGATTTCAAAAATATATTTCTATAAATACAATTTAAAAAATATATTTCTCGAACGTTAATAATTTTCTAGAAATATATTTCTAAATGTTATTAATACATTTAGACAATATATTTTCAGATGTTATTAATACATTTTAAAAATATATTTTTATAAAATTATTAATAACATCCAAGAAATATATTTTGAAAATTGTATTTATGAAAATAAGTTTCAAAAATTTATTTCTCCATTTTAAATTCCAAAAATATACTTTTGGAATGTTATTAATGGATTCCAAAATATATTTCTTGTACGTGTTTTAGAAAAAGTATTTTTTCAGGAAAATTTGATTATTTTACACATAAAAGATGCAAGTAGTTATGGGGTAAAAAAAATAATTCCCTAAATTGTTTTAGCTTTGATCCACATGACCAAGAATAGTTTGGTCTAAATGAATTAATTTAACAATTCAATACTCACAATTTACTTGCTCTTTTATAATGAAAAGTAGACCAATTTGTTTTTAACAGAAAACATACCTAAATTTGCTATCCTAATTTACATTTTACAGGGTGATATGCTTACAACTTTTATCATAAAACATAACAGTTCTCTAGCTTTTGAGAAGTTTGATTGTTTGTGATTGATTGCCTCAATATTCAGCAAGTAACTAAAGAGCACACTCAATTTTGGACTAGATTATGGGACACTTTTCTAATGGTCAAGATGACTTTCTATTTATGGCTACTATTTGCTAAGGTCATCACCAATGGAACAACTCCCATATATTTTAAATAATTCAAAATATAATAAAATATATAAGTAGCTCTTTTTTTTGAGTTGCTTGTATAAAAAACTCTTCAAGCACATTTTTTGGAATTGCTCTAATGGTGTCTTCATTAGCAACCATCTAATTTTATTGCTCAGTAGGAGACTTCTAGAATGGTTTTGTCATCTTCACAAACAATTTCTTCAAGCTTGGTTTGGGCACGCTCTATAGTCCCGCGATATTATGTTGATTTCACAGTGAAAGTATGTCATAGATATCTTAGCAAAAACCATCCTATTGAATGCAAAATTAGTTGACACTCCTATTAAAGCTTTATATGCAAGAATAGATGTCATATATTGATTGTTGGGTATTCAGATGTTGATCGGATAAGTTCTCCTACTAATAGAAAAATCCACCTTCGGGTACTGCAAAATCATCGAGGATGCAATGCCAAAGAAAAACATTGAGCCACAGCCTCGGCAACCTGCAAACTCATTTCACTAAAACAGCTTCTTAGGAACATGGATTTGGAAAAATTACGCACATGATTCTCATTTGAAATAATCAGGCTACATTGCAAAGTATCTCCAATTTAGTGTTTTGGGGAGAAAACTATACATATTGAAATGGATTGTCACATTTTTAGAGAGAAAATCCTATCTAGAGATATCACCGCAAGTTTTGTTAACCTAAGTGATCAATTAGTTGGTGTTTTTACCATGTCTTTGAGAGGACTCCAATGCAACAATACAACATAACAGCTTCGTTTGTAGAAATATGTTTACTGCTTTTGTGCGTGACAAATGACATGCGTGGGGACGGCCATTTTTTCATATTGTTTATAGGTTGTGGAAGTACTAATTGAAAGGTGCTTTAGATGTTGGTGCTCTAGATGAAATTCTCAAGTTCAATCATAAAATACAGCTAACACAACTTTATCATATACTTACATCAAACTATTCTAACAAGCATAATTACAAGGACCCAGCAATGTACGATTCCTCTAATAATAAACAATATTGTAGGACAGGAGGATAAATTATCTATTTATTTGATATTAAGGGGAACTTCAGTGCATTTGGCTTCGTAATAGCCTGATTACATGTTCAAGTGCCTCTAAATCTGAAACCATACATTAGTACTTACATGTCTTGCTTTGGTTTCCGGCTCAATTCTGAGTAATGACCACCCATTAGCTGCAAAATCTCCTCCCACAAACTTTCTGAAGAATCTGATAATGCCCCACAAAGTAAACTTGAGCTACATGCAGCCACATACCAATAATCTGACTCAATCTCATCTCTCAGCTGATCCAGTTGCCATCCAGCATAACCAACAAAGAATTTGAAGTGATGAGGCTCGAGAATTCCCTTCTTCACAAGCCCTGCAGCATCATCCAAACTGTTTCGAGATCCAAAACATAGCCCAGGGATTACCTCTTCAAAGCCTGGAAGCTTCAACTTCTCGCCTGTTTTCAACAAAACCATGCTTGCCTCGAGAGGTCCACCAAAATGCAGAGAACAATCAGAGAAGGTCGTTAATAGATCATGATTTGTAGGTTTCATGTGTTTGATCTTTTTGTGAAGAGGACGGTTGATGACAATACCAAAAGGCCCTCCTTGTGGGTGTCTAGTTCCAGATCTGAGAAGGAGAACAACAGTTCTTTCAAAGGTGCGAACACCATCAAGCTTTTCAGTAGCCACAAGTACACAGCCAGTCTCAGGTACTGGAATAGGATGAGCCCACTTTGTTCCAAGAGGTTTGGAATTATGCAATGTTCCACCTTGATTGTGAATGTCAGTGTCTGATATTTCTTTCTGTTAATGAAGTAAAAAGCAAAGAATTCTTGGTTAATTTAGTGATTCTTATATATGCTCAATCGCAAATGAAAGCCTCCATATCAATAATTAAAGGTATCATGCAATATGTCACAAAGAAGACAGAAAGTGGAAAACTAATTAAAGGATACAAATCGACCCTCTAAGAACCTGGCTACCAATATAAATCATTAGACAGGTTAAGACAAGTAGGCAAGTTGTCTGCCTCAACCAAGGAAGCGTCCTAGACTGATGACAAATCCATCAGGAGATGAATTTCCAACTATCAAGCATGCTTCTATGACTGTAACAAAAAGCACATGTATGACTATACTAGATGCTTTGAAACAACATTATTTCAAGATTCATGCAGTTGAACCCTATCACTTAAAAAATTGCATGCAGGAGCTACAGGCTAATAAAGAGAAGAATGTGGATAAAGATCTCATTTAAGAATGAATGCATCACCAGTTCATCTCTATATAGCTTTGCTCTGAATTCTCGCCAATCCAAATTAGTATGATGAGATTTCTCAGAGTTGTCTGCTTTGTTACCATCAGAAGAGTTGTTCCCTCTAATACCATCTCCTTCTGGAATGGACTCTTCGTCATTACCTGTAATAATCAATATATCCACAAAATAGAAACTCATGAGAAAGTATATTATTATCAAGTGAAGCAATGAAATTTCATTTGGTAAAACAATGCAGTAATATTATGATCTTCAATCTGATGTCAAGACTTATAATGCATGATCAATCCAAAATCTCATCCTTTTGCCTACAATATATTTCTGCCAACTTGGCTCCAAACTACAAACCTAAGCAGCAACATGAACAGTAGAAAGAAAGACCACCTAGTTTTTACCAGAATTACTTGGCCTATGTCATAGAAGAGCTACCTAATGCCTCTTTAGATGTAATTTATGTCAGAAAAATTGTAAAAAAATTACATGGTATTCCCCTGGGGTCATAATTGCCTGGCTATTTTGAAGCAAAACAAACTCCATAAGATACAGTCAATTAGTTTCACATGAAGTGCTCTTAGAAAAGGGCAATGTAGTTAACAGGAGACAAAGAGAGAGTGAATGATGATAATCAAAATACAGTATCAAATCAAAATTAGCTCATATAAATTAAGGATTATGCAACCTTGAATAGCAGAATGATCTTTGTCTTTTAAATTCTAAAAATATTTCCAAATTTTGGTGATTCCTCAAAAATATTGGGAATCAGATCTTTCTCTTTAGCATGTATGCAAATTTAAAATTGCACTTTATACACAAAATATTGGATTCCTTGAAAGGTAATGCTATGATCAATGAAAACTATGATTGGATTACAGAGACTCTCAATAATAGACAACTAGAGCTTAGATGCCACAAGGCAGTGAACATCTAAGCAACTACATATCCATATCATCATGAATTAATAATAAAAAACAGCTGTTTCTTCAAATCTTATGCACTAGTAAGGGTGAGCAATCTAAAATTTAAACATGTAAAAGTGTAAACAAGAATTAAGTAAAAGCATTATTTTACACTGTAAGAAAGGTGATGTATGGTTGAATGGTGGATAACAGATAATCAAATGTATCAAATAATTCAAACAAGCAAGGGAACTGTGGATCATACAGGGAAAAGAAATGTCTCCAATTTGTATAAGAAAAGCTCCATTTTAATAGAAATAATTACTTCAACCTGAAAGGCTAACTTTGCTCATGGAGAAAGAAGGTCCATGTTAAAAAATATCAAGTAGCAAGGGGAAGGATGCAATCCATATATTACTCCCATTCATGGTAAATTTTGTAAAAGAAAATAAACAACACAGACAAATTGGATAACAAGAACATTTAGCATCAGTTCTACCCTTCCCAAATAGGAAGAGGAGCAAGCACGTTTGGAAGAACCAAACACATCACACGCCCTGAGAAAGAAAATAACATAAATAGCACAAATTTAAGAAATTATCACATTTAGAACTCCATGCTGTCCATAGAAGAGAAATGCCTTACAAGAGGTAATCATGTAACCCAAACATGTCCCACCTACAAACAAATGTAAATCACTGATTTTTTATCCAGTTATAATGTTATGACATATTTTTCACATTACAGATAAATTCCAAATTTGGAAGAAACAACATAAGATTTAAGTGACATATTTGCAAAACTATTCACTTTATATTTTAAAAGCATCACTATAGCAACCAAGTTGGCGATTTTAAAACTGATTTTAATATCGTTCGGTGAAGTTGAAAACACTACATATCTACGGAAAATATGCTGAAATTCTTTGAATTCCAAGAGCATCCTACAATGCAATAAAATTGATCGAAATCTCTAGACGCCCCGGCACCTATTTTAGTGCAAATTCAAGTTGACGGTCATCATTACACAATCACACGAACAGATAGAATTTTCATCAAGCCATAATGCAATTCACAATTCACATGCATGTCATGTACCGTTTCTGATTCTCCATCCTTTGCTTTATGTAATTGTCATCTCAGACGAATAAAACGACCGAAAGAAAGTTCCAAGGCCAAAAGAAAAAGTTATCAATTAATTAAAAAAAAATTACAAATCTGAAATTAAAGCAAATTACAGACCAGAGGAAGAGAAATTGCCATCATTCTTCTTGCCCGCAGCACTGACAACAGATGAACGATAACCTTTACAGCAAGACTTTCGCCTCAAAACAGTGATCTCAAACACTCGTCCATCTACAACTCTGAAAGAAATCCCGTTCCTTCCCAAATTGGAGGAAATTGGTCTGTGGCAAAATGAATTTGTGTGGAAAAGGTTCTTCGCATGAACCGCACACAGATCCATACAGAACTTTGACTGAGATAATAGATTTTATCGTTTATGAGTTGTGCTAGAAACGAGAACGATGACGAACAGGTAAGGTAAGTAGCAGAAGATTTTTAATGTAAGAGAGAGAAAATCAAATAATTAGGAAAAAAAAAAAAAGAAAGTGAGTGGAGAAACAGGAGAAGATCAGAAAGACAAAGCTGAATGAAACTATGAAAACGACGCTTTGGAGAGATAGAGAGAGAATATGCTTATTTTAACCGAATTGTGTGGAGGTTTTTCCAGTGTACAGCATTGGCGTACGTTAGCCACACTATCCTACGCGATATAAAAATGCACTGGCGGCTTTACTAACACATACTCATCACAAGATTAATCCGATTGATGCATCATTCCAAAATTAACAAGCAAATCCATTAGATATATACTTCAGTGGCATATATCATCGTCGTCTTTCGATGAAAACAGCCTCACTCTTTATATGATAAAAAATTTTAATTAACAAATCAGATTTAAATTGTAAAAATATCTTGCTGTCTTATTTAATAGTTTATTTAAATTTATAACTTTATTATAATTTTATAATTTATTTTAATATATAAAATATAAGATATATATTACATTTATATAATATAATATATAAATATAAATATTAATATATAGTATATAATATATAAATTATTTATTTTAATATATTTTTAATTATTTATATATAAATTTATTTATTAACTTTTATATTATAGAATTTTAAATTTTAAGATCCAATTTTAAAATTTGTAAATAGATTAGATCTGAATACTTAAATATTAGTAAGATCTAATTTATTTTTATCTATATTTCTATTAAATAAAATATATTTTTAAATTAACATTTTATTAATTTTTTATAATATTTATCTATATATATTATTTATAAAGATAAATTATTTATTATTTTAAAATTTTTAATATATTTTAATATAATATATAAAAATATTTTCTATAAATAAAATAACATATAAAATTAAAAAAAAAAAATATATGTGCTGCTTAAGTCATTTAAATAATCTAGAGAAATGATTTATTATCATAAAATACAGTACCTATATAGATATATATATATTTTGTGAAATTTGGGATAATAATCAATTATTAAATAAAAATGATGTTTTATCATATAAAGAATAGTAGTTAACTTAATTGTATATGTAATAAGTAATTATTATAAAAAATATATAAATGAGTTGTAAATTTGTAATAGATTATATATAAATGTATAATTGGTTATATATATTTTTGGTAACTAATTATTTATCATATACATAACAGAATTAATTATAATTTTATATATTGTTAATTACAATTTTTTTAATCTATTACCATCCAAAATTTTAAAATGTATATAAATGTTGAAACTAAATTTATGATCATAAATTATTTTTTAATAATTTATTATATAATATGATACTTTTTTACAAATATCATGGGATAGTATATAATATTATGCTAACATAGTGTGTTGTGAAATATATTATTTCAAAAGGCTTATGCTTTGTTTTGATGGAATCTAATACTTTTAAATTTAATAAGTTTTATTCGAGTTTGTTTGATTAGTAAAATATAATAAATTTATTATATTTATTTTATTATATTCTATTATTTAATATAATTTTTATCGTATAAAATAGGTTGATTTGGAGGATGATAGGATAGAATAATTTTTTTTACTATCTTAATAATAGTAATAATAATAATTTATTTATTTTATTGTTCTAATAATAAGAATAATAATAATAATAATAATAACAAATTATATTAATATTGTTTAAATTTTAACATAATTACGTTCAATATTTCTATTTATTTTATTATTATAGAAATGATCTTTTAACTAACATTGTTTTGTTATGACATTTATGATTATGGTTTAGGGTTTACTGTAAAGATTAAATTATCCCTTTTTATTATTATAGAAACAATCCATGTCTTCCGGATCATAATAGAAACCATTTCTTTCACTAAATAAAATATTTTAAACTTTTCTCATTCATTCTCCTTTTAAACCAAATTTTTCAAAATGAAAAAAATGATAGTTGAAATGCTAAAAACAACTTGGTAAGATAAACATTAGCACCTTTAATAAAATGGAAAAAAAAATAATTTTTATTTTCAAAACATTTGTCCTTTAAAATATGAGTTGGACTTAATTTTGCATCCTTAATAGCTTTAATCCAAATGTTAAAATAAAAAAGCAGCGTGACTATGGAGTTAGAAGAAATAAAAATATTGGTAATGAAAAAAAAAAAAGAGGTATTGGATGAAGGGTTGTGGGTGAAGCTTGAGGGTTGTTCTTGAATTAATTTTAACTTATGTTCAAGTTTCTGTATTTGTTATTGATGCGAAGAAGAGATAGAGAGAAATGTTGCCAGTGAAAAAAGTAATTATTCTAAGGATGAAGATGAGGGCATTATGGAAAGAATACTTTAGTAATGAACATGTACTTTGCGGATGAATGACAAATGTTGATATTTAAAATTTAGGAGGAGGTGTCAACCTAATAATAATAATATTGTTATCGTTGTTATCCAATTTGTTGTCTTTCCTTGTTTTTCTTGTCTTTTTTTCTTTACTCTCTGTTTTTCTCACTCATGCATTTTAATTTTAGTAAAAGGATAATTTTATAATTTTAATATAATTTATACGATATCTTATCATCCTAAACATAAAATAAAATAAAATAATATTATCTAATTTGTTATCTTGATTCATAATAAACATAAGATAAGATAAATTATATCATATCTTATTCTATTTCTATCCTATCCTAATTTATTTACCAAATGGATCCTTAAGTTAATGAATGTGTGTTGGACTTATAGATAAACTAAGAAAAAAAATAATCTTACATATACCAGATTGAACTAGTCTAATTTAAATCAATTATTTTTTTTCTCCTTAGATGCACGATTATTAAAAAATATATAACATTTTAGTTGTTTAGACATATAATTAAATTTAAAATTCAATTTAAAATTCTTATTTTTAGAAATTTACTAATTAATTACCATTTAAAATATGTTAATTACCAATTTAAAAGATATTTATTATTTATTAATTAAAAATTTTAAAACATGTTTATTATCCATTAATTATCAAGTTGAACTCTGTTTATTATTTATCGATTTAAATATATTTATTATTAGTTATTAATTTTAAATATGGTTATTATTTATTGGGCATTTCATAATAATTGATTATTTATAATAATAATAATTCTGATTACTAATAATTATTAGAGATTGAATTTAAAAAATTAAACTTATTTAAAAGTGTAACTATATTATCATTTAAAAAGGTTTGTTATTTCATTAAATAAATTTAAATTAACAGGTATTATAAGAGAATATTATTTATTAATTTAAATTTATTTAATAAAATATTAAATATTTTTTAAATTTTATAAAATTTTGTAAGGATGATTTATATAATATAATTTATTAATTTAACAATTGAATTGATAAAATTTAATTGTTTATAAGAGTTATTAAACGAAATAACTATAGTTAAAGTTATTTTTAAAATTGCTTGATTCATTCTCTTTTATATATATATATATATATATATATGAGATAATTTTTTTGTATTTTTAGATCAATTATTTTTACCTATCTTTTTTATATGGTATGCTTATTTTTATATTTTGCAAGTTTCTTTTTCTAATTTATTTAGAAGGAGTTATTATATTTTGAAGAATCATGTTATAAGAATAATTTGATATTACTATATTTTATATATTTGAATGAAAAAAATAATTTAAAAATACTAATTATTTTTATTTGAATAGTTCAAAAAGAATTTCAAATAATCTTTATTTAGAAATTATTTATAAAATATTTTATTATGCTAATTTTTTCTTAATTATTATTTATAATTATTCTCATATCATTCCTTTTTAAATGATTACTCATTTTTTTTATGTACAAATCATTGAAATTCTATATTTCCATGTTCAAATGCAAGATAAAGAATACTATCATATGCTTTAATTTACATCTTTTATTTACATAATATGATACCTTTATTTATTTATTTATATATATATATTAATATTTGAAGAACTTTTATTTTCTAAATGGATTATTAATAAAATATTTTATTTATGTAAAAAATATAAAACATTAATATAAAAATTGATAAAGAAACATCATAAAACATTTTAAACAATTTCATTAATATTATCATCAACAACATTTAATAAATAAAAAATAATTAATTAAAATATGTATAACATTACATTATTCGTGCCATCAATAAATGTCAATAATACTTGAAATAGAAGCGTTGACATAACACATTACCAACTTAGTATGTTAATTGCTAATTAGGCAACTTAATCACGCACAAAATAATACCATTTTGTATTGAGCTGGAAATTAAAAATAAAATCAAATCTCAAAATACCTAAACTCATTGAAAAATATCCCTTAACTCTATTATTTTTATCTTAAATCTTCATCTTATATTAATTGCTGTCGTTGCTTCCAATTCCATTAATTAAAATTTGTAAAGAAGGAAATCTAATATGTGGTATCACTTTAGCTAAAAATATCAAACCTTCATTCATATGATTTATGCAAAAGATTGATGTTTTAGTGGAACGAAAATTGAAATGAAAATATTATAAAATATTTCAAGGATTTAAATGAATTATTAAGTAATGTATTAGAGTCAAAATTAAAATTGTTGAACTTAATTTTTATGTGTATTAAAAAAATAAGTTATTCTTTAATTGTGAAAGTTAGATTAGGGGATAGATATAAGTTGAATCAAGCATAAATAATTTTTTTTAATTAGATTATGATTCTATTCTTAATTGTGAATTTTCAATTTACATTACAAAATGTTTGGATGTGTAATTATGATTTAAAATAGGTAAGATTAATTCAAAGTAAAATTGAATAATAATGTAAAAGTTTATAAAATAATTATAAGAAGTAAAAACAAAGTAACGTGGTAAGATAAAAGTAAAGTAAAGAATAAATTAAATGAAATTTGATTTGTATTGATGTACATTAGGAGATTTTCTTATACGCTATACAATTAATGTTTGTATGTTTATGTAAATGGTTATATATTTTAAATCTATCAACCACATTTTAAAACCATTGAATTTATTATGATGTTCAAAGGTTCGGTTCATGTTAGCTAAATTTTATATGATTTAGTATCTAATAATTTAAATTCTCTTATGAAATTTAGCTAGTCTTTTGGTCATGTCTTCAGGATCATGTAATGGTTTCATTCTTTGATTCTAGCTTTGATTTGAACTTTTTTGATTCTAATATCAATTTGGCTTTAGTTTGGGTGATCTAGTCTTTTTTTCAAACTTTTTTTTATGAAATCTTAAAGTGTTTTTTTTATATGTTTAATCTTGTTTCTAGTTATTGAACTTTCTATTTTTTTAGAGAAACTTTCAAGTAATCATTTTTGTTTGATATAGTGTTCATGTTTATATCAATTTTAAACTTTTTATTTTTATATTATGTTTGATTGCAAATAAATTTCTATTAGAATATAAATCATCTTGATGTATACCTATTTAATAATAAAATGTGTAAAAACATGTTCACATGTATTAAAAAATTTTCTATTTAAATTTTTTATGTATGTTTTATTGAAGAATAATTTGATTTTAATAAAGATAATTCAATAAATTATAATAAATTATTATTATCTCAAAGAAAGAAAATGTTAAAATCAAAATAGGTTACACTATAAAATCTTGATGATACTACAAAATATTAAGATTAAATTAATTATCTTATATACTAATATTTATTTCAAATTTTTAGCATGTTTCAAGTGTATGATAATTCAAGTGTCTTATTACATAATCCATAACAAACTTATACTTCTGAAGGTTTCGGTGAAACAGACAAAGTCAAAAATATTTTTCATAATATCCTCAAAATAAGGGATTAATTAGTACAAAAATAAAAACCTACGCTAAGATATATATATATATATATATATATATATATATATATATATAAAAACTATTTGATAAGTAAAGACAATTGATATAAAAGGAAACAAGACAAATTTTTCCATAAAGCATGCATGAATGGTCTTATGCATTAAATTCAATGAAGTATAAGTTAGAACGTTAAACCAACAATGAAAGAGCTATGCTGAACTATAAACAAAAGACTTAATGCATTGAAGAGAAAACATCTATCTATGAATTCTCATTCATATAATCTCAATCTTTGATTATTTATTTTATTATTATTGTTCATACTTGCTTATATTTAAGTAGTGTAAAATTTATTTCTTATATTTTTGGAAAGTAAAAAAATTTGAAGAAACTTGTATGAGAATAATGAATCTAAATTTAGAAAAACTTGTGTAAGAATACTTAAGAGATACTTGACTATTAAATACTTGTAAAAAAATCTTTTTAGTATAAACTCTTGACTTGATAATTAAAGATTAAATGTAATTCATATATTTTAAAGATGAATTAATATAAATTTTGATATTATTTCTTTTATCTCTTATCCTTTTATTTATTCTAATGTTCAAAAGAGTAGATTGAGAATTTATTTTAATCTAAATTTGTTTGCAAAATTTCTTTAAAAAAAATTAAAATGTTTATTATCAATGAGACTTATTTATAAAGAAAGTTTAAAATATCTTAAGAAAAGTTTTTAAAGAAAAAAAAAACTCAATTCAATCCCTCTTCTTATATTTTTATTATTTTTTTTAGACTCAAAATCCACTCCCTTTATTTTTACACATTGCTTAGCATGAAGTTGATATTAAAAATATGCACAAACAATACTCCTAATTATTTAAAGATACGAGGATTTCATGCGCAAAGAAATTGGAAGAAGGACATATTTATAACAGTTAAAAAATTGATTGAAAATATAGTTGGAATAGATTATTTTTAGTGATTATGTAAAAAAATATATGATAGATATTATCCAATCTTTGTTTGGTATTTATTAGAAAATTAACTAATAATTTTAATTTTTTAAAATTATTTAAAATAAATAAAATTTTAAAATTTATAATTAAAAGTTATTAATTCATTTTTTAGTTAATTTTATTTTTTGATTTTATCCTTAATTTTTAATTATTCAAATGTTTAAGCCACTAAAATTAATCTAGTAGTGAGAGATTGAAAATTAAAATAATTTTATACAAAGATTCTGAATTTAAACTTTATCCTTCTCCACTTGTAATAAAAAAATATAATTTTACAATTACTTTCATCAATATATTTAAATATATTTTTTTATTTAATAAATTTAAATTATATTCAACTATAAATATAACCTTATCAAAATAATTTATATGTTATCATTATTTCAAAGACACATTAATTTGAGTAAAAAAAATTACTGAAAGACCAAACTCACAAAGTGCTCTTAAAAAGGAAAGAATTACAACAGTTAAACATTTTTCGATTCATAAAATTTGATCTTTTTAGTTCATATTAAAAAAAATTATTTATTAGATAAACTATATTGTTTCTGAAGAATTATATTATTTTATTAATATATCAGTTATTATTTATATAAATTTTAAACATATATTTTGATAATTTAAAAGTATATATTTAATTATTATTTATTAAATTAGAGTGATTATGGACAAACTAATAAACTATTACTATCCAGTATACTCAATGATTGGATGACTGGTTGAATTTTAAAAATATTGGTTTGACGCATGGTTGACTCATTTCCCTCTTCTTATGTATAAATAAATAAATAAAAAATAATTCAGTGTTATTTGATGGAATTGGAAAGCGATAATGTGTGGGATTGAACCCAATATCTATATTGGAAGCTGAGCACTTGTTTGTGCCAAACAAAGCCTTTTTCTCTTTCAAGGATAGAGTAATCTGAAGCAGATATTAACACTAAGCGAAGATGGAGTTAGCAACAGCAAGAGCAAGCATTGGGTCAGTTTTTGTTTGTGCTGCAATAAACATCGCAAAGCCTCTCCGCCGTCAGTGCCATTTCCTTCCAACCTCTGCTTCTCCTCTCTTCTGTACGTTCTTTGTTCCCCAATTTTGTTATTAGTTATTGAATACACCAAACGCGTCACATCCTTTGACCATTTTTTTTTACCGTTTGATTCCGTAATTTGATAGAACTCAATTGTATTTATCAATGAATTCGGTGACACATTGAAGAATATAAGATTCCGATGAACGCATGGAAACCCTTCCTTCGAATCGTCTTGAGCTTATTTCATGCTAAATGCGTGGCGTAACTGCAACTAACTGCCATGTAATCTTAACCTTACTGTACTAGCATCCATTCTTCTATTCCTTTCACGTGGAAAAGGAAATTTCAACCTTGACTCCTTTATGAATCTCGAATCAGTTTTCTGAATTTTCTTCTGGATTTTTCTGTTCCCTTAAATTTCAATGATAGCCATTCTTATATTACGCCTTAAATTCTGTGATTTGCTCCACATGCTCGCTGAGATGTCTGGAATTTCCTTAAAATCTTGCAACTCTACAGTGGCTTCTCTTTTTTACATTCCTACAATCTTTCTGATTGAGTTCCATCAACCATTGCAGATCCTCTCAATGAAAGCACCAAATTAGAAAAACTAAGAATCAAAGTGGACTTTACTGATTAACTCACAGGAACCATGGAACAGAATAATATGATTCTGAGTAATGCAAAGAACAGTAATTATTCTGTTTCTCTTACCGTTACAATCTTATTGACCTTATTTATACACAGCTAACTTACTGTACTTGCATCTATGCTATTTCCTGCCACTTAACTACTTTAACAGCTCTTGTTATAACCAGCTACAACTACCTGCCACATCATCATAACATCACCTAGCTGGTCAACACTCTGCAGTCATATAAAACCTAAAACATCCACGTGTCTTCTAAAGAAGATACAAAATCCTAACAGAACAGACTCAAGGATAGTTTATTTCTCTTGATATATTAAAGTTAAAAAATTGGGGGGAAAAACTTTGAAATAGTAGCTACACTAGTACACTGTTTCATATTATCAAATTAGAACAAACACAAGTAATTATACTAGATCTGAAGAGGATTGTTTAAATAATAAATTATCTAAACCAGATAAAATGCCACTTACTGGAATTAATGATGTTATTGTAGCTAAATACTGTTATAGGAAATGTAGAGGTCTTTGTTTTTTTCTCTTTTCTTGTCTAGTATGTTTTCCTGTTGAAATTCTCGGCTTTAGGACTTTCAGTTGTCTGCAAGAATTGAATGACAGGTTTCAATGATAATTTAGGTAATTTCAATAATCTGCCTTGTTCACATTGTTTTCATTGCTAAATGACATATAATGGTACTTGGATGTTTAAATTGATCTACTTGAAACTGCACTGTTTCTTTTTTGTTTTTGTTTTACTCAAATTTATATCATATAAAAATCCTAATGGTTGAATTGATCTTTGCATTTGTGAAGACATGCATACAGGAGTGGTTGTATCCTACATTGGACCCAAATCCTTCAATTAAGATCAAATCCAGTTCATGCTTCAGTTTCCTTTCTAATAACACATTCCTAAATTGGAACAGTCTCTTCTCTGTACAATGCAGTACATTTACCTTGTTAAATGCAATTTTTCAGTATGTTTTCAGAAAAAGTGCAATTTGAATCTTCAAAGACCAGTTCAAGGTGCTGCAGACTCAAAAATATCATGTAGTTTACTGAATGTCGAGGATGGGATTAATGATGAAGCATGTGAATTAGTCAGTGGAGTGGAGCTTTCGCTTGGGGAGGATGATGATAATATCCGTGCTTATCTGTTCAAGGCAGTAAAAAATAATAATGGAACTGGCATATTGCTTCTTTCAGATATTTTTGGGTTTGAGGATTCTTTCACCAGAGAGTTTGCATATCGCGTAGCTTGCAATGGTTACAAGTATGTTCCTCAATGCCTGGTTATCAACAATGAAAAAATTTCACAATATGGTGCTAGTTTTCACATGTTATAGGTCGCTTAACATATTTACTTTGCAGCATTCTAGTTCCAGACTTATTTCGTGGAAATCCATGGACAAAGAACAAGCCAAAGACTGTGTTTGAACAGTGGATTGCTAGACAAAACCCTGAAAGGATTGCAGAAGACATAACCAGATGGACAAAATGGCTGGTTGATGAATTTATGGCTGCAGGAATTTCCAAAAAACTTGGTATTATTGGCTTCTGTTTTGGAGGTGGCCAAGTGTTAAAGGTGCTGGCCCAAGACCAAGGTGCTTGTTTTGGCACTGGAATCTCCTTTTATGGTACAAGGATGGATACCCTTGCTGCTTCTGAAATAAAAGCTCCTGTCTTGTTCATTTTAGGGGACAATGACCCACTTTGTGATGTATATGAAATTGAGAATATTCGGAAGAAAATTGATAGGGACTCCAAAGTAGTGATATTCCCTGGTAGAGGTCATGGATTTGCCCACCGGCCTGAATCTCCTGAAGAAGATGTGGATGCTGAACAAGCCTTTGTGATTATGAGAGACTGGCTATATGATCATTTGGTGGTGTAAAATGATATGCCTTTAGACTATATGTATATATAAATGTATTAACACTTGTGTCTTAACATGCATACTAACACTCACAGTTAGTAGATCACCTCTCAACTCGTCTTCACATTGTTTTGTTAACATTTTGAATGCATTCTCTCTCTCTCTCTCTTTCTCACACACACATTTTGAATGCATTCATCTTCTGAATCAATGAAATTCTCATGGAATACCTAAATACCAGGAACACATGAATATATAATTTTTTTTGTAGTGGTGGTGGATCCGGCCTTTACTTTTTGCATCAGTTTGTTTGTTTGTTTTTTTTTTTTTGCTATTTCTACCTTTTAAAAAAAATTATTTTCAAAATTATCCCTAAAATTGTATAAAATATGCTTTTGAAATTTAAACTTTGAAAATATATTTTTATGTTTTTGAAATTTAAATTTAGAAAATGTAAAAATATATTTCTAAAATATATTTTAAAATTTAAATTTTAAAAATATATTTTTATATTTTTTTATAAATATATTTTATATTTTTAAAATCTAAATTATGAAAGTTATTGAGATATGATATCCCATCCATGGTTCGATGGACAAACATTTCTTCAAAATTTACATCGAATATTCTTCAATGATATTTCCATCCACTTGGATTCCATGTATCGGAACAATACCAAGTAAAAACTATTAGTATTCACACAAGATCACATCTTCTAGGTGTAAATAACTTAAATTTTTTAAATTTAATTTTTTTTTATATATATTTATGAAAGAATAATATAAAACCAAAAACTTATTAAAAAAATAAAATAAACAAAAACCATAAATCTAGACCTGTTACATTTTATATAAATGATGAATTAAAAATATTTGCAAGCTTAAAATCTATAAAATATAAAAATCAATATATATAATATTTGTTTAAATTATAAAATCGATCAAATCAGTCTTTGATAGTACCATTTGTAGAAGAAAAATTAATAATTTTATTACTTTTAAATGTAGAAAACATCTGGAAGATAAATAGATTTCTAAATAGATTAAATACGTTTTTTTTTGTAAGTTTAAGTTTAACTTGTTTATCTATCTATTTATTAAACAAGTCAAATTAAATCAAGTTAAGAGAGAATCTAAACAAGATAAGTCATAAATCCTTATTGGATGGTCTGATTCATTTCTATCTCTAATCCTGAATTATCATTACATATTACTAAAGCTCAAATCAACAAACAACCAAATCATAAACCTAATAAAATATCATAACAAAACAAAATATGTTAAATAGAATTGATTTTAAAAAATAAAATAAAAAACTGTTTTGAAACTTATTTTTTTTTATTTAAAAAGAGAAAATTAATTTTCTAATTTTAATAATAAAACAAAGGGACCAAAGTTCAAGATTGGCCTAATGCTTATCTTGATCTAAATTGAACTTTAAGATGAAATTCTTTAAAAATAATTTACTAACATTATTATAATTTTATTTTAAATTTATTTTTTGTCGTAATTTTTAGATCATTTATATTTATTTATTTTTTCTCATATGATATTATATAGGTATATTAATCTATGAGTGATTTAATGAATGAAATATCTCATAATAACTAATAAATACCTCTTGAATGCGTAGTCATAATTACATTACATAGATTTTTTACATACACTAAAGGCAAGTTAAAGTACTATAACTAAACTGATACATGAAAATACAAAAAATACAAGAAAAACATCCAAATAAGAAACAAAACTATTCTATCAAAGCTACAACTTAAGATTACATAAATCCTTTTTATCTAACTTTTCGCCCTTAGTAGCAAGGTGGGAAAATGGAACCAATCTTCTGTTCTCATACCGGTAACGAGAGGAGTCTGTAACCTTGGAAAGTTCTTCCTCTACATTGTCTCCATCCTTATCATCGTCATCCCTTCTATCTCTTCCTTCCTCTCTTTCTTCTTCATCCTTTCTCCTTAGGTAAGTCTGATATGCATGAGAAGATCCTACTCCAATATGGCTTGGAGAAATAGGAAATTTTCACAATTTCTCAAAGTATATCTATAACAAGATCCTCCGTAAGGTGCATGTGTGGATGGTGTGAAATGGACTTCTAAAACATCTACTACAAGAATAAGAGATCTTTAATATTATAGTGTTCATAGAAAAGGTGGAGGCAGAAGAAAGGGGGATAGATCTTCTTTGAAAAATTATCGAGGAATTGATATAGTGATGTTCATAAGCATGATCATTGAAACTCATGGTGGAGGATGTATTGAAGAAGTCTTTGCAATCCATATAGTAGCTCTGCCTCTGAAAATGTTGTGATAGTAGTTACCCATAGTCAATAAGTACCAAACATATTCTCTATTCTCCTCATTTACATCTATCTCAATATGTAGGTAAACAATCCATAACATAGACTCACTAAGGTACTGTAGTTACATGATTAGAAATATAATAAAGGGGAAGTGTGATATATCAGTCTCACTAATTTGGAGTTGTTTATCTCAATAATATGTATATGGATATGAGTCGAAATCATCATCTTTTCATTAAATCAATGAGGGTACTGAGATTAAATTTTCAACAATAATACATCCTTGACTACATTAATTGTAACAACCTCCTAAATCACCTATGTAGATTTCAATTCTTTCAAGACGTAGGAAATCTAGGTTGGTGTTACTAAGATAAAAATATGTAATTTAACTAGATTTACTCCTTTGATTTATCTTCTTTCACCATACTTTTTCTTGTAGTCGTCATCTACAATCATAAAGTGAGAGATTCTTTAACCAGCCTTTACATAGATGTTTATATCAATATTAAGAAGAGGACAATCCACGACACCGTTTCATTGTGGAATCCATAGACACATACAAAGAAATAGAATAGAGGGGGAGTGAAACATTTTATTAAAGTAAAAGTCTACATAGGAGTAGTACTTTATAAAGCAATTTAATATTTCTAACATGCAAGTTCTTTATGAATCACATAGAATTATCAAAACAGCCATCATCATACATAATGAGATTATTCTTTCACTATTTTATAATTCATACCTATCACTAAACCTCGTACCCAATCACATAGTTTTACTCTCTCATATACCGACCTGGTTTTAAGTCCAAGTAATAACATATAAGTTCCTTAATGTTTGCAAAGAACTATCATAAAAATAATCATTGTATGCAATATATGAATATATGTACTTTATCATCCTCCTTAAACTTTTCTACAATAATAGGCATAGGATTAGGCTGAGATCTACTGCGTCCTATACCACAATAATCCTCACTAATCTGGAGTTGGTCATTTCTATAAGATACAAACGTATATGGGCTCAAAACATCATCTCCTTATTATCAAAACAGTGAAGACTACTGAGATTCAAGTTCCTCAATAATAGCATGTCCTCAACAACACTCCAATCATTATCATACTCGTCATCATTTCGTAAAATCATGAAATTGGTTGACCAGTAATGATAATTTTCAGGGTTTCGTCAAGACAGCTAAGTTCAACCAAAGCAATTTCAGCTACATGGAGTAACCTCGGATCATTAGAGAGGCTCAAACCTACCTCACGTACCACTCAGGCTTGGAAATTCCCATTTCTCATGAACCATGGTTTATTTTCATGTGTGTTGACCCCTAGATTTCCTAGTTTCCTTTCCCAGAAAGGCTAGCAGACAATCCCTCGTATTAAAGATTTCCAAAATCATATTTTTCTACATATGATGCATGACAACCAATCTATTCAATTACTTCCTTTATCCTTTCTTCTTCAAATAAATGCCTCACTTTCTATTCAAATCTTAGGATATCATTGTTCTTTTCCATTATCATGTGGACTTTACTCAATTTTTTGTTAAAACACAATTCAATTTACTACTAAGGTTCCTAGCCTCCAATCATCCATTTGATTCAACTAACAACCATACACATTGTTGGTATTTCAGACTTCTAATTTATTTAGCACAAATATCATCAATACTACTCATTAGAGTGATTTGCATGACAATTTCTACTCATTAAGTTGCATGATTGTGCTCAATATATTGCACAACCATGCTAGCACAATGCTAATTAATTATGCAGTCCTACTTTTGTAGGCTCATGCTAGTCTTCAACATACTTAAGCTTCCTCGGTCTTGCACGCTTATATTAATCTTCAACATGTTCGTACTTCCTTGTTCTTGCATTTTTTTTTGTCTTGCATGTCTTCATTTCTATCATCTATTACAACCATGTTTAAAGCATATATAACCATGCTCAAGGCACTAGTTTAGAATTTTACTATTTTTTTAAATTTTTAGAAAATTGTTTAAAAGGAATAAAATGTAAATTTCTATATAGAACCATTTGACAAATTAACTTATAAAAATTTTATAGAATAAATATTAACACAATATTACTCAAATTTTTTATATTTTATCCTCATATATCAAACTTTAAATATAATATTTTTTTATAAAATAGGTCAATTAAATACCAACTATATATATTTTAAATATTTTTAAAAGATTGTGAGGAAAAGGAATATTTTTATAAAGTAATAGATTTTAAATATTTTTATAAATTAGAAATAATTTAGTTTTTCACCAAACTTTTCAATTAAATACCTCGTTATGTCTATAATACAAACATATGTCTGTATAATTTAAAAATGATTAAATGGTGTTTTATTTAGAAAATTTTTCTAATAACTCTAAATTTAAGAATTATAACTTCAAAAATTTATATAAAATTGTTTAAATTTATAATACCTATGAAAATTTGTGGATACAATTCATAAATACACACCGTTAAGCACCTATAATTTTATGTGCAAAATATGACTTATAAGTGCGAACCATATAATTTAAAATTTAGAGTTTTTGTATATTATTTACTTAGTATACTATTTCAATCAATTTAAATAATTTTGAAATCTATTCTTAATTAAAAATTACATAAATTAAATCCAACAATTAAATTCAAGCATAATTAAATATAATTTTCTAAATTTTAATTATTAAATAAAATTTTATCTAATATTGGTATACCATCAATACTTTTGACTTCTAGCCCTTCTGATATGAGCATATAAAATCTTCACTCATCAAATAGGTTACACAGTTGAGCTTGATATCTTGCATGACTATGCAAATATTTTGATGCATGGTCACCTAGGTTTTTAGTATGGTTGTGTTAATGTGGTATTTGCATGGCTGTGTGGACTTCATTGCACAATTGTGCTATCTTTATTTGCACTCCAGTGTCGCTCTTGGTCTTGCATCTCTTAGTCTTCTTTATTTAAAACAATTGTGTTCAAGTCATGTATGAATGTGCTCAAGAAAAATCCCAAAAGTTTACATAATTTGGAATTAGTATGACCATGTTTAATTTATGCATGGTTAAGCTTAAATTCAATACAGTTGTGCTCAAGCTCCAACTCATAAAAATGAAGGATTTTTGTCCAAATACAATTGTACTTAACTTTAGCACAACCTTGTTTGACCACAGAGGAAAAATACTACATTTGTGAGCATCTAAATACTTTCATTAGCTTACATACTCAGTACAAAATATCAAAATACATCCCAAATGAAAGTTAAACATATGTACACATCAAATCTAATTTTTTAACAAAGCTAAATAAAATTTTATTCGAGAGCCAACAAAGCTCTAGAACTACTTTCACACTCTAATTGAATCTTCCCTACCTAAAATTAGAAAAAGATGGATGTAGAAGGTGATAGTCTCTGTATAAGACTTCCTGAATTGAATTAAGTTTTTGCTACTCCAGTGTAAGCTTGATCTGATCCTACAAAGTAATTAGGGTTCGTACGAGTAAATTGATGGAAAACAAGAGAAAAAAATCTTTACATATGGAAGGATAAAGGAAAAAAATTCAAATTAGTTGCATGCAACTAAAGTTGATGAATCTAGAGAACGAACATTCTACTTGAATAATATATAAAAAAATATTAAAATATAAGAAAGTAACATTTTCTTTTCAATTCGTAATAAAGTTAATCTATTTACTTTTTTATATATTGTTAATCTTAAGTAAAATTTTAATAATTTTACTTTTAAAAATTTTCTTTCAAATAAAATAATAATTACTATATAAAATTATTAATGATATTTTATAAGAAATAAATGCATTTAGAAGTGAATAAAAATTCTTGCGTAATTATGTATGAAATAATGTTTGATGAACATTTTTGGGTTGGATATACCCAGAAAGAGGTGGGAATAAAAAAAATGATAAATGTAATGGATGGTATAATATGATATGAAAGAATATAAAAAAATAGAAAATATTAGATTAATTTTAATATTATTGAAATGTATATTAATTCTTGTTATTAAATATGTTAATTTTCTACATGTACAATTTAATTTAAAACTTTCAATTAATCAATCAATGAAACTAATCCATTGATATTTAAGTAGTAATATATTTTAAAAAAATTTAAGATCAAATAATTTTATTTCATATTTTTTCTATGTAATAAATTTTTTAAATCTCTTTAAAATGCA
Organism: Canavalia gladiata; assembly: GCA_037954105.1. NCBI lineage: Eukaryota > Viridiplantae > Streptophyta > Magnoliopsida > Fabales > Fabaceae > Canavalia > Canavalia gladiata. Next base: position 845,896 of record CM075663.1, on the reverse strand, counting down.
GTAATTTTTTGATCTATTATGCATAAGTAACTATTTATAAATGGTATGTTGGAAAATTTAAAAATTTTACTATCAAGAATTTACTTGAATACTTTGTTTTTATAAATAGTATATTTTCTAAAAAAAATTGTTTTTTACTTATTTTTTCAACAACTTTTTGTCAAATATCTTATAATTTTAAAATTTATCAATATTTTATATTTTAAAAAATGAAAGAAAGATTTTTTACTTATCATGTAATAACTTTAATACACTAATTTAAGAATATCATTTGAAAAAATATTAAAAAAATTATTATTATTAAATTTTTTTTCTTATTTTTAAATACAATAATGATGATATGTTGGTATTGTATGTGTGGAGAGAAAGAGAAAATGGAAGAAAAAGAAAAGAGAAACAAATACCACTTTAATATTATTTTGAATAAGAATATGGATAAAATTTTACAATATTAATAGAAATGAAACAATTTAAATTTAAAATTTAAAATATTTAATAATATATATTTGATTAGGATTATGTTTGATATAAAAGATGGTTTAAATAACTTAACTTTTAATGTGCAATTTATCCTGTCTAATTTGAAGTTTGATTGTTACCCATTTGAAAATAATAAAAAAAATATATAGAATCCTTCATTAGTCTGAAGGAGAGCAATATAAATAGAAATAGACGCGGGGTCTTGGGCTTCTTTTCTGGGGGGATCGATTACTCCGGTAGCAAGAGAAAACTCTCTGAAAAGGCTCACCATGCTCTCGATTTTTCTTCGTCTTCTCGCTATTCTTCGTCACTTTCAAAAACGTTTTGGGAGTGAAAGTTGGCTTCAATTTGCGTCTTGCTTGTTGCAAGTAACTCAACATTGATACAAAGGAGAAGGAAATCCGATTGATCCTAAGATTGAACTCAAATTCATCTCCTCTGGTTTATTACCATTTCCTTACGGGTTTGTCATTTCTAGGTCTTCTGCTAGTATTTTTCTGAACTTGGAATCTGCTTTAGATAAAACAATGCTATCGTGTGAATGTTTGTTTATGAAATTCAATCGCAGTAGATTAGGAGCTAATCTGATTGCATGCTCGTCTCGTAGGATTATTTTGAAAGAAATCTTAATTGCAGATACGGATTTAATATATGTCTCTGTGGAAAGTCTCTCTAATATACGTTAATTGATGAATCATTGAACAATTCAACGTAGATAGATGCCAACACTTTGCTGGTTCTGATCCATGAAACTTTCAGCCAAATCTATTTATGTAACCTGCCATGGCAGCCCTGTGCTCTGACCTGAAAATGTAGACACTTCATTAGGCTACTGATGTTACACTTGGAGTCTGTAAGAACACAATCCATTTATCTTCATGCTTTGGCTCTCAGATTCTGATCTGAAGCATGTTATTGGTGATGTGTAGCTTAGGAAAATGAAATGTAGTGACATTGCATCAAAGAGTTCAGTTGTTCACTTGAAAGTCTAGTAGTTACCTGAAGCTTTGCATTTTGTTACAGTTGATAATCAAAGAACAATAAACTGAGGAAAACTGTGCTAGGTTCAGCACATTGCCCTTGATTCTCAACTAGATTCAAAGTCAATAATAAATGATCACAGCCTATATATCGGAGTATCTGTTGCGCGAGTCTGTAGTACTTGCTTAAATAATGAACATCAATCTCATGACTGCTTGTAAAAGTTCATTGAGGATGCGTGTAGGAGGATTTGAGGTAGGATATCCATAGCAAAAGGTTGATAATTTCATCTGCTAACTGCTGGTAACAGGACAGCCAACAGCCACACCTTAGACATGCATAAATCCCCCAACAAACCCTCCACTAGTGAGTTTTGCTGTTTCTGATTTTGAGTCAAGATAGGAAGTCTGTCATAGAATGGTAAATGGTTAAGCAAATCCGAGAACAGCCTCATCCTTTAAGCGGTTCAATTGTTAGAAATAGGCTAGAGAAATCTGCATCTGCTACCTGAAACTCTGACATATTGGATCAATCAGAATCTGCAGCCGAAGCCTTCTTGACAGTTAGGAAGCTAACCGAATAAGAAGCATAAATTGCCAAAGCACTGTTGTGGACCAGAGTCAAAAGACTCAACCAATCTGAAAATAGAATTAGGTTGTTGCTTCTTGAGCCTGAGGCATAGCTCTTGGTCTGCTCCCCACACTCCCCAATCCAAAGCATAGAATTGAGATCTTAATAAGCTAAATGGTTGCCATCCTTTGAACCTGCTAAGGTGGCATGTTCAACCATAGGATAGGTGTACCAATAGCAGGTAGGAAGACCTGTAAAGCCCAAAAAATCTGTCATGACGGTAAACCTGTTTATGCAGATTCTGTGCCTAGTTAGCCAAACAGAAAACCAAAATATCACGACCCTAGATTTGCTCATGGTTTTGGAAAGGTAGAGGAATCCTATTAGCTCAGGTGCAAACCAAGGTCACGAACTTGAACTTGCCTTAACAGTAGGTGCAGTAATAGGAGAGACAGGTAAAGCAATTGTGTGAGGTTTAATTCTGGTCTATAAAGTGCACAAGGAGCCTGCCACTGTTCTGCGCGAAGTTCTGATAGAAGCTGATTTTCCAAGGAGTTAAGTGATGGTTAACAATCAAAGGTGAATTTGAGGTTAAGTTCCTCCTTAACGTCATCCAGTTCTTAACCAGGACCTGATTCAATGGATAAACCTTGAAACTGGTATCTGTGTTTGCTAAAATTAGGTTTCAAAAACTCTCAGTTAAACCCCTTAGTTCTGCTGCACTTGCAGACTGCACAGGGTTTCTGCAACATCATGATAGCCCCTTACCCGCAATTCCAAGCTTGATACTCCAGAATACAAATTCAGCTATTACTGTTATCAGTCCATGACAATTCTATGTATTTTGCTATGCCACATAAGAAAATGCTCTCCTGATGCTTGCTGTAATCAAGTTCATGATGTATTCCTGGTAGCCTGGAGGCCAATTGCCTTGGCACCAAAGATTACAAGTTACATGCTTCGAACAAAGAGGGGAATAAAGAAGTTAGGAAGGGGGAATAAAGAGGCTACGGAAATACATTATGTGAGGGGAGATGAAGATGCATCTGAAGGGTAAATGGCTAAAAAACTCTAAGAAAGAAGAGCCTTTGAACTCTGATTGAACTAATCAGAGACCCAATGTCTCTAGCAAAATGAAACACTGAGGAATAATGAGTACCCTTAACTCCCATTGTTTTTTTACAAGACCATCTCAGGCTGGAGCTTAGGCTACTTCTTCATTAAAAGCTCCCAGCTCCTTGGAGCCAGCAATGCTTAAGCCTGATATAATCGCACCAGCAGGTTTTATCTCATCAGTAGTAGTGCAAGCTACCTACAACATCCCCCATGAGGTGGTTACAGATCCTGGGAAACAGGGTCAAGCCCAAGTTGATAAAGAGATGTCCACCTGTGAAAAGTCAATATCTGGTTCTAGAGGACATTCACAACCAGCCTGGCAACTGCAAAAGCTGCAGTCAATCGCAAGAATAAACCAAATCATAGGGATATTGGCAATCTGTGCCCCTGAGTTGAATGGAACCAGGTGTTACTTTTCAATAAAAATAACAGACAGGGGTTTCTCTAGCCATTCATAACAACCAATTGCAGGTTCCAAGGGAATTACATAGTCACTTGGGGGCCAGAACGGAAATACTGGAATTATGTTTAATAGAAATCAGTTGCTCAGTTCTCATAGTGGTAGTTGGAGTCGGTATTGAACCACGGACTTATTAGAGATTGGCTAAGCAATACCTTTATTCAAGCATTGTCTCATCAGTTAGCAATGTTTCCATTACTATCTTCACCATGACCTGTCTTGTTGAGGCCAGCTCTACGATCCTTACTGGACTTCAATCCAAATGTTGTGGTATGCACTGTCTTGGAATGGTATAGAGGTCATTACCTAATTTGAATTAGTGAAATCCTAGAACTTGATGACCATGAGGATATTCTGCTTGTTATGAAAATGAAGTAACAGCCTCAATTTTTGCGGGAAGGACCCTAAAGAGGTGCTAAGTTCCGAGGCTATCGAAAGAACCAACAGATTAGATACACCGGGGAGCAAACTCTTGAAAAAGCTGCAGTAAGGAATCCATGATTACTAATATGAACGACTAGGTTTTACAGCATAACTCCTAGGCAAGACACAAAAAGGCCAAACAGAAAGAGGAAAAAGCATGGGAATGTAAAGGCTAAATAAGTATATGAGGAATAACCCATCAATACACTGATTGGGAAGCCATATCGCGGCAAAGGCAGACTTACTTCAATCCAACCCTTATATATGTGCTTATTAAACAAGCAAATTGATGCTATTAGATCACCTCGGTCTCTTAATAAGGGAAATGACTAAGTAAGTCAGTAGATTGCCTATACTTACCACGTGGACCAGTTCTAGGGGTCCATGTCAATTCGAGCTAAAATCCACAAGCCCAGACAATTAGAAGCCTATTTATGGCATCCTGGATTTCAACTAAAATTACCAATTTTCAATCATTCATTTCAAGGCTTGGAGAGCCCAATCTATCTGATCCCTAAGCCCTTTAAGCTCAGTGCTTTGACAATTATGTCCTGGTTTGCTTAATGCGAATTTTGTCCAAAACATCTGTTTTTAAATTTCTGAAATTCGTGTGATGGGTTCTAACGCGAACGAGTAGCGTTCTCTATCGTTTCATGTTTTAAATTGTGTGGATCCCAACACGGCTTATGACGGTTTGGATTTTGCAAGGACGTAATTTTTGGAAAATCACTATTTTCAATGAATTTGTATAAAAACGTCTGTTTTTAAATTTTCTGAAATTCGTGCAACGGGTTCTAACGCGAATGAGTAGCGTTCTCTATCGTTTCATGTTTTAATTCGTGCGAATCCAAACACGTCTTACGACGGTTTGGATTTTGCAAGCACGTGATGTTTTAGAAAATCATTGTTTTCAATAAATTCGTCAAAAAACGTCTGTTTTTAAATTTTCTGAAATTCGTGCAACGGGTTCTAACGTGAATGAGTAGCGTTCTCTATCGTTTCATGTTTTAATTCGTGCGGATCCAAACACGTCTTACGACGGTTTGGATTTTGCAAGCACGTGATGTTTTAGAAAATCATTGTTTTCAATAAATTCGTTAAAAAACGTCTGTTTTAAAATTTTCTGAAATTTATGCAATGGGTTCTAATGCGAACGTGTAGCATTCTCTACCGTTTCGTGTTTTAATTCGTGCAAATCCAAACTCGACGGTTTGGATTTTGCAAGCACGTGATTTCTGGAAAATTATCGTTTTCAATAAATTCGTATAAAAAATGTCTATTTCCATACAAACCTATTTATTTTTACTCTAAACCAAAGAGATCGAACAATTTTCAAAAATATCAAAATCACACACATTTTAAGGGTATCGTTCTTCGGAATGGGTGAGTAGGGTTTTTAACACCTTCCTTACTCGTAATCGACTCCTGAACCTAGATTTTTTCTCAAGTTAGGATTTTTTTTTAAATATTTTTTCCTTAAATAAAAATTTGGTGGCGGCTCCACAAATAAATCAAATTTTTTTAAATCTTTTTAGCAAGTTTATCGTCTCGTTGTAGTTATTGTTACGATAATTAGGTTATATGATAACTAATCAATATTTACAAAAAGGAATAAAAATAAAAAATGAAGAAGAAATTAAACAAAGGTAAGGATGAAGAGATTCAAAGAAACATTAAATGGATTTGTTCATAAAAATTAATCAAGCAAAATACTTTAAAGATTAAAGAGTTAGCTTTGTATACCGGACCGTACATTGTTAATTGCTTTTAATTTTAATTTAATTAGACTATTTGAAATAAAATGATATCTTAATAAGTCATTATGTTCTCATGAATTTGAAGTTATAATTTATCATATTTTTGTTGTTAGAGTATCGATTACGTTGTTTATTATCTAATTAATTATCTAGGTTAAATTTTATTATAATTTTTATTGTTATAGAGTGATAGTTAGGTTGTTTAATATCTAGTTATTAACTAAATTGACTATTACAAAATTGAATTACTATATATTTTTCAAGCTAATGTATTTTCTATCAATGAATGGTCATACGAATTTTGATTCTAAAATTTTTAGAGAATTTTTTATTTGGTTCTTCATGGATGTTTTTTTTACTTGTCATGAATTGATCATCCTAATGAATCAACACTTTAGGTCTTTGTTTCTTATACTTGAGGGTTCAAATGAATCACCAAGCCTATATTTTAAATTTTTAAAGTGAGTATAATTCAAGTGTTTATGAGGTCATAGGTTCTAAGCCTGAATAGTTTTATACCGTTTGGCTATCAAATCTTTAAATCTAAAATCAAGTTATATCTCTTTTAATTTTATACTTATAGTTTTATTTTCTTTCTTTTATAAAATCCTTCATCTTAATTATTTTATCTATTTATATTTTTTATTTCTAACATTTTCTTTATTCATTTTCTTCTTTTTGTTTCTATTTCAAAAAGAAAAAAAAAAGCAAAAAATGCATGAAAAAATAAAATAAAAAAGTGTGAAATAGAAAAAAAGTACATATTAAAGTAAGGAAAAAGAACAAAAAGGAATATTAAAAAACAAAAAGGTTGAGTTTATTTGAAACAAGAATTGATTTGTTACTTAGAAAACTCTTGTTTCAAGTTTGATTTTTTTTTTCTACAAGTATATTTTAATCTTTTGATACATCCAAATTCAATTGTATTTTTCATTCTAAATTTTTAAATTCTACTATAATTATGATAGCTTTTGATTGAGTTGATTAAGTCTTTTAAAGAACCTACAAAGAAGATTAAGAGTAGAAAAATGTAAGAGTGTTCTTTTAAGAAAAAGACAAATGAAGAGTAATATAGGAGGAAAAAGTGTCATATTTTGAGGGTAAACACAGGATAATAGGAGTTTTTTTAACAATTATTTTTTTACAAATTTTAAAAAGGATAATAGGGAGGAAGTACTAGATGATTGAAATTTTCTAAAAATTGCATTCACTTTAAAAGCTGTGTAACACTAATGTAAATGATTCAATGTGGCGGTTGGAAACATACAAGATATTGGAAACATACAAGATAAAGTGGACAGGCAAGAAAAAATGATTGCAAGCCTATAAAATGAGAGACAATTGAGCATAAAAGAGCATTCAAGTACAATATAGGTTATAATTCATTTTTCAAACAAAATTGGAAGAAGAAAAAAAAGGTTGTTCCAAAAAAAGTCCTAAAGGCAGAGATGAAGGTTCAAAAGGCAATGGTTATATTACTTTGCAATGTCCCAACAATAGAGTTATGACTATGCGTGACAATGATATGGTGATGGAAAGTGATGACTCGATGTCTTCATGATGGGATTGAATATGCAACTAAAGGAGAATAACTTGTGACAAGAAAAATTTTGAACTCTTAAGCCAAAGAGGATGACCAATAAAAAAAAGGATAATATATTTTATATTTGTTTTCTCATATGCAATAATATATGTAATTTGATTATAAATGGAAAAAGTTATACAAATGTTACAAGTACTAAATGAGTTGTGAAGCTGAATTTGTATATCATTAAACACTCTAAGCCTTATAAATCACAATAGTTGAATAATTGTGGGGAAGATAGCATAAAGGATCAATTTCTAGTTTTATTCTCAATTGGAAGATATAGTGATTAAGTGCTTTGTGATGTTGTTTCAGTGCATATGGGACATATTTTTAAGGAGACCATGAGAGTTTAATAGTAGCACAGATAAAGATGGGTACACTAGCAAATACTCAATTGTGTTGAATAATAGAATACTTGTGCACCTCTTTTCTAAAGTAAGTGTATGAAAATAAGATCAAAATTAAAAGTGAGAGAAGAAGAAAAAAGTGAGTTAAAAATGAGTCATAAAAAATTAATTTAAAAATGAGAGAAAGATTAAAAAAAATGCATGAGAATGATTGAGTTGATAGCTCAAAAAACTTATAAAAAAAAGAAAGTGAAAAGAAAAGATAATTTCTATGTAAAAGAAAGTGAAGTCAGAGTTGCTGCTTATTTTACTGAGCAATCAATAATTGTATTTATTTACTTACAAGGAGACTTGTTTAAACACTAACTTGGTTTTTCTTTTTCAAGTGCTATTAGTTCTTTATCGTAGGAACTTGATCCCCAAAGAAATTTCTAGTGGGTTACCATCCATTAAAGGGATAAAGTGTTAAATTAACTTCATTTTAAAAATAATCATTCCCAACTAGTTTGCTTATAAATGCAACTCAAAAGAAACTAAAGATTTCAAAGACAAGTTGAAGAGCCCATAAAAAAGGATATATGAAAGAGAGTTTAAGTCCTTTTTTTTTCTAGTTATTCTTGTTTCTAAGAAAGATAGGCCATGAAAAATTTTAATTAATGGTAGATTTGTAAACTACATCAAAATTTTATTTTATTTTTGTTGTAAGTGAAATAGGATAAAAATTGATGAAGAAAAGGTAAGGAAAATAAAAGAATAGTCTACAAGAATTATTAAAGTAAGAACTTTTCATTCTTTAGCTAGTTTTTATAGATGTTTTATAAAGTATTTTAGGGCCATTGTCGCACCACTCACTGATGTCATTAAGAAATCTATTGAATATAAATATGAAAAGTATAAGATAAAACATTTCATGTTCTTAAGGAAAGGTTGTGTTCTGCACTTGTTTTATTACTTTTCAACTTTAATAAAATATTTGAGATTAAGTGTGATACGTCTAAAATTGGTATAAGAGTTTTTTTTTTTATGTAGAGGAAGGTCTATGACATATTTTAGTGATAAATTAAGAAGAAAAATCTTAATTATCCAACTTATGATTAGGAGCTTTATGTATTTATGATATTCTTAGAAAATTAACAACAATACCTTTACTCAAAGAAATTTATGATTTACATAGATCATCAATTGTTGAAGTATTTCAATCTTCAAGGTAAGAACAATAAAAGACATGCAAAGAGATTGGAGTTTATTGATTTTTTTTATATATCATTGAATACAAAAAAGTCAAGGAAAATATAGTCGCATATGTATTATCTAGAAGGTATTTTCTACTTAGTTATGTTGATGTAAAGTATATTAGTTTTTAATATGTCAAAAAATTGTATGAAAATAATACTCGCTTTATTGAAATATTTGTTTCATGAGAAAAAAGAGATTTAGAATTTGCATAGAGTTAAGGGATACTTGTTTAAAGGAAATGAACTATATGCCTCAATTTCTATACATGAATTTATTGTATAGGAATTTTATGGAGAAGGATTAATGGAACACTTTGGTGAGAGGAATAATTTAGGTGATTTGTATAAAGATTTATTTGGTTTAAAATGAAACACGATGTTGAAATCATTTATGGTAGATGTATTGTTTGTCAATTGTCAAATCTAAAATCTTAGCACATGGTTTGTATACATTTATCAGTACCTAATGGACCTTGGGAAAAATATTGGTAAACTTTATTTTGGAACTGCCTAAGTTAAAGAAATGATGAGATTTACTCTTTGTGATGGTTGATAGATTTTGTAAAATGAAAATTTTCACTCCTCGCCATAAAATTGATGATGTTGTTCATGTTGCATGTTTTTTCTTCAAAGAAAATGTGAGACTTCATGGTGTTCTAAGAAGAATGGTGCTTAATAGGATATAAATTTTCTCAATCATTTTTGAAAAGTTTTATGGAGAAATCTTGTTACTAAATTATTGCTTTCTACAACTTATCAACAACAAATAGATAGCCAAATTGAAATGGTTAATAGAACTTTTACTCAATTAACTCCTATGGATTTAATACCATTGCTTGTTGATGAAAAAGTCCATTGCTTATCGATGAAAAAGTCAACCTTGATGGCAAAAAGAAAGATAACATGGAGAAGAAACCTCTTAAATGTGTTAAGAAGCAAATTCAAAAGAAAAATGGGCAATATGCATCAAATGCCAGTAAAAGAAGAAGGAACAGTATTTTTAAATCCATTATTAGGTTTGGATGCAAATGAGGAAGGAAAGGTTTACATGTGAATAGAAATCCAAAATAGCTCATAGAAGAGAATGATCATTTCGAGTCATTGAGATAATAAATGATAATGCATACAAGATAAGTCTTCCTGGTGAGTATACCATTAATATTACATTCAATGTTGTTGATTTATCTACTTCAATGTAGGTGGACCTTATAAGCGGAGAGGAAAATATGTGAATCAAGGGTTAAAATAAGCCTACTCAAGCATCTAAAGGGATTCCTTACAAATTTCAAGTGGACCCCTCAAAAAGCAAGGGCAGAGAGACTCAACAAGGCACTAAATGAACTTGTTTAAGAAACTTAGGTTAAGTAAAATGCTTTCAAGATTGAGCAGGAAGATTCAACGAGACATTTCAAAATGTACTACATGTACCAAGGATTAGAGCCAACCTAATTTCTATGGCTCTATTGGAAAAAAATGGGGTTAAGGTTTCTTTTGAGTCAAAAAAAATTATGATAACCAAAATTGATATGTTTGTGGGTAAGGGGTATTATGACCAGGGTTTATTTGTCCTAAATGTTTCTGAAAGTATTAAAGAGAATGTTTCCCCTTCTTCTTCTGCTTATATGATTTATTCTTATGATTTGTGTTATGCTAGAATAGGACACATAAGTTTTTCCTATAGTAAAAAACTACAAAATAATGGCCTAATCTCTAGAATTAAAAATGGATACTTAAATAAGTGTGAAATTTGTATCAAATTAAAATTAACCAAAAAAGATTGTTGTATAATAAAATATGAAACTAAATTACTTAAATTAATTCATACAGACCTAGGAGATCTAAAACAAACAATGACTGGAGGTGGCAAGAAATGTTATGTAACATTTATAGATGATTTCTCTATGTATACTAAACTATATCTAATTAGGAATAAAGATGAGACCTTTAATATGTTTTTATCATAAAAAAATAGAGGTAGAAAATCAACTAAATAGAAAGACTAAAAGAATTAGATTAGATAAGGATGGTGAATATATACCTTTTAATGAATTTTGTGAGAAAGAAGACATAATACATGAAGTAATTCCCCTTTACTCACCTGAATCAAATGGAGTAACAGAAAGAAAAAATAGAACGTTAAAAGAAATGATCAAGGTTATGCTTATTAGTTCTAATGCACTTGATAAACTTTGGGGTAAAACTTTATTATCTGCATGTCATATACAAAATGGGATTCCCCATAAGAAAATAGACAAAACATCTTATGAATTATGGAAGGGTTATAAACCTAATATAACTTACTTAAGAGTATGTAGGTGCTTAGCTAAGGTTATGTTGTTTGATCCTACAAAGAGAAAGATAGGCTTTAGAACTTCTGATTGTATGTTTTTTGGATATGCTCAACATAGTGTTGCATGTAGATTTATTATTTTAAAAATTGATGTGCTTGATAAAAACTCTATAATTGAGACAAAAAATGCTGAATTTACAGAAAATGTATTTCAATTAAAAATTGAAAGTATTTTAAAAATACCTAATCTAGATAATTCTGAAAATACTATTATATAAGATAATGAACTTCGACATAAAGATTTGAGAAGGAGTAAAAGAAAAAGGAAAGAAACCCCGTTAGGAAATTACTTATATTATTACCTTATGAAAATTGATCCTTTAACTTATTCTGAAGCTATCTTCTTTTCTTATGCTTATTTTTGGAAAAAGGTTATTAAAAGTGAATTTGATTCCATTAAGAAATGTAACATATAAATCTTAGTAGATTTATCCCAGGGGCTAGACCAATAGGTTGGAAGTGTATCTTTAAAAGAAAATATAATCATGATGGTTCTATTGAAAAATATAAGGTCCACTTCATCGTTAAAGGTTTTACCCAAAACATAACGTTGATATTGTGATACCTTTGCTCCTATAAGTAGGATTTTCTCTATTAGAATTTTAATTGCATTGGCCTTGATTTATAAATTAGGTATTCACCAAATAAATGTTAAAAAACTGCCTTTTTGAATGGAGATTTAGAAGAAGAAATTTATATGATACAACTTGAAAAAAGTGTTGTTTCTAATCAAGAAAATAAATTATGTTAACTTATTAAATCCTTATATGGACTAAAACAATCACCTAAACAATGACATGAAAATTTTGATACTATCATGATTAGTCATGAGTTTCTTCTATCTAAGAGTGAGAAGTGTGTTTATACAAAAGTAGAAAATAATGATTGTGTGATTATATGCTTGTATGTCAATGATGTACTTATCTTTGACACTTGTGATTATATAGTGAATAATACTATAAACTTTCTCTCCTAAATTTGACATGAAAGACATGCGTGAAGAAAACATGATTTTGGATGTTAAAATCATAAGGAAAGGTGATAGTATAATACTATCTCAAGAACATTATATTGAGAAACTTCTTAAGAAGTTTGATCACTATGACGCAAACCTAGTGAGTACTTCTTATGATGAAAATTATCATTTAAAGAAAAATAAAAGAGCACAGATGAAATATGCTCAAATAATTGGGAGTCTGTTGCATATAATAAATTACTCTCGACCAGACATAACTTATGTTGTGGGAAGATTAAGTAGATACACACAAAACTCCAATAATGGAAATTAGACTACATTAGTTAGACTAATGAAATACTTAAGAGGTACCATAAATTATGATATATCATATAGTTGATTTCCTACTTTATTAGAAGGATAAAATGATGCAAACAAGATCTCACATTCAGATGAAATAAAATCCAGTAGTGGTTATGTATTCACACTAAGAGGTGGTACAATATCTTGAAGATCATCTAAACAAACCATTATTGCAAAATTCACTATGGAATTAGAGTTTATTTTGGAACTAGTTGGAAATGAGGTTGAGTGGTTAAGAAACTTCTTAGAAAATATTCCTTTAGGAATTAAACCAACACCCTCAGTGTTTATGTATTGTGACAATAAGTCTGCAATAGAAATATCAAAAACTAACTCTTACAATGGTAAAATCGATATATTCACCTAAGACATGATGTAATAGAGCAGCTACTAAAGAATGAAATTATTTCCATTGATTGTGTGAAGTCATAAGTAAATTTTTCCAATCTTATAACCAAACTGTTAGGTAGAAAAATGGTTTATGAAACATCAAGGGGAATGAGACTTGAATCAATAATAAAATCAACAATGACATAAATCTAACTTTTATGATTGGAGATCCTATAAAGAAGATTCATATGGGTAAGAACAAGTCATTGTTGATCCCTCTAGCACTACAAAAGTTTTCATTCCTATGATGTAAAAAGTGCTAGGTTGCATTGAACAAGAGGTTAAACTTAACAGTTTTAATGATACTTATATCCCTTATGGGTGGTGTATTAAATGCAGGATACACTTGATAAGGTCACCTGTATGAATGACAAGTGGGGTTGTTTGTATGAGATTGAAGCACAATCTCTAGAGCATTCATGAGTTATCAGGCAGGCACATGGCTTATTAGCATAAAACCAACGAAAACGGCAAAGACTTATGGGAGTATAATGTGACAGATAAGTCTCTAACTTGCATCAAAGTAGTTTTTATTCGTAGAAGCTTTGCTTCACCAAAGCACTGTAAATTAAGTTTATCTATCTAAATTCTAGTTCATAGTCCAAAAAACACCAGATCTTATGCATCTTATACTCATAAAGAAAATTTAGTAGAACTTTTCTCTTCTTTTAAATTTTTTTAAATCCTTTTGAAATATGTGGAAGATTGTTGGACTTGTATTTCAAAAGGCTTAAGTCTCACATTACTTGGAATAGGGATAAACATAGCCTCTGTATACTTAAGTACATCTTTGACCTTGTAGACAAGCTAGTAAGGGAAAAGGCCTCGCGCACGAGGTTGGGCTGGTTAAGTTCAAATCGAAAATTTCCTCCCTCCCCTACACGCAATAATGTGGACCATACATTTGTTGTCAAATACTAATAATTATTTTTGAAAAATAAAATTATTGCTTGCTCGAAAGACCCTATTTTTAAAGGTTTCAATTTTGATTTAACTACCATTACCTCAACTGACTCATTACAGATAATTAATCATAATTATTTGATTCCAAAACTATTCTGTTATTTATTCTAATTAATCCAAATTATTATCATTATTTCATATTATTAATTCTAATTATTCCATTAATATGATTACTATATTTTCAACTGCTTCGTTACACTTTTAATTCGGATTAATCTTTTCAATGTGTCTACACATGATGAACCTTGTTTAATCTGATTATCATGGTTTAAATCTAAATTAATTTTTTGTTTAAATTTTGAATTTGAATTTGAATTTTAAACCAATTTAAGTATAATTTTAAATGGGTTTTCATTACCATTATTGACAATTAGTATTTTCAAATAGCTCATCTCCTATGTAAAGGAAACACATCTTAGCATTTTTTTATCTTCGAAAAATTATCTTAATTTGTTGGCTTTCCTTTCTTAATTCTCTCTTTTGCTAGTTCTGTTCCTGTTTTTTTATAGAGGAGGCTCATGAATCCTAGAGAATACCCCAAATAGACACTTATATCCTTGAGGATGGTACAACTATATGCCTCAACCTGATACTACTACATTAGTGCTCATCTTGTAAAGAAAGTTGAACACAATATCCCATGTCCAACCTACCACCCCCAACCTCACCATTGTCACTAATGATGCTCTTCACTTGCCATCCTACCTCCATCTTCATTCTCTTTGAAGAAGTGAACGTTAACAATGACACCATTTTGACGTTCCATCATAGGAAAAATATAATGTTTGACGGCTAATAACATGAAGAGAAAGAATGAGTTTCCATTGAAAGTGTGAATAAGTATGGCAGTAGGATCAAAACGTTGTCATTTTAACTAACAGGTTGGCTTACAGGACACTTGAGTTTATGTGATACTTAACGTGTCAAATCACTACAACGTTAAAAAAATTTAATAAAAGGATTAATTTTCCAAATGAATCAATAAGTCAAGTATTAACAGAGATTTTTTAATAAGTTAGGGACCAATTACAATATCATAAAAAAAGAAGAATTCATTTTCTTCTTCACTCTAACTCTATATATATATATATATATGTATATATATATATATGTGTATATATATATATATGTATATATATATATATGTATATATATATATATATATATATATATGTATATATATATATGTATATACAAAATTACTAAATAAGAATATTTGATTATTAAGAAAATAAAAAAAGACAATTAGATATTATTTAAATAATCAATATTTAAACAAAGATACACATTACTATATTAAATATTCATATAATTATTAATTAATATTTAATTATAATTATATATATATATATATATGACCTATAACTAAAAAAAAAAGTATTTTACTGACAATTCTAAAAAATAAATAATTTAGTTTTAACCTTTACCACATTCATAATTTTATTTTTTTTGACAAATCTATATTTGCCAAAAAATTATACATTGAAAAACATTTTGATGAAGATTCAAATTGTATAACCGTCAAAATCAAATATATATTTTTATCAATTTAATATATTTTTATTAGTTTATACAATCGCAAAAAAATAACGGTTAAAAAAAGTTATTTTTTGAGATGTACATTGATATTTTTATAATCTTAAAAGAAAGAATATTTCATAATACATATTTTAGAAATTTAACCGTTTAAAAGAGTTTAAGAAAAGTAATCTTATACTAGAATTATTTTTAGAATAACTTGATCTCTTCTTAATATATATAGTTATAATAATTCTTATATACATAACATAACCATATCTGCTTCCACACCTATTTTTAATCGATTAATCATAATTATCAATTGATTAACCAATATTTTCTATACCATTAACTACATAGATAATTAATTAGCCATATTTAATAATCAATTATCAATTATGTTTACCTATTCACCATTTATATTAAATCATTAATCATCTTTTTCTATATCATCTACATTGATTATAAAATAAAATAATTTATTTGAATGTAATGAAATAGAGTTATTGTGCATATATATATATATATATCAAATTTTATAATAATATTAAATTTCATTTTTCATGTTGATATTGTTTCATTAAGTTAATTTACAATTTTTTTTTCTTGCCAAAGGTTATATATTTAAATTAGAAAAAAAAAACCAAACATAATGTTTGAAAGTTACCCATAAAAAATACTTGTCAACAAATTTTTTTATAATTTAGTTAGCAAAATTACAATTACGTACGACTTTTATATGAGATTCACTTTGAGGTTGATTTATTTAAGCAATAAATTTTTTTTAATTAAAAATCTAGCAATAATTTGGTATACATCACGCATGTATGTACCACTTTAGTAATTCAAATAATTGATTATATATATATAATACTAAATCATTATCTTTAAATAAACACAATAATGAAAGTAATCTTTTCCACTTTTATTCATGGGAACAATGTTTGACATGAGAATTACAAGAAAACACTAACATGAAGATAAAAAGACATTGACCTTAGGTGAGTGTAGTGTCAAGCCAATTAACTTGCATGTAAAGATAATTTATAGATATTAGGATATCATTGCCTGACTATATCAAGGTGAAGATTTCCTGAAACAAGGATATAATATGGTAAAGGTTACAAAACCAAATGGCCTAATATTTAAACAGAGATAATATCAAGTGGAAAAGGGTATTGATACTTAAAAACATAATTTGTTTCTTCTAAGAACGTGTTATATAAGAAGGAGGAGGTGGAGAATGAGCCGAGTTGGTAAGAGGAGGGGGAGGAGGAGATGTTTGTAGTGAAGGTGAGGGTGGAGGGGGAGGATGAGTTAACTTAACAGGAGGAGGAGGAGGAGGTGATTGTAATGAGTGTGAGGGTGGAGGAGGAGAACGAGTTGAGTTAGGAGTCAAAGGTGGTGGCGAATGCAAATATGGAGGAGGTGATGATGAGTATATGGGTGGAGGTGGACGATGAGTTGAGTTAACAACAGGAGGAGGAGGAGGAGGTGATTGTGGCAAGTGTGAGGGTGGAGGGGGTGGTGATGTGTATATGGGTGGAGGTGGACGATGAGTTGAGTTAACAGGAGGAGGAGGAGAACGAGTTAAGTTAGGAGTCAAAGGTGGTGGTGAATGTAAAGTTGGAGGAGGAGATGATAAGTATTTGGGTGGAGGTGGAGGATAAGTTGAGTTAACAGAAGGAGGAGGAGGAGGAGGTGATTGTGACAAGTGTGAGGGTGGAGGGGGTGGTGATTGTGGCAAGTGTGAGGGTGGAGGGGGTGGTGATGTGTATATGGGTGGAGGTGGACGATGAGTTGAGTTAACAGGAGGAGGAGGAGGAGGAGAACGAGTTAAGTTAGGAGTCAAAGGTGGTGGTGAATGTAAAGTTGGAGGAGGAGATGATAAGTATTTGGGTGGAGGTGGAGGAGGAAGAGGTGATTGTGGCAAGTGTGAGGGTGGAGGGGCTGGTGATGTGTATATGGGTGGAGGTGGACGATGAGTTGAGTTAACAGGAGGAGGAGGAGGAGGAGAACGAGTTAAGTTAGGAGTCAAAGGTGGTGGTGAATGTAAAGTTGGAGGAGGAGATGATAAGTATTTGGGTGGAGGTGGAGGAGGAAGAGGTGATTGTGGCAAGTGTGAGGGTGGAGGGGGTGGTGATGTGTATATGGGTGGAGGTGGACGATGAGTTGAGTTAACAGGAGGAGGAGGAGGAGAACGAGTTAAGTTAGGAGTCAAAGGTGGTGGTGAATTTAAAGGTGGAGCGGGTGATGATACATATATGGGTGAAGGTGGAGGATGAGTTGGATTAATAGAAGGAGGAGGGGGAGAAGGTGATTGTTGTGAGTATGAAGGTGGAGGGGGTAGTGATGAGTATATGGGTGGAGGTGGACTATGAGTTGAGTTAATAGGAGGAGGAGGATATGAGTTTGGTGAGTGTGAAGGTGGAGGAGGAGAATGAGTTAAGTTAGGAGTTAAAGGTGGTGATAAATATAAAGGTGAAGGTGGAGGATGAGTTGGATTAATAGATGGAGGAGGAGGAGAAGGTAATTGTGGTGAGTATGAAGGTGGTGGAGGTGGTGATGATCTTGAACGTGGAGGTAGAATAAATGGAAAAGGTGAAAAATTAATTAAGGAAGGAGGAGGAGGGGAATTTTTTAATTTTGGAGTTGGTGGTAATAGCCATGGGAGAGGAAATGGAGATTTATTGATGTAAGGAGGTGTTTTTGGTGTATAAGGTGGAGAACGAAATGATTGATCTGGTGGGCTTTGTGAATAAGATGGTGAAGGAATAGTATTGGGTGGGGGTGAAGTATCATAGTATGAGTTATCAGCAACGGCATTGATCACAATCAAACAAAACACTATTATGAACGAGAATGAACTCATGTTGAATATTGAGAAAAGTTTGAATGAATACCAAAACTTCTATCACAACCTTTATATAGTTGAGGGCATTGATCGCAAATCATATGGCTTGTAGACATCTAGAATAGGGTTACTTTATTTGAAAAGGACAAAGTAATTATAATTTAATATTTTTAAATTTTATAAAAATTATTGATTTTTATTTTAAGTAAAATAAAAAATATTTAGAAATTTTGAATTTTTAAATTTAATAACTTCTTTAAATTATTTAAAATATATTTTCATTAAGGACAATGCTTTTAAAAAATAATCAAACAAAATTTTAATATAAGTTTAAACTCTATATTAAAATTTTCATTAAGAATAATGTTTAAAAAAAATAATCAAACAAAACATATATTTTTAGACATCTAAATATATATATATAGTGTATTTTTTTGGAAAAGAAAGTAATTTTATGATTCAAAATTCAAAATTTTGATACTTTTATATTGATTTTCACACTCATCTTGTAGCACAGAAAAATAAAATTTTGAATTATTTTGTATAATATATTATTACGTAAAACATTATATTATATTTTTGGAAGAAAACCATGTTCCGTCCCAGAACAATAGTGTGGATTATTTAAAATCAATTTATTATAAATGAATTATATATGACACATGAACCAAATGCATTTGAATAATTGGTGAATCTAGTATATGTTTAATGTTTTTAAGTAAAATTTAAATTTAAATTTTTATGTGTGAAATTTTTTAATTGTTAATCTCATCAGATAATATTCCTGATTTAAAATAAAATTATTTTCTATATATAATATATGTGGTTTGCAAAATGTAAATGTAATAAATTAATTAACTAAAATAAATAACAAATTAAAATCAATTCATTAAAATTAGAAACAATTAGAAAAAATGAAATGAAAATTGCAAAAAGTCAACCATACAACATCAATGTAGGATCTAACTTGTAAGATACTCAACACTAAAATAAATATATAAATACTCTAATTTATTATTATATTATTATAGTAATTTTTATTTTTATTATTTTTTGATAATTTTATTTTTTATTATTTAAAAAAAATAATTTTTATTTAATGATTATTTATTTATTATAAATTTATAATGAAGAGTTAGAATAAAATGAATTAATTTATTTTTATAATAAATTTTAAAAATTAAAAATTATATTTTAAAACTCAGAATTAAAATTTAATTTAATTTTAAAATTTTACTTAATTTAATTTTTTCTGGAAATCAAAATATTTTACTCTTCTAATCGTATATTCAGTTTCTTTTTTTTTTCTTTGTTAAATGAGTCGTCAACTTAATAGATCCTCTCTTAGCATTTTTGACTTGTACGGAAAATGTTATCTTATTTAATCAATTATGATCATTGCACAATTTATAGATAAACGAGAGGCATTTATATTTAGAGCTAGAGATAGGTAAAGTGAGGTTTGCTTTCTATATTATATAAAAAATAATAAAGTTTAAATTTAAGATTTTATGTAAAAATTTTAGTTTTTTATTATTAGATCAATTATGATATACGTAAAGTAATGTTTGATTTTAAAATTTTTTTTTATATATATAAAATTACTATTTTATTTTTATTCTATTTGTTTTTTAAAAATTTATCTTAAAAATAGTGAAAATAGACAATGAAAATAAAAAATAATTTTTTTTATAAAATATTGAAAATAAAAAATAAAAAATAGTTTTTTAAATCCAAATATCACCTGCTTCAAATGTTTAGATTTAATTAATTTTAAAATTTAAATCTAAATTTATTATTTTTTATGGATATTTTTTTATCAAAATCTGATTTATTTAATATCTATTAAACTCGTAAACCTATTTAAAAATTTAAAATACAAACAAATCAGTAAATAAATTTAAAGTTTATATATAAGTAAATAAAAAATCCTAAAAAACTTTCTAAAATCTATAATATAAAAAAATAAGTAAATAAACTTAAAGTATATAATTTTTTTACAAATTTAATATATTAAAAAATAATATATATTTTATATCAATATTTATATATTATATTATATAGTTTATTGTAGGTTATATTTTATATTATATAAATTATATATTAAAATAAATTATAATAAATTTTTATTTATTTATCTAATAAATTTACATCTATATATTTATTTAATAGATGAGATTAAATCAAATTTTAGAAAAATTTAGTTGAGAGTGTTTGGCTAACAGCCTCACTGGTTGTTTTCCCTACTTGTATTTTTTAAATATTATTTATTAATAAAATTAATTGTACATGAAAACTATCATTTGAATATTATTTTAATTAAGTTGAAGAGTTTTTATAAGATTTATTATATAATCCTACATTTCATTTTGAATTGCATCTTGATATCCTTTACTCAATTCAACAATATGATTCTTTTCCTTTAACTATAAAATTATTTCTAATAAAATTTGTTTATATATATATATATATATATATATATATATATATATATATATATATAAAATAAGAATAAAAGTGAATAAAATCATTTAATAGGAAGAGTTCAATTTGTTTAAAGTTTAATTTAATTTATTTTGTTTAATAAATAAATAAATTCAGGTTGGTAAAAAAATATTTTACATAAATAAATCAGGTCTATACTTATAAAAAATTTATTTAATTTATTTATATTTATTTTAATATATTATATTTTTTTAATATTTATTTTATATTTTATTTATATAATATTAGTATATATATATTTTAAGTTTATTTAATAAATTTTTTATCTTATATATTTTAAATTTATAAATATTTTTAATCAAAAATTTATATAAATTTTAAATTTATTTATTAATTTTTTTAAAATATAAATTTTTAGACAAATTTAAAGATATTGTAAACTTTAAATCGGATAAAAAAAATAACAAATAACGTATCTAACTTAAATTTTAACATTTTTAAATAAACCATCTAATTCAACTTGATGTAATTTTCTCCTTTAATCAATATTATTTATTAACATTTTTATTTCTTGATTAATAACTACTTAATGATACCATTAATTTAACTTTTTGTTGGTCAAAGTTATTGTAATGATTAACTTTCATTGATCCTGTACTTTTGAATTGATATATATATATATATATATATATATATATATATATATATATATATAGTTTAAATGTATTTTTTTATTATATTAATTTATGTATAATTTTAATTTTTTATTAATTTTAATTTTTTAATTTTAAAATTTATTAAATTTAGTTCATGAATTTTTTTATTTAAAATTTTATAACTTTTTTATGAATTAAAATAATTAAATTATTTATACTTAAATTTCAAAAAATATATATGTGTTTAAATACAATTTTATTTTTTTATAGTGGTTTATTTTTAATTCTGAGGTTTCAAACTTTTTTTTGGTAATTTTGATTTTTAAAATTTAATAAATTTATTTATCGTTAATTTTTTATTTAAAATTTTATCATTTTAATTTTTGATACAAAATTAACATAATTAAATTATTTGACTTAAAATGATAAAAAAATTTAAAACTTTTTTTCTCTTAAAAACCTAATCTCCAATCTTATACAATTATTCACTTTCAATAAAATTTTTATTTTTAAATGTTTAAAATTATATAATATTTCGATACTATTACAATCATTTTAAAAATTTAGATAACAAATAATAATTTTTAAAAGTTTTAATGTTAAAAATATTATTGAAAAGATAAATTTTTCTAAATTTTAAAAATAAAAAACAACATTACTAAAAAGATTTAAAAAAATTACTAAATTTTAAGAATTTCTTTCTTCCGATATATATATATATATATATAACCAAAGCTACCGGAAAAAAAAACTTCAATTATCATTATTAAATAATAATAAGAAGAATAAATAATTTTTTTGTGACATTAACTTTTTGTATTTTAATATTTTTATATTCTTTATTTTCACATTTACTTTATATTCATTTCATTGTAAAATAATAATTTTTATTTCTTTTTAAATTCTTCCTTACCTAAAAAACTAAAAGAATGTAAAAAATAAAAACAACTTTTTTGGGCTTACATAAGTGATTTTATAATTTAACTTTGCTGGTTTAGGTGAATGAATGAAATTTATTTTTAAAAAAGTAGGTTTCATATTGTTCTTTGTATAGAGTTTAATTTTTAGTATATTGTTAATGTGAAAATTTTATATTATGAATAAATTAAAAATTATAATAGATGTGAATTTTAAAAAATTATAAAAACTATTTATTTATACTGATACGATCCTTTATGATGATAATATATAAAATATTTACATCATTAATATATTTTAACTATTTTAATAGATTTATAAAAATATTATTTAATTGATTTTTTATTTTTAAGTATGTTTCACAAAATATTTTATTATGTTGAATTGTAGTAAAACAATGAATAAATGAGTTTACTTTAATCTAAATTTTATTTAATTCTTATAATTATTGAATTATAGTTTTATTTATTTATAATTGTTGTTGAAGATATATTCTAAGATCGGATAATGTTAATATTTTACAATTTTTAGTGTTTTTATATTTATGTTTTAGGATACCATTATTCATTATATATATAGCTAATAATTATTTTATGAAAATTTAGATTTAAAAAAATTAACACTGATAAGTAAAAAAAGATAATTCACTTTTTTTATACAAAATCATAGATATTTTTCGCAGGATCTACACAATATAATTTATAAATGGGATCACAAAATATAATTCATAAATGGGATCACTATTTAACTATATTAAGAGTTGAAATATCAACAACATTATTTTAGTTCAACCCTTTGCAATTGATGTGTTGTGGGCACTCGGTAGAATATTTGCTTTTGTTTAGAGATCTTTATTTTAGGAATGTTCGCAGTGTGGTTCGGTTTTAAAAAAAAAAAATTATCTGAATCAATTAAAAAAAATATTTATGATTAGATTTGGTTTGATTCAAAAAATTTTAAAAATCAAAATAATCTTTTACAATTCAGTTTAATTTAGTTTTTTAGTTTATTTTAAAAAATAAACAATAAAAATAAATTAATAAAAAAATAATAAATTTTTAAAAATTTAAAACTAGTATATAAAAATAAAAAATAATAGTATTTATATTTAAATATATTTTAATATAAATATTAGATATTT
This sequence comes from Canavalia gladiata, assembly GCA_037954105.1. Taxonomy (NCBI): domain Eukaryota; kingdom Viridiplantae; phylum Streptophyta; class Magnoliopsida; order Fabales; family Fabaceae; genus Canavalia; species Canavalia gladiata. Next base: position 822,386 of record CM075663.1, on the reverse strand, counting down.
TATATATAAAAAGTAATTAAAAAATAATAATCAGTAATAAAAAATATCAACAAAATATATAAATTTTAAATATTATGTGAACTGTGTGATTCCATTTTGTGAGAAGAATTACAAATCAAACATAATAACATAAATTTTAAAAAAATTTAATTTTTTTTAATTTTTAATAATTAAGAATGTTCACTTTCTTTTAATAAATGATATTGATAATTAAGGAGGTCAACGGTATGGTTTGATTCAATTTTAAAATAAAAAATTATTTGAATCAATTAAAAAAAATTTATAATTTTATTTAATTCGGTTGAAAATATTAATAAAATCAAATCAATCTTTTACATTTTAAAAAAAATTAACAATAAAAATAAATCAATAAAAAATAAAGTAATAAACTTTAAAAATTAAAATTAAAAAAATATTTATATTTAAATATGTTTCAACATAAATATTAAATATTTTTATATATTACTTTTTAATTAAAAAATACAATAATTATTAAGAAAACAATATCAACAAAATATATAAATTTTAAATATTACGTAAATTATGTGGTTCAGTTTTATACAGATCGAACCAAATAATATAAAATTTTATGATTTTAGAATTTTCAATTTTTTTAGTTTTTTTATTTTTTTTATTCGCTTAAGCAATTTAAATCGAATTAATTTAATTTTTCACTGCCCTGTTAATAATGTTTGGTAACATGATGATAGACCATCTATGATGGAGTAGGGTTGGCGAGTTTAGGCGTAAGAATAGAAGATATCGTATCTCTTTATTAGGATATTAAACGTCGCATTATACGAATGTGGAAAAAACTATGCTAATTTATTGGTTGGTGCATTCACGTAAAATGCATGTGTTTCTCTTTCCTCGGGCTTAAAGCCCAACACAATTGCTCCAAGGATACACAAGGGGAATATTTTATGCTCATACTCAAAATTAGGAATAAATATTTTTTATTATAGAATTTTTAATTTTTTATAAATAATGAGACTAGAACTATATTATTTTTATTACATATAGAGATTAAAAATAAATAATTTTAAAATATTTTAAAAATTGTCACATTATCAAAGTCAAATTCTAATGCAATACTTTAACTTGTATCAGGCAATTTTATATATGGGGATTTTGTGAATTAACAAAACACCAATACCTGAATTTTTTAAAGTCTATATAATTTATTTTACAACTATTGCATTTAATGTATGTAAAAACTAATCAAACTAAGGGATCAATAATTTCCCAAAAAACTCAAGAGATCATAACTTATTGTTCTTCCTATGTAACTGTACTTCTAACTTGTAAAATGAAATAACTTAGTCGAATTGTGAAGATAATTGGACTATGTATATATTCCCAAGATATTGAAATTAGTACACTATTCTTGTTGGTGGAAGAATAGACATTTAATGACTCCAAAAATATATAATGACCAATGAAACTCATTTCAAGACAAGAATTAGGTTTCTAATAACTTTATTTATGTCAAATCCGCCAACTGTATACAATAATTCAACATGGCCATATGTCAAAAACAGGCCTAAAATAGTAGAAAAAATACATTTAATTTCCAAAATGCTTGCAAAGTGCATTTTCTTTTTTCATAGGACACCAATCCAATTAAACCTACAATAATAAAAAGAAATTATGTGAAAATCAATATAAAATATAAATTAATAGCTAGCATGAAATTTCATATAACTTTCCTATTCATATTGCCGTTAATGAACGGTTTCATTAAATTTTATAGATAGTAAACGGTTTCGTAAATATTAAGGAATACTATCTTTTTCACATAAATTATTATTAAATGTATACACTTTAATTATCTAAATGTATCTTAATTAATATTAAAGATACGTAGAGATTAATGGAAACTTAATAGGAATTAATGATTATTTAATAAATCAAAATCAATTTTTTGAAAAGTCTTTACAAATTAGTTTTATTATAAATTAGAAACAATAAGTATAAAAGTTAAATTTTTTAAAAAAAATTTGGATGGTTTTAGGTTTCATTTTTTAATTTTAAAATTAAAAAATTTGTTTGACAAAAATAATTTTAAAATAATTTTTAACATATCTTTAAAACAGTTTTGTCTCAAATCTTAAAATAAAAAAATAAATTTTTTAAATATTATTTTTAATTTTAACATATTTTTATTTTTAAATTTATCAAATTCCACCATATTATAGTTACCACCATCATCAAATAACCACTACCAAATTATTATTTCCACTCCCTTAAGCATCACCATGCAATTCACATTATCATTATTATCATCTTCACCGCTACCATATAATAATAATAATAATAATTTTCTATTATTTATTATTTATTTAATTTGTATATATTAAAAATAAAATAAATAATATTATTTAAGATATAAATTATATTAAATTAATTATATTATAATATAATATTATTATTATATATATATTATTTTTATTTAAAATAATTATTAAATAATATAAAAATATTATAATAATATATAAAATTATTTATTTTGAGTATTGATAATCAAATAATATGTAAAATAAAAATTTGTATAATTATATAATATTTTTTATATTATGACTAGTATACCAGTACAATTATTTCAAAAATATTATTTTTACTTTTATCATTATCACTGTCACCATAATAATAAAAAAAATTATTTTTACTTTTATCATTACCACTATTTATTAATTATTTATCTATTTTGTATAGATTTATAAATAAATGATATTGTTTGATATATAAAAATTATATTTAATTTCTAATATTATAATATAATTTCATATTATATAAATTTTTGTAATATATTATATATTATTTTATGTAAAATAAAAATTAAATAATATAAAAAAGATTATAATAATGATATAAAAATTATTTATCTTATATATTAATTATCAAATGATATATAAAATATAAAAATGTATAATTATATAATATTTTTATTTATAATTACCATTACCGCCACAACGAGCACTATCAACATAATTATCATCACAATAATAATAATAATATTTTATTTTCTATTATTTTTTAAAAATTATTTTTTATTTATCTAATTTTTATATATTAAAAATAAATAATATTATTTAATATATAAATTATGTTAAATTTATAACCTTATAATATATATTATTTTTATATAAAATAAATATTTAATAATATAAAAATATTATAATAATAACATATATAAAATTATTTATCTTAAATATTGATAATCAAATAATATATAAAATATAAATTTATATAATATTTTTTATATTATACCTATCACACCACTACCATTATCTTATAAATACTACTCATATTCTTATTGTTATCATTATCACCATTACTATACTATCATTATTATTATCATAATAATAATAATATTTAATTTTATTATTTTTAAAATTTTAAATTTATATTATTTTGATTTTTAAATTAATATTTTTATTTATGTATTTTTTATTAATTTATAACAAAATAATATAATAGAGTGATTTGATTTGTTTTTACAGCAACTTTTAAAAATTAAAAATTAAAATTGAAAATTAAAAACAAAAAATAATTTTAGTTTACTAAGAACTAAAAACCATCTCCGGAAACTTACTAATTCTTAATTGATTTTGAAGATGAATTATTTTAAAGTGACTATTAGTCTCTCTTATGATATTAAAACATATTTAATTATATCAACCTTTATTTTTTATGATAGTTATATCAAATTAAATTCATTGAAAATTACAATAAGCAAATGATTCTCAAGAAACTCAACCCACTTGGGTGGTTAACATTTTAAGTTTAATTTAATTTTAATTAATATTTTTATGTGAGAGGGAAACTTTTAGTTATTTTTCTAACATCTAGTATCATGCAAATAAGGGCTCCAACAAATACAAAAGCATTAGATACTTTACAATTGAAAGTATTAGATACTTTACGATTGAAGGATTCCCACAAATAATCAAGATTCACGTATAAATCATTACAAAGTTTTCAATGAATAACATCAAAGAAATTAAGATTTATAGGAAAGAAATTGAAAATCCGTCCAAACACCCAATGACATAGATATGTAATAAAAAAAAATTCATGATCAATTATAAATTATGTACAAATAAAGTGTACGATGATGATGCTTGCACCCAATCTAATATAAAAAACTATAAAAAAATTTACTTTATGTTTGGATGAAATATTTTAAGAAGAAAAAGTAATTTTAAATAAAATTTAAAATATTAAATATTAAAATATTTTGTTTGAACTATTTTTGTAAAAAATTTCAAATTTTAAAAGTGTATTTTAATAATATAAAATAAAAGGATTTAAAATTTTCATAAAATAGATCAAATTTAAAAATTTTTAGTTTCCCTCAACTCACTTTCATGAACAAGAGTTCTCTCCATGTTGCCTTCTCTCTTAGGATACTCATATTTCATCTCTCTAGTTGTTCTTTTTATTCTAAACATATTAATTGTAATGATTAGATGATTCAATTATATTTTGTTGTCTTTTTTAGTCTGAACAATTATAAGGTTATTATTCTATTTAAATACAATGTATATCATTTTCTGATAAAAATATTTGTATACCTAATTTTTTGGATAGATAAAAAAAAGTAGAAAAAATTAAGAAGAACTCATGAATATTTAAACCTAAAATTTTATATATAGTACAAAATAAATTATTTTATCTAAATAAAAATTTTGAAATGCAAAAATTTAAAATCCCCATCAAAATAAAAATTTAAATATAAAAATTTAAATTTTTTATCCAAATAAAATATTTTTAAATTAAAAGAATTTAAATTTCAAGTATTTCAAATTTCTTAAAATGTTGAAATGCTTCGTCAAAATAATAAGTCATTTTAAGTGAGAAAATAATTTTAGAGAGAATTTAAAATTTTAAATATTGAAATATCTTGTTTGAATTTTTTGCAAGAAATTTTAAATTTTAAGAATTTTAAAATAATATTTTAATAAATTAAAATAAGAGAATTTAAAATTATCTTAAAATAGATAAAATTTAAAATTTTTCAAGCTTTTCTCTCACTTGACTATCATGAATAGCAACTCTCTCTTAATGTTTCTTTTCCTCTTATTGTTCTAGCTCTTGCTATATCATCTCTCATCTCTTAGATTGCTCCTTCTTTCATTGTTCTATGTTGTTCCTTTCTTGATATAGAGGTTCCAACTACAAAAGAAAAGGGCCAGCTGCAAACATTTATTTGATCCATCACCAGAGTAAGAAGTAAGAAGTTATAGAAGGAAGTGGAAGCCTTCGTGGGCCTTCAAGAGGAGCTCTTTTAGGCCCAACACACTTCTCCTATGGCTCTTCATGTTTTAGACTGGATCTTAAATTTTTCATGTATTTTAGGTTCTAGCAGACTCAAGTATGTATAAGTTTGAGCCTCATTTTTTCTATATTTTAGCTTAGGTTCATGGGTCTAATCTGGTCCAACTTGTGATTGCATAAAAGGAGAAAGCAAGGCATCCCATTGGGCTTGCAATCCAAGCCCAACTCATCTTATGTAGACAACTCCAAAATCACATAGGCTTTACCTCCTTTAGGTGCACACATTAGCCTATAAATAGGCTACACTATATGTAATTTTGACACTTTGAGTCACTTGAGTAAAATTTAGAACTGAGAGCTAGGTCTCTCTCTCTCTCTCTCTCTCTCTCTCTCTCTCTCTCTCTCTCTCTCTCTCTCTCTCTCTCTCTCTCTCTCTCTCTCTCTCTCTCTCTCTCTTTCTTTTCTCTTCTCTTCATTTCTTGACTGAAATTGCAAGTAGAAGACTCCTTATCCTTAGCCTCCAGGATGGCAAAGTAGGAATTTATCTCCTCCAAGCCATGGAAAGCTACATCATCTCTCATCTTTCTAATTGCTCTGTTTCTTGTTTCTCTCTCTCGTCTTTCTCTTTCATCCTTCTCCCTCATCTTTAGTTGTAGTATTTCAATGATTAGGTAGTTTAATTAAGAGAACACATGAATATTCAAAAATAAAATTGTGTATAGTGAAATTAGGGTGTTCATCTTCAACATCATAAGTACAAACAAATTGAAATTGGTTAGACACATTCTGCTAATCACAACTCTTCTTATTTAGACCATTTTTTGTGTAATAGTAACACCATTGGTTCACAATGTAGGAGATGATAATGAACATAAGTTTGAAATGTATTGTTAGACACCAAAAATTGTTAACATAAGAATCCAAAGTTGTACTTGTAGATTTTGAGAGCTAACAAGTAACACTCTAAACTTGACTTGGTTCATCATTTAACATTATGAGATATATTTAATTCTTTGTTTACACTATACTACAGGAATGCATTGCATGCATGTTATAGCTATTATAGCCTTTAAAAATAAGAGACTTGAGGAACGTTGCCACACTTGGTTGACAATGGCATCATACTAAGCAACTTATGCAAATCACTTATGCACCTATTCCACCAAAGCTTAAAAGGAAGGCTGGTAGACTCAATAAACAAAGGAGAAAGGACACTACTGAAAAACTAGTGAATTCACACAAACTAAAGCAAAAATTGAAAGACTTTACATGTAAGGTTTGCGGTGAAACAAAACATAACAAGCAAACGTGTCTTTTAGCGAAGAAGTATATGTTTGAACAATTACAAGCTCAACAACAGGCTACTGCTAGATTAGGGGACGGTGAGTCAAGTGTTGGTAGGTCAGATGTTGATGGGTCACATGCTATCGGGTTAGTCACTGGTGGGTCAAAGGTTCCTAAGCTAGTCCATGTTGTTGGGTCATGAAATGCCCCTATAACAAACCCTGTTGTTGGGTCAAGGAGTGGTGATGTAGATAGTCCTACATATAATGTCCAAGGTGAGATAGACTTATATAAGTGACAAGGCCTATCTCTTGAAGAACTCACCCCTATGAAGCAATTCAGACCTAAACTAACAATTAGAAAAGTTGATTAGGCTAGAAACACAGTCTACCCAACCTATAAAGCCTCCATAAGGAAGCCCACCTACAAATTTTCCTGACACACAAATTGATAACTCTACTAAATGAATAAAATTTATGCTAATCCCAGCTCCAAAAGATCCAAGTCGTTGAGTTAACATGAGGTCGTTGAGTTAACATGAGGATGGTTGTTTGTCAATTGTAATCTACAACAGATTAATTATGTTCATCTCCAATTTATTTTTTCAATTATAATTAAAATATTTGTCATTTCTTTTGTATTCATCAATGGTTTCTCTTTTGTTAGGATGAATAGCTTTATGTATGGATATAACATCTCATTTATAGGCCTATATATATATATATATATATATATATATATATATATATATATATATATATATATATATATATATATATATATATATAATTATTACATTTGTCGCTTCCTACACAACATCTTTTCAAATAACATATTTGATATGGCTCATTCACACCTACTAAATATAGATATGAGTAATTCATATTTGCTGAAAAATTGAATAACATTAAACAACCTTCTACTGAAAGTTCATTCTCACATTTCATAAACATAAATAATACATAGTTTTCCAAACAGCAAACAAACATTACAATGACATAACCTTCATCATCCAAACTTAATTTTTCAAACTAAATTCCATACAAAATGAAAGCATACACACCATCAATCACACTACCAATATCACTAATGTATTTAATTTTCTAACTTCATTACGAACAACATTAAGTTTTTTTACATATTTTTCATCAATTCTTCATAATTACACTCAACATTGATGTCTGATGTAGCTTCCTTTTCTTCTCCAATATTGTCATTATAACACATAAAAAAGTCACATCTACCATCCACTTGCACAAAATATTTTAATTGTTAAAATAAATATGCATAGTATTTTTTTCCAAGTTAAGTTTTTGCAACATTAAAACATCATTACCTTCATTTTCAGACATCTATATTAAAACTTTCTAGGGTTCCTTTCAAAATCTAAAACCCTAATAATAGCTCAAAATTTACATAAATACTTTCACTCCCTGTTCAATTCCCTTGTGCATCGCCCGTGACATTCTTGAATCCCTACTTCGCATATGCATACTATCAATATCCATCACCAAAGATTAGAAATGGAAATTGGAGTTATTGTTTGTGGTAGATGAGAAATAACAACTTCAATGGTATCTATCCCCAATTTCCCAATCCAAATATTAGAGTTCAATAACAAAATTAGGATTTCAGCAAAGGAATTCTTCATAAAATGCTCATTATTAAGCCATAGACAATGATGACGTTTAGATACCTTGACTAAACTTAGGATGATGGAAAAAACGATGACATTTAGGATCCACGTGGAGGTGTTATATGAAATTTAATGTTTCATGTATGCATATCGTTATCAAAAAATGACAACTAGGACTAATTTGAAAAACAAATGTCAATATGAGGGACTAATGGATTAATTTAAATAGTTCACGAACTCATATGAAATTTGTTAATAAAGTGAGGGGCGAAAGTTATGGTTTACTTTATATTAAATACTCTCTTGAAAATGTATTTTAGTCATAAAATTATATTAAATTTTGGATCTTAATGTGATATAAAAGTCTACTCAATAAATTGACATAAGTAATGATTCATGCAATTATGCATTATTTGGTATCATGAGTTGAGATTAAAATTTATGTTATTTCATTCAAATTATTTTATGCTATTCATAAAAATATTGTTAAGATAATTTATTAGACAATCATTGAGATAATTGAAAATTATATCATCCTTATATTTATACATTATTATATTATTTTTTAAAGTTCATTTGAAACGTAAATTTTTTTATGATGGTTTAACACTTTTGTGAACCATTTGAAAATAATTCAACATTAAATATTTTTCAAATTTTATAAGAATGATTTATATAATATAATTTATTAATTTAGCAGTTGAACTGATCAAATTTAATTATTTATGAGAATTATTTAACGGAATAACTCTATCTAAAGTTACTCCTAGAATGACTTGATCCTTCCTCTTTTTTTTCTCTCTCTCTCTCTCTATCTATATATATATATATATATATATATATATATATATATTATGAAATTATGTTTTATCTTCGTGAAGACATCAAATTTGGTTCTATAAGGATGAATAAGATAACACTTTCTAAGATTAGTTGCAAATTATTTATTTATTTATTTTATTATATAATTACATAAATAAATATGTTAGTTCATAAAATATTCTCGTGTCCCATTATATTTAAGTATATTCTAATTTTTACAATTATACATGAGAGTAGGATAATTTCTTAAAATATTAGTCATAAAATGTAGAATTTTATAATTAATTATTTATTAGTTATTACAACATTTTTTACTGAAGGTATATCACTTTACAATAGAATGAAAGGAAAATATATAATTCATATTTTTTTATCACATTATTTTATTTGAAGTTTTATTTTGGGATATTATATTTTAAACGGTCAAAGAATAAATAGTTTTATTATTATAATATGAAGTTTTAGAACCTAAAATTTTGTAAAAAATTCTTTTAACTTATATCTTCAAACATATTATCTTTAGTAATATATTATCTTGTGGAACTAAATTAAAATATCATTAAAGAAACAAAACTTATAATTCTTTGTTAAATTTTTATAATTTAATATGTATATAAATTTTTATTATATTATATCAAACACCATATTTTTATTTTATGTGATTGTGATCTTACCTATTATGGATCTGGCCATGCAAATAATTTAAATAAATTTTGTATGCCTATAATCTATATTAATAATAATTATATCTTATCGATATATTGCTATTAATATAATTTATATGATTGATACAATGCACTGTTTTACTATGAATTTTTGTCAGTTATGGTTCAAAGTGCCATATCAATATTAAAATTTTTCTATTATATAAAATATTGTCTATTTTATTCACATACATTCTTTTTTAAATTTAACATTAAATTATACTTTCTTCAACTTAATATTTTTTCACTACTAGATAAAATTATTTTATTAAAATAAATTGTAACTCGATTGTATAGATGATAGACATATCTTCTCAGTATGACATTGTCTAAAATCATTATATGATAGAGAAAATTATTTAAATATTAATTTAAAATATTAAATATTTTTTTAAATAAATTCTTTTAATTATTTCTCAATCAAATAATAAAAACTTGCATATTTTTTTTGAAATCCTTAAAAGGAATTATAATAATAAAAGAAGTATGACTTAATCAAATGTCTAATTAACTTAAGATGAGAAAACCAAAATTATTATATTAATATTCTATATCTAATAACATGATTTTTTTTTTACATATTTTCAATTAATAATTTATAGTTAGGATCTATATTGAGAATACTATCAAATCTCTTTGAATCAATTATATTTATGATGAACTCATTATGATATTTTTATCTTATTGAAAATTAACAATCATTGCTACAAATTTTAAATTAGCTTGTGAATATTTAAAGAAAATATTTTCTCTATTTTATAAAGGAGCGGGTAAGCGGATTCAGCCTGACCGAAAATTGTATAATCTGAAAGTCTGAATGCATTTAACAGTTAAGATGGGCCGGTTTCTATTTATATCGGGTGAATAGAAGGAGTTCACATGGGTTCATTTAGATAGGTACGGACTTTATAATTGATTTTGCCGATGACTGAACCCAACCAAATGCATAAACTTATACAAATATTATAAGAGTGGGTTGGTTTCTATAGGTTTCTTGTATGCCCATGCTCATGGACCTTAGAGTGGAGAATCAGAGTATGATTGTGTGAGGACTAACAAAAAAAACTCTTAAGTTACATGCTCTCAGTTTTTGAGATTAAGTTTATTTTCTCATTTCTCTCCTTCTTCTCATTTTTTCTGCCACCGCAGCTTTGTTAGGGTTTACTACTTTTAGGAATCCTAATCTCTCAAATCACTTATCTTTGATTTTCCAGGTTAGGTCTTGCCATTACTTGTCTTCTCTAGTCTCTACTTGTAATCTAGTTTGCTAATTTATTTTTTATATATTTTTTTGTTTTATATTATCATTGTTATTCATTCCTCTCTTTTATATCATTCTTGCACTACTCTCTTCATCTTGGTTGGCATTGGTCTCATCGTCACGAACTTTTGTTGCTCACTCATCATTTGTTTTCGTCAATCTCATTTTTTCAGATAAGGACTTCAACATTACAACTTATTTATGCTTCAGTTTCTATGTTTTTCTTTTACTTGATTGAAATGTTTCTTATTTTTTTATTTGTTTAGATTTTTTATGTTATTTTTGGGGTTTTTTATTTCTATATTTATTTTCCTATGATACTCATGTATTTAACCAAAATAATCTCTGTACATTCATTATTTTACTAATTAAGAGAACTTTCTTTATATTTATTGTGTTGTTGATTTAGATCACTCTCTGTATATTTACTATTTTGAAAATGAATGTCATAAAAATGTTGTTGTAATAATGATGAAGACTAAAAGTCACTCCATATTAAAATTTAAATTAGATATTATTTTATGAGGTTCCTTTGAAAATTTCTTTAAAATTCTTTTCAATCTTACTTTATGATAGGTGTTTGTAATTATGCTTGTTGAGCATGTTTTTAAACCATGTTAACCTATTTTCTGATTGTGTTTTGAAAGATACATTAACTTATTATTTGATTTCTTTTATGATGTTGGAGTATTAATAAGACTTTGCATTCTCTCAAGTTTGAAGAGTTGAAGTTCAAAGAAGTAAGTGAGCAACATTTAGAAGTTCTGCAAAGTCAAGGAAACATTTGGTTAAACCTTGAAAGGTTAGGTTAAATATTATTCCTATTTAGATTTAATTTTAAATCTTGGTTGTTAAGTGTTCAATTTTAAAATCTAATATAATGATGCATACCTTTCTTATTATTAAAACTAATTCTGTAATTTTAGAATTTTATTTTTTTTTACTTTTATATTTTGATATGATGATGCATGTGCTATATATTTCTAAATTCTGATTCTATGATGTGATGATACATATCTTTAAATATTTAAAAATGTTGTAATCTTATAAGATTATTATTTTAAGTATTCTAAAATTGATATGGTTATGTATGTCTTATATATATTTAAATTGTAACTCTATAATCTTGTAACTTCTAAAATAATTATGCATATCTTCTTATCTTTAAAACTGATTGTGTAATCTTAGAATTATATTTTTTTTAATTTTTATATTAAGATATGATGATGATGCATGTTCTATATATTTATAAATTCTGATTCTATGAACTTTTGAGGTTTAAATTTTATATCACAGAGTGCATCTAGTTTATTTCTAATACTGATTATGTGAACTTGTAATTTATTTTTTTAAAATTTAAAGATATGATTTGATCATGCATATTTTTACAAATTTTTTAATCTTATAAGATTATTTCTTTTAAGTTTTATAAAATTGATATGGTCATGTATGTTTTATATATATTTAAATTATAACTTTATGATCATGTAACTTTTAAAATCTATTTTGATTATGCATATCTTCTTATTTTTAAAACAAATTGTGTGATCTTATAATTTTATTTTCTTTTAACTTTTATATTGATATATGATGATGCATGTTCTATATATTTATAAATTCTAGTTTTATGATCTTTTGAGGTTTAAATTTTTTTATTATGGAGTGCATCTTGTATATTTGTAAAATTGATTGTATGATTTTATGATTTATTTATTTTAAATTTAAAAATATGGTATAATGATGCAAATTTTTAAAAATTTTAAAATATTAATTTTATAAGATTATTTCTTTTAAATTTTATAAAGTTGATATGATTATATATATTTGAATTATAACTCTATGATCTTAAAATCTATTTTGATTATATATATCTTCTTATTTTTAAAACAAATTGTGGTGATCTTATGTTTTTATTTTCTTTTAATTTTTATATTGATATATGATCATGCATGTGCTATATATTTATAAATTATGATTCCATGATTTTTTGAGATTTAAATTTTTTTATTATAGAGTGCATCTTGTTTATTTATAAAACTGATTATGTGATTCTATAATTTATTTATTTTAAATTTAAAAATATAATATGATGATACAAATCTTTTAAGATTTTAAAATTTTAATCTTATAAGATTATTTCTTTTAAATTTTTTAAAATTGATATGATCATGTATGTTCTATATATATTTAAATTATAACTCTATGATTTTGTAACTTTTAAAATCTGTTTGATTATGTATATCTTCTTATGTCTAAAACAGATTATGTGATCTTATAATTTTATTTTATTTTGACTTTTATATTGATATATAATTATGCATGTGCTATATATTTATAAATTTTGGTTCTATGATCTTTTGATGTTTAAATTTTTATTATGAGTGCATCTTGTTTATTTGTAAAACTAATTATGTGATTTTGTAATTTATTTATTTTGAATTTAAAAATATGATATAATGATGCAAATCTTTAAATATTTAAAAATTGTAATCTTATAAGATTATTCATTTTAAGTTTTCTAAAATTGATATGATCATGTATGTCTTATATATTTGAATTATAACTCTATAATCTTATAATTTTTAAAATCTATTTTAATTATGCATATCTTCTTATTTTTAAAACTGATTGTGTGATCTTAGAATTATATTTTTTTTAATTTTTATATTGATATATGATGATGTATGTATTATATATTTATAAATTTTATACTATGGAGTACATCTAGTTTATTTCTAATATTTATTATGTGATCTTGTAATTTTATTTTACATGTTATTTTTATTTAAGTTTTAACCATAATATGTTATTTGCATGTCTTTTTATTTATAATTTAGATTTTATGATATAATAATTTTAGTTCTTTTAAGTAAAATTTTGATCTGTTACTAAAGCAATGAAATAAATTCCTAAATTTGATCTTTTTCCATTTAAAGTAATTATTAAGTTAAATATAACACCAATTCTTAAATTTTATTGTGTAGTTAAATAACATTAAAGAATATTATAAAAAATAAAAAAATTTAGATTTAAATATAGGTAGTTAGTTGATCAAGACTTCTTCATTTAATTTGGAGCAATCTTGTCACAATTTTCTCCATTCTTAAACCCATCAACAACAATTATCCACATTATGTTTAATGAATAATCAAGATCTTACACCTACATCTCCACCTCAGCCTAAAGATGTGGGAGCGAATCTCACTTCTTTTCTTCCTCAAACCACTAAGAAAAAGAAACCAAATGCAAGTGGCTCCCTAAAAACTTCTTCTACACGGGATCACTTTACTATATGACAACCTGTAATTGAGGGTAAAGAACCACGGACAACATTAAATTATTGTAAGAAAGCCTATTATTATAATACCAAGACTCATGGAACCTCAAACATGCTAGCTCACCTTAAGATTTGCTCCAAATATACTTATGCAATTAGTGTTGATCCTTCTCAAAGTATCCTTACCTTCGATTATAGTGGGAGTTTAGAGGCAGCAAATCTATTTGTAGCAAGACCAAGATTTAATGTAAAAGGTTATAGAAAAGCTCTTTATATGTTTATCATTCTAGATGAACAACCTTTTAAATTAGTCAATAGTGAAGGTTTTAAATACTTTTGCAAACATCTACAGCCTTAGTTTGTTGTCCCTTCTAGACATACTATTGTTAGGGACTATTTTCAACTATACCTTGATGAAAAATAAGGTTGAAAGCTTTGTTTAGGACAAACAACACTAGGATGGCCTTGACAATAGGTTGTTGAACCTCCATTAAGAACCTGAACTATCTAACTTTGACAGCCCACTTTATTGATAATGATTGAACCTACCAAAAAAGAATAATAATTTTTTGTCTTGTACCAAATCATAAAGAAGATACGATAGGTAGGCAAGTTGAGAAAGTTTTGAGAGAATAGGGACTTAGAAATGTATCCACAATAACTGCAGATAATGCATCATCCAATGATGTGGACGTCGGTTATCTAAAGAAGAGGTTAAATAGTTTCAATGGGCTAGAACTTAATGGGGATTTTTTTTCATATGAGGTGTTGTGTGTATATTCTAAATCTGGTTGTAAGTGATGGCTTAAAAGATACGAATGTCTGTATAGCAGCCGTGAGAAATGCTATTAGATTTGTTCAGTCCTCCTCTCAAAGGATGGCTAAATTTAAAGAATGTATTGAGTTTTCCAAAATCTCTTCTAGGAAACTTGTATCTCTTGATGTTCCCACAAGATAGAACTCGACTTATACGATGTTAGAAGCCGCTAAAAAGTTTCAACCAGCATTTGAAAAATTAGAGTTTGAGGATGATATTTTTTCACCATGTTTTTGGACTGCTTCTCCCCCTTCCAGATTTGATTGGGACAATGTTAGGGCATTTGTGAAATTTTTAAAAATCTTCTATCATGCAACAAAATCCTTCTCAACTTATGTTCATGTAAGCATTCATGCAGTCTTTCATCAATTATCTTTGATTTTTTGTGAGCTAAAACAATCTTCTATGAATCTAAATTCTATCTTGGCTGACATGGGTCTTGAAATGGAAAAGAAGTATGAGAAATATTGGGGGAATGTTGTTCATATTAATCAACTTTTGTGCTTTGGTGTAATTCTTGACCCTCGGTACAAGTTCAGGTATATGGAACGGTCTTTCAATGGAATGTATAGTGCAGATTTTTCAAAAGAAATGTTGTTTACTATGAAACAAAATTTGAACAAAATGTACAACTGGTATGCTGATAAGTTTCAGCAGACAAATAGCAATGCACTACCTCATTCTTCAAATCAAGGGGATTCTTGTACAGAAAATTTTCTTCCTCAAATTGCTACACACTTAGCAAGGACAAATGCTTTCAAAGAGCATTTGAGGGAGAATAATTCCATTGATAAAAAAATAAACTTGATAGGTATCTCTTTGAACCTTGTGTTGATGGGGATGGTAACTTTGACATATTAGTATGGTGGAAACAAAATTTCTCATGTTTTTCCATACTTTCTCTTATGGTAAGAGATGTATTAACAACTCATGTTTCTATTGTTGCTTCAAGAAGTGCATTCAGCACGGGGGCAGGGTGCTGGGCATATTTAGAAGCTCTCTATCCCCATAAATGACCGAAGTACTAATTTACACTCAAAATTGGATCAAGTCTTCATTGTTTCAATTTAAGGATATGAATATTAATGAAGATTTGGAGATTTCTAAAAAAGTCATATCAGGTGATTATTGTTATTTTTATTTTTAAAGTTTTTATTGTATATTTTTATGTATAACATTTAAATTTATATTTTTTCATAAATATTAGAAATTTAAGGAAGGGCAGTATTTGTTAGAGGTTCTGGAGTAGGAGTTGTAGAAATTGGATTTGTTGGAGAACCTACTAGTTCAAGTGATCCACTCCAATCTCAGCCATTGTATATTGGCTAAAATCCCAAATTATATGGTTGTATTATGTCCTTACTTAATTTTTTTTAGTGTTTTAGTTATTTGGTATTCTATTTTTATTTTCACACTATTTATCTAATGAATTTTAGTTATGTTGTTACACTTTTTTTAGAGTCTCAATATGTTGGACTCATGATTTTTTAAAATCATCATTAATAAAGATGATAATTTTGGAATGATTTATCCATTGTGATATATTGTTTATTTTTTTATTGGTCAGTTCTCTTTATTATGTGTGCTTAGTTTTTTTACTTATTATTTTGATTTGGATCATTAACCAACAGATTGTTTACATTATGCAGTTTCCTTTCGAGTTTAAACTTCATGGAATGAGGAATACGAGAAATTACCTTTTATTTTGGTAAGATATACCTTTAATAATTTTTGTAAGGTAATTATTTTGAAATACCAATTTTATGATTAACAAATTTTTTTATTAAGGCTGTTATAAAACTCTAAAATTGATGTCAAATGCTACCTGTCATAAACATTTTTTCTGTATGTCATTAACAAATAATATATTTCATTTAAATTTTATAATACAAATTTTAAGTTTATTTAATTACTATATATTATCATTAATATTTTTTAATATCAATTTTATGATGATTAAATTTTATCGTTAAAGCTATTTTAAAATTCAAATTGATGGAAAATAGTACCTGACTACATGAAATGAACCTTTATTCACTATATGTGGTAAAAAACTTGAATGAAATTTTTTGTTGTTATTTTTAACTTGATATTGATATATTTTTAATTTCACTAAATCTTCTTCACATTTTTTTTAAACAAGAAGCCATAATTTTTTAATTCACCTTTGTGACTGCTGACGGTTATCTAATGTTGGCACTAATAAAATGAAAAAATTGATACATTACTATCAATTTTTAGATTAATTTTTAGATTAATTATGTTAAAATATTTTCATTTATATTGTTAATTTAATTGTTAGATAATATTGTAAAGTTTTGTTTCCTTTCATGTTTTACAGTTTAATTAACCTTTTCTATATAGAAATCTATTTTAAATTTATATTTATTATCAATCCACTTATGTTTAAATTTAGGTCATATTTATGATTTATGAGGAAAAACTTTAATGTTTTATAATTGATATGGATTTTTGAGAATTGATTAAATTATAATTATAAGTTATGGTCATTAACCATTTGAGAGTTATGATAATTTTTTTTTGAAATTAAATTGTTTCACCTCATAATTAGACAAAATTTTATTAATCTGTTGTGTTGTAACTATCTTAAAAATTTGATACCTCAGCCAAAAATTTGTATGCTCCAAAATAATTTCGGACCCGATTTAACCCACCCGCCTATGATATTTAACCAAAACCAAACACCCGAAATAATTCAATATGTTAAACAGTTAAGTAATTCAATATGTTAAACAGTTAATTTTATATATAAAGTATATGGTTAATTATGAAATTTAGGTGTAAGATTTGATTTAAGTTTTTAATTAAGTTTTATATTTTTATTTTATAACTATTTTTCTTGTTGATTTGACTTTAACATATTTCTTTTTTAAATTATAATTATGTAAGAAAGAATGATTGTGAACTTTTTAAATCCATTATGAGTATCTTATTAAAATTATAATATCACTATTAAATATTATACCACTAAAATATTTTAATATTAATTAATTCTAAAGGAAATTCTACTAGTATATTGAATTATAGAACTATTCACACAGTTGTTTGTCTCAAGATATATTATTGTTATATATTTTTGTGTGTATTTTAATATTAAAATAATATTTTTCAAACTTTTTTATTATTATATATTTTTAACGATTTTTAATTATATAATATAATTTTTAAAATCTTGTATTCACTTTCATTTTATTATACTTAAATGTATTCTTATACAAATTTTATTATTATATATTTTTTTGTTTAATCTCAATAACTTAAGAATAGGGAGTGTTTTTCTCAAATTTCATAAATAAGTATGCACAAGGCCATCACCACCTTCTCATGTAGATCCATCAGCCTTCTTAAATTCCATAGCTTTTAAATCACTTGTTTTCTTGTCATAGAATCGCATGCTTAACAATAAACAATAGTTTTCAAGATTCAGAAGCTATTAAATTTTATTAGAAGAATTGTCACGGTAGAACACTTTATTAAGAGGGCTTTGATCCAACGGATCTATAAGTTGTGAAAGCTTGATAAATTTGTAATTATTATTTTTCTTTCCTAATTTGTTGTTAAAGAAAATAAATATTTCAAACATTGATTATAAAATTAAAAGAAAAAAATTTCTATATTAATTTTTATAAATATATCTATATTTCATTATTTCATGTTTTTACAAACAGAAAAAAATAAAGGTTACAAAGTTATAGTTCTAAAACTAGTCTTCAAAGCTTAAATTATTGGATGATTTTTATTTTTTAATTTTAAAATTTTTAAAAAGTCAAATTAATTTTTATTTTTTATTTTTAATTTTTTAAAATTATTATAAAAGTAAATTAAATTATTCTATTACATTATTTATTATGAATTTATAAAAAAATATATAAAAATATTAATTTAAAAAATTAAATTATATTAAAATAATATAATTTAAAATTTTTAAAAATAATAAATTAAATATTATTATTATTATAATAATTATGATAGTAATAACAATAAGAATAAAAGTAATGTTTATGAGATAATGATAATAATGTAATAGTTATAATATAAATAATATTATATAATTATATAAATTTATTATATATTATTTAATTATTAGTATTTAAGATAAAAAAAATTATCTGTTATTATTATAATATTTTTAAATTATTTATTATTAATTTTATATAAAAATAATATATATTATAATATTATATTATAAATAATTATATGATATAAAATTTTATTATAATATTATAAATGTAATATTATTTATATATAAAAGATTATTTATTTTTTAATATATAAAAATTAGATGAATAAAAAATTTATTTTTTTAAAATAATAAAAATAAATTATTATTATTATGATAATTATAATGATGATGGTTATAATATTATAAATTATACAGTTTTATATTTTATATATTATTTAATAATAAATAAATAAAATAAATATTTTTATATATCATTATTATAATTTTTTATATTATTTAATATAAGAAATATATACTATAAATATTTTTTATTGTTGAGATTTAAATTAAAACTGTTTTAAAAAAATGTTAAAAATTATTTTAAAATTATTTTTATCAAATAAATTTTATTCTTAAATTAATTTAAAAAATTAAAGATTCACAACCCGAGCCTTACAAATTTTTTAATAAACTCATTTAGGATCAGGTTCATGTTTTTCATAAAAGAATAAAGGATACGCTTCTTCTGTCCTCGGTGAGAAGTGTCTTTCTTATTCACTTTTACAGTGATCTTTCTCATCGTAATGTTTATGCTGGTTCTTCGTTAAGAAGATTTTGGTCTTAACATCTAATAGGCCTACAAGTTGTGGAAATTTGACAAAATCATTATTTTTTTACAGTAATATTGTTTGCTTTTTGTAATTTATTGTTGAAGAAAATAAGAATTTCAAACATTAATTATAAAATTAAAATGTTAATTAATTTAAATCTTGAAAAAGATATAGATTAAAAAAAAAAGATTCTAGATTATTTTTTATTACTATATCTACGTTTCATGTTTAATTTTACAAACGTAGACAATTGATTTCTTCCTGTAGACTAAAAAATGGAAAAGGTCACCCAATTCTTAAGTCATATGTCTGAGCCATATTTCTTTATCTTTATTTAAAGACATGTTGCTTTAATCATTCGGCAGTTACTTGTATACATAATTTTTATATAGAAAAAAATACATTTATTAATCTTATGGAAGTATTTCTATTTTTTATTATCTAAAATTATTAAGATTAATTGAGATTGGGGGCAGTTAGTTATATGAGTCGTATAACAAGTTTTGAAGGAAGGTCAACTTGTTCACAGTAATTATTATTCATAAGAAAACTATGAAAACTAATAATATCTATTGTTCATTGTTTTTACAGGTTTGAATGTTACTTATTTGTTAATCTTTACATATTAGTTATATATAATAAATTATTTTATGTATAATTAACATAAATATTTCTTATTATATTTTATATATAATAATAAAAATTTAGAATCAAATCATATTAGTTTCTAAAAAATAAAAAATTATTATTTTCAATAAAATATTATTTACTTTAATTTTTTTAAAATAATATAAATAATTCCAAATTTAAAAGAGACTAAATATAATAAATGATAAAATTAAAATATGAATATCGTAAGAAATATTGTTGTGCAAATTTAATTCCTCTTTTTTTTTATAGGTAAAATGTTAATATAGCATTACTTTTTTAAACTATTCTTCACGCAAAACGCGCTCTTTCTAGGGTCGTTTGGGACTCATTTTGTTCCCTCTTCCTGTCCGCAGAAAAGAAACAGTTGTTTCCCTTTTCAAGAAAACAGTGTTCTATTCTATAATGATAACAATGGGGTGTGGCCGGTCACAACAACTAGACCGGATTACGCCCAATCCGTTGCATCTCCGGTATCTTCTTATTCTCTCCTCTGGAATTTATGTTTACATGAAATAGCATCAAATATTTGGAATTATGAATATCATTTTTTGAATTCTGAAGCTAATGTTTGATCTCTATTTTACAGGTCACAGCAAAAGCATTGTTGTTAACTCCTTCAATTCAGATCTCATTGCATCGGTGAAGGTTAGTTAAACATTTTCCTTTAAGATATTTAATTATTTCTCATTGTTCCGTTTTTTTTTTTTTTTTTCTGAATCTTGATGTTCTTATTTATAAATAATTTTGTGCAGGATCGTGTACCGGACTGAGATATGGAAACTTCAAATGGTTTATCAAACTCTCAACACAGAGGAATAGAGTTTCTATTTCCTCCTCAAACTGCGTTGGAAGCGGAATGTTTCTCTCATTCAATTGGTGAAGTAGAAGGATCGAATAGTCCCAAATGGGGACTACGGCGTCACCAACGTACATATTCTGATAGCATGCTAAGCGAGGAAGTACCGTGTTGGTTGAAAGAACTCCTTGATGAGCATGAGCCCGAGCCCGAGCCCGAGCCCGAGATGCCTCCAAGCCGGAGCCATCGACGATCATCAAGTGACTCCATAGCTTACTTACAAACATCTGAAAGGAAGAGCAAACTGTCCAATACTTGTTCTGTTACATTTCCGCAGGAAGCAAATGCTTCACAAACGGAAATGATTGAAAAACAAAATGTAGCAGATCCAGAAGGTTCCTTGGTGCAAAATCGTTCCTTATATTCCAATCCTTCAGCATCCAGAACTGATTCAAAACGTGCCAAACGGTATGTGTTGTCATCAACCCTCTCCACCTTATGGAATTTATGTCTTCAGTGACATACTCTAAATTCTAATGCTTCTGGACAATTTTGCTACTTTCGTGCAGGACCATATCTATTTTATCTTATGAAAAAATAATAAACATATATCTATTAGTATTTACACTTCCCATACACCTCATTTTTATTTTTATTTTTCATCTTTCATCTTATAAACATCATATACCACACCCCATCTCTCTATCTTTTTTCTTTCTTTCTATCTCTCTTCTTACCATGCAATATAGGTTTAGGTTCACTCAATTTCCTTTGTTTTATGTATTTTTCTCACTCTTACATACTCACATATATTTTCTATCTTTTTCTTTCTCCCTGTAATGCACCTGGCCCATCCAATACAACCCATCTTGGGTGTACGAACCTTTTTATGATTCTTGTCTTATACAAACCTTTTTCCTTTTTCTTGATGTTTCATGTGGTTACATCTTTCGATATTAGATTATCAGGATTTGATGCATGCTTGCTTATGTGCGACTGTGCTAGTAACTCATCTTTCCTAGCACTTAATGAAATCTCCCATGTTAACATGAACTCTACAATAATTCAGAAGACAAGGGTAGGGATTTATATGTTAATATCATGCTTACGCTATGATATTATGTGGTAGTAAAGTCAATAGTAGCTAAAGATGTAAACTACTTGAGTTTAGTCAAACACTTGACATTGAAGCTTAACTTACATATTTATATATATATAGTACACACAAGTTCGGCTTATTTACTTAAAGGAATCAAACTAAGAATTTAAACTTGATTTGCTTAATTCATTTTGAACTTGCTTATGTTTTATCTTTGTCAAATCTCTCCTTGATTATATTATATTAGCTGGTGAATTAAAAATATGAAGAAAGTAAAGGAATATGTGAACATTGGAGTTAAGTGGTAAATAATAGTTAACCCAATTTTATTAGTTCTGTTTTTTAGCGTTTTCATCGCTGATATGATATATGATGCGATGTGTCATAACAGCCAACCTTCCTTATTATACATTAATTTTCCCCTCAGCCTGCTCCCCTCAAGGTATTCATTCTCACCAGGCTTTCTTATATAAATTCAGCTTGTAGTTTAGTCAGGTAGGATCCTTTCTTTGATAATATTTAAACATTAGGACTACAACTATGAACATTATTAAATAATATCCAATATAAGTGATTTAGATAGATAAAATAGATGTAGAAGTAGATATATTATTATCTGTCATATACCAGTCAATTAATCTGTATAATTGTTGCATCCAATATTTTGTGGTGCAATACAGGCATTCAGCCCAACAAAACCGAGCCAGGAAAGTTCAATACATTGCTGAACTGGAAAGAAGTATCCAAGCTTTCCAGGTAAGATAGCAAAAATATATGAATTTTTATCTGGTTATCTGAAGTAAAATAGTTGAGAGTAAGTATTACACATTCTGGTGCTATTTCTTTACAGGCAGGAGGACTTGAAGTTTCAGCCGAGCTAGAATTTCTTGATCAGCAAAATCTCATATTAGGTATGGAGAACAGGGCCCTCAAACAAAGGTTGGATAGTTTATCCCAAGAGCAGTTCATCAAATGCAGTAAGTGGCAACAATTTGTTCCTTTCTTATCTATTTACTTTTACAACTTGATTCAAGAAGACAGAAAATTTGTGGGTTGGCATTTGTAATATAAAATTATCACTGTCATGTTTCACAATTTGAAACTGGATAGATCCCAATGATGAAAGAACCCTATAAATATTGTCATCTCATAAATGAATAACTAGATCTACCTGTTCTCTCTTGATTGTATTTTATTTTGTGGATTACAACTGCAAATGGTGCATGGTACAGTGGAGCAGGAAATGCTTGAGAAAGAAATTGCAAGGCTTAGAAATCTTTATCAACAACAACAGCAGAAGCAGAAGCAGAAGCATTATGGTGGACCACGGTCCAAGAGTACTCAAGATCTTGATTCCTCATTTGCCAGACTTTCTTTGAAGAACAGGGGAACAGAATTGCAGAAAGCCAGATAATTTTCATTGAATAGTAGAGAGACATAATTGAATTGCTTGACTCTCTTGTCCTTTTACAATCAAATGTCATATAAGGTCTCAACTCAAGTATAGCCAAAGCCCTGCATAGTGTCTGCTATCTAGTTTACATAGAATATCCCCAATGTGGTGGATCTCTTAGAAGAAAGTTGTTTCAAGTTGGCAATTTCGCAGCTGTGATTAGTGACAAAACTACTATATGTCATACAAATAGGCATCTAGTGTTGCATGCCAGGCATGAACAATAGCAATTGAACTTTGTCCCAATAGGCTGTAAAATTCTCTATGTAAACTCTTTGTGTGTTAAATCAATTCCATGTTAATCTTCGGTCCTCAAAAGGATACTCTGCACTTGTAAGACTCCAGATGATGCAAAGGTACACAATTTGAATTAGGTAGAGTGTTTCTTTTAACATCTTTTCAACTTCTCTTTTGAAAGAAGAAAGTTTTCCGAACAGTTCTGTTTTTTTTACATTGTCCAAACAGAATTTTAAAATGATTTTGTTAATCCGAAATTGATTTTAAACATTCAAAAAAATAATTTTTTATTTAAAAATACTTATTATATCTTTACATTTTCAATATAATAAATACTTATTTTTCAATAAAAAAATTTACAATACTTAAACTCATTTATGGTTAGCATTTTTTATTTTAAAATGACTCTATAAAGTGTAATAGTTATTTCTTTAAGGAAAAAAAAAACTTAAAATTAACCGGCTGTTAGATAAGTTAATATTTATAATTTTTCTTTCTCTTTCACTCATCTTACAAGTCACGATATCTTTTCTCACAAAGCAAAGTCCAATTTTAGTTCATTATGAAAAGTGGGCTCCATTAATTAGTATATATCCCCAGATTTAAAAAAAAAATTTAAATAAAATCTTTCAAGAAATATTTTTTTTGGTCATGTTAAATCTTTTGTTATTTCTTTAAATCAGATATCTGCCTTTTCTATACTACATAAGCCCACATATCTTTTCATAAGCTTATTTTATTATAAATTTCACATTATATAAAGGAAAGATACCTTAATCATGAATTTATATACTAAGACAACTATCATTTTATAAATTAATTTTTAGAATTAAATTATATTCAAACTTAATTTTCAACAAATCTTACTTAATCTTGGATGAGACAGGATAAGATTTTTCATTTAAATATTGAATTAAACTAAACATCTTCCATTTGATTTGTATTAGTGTCTGGTTATTAGAAGGATAATTAAGCAAGGTATGAAATTATGGAAACATAAACCGTACTCAGGTCAAGAACTATTTCAAAAATTTGGTGTTTAACAATTAAAACATGGTTGCTCGACACTTTAAGTTTCATTGGGTGGTTGAATTTTTATTTTTTTTTCAATTCCTACAAATAGGGTTTCAGTTGCTTTCAACATTAAAATGAGCAGATGCTAAAAAATTATGGAAAAGCATGTGGCTAAAGAATCAATTTGACTTTAAAGTGGGAAGTTAACAATTGACACTATGTATGTGTTGTAAAACTTGATACAAAATTAGACAAGGAGACTTAAAACGACTCCCCATATGATCTTTGTTTAATTGGAAAAGACGTAAGATGTCATGAGAAGTAATGTGAAAGACTCACGAAAATAAATAAGTTCGTATAGCATGTATTTTTAGACATAAAAAATGCATCCAAGTGTGAAATTTTAGCAATATTATTAAAAAATTATTTATTAACAAACAAACATTTAATAGATTTTGGGATAATCTTTATTAATATAAACTTTATCTAATAAAAATTATTATCTTTGTATAAATTAAATCTATATTAACAATAATATGTTATATTAATATTTAATATATCGATAGTGTAATATTAATATTTTTACTGAAACTATTTTGTTAATGACTTAGTATGATATAAATTCATGATATGTATATTAATAATTTAATTTTTTAAATTATACTAACAAAAATTAATTCAACCTTAAAATATTACTGAACAAATATTTTTGTAGTGTAAGTATCAATATCTTCCCCCATTGTCTTTTTTTTTTCTTAATAATCTATCTTTAGTATGTATTTTTCTTGAATGGGAAAATTATGACTTTAAGATATTCTCCATCTTCCATTTTGCGTGTAAAGAAATTATAAAAAACACGCTTCACTGCACATTTTTACTATAGTAGTTGAATAGCATAAATGAAGGCAATAATATTAATACCTTTGATACAATTTATGTTAAAGCTTACAAAATTAACTTTTTGGGTACAAGATCATTAGAGTAATTAGCTTGTCGGCCGAACTATTTCCACAATGTTATATCTATTCTTAACTCAAATATGACTAACTTTTATAAAAAGATATATTTAATTTAGACTATAAGTAAATGATCTGAATAATTTGGATAAATTTATAAAACTTGCTTATTCTATTAATGGTAATCATGATAGTGATTAGGTTGTAATGAGGTGACTTGGCCAAAAGAAATTTGTTACGACAAGAAATATAAGAGAAAAAGTCACTGAGGAAGAATTTAGAAAGGAGAGAAAATGTTTAGGTTTTAATCAGGTGACTTGTTCAAAAGAAATTTGTAGTTGATAATTATTTAGTTATATTACGGCAAGAAATATGAGAGAGAAAGAGTCACTCGGTAAGAATTTAGAAAGGAGAGAAGTGAGAAATAAATTTGGAACTTTCCTTGCTTAGATGACAAAGACTGAGAGAAATAAAATTCTACACGAATTTCATTTAAATAGGAATGTTTGGGGTTTGATTTATTTTGATTTGTATAGAAAAGTCATCTCGCCGTTGATTTGTTTAGTTTTTGTTTCTTAATTTATTTTTATATAGATTTTTAATTTTGTTTAGAGAGATAATTTGGTAACATTCAATATTATTTGTTAGAAAAATAAATGATAACTAAAAGATATATTAATTAGAAATGTAAATTGTTAAAAAATGAAAAATAAAATAAAATAGAAACAAAAAATATAAAAGTGAATAAATAAAAAATAGATTAAATATATTTTTAATCATTGTAAAATAATTAATTTTTATTTTTAATTTTTAATTTTAAAATTTTTAATTTTTAATTTTTAAATATAATTAATTATAGTTTGTGATGTTAACTTATGTTATATTTAAAATATATTAATTATTATTAAAAAATCATAATCAAATATTTTAAAAAATAAAAAAATTTAATAGAAAATTAAAATTTAATTATTTAAAAAAACTAAAAATATATTTAACCTAAAAAATAATTAATTTATACATAAGAATATAACTAACAAATATAAATATAATTTAATTTAGTTTTGATAAAAATAAAAAACAAATTATTATAAGAAATATAGTTTAAAATTTTTAATTTAATCAAATTTTAATTTTTTTCTAATCGACGTAATGATTTAAAATGATTCGATTCACTTTTAAACATTCCTACATTCAACTTAACTAGGGGTGGGTATCGGTTGGAGAGAGAAATGGAGAGAGAGTGAGGGAGAAGACCGAAGAAAGAAAAGGAAAACAATAAGATGCAGAACAGAGAAAGTGTAGGAAGATGCATAACATAAAAGATGATTATGCAGAAGAAGATGCAGAAAGCAGGAAAACCAGAAAAATAAAAAATAGAGCAGAATATAGCAAATGCAGAAAGACGCATAACATAAAAGATGATGATGTCGAGAGTAGGAAAACCGATAAAGCGATAAAGAGAACATAATAGAGCAAATGAATGCAGAGTGTAGAATAGGAGAATGGAAAAACGAAAAATAAGAAGAAAGGAAAAAACTTTCTTGCAACCTGTTTTGGATCGAGATAATTCGTGTGTAACTATCCATATTTACTGCTACTCTTCAAGATTAAATTAATATATTGGTCATCATCGGCTTTAAGCGATCACAGTAGCTTGTCACCCGTAAACTTAGATAGTCCTTGCTTTTATGTTGCGAGTTTTCGTTTTTATTTTTATAAATCAATTTTAAAAATAAAATTTGGTTAATAAAATTGATTTTAAAATATTTTTAAAATATTTTTAAAATAATTTTTATTTAAATTTTAAAATTAAAAAAATAATCTTAAAATATTTTTGTTCTTAAATCATCATTACTAAATTATTAATTCTATTATAATAATAATAATAATATATTTTTATTATTTAAAAAAAAATTAATTATTTATCTAATTTTTACATAATAAAAATAAAATAAATAATATTTTTAATATATAAATTATATTAAATTTATAATATTATAATATAATTTTATATTATATGATTATTTATAATATATATTATTTTATATAAAATAAATATTAAATGATATAAAAATATTATTATAATATATATAATTAATTATTTTAAATATTAATAAAAAATAATATATAAAACAAAAATTTGTATAATTATATAATAATTTTTATTATAAACATTATAATTATTTTATAAATATTATTTTTACTTTTATTATTAAAATTATAATAATAATAATAAATTTTGTTTTTAAAACTTTAACTTTATTATTTTAAAATGATTTATCTATTTTTATATATTCTTAAATAAATAATAATATTTGATATATAAAAATTATATTTAAATTTATAATATTATAATATAAATTTATATTTATAATTATAAAATATTATTTATATTATAATCATTATCATTATAATTATGATTATAATAATAATATTAATTTTATTTTTTCTTATTTAAAAAATAATTTTTATTTATTTAATTTTTATATATTAAAAATTAAATAATATTAATTTATATATAAGTTATATTAAATTTATAATATAATTTTATATTACATAACTATTTATAATATAATATTATAATAAATATTATTTTTATATAAAATAAATACTGAATAATATAAAAATATTATAATAAAAATATGTATAAAATTTTATATTTTTAATATTATTAATCAAATAATATGTAAAATATAAATTTATATAACTATATAATATTTTTTATATTATAATTATCATATTTTTATTTTTATTTTAAATATTTTTTTATTTTTATTGCTATTATTATTATAATTAATAATATCATAATAATAATAATAATTAATTTTTTAATTTTTTAAATATTAAAATTTATATTATTTTAATATATTTTAATTTTTTACATTAATATTTTTATTTATATGTTTTATTTTATAAATTTATAATAAAGTGATATAATAAAATAATTTGATTTGTTTTTACAATATTTTTAATAATTAAAACTAAAAGATAAAAAATGATTTTATTTTTAAAAATTTTTAAAATTAAAAACTCAAAATCATTCTAAATTGAAAGATGGATTTGTGATTTTTTTTATGTTTTGAAATATCTATAACGGTTAACATAAAAATTTAAAAAGATATTTTTTAAAGAAAAATACAAGAGTAAAAAGTTTAAATTATTTATTTAAATTTATTTTTAATTTATGCAAACATTTATTACAATTTCAATGTATAATTTTTGTTTATATTTTTATTTTTTAAAATTATTGCTTTATTTATTTTTTTTATTAATTTTATTAATAGTTTTTACTTTTATAATTATTTCAAACTTTGTAATTATTATTGAAAATTTTAAATAAATATTAATTGAAAAACAAATTATTATTTAATAAATTTAAAATTAAATTAATATTTTAATACATATATTAATCCTAAATGTAAAATAATATACAAGTTCTTATATTTTTAATTTTCCAAATTTTATATTTTTAGTGTTATTTTTTTTAAAAGTTGAAAAAAATAGCAATTAAAAGTGGATTAAATCTTAATAAATCTTAAAATTACATTTTATTTTTTATATTGATTATAAATAAAGAAAATTAATATATATATATATAATAAGTAAAAATTATTTTACTTTATATTTGAATGAGATATTTAAAAAAAATAATTTTGAAAAAAATTAAAATTTTAAAAATTAAAATATTTTATAAAAAATTCAAATTTTATAAATTTTAAAAAAGTATTTTAATCAAATAAAAATAAAAAAAATTAAATTTTTCCAAAACAGAATTTAAAATTCCTCCAAACAATTATCTGTTATTTATTCTATTTTTTTTTATTTTTTTATGTTACTTTATTTTTTGTTGTTTTCTTATTTCTCCTTTATATGTTTTTTTATAAATATAATATTTAATATTAAATAATATAATAATATTTTATTATATTTTAATTATATATATTTGTTTAATTATTATTTTGATTAAATATATTATATAATAAAAATATTTATATATCTAAATTTATTGATTAATAACAAATAAAAGTAAAATTAAAAAAAATTATAAATATTTAAATATAAAATTTTGTATATAATAAAAATTAAATTATTTAATCTAAATAAAAAAATTTAAAATTTAATAAACTTAACATTTATCATTCAAATAAAGAATTTTAAATATAATAAATTTAAATTTTTTATCCAAATAATATGTTTTAAAATTAAAATATTTAAATTAAAAATATTTTAAAAAATTTAAAATATTAAAATATTCACCCAAATGCAAATTAATATATTTAAAAAATTTCTTATACCATTATTTTTTTTATAATTTTTAATGACAATGATATTTCAATAATATTTCTTTATCGTAAAATTTGCGTTGTTAGTTAATAATATATTTCTATAAACATACATTGACTTATTTTGTTAACTTTTCAAACTTGACTTTTTTTTAGTTTTTTAACAAAACAACAGCAACAATTAAAAATACATTAATTCTTAATAAATTGTAAAAATGTAATGGTTATGTTTGATGCATTCCAAATGAGAGGACGAGAAGAACAACGAGTGACAGGACAAACATAATAATACAGGATGAATTTTTTCTTCAGTTGATTTTATAAGAATAAAATGTAATTTTTTTATAATATCCAATCCACTTGATTTGTTAAATTAATACTTTTTTTTATAGAAATATATTAATTGAAATGAAAAATTATTAAATAAAATATAATAATTAATTAAATAAAAAATTACATTAATATTAAGAATAGTTTTTAAAAAAACCATATAAGTAAAATTATTAATTCTTATAAATTAGTTGATTGATTAATGGAGTATATAAATATTTAAGTTGCAGCACGAATTTTATTTTATTTAATGTTTTTAATCAATCAACAATTCAAATAACTTTATATATTATTCCCAGCAATACTTTTTATATTATATAATATTAATTTTATAAAAAATACATAAAAATTATATATTATAATATTATATCATATATAATTTTATATTATATATAACTAATATAATTTTACAATATATAATTATAATTTATTCTTATACTATAATATTATAAATTAAATATAATGAAACATAAAACTTAGAACTGTTATGCAGTTGCAACTTGTACACAACCAGCAGTGAGGAATTGTGTGTTTCTAAAATTGACACGCGCATAGCACGTGATCATCTTTATTGCTTCCCTCCAGCAGAACAGCGAGCTCACCTTCCCCACCACCAATACCGAGTGCGAGTATCACTAACTATCATCTCTCGCACTCGCACGCACTACCTCATTTCTCGCTCTTTTCTTTACCGACAAAACAAAACCCTTTCCCCTTTCTTGGAATATTTTATTTTCTTTTTTTTAAAAAAAGAGAGAAAAGAAAAATTAAAAGGAAAGAAAAGAAAAATAAAAGAAAGGTGGAATTTCGCCGTTCCTTTCCCGTATTTTCCACCACACACGCTCTGCATTCAACCAATGTAATCGAACGTAGCTGAATTCATAATTTTCGCGCTTTTGAAGCTCGAATTCGGATCTTGCTGGTGGATCTTGATCTTCGAATCCAAATGCATGGGTACAGCCGCCTGGGCGGAGCAGCGCGTTCGCCACCGTCGTCGCCGCGGTTCCGCCATGGCCGGAGCAAGAGCAGTGTCTGGGGTTCGTCAAAGGAAAACAATTCCATTGAGAAGTTGATGTTTATTCTTATGTCGGCGGTTTTCAAACGGCGAGGCTTGCTTCTTTTTGCGCCTTTGTTGTATATTTCGGGGATGTTGTTGTATATGGGTTCGTTGAGCTTCGATGTTGTGAGTATAAAGAATGGTGTTGTTGTTGTGCACAAGCGTGCTCCTCCCGGTTCTGTTTATAGGAGTCATCTGGTTTTCGAAAAGCTCTGGCCTCTCATGGAAGCTGAGGCTTCCAATTCCAGCGGAACTGTGAATGTGGTACTCAACCTTTCTTTTTCTGTTTCATTCTAGCTTCAACGTCTACTGGTGTGTTATCTTGTGCTGCTTCAATTGATGTTTGAAAATGAAAATGAAAATGACTGCTTCTTGTGGCTCTTAGCATTGGTGTACAAGTAAAATGCATTTGTATAAGGTTCTCTGTTGCAGTACTTTTCGTTGATGAAAACATTCTGTTATTGAATAAACTTTCTGTCTTCTTGACTTCATAGTTTGTCATTCGTTTACTGGTGACTGGAATTAATTGACTGAAAATCTGAGATGGAAATCATGCAGTTGATGAAAGCGTGGAATAAAAGGGAGCCTAGAGAGTGGAAGCCCTGTGCTAACAGAAGTTTTCCTGAAACAGGTCTTTTCTTTTCTGGAAGATGAATTGTACAATCCTGAAAATTTGTTTTAGTTGGTTCTTGCATGGATTTTCGATCTCTTTTACTCAAATTTGTTTCTTTAGCATGTGTGGCTCTCCCATTCAATTTCTTTCAAGTTCACTTTGGGAATCTTGATTATTCTATCTTGTGTCCTTGTTGAAGTAATTAGCTAACCTTTTCTTGTCATTTTTTTCCCAAATTCTTTTTCCTTAGACTTGCCAAAGTCAAATGGGTTCCTTATAATTGAAGCAAATGGTGGATTGAATCAGCAACGCTTGTCGGTATGCCTATTGATGAAACCAAATATTTTATTTTACTGATTTATTTCTCTGGGATTCTTACATCATGTATGATACACAGGAATGGAGATTCCATTCCATGTAATGAGGGATTCCCATTTTTTACCAACAAAAAAATAAAAAAGCAAGAGAGAGAGCGAGAGGGCATGTAATGTTAATTCAACTCTAGGCCTCATTCAACAGAGCCATGAATGAAGCATGGGAATACTATTACCTCATAGAGAGATGGTATTTATATTCATGCTCTATGAATTGAGAAAACATTCATTTCTACAAAATGAATGTGCACACTTCATTTACTTTTGGTCGCACTTACACACTTAATCTATTTTTCCTCACAAATACTAATGTTGCTCTTCTTTTTTGCATAACAGTTTTTGTATGGAATTTAAATAAGTAAAGTTGAATGCTTCTTTCAAGAATCTTTGTTCATATTAAATAAAAGTTAAACACAAAAATTAAACACTATTTTCCTAATGAGGGGCGTGTATGTTATTTAGACAAACTTTAAGTGCATGTGCCAAACATTTCTTATGCTACCAAACTGTACTGGAAATGGCCATTTCATTCCATTCTCATCACATGGAATCACCATTCTGAATATGAAACATGCCATTAATATTGAATCCCTTATGAATGGGTGCAAGGAAACTTCAAATCATGTAGGTAGGAGGGATTGAAATGATTTAAATGGGGATTTTCTTCAGCCTTCTTTTGTTTTAAAAAATGGATGCTTTCATGAGGAGCATGTTTGTTATTTAGACAAACTTTGATTGCATGTGCCAAACATTCCTTATGCTACCAAACTGTGCTGGAAATGGCCAATTCATTCC
This sequence comes from Canavalia gladiata, assembly GCA_037954105.1. NCBI lineage: Eukaryota > Viridiplantae > Streptophyta > Magnoliopsida > Fabales > Fabaceae > Canavalia > Canavalia gladiata. Next base: position 788,853 of record CM075663.1, on the reverse strand, counting down.
ATTTTCATCACATGGAATCGCCATTCTGAGTATGGAACATGCCATCAATATTGAATCCCTTATGCATGGGTGCAAGGAAACTTGAAATCATGTAGGTAGGAGGGATTGAAATGATGTTATAAGAGAGAGAGGTTTTCTAGATGTGTTGTATGTCTAAAGTAAACCACACATGTAGTATTTATAGTGCCTTAGAATAATTACACATAATTACGAATAATGACAATTAAGGGAGAGTTACGATTCTTTAATATTCCAAGGTTACTAACAGATGTAAACGATGATTTCAGCCTTCATTTGTTTTAAAAAATGGATACCTAATGAGTTATATCCAGAGTCTGGACTGCTTTATGAGGTTGGTGACTATTTTTCTCCAGGTGTTTGTCCTTGTGTCATTTTGCTCTGAATGGAATTATGGCGTAGACTGACAGGCTTACATGATTAAAGAAATTAGATGGACATTGATGCTGTGGATTACTATCCACTCTGCATTGCATGTCCTTATTGTTCTGGCACTTATTGCACTTCTCTTTATGCAGATATGTGATGCAGTTGCTGTGGCTGGACTACTAAATGCTACTCTTGTTATTCCAATATTTCATTTAAATAGCGTATGGCGAGACTCAAGGTAATTGCATTTGTTATACTTAATTTTAAAATTGGTGACATGATCATTGTGGTTGCTTAATTTATTCATGTTTAATGGCTGTTAACTCTCATTGCTGTAGCCCTCACTATTTTTTCATCTGTATGACTGTGTCATTTTACATACTAGATGTCAGAATTTGAAAAATGGATCATGTTTCATCATTCAAATTTCTCTATGCCCATTGATTTCTTTTAGATGAAATCTTTGGATTGGACTTCAAAATTAAGGATTGTAATTTATGCATAGGAAGGAACTAATCAACTAATACCACACATGTTAGTAAAGGCAAATCTTTCATAATTGGAACAAATGTGAGGTTAGGTTCAATGTAGAACATCCTTCTGTTTTTCTACAATGGATAATTTCTTAATTCTTACTCATAACCTTCATTCTCTATAATTTATGTCTGCAAACAAATTGATAACTTTTGGAAATGAGAGTAGATATGCACTGCATAAATCAGTTTGAGTTTTGGTCTTGTGCTTTTTGACATTTCTAGTACCATGCGTTGAAAGCGATTTTAGAACATTCACTCTGAACAACAAACTACATGAGTATTCTGCACCTTTGAAGCTATCTTAATTCTTAAACTTACCACTATAGATGCAAGCTCATAAGTGATAGTCACAAATGGGGAACTGAGAATCCATTACATTAGTTGCTGCAGGCTTATCCTACAGCATTTAAAGGAACTACTTTTGGATGGAATGACTTGACTCCTTGTTGTGCATAAGTAACACATGAAGTGCATCCTTGGTTTTGTATATGTAGAACATACAGTCCTTTAGGTTTTATAATTATCAATATGGAAGTTTTCTTTATATATATATATATATATATTTCTTGTGCAATCGGTGTTATTGGAAGGGTCATCTTGTTTATATATTAATGAATTAGAAAAGTTTACATATGCTTCATCTTAATATCTGGCAGCAAGTTTGGCGACATTTTTGATGAAAATTTCTTTATACAATCACTTCGAAACCGTGTGCATGTGGTGAGAGAACTCCCAGATGATGTACTTCAACGATTTGACAACAACATAAGTAGTATTGTCAATCTTAGAGTAAAAGCTTGGTCCAGTCCAGCTCACTATCTTCAGAAGGTCCTTCCTCGGCTTTTGCAAATGGGGTCTGTGCTTTTTCTATCTTCTCTTTCCTCGCCACTTGTTGGCTTCCAATTCTTCTAGCTTAGAAGTAGTTTAGCCGTGTTTTAAAATTTGATTATCTGTTCAAGTACATTGAATTATTCTCAATAGTAATTACAAATTTTCCAAATGCTAAAGATGTAAACTGATAGCCAAATGAGATAGAAATATGTTATGTTGGCAGCTGAAAAATAATTTGCATATGACAGCTACTTGAGTTTCCATAGGTTTAATAATCTCATCCACTGATATTTTGATAGCTGAATACGTGACTTTTAAAATTCAATTAGTCATAACTGGAGGAACTAGGAGTCTACAATCCATTGATGTAAATAAAATCCCAAACAATAAAAACCAATTTAAGGAATGGACTTAACAATCCAAAGCCTGTACATAGACAGAACTAAATACCTGATTAAGGTCCCAAACAAGTAACAGCAAATTACTATAAAGTATCCCTGTTGACTTAGCTGTATATAGTTATACTACTTTACTGACTTTTACTGCTTTTTTACTAACATGCTGTACACAACCCATTCTTACAGTATAAATAAGAAAGAGACGTAAGGGACAATACACTTGTGTATTCGCACAACGAAGGTTTCTCCCTATGCTCTAATGTCGATTCTTTAAATAGATGTGCTTGAATTGTGCTATAATTCGTTCTTTGTCATCTAAATCTTACCCTGGATTGATGAAAATTTGACTGTTATCCAACATTATATTTTCTGAGTACTTGGCAATACTCTCTTTGCTGTAAAACAAGCCCAAGTGACCAATCTAAACCCAATGATGATTGAGTTGCTTTTAAGTCTCCTCCAAACTGAACCAGACCAACCCATGAATTAGCTGGTATCTGTAACTAAATGAGGTACAGATGGTATCTTTAGGGATCTATTATTGGGTATTCTGTTACTGATTGTTAGGAGAGTCCTGAGACATCCCAGATTATTCTGGAAAAGCTGTAATGGTCTGAGTCTGTACCTTCCCTGGGTTAGCTCTGAGGCAATTCTTTCTTTCATCAATAAACTCAAGCTTTTTCTCTGTAATTCAGTACCAGTTGTATCAGAGCCTTACCCCCGCTTATTTTTTTTTTATCTTACAGTGCTTCTTAAGTATGAATCCTTAGTTTTTCCAGTAGAATCTTCAAGAACCCTGTCATTGTTTTTGTCTTAGCATCAATAATCAGTCCTTACAGATGCTTCTTCCCATTGCACTTGTGGAAAGCCTCACTTGACACTGTCCTAAATAGAAGCATTTCATGCCTCTGGTATGCACTTATGAGACCACATTCTGTACCTTGGCCCCTTCAAGTTAGTCCCCAATTGAAGCCACCAAAGTTTTATATTAGCTTTTTAGCTGGCAGTGACAGTTTACTGTTCTTGATAAGCCCATTTATGAAGTTTTGTGAAGATCTACCCAAGCTTTGAACAAGTGGAAATCAGCATCTGTAAGAAATTTGCTGGGCATGATTATTTGATCAAACAAGCAGCAAAAGTTCTCAATCATATTAAAGTTGTCAACCTTGCATCTGAGGTAGTGCCTCAAGGCTCAAGCAGCAGCCTGCTTTGGTTGTGATTGATTATTCAACTAGAAACTCCACTTCCTCTCTAGAATGTGTTTGGACTCAATTCATACTGCCACTGTCTCTGTTGATGTTGCAAGTCCAACACCTCCTTTCCCTGGCACAATTAACATCTTTCTTTCACTCTCAAAATTGAACTCTGACTTCAGTATGTATTGAAGTTTTCTGGTAGATGTATCTTTTCTGCATCATAAAGTAAAATTCTATACAGGATATGAACTGTGGTGTTAGGAGTTAAGATAGAGGGGAAGAAAAAATTAGTGGCAGTTAACACTAATTAATTAGCTAGCTAAACGGGTGGGGGAAAGAAGGGTGGAAGGATTGATTAAGAGAATTAGCAGGTTGTAAGAAAAGGGAAACCCTTGGAGGAGAATTCTTTCTCCTTGTTTCTGTTCAATTCCATTCAATCAATAAAATCATTCTATGGGTTCCTAACATGTAGGAAAAATGCACTTTACCTTTTAACGAAGTGGTTCAGTAAGAAATGTTGATTAATGAAGGACACCCTGATATACAGGAGTAGAGGATGACCAAGGCAAACACTGAGAGGTACTATTTGGCATGTAGAATTTGGCTTGAAATGGAGTTTTGTAATTCGACCTCCAATTCATGTTTGGTGTGTACAATTCCATATAAAATTATAAAATAACCAGTACTAGTTTATACTATTATCAATTCTTATCTTTATACCCTAAAAATTCCCCTTCTATATTTTATTGTTCACTATCTTTGCTTATACAATCAAGCAACTATATCCATTTGGTATACTCTGGTCAACATCATTGTTGGTGCTGGCCACATCACCACTACTGGCCGTTGGTCACTGTTGCTGCCTTCGTACTTTGATTATGTTGTTGTTTGTGTCCTATGAGGCTATGACCAATTTCATTGCCAGCATAGTAGTCAATAGCATCTATAGCAGAATAATGGAGTGGAGCAGCCCTGGCTGCTATGGAATTCAAATAGCAGAGCAGTTTAAAATACCGACCAGTGGCACTATGATGGCCAAAATAGCATTTTTTTTCACACTGTAGCGACACTACAATGATATAGGCTTCAAAAGCCCACTTTTACCCGTAAAACAATGTTGTTTAGGATTTTTTTTGGGTAAAATTTTGATTTCTTCCCCACTTTTGATCTCATTACTATGTTCTTATTGCTCCTAGATTGATGGTAATTGTGTGTAAATTGTGACTTATTATTTAACATGAATTTCTTTAAATTTTGTTTTTGTTTTGAGTATTTATGTGATGTATAAATTATATAGTTTGAATTATAATATTTAAAATTGCGGCCATCCTGCGTGTAGCATTTTTGGAGTTGGCTACTATGTGCCGCTATCCAAGATTGATGACTATGATTGTTGCTGGTGTCCTTTGATCTTGTTACAATTGGCATCCTTTAATCATTGTCTCCATTGACATCCTCTGATCACCACCATAACCAGCAACCACTAGTGAAATAATTTGACAACCAAGCTCTATTAGAAATTTTATTTATAATAGTTAAGAGTAAATCCTCATTTTAGTCTCTAAGATTGTTATTGCTCTAGTCAATTTAGTCCATGACCTTGCAAAAATTCCACTTTAGTCCCTAGACTTGGAAAACATCATTTATATTAAGTCCTTAACATTAGTGGAAAGGGACTAACATGAACAATGATTTTCCAGTTTTAATAAACTCAAAAACTAAAATGACCAGCACATGCAATCTTAGAGACTGAATATAACTGTTTTATATATTCATGGTAATTATTAAAATTAGTATTCTAATTCAATTCAGAATTTCAATATTTTATCTCAATTATCATTAAAATTAAGATTCTTACTCAATTCTAATTCTTATAAAATTGGAATTGAAATTTTAGAATTCTGAACTAAAATTCAAATTCTATCATCCAAACTGATCCCAAAAGAAACCATTAAAAAATATCTTGATCTAAATGGCATTAAAGAAATCTTGATTTTTGACAGAATGGGATGGTATCATTTTGATTATTGTAGCTAACTCTACCTGGCAGGATAAGGCTTTATTATTGTTGCTCCTTTTTCTGGAAACAGATAGACTAATGGGTTAGATTTTGTTGACTGTGTTCAGTGAGTTGGCATAGGCTTATGTAAACACATGTAGATTTAAGACATGAAAGTAGAAATGCAATAAGGATAATGTTGTATGAAAGTTTGAGCAGGTGATTTGAATTTAAAAATTTAAATGCCCAAAGAGTCATGTTGGTTTAATGGTGCTCCCTGCTGACTGGGAACAAATGCAGGGATGATTTTTTATTTTCAAGTCAAAAGAAGCATCTTACAAATAATCTCCCCCCTCCCCCCCCCCCCCCCCCCCAAGTTGCCCTGGCTTCCTAAAAACAGTACATTTGTAATCATTTTATTGAATTTGCTCTGATCTTTTATTATTACTACTACTATCACTGTTCTATTTTTCTTACAAGCATGTCTTTGCCAGTTTTCCATATGTTGTCGATGGCTCCTAAGAGGTCTTTGCTCAAGCTTGTTGCAGGGCTGTTCGTATTGCACCTTTCTCCAACAGATTAGCCCAAGCAGTACCCTCAAAAATCCAAGGACTTAGGTGTTTTGCCAATTTTGGAGCTCTTAGATTTTCTGAACCAATAAAAACACTTGCGGAAAGCTTGGTTGATCGGATGGTTAAACATAGCTCCCAAAGTGGAGGGAAATATGTTTCAGTGCATCTTCGTTTTGAGGAGGTGTTTCTAATATCTTTGTACTTATGTTGTTAGATTTACTAGATGGAGTATTGATGCATAATGGATAGGCATAAATTAGAATAGTTTTTGTTAAATTTTATTATGATAATTTAGGAATTTTACCTTATCCATAGATAAATTATTTTATTTTAGCTTTGGTATTTGATTGGAGGTTGACTGCATGTCTACTCTATAATTATAACTTACAATTTGATTGCTTTATGTTGGTGTTCTTTTGCAATCTTTTGATAAATTGAATAGTCAATTTGAGTTTCCTGAGTGTTTTGGTTCCTTGGTTCCTACGTCAATTGATATTTAGAGCTTATTCCTGTAAACCCAGACAACCCCTTGTGCCAGAAACCTTTTCTTTACCATCTTTCTGTAAATTCAGCAAGCTCTAAAGTTTCTGTGTGCCATAAATACAGGCAAAATACTTATTGATATTGCAAATATTCCTTTCTTCATCCACTTAACACTAGTCACAGATCAAAAGCAGCAAAAACCGCACCAGTATCTGCTTCTGTACTAGAAGGCTGCTGAAATGAGTCCATCTAGAGCTCTTAAATTTCTTGATCATCTGTTATATCTCTCCAAGGAAGTGCAGTTGCTGGTGTGTCTTTCTTCATGTGGATATGCTGTTCTGGGCTAATGGATAAGTCTGCATGAGACTTCTCTACTGCTCTCAGTAAATTGCAGACCAGAGGATATAATATTCTTCTTGTTGAACCCCTTGGAACAGTAAAAGAGGTTTATCTCTCCAGAATAGCTTTCCTAGAGGTGGAGAATGATGTAGAATAAATAAAACATAATTTAGGATATTTTAGGTTTCTTTGTAGTAATTCAATAGTTTTACCTTGTATCTTTCTGAGTTAATTTATTTCAGCTTTGGTATTTCTGTATTTGATTGGAACTGACTACATTTCCACTGTATGATTAGAAATATCCGTTGGTTGCTTTTTGCTTCTATCTTTTGCAAATTATCAATAAATAGGCTATTGTCAATTTTTGTGAATTTCTTGTGTTTTGGTTCCTTAGTTTTACATTAACCATATATTATTTACTTATAATTAAGAGTTTTTCTCTGCGTAAAGGATATGGTTGCATTTTCATGCTGTGAGTATGACGGTGGGGAGGAGGAGAAACATGAAATGGATATTGCTCGCGAAAGGAGTTGGCGAGGTAAATTCAGAAGAAAGCATAGGATAATAAAGCCCGGTGTGAACCGTGTTGATGGAAAATGCCCATTGACTCCTTTGGAGGTACATAATTACAAATTATTTTCCTTTTGTTCTTGAGTTTCTTCATTGTTTTCCATTTCTTGTCCCTGAATTTGTGCTATATTATATCCTTTGAAAAAAATGAAAGTTCTGGAAATTATTTATTGCTTGTGCTTTGGGTGTACCATGTATCTATTCTTTTTTATATGATGGAAGAAAAAATAAGGAGATGCTTGATGGTCAGAATCCGAAGTATTCTGCTGCAACAATTTTGCTAGAAATTTGATTTGAACTTAATAAACAGACACCTGGGTGTATTATATTCCAATTGATTTGTAAATAGGACTCCTAAAATTTAAGTATTCTTTATTTTTCTTTTATGAAGAGGTCAATCAGATGCTAGCATCAACGGGGGTAATAGTGGTGATAGCAGTAGGACCTGAAACTTGATACCCCATGGTTTTCAATGGGAATGTCTCCTTATTTTACATTCCTTGCTTATTTAGGCTTCCTAATTATTCAATTTGAAATCTTAATATGATGCATATCAATCGTAGATTTCCATGAAATTCTTTTGAAAAAGAGAAGAGGAGATATGAAAATTGAGCTTGAGGAATATTGAAATAGAAATATAGAAATATAAAAACACAATTTTTTAAAGAATAATATTTGTGTTATGGTTCTGATTTTTACAACTCATTTTTTGATGCTGTAGGTGGGAATGATGCTTAGAGGCATGGGTTTTGATAACACAACTTCGGTATATGTTGCAGCGGGAAAGATTTACAAAGAACAGAAGTACATGGCACCACTTAAACAGATGTTTCCACGATTACAAACCAAGAATACATTGGCAACGCCAGAAGAGCTTGCTCAATTTATGGTATTTAAGAAGAGATTTGTGTTTGTTTAAAACAGGAAAAATCCATTCCTTAAAGAAAAGAAAAATTATTCACTGCAAAAACAATTTCTATGACCCAAATGTTTATGATGTAGGGGCACTCATCTAGGTTGGCTGCTCTTGATTATACTGTTTGCCTTCATAGTGAAGTATTTGTTACAACCCAGGGTGGAAATTTTCCACACTTCTTGATGGGTCACAGGCGGTATATGTATGGTGGGCATGCAAAGACAATTAAACCTGATAAGAGAAGAATGGCTCTATTATTTGATAATCCTAATATAAGGTACAACTTTGGCCCTCTCCTGGTTTATACTTTTTTTTTTTACAGTTTCTTTTTGATCCAAGCAGTAAAATATTTTTTAGATGAGTTTTATTGCCTATAAGTTATCCTATAAGAGAAAATTTTCCTCTAATTTTTATAATCCTAATATAAGGTACACTTGGAAGAGAAAATACTGAATACTACTTCTTATGATAATTGTACAGAATGCATTTATATTATATAGACCTGTGTCAATAATTATTTGCCTAAAATAGAGCTAAATCTAAGGGAATAAATCATAAATTATTGAATTGTTTCTTCTTTGTTTTTAAATGGAATGCATTTCAACAGTTTTTTTTTGGGCCAAAATACTGATGTTGGCGTTGAAGATGTCATGTTATTACTCGTAATCGACAGATTTTGGAAGATTGAGATAGGAACTAGATCATTTGAAGAGAAAAAGACCAGAATTTTTATTGAATGATTGAATTATTCAAGAGAACCGGACTCTCCCAACTCTCAAGAGTACAATCCTTTCTTCAATTGATAAGAATCTTGGGAAAATCACATCACAAAATTTAGCTTCTGTAGTTGGAGAGTCCAAGGCTTTATAAACCCATTACTAGAATCCCATACTTCCAATGTGGGACTCACCTTGCAATTGGATCTTAACAGATTGTCACCTGAAAATTACAAATAAGGGGAGTGAACTAGTGTTGGACAAATTCTTGTAAAATTCATATGAAATAGTCTAGAATACAGTAAATTACTAACCACACGAGAAATTCTACTTGGTGATGTACGATTCATATAGAATTTGGAATACAGCAAATGCTGATACTAAACTGCTAGTGCTTATATTGTTGAGAATTGTCTAAAGAAGTCTATTTCATTACATCACACTGAAAAAAGAACTCAAAGCAGCTACATGGCTGCTAAATGTTACTCCATACATGTAACTACTCTTGGTACTTTGACTATGGTTTATGATTTTTTATATTTTTCCCAGGACCAAAATAGGTACAAACTTCTGGCTCCAATTTTTCATAATTGACTGAAAAGATGAAAGTTTAAAAAACACTAACAAAAGATAAGCCAAATTGCTTTCATTGATGGGACAAACGACATCATCTATCAAGTATTTTCACATCTAAAATGCTGATGTTTGAGAAAGAATGGGTCCGGCAAAAAGGAAAGGTCAGTAGGAGGGATTGATAGAGAGAATAAGACAAGAGAGAAGTCTGTTATGGTTAAGGACAGCTGGAAGGCTGTGAATGTGAGAGAATCAGTGGAAATGATCGGGAATCATCAAGGGGAGTAAGTTAAAAGAGTTGTGGGGTAGTAAGGATAGAGGATGCATATACATAGAGAGAGTAGATGGGCTGGATAGTGGGTGTTTCCTGGTGTCTGGGACCATTGCTGTTCTGGTTTATATATTTTCCATTTTTCTGCATTTCGGTTATTTGCATTTCTGTTCAGGGAGCAAGCCTCCATTATTAATAGATATAATTTCAGTCCCTATGAATGTTATAATTCTGCCCAACTTCCAACCATCCATCAAATTCTTGCACTATATTTTTGATACATAGGTAGTTTCTGTACTCATAATTTCACGACTAAATAATTTTTTTACTGATTTTGCAGATGGGAAGTAATCAAGCAACAAATGAAAGACATGCTTCGTCATAGCGATCAAAAAGGAATTGAGCTAAAAAAGGCTGGTGGAACTCTATATAATTTTCCTATGCCAGATTGCATGTGTAAACAGGCAGAACCCAAAAATGAAAATGGTAACAGCAGTAAATATATGAAGCTATAAACGTAGAATCGTCTTTAGGAAATCAAATTGTTCAATACCTGTAATTTATTTTTGTATCATTACCTTTTTTCTTTTTTGATTTTCTAGTGAAAATTAGCTGTGAAATCATAATTCATTGTACATTTTACACGGGACTCATTGTACATGAGATTATTGTAAGTAAGTCGAATAGACTTGCACTTGATTACCATGATTCATTTTTGGACGACCGGTGATCTTAGGGTGACAATTTGATTTACTAAACCAAGCTGTTCTTTTAGCGAGTAATAAATATTAATTGGTTGCTATATTGTAGCCCAGATGGTTCATTTCCCGTGTCATGTGCAGAAATAGTTTAGAAACCGTTTTGTGCTTGCGATTAGCAGTGGGTGTGCCTTTTACATTGAAACGATTCTTATTATATAACTCCTGGATATTAGTTTGTATATTGTGCAGGTGCTATTAATTTGCACCTTGTCATGTGCAGAAAGTTATTTACTAATGTTTTGGTTGAAGTATAGAACAAAAATGAAATATAGAACATAGAAAAATCATGATATCATTCAATATTATACTTGCATATAAAACAATGTTTATACTTGGTGTTGAGTTAGAATTTACTAGGTCAAGTTCAATTTATACAACTTCACCGGCAAGAATACCTGCATAACTTATAAATGAGGTTATGAATATGGTTCATGCTTTTCTTAAGCAACAAAATGAGATTCATTCGTTCTTACAGGAGGAAAAACTGCATGGCTCACATCATTAACATCTTAACATGGATCAAAACATGCATAGGAAAACAGATAAAATCTTTATTGGCAATAATAAAATAGATAAATACTTAGCAATTGACTTAGTGGCTGTCTTTCGTCAGAGATGTTTCAACTAAAGGCATATATATATAATATAAAACATTGATTTATTTAAATTTTTAATCCCTTGAGAATTTGCAATTTTCTCTTTTGATTTCTTATTTTTAACTTTTTTCAAACAATTCTTTTTATAATGTACTTATTTTTTTTTTTTTTTGCGAATGGTTCTCTTATAAATTGTTTCTAATCTAATCTTCTAAATATCATGAGAAAAAAAATTATCCCTCTAAATATCGAGAACTTTTTTACTTGATCCTCGAATATTACCAATTCCTTTATCCCCCTAAAATAAAGAACTAGATAAAAAAAACTTATAATATTCAAAGAAGCCAAATACAAAATTAAAATAAAAAATCTATAATAAACTTTTTTTTTATTAAGAACTCATTTGAAAAAAAATAAATAAAATAAGGAATCAAATTAAAAAATTGTGAATGACCAAAATTTAAAAAAATATAATTGATTATCATCACTAATTTGACTATAATTTAATCACAATCATAATAGTAAATCATAAAGTAATATCTTCAACTCACCGATCCAAGTTAGAAGATATTGATAAGGGGTTTTCGGTTAAAAAAGCATGTTCGCTCAAAAAAAAAAGTGCTCCTAAAATCAAGCAAGCAAGGCTAGGATATATCTCTCCCTCCTTTTTTTCTCATGACTCTTTGCATCAATTCTTCCTGCCAAATTCCGAAACAATACCCAAAAAAATTTTGCACCATACATAGACTGGTAAACGCAAAACACACCACACTTATAATGTAGTTCCAAAGAACTAGACATTAGGAGAACAGATCTTTAAACATATAAACACAAGGATGGGCAAAATTAAACTATACGCTCAAAGACAATGATACATTACAAAAGACTGTCTTTCTAACAAAAGAAACAAAACATAATCTAAGACCAAGCAAACAGAGTATCAGCATACTATTTGACAACCTTAAATACCACCCCTATCTTTACATCAGTCAGGGTCCGGAGTTAAAATCTTTACAGGCAAGAAAAGCGTGAAACGTCTCAAGGAACATTAGTAGTCTCCAATATTGCCCAGAATCACAAGATTTATCAGCCATTAGCCAGACATGAATGACATTGCTCGTCTGAAGTCCAAAGGTTTTAAGGCTGTTTGGGGAAAAGGCTTTCCATCTGGTAGCCACAGGCCACCTTCATGAGGTAGCAGCACCTGTGGTTGGGCTTCGCTATTCCTCTCACCTTCAACAGCTTCCTTGGATGGATCCTCATTCTTTTTCTTCACAAATTCAAAAAACTCAGCAACTTGACGTGCATATCTGCAGCACAGGCATAAAAGAACAATGTATTAGAGACCAATAGATTAATAGTTTAATATGGAGTATATTCATCTAAATAAATCTCCCACCAATCAAATTCCAAAGAGCTAGTATAATAACATCCTAAGAATTTCACCGATTCAAAGAAGCTAAGAGCTTGGTTACCTAGCTATCTACTTCCAAATGTATCAATTACAGAAAATGTAATATTTCACTCACTAAATCCACTCTAATGAACCAGTACAAACTCAAGTTAAGGATTTGCAAGTAAAGAATGCAATAACTTAGAGAAATGCAAAATCTGCAAAGCATCAACTAAATAAATTAACATTCATTGCTTCATGTCCTATATTTTAGAAGCTGTCTTGGGGGGTTTAAAGTTGTTCATGAAATATTAAAGGTAATTTATTCAGGTTTGGACTTTGGATACAATGAACGTACTCCTGTACAGTATCAGTTCCCTATAACTATAATATTTGAAATACTATGACATTGGATTTCAGGTTACATAAAACATACTCCATGCACAACTAAGGCATCCATTAGCATCCCACCATGACGCCAATACATTTCCCAAGTCCATTCACATTTGTTTCTCAAAAAACTATGTTGGACAATCACTCATATATCACAAGCCATCAGGATTGGAGGTTTGAGGATTATGCCCTAGCCTAAAATTAGTAAAAGGACTCAAAACGTGAGACATAAGAGGACCAATACACATGAAACAAGACAAAAGTAGTCTTGCAGATTAGTTATTGGCTTAATGGTAAAATAATTTTAGCAAGATGGAAAGCATCCATTCACAATATAAAACATATATAATCCCTGCTGTAAGTTGCAGGACAAATATGTCATCCATTGACATACCACTCCCACTATATTGTAGGACAAAACAGTTTAACAATACACATGAAACAGAACAAAATATGCTCTGCATCAAATACACTTACTATCCTAAAGCAATGCCTGCCAAAGTGTATGAAGAAGTTTTTGTAACTGAGATCAGGTTCATAGCTTCAGAAAAATTACTTATCCTTTTTTCTTTGGGTGCTTTATGTACCAATCACATGATTAATGCATAAAATTCAAGCACATACCAACCAGAAAAGTTGTACCAATTTAACACAAAATTGGACAACATACAGGCCACTTTTCACATTGTGTGCGCATGTGTTCTAAATAACAATTAAACCCACTAGTAAACTCTGTCAGAGACATTATAAAACTAACAGTTTGTTCAATATTTCAAAGAATGTAAAATAAAATCAATGCTTCATTAGATTGCAAGCCAACACATAAACCTTCACGTTTCCCCTTCACATCTCTAATTCAATGGCAGTGGAAACAAAATGCCCCTCCTGTGCTAGTCACCAAGTTTGACAATTTATGAAACATATTAAACAGAATTCTTTGTCTGAGGAAAATGAGAATAGCCATCAAATTGAAATTTTGATTATTTTAAGGAATAAAAAACAAGAAAAGCCACAAGTCCCATATGGTTTGATGAAAAATAGTATTAGTGTAATATTATTTTTAACTTCTAAAATTACAAATCACTAACATAATACTCCTATTTGGGTCAATTACTAGTGAAGAATAATGACACAAACCACGGGAGAACCACATCACAAAAGCCGACCATTATGGTGAAAGAGCACAATAACCTCAAAATGAAATCCCAAATTTCTGATATGGGAACCCAGCATTCCATCACACTCTTCAGCCCCAGCACCCACACAGGCAAGCTGTGCACTAAGCTAGTTCCAGACAAAGACTACAATGCCAGCATCACCTCTGAAGCCGCTTGCTGGCAACTGAGAGACATGGTGTAAAGCTCTAATACCAATTGATAATGAACCTTGAGAAAACCACATTACAAAAGCTAACCATTGCAGAGCAAAAGGCAAAGTCCATACAAACCCACAGCAAAATTGCATACTTGAGATGTAGGATTCAGGTCCCACACCTTGCAATTGGAACTAAACATACAGCTAGCACAAGCCCAGCTCAACAACAACACTACTATAATATGACTCCTAGGGCAATAACAGTTATAATATTATACATGAACAGAAAAGCATCTGATGGAACAAAAGTTTAGTCCTGTTATGGAAATTTAAATGAATGTAAGAGATAGTTATCTTACTGCCTCTTTGCTTCAATATCTTTGCTGAAATCAATATTGGGTTCACAGTCCAAAACCAAAGCAGGAACCTGTTTGTAACTAACATGATTAAGCCAGCCTACCACAACAAATCATAAATTCAGACATGGGATGGATTTCCAAATATGGTACCTTCTGAATGCTTGAGTGCATGTGATTACCCTCCAGATAAAATACACGGTCTCTTATATCAGGGTGTAAAGAGTTGTCAATGTGATGGGGCAGCTTATTGACTGATAACACTCCATGATTTCCACTTTGGTAGGGAAATAACCAGCTTTCATGCTTTTCATGTAGGTCACGGAGATAGTCCAGGGTGACTCCACCTTCTTCTTCTCTTTTCCTTAACAACATTCGCTTGTGGCAAGTATCAGGACTTGCCCTAAGATAGATAAAACCATCAGGAATAAGTCCAGGCAAGGAGGAGACAACAGGATCAAACCACGAGTCATAAATACTGATCTCCATCTCATTCATCCAATTGGCTTCATGAACAGCTCGTACAAAAACCTTCATTGAACAGCAAGATTAAAAAAAACACATAAGCCTTCAACTCTCAAATCATACCAAACAGTAAAAGGAAAGAAATGCACAGTTTCAAATCCACCAATTGATATCATTATATAACTGACATCCAAAAAGTCATATTGACATGAAAAGAAAACAATGAATTATCCTCCATCCAAAACCAGAGGAAAAGAATAACAAGACCGAAAGACAGTCTCATGTTAAGAGGCTTCAGAGAAAAAGAACAGGAATACACCAAAGGAGTAAATACTCACCATCCTGTCACTGAAAACACTCCTCTCCATCAATCGAAGAGGCTTGATTCCACCAGATGACTCTCGTTCCTGCATCACCCTCGTAACAAATACATAGTTCTGAAAGGTGTAGGCATACCTTTGCGGCTCGGCATAAAAGGCATCCAAAATATTGAAGTGGTCAGGTCCAACATCCTGCCACTTGTTAATAGGTTCAGGAACCACCTCAACAAGATCACGCAATTCTATGGTTTCATTAGCTATTCTCTGAAGGAAGGTAGTCTTGCCAACACTGATATTACCCTCAACACAGAATGTTAGGCGTTTCTTCCGCAACGGCAAAGAGGAATTATCTTCCAACTCCTCATCAACACTGTTTTTTATGAAAGTAGTTATACTTTCAGCATGGTTCTTGTGGATTATCCCAACAGAACTCTGCAGATACTCAACCATCTTGTCACTGGATTTGCCAAAGAACTGCAGAAGATAACGCAGCAGAACAAACAAAATTGGCAAAAGTTCAGCATAATTCAACAACATTCTTTGTTTCTTCCTAGCAAATCAACCTGAATGGATATCCTAGTCCTAAAATATCATATTTAATTGATTTTTACAACGGAAACAGAGTGCATGAACAAAAAACAGTTACAGACAGATGCCTCGGTAATTGACATTGTTCCTATAAATTGAGGTGGAACATACACAGCAAAGCTAAATTAAGCAAAAACCTAAAAGACACACTAAAGCAACGGAATTTGAAAAAAACGAAAGTATTTTCAAGAGAGAGAAAGAAAGAGAGAGAGCAAGACCTTATCCTTGTAGAGTTGCTTGAGTTGAGCAACACCAGCAATGCCTTTCTGAACGAGTTTTCTGAAATTTCTGGGGCCGACACCAGGAATGGCCAACAAATCAGGATTTGAGGGAAGAGAAGAGGAAGAAGCCTTTTGCCTCCTACTTAGCCTGAAGCTAAAAGGCTTCTTATCCTTTGCGTCTGCGTCGTTGGTATCTTCTAGAAAACCATCCTTCGAACCGTGTGAAGCAGAATGCAAAGACCCCTTGGGAGAGTGTTTAAAGAGAAAGGAAGGCGTCGTCGTAGTGGTGTTGTAGGTAAGACATCTCCTGCAGACAGCGCACGTGTTGGAAGAAAGTGTCACGTGGCGAGCTAAGAGAGTGGGTTTGAGAGGGAAAGGATTCTTGTGGGAAAGGGAAAGAGAAAGAGAAAGAGATTGTGCTGCCGTCATGGCTACAAAGTTGGAGAGTTTGTGAGAAGATAGAAAGAGAAAGGGAACCGAAGAAGAAGAAGATGGCCTTAGCAGTTTCTGCATTTCATCCAGAGGCAGAGGCAGAGACAGTGGCTGTGTATGAAACCGTAGCGTCGTCTCTCATAATGAGGGCGGGAAGGGTTTTAGCCTTTTAGGTTTACTCTCTCTCTCTCTCTCTCTCTCTCTCTCTCTCTCTCTACCCCTTCTTCTCTTCTCTGTACTGTTTTCTATTCTATTCCCACCCATTTGGGACACACCCATACAAAATACAATATTATGCGCACGTTTTCATATTCCAAAGTTTCTCATCTTTTTCATTTTTGATCAAATAGTTTTTACTTTTTATTTTTTCACATTGTTTATGATATTCTTTCTTTTAGGATGTTTATGGCGCTGTTTTATTCGATTTTAAATGAACAATTATCTAAATTGATTTTGAAGAATTGGGTTGATTTGATTTTTTTTATTTTAAAAAATTATTATTAAAATTTGGATTTAAATAAATATAGAATATTATATTTAAAATCATAAAAAAAGGTAAGCAAGCTATAAATAAAAACAATAATATTTATATTAAATAAAATAATATATGTTTACAATAAATAAAATAATTTAAATATTTAATAATGTTATTATGATAAAATATAATATTAAATTAAAATGTATATACATTATATATAATTTGGTTTGATTTTGTAAAAAATTGCAAATCAAATGAAACAAAAAAAAAACTTACAATTTTAAAAAAAAAAATCTGTTTTTTAATTCAGTTATCTACTTAATTCGATTACTGGGCACCCATCCTTTTATTTATACTTTTTTCATATATAAATCTCGCATCTCATTATAAAAGGGTGAAATAATATTATCCTTAATTAAATACCTGCACTTATTTTAGTGTGGTGGCGAATTCCTTAACAACGAAAAATAAATGATATAAAGTTTTAACAATTCGAGGCAAATCGAGCATTTTAAATTTGATTATAGTCTATGGAAAAATAAAAAGTTATTTAAATTTAATTGAATTATTAAATAAAATAATTTTAAATTTTAAATCTTACTTATTAAGATTTAAATATATTTTAAAAATATTTCTTAAATTTATCTAGTCATTATGATTTTTTTATTTAACTTTTTCTTTTAAAAGTTAACATAAAATTATAAATATTTTTTTTAAAATAAATTTTATTTAAATTAAATATAACTATTATAAATAATAAAAAAATTTAAATATTTAAAGGTTAAATATATTTTTAATTTCTCTAAAATATTCTAAATTTAATTTTTATTTTTTATTTTTAAAATTTTTCATTTTAGTTCTTATAATTCTAAAATATGTTAATAATAGTCCTTGATATTAATTTTCGTTATATTAAATGATGATCAATTAAATAATTGTCTATATCAATTTTATTAGTCTAATACATTTAATTTGATTTTTAAGATTCAAATAAAATAAATTAATTTATATTTTTTAAAAAAAAATTATTGCGTCCGTAAGCTTTTGAATTTTGTGTGACTTTCTATATTTTATCATTACTAAATCGGAAACCACTTTTATTACAAAGTTGTTTCCATGGTTTCTTATAAATCTCATGGAAACATCTTCTGCATTTATCAATCTCATTCATGATCAATAGGCAAGCAATCTTCACTGTGATGTGGAGGCCACACTATTAGAACAACCATGGTTATAAGTTTCAAAGTTGAATGGAAAATTTTCATTTTGTGTCAATAAGATAAGAAAAGATGAAAATTGTTTTTATTCATAGATGATCATGGACTTTTGAGTGTTTATTTTTATTTTTCCTCTTTAATATGCTTTTAAAAGAAAACTATTGCACAATAAATTCACAAATGCTATGAAAAAAATTCAAGTGCTTTGTCTTATTCAAACTTTTGCAGCAATTAGTGATCATTCCTTTCTTTCTATGTTGTATGTATATTAAAAAACAATTCATTCTTTTCTCCTCCTCTCTTTTCTTATGACATTTTTACTTGAGAGATTTAACTTATAACTAATTTTCAATAAATAAATGTTATTTGTCCTAAATATTTTTATGTATGGTAAAAGAGCTCATCTTAAAGGCTATTTGGATCATCATTTATTTAATGGAACATTTTAACCATAATTTATGACTTAGATTATCTTATACACAAATTACAAAGTACATATAATAAAATTAATTTTTTAATTTTAAAAAATAGAGTAATAACTAATATAAAAAAGTTTTAATAGATTATTAGTTATTATTTTGAACATATATATAGTCATATATATATATATATAGCACCTAACAACTATATATCATGTTTATAGGTGACTTAATCTTAATTAATTATAGCTAGATCCCATTTACTTTACATGATAATTTGATTGTGTTGGATTCAATGAGAAGACAAGGTTACGGTTTTAGGTGGATGTATGCATCAATTACAAATAATAGTTAATTTATAATGTTAATGTTATTAAACTAAATGGATAGTATAATTAGACCTATAAATTAATTATCATTATCAAACAACCTAATCAAAATGATTAAAGAGAAGTAGCATTTATGAAACATAAGTAATGCACAAGATAAAGCTAAAAAATGGTAAGTCTAGTGACTACACACATTTATGTGAATCCAACCATAGCTACTAATCCTTTTATGTGAACCTATTTTTAACATTTATGACTACACATATTTATAGGAGATTGTCAATTCAGTTTACATGTTTTCTTATGTGTAAATGTAGGATTGGGTCTTTAAGCTCCATAGTGGAACTAAAGTAACCCAACCTTAGTTTTTTACTAACCTTTTCCAAAGACAAATAGTTCATTGCATATAACAAAATAAATTCTAGCCCATAACTCATAATTGAGGCATACTAATTAAATGTATAAATAACAAGTAATGATCTTAATTTTCTAATTTTCTTTCAAAGGCTCATTAAAATAAATGCCCCAACGCTACCATGAAAAAAGAATTTCTGAAAATTGATAACGCTCATCCCACCTGTAACCCAATTATCATACTTTACATTTGAACCTATCAACTTAATTACATGCAACAATCAAATATATACATCATATAAAAAATAGTAAGTATTTCTAAAAATTTTAGAAGTTGCTGAACAAAAGTTGTAGAGTTAAGATCCTATATAATAACTAAAGTAATCATCTAATCCACTCACAATAAGCATGTAAGGAATTAGCAAATACATAGAGGATTAAATGATAATATTTTGAATTGCTATTACTATTCAAAGGTTGTGCAATTACTGTAATTGTTACCAAAAATAAACCTTTTCATGTATAGGATTCTTATTGGAAGAAACAAATAAATACTAACATAACAATAGAAGTCTAGAATATAGTCCTCACATTGATAAATCAAGGTATCGAATAGTGTCCCAAAAATACAAAAGGTATTCTAACTAAGCACAAAAACCGAAAAAAAAACACTATGTGTAGCTAATCCTCTTAACAAAGCACCATGTGCATTTATCCACTATTCATCAATGTAATTCTCTTTCCTCTATTCCACCATGAAAACTCAATTCTACAAGTTTAGCTTTTTTATTTGGTCCAACACTAACAACAACTTCAACTGTGGCTTTTGCTTCAACTTGATCAGTTATTGTTTTATTAAAAAAAATTCTTATTATCCTTTTATCAGTGTGATGACTCGATTCTACATCATTACTGCCTTGCTTTTGACTACATTAACTGTGATATTTTTCCTCTAAAACAAGTATGAAAATTCTATGTTTTTAGTTTATAATTCTATCATGTACTGTTATTCAAGATTTGGTACTGGTGGATACCTTGAATTTTTTTTGTTATGTTGGTTTTGATTGATGTGTTTGGTGTGATGATGTTGAAATAGTACCAACTATATTTTCATCACCCTGCTATGAAGATTCAATATTAACCAATGCCTACACAACATTCAAAATAAATTATTATAGTACATTATTACAAAAATTAACAATGAAACGCTACTTGTGGATATGTAATATACTTATCTCGGATCTTTTAGTAGCCTGGTTTTATGAGTTGTCTTGTACATTTTGATTTGTATTGTTAGTTTGTACATGATTGGTTACTTAACTCTTTTATTCTTCAATTGTTGATGAAGTTTGAGATGTAATTGTGGGGTTTTTGCACCTCTTACTAGTATGTCCATATTTATGGCGTCAACTACACTTATTGCTTGAGTGTGATCTTTTTAGCTTAGTGGGTTTGAGATCTTCATTTTGTTCCCTCTTTCTAAGTTTTTTGGGCCTTCCAGGTCTAGGTTTATACATTGGAGGCAAGATATCTTCATATTAGGTTTTGGACCATATGTTTTCTCCATTTATGGGGGTAATTTGTTGTCCATAACATAATTCATAGGTCTCCCTCTTATAGTACCTATGCACATAAAATTCTAGATCTTCCCCTCTATACGTAATTGCAGCAACTGCATGCTTACAGGGAATCCCTACTAACCCCCAGAGATTAGAAGTACATGAATTAGAGCTAAGATTTATAATAAATTTGTCCCTCTGAACAATATAAGAGACCTCAAACCTTAATTCCCTGCTCATGTAGCTAACCAATTGCCACTCATTTCCACCTCTCTATCTAGCCTCCTCCTTAGTTTAGATATCACATTACCTTAGTATTTTGATAATTTTTCCTTCAATACAACAAAGTTACGCATTAAATAGGTTCTAATCCATTCAAGCATGGAAATAATTGGTTTGTCTCTAGCTAGCAAAATGGTACTGTTAAAGGACTCAAATATTATTCATCGAGACATCACACCTAGGGTAATAACTAAAGGCATGTTTGCACCAAGAACTAGTAAGTATAGCACTCAACCAATCATATGTCTAGCTATTAATTTCCTTGATCTGATTCATCTTGTCTTCCCATGCTTCAATGTATGTACATTTTGCTGCCCCCATCATCAAGTCTCTAATCATTGTCCCTCCTCCAAGCTTTTTTTTGAAGTTGTTGTACAAGTGTCTTAAACAAAATCGATGTTCAACCCCTTGTAGCATTTCCTCAAATACTGGAATTAATCCATGGAAAGAAAATAATAAATACCACCATAAAGACAATATTAATCTCATGATGAAATTATAAAATTGATTGAAATGATAAGTTTCAAGTTAGAAAACAGATTAAAAACTTCACCTTTTGTTGGTCTAAAATAAAAACTCATTTATAAGTGTTGATGTCACCAATGTTTGCTAATAGAAGAGTCGAAAACCACCTCATTGTCTTTTGTTTCAGTCTCCACAATTGCAAATACTAATGGTAAATATTGATCATTGGGATCCCTTCCCACTACAATTAACAATTGTCCTTCTTACCTAGTTTTCAAATGACATCTATCAATACCAATAAATGGTCTACAACTAGCAAGGAAAGTCTTCCTGCAACCATCTAAACATATGTAAAAACTAGGAAATCTTGGCTGCAAATTCTGACCTAGTGTATCTAATTATGTCTTGCAAGCATTACCGTTGCTTACCCTTTGAAGCGGAGCACTATAAGACCAAAGTAATGTATATTGTTTGGTGGCATTTCCCTTAACCATCTCTTTAGTAAACTGCCTTACTTTGAATGCCCTCCATCCTATGATTCCAGCACTATAATCCTTCCTAACATCTTCCATAATTTCTGTCAAAGTTAGTTTAGATGTTGCCCTAAACTTGTCTACTATAACTTTGGCTACCTATTTAGAATTTGCATCATTGTTATCAAAGATCCTCCTACATGTATGCTTACCAAACAAAGTCTTAACCCTGAAAGTTCTTCTACCCCCAACCTTACTACAAAGAACCTTAAATTCACAAGATTTACTGTATATCACTCTCACCTTAACAACATCATTTTTTACAAACTTTACCTGTTTGTCATTTAATACAGAATGCTCTTGAATGGCCTCTTTAAAATCCTTTAGGGATTTAAATTCCATCCTCAACTTGAATTTATAGGTCTTTCACATATGTTCTTTTCTAAATATTGGATATTTTGGTTGTTATCCTTTATGTCACTATTATCTCCAGCACTATCAAGTTCATCACTATTATACTCTTCATCAATATGATACATAGAGGTAACATCTTTAGGGATAACTATATCACCAACTCTATGAGCATCAATAATATTACATTTTGCATTAACATCCTTGCTATTGTTTACTCCTTGATCATTAACAATATTATCCTTTTCGAAAAAAAAGTCTTTTTATATTACAAGATGTATTTTTTTTCACATTCTTCCTTGTATTTTTTTTTCTTCCTTCCTTATTTTCAGGCATTTTCTTTATCTTCATGTTCCAAATGTTCTCGTAAAGATCAATCTTTACCTTTCCAATTTCATTCAAATTGAAACGATCATCAACTCCAGCATCCTTCTCTTCTTGACTATCTTCAAAATGCACATCATTTATAGAATCATTCTCTTCTTGACTATCTTCAAAATGCACATCATTTATAGAATCATTCATGGTATCAAACTATTTGTTGTTATCCTCCTCTGCCATTCTAAGTTGTCTTTCCTCCACAATTTCTCCAACTTCAACTGTTCTATTTTTTGTTATGTTCAAGATTTCCTTAGTCACACACATCCTTGTCTTTAATTCTTTATTACAAAAATTTTCAGTCATTGCATTATCATTATTTGGCTCACTCAGTCTTATATTTATTTCATTGTTTAGGACATCTCTAAACACTGTCTCATCCATCTCAATCTTTGACATACTATTCTCCATCACCGACTCTACATCGCTAATTACATGCTCTACATATATCTCCATCTCAAAATGTTGTTCCTCTGCATAAGTTGTCAACTCTATAACTTCCTTATCCGAGCTCAACTCTTTCAACCACTTATCAATCCTTTTCCCTTTTGGTTTCCACTACATTTTAACTATGTTCTTGTACCCCAAATCTTTCACTAAACCCAGTGCTTCAAAGTATGACCACTTGTCAGCATCTAAATTATGACACACATAGATTTCACCACCCTTGTATTGTAATGATGGTTCATTTACAAATTTTCTCATATGGTAAAAAGCAATTGAAAACCTCATACGTAAACAATTATAAAATCCAAAGCATGTAAACAAAGGTGAGCAGTAAAAATAAGTTTCTAATCGTAAAGAACAAAGAACATAAAAAAAAAATAATTTCCATAGAATACAAGTCTTTTTCCTTCCTTATTTACCTTATCATTATAGATTGATAAAAAAGGTTATAAAAAGGGTTAAAAATAGTGTACATTTACTTGTAATGTCGTTGACCTTAATCTATGTATTTCAGTTGCACACAAGATAGTACAATCCAAATGATGATAAAACAGGACGTAAATATCATCTACAAAGTTGGAGAAAAGAAGATGAAACGTAACTTATTCAGATTTTTCAATGACAATAATAACTAAAGCACAACTAAAAATAACCATAGAGTAATTGAAATTAATTTAATTTAACTAGGATAAAATTTAACTAGGATAAAATTTAACAACTGATTTTTTTTTCATTATGCCAGATCAAATTTAATTTGCTACATACAAATTATTTGATTAGTCATTATTTAAGATAACAAAAATTTAACATTGAGAATCATTATCAAAATGTTTTAAAAATATAAGAACTAAAATTAAAGATTTAAAAATTAAAAGACAAAAACTAAATTTAAATATTTTAAAAAACTAAAAATATATTTAATTCAATATTTAATATAAAAACATATTTATAAAAATTTAAAATAACCTATTTAATATATAATTTATAATAGTTGAAATTAAATAAATAACATACCTTAGATATAATAAATGGAAGGTTAAAAAAGGAAACATTTTTATACGCATCTTTCAAATGAAAAAGAAAATATTAATATGAGATTCAAATTTTAGGTGTATAGAAAAAAATTTAATTTTTATTTTTATTTATAAAAATATAATTTTGTTTTTATTATATTTTTTATTTTTAAAATTTTATATTAAAAATAATAAAAATAAAAATAATTATTTTTTATTGTCATTATATTTTATATAAAATATTAAAAATAAAAAATATTTTTTAAAAAGGAATCTCACCTAAATCTTTTCTCTAAATAATGGTTAAGAAAATAGAATGAAAGATTAATTATTTTTTTGGTTTTTTTCCCTTGTTTAAAAAAGCTTATGAATCTATTTGTTTAATATTATTTTATATTAAACTATTTTTTAAATAATTACTTATTAATTTTTTAAATTGTTTGTTTAAGATTTTAAGAAATATTTTTATTATTTTGAATAATTGTTTTAAAAAGATTAAATTAATACTTATATTTTAAAACAAAAGTTCTTTTATAATTGTAAATAAGAAATTTACAAATTGTACTTTTTATAAAATCTATAAAATAAATAATTTTTTATATATTTTGAAATCACTTATTTTAAAATTTTAAACAATACGGATTCTTAAAAATTATATTTAGTTATGAACATAAATGTTTTTATAAGGTTTTTCTTCTTTCACTTTTTTAAATATTTTTATATCAAAAAGCTTGAAAAATTTTAAAACCAAACGCCAAGTTATTCATTTTCTCTAGTTTTTTTATTCACATTCTTTTCTTTTATAGTTATTAATTTTTTGTAGTCCATGGACGTGACTACTCCAATCTATGCTTTCCTATTCTCACACTTATAGAGAAGTAATATTGCTGCAGATTATGTCCATTTCTATCTTATAGGTTTTTAGTATTTTCAATCTCGTGCTCAAAAATTGCCTCACCTTGTTTTGACAATAATTTTTTGGTGTTTGTTTTTCTCTTTCTATTAAATCTTAACTTGGATTTTAGGTCGTCCATTCCATTGTATAAAAAATAAATTATATATATGATTTATTTATACAAAGGAATTAATAAGGACGAAAACGGTTTTGTAATTACAGCCCAATACAAAGAAGAATTTTAATTTGCATATTTTTTATTTTTTTAAAACTGCAATGTTATTGAAATAGGTTCATATGCATATTTTAAAAATATATATAAAAAATTAAAATTCAAGTATATTTTCTTAATCTTTTTAGAAATTATAATTATATATGTGTACATATTTTAAATAAAATTATATATCAAGTATATTTTAATTTAAATAAATAAAATATCTCAAAAATGAAAATTTTGATAATAAAATATTTTTAACAATAAAAAGTCCAATACTATTATTTAATTATTGTTATAATTACTAGTATGGGTTTAGGATGGGAGGTGAATCAAATTTTTTTATCCTTGAATTTGGTCATGTCTTTATAGGTTGAATTTAGGTTCAAATTTAAATTATTATTAAACCTAGTTAAAATAATTTTTTTTCTATCAAATTTAAATTTAGTGAGAATAAGTATTGCATGAAAATTTGAATTTAATTCTCATAACTATATGTAAAAATCATATACTCCATTGTTTGAACAGTTTGGTGTTTGTGTTTTACTATCACTCTTTATGCAAAATTATGCATTTTACATATATTATCAATGTTTATTAATGGAACTTCTGCAGATTGGGTCAAAACAATATAGGATATGTTCAAGATTCGAAAATAACATATAACTATATGGGGATTATAAACTCGTGTAAGTCTACTAGCATTAAAATTAACTTTAATTTTTTTTTTCTGAAGATTATTCTTTGACAAAACAAAGCAAGAAATTTTTGTTCACAAGCTATAGGAATCAAACAAATCCTTTAAAAGCATGAAATATAGGCGAATACCGCAAACAAGTCAAATCAAAAAGTTCAAACAAATAAGTGAAAATAAATTTAAAAATATCAATTATTAATTTAGAATCAATAAAATTAATAATTAAAAAATTTAAGGTTGATGTACTGCTGTCATTCTTATCCAATACATTGCATGAATTTGAAGATTAAGCACATAAAACCATGTATGATAAATTTAGTAGTCTCTTTTGCTTTAAAATTGAATAAAGTATTCCTTTTTGTTTTTGAGATTACTAGTTTTTCTCAACTGTAAAAAACATGACTGAGTAATTGCATTGATTTATCGGTCAAGTTATTTTGTATTTAATTTTTGTGTTTGAATTAGTTAACTTATTTTTTTAAAATGAGACTTTAGTTGAAATACAGTACTAGTTTAAATATCTTTTTAAAATATCATCTAATCAAAGATTACTATATCATTCAAAAATATTAAGATTTAAAATAATTATTTTAAAAATTATACAGCTATGGTTTTTAATTAATTAATGGTGAAAAATTATTGCATTGATAATATATTAAAATTATATTTTTTAAATAATTAATTATTGATACTAAAATAAAAAAATAAAAGTTAACTAAAAATTAATTGATAACTTCTAATTATATATTTCAAAATTTTACTTATTTTAAAATAAATTATTTTAAAAATTAATAATCACGGATTATAAGCTAATTTTGTAACAATTACTACGAAATTTAAATATTTTTTTATAATATTTTTACATAATAAAAAAATAATTTATTCCAAACACATTCAAACTTGTCTGAACTCATAAGTTTGCTACATTATTAAATATTCTAGAATTTTGGTAATTATTTCCTTTTATTTTTTATAAAAAATAAAATAATACTCAATATTTTTTCCTAAATATAAAAAGCATAGTCTTGTGGATAGTGTATTAATTGCATGTTTCTTTTATACTTTTATTTTTTTATAAAATTTATGTTAAAAAAATATTCCTGAACTTCTCGTACAATCAATTTAGATATAAAATAAAACTTGAATTTATAATAAATTAATTATTTCAACTTATTTTTATCGATTTTGATAAATTAAATATTTATTTCCTATAAAAAATCTGGAAATAATACTTTTAAGAAATATTTTATATATAAAATATTTTTTAATGTCGAAATCATATTTTGTAAAAATTATAATTATAAAAAATATTAAAAATATATTTGTTAAAACTAAAAGATTTATAAAAAATTTATTAATTAATATTTAAAATATTGATTAAAAAAGTAATTTAGGGTCAAAGCTTTTATATGACATAATTAATTCTCTTAAAGATATTGAGTAAAAATTAAAAATTATGTTAAAATAAATTTAAAACTTATAATAAAAACATGTTAATAGTATTTTAACATTGTACTAATATCCCAAGCACTGGTTAGTCGTTTTCAAAATATTAATATTATAGTTTTTAAGGTTTTTTTTAATTACTTTATATTCTATCGCTTTTCGTTTACTTTTGTAATTTTGTTGCTGGTTTAATTTTGATATTAACTTCCTTTATTTTTATTTTTAATTATTTTTATATTTTTATGAAATTTAAGAGTATTTATAATAGCTTATATTTATTTCCAATTAATGGTCAATTTTTATAATTTTTTCATTTTAATTAATAAATAAAAATAATAATTTATAAATAAAGTTTAAATTTAAATCAATAAATTTTCAATATCATAATACTTTTCAAAAGTAACATAGTAATTATTTTCTTCATTTATTTTTATTTACATAAAAATAGAATAAAAATTATTCACTTTAATTTTAAAAACATTAATTATTTTTTATATTTATCTTGATATCTATTTAATTAAAATTAAATATGTTTTCAATTTTTTAATTTTTTTAAAATTTTATTTTATTATTTTTAAAATTATTAATTTTGATCTCTTATTTTTAAATAATTTTTTTTAATTTTTAAAGTAATTTATATTTTGATATATAACATATATATAATGTTTAGCATATCATCAATAAAAAATGAAAACTAATCTATTTAATAAATAAAAAATAAAACAAAATATTTTAAAAAGATAAGAATATATTTAATTATTATTAATTATAATAAATTAAAAAATAAGTATACATTTTTAAAAATTAATAATATTTTTCATAAACAAATAAAAATAATATTTTAAAATATTTTAGATAAGGAAGTGATATTTATTTTTCATAATGTTGTGGATTACATTGCGGAACCCACAACCATGTATTCTACACGAGACAGAGAGTCAGACATTGGGAGGCGGGTAAGGTTGTGAGTGGGACAAAAATTATGAAAGCTGTTTCAAAAAAGGTTAAAACAATGAGGGATTTTGGATTGCCATATCATTTTCATAATATAAATGGATGCACCTTATTCATGACAACCGCCAAAATTGCGTGCTCACACATCATCCAAACTCTTTTAAATCCTGACATAAAATTGCCATCCATGGATATTGGATTTTAATTGCTCACCAAGAGATATATAAAATAGGTGGAAAAATTTAATTTATTTTAAATTTAAATATTTTATAGATCAAGATTATTTTTAATTAGTAGTTATTTTATTATTTTAAAATTCTTTTCATTTAAAAGATTAAATCTGCGATTTAATCTGAAAACTTAAAAGAAAATTTTATTATATATATATAAATTCTTATTAAAAATATTTTAGTTTAACACTTTTAAAATATAAGTAAGTTAAGATGTTA
Organism: Canavalia gladiata; assembly: GCA_037954105.1. Taxonomy (NCBI): domain Eukaryota; kingdom Viridiplantae; phylum Streptophyta; class Magnoliopsida; order Fabales; family Fabaceae; genus Canavalia; species Canavalia gladiata. The sequence goes on along the minus strand of CM075663.1, from coordinate 759,747 downwards.
CAACCAAAATAATAATATAAATAAAATAAAATATTAAGTTATTATATTTAAGTTAATGATTATATAATTTTTTTTAATTAATATTTGTTATTTGAATGATGTAATTACAGTCACAAAGTAAATGATCATCTATCTATCATTTACATTTACATTGACAATTATCTTAATATTATTAAAAGAATGATTCATATAGGTTTATTATGAAATCATGATCACATGAAAAAAAAATATAATAAAGATAGAAGTGAAATATTTTATTCAATTAAATATTTATATAAAAATAATATATTATTTTATATTTTAATATAAATAATATATAAAAAAATTTTATTATCATAAAAAATTAATTCTAAAAATTATCAAAATATACCGTGTATGGACATGGTTATGATCCTTTTTACAAATTTTTATAATGAAAGATTAATCTAATATGTTTTATACTATATCAAATCTCATTAATTTGAAGTTAACCATCCCTCTATATATATATATATATATATATATATATAAAAGTCTAAATTATTATCATTTTATTGAAATATGGGAGGGGTATTAAAATCCAATTTCAAACTACAATGTACCCTTGATAATATTAACATCATCATCATTTTACATTATTTCTAAAAATCATGAAATTGGCTAACTAGTAATAATAGTTTTTTAGGATCTTATCGAAGTAATTAAATCCGATCAGAGCATTCCTAACTACAAAGAGCAATCATATGTCATTGAAAGATTTAAAACTAGCTCACGTACTCTTAAGCTAGGAGGTTTACGTGATCATGAACTTTAGTCTACTTTCATGTGAACTGATCCTTAGATTTTTCAACTCTTTTTCACATTTAGTCATCATTTCATTATATCTAAATCACCACACCATGGTCAATATATTATACTTTTCACCATTCAATAATTTGTATAGTAAACTTATTGAAGTTTAGATCAAAATTTTATAAAAATTATTTTTGAAGAGTTTGGAATCAAACTACTATTTTTCTAAATTTTTAGAAAATTTTTAAAGAGAATAAAAATTAAATAACCATACACTATCTAATTATATGATAACTTGATAAATTAACTTATAAACTTTTTATAAAATAAATATTAATATAAAATTACTTCAACTATTTTGTATTTTATCTTCACATATTAAGGTTCAATCATAATGTTTTTCATATATAAAATAAGCCTATTAAATGTTAAATATATTTTTTTCAATATTATAAAAAAAATAGAAGAAAAAAAGGAATAATTTTTATAAAGTAATAGATTTCAAATATTTTTATAAAATATAAATAATTTAATTTTTTACTAAAATTTTCAACTGTATATTTCCTTATACCTATTATATGAAAATATATTTGTATAATTTAAAAACTATTAAAAAGTTTTCTTTATTTAAAACTTTTTCCAACATTTTTAGATTTAAGGTTCATAACCTTTAAAATTTATATATAATTGCACCAATTTCTTATGCCTATGATAATTTGTGGACATAATCCACAATACACATAATCAATCATATAAAATTTCACATTCAGAGTTATACATATGATTGAAAATCACACAAATTAAATTCAAATTTCCAGTATATTATTTTATATCAATTTAAATAATTCTTTAATCTAATCTCACTATCAAATATTGATCTCTAACTGCTTTAACCATCAATCAACAACCATATAAATTCAATCCAATAATTAAATTTAAATATAATTAAATTAAATTTTTAAGTAATAAATAAAATTTTATTTCATAACAAAGAAAACTTTAGAACTACTTACACAATTTACTTGAATCTTCTCCGCTTACCTAGATTAAAGAACCTTGAGATGTAGAAAATGGAAGTTAGATTTTTCTAGGTTCAATCTTTAGCCTCCTACTCCAACAATCATAATGTTCCCTCCATGGTAATAGTAGGAAGAAGAAATAAATCTAGTTCTATGACTCCCAAGATGAGTTCAACCTTTTACCTTGATGTTTGGACCATGTGCTCCCTCAAGACCATTATAGAATGAAGAAAGATTTACAAAATAGAAGGAACCATAGAAATTTGAAAGCGAAGGTTCTATAGATTTTTCTAATTTTTGAAATTCAAATCCGAAGCGTGGTTGATTTCCACGAATTTGATTTGTCGTTTCCTCACGTCAATACTCCTTATCCTTATTATGAGCTCTTTTAATTGAGTGAGTGTACACTACCATAATGAGTCATTTACTAAATTGATAGAATTCATATTAAATGTTAACTATTGAGATGTTATGTTATTTGAATTGATTTTTATATTAACTCACTCATAAAGGGTTAATTCATTGATTGATTTGCGGTGATATTTTAATTTAAGGATGATTTTGATATTAATTTTTTTTATTTACAAGTATTGAATTTTTGTAATTGTTATTTTGTATGATATAATCTCTACCTATAGGAGAGTTTATGTTATATGTGTTAAATTTTTGAAATTATTTATTTTATTGATTGCTCATGTTGTTAATGGTTTTACTATTATTTGTCTCTTGTTAAATTTTTCATGACTAATGTTGTAAATAATATTGAACTTTTGAAAGAGAAAATTATAGGGGGTGGTGAGTTTTATATTGTAAGTTCTATGATGGGTTGGTTTAGTTTAATTGAATCATATTGGAGATAACTTAAAAATAATTATGTATATTCCAACTAGAATAAGTTCCAAGTTTATTTCTAAAACATTTTTTGAACTTTTTAAAGGATAGAAACGTAGTCTTAACCATTGTGTGGGGTTATGCTATTAAAGTGAAAATCTATGACCTAGTGCATTAATATTATGTTTTAAAATTATAAGGTGTTATTTTGTTGATTACCCCATAAATGTCAAAAGCTAATGATTCTACTGTTTCACTTGTAGAATAAGGATAATCAAGGCTAGGAGATAAGGAACCTTTAACATTAATTACTACCTAGATCTAGAGAAATATATATATATATATATATATATATATATATATATATATATATATATATATATATATATATATATATATATATGGAGACAATTTTGACACCTTATCTGATAAACAAATATAGGTTAAGAATGATGAAATACTATTTATAAATCACAATGAGGGTTAATGCAAGGTTTTTTTATTCCATTAGATGCAAATGAATTTATAAAACTAAGAAAAACTAAAAATAATGTAGAACATTTTAAAGAAAGGTCATGGTAAAAGGACTTATTCAAACCAAAACATTAATTATGAAGAAATATTCTTTTCTCTAATTTTCTTAAAGGATTTATTTAAGATTATTATAACGTCAGTGACACATTAATATGTTGAGTTGTATCATATGGATGAAAAGATGACTTTTTTTTTAATAGAGATCTTAGATGAAGAGATTTATATGTAGTAGCTATAGGATTTCATATAGAGTAACAAAATCATCTAGTATGTAAATCGGAGAAATAAATTTATGGTTTAAAACAGACTTCTTGAAGGTGGTATCTTAAATTTGATAAGATAGTTATGTCCATGAGACTTATAGAAAATAAGGTGAATTAGTACATACATCTCAAGGTATGTGGGAGTAATTTTGTTATTCTTGTTCTTTATGTATTTGATATTTTACTTGTTGATAATAATTAGGATTTTCTAACTAAGACTAAGAATATTTGTTAATTTCATTTGATATGAAAGAGTTTGGGAAAAAATCTTCTATCTTAGAGATAGAGATAAGTTTCACAAATTTTTGGATTTGTTCTAAAAGGCTTATATTAAGCGAATTTTGAAATATTTCAATATGAAAACTTATAAACCCAATGCTAATTCTATTATCAAAGATGAGTTGTGAAAGAATCGATATCCTAAGAATGATCTTGAAAAAGACTATAAAGAATGTTCCTTATACTAGTGCAATGGGAAGTTTGGTGCATGTTGATATATGCATTAGACTTGATTTAGCTTTTTGTTAGTATACTTGGTAGGTTCCTGTTAAATTCAAGACATGCTAATTGAGTTGTTTCTAAGAAGGTTATGATGTATTTGTAAAAGATAATAAAATACATGCTTTCTTATAGAAAGGTTTATAACCTAAAGGTTATTGGCTGCTCTGATTTAGATTTTGCTAAAGGTCTAGATGATGAGAAATATATTATCATGTTGGGCGCAGGTATTCTATCTTGAAAGAGTATTAAGAAAACTTTGATAGCCTCCTACACCATGTATGGAGTTTATTACTTGTTATAAGGCTGCATCACATGATATATGGTTGGAAAACTTTGTTTCTACTCTAAGAATTGTGGATTTTATTTTTAAATCATCGAACATTTATTGTGATAACATCTTTGTATTCTTCTTAACCAAGAATAATAGAATCAGTATAGCTTCAAAGTGTATTAAAATTAAGTACTTGATTATGAAAGATGGTTGAAAATGAATAGATTCTTATTGAATATATTTTCAATGAAAAGATTCATGTTGACCCTTGACCAAGAGATTTACACCCATAATATTTATGAAACATGTTGAGAATATAGATATTAGAAGGTTTTTTTTAATGTATTTGGTTAGTGAGACTTGTCATTATTATTATTATTTCTATTTACCTTTATTATATTGGACTATGTAATTGTCTTGATAAATTTATACGTATGTTAATGTTTCATATTATTATCAATATGATTATTATTAAACAATATTTATATTGTGGTTGTCTAGAGATGTTTTGGTTCCTTATTGGAACAATGTTTTAGATGAAACATGATTTTATGATTACCTTGAGAGACTTCACTACAAAAAAATTACCATAAACCTACAGGCATTTCTAATGACATTTATTAAAACTATAGTATAAGCTTTATATACCTACAAAATTTTATTCTATCATTATTTATTTTTGTAACAAATTTAAAACTATGGGTAGAGATATTATTTTCCTACAAACATGTATTAAATTGTAGGTATAAAAATTATATAATAATAAAGATATAATTCTCTAATATTTATTAAATTAATAAATTAAAAATTTATAGGTGTAATTATTTTTTATAAAATTGTTATAATTTTTTTTTAATTTTTAACTCTTATGATACATTAGTGTATACAAAAGAATTAGAATATATTTATAAAAAAAAACTGTTAAATGAGACTTAAATTTTAATTTGTAAGTTTCAAATATTTTTTGAATTCCAAAACCAGTGGTGATGGGTAAGCTAGCAAAGTATTTGGTCCGTTGGTTAAAAAGAATACAATAGAAGGTAATATAATATTAAAAATAACCCTCCTTCTCTTTTCTCCCATTGTCAGATTTTTTTCCATGAGAAAGTTACTCAGTTAAACCTTGCTTTAGGTATTTCTTTCGCAATCAATTTCTATGGTAATAAATGAATCTTCCTTCTTCTTTGAGTTGAACTTTTTAATCTCTAATTTTATTTGGATTTAATGTAAATTAATTCTTCTTCTTCTTTTTGCAGAACTTGATATGTTCTACAGCTTTTTTGGCAGAATATGAAAGAATTTGTTAATTGAAAATCAAATCATTGTAAGTTTTATTTTTAATATTTGTTAATAATATCAATATATCATTGTTTTGAATTGAATGGTTAGTGATTTTTATGCTGTGTACAACTTGGATTTGTTTTCTTGAATGTTTTCTCCGTCGCTGCAGAAGGTGCCTCGTCGAGACTCCACTATGCGCTACTTGTTCCATATCTCTTCCTCATCCTAACTCATGTGCTAATTTCATCGGAAAAGTCAAACAAATTTTAATTTTAAATTAGCACTTGTATTTCTTGAATGCCACCGCTGTGCTCGTTTATCAAATTGTTAGTAGTCTTGAAATTAAATTAGTAAATTTTAATTTAATAATGCATAGAAGACTTTCAAGTAGGTTTTCAACTTGGAGGTGTTTAAAACTTTTGGAAACAGTTAAAGTCCGGATGTGAGTATCGGTGAGACAATTAGAAATACTGCCTCTTGTGTTTGGTGCCAAGTTACATTATTGCTGCAATGACCACCAATAAATTTTCTTTGTTTAGATACAGTGTTAGCTTTTATGTGTTTATTGGTGTTCTTGAAACTCCTGTTAAATTTCTCCTAAATAAATATTGATCTAATGAAGTTTGATAGTTATAATATAAAAAATCTTCAATTTTATTTCACATTTGTTAAGAGTTTGTGATGACGTAAATATTTTATATATATATATATATCCAATTACTTCATTCAATAATTTTAAAATAAAAAATATGATACACGTAATTTTGCATGTCTAAGTCAAAGGATGCTCAAATTATTTAATTTTGGTGGAAATCCTTTAGCAACAAGATCAGTTTATAGTTTATTGCATGTATTTTTACTTACACACAAAGATCCGTAGGTAAAAGTTGACGTGTAAACCTTTAGCTATAACTGCGTAAAATTGTAGGTAAAGGCATGCAAAAAATATATATAGACTTTCACCTACACTCATACAAAACCGTAGGTAAAGGTTCGTAATTTTTACCTACAACAACAATGAACTATAAGTAAAAGTAGAAAAGTGTAGGTATAACATATAGTGACATCCAAATTTTCATAGTTATTTGGCGCATATAATGGATGGAGAATACATCCAACGATCCTTCTATTTAAACGTATAGCTACAATTTTTTTACATTTAGTGACAGATTTTGTCTGTCACTACAGATATAACTTGTTGTTGTACTTGTGTTTTCTTGAAAAAACACAATATAGGATCCATATACAATAGTATGAAAGATCATAATTATGTTACAATGTGTACCTATAATTGCACGCTTTGTGATATGATCATGATAATAGGGTTGTTGGTTATATGATCATTGGTCAACTAAACTCTAAATAATTTAACTTCGTTTATGACTCTTAATTAATTGTCTTGTTGACTGAGATGATTATATTTTTGTGGTAACTATATATAGATTATTTTTGTGACCACATTTGTTTAATTCAAGAGTCATTTTTAAAATAAACTCAATCAATATTATACAAGTAGAGAATGTTAGAATTTTATTTTATTTGAATTTGTATTAATTAGTGATTTTAATTTAACTTATATTTTTTTTGTAAATTCACAATTTTAAATAATCCATTATGAATTTTAAAAATATTATGTATATATATTTATTAGACTTAAATCCAATTGCAATTGTGCTGAGAATTTTTGTATAAAGTCTAATACTTACAACAACAAAAAAATTAAGTTATATATATTTTTATATAAAAAACATAATTTTTGTTCATCTTTATATATTCAGACTACTTGTGATAGAAAGAGTGTGATGGAAGACTGTTACTAACCTGTACAATGAGATACAATCAAAACAATATTTTAAGAATATTTTTAAAAGATATACAATTTATATTAATTTTTATTATCTTCCTTATATTTAATGTTGAGAGGTTGTATATAATGTTGGAGTTCCTTTAATTATTATTTAAAATTTAATTATTATTTTTTTTAATAAAAAAATCTGAGTTTCAATAAAAAAATTCATTTAAAATTAATTTTGATACATATATTAATAATTATATTTGATGATTTAAAATTAATTCTATTATTAAATTTTTTATCAAATAAAATTTATACTAATTAATATCTTAAAAATATTATATTTAAGAAATAAAAATACTTTTTATTAAAAATTATATTAAAATTTATTATAAACGACAAATCACAGTAAATTTATATTAAATAATATTTATGATAATAAATTTAATGAATTCCTTAAAAAAATTTCTTAAAACAAAGAACTTACGTGTTCAAATCTTATTAATACCGTTGTTGAAAAAGAAACATTGATAGTTATTATTTGTTCTTCACAATTTAACGAATTGATACTTCTTATTCCGAATGTTCTTAACATAACGGCTTGATACTTATTGTTCCGAATGTTCTTAACAATTTAACGGCTCGGTGGAAGTTTCCTTCAACTTTTACAAGCACACAGCACAAGACGAAGTTTTTGACCTTTCGAAAGCCATTTTTTATTTAGGTAAATTCTTCTTCTGAATATTAAATTAGAATTTATATTCATGTTTATTAAATTATATAATTTCTCTTATGCTAACAAATTAATTTAGTTATAATTTCCATTTTCAAATATTAATTTAACTAAAATTTAAATATTGATATTATAATAAATTTAAAGATATTTTTTTTAGAAATCAAAACTTATTAACATTATAATTTTACTTAATTTAATTTAAAATTAAATTAAAATTTAAAATTTTGATTATTATATATTCACAATTTTAATTTTAATATTAAATTTTTTAGTTTTAATTTTTAAAATATAATATATTTATTGTAAAAATGATTATTTTTAATTTTTTATAAACTATATTTAATTTTATAATATAATATTAATATGAAGATATAAGTGGGATTGAAAATTTGATAGAATATAAGGTCCGGTTTCAACTTGTTCGAGTCTTTTAATTTTTATTTTTAAATTAAATTTAAAAATAAGACTTATTTGATTAAGGTACACTCAATGATTTCAAATTTTTTATTTTTTATTTTTAAGTTATTTTTGAAAATAAAATTTGTTTGATAAAAATAATTTAAAATCATTTTTTAATATATTTTTAATTTAATTTTTTAAAAAATTAAGTTTATTGATCTTTATTTTTAATTTAAAATATTTTTATTACTAATTCTATCAAAATACACCGTCACACCCACTAAACTATCATTATCACCAGACCAGCATTAAATTACCACTATTATTTTATTATAACTATGAGTCTCATTTTTACTAATACTATTGCTATCATTAATATAATAATATTAATTTTTAATTTTTATTATTTTTAAAATTTTAATTAATTATTATTTTTTATCTATTTTATGAATTTATAATTAAATAAATATTATTATTTGATATATAAATTATACTTAATTTATAAAATTATATTCACATAATTTTATCTTATATAATTATTTTTAATATAATATTATCATATATATTATTTCATATAAAATAAATATCAACAAAATATAAAGAATAGTATAATAATAATATATAAATTATTTATCTTATATATTGATTATTAAATAATATATAAAAAACTGTATCTTTATATAGTAATGATTCTTTCACATATAAATAGTATCATTCATCCATCTATATTTTTCATCCAACGGTTAATAGATATTTTTTAAAAAATAGAAAAAAGAATTTAATAACCTACGTTTGGATGTAAATGAATAGGTGTTATTCTCGTGGGAAGAGTTGTTTCTGTCTCTATATTATAATCACCATCTCCACGATAATAATAATAATAATAATAATAATTTTACTTTTATATTTTTAAAATTTTAAATTTTATTAATTTAAGAAAATTTAATTTTTATTACTTTCTAATATATTTTAAAACAAATTTAATTTAATTATTATTTTTAATTTTTCATTTTATTTCTTATTCTAAATTCATCTTTTGAAAATCAAATGTTATGATTCAATTGTAACCACCACCATCACATTCTTATGGTTATTGTCACCATGACCACAATCATTGACAAGTTGTTATTATCAATATCAAACCAACAGTACTATCATAATCATCATTACAATTATCTCCACAACTACAATATTATCAGTTTTACAACCATAACCACCACTACCATCATTCTATTGTTACCAAACAACCATCACTATTATCACCATCAATATCATATCATCCTACCATAATCATGATAACGATAATGATGATTATTACAATAGTCATCATTATAACAACAATAATAATAACAACTTAAATCTAAATTTTATTATTTTTATTTAATTTTTAATCAATAATTTTTTATTAATTTTAGAATAATATTAAAATAAAAAATTAAAAACCATCCTAAATAGAAACTAAAAGATATAAATTTGATTATAATTATAATTAACTGATAAAATTAAAATTATAAAAAAACCTTGATTTAACCATAACCTTAAAAGTAATACTATAAAATAGTTGTTAATTCAAGAATAAAATAAATTCACATAAAAAAATATAATATTTAAACCTTCTATTTATAGAAAATAAATATGATAAAAGAATAAATAATAAAAAAACCTTATTACATAAAAATAACAAGTTTTAATAAATTAAAAAAATCCTAATCAATTATAAATTAATTTTAAAATTAAATTTAACTTAATTCATAAATAATTAAGACATTGAAATTTTAAGTCCTATTTAATGCGTATTTGGTAAAATTAACGGACAAGGTAACTTAAAATTAAAATGCTAAATAGAAGTTGAGAAGATATACGAAAATTGAGAAGTTAGTTAAAAGATGAAAAAATGTACTAATTAAGAATATGTTTGGTAAAATATTTTATCTAACTAAAAGTTTAAATTATTAATTAATTTTTTAAAAATACTTCAATTGTATTTGGTAAAATAATTTATTTTAATAGTTATTAGCATTTTAAAAAAATTATTTCAAATAGCTTTTATATTTTTCAACTTCCGGTTGAAATATTTTTTATTTATTTTAATATACTTTTATAATATAATTTTTTAATATATATATTTTTTAAAAATATCATATTTATTAAATTTTAATACATTATTTAAGTATATTTTTATTTGTCATTTTCATTTATTAGTTAGTTTAATAACTAATTTCACCAAATATTTTTAATTTAATTTGTAATTTATCAACTTACATCTTTTAGTTGTTTTTTTTTATTATTATCTTTGAGCTAACTATTTGTTAGTTTTATTAACCACACCCTAAAGTAAAAAAGGTTTGGTAAAAATAATTATTAAATTAGTTGATAAACAAGAACATAATATTTATATTGATATTTAAATATTATAATTTTTTAAATAATTACAAATTTTAATATTTTATTATATAAATTAAATTATTATATTAAAAATGAGGATAATATTTATTTAATTTATTTTTATTTATATATTTCTATTAAAAATTTTATATCAATAAATTTATACTTATTTTGATAATTAGATATTATTAAAAAATTTAGCTATAATATCTTTTTAATAAAAAATATATTTTTAAATAAATAATTTTTTATTTGAAATTAAAAATATTTATTTTTACTTTCTATAAATAAATTTTAAATAATATTTTTATAAAGAGGGTATTTATTTTATTTTTAAAATTTTATGAACTAAAAATAAATATTTTATTATAAATAATTTAAATAAAATATTTAATAACTTAATTAAAGATTGTAAAATTAAAATAATATAAAAAATTAATTTCATAATAAATGAAGAATTATAAAAATATGTTAAAGATAAAAATAGAAGAATGACATTCATCTAATAGTTAAAATCTTGCAAACATAATGGAAATATTCTTAAAAACATTGCAATAGTAACTTTGTCTTTCATCTAGTTAAAATACATTCTAATAAAATAATTTAAACAATTGTTTTAAAAAAATTAAAAAAAAAATCAATTTAAATTTTTAACAAAATCAATGTAAAACTCAAAATATATATTTTAATATTTTAATAATAATACCCGTTCTATATTTCAGTCGTATCATATATTTATTATTAATTTATTATTTCATTATATAGAATCTCTTTTATAAAATAAATATACTAAAAACATCGAATATATTTTTTTAAAATATTTGTTGAAAGTGTATACTTTGTTTGCTGTAGTAATTCGTGTAACAAAAAATAAATGCTTTGAATATCATTGTTCACGATAAGTTTAAAATTCGCATTTGTTTGCTTATCATATTATACAGTTATTTATACAATATATATATATATATATATATATGTTATAAACATAGTAAGTTAAAGGCATTTTTAACGAGTCCTTTACAATAAAATAAAATAAGGGCATAGTATCCTTCTAGAGTATATAGACATTCATAGAACTGTAATAAAAACTATACAAAAAAAATCGCTAAATTTGATTAAATATTAGGTGATGTTTAGTTTTAAAATATGTTTCCAGTTTTTATTTTTGTTTTTACTTGTCAATACAAAATTTTAAAAATAGAAAATAGAATGAAAATAAGGTGGCATTTTTATAATTAAAAATGAAAACAGATAATGTTTTCTCAAATTGAACGACACCTTAGTGTCTCACGAGTTGTCCTTCATAAAGTACATTTGATCCTTTGAGCCTTCTACCTATATGACGAGTCTATGACCATGGACATTAAAGTGCTACTCCATATTACTTAAAATGAGATACTCCTCCACCGTGGCGTACGATATGGACAATATCTAGGAAAAGAATATGATGTAGGGAGTGAGAAATCTAAATTTATGAGTGGGCGTCTACCTTAGGGTTGATGGTAACAATCTTAACCTAACAACTTTAGTTTCTTTTGAAAATATAACAAACATACAAGTCTAGTTTTAAACCTTATAAAATATTTTTATTTCTAAAGTGATTTTATTTTAATTACAACAGAGTTCATAATAAGCATAATGATACATCTCATTCATACTTTAGGTTACCTTATTAGCATGATAAATCATAACATAAAAAATACCACTTGACATAATAACATTTTTTGCCATAATCATAACATTTTTATTTACTAGTCATCCTCTTAGTAATACTTTTACAAATGACACACCCTTATATTTTTAATGACACATTATTAAATATTTGTAAAATAATATCTTACTTTCAAACACATACTCAACTTTCTTTAGGATATAAGCTCATTCCTACTAGTCATCACCACCTTAGTTTGAAGCTCTATGACTTCTAACATGGATAGTCCTAAACTTTCACACATGCACAAGTTCTAGATTTGACACTTTACAAGTATATGCTTGTTAAGTTTTCACATAGGATTTTCATTAGTGACTCCTTAACTTATTAGGCTCTATTTAAAGTCTTTAAAATAGAATGCATGCTCAATATTCAACCCAAATGTCATGCACACATAACAACCAATTCATTCATCAACACATTATCATTTAAGCACAACATAGGACCATGCCATTCATCAACACATTATCATTTAAGCACAACATAGGACCATGCACAAATAAGTAAGTCATCATATCATTCAAAAGATCACATAACAATTTAAATATAAGTGATCGTATTCAGACATAGTCATAATAACTAGGGCAATACTATTTACCCAAAAGCTTACATACTTAGTGAAAAATTTTACCTAAGCAAGGTCCTTATAATTTTGGATAGCATGTATTCTTTTTCTAAAATTGTCCAAGTTGACATTGTTTTTATATTTTATGATAAGTTTATCAAGGAAAACCTACACCACTTAACCTTTTAAAGTTTCTGTTGTCATTTCCTTTTCTCAAACGTTTATTGGGTGCTTTTCTTATTATTAAGTTTATGTTGGCCGAATGACCTTTTCACCTCTCAAATAGGATTTTTGTCCATCTAAATCACATGACCATTTTTATTTCTCAAATCCATTCCTAAGAGAGATGATCATGTAGATTCTTTCTCATTAAATCGTATTTATCCAATTCTAATCTTCCTTAGCCAAATGGTCTCTTTTAATCCTGCAAAGTTTTGTTTTTATCTTTCTCTTTATGACCAAATTTTTAAATCCAAAACCTAATGAAAATAATTATTTTAACCTTTTCCCAATTAGCTCAATTTTATAAATTGATTACTAATATAGGTCAAGTTGTTTATATCTTTACCTACAAAATTATGTTCATTTACTTGGAATCACCTTTATAATCTAAAGAACTTAATAGCCTTAATCTAGTAAGTTGCTAACCATTTTTCTTTCACTTTCCCAATGCTTGGCTGAATGGCCATATTGTCTCTTTCAAGACTTTTACCTTGTTTTTCTTATCCTTAGAAATAGTTTCTTGAAAATTTTAGTGTAGATGATTAAACTAATTAGTGTTAGAAATTTTTCAACCTTTTCTTTTCTAAATTAAGGATTAGGGTTGAATGGTTATTTTTACTTACCAAAGCTTCTTCATTTTTTTTTCTAGTTCTTTGTATCAATCCTTTGTCTTAGGAGTCATAAGGGGTGTTAATTTATGCCTTTGTAAATTTTAACGTCTTCCTTCCTCATGGAAGAGGTTATGCCCGAATGATCACTCTTACATCAAAATAATACTTTTACAAACTTTTCCACACTATAATTCTTAGATCTAGAGTTAAGGAACTTAATGAATGTGTTTTTGTCTCATAGTTCACAAAGTCTTTGCAAGTATTTGTTCTTAGTAAATGGTTTTTGTTCTTGGGTAAAGTTGGAAATTTTTCTTACACTTTATAAGTCCATAAGTCTTTTTCTTAATCTTTTGGTCATAAAGACCCCAACTTTATGGTTCAAGTTTAACTTTTGTGACTTACACTTAAAATTTTTGGGACCAAGACCATAATAGTCTAGATTTAATATTTTTAAGTTTTAAAGTTCAAGATCTTGGACTTTTATGAGAAAAAAAATAAACTTTCCCTTTTGGAGAGAATAGAACAACATAATATCACTTTAAACTCAAATAAGGTAAAATTTAAAAATAAACTTTCCCTTTTTGTAGAGACCTAATGAGTCTATTATGCTATCACCAGAATAAAAGTTATGCAGCTACAAGAAGTGAAGACCTTCTTATGCCTTCAAGAGGAGTACCTTTAGGTCCAATCCATATATTCCTTTGTCCTATATACTTTAAAATAAGTTTTAGGACTCTTTTTGTATTTTAGAAGTAGAAGATCCAAGACATGTATAAAATGAGCCCATTTTCTTGTATTTCTTTGTTAAGCTTTTTGGATTTGCTTTAGCCAACTTATAGGTTGTCTTGTAACACAAGGAGAGACTCATTTTGGACTTAATGGAGAAGCTCGATTCGAATTCCCAAGGTTTCCCTATGCTAGATACCACCCTTGCCTATAAATAAGGTGTGTAATTTTGACAATAAGATTCATTTGAATGAAATTGAGAGTTTTTCACTACTTTTCTCTCCCTTTTCCTCCTCTAAAACCAGAATTGAGGTTGAGAAAACCTTCTTATCTGTGGCAACTCAAGAGGTAATGCTTCCAAGTCAAGCTTTGAATTCGACTTTATTCCTCCTCCATCTTTACCTAAGTGCAACCTCCTATCAGCTCTACACTCTAGACAACCTCTAGCTAAGTATCTTTCAAAGCTTAAACAAACCTTTTCAAATCTGTCCAAAACCTTTAAAAATCATTCTTAAATTTTTTTTAATCGATTAAAATGCTCTAAAAGCTCTAAAAAGTATTTTAATCCATCAAAACTTCTACCTGACTTTAAAAAAATATTTAAAATTTAAAGTTGTATATTTTAAAGGATTAGGACAGTTTTAAATAGAATATAACTCAAGGAAGTTGGACCTTATAGTTTAGAGAAAAGATTCACAAAGAAGAAGATTAAATAAAAATACTTAACAAAAACACTTACAAAATTTTAGGATAAAAACATCCTATTTGTTAAAGCATAGGAAAGGTACCTGGTGGGTTTTGGGGTGATGCTACACCTCCTTAGTGTCTCAAAATAAAAATTCTTGAAGATGGATGAAAGAAATTTTCCTTTCCTTAGATTATAGCTTAAGCTTGGTTAGATTTTGGTTTAGGGTGAATTGAAGATGAAAACTTGATTTTTGAAAACTTGGCTGAATGTTTAGATGAATGTTTTTGGAGATACAAGAGATAACTTTTACCCCTTAGTAAATTTGGTCATCATAATTATCTAGAGATTAAATTTTAACTAAGAAAAAAATGGTTATTTCATTTAAAATTTTATCTTTTTAAAATTAATTATAATTCATCCAACCTTATCTTATAAGATTAATTATGGTTAGTTTCACCAATTATAATTAAAATTTAACTTAATTATGGTTAATTTAACTTAACCATGACTAATTTCTTTCTTCTTATTAAAGATTTTTGGTCCTTTTCAATAATTTGTTGACATATTCAAGCCACCACCATAGATACTTTGATCATTTTTGAAAAATAATTCAGAGAAATTTCTAAATCTCATTTTTAAAGGATCTACTCCTTTGTAATCTTTTTTAGTTTATTTTTTTATTTACTTATTTTTTAAGATAGTTTAATTCTTATAAAAAATTAAAATTATTTATAAGTGTTCTAAGTATTTTCTATAAAAATTTTGTCTCTTTTTTATTAGTTTTTTTATATGATATTTTAGTAATTATCAATTAATTCTAAGTTTTTTTTTGAATAATTTTTACATTTTTATTTTAAGTTATCTATATTTTATTTGCTGCTATATTATTTTAAAATTATTTTTCATAAAGAAATTTAATTTCTTCAAATTTAATTTTTTATTTTAAAAATATTAATTCATAAATAATAGAAATTATTATAATTTTTTTTATGTTACAAATATTACAATTTTCTCCAGTCTTATCATACACCAATATTGTCGAACTTAATTATCAAGTTAATATGAAATCTAATATTCAATATTAATAAAAATGATTTTTATTTAAATTTAAAAATATTGATGAATATAAAAAGATGACATCTGGTGCACTCAAGTGGACGTTGAAAACCGTGTATAGATTATGCGCTTATTTTCAGCTCACTTTGTCTCCACTACGCTCCTCGTCTCGTCTCGTCTCGTCTCAGGTTGACTACAAGAGTGCTGTTCTCTCCTTCTACATGTAAAAGTTAAAAACACAAAGGCAATAAAATAGTAAGTGAAAAAACCCTATTATTGTTATAGTTAGGTTGAAATTGAAAGCAATGGAGAGAGAGTGAGAGAGAGATAATTAGAAATAAGCATCCAAATTATGAATCATGTATGGTGTCGTTGAAATTGAAAGCATTTAATAAGCTCTAAAATCGGTTGGGGCTTCGACTTTGAGTTGTTTCATTCGCATATTTGCCTTTATTTTTCGCATTCATACCCAACAACTTAACCACTCCTCCAACTCTCCCAACACCACGAAAAACAAAAGGACAAGCAGTGCAGAAGAAAATAAAAATAGAAAATTAAATATCAGAGAGCATAGTTTTGAAGAAAAACCAACCCATTAAGGAATTTGCAACGGTTTCCCTGGAACACTGAACAAAGTGAAAATGGGTAATCGTTTTATTTGCATGACGAAGAAGGAGTCCAAAGATGTTGGATCGAGAAGCAAGAGAATGGGTAGATCCCAGAGGAAGCTTGTGAGTGAGGAAGAGTTGCATCTTCAGGCACTTTCAATGGCACTTCAACAGCATCAATTATCTCAGAGGTTTGAAGGTTCCATGTCTCGGAGAATTGGTTCCTCTCGTAGGCACGCTGTATCTGAATCTTTCTCAGCCAACAAACAGGTACGCGCCTTTTATTTGTTTTTTATTCCCCTTTTTTTGATTGATTTTTAAATCATTTGATCAGGGCTAAAAAGTGGGTTATCATGATTAAGATCTTTATGTGTATGGGTACAGGTGAAAGCTAGTGAATTGTGAGTGCAAGTTATTTGAGTCAACATAAATAACAAACCATGGCTGAAAAGTGTACATAGAAAAATAAAAGAAATCAAGGGTTACTTTCTTTTTTTCCTTTTTCTTTTTCCTTTTTTATTGGGGGCCTAAAAAGGTGCATCTAGAAAAGCACAGGGGCAATTCTGTTCACTGTGCTGTAGAAAGCAGATACGATTTATTTATGATTAGTTGCCTGCATCTTGGATTCGTTAACGTACCCCACTTCCCTGACTCCACTATATGCTAATGGATTTTGACCCAACAGTGTTATTCTTAAGCCTCATGGGAAAATTCTTTTCTTCCGCCTTTTTAAGGGAGTCTAGTACAGTTGTCTTCAGTGTCATGTTTGGAGACAGAATTGTGCTGAGGCTTTTGTTGAAACCACCATCTATGCTGCTGCTGCTGCTTAATTATGTTAGTTCTTATGTATTAAGATTTTGGTGGTGATTTATTGTAAACTAACTCCTTATTTTAAGGGATCTTTGAAATGTTGTTTGAATTTATGGCTATAATTAAAATTAATATATTTTTGAGTGATGCAAATGTTAACTAGGGCCTGGAATAGAAAGGAAGTGATAATCAGTGTATATGCTCTTCACAACCTTGTTTTTGCACAACAAATTGATTAGTAAACTTTGTTAACCTTGTGTCAGACATTAGCTATAGGGGATAAGAATGCTGTTTTAATCTTTTTGATTGTGCATGGTAAAATCTGCTTTCACCCTGAATTTTGTTTAAATATTTTCCTGACTTGTCAATCATATGCTGTGCAGGTTCCAGTAAATCTGGAGAACATTAGAGTGAAGAAGTTTGTATTAATCCATGGAGAAGGTTTTGGAGCATGGTGTTGGTACAAGACTGTTGCCCTTTTAGAAGAAGCGGGACTGCTTCCTGTTGCCTTAGATCTTACAGGCTCTGGAATTGATCTTACAAACACTAACAGTGTCACTACATTGGCAGATTATTCAAAACCTTTAACTGTTTATCTCGAAAACCTTCCTGAGGATGAAAAGGTTTGGATGTCTGACATTGAGAATATATTCAACTTGAAGCATGCTATTGTCCATCACTGTCATAGTTTCATGAAAATGGAAATCTTGCAGGTTGTTCTTGTTGGTCATAGCATTGGTGGTGCTTGCATTTCTTACGCATTGGAACATTATCCACAAAAAATCTCAAAGGCAATTTTCCTTTGTGCTACAATGGTGTCTGATGGCCAAAGGCCCTTTGATGTTTTTGCTGAAGAGGTAAAAATTGAATAATTGGAAGTGTTCCACTTTTTCGCATTCAGAATATATTACAGGCTCAAATATACTATTTCCAGAGGGAAAAATATAATATCATGGCATTCTGTCCTACTTAATTTTTGGACATATACATTGCTGTAAACGTATTAATTGGTGCAATATTTTAATCTGTTATCACAAATTTACCATCATGTCTATTTTAATTTTGATAACCCAGATTCTAGGGGTATAATTTGAAGTCTCAGCCAACGTTCCATGAATCTTTTATTGCTAGTGTGCTGCTCAACCAACTTCATTTTATGACTTCTCTGCATAAGGTCTTTTTTTAGTTAAACATCTTTTGTAAGAATAATAACATGAAAAAGCTAAATATATTGGCTCTTGAGAAAGCCAAAAAATTTAGAAAACTGTTTTGAGAAAGCTGAAAATTTACACTTTTGAGAAATAAAAAGCACGTTTCTCATTTTGTAAGAAAGCACATTCAAATGTGCATACTTGGAATGTTTTCTTACCATTGACACTCAAAGTAAACATTATAGCAACCATCGTATTTTGTATTTGCATTTCTGAAGAAACATGTTTTATTTAGTTTATTATTACTATTATTTTAATTACATTTTGTTTTGCATTTTTTTTGGAAGATCTTATAATTTTTCTCACAAATTATCTACACTGCAGCTAGGATCTGCTGAACGTTTTATGCAAGAATCGAAGTTTTTGATCCATGGGAATGGTCAAGAAAAGCCCCCAACAGGATTTATGTTTGAGAAAGAGCAGATGAAAGGGTTATATTTTAACCAATCCCAAGCAAAGGTATGCAGGATTTAAGTCTATTTCTAACTTTTTTCCTCCCAAACAATTTAGCTGCTATATATATCTATCCGTTTAAATTAGCTACTTGAAGCTGTCCAACTTGTGATAAATGGTAAAAGTTTGGAACTAAAAAGCTGTTCATTACCTTTTTAGGCCTCTTTCCCTTATGTTTTAGACGTAATTGGATGGAGGAAAGGAGAAAAAAAGCATTTAAAACTTATTCCCAATCAACAATTTCTAATATTAAAAGATACAAAAGAAAATATTAATCGGTTTTAACTTTTATCTGAAATATATCACTGTGCAGTACATGCTTAAAAGCTTAAGTAGAAAGCTTGTCTAGGCACTAGTATATCACATTATTTCTATATCCATGGTAGCATAGATGCCAATTATAGCAAATTTTGAAAATGATAAAAGCATGCAAAAAAATAACTGGTCTCTAATTGTGTAGATAGTTAGAAAGATGTGTACTTATCTTTTGGTTGGAGGAAGGGTTACCATTATTCAACCTTCTTGGTTTGGCGTTCTGTTCTATTGTTCCCTTTTTTAAATTCCTGTTGCAGTGGGTGAGGAGATTGAGTAAATTGATGGATGTTTTTCATAATGAGATGGGGGAGAGAAGAGAGACCACCTTGTTAATTTGGAGGTTTGTTAAGGCCCAAGAAAGAAGCGGATCTGGGACCTGCAAATTAGGTTCTTTTATTTTTTTTAAATCGAAAAGATAAAAGCTTTGGTCTTTGGTTTTACTTTTATGTTGTTTGAAAGTGTTTACTTTTTTTTATCTGGTCTTGGTTTGTGGATTCGTTTTCATGTCATTTATTCAACATCTTTCATCTTGCCTGCCAAATGGGTGGTTTACTACCATGAGTGACTTTCACTTTAACATTGATGCTCCTCTATTTTTTTAGTTTATTTCCTTTTCTATATATACTTTTGCTGGGCTTGACTCATCTGTTGCTGTAGTCTTGCCCTTCTACCCTCGATAATGATCATATCATTTATCTCCTTTGGAGATTGTTTTTCTCTTGTCACCCCACTTGCAAGCTCCATGTGTTTATAGGAGATTAACAATTGCGTAACTGGGTGACTCTAGACTCCCTTACTGACCAATCTAGTACAACAGGGGTAATAGCTCAACTTTGTTCCACCACCTGGAATGGAATTGAAAAGAATTTTCTAATTGTTGTTGATCTGTGAGCTCTGCGTGAGGCAGAATGGTACATACTACCCTCAGAAGCCAAGAAATAGCCGGCTGGTATTCAATCTGGCTTTAAGCTGTTAAAAAAAAAAAATCTGGCTTCAAGTTAAAGAGAAAATCCTTTCTGAATGCTATAGGAAGGAGATTTTATTTATTAATAATTTTATATAGTTTTTTTTTACTTATTTTTTTCTTTAAGAAAGATCTGCTTGAACAAATATTCTAAACAAATTCATATATTATTTTTGTTTCTGAAAGTTGTTCCATAACAATATTACAAAACAAGTTCAGAAGCAGTATCCTGTCTAATTCTATATTTAGGCAGCTACTTTCCTTTGAATAATCTGTTTGGTGTGATGGATGAATCTTGGACATGCCCCTCCAATTTGGAGCAGTTTCTCTTGGTTTGCTTTTAAGGTTTTGGAAGAAACACGGAGACTAAAATTTTGTGGCTCTGTGCTATGTTTTCAGTCTTGTGTTTTATTTGATTATAGCAAAATCCAGATTAAGGACTCTCTTTGCCCTTAGTTTCAATTTGGGGATAGGGTTGTGTTTATGGCTTCTTTTCATTGCCAGTCTTAGCTGTTTCATGGGAATTACCCTTACTGATGCATAGAATAAAAGGACTGAACAGGCCTGTTACACTCTTGATTATATCTTTCTTTGCATCTCTTTCCTTGCTTTTGCTTTCTTTTTCTTTTTGGAGGATGTCATCTTTCCCTTATACTTGAATTCTTCTCTAACAACATTGTAATGTTTCCGAATGTTAACTCATTAACAGATACTGTTTTGGGCCAAGTAGGGGCATGATTGACCAATAGGTTGGTCCTGCTATTATGGAACCCACATTATAGAAGAAGAAACAGGGCTTGCTTTTATTGAGTCTTTTGAATGAGAAGGAGCAGAACTGTTGAATTTGTTGGTTCCTATATATTTTCTTGCTCTACCAAGCCTAATTTAGTACGGAGAAGCGTCTTGGGTGTTATCTATGATGAAGAAGGTGCTTCCTAAACTTAAAAGACAACTGTACTGTTGTAAGACTTATGGTGTTGTATGGAACTAAATGTTGGGCAATAAAAAGCCTAAAAGAGAATAAGCTCTATGTAGTAGAGTTGAGAATGTTGTGTTGGATGGGTGGATGTACTGGACAAGAGAAGATTAACATTGAATGTAATAAGGAAAAAGTTGGATTGCACCTATTGTAGAAAAGATGGTAGAGTCTAGGTGGGTTAGGCATGTGTGGAGAGCACCTATAGTAGGATGGATGGAGGGTAGCCTAGTAGCTAAAGGGAAAGAGAGACCTAGAAAAACTATAAAAGAAATAATTCAGAAGGATCAAGTCAATAATTTGTCCATAGACAAGATTTAAGATACAACATTATGGCATCGTATGATGGCATCCATTAGAATATATGAAAATATTAAAAAATATCCTATTACATCTTATAGGATTAGTTTTCCTATTTCCTCTTTATCTCATAGGATTAGTTACTATATTTCTTTATCTTATTATGATTTGTTTCCTTAATTAATTAGGATTATGATTAGTATAAATAAGGGTTAATATTCTAGGTTTGAGAGCACTTTGGAGAACATAAGAACACCCCATCATATGGTAATATATCTCAATCAATATCAATTCTCTTTTATTCTCTCTTATATCTCTTTCTCTTTATATACTTAAAACATCATTAGTTTAACATGGTATTAGAGCGGTACCATTCCCCCTGACCTATGCTATCCCTATTTCACCGTTGATTTCCTTAAACTATGAAGCCTTTTTGGTTCAGAAGTTGCCATTGTTTTATGCATGATCGAGTATCTTTGTCATTCATCACTACCTTCACTACCAATATCCTTTTTGACAGCCTCTGTCATTTTTTTGGCATTCTAACGTCTTTTCTAGCCACCTTTTGGATTGTTCTATTGTTCTATTGTTATGACATCTCCAGCATGTCCTAACATCCCTGTTTCTCTTTGGGTTTTGATCTCCTCTGGGTTGTATTCTTTTAGTGTGTTTTGGATCACCTCCTTCGACCATTATTGGTTTAACACCCATGGTTGTTGCACTATGCTTGTTTGGATCCAACTTGGAGGTATTGGAGGTGTAATGACTAATGAGACTATTTCAAGTATGGGTGAAGTTGTTCATATATATTCGTTGTTTTTATGTTTTTAAGTTTGTTAAGGTCGGATTTTTTCTTCCCTGACACCCAAATGTTCTTTTTTAACTTCATGGATCAATCCTCTTACATAACCCAAGAAAATCGCCTAGTATGCTTCTAGTTTCTTAGTGCTATGTCCTGTAAAATTGGTTTTTGCACATCACAAATTTCTAATGCATATCCGAAACATTTCCAGTCTTTATCTTTTGTGTTCCATGTTTCTTCTAAAGGTAGGGCTCATAACCGTATTCAAATAAAGAGTATTAGACCTTAATTTATTATATTTTTAATTGTATGATGTAAATTGAGTCCTAATTGAACGAATAAGGAAGGTGAAAGCCTTTAATCTTGGGGTCACCTGGCCGTCCTATTAATACTTTCAAAATTCTGCAGTTTAGCCAGGAAATTTGTGCATGGCTAGTAACAACTTGAATTATATTTTTCCATTTACCATATCCCAGCCAAAACCTCAGATTCTACTAATATATGCATCTGATCTGATAACATTTGAAATGAGGTGTATTTCAGGATGTTGCTTTAGCCATGGTTTCCATGAGACATAGCCCTCTTGGTCCAATCATGGAGAAGCTGTCTTTATCTCCTGACAAGTATGGTACCGGTCGCCGTTTTTACATTCAAACATTGGATGATCATGCACTTTCACCAGATGTCCAAGAGAAGCTTGTGAGGGAAAATCCACCTGAGGGAGTTTTCAAGATCAAAGGCAGTGACCACTGTCCATTCTTCTCCAAGCCACAATCTCTCCACAAAATTTTGGTGGAAATAGCTCAAATTCCATAGCTTAATGGTCAACATTATTATTGCTTTATCTTTCCATCCCCCAGGATTACAAAATTAAAGAGTTGATTGATATGCCTTTGCTATACTGACCATCATACAGGAGGCCCAATTGGGAGAAGTATGTTTATCTTTTATAATCATGAAATATAATAGAGGAAGAAGCATGATTTCATTGCCTCTAAGACAGCAATATTATTTAATTAGTGACCGACTTCTGTAAGCCTCATTTTTTTTTTCGGTTCATATGTATAGTAATGTTAACTTTTGTACTCTACATTTTGGCTTTGACAACTAATTTTATTCTTTCTATATTAGGTAAAAGGTGCATAGACTTTTGCCGAGGTTTAATAGAATCACTGGTGGCTTCATTTTTTTTAATCTTATTCATGAAAAAGGCTAATGAAAAGATGTGTTGGGATCTTAAAGGTGGTCTGTCTCCAAATGAGTCCAATGAATTAGATCTTTAGGGGGTATGTTTATTTTGGGAAGGGGGTGTCTGAAGAAAAAAGAAAGAAGGAAATTTTCATCTTGAAAAAATGTCATTTGATTTTTTTAAAAAGAAATATATGGAAATAGATTATCATGAAATATTTAAATATTTTCCTATTTATTATTACATTTTCATAGTTCTAATTTTTATTTATTTTAAATTTTTTTTATCTTTTTATTATATTATATTATATTTTTCTTTTTATTATTTTTTTCATTCTAACTCATTTCAAATGATTCATACATTTTTTTTTTCAACATTTTATAACTCAATTTGTAAATGAAAAATGGATATTTATTTTCATTAAATCTTAAATCTAATATATTGACCACCAAATTGAGTAAATTAGTTAGTGGTGGATTGTTCTAGCTTTAGTAGGAATTTCAATCAAGTCCTTGAGAATGTGGTTAGGTTATGAATTTGTTTGCGTGTAATACTCTTAGTGCACCAAATTTGAATCAGATAGATATTTAATTTAGTGTTTAGACATCAATGGTTATAGATAAAAAAATAAATAAATCTAATTTTAAGAGTCCAAGGCAAATGAGTCATGACCAGTTATCTATTCTATAACAATGCAGGAAACTTATAATACATTTCTATTGGTCTATAGACTTTTGAGAACATTGTAATAGATTTTTATATTTTAGGATAAATTATATTAGCACTCAGATCTTTTAAATCTATACAAATTATCTTTAATTATTTTGTAATATTAATATCATGTATTTCTACAAAAATTTAATCCGTTAAATTAATAAAATTGTCTAGCACGTGACCCCACATAATATTTATAATTTTTTTGATGGTTTCAAAAATTTCATTCATCTTAGATCAGGGAGGAAAAGGAAGAACTAACAGATAATTCATGACTACGAAAGAGCTCTCTTCTCTCATACATTGATTCTATGTTTGGATTATTTAGTTTTTCTTCAAACAACTATAACAGTGCATTAACTCTGTTTAGAGTGTAAGGATGGAAACTAAAATGGTATAAAGAAGAGGAATGTGTATGTTTTGTCCATAAATCTCATGTGATGTGAGTGTAATTTATTCTATATTTTAACACATTAGTTGATAGGATCACCCTAACATATTCTTATACGACAAAGCAATTGTGGCACGAACAGGGAACAGGTGAAAACCCATTTTTATCTTCTTCATGGCTACACATTCATATTGAATCCCCCACCCACGAAAAAAAGAAGAATAATTGAATGCACATTGTAACAAACACAATTTTCCTTAACGTAGAATGAGTTTTAGGAAAAGAAAAAGTTGAGAAAAAAGAATATTTAAGTCTTTGACAATTGGAATCTAGTTGAATCTTAAGAATAAAATTAAGAAAAGCCTGATGGAGCATATAGCTCACCTAATTTACCGTAGGAGTCCGATTTTCCACCTCCCGAGAAGTATGTAACCAATATCTCCTTTTCTCTACCAAAATCAATTGGGTATGGAGTTTGATTAATAACATACCACATTCATAGTAGTTTAAATTAGCTACTAATTGATTAAAATTCTACCTTAATCATTCAAAGTTATGATATATATATATATATATATATATATATATATATATATATATATTAAATATATTTTTAATTTTTTTAAAATAATTAAATTTTACTTTTCGTTCTTTGATTTCAAAATTTTTAGTTTAGGGTCATTTTTTTGAAGTAAAATTAATTATTACTAAAAAAATTAATTAGTTTATGAAATATTTTTATTATAATTATTTAATCATAGTTAATTTATTTTGATTTAATATAATTTGAATTAATATGAAGAATCATAATCAAGATATTTTAGAAAATAAAAGTTTAATCTAAATATTTTAAAATTAAAGAATAAAAACTAAAATTTGATTATTTTAAAAGGAATACAAATATATTTTATTTATTTTATAAATTTTATCTTCAACTAATTTCTATTATCTTTATAAGCTTTTCTTTAATTTTTATAATATTAAATTATAATATAAATTTGATCATAATAAATAGAAGTTCTTAAACCAACTAACTTTAACAAAAGTTATTTTATTATAAATTGATTCATATTCTATATATATTGATTATGTAAACCACCCATTAAAACAATATTTTTATTAAAAAAGTCTTTATTATATTAAAAATGAAAAATATAATAAATAATTTTGTTTTCGATAAATTTTTTTTTCGTTGCTTAACATGAGCTATGAAGTTGACATGTTAACATTTTGTAATTTTTTAACCAACCCATTATAGTTTATTGAAATCTTTAACAGGATAGAAAATCTCACTAGAAGTAAATATGAAATCAATGAAACGAAATGTTGAACTCCCTTCCTATTGAAAACTAAGTGGCAACCATCACTCAGAACAGTATTTTACAAACAATTCGATTATTTCCCATATGCATAATAGCATCTATCTCAATACACTCAATTCATGTAGACATGTTGTAATTGAGTCATTTTGACCATTTACTTTGTTTGTCACCATGAAAAAAAAATTAAAAAAGAAACAAAAAAATAAAACTAAAAAGAATGCATCACCATCCTTCTTTTAATGGACGTTTAAAGCTTGGAAGGAACACAAGCAAAAGGAAGACTCAGACATTTCATGTTGACAGAGAACATAATATAGTAACAGTCGCAACATATACATGCAATGATGAACAAAATATAGTAGTATTACCATTTTACACATAAGTGCATTATTTATAAACACTTATTTTGATTTGTAAGGTAAAGTAGTATTACCTATGCGTATATTTTTATCTTGTAATCATATTTTCATCTTATAAATTTCTCTTGGCTTGTATAAAAATATCTAAAAACAAAACTACATGAAATGTGATATTTGTGATTACAGATATAAATGACGAAGCAATAGAAACTGTGAAACTGTGAACCCAGAGCCAAGTCTATTGCGAATTTTGCGTTTCACATACATTCTATGTAAGATGCTGACTCTGCAGATTATGCTACTGTGGATTGGGACGAAGAGAGTTTTTTTTTTAAACCCTTGTACCATCGCTAAAAAAAAATTAACGACTATTAATCTTTATCAAACTATTTTTTTAGATAAATATTTATTTGTTAAAAATTATTAAACGGAAGATACTTTAGATGGTTTAAATGATATAATTATCAAAATTTAATATATTTTATGTAAATTTTTGTTACAGAATATTTGTTGAAAAAATCTTTTTTTAATGCATAATTATATACGATAACCAAAATACACTCCCCTATTTTTTATGACTTTTGGGGTTGGACAAGAGACTTGTTCAACTCAGTTTATGATAAAATTCAGTAATAGCACTTCAATTTAGGATAAAATTTAGTAGTAATACAAGCCTATATAACAATATAAAAGAGGTTATTCAAATAAGATCATAACTGTCGCAACCTAAATCACAATCAAACTATGAATCTATAAAAACTAATCAATTAAAATATTTATGTTTAAAATGGTAAAAATATGAAACTGACATCGAATCTTATTTTAAAAAAAAAATTAAAAAAATTCTAATACATTATAGGTTCGAGAATTAGTGTATGAAGTTCAAAACTCTTACACCCTCTGGAATAAGGGCTAAATACGTAAAACATTGTCTCAGAGTTCAGAGTGTTAGTTACGACATGATGGATTTTTTTATACAAAACCTTAGCTTTCTTCCAATAATACATATGAGATGTTACAATTGCACAGTTGACAACCACAAAAATATAATTAAGTGGAGATCGAAATAAATAATATAAATTATAATGTACTTTTAGTTTTAATCTAAAGATATATTTTATAATCACTATATTGAATAGTGATTATATTATCACAACTGTTAGTTACAACAGGTGTATTTGTTTTTATAATGGATGATACGATAAAAAAAATAATTAAGTGGGGATTAAAAAAAATAGTATAAAATTACAAATTTACATTTATTTTAAATGTAAAAATATATTTGGTAGTCACTATATTGAATTTACATGCTGGTGAAGATCTTGTTCATTTTTATATTTTATTGTAAAAATTTATTTTCTAATATTTTTTAACATGTAAATTAGTCATTAGTTTGTATTTCTTCTAAAATTTTGAGTTTGTTATTTTAAAATTTTTATTAAATATTAATTTTATTTTAAATTCTTAAATTTCAATTTTATAATTTTTGTACTATGTATGAGATTTATCTTTCTCAATTTATCGTAATTTAACAATGTTAAAATATCATATGCAAGTCATCCTTTTATATTAATAATTGGATAGAAAAATCAAGTCAATATTTTCCCGTTTAATTATGAGAATAAAAAAAAAACAATTAAGCCTACAATAAATTATTGCAGTTTATCAAATTATTGTGCTATTCTATCAAGTACCGGGAGAAAAATTTAAAGGCTTAATTATATTTTTATCTTCTAATTTGATGTATATGCAATCTTGTACCTCAATTTTTGATCCCTTTATTTCTAAAATTTATGAAACCTGTTCATACTTGAGGTTAGGTTAACAAAGTAACTTCTGTTAATCGAATTAAGCTTAACTCAACACTTCAATATTCTTTTGTTGATTAAATTCTTAGGTATCACTTTGTTATAAGTCAAAAATAAACAGAGGGTGCATAACAAAACTTGGTTCCTAAAGGATGTGATAAATTCTATCAAATACATTGGGTTTCTTGGATTGACGTGTCAATTATTAAATTTCAACTCTGTATCAACTACATTTTAACTCACAACAAACCCCCTACATTTTCACATCACGCTACACAGCCCCTTTCCTACTATCCTCAATGAATTGAGAAATTTGAATTATTCCTATGATGATATAAATTGTACCTTAGAAAACTAATTTGTGAAACTTGATTTTAATTTTATGAAAATGTGTCAACAAAACCGAAAACACTGAATCTACAATTTCATTCTTTTTTCTTTCAAAACATTGGTTTAAAATTATATTAAAACAAAGCCTATAGAATAAGGAATTACATGTGCAAAAAAAATGTAGGGTAATGCGACATTTTCTTTATATCTTTTTTTTTTTTTGCAAATTCTTTTAATCACGGAAAATTTTCTGTTCCTCTATTAAAATATATAAATTCCTCATTCATGAAATGTGGATGGCATAGGGGTGAGTCTAGAATACCAAAGGCATCTTTAATATCCTTACAATAACATGTACACCTCGTGCACGTAAAATGAAGTAAATTAGCCTTTAATACAAGACACTACTTGGCTTTTGTCCGCTGAAGGGGACAAAAAAGCTTTCACTCTTCCCAACATACTATCCCATGGTAAGTACCAAGCACTTTACTGGCACATCCCAAACACATTTCCCAACACTGAAATATTCAATTTAAGGAGACACGAACCATTAAGGGTCTAAGCGACCAACATGGTTAACAATGTCAATCTGTTTCAGTAGATAATCATGTCATGAGGTCTGTAAATCTGCATTCCCTTCATTGGGCAGGCTCCGTCAGGCAATAACCGGATCACTTTTCTGTAAAAAATGTGATATTGATCACAAGCCATAACACTTTCAGAAATTAAGAATGAAAATGATCACTAGCCAACGAAATTGATCACAAGCCCTTGGGCAACAATAAGGTTGCTGCCTTGTGACCTCTACTTTCAAAATCCCATAGACACTACTTTGAGAGTGCAAGACTATGTTTATTTACCCTCCTCATACCACACCAGAGGCAGTCTTTGAGAACCGGCATTGAAGTGGTCCCCCTTTTAAAAGTAGAACTTGCACATACCTTACAAGCCGCTTAGGGTCAGGTTGACCTGAATTAATTGTGGATGCTGTCCTAAACGGAGACCGTAGCTCAACATAGCAGGAATGATGCCTTGACTGAGTGTCCATAATCTATTAATAACATTAAAAAAGTTAATTGCGATGTAATCAATAATACCCTTAAACCACTAAGGAATCTGCATACTAAATACAGGTAAAGCATCATCTTTTGGGGGTTGTTCGAGAAGAGGCTTTTGGAGGGAAAAAA
Organism: Canavalia gladiata; assembly: GCA_037954105.1. NCBI lineage: Eukaryota > Viridiplantae > Streptophyta > Magnoliopsida > Fabales > Fabaceae > Canavalia > Canavalia gladiata. The sequence goes on along the minus strand of CM075663.1, from coordinate 729,646 downwards.
AGGACCCTGAATTTTAATTCTAAATTAACAGAATTATATATTGTTTATGATGATAAATAATTAATTAATAATTAATAATTAAAATTTATACAAATCCATTATTTTATATATTTTATTTTTAAAAATCATCAAATTGAGATATGTTAATCTAAAATAAAAAAAGTTTGCCCTCCCACTCCTTTCCCTCCAAAACCTGCCTTCGCTAAAACATTACTTAGAGGTTACACTACGACATCCATCCAACAATAAAAACACCAGGTTAAAATTTGAAGCAACAAAATCCTAAGTTTTATCTTCTAATTGACATAATACATCAACATTACAATACCAGAAATCAAACTTGACATACATTGGTACAAGATCAACTTATTACCACTAATGAAGGACCAGATTACACGATGGTAAAAATGTAGGCAAACAACCACCCCATTTTGATAGATTGTAACCAACAAAGCGGCATCATATCAAATAATCTCATTGTCAGAAGCAAAATAGTAATTCAGTTATAACTCCGATTCTTTCATAAGCAATTAATTATACATTTATCGATGCCATCATCAAATAGTAATTCAGTTACATAATTCAATGAACATTTCAAATTTGATAATATAATCACATAAAGGAAATCATTAGATTCTATTTGGACAATTCAAATGCAAGATATTTAGAAATGTAATACATATTGAAAAAATCAAAATCAATTAAAAAATTATACAAAAGGGAAAGACAAGCAGATCTTTGGGTCATAAAAATTGGTATAAGGAAAAATTGCTGATGATGTAAAGTAATGGCTGGAACCTGGTAGTGAAATGACTATGGTGTAACTTCCACCACCATGGTCTTTCTTTCCTTTTTTCCCTTATTAAAAATAAATTAGGATTAATTGAAGAACTTGCCAATTGATATAAACTATTTTCTACAACCATATCTTAATCAAAAGCTCCAAAGTGCCAGGTTCCATTAACAGTCCAGGGCAATGACAAAGTTTTCCCAGAAAACCACCAATTTTGCGGAAGATTTTCAAAGAGACCAATCTTTATGTCAGAATGTTATTAATCCCCAAAATGATACAATAAGCTCTAAATTTCACTTACTTAGAATAAACAATAAACAATAAAACTAGACACAAATAAATAAGACTTACCACAGATATTTTAAGACCCTGAAGATGATTTCTGAACCCAGACTTGTTTCTGCAGACACCATGAGCACTTTAGACAATGAATCAAGCAAAGCAGCATGACATAATACATCAGTGTATGACGTATATACCTCATGAGCACTATGCCCAACAACACCTTTCTTGGAAGGTTTCCCTTCACTCAAACTGACTGCACCATCATCCTTCACTCCATAAGAAGCTCCACGGCGAGTAAAATTTCTTTGAGAACCTAGAGAGCTCAAAAGTTTGGTTGAAACATGTTTCCATTAGAATCAAGACAAATACACTCTAATGTGTATCCTGGAGTCTTTACTTTATTGGTCATAATTAGTATAGAGACACCAACCATTCTCAAGAGAGGGACTGCCACGTCCACCTGCAGAGCCAGAAAATTCTCCACTCCTGTTTCCCGAAGAAACACTTTCTTTTGCTTCTCCTGTCAAGACTAGAAAATCAGTCAGCTCCAATTTAAAATATCAAATATGACAATGATTTCATAGCATCCATACTAAATATTGGACAGAAATATATTATTAATTTTTGTTTTTAAATAACTTTTTAAAATTGCTTAGTCAATGGTTGTACCTTCAGCAAATTCAGGATTAGACAGAGTATGTTGCACGAACGAGGATGATGAGTGCTCATTACCAGCTTGTGAAACATCAGAACGACGAAGAGGCGTCCAAACACCACGATCAGGTCTATCCTTGTTTCGAGTACGTTTTTCTGTTTTCTCACCTACACTACCCAAACCATGCAGATCCCTTTTTACAAACTTTTCATCCAAAGCCCTTTTAGAATCCCCCTCAGAATTAACTTGTCCAGCATCATGATTAGAGACTTGATCATGTAACCCAGACCTTGAGCCAAAAGGACGAGGTGGTCGCTTCCCATTCTCGGAACTTAAGATTTGAATTTTATGTTGAGTACCAGTTGAAGACTGACTTTGACGAGCTTCATTATTTAGAAGTATGCTCCTAATCAATCTCCCACCGGCTTCACGCCTCTGGTTCTGTTTTGCAGGAGTTGAAATGGGAGAATTTCCAGATGGTGCAGTTTGTTGTTTTACAGTACCTTCAGTGGTCTGAAGATTTCATAAAAAATTTCATAATAATTTACAGTGATGAGTTTATTCATGTTTGACTGCAGCATCTAAAATTACATTTGAGTCATTTCACAGCACCAAAATAACTTTCAGGAAGAGGTAACACTTAAATTACTTCTGACCAGAAAAGAATTCTGACGTTAACTCAAATATAGACTAGCTCAAAAACCTTGCATGGCAGGGGAGAAAAATAAGCTGTTTCCTTTTGTTGTTTATTATGAAGAGCATAATTTTATCAGAGGAAATAGGAAATATTAATTATTTATAAAAGCAAGCAAAATGGAGACAAGCAATATGGGTAAATTGAAACTTACACTGGGAATTTCTCGCTGTTTTCCTTTCAGAAGAAGGATCTTTTTCTTTCCAGAATCAGAAGTCAGAGGAATTCCAGAAATGGGACCTTCGATGCCATGCACTGCATATTCATCAATCACAAAAGAGAAAAGTTACCACCAAAATAAATGAATTTCAGAGAGGAACTTAAAGCCAATATTTACTATAGCAGAATCTTCAAAAAAAATTCAAAATTAGCTTTGGATCCCCTGAACCATTGGATGAGTCTGTTAATAACAGAACCAACTTAAGAATGCATGTGAGAAGGGGGAAAAGAATTAGAATAGCTGATTAGTTAGGAGACAGTTATAACAGAAACTGTTACAATTAGGAAAGTATAAACAGGGAAAAGTAAGGGGAGAGGAGGCCAGGGTCAGTAAGTTGGGACTTGGGGGAGAGTACAGGCTCTCGAATTCCTGTTAGCATCATTGTATTCATTCAGTCTAGCTCAGTTTGGGGATTTGGCTCTCAGCTGGGTTTATTCAATAAAAGCATCTGTTTCTGTAAATCTTTTTGTTCTTTCCAGCATTAGTCAGTTTCTTACAGAGTCCCTCTATTTTAAAGCATTTTTTGCAGTTAAGTTTAAAAATGTTTGGGACAAGTAAGGAAAGTAGATCAAAATTTCTGCAAACTAGGTGGGAATGAGAGTCTAGCTCCTTGATTTCAGAGGAAGCCTACCATACACACTACCAGAAAGTTGCATTAAAGAAAAGAAATATAAGAAAATAATAGATATAACCCCTGAGAAGAAACCCTGTTTTCTATCCCAGAGCAATACATGACATGTGGTGAAACATAATAACTATACCAGATATATTCACAACTCGAAGCTAATCAGATCAGACAAAATCTGAGGGCAGAAAAGATGAATTACATGTTTCAATTTCAGAAATTCCTTTTATACTTGATGCACCCGATTGATCCTCTCGCCGGGGGACCACAATAAAGGCTGACTTGTCTTTTGATTCTTTCCGATTGGCACTCTTGGCATTGTCCTTCTGAACATACTGACAATCAAAACCAATTTTCATGAAGTGACACAGCTCACTGGTCTTTTGCAAGCATAAATATAATGTCTATATATCAACAATAGAAAAAGTCAGACTACTCAGCCAAAAGCCAAAAACCAAAAATCTTCAAAATCCTTAGCTTGAAAATCAAGTCAAACTGCAAGGAAAAAAGCTGAGAAGACAATATGTTTTTATATCGATGGATTTCTAATGCTACACACAGTAGATTTATTCAAAAAAAGAAGCTAGAAAGTGTAGCATTTTCAAATGCTACACACAGTAAGGACTAAAAGCTTTGGTCCTTTATAAAAAATGGACAATAATTGTTCACTTTGTAAAGACAACACATACAAACATGAATGACAGTTGACAGCAATAGCATTAAGAGAGAATAATTATAATTCTAACATTTTTCCTAATTAAAGAAGCATGCAGTATTTTGCTGCAATATTGCCACCGGGATTGTTTTAACATTTCATAAATTTAATTAGATTGGAATTATGTTGCACTATTCAGGTTAGTGAAACAATTATAAATTCCATCAACTAAATACTTATACTCCTAGCAGTAAAAATTAGAAACTATATTAATTTTCAGATTGTTTTCCAATGCATTGGCATCAGAAACTAGTTGTATGTAAAGACAAACTTCCCCATTGCCAACAAAATTTCCCTCATCCAAACATTTTAATTAAGCCTATGTTTCTTTTTCCAACAAGTCCTTAGGCATTGAATTATAAATTTGGTTGCTATGCCATGTCAATATAGCCTGTGTATGTGGTCCACCCTACACACACACAGAGTTAAATGAAACAGCATAAGTATTTCAAATTAAAAAATATAATTGTTAAGTCACTGTTGGCTTTGCTTTGCTTCAATAAAAGGAAACAATACGGCTAGTTGTATGTAAAGACAAAGGAAAGACAAACTTCCCTATTGCTAACAAAATTTCCCTCATCCTAACATATTTTAATTATGCCTTTGTTTCTTTTTCCAACAAATCCTTAGGTATTGAATTAATAACTTGGTTGCTATGCCATGTCAATATAGCCTGTGTATGTGGTCTACCATACACACATACAGATAAATGAAACACATAAGTATTTCAAAGTAAAAAATATAGTTGTTAAGTCACTGTTGGCTTTGCTTTGTTCAATAAAGGAAACAAAAGAATGAGATAGAAAAGAGGCTGGAAGGAAGGCAAATTGTTGATAAGTTCCTTCATAATTGATTGTTCAAAATGAAAAGAAAGGAGCAAGAGAATTAAAATTTAGTGGTTTAGCATAAAAAAGTAGTCAAAGTAGTTAACTACTTAACCCAGATAGCGATGCAGCAGCCAGCCTCAAAAACAGTACAGTGGTACTGTAAAGTGGCCACTACAGAAAAGATTGTGGATGCAAAGCTAATAATTATATATAGACGTGCTCAAAACTCAAAAAGTTCCCAAATGAAAACTGGAGAAACAAAACAGAGATGGGCTAGGCAGGAAAAGAATGAAAGAGAGGCTGAGATGAGAACAGGGAATGCAGACCATGCAGAGGATGTGAACAGGGATTGCAGACAGTGCAGAGGATGAGACACAAAAAGAAGCTGCACGAAAAAGATGCTTGGCTGCAGAGGACTTGCCCAACACAGTGCAGAGAGTGCAAAACAGGTATAGGCTACTTGGCAATTGCTGAAATGGGTGCACTATTGGGAATTTTCTATGGCAAGGGTGGGATATGCAAACTCTGAGCGCAGGAGGCTGTGAAATCATTATGGATCTCAATGTGGGAAAAGGAGTTCGCACAACAAAGAACAGAGGCAGCAACCCCTAGAATACCTCACTGTATGGATCGATCAAGGAGACCAAAAACTCCTTTAAAATAATAGAAACAGGAAAAATTAATTGTGAGCAAAGCAGATATTTCAGTCTCTGAAGATTGAAGAATGGCAGCCATTCCTCCTGCTATCCAGACTGCAATGCCGCAATTTAGTAGCCAATATGACCAGCTACGCACTTGCATGTGATGCAACTAACTTCAGAAAGAGCCAGAGGCCTACTCTGGCTACTCCACCGTGATAGCACTTCTATTTGACACTATTGAAAACTATGAATGTAGTAAAAGAGATAGTGAGTTACTAATTATTTATTACAATTTTATACTTGTGATAAGAAAAACGAACAGGTACTATAAAATCTAATACATCACTAAATATATGCACTACACATATGTATCCATTCTTATACACTTTTAGTTCACAAACTTCGGTTTCTAGGCATTAATAAGATTCCCAGAAATTATATGCTCAGTCACTGAGTAGATCAAATTCAAAACTATAATTGAACATTAAAATGCTACACAGAATTAAGATTCAGAGACCACTTAGAAGGCAGTAACAGCTTGATTTATCTTGTCTTTAACTCTTCATTGTTTTGATAGAAATTTACAAATTTTATGACAAAGAAGCCAAGACTCTAGAATTCAAAACAGGTGAAATGATTATGCAACGGCACCAGCAATAAAAAAATATATATGCACTTAAGTACAAAGGTTTACCTTTTTCTTTTCAGATCCTCGTTTACTATTTCCTACACCTGGCTTGCCAGGCAAAGCAGCTCTGGCTCTTCTGCTAACTTTTGCTGCTGCCGATGAAGCCTATCATTGATTGTTAAAAGAAAAAGATGTGGAGTATTACATATAAACAAGTACTCAAGCAAGAAAAGCCATCATAACTTATACTAATTTGTTATTTAACAGATTATATAAATATAATACCAGAATAATTTCACCCAGTAGGAGAGGAAAGTTAAAGCCATAATGATATAAAGGCATAGTATAAATGAAGCATGCATATGATAAATTGCAAATTTTTTGAGGTAGCACTTTTGTTGTATTTTTGTACATTCAAAATTCATACAAAAACTAAAGGCCCAAAAATCTAGAGAACAAGTTAACAGATGGGAGTAAAATATGATGAATTACATATACTCAAAACCACCAGATATCCAGAACAAACAAGTGGGAAAGAACAGAATACACAACCCGAAAACAACTTGAACGTTGAAACAGTTGTAACCACAAGCTAGGGTTTTGACACCAAAAAAAGCTTGGGCAAGCTGCAAGTTAAAAGTTCAATCCCATAGTCTTTAGTTGACCAAATATAATGATTTTATCTAGAAAACTTTCCTAATATGAATATATGATCTAAGCACGTAATGGCGAGGAAAAAATGAAACTTCTAGCATTAATCACGACATTGAAACCTTCTAGCTTCAGAACAGTTAGTAGAAACTTTTAAATGATCAATAAAAAAAATTAAAGCATACATAAGGAGGGTAACTCACATGCACAAGTGGTCAAGTCTTTCTTAACTAATGCCCAGCTCAATATTGATCAGACATCCAACTCAACAATCTAACTGAAATTTCATATTCTCATTATCCCATTAGAGTAGACAGTTAGCGTGCGGGCCCACAGCATTCACAAGTTTTTAAAGACTCCAAAAGCTAAGTGATACATCCCTCATGATAAATACCACATGTACCACACCACCTTTATTTTTTTGAAAGCTATGGATCAGGTGGCTCTGCATCTTGTGACTCAATTTGCAAGGCACAAAATTTCAAACAACATTGATGAGAAGAACACGTTTGTGCAAGATTACTAAGTTAATATCATTTTTACACAATATTCAGTAGCTATATTACCATTTACCGCATGTGGTACTTTTCACTTACATTATTCTCCAGCACTCTCTTCTAACAAAACATTTTATAAGCATTAAACATACATCAAATCTTGCTCATACAAGCCTTTCAGAATATGCATCAAACCCTAGTTGTAGTCCTTAACATGCATTGCTGTCTTTGAAATGTTAAAAGAGATCCACATATATCTTAAAAAAAAATTACATATAATCATTCAAAATTCTGACTTTCTAATATTAAAGTAATTGAAATGAAAACTCAAATACAGAATCATTACCTGCATACCACTGTCAACAGCACGTTTCTGACGAACATATTCCATCAGTGGTGTGACAACGGGTGCTTCCTTGTTAGCACCTAGAAAGGAGGATAGAATGAGATCAACTGTACCAAAAATTGTCTTCAGACAAATCCCCCACATACATGTAGCCTAGAGCCTTGTATTAAAATCCCTCAATACACATTTACACTGAAACTAACGCAGAAAAAGCATATAACATCATAACATATATATGGTACAGAAACTTTGAGACAGAGAAGTGATCACACTGTTTATCAATTCACTTTTAAACAAGTGTAAATCAAATACAGTCAGTTAACTAACAACTAACCAGCTTGCTCAGCTTCTTTTCTTTCCAACTGTATTTCTGCACTTGGAAGATGCTCCTGAGGCTTTGCAATGAGCTTGAGGAACTCAAGATAGTCAGGATCTGTCCTTATGAAAAAATAAAAATCATAATCATAAAAAAAAAAAAAAAACGCCGTAAGCCATAGTAGCTTTTCATACAATCAGAAAACGTCAATTCCAGTTACATCGATATCACTACCTTTATATATAGTCCCTTCACGTCCATCTTTTTTGGCACCTAGCTTTGGAACACGCTGAGAAGGCGCGTACTCAACAATTGCTTTATGCTGGGCACCTGATAGAACATTCAACATTAGAAAGAACGACGAAGAAAGAAGTGTGTGAGAAGAAATCAAATAACTAAAAAGTACCTCTCTCGTTAACAAAAACATGTCCATCAAAGAACTCAGCAAACTCGAGAACATCTTGAGGACCCTTGAACTCTATATATGCTCGCGAATGCCTCTGACGCTTAAGACTGCAAATATTAATCGTATTAGCTTACACCGAGTTAAGCAATATGATTAGGGTTTTGTCACACACAAGTAATCGTATTAAGGATATAAATATTCATTAATCGTATTTATGAAAGGCGATTGATGGAGAAGAAAGAACCTGGTGTTGCCGGGACGGAAAGAGAACCAATTGTAGCGAGAAGCGAAGTGAGAATCGATGTGATGGAAGAGATCAGATTGAGTGAGAGAAGGGGGCAAATGCCTAACAACCACTTTCGTCCTTTCCCTTTCGGAACGGACCTTCATCTTCTTTTCCATCCCTAATTTCTCTACAATTCTTCTCTATTTTTCATCAGCGCACAATTTTCCTTCCTTTCGATTTTCCTTTCTTAATTCCTTCCGCGAACTGGACTCAACTTTTAAGATACCACCCAATTCTTAAAACATATTCTTATTCACTTACCCTGCTTAGTTTTTTTTTTTTTTTCTTCCCTCTCTGAACTAAGAATGTTCGGTATATAATTTTTTTTTTCGTTCGTAAAATTAAAATTTTTAAAATTAAACCTTTAATTAAATCGATGAAGATACTACTCTGGTTCAGTGGTAAAAGCGAGATTAAATTGGGATAAAACTAAATATATTTAAATATTATATAATATATTAAATAGTAAATTAATATACAATTATAAAAATAAGTTAAATAAAATTTTAAATTAACATAAAAAATATATTATATTATAGTGCTAAAAAATAAATAATTTATAATATATAATTAAATAATAGTAATTTATATGTATATTTTATATATGAGTTTTTATTTATTTTAAAATATTTAAAATAAAAAAATTTGAAAGTTTAAAAAAGAAAGAAAAATAATTTTTCAAATAAATTGGTTCCAGTCAATTTTCGATCATCGATTTTAAACCTATTTGACAATTTTTTTTACTGTTCTTACTGATTTTGAGATTAGCTATTTTTTTATTTGAATGGATCAATTATCAAATGGACTCCCACTCGGATCCATAAGTACAATTGTAGGCTTTCAAAAATTGTATTTCTTAAGAATTATAATTCATGAGAATGTTATAAACATTTTTAGTATGAAACGCTATTAAGAGTGTGGTTAAAAATTTCACCCTTTGTGAAATGAAGGTGAATGCGGTAGGAGGATTTTTTTAAGTTTTTTAATAATCTTAGGTTTAAAATAGACATGGAAACGGATTAGGTTGTTTAGAAAACCTATACTACAACCTAATTTATTTAATAAATAAATAAATTTAAATTTATTAAAAAAATTTAAATAAATGAGTTAAATTTATATTAATAAAAAAATTATTTAACTTATTTAAAGATTTTTTTAAATATATAAATTTATTATATATTAATAATTTATTTTAATATATTATAATATAAAATATATATTTATATAATAGATATATAAATATGAATATATAATATGTGTATATTATATTTATTTTAATATATTAAATTTATAAATATTTTTAATTATTTATATATATATTTTAGATTTGTTAATTAATTTTTTTTATAATATAAATTTTTAAACACATTTATAAATCTGATAAGTCTTAAATATATCAGAGTTTGATAGTAAAAAAAAGTTTATATCATGTAACAGATTCAAATTTAATGTATAAAATTTTGAAACAAATCAAACATAGTTTGATTGAATATATTTCTACTGTAACATCCTAATAATGATATTTATTTGTTTTATATTTAAGTAATATCGTGGATTCATTTTTAGTGTATTGTTTTATAATCCAAAATTTTTTAATAAAATATTTATAATGAAAATATGGTACAATTTTTTAAAAAAATTATTGTTGAAATTATAAGTCTCTTCATAAAAAAATTAACATAGCAGAAATTAAAACGTTGAAACGTCATCTCTCTTGGTAACTTTGAAAACTCATATTCATTTACTTGTCATAATATATTTATTTATATAAAAATATTTATATTATTATTTACATAAATAATACTACCTATAAAAAACAATAAATCCAAAGCTCTTAGTAAGTACTTTAAAACAAGATAAGGACCTTTATGCTCATTATATGTTACAATTATTCAAAACAAAACATACAGAGCATATGCAAATAAAACAAAAATCTTCTTTAATAATTCATGGATTATCTCCTGACAAACTTATGTCATCTTCTCCTTTTATTTATTCTAAGACGTAAACACTATAGAGTCTGTCCACAATACGCAACTTAAGGTAAATTATTGTTGTCATAATCGACATAATTAAGATTTGGAAGAGAAACGAGAGGTAGGGAATGAAAAATCATAATTTCTTAATAAGTGTCTATCATAAAATTGGTGATATCATTTTTTATTTCGGCCACTTTAGTTTACTTATGAAAAGATGGCAAACATATAAGTTCAATTATGTCTTTTTTAAAAATAACATTTATCTAAAGTAGATTCCTATTTAATAATAAGGATTAAATTTCATACAAACATATATCTCATTGTTCTCAAGTCACATTCTCATGAAACTATACATAACGTAAAACTTATTTATTCTTTAGATCACCTTCTCACTATAACATATATATCATTTGACTTTTACTCGTTCTATGCATCGATCGTAATTATTCTCATTCTTTAGTCATCATCTATGTGTTTCATTAAAGGCATATTATTCACACTTTAGTCAAACAATATCTTCCACTTGTCTAGTACTTTAACTTCTAATCTAAGATATAAGTCCATTCCTTAATAGTTATCATCATCATAATTTTTTTAAGGCCTACAACTTTACCGTAGAAAGACCTTCACCTTTTGAGTGTACACAAGTTCCAAACTTGGCGTAGTAAGAGAAATGTTAAGTTTTTATATAGAGTTTTCTTTAATGATCTCTTAATTTATTAGGTTATATTTTAAGTATTAATAATAACATGTATGTTCAATATCCAACAATATAATATGTACATATAGCATCTAAATCACTTAATTCTTACATAATTCATCAACATATGGAGTCATAAATTCACATCAATTCATTGCACCATTCAAGAAAGCACATAGCACACTTACACATAAATAGGCATACTTAAGTATCATCATGATAAATAATTATCCAAAAATTTACTTGCATAGTAAAAACTTTGCTTATGCATGGTCCTGAAATTTTGGACAATATTCAAATTTTTTTTAAAATTGTCCAAATTGTTTACATTCTTTATGTTTTTTGATAAGTTTCTCACAAGAAACTTATATCACTCATTCTTTCTAAATTCCTCTTAACCTTTTCTTTTCTCGAAAGTTTGTGGACTAAATTTTATTTAACTAATTTTAATTCTCATTAGCCAAATACCACTTTGCTAATTCCATCAAATTTGTGTTCATTTTTCTTAATTTTTACGACCAATTTTCTAAGTCTAATGTCTAAGGAAAATAATTTAATTAGCCTTATATCTAAGTTTGGTCGAATGAATAGTGTCTTTTAAGGGTTTTGTACTCTTTTTTTTTGCTTAAATTATTATCTTAAGAAAGTTAACTAATTAATTCTAAAATATTTTCAATCTTTCCTCCCCTAATTTAGGAGCTAAGGCCGAATAACCATATTTACTCACCAAAGTATCTTAATTTAATTTTGTCTAATTCATGCATGAATCTTTTATGATAACAATTATAGAGGATATTAGATATTTTCAAAAGTTTTCCAAAACATAAAAATGGTGCCTAGACAGTGGTTGCTTATAACACATGAAGGGAAACAAATCTATGCTCCTCAAACTGGAACCATATGATAGAGGAATCATAGCTTTGGGAGGCAACCAATATGGAAAAGTGAAAGAAAGAGATAGAATCGATAAAGACTATCTTCCCTCTATAAAAAATTTTGTATGTAGAAACTTTGAAACATAATCTACTCAAGATTATTTTTATTGGAGAGATAGAATGAAGATATTCATAAACCCAATATAGTATTTAGAGTATCATTATCAAAAGAGACTATATACCTTTGGATGCATAAAGTGAAGAAATTTCTTTAGAACAATGACTATATATCTTTGGATGCATAAAGTGAACAAATTTCTTAGAACAATGGACACTAGAGTAAGTCACTAAAATGAAAAATGATGCAAAGGCTAAGTTTCTTCTAACATGTGCCCTATGCAGAAGTGAATACAACATAGTCTTTGAGTGAGAAATTGCCAAAGTAATTTGAGATAATCTTACGACCATTCATGAAGGAATAAACCAAGTAAAGAAATTCAAGATCAATTACTTTATTTCTCAATATGATGAATTTAAAATGATGGAAGGAGAAACGATAAATGAATGATTGAAAGATTTCAAACCATCATGAATGGACTAAAAAGTTCTCAGAATAAGGTATGACCATAAAGATATCATAAGAAAGCTTCTAAAAAATCTTTCTCCTCTATGGAGATCCAAGAAAACAATCATTAAGGAATCCAAAGATTTAAACAAGATTAAGCTTGATGAAATTCTTGGATATCTTAGAATATGATGTTGACTTAAACAAAGATGAACTAAAGGAAAAAGTTTAGCTCTAAGATCTAAACATCATAACCAGGGACTTCTACCAAATTCATAAAAGCCAAAAAGTTAACTAAATCTAAAGAGATAGGTGATGGTGATAAGGAAACTAATGAGAATTTATCTCTCATATCCAAAAGGTTGAATGACATTATGAGAAGAAAAAGAAAGGAATAAAACCTTACAAAATAACCAAAGGTAAGATACCTATTTGTAAAAATTATTAGAAAATTGATATAATATGTTATGAATACAAAAAATTAGAACATATGAACGCTAAGTATTCTAATCTTAAAAATAAAGAAAATTAATCAAACCAAAGAAAAAGAAGGATCTTGTTTCTACATAGGATGATTTGGATAATAGTAGCTCTAATGGTGAAGCGGTAAAAATACTCAAATCTGCTTCATGGCAAATACTGAACCTAAGGTATTATCTAAATTTTAAGAACTTGAAATTTCTTACAAAAATCTTGAGTGACTTAAATACTATATTAATGAAGTATATCATGTTAAAAAGAAAATAATTTGAAAAAAAAAAGATTCAAAAATTTAGATGAAAATAAAAAACTTCTTAAGATTAAGAGAAACTCGTCAGTTAAGATTCAAGAACTTAAGGAAATGGTAAACAAGCTTACTAATGACTTGTCTAAATATACAAAAGGTACCAATAAACTAGATTTAATATTAAATAATGGTAGAGATCTAGAAGATAAAATAGGAATAGGATTTTTGGATAATCATAAAAAGATCACAAACTTACATCTCATCTACATTCCTCATGTACTATTTGTAAAAAGTATGGACATGACTCAAAGATGTGTTGATATAGGCATAGAAAAACTAACATGCAAGGATTCAAGAAAATATAAATACCTAAAAATGTGATTATTCCTTTGACAGACATCCTTGGTAGGAAGAAGAAAGACATCAAAATGATATCTTAACAGTGACTGCTATGAGAGACAGGTCTATGTTTCTAGACTTGGAACCATATAAAGGAAGAAATATGGCCTCTAAAGGAAATCAACAAGGAAAAGTGAAAGGTAAAGGAAGAACTAGTAAAGATTATCATCTTCCTTCTATAGAAAATGTTTTATATGTTGAAAACCTAAAACATAATCTACTAAGTATTAGTCAATTTTGTAGCAATGGATATATTGTTTTCTTAAAAAAAATAATGTATAATCAAGAATAATGATGGATCAATACTATTTATTGTCAAAAAAATCATAATCTCTATAAGGTAGATCTAGAATAGCAATATGATCAAAAAGTAACGTTTCTATTTTCAAATAGGATGAAAAATAGATTTCCCACAGAAAATTAGGACATATTAATATGAAGTCATTTCTAAGCTTCATAAATATGAACTAGTCAAAGGATTGTCAAATATGTCTTTGAAAAAATACATCCTTTTTCGAAGCATGTTAGAATGGGAAACAAGTTAAAACTTTTTCCAAAAAACAAAAATCTTGTTTCCACTACTAGATCACTAGAATTGCTTCATGTAGATCTTTTTGGACCAACCAACAAACATACAAAGTCTTGGCAACAAAAAGTACGAGTTTGTTATTATAAACGACTATTTAAGATTAGCATGGGTATACTACCTAACCCACAAAGTAGGAAATACTTCTGAGTAGAAGTAGGAAATACTGCATGTTATATACATAATGGCATTTTGATTAGATCTAGGTTAGACAACAATCCTTATGAATTTTGGAAAGCAAAAGATCCAATGTATCATATTTTCATCCTTTTGGATGCAAATATTTTATTTTAAATGTGAAAGATCAACTAGGAAAGTTTGAATCATACATAAACAAAAAGGGTATTCTTTGGCTACTCAAACACATCTAAAGCCTAACGTATTTATAATATTAGGACTTTAATCGTTGAAGAGTCTATTCATCAAATTTAATGATGAAAAATCAAATGACAAAAACCTGTTAAATTTATAATATGAAATTGTAAGTCTACACGTCAACAATAAAACTTAGCCAGACCAATCATTGTTGGAATCCAAAGATTATTCATCATATTAGAACTTGTCTAATCCTATCTAAGTTCTTGTTAACAACATAAAAATTGCAAAAAAGATCCAAACAAGGCCAAGATTTAGAGATCAAAGAAGTTTTACATTACTTTTTGAAGTAGAGCCAAAATTGGTAGACAATGTTTTACTTGATGATGGATGGTTATCATCTATAAAGGAAGAATTAGCTCAATTTGACAAAAACCACATTTGGATACTAGTTCCCAAACATCATGGTAAAACCATGATTTGAACCAAGTTTATGAATAAACTCAACGAAGATGAAAAAGTTGCAAGGAGCAAAACAAGGTTAATTACTCAAGGGTATGATCAACAGGAAGATATAGACTTTACTGAACTTTTGCACAGGTAACTATATTAGAATCAATTCGTATAATGCTTTCATATGTATCTCAACATAATATCACCATCTTTCAAATGGATATGAAAAGTGCTTTTCTAAATAAGATCATAGAAGGAGAAACTTTTGTAAACAAACCTCATGGTTTTGTTAACAAAACCCTTACTAAATATGTTTATAAATTGAAGAAAACCTTATATGAATTAAAACAAGTTCCCAAAGATTGGTATAATAGACTTAATTTTTTTCTCAGAAAAAATAAGTTTACAAAAGGAAAAGTAGACAATTATATTTATAAAATATTATCAAATTGAACTTATTATTATTCAAATATATGTAGATGACATTATCTTTGAGATTATTAATGAAAATTTGTACAAAGAATTGGTTAAGCTAATACAAAATGAATTTGAAATAAGTTTGATGGTAAAACTCAAGTTCTTTTTTTACCTTCAAATCAAACAAAAAAGAAATGTATCTATGTCCACCAACACAAGTACACTATGGAACTTCTTCAAAAGTACAAAATGACAAACTCAAAGCTAATGTTTACTCTTATGCACTTGTTTGTTGTTTTGACAAAGGAAGAATATGGACAACTTGCAAATAAAAACGTATATAGAGAAATGATTAGATCTCTCCTCTACCTAAATTGTATGTTGTTTAAATATCATATTTAGCATCTATCATTGAGCTAGATTTCAAAGTAACCCCAGGAGTCTCACTTAAAAATAGTTAAAAGAATTTTAGATATTTAGTTGGAACAATTAATGTTGGACTTGTTTATAAAACATATGAATCATTTAGTTTAATTGATTATTGTGACACTAACTACACTGGAGATAAAGTTAAAAGAAAAAACATCAGTAGAGGATGTCACTTTTAAGCAAATCTTATCTTTTGTATTAGTAAGAAGCAAAATACAGTTGCTTTGTCTACATCTAAAGTAGAATACATCTCATCCACATGTTGCAGCTCACAATTGCTATGGATAAAATATTAATTAGAGAACTACAATATCTTTGAACATAATATTCCCATTTTTTATGATAATATCTCTGCTATTAACTTGTCCAAAAATTCGATTCAACATTTATGTGTTAAACATATAAAAATTAAACATTTATTGAAGACTATATTCAGAAATAGGTATTTAATATAAAATTCATAGATACAAAATATCAATTGGATGATAGGTTAACAAAATCCTTACTTGAAGATCAATGTGTTTTTATTCACAATTTATTAAATATAAATTTCATAAGCGTTTAAAAATGAACTTCTCTAATACTTATCTAATGTCTAAAACTCGTCTAGAGTGTGATATTTGGTTACACTTCTCCAAAAGCATGTTCATCTCTCTATGCTGTCATGCGTCCTTTCAATTTAACTTCTTTGTTGCACCCATAATTGATTTTTTGAAATCAAAGAGATGATTTCCAAGTGATGATGATATGATTCACCCCTGACAAAATGAATTGGAATGCAGGGAAATTAATTTGAAATGTTTTGAGAATCATGATAGGATAGAGTAAAGAAACCTGATACAAACTATAACTTGTCGAAAAATACCAAAGTTATCAAAGAGGAATGTAGATCTTACCATGATCTACTTGAAGAACCAACATTATCAAGGATAGTTCTTTGCCTAAGAACCAAGGGAATTAACTCATACGAAGATGAAAACTCTCAAAGAGAAATATTATTATTCATCAAACTTGTGTTTACACCGAATTCCTAAATCCTATTATATGAAAAACCTAATTGGCTAATTGAAACAAAATCTAATAAAAAAAAAACAAATATGAAATCCTAATTAAATTGCAAATAAATCTAAAATCTTAATTTGATATCCAAATAATTTAAAACAAATAACTTGTAAAAAATATCAAATCATTTACAAATCATAAACCTTATCGCTTAAGATCCTCAATAATATGACCACATAAATTAACCCATGTTAGATTTGGGTTTAAATGAATGTAGTCTCTTTCTTGAACTTCCTTGATGAAACTCTGAAGTGCTTAAACCATATGCTTGGTCCTATGATCTCTCATTCCTTGTAGAGGGTCTTTCAAATGATCAATTTTGTTTAACATGGTACTCACGTTGACATCAAATATGTACCAAATTTGTGGTGCATCATTTATTATCTCTCCTCTTAATGGAGACATTCCACGTGCCTCATTCCAACTTTCCTAAACTCCTTGCATTCCATTTCTCTTAACATAAAATAGTTCTCTTTTGTTTCTTCACACCCACTCTTACTCATAGTTTCTCACTTGAACTCTTATCTCATTCGTCTTCCTCTACAACCCTAGGAACTTGACAGCCATGGCATCCAAAAAGGATCCATCACAACAAGCAAAGCACAAGATTATTCAATGCAAACCAGCCTTCTCTTAACTCCTTAATGAAGAAGGAATCCATCTATATGACTATGTCATTGTTGTTGACTCGATTTCTTTGACATTTTAGATACTAACTGGTATAAAGAGGTTATGATGGAATTTTGAAAAAAATGATTTCATGATGGTTGCCAAGGGCATCCCCAAGCTAGTCACCAACATTCTTGGAGTGAGAATCTTCATTTTTTATGAGCTTTTGAGAAAGGTGCTTAAATATAAAACTGAGGGGGGGGGGACTATTATCGTCAATGAGAAAAGTATGTCACCAACAATGTCAATGTTGCATTATATGTTGACGCTACCTCCTCTGATTGCCAAAATGGAAAGTTGAATTACCATGCTAGCGTTATTCATGTTATCCTTCAAAGTGTGATCTTCTTAAGGGTAAGATCTCACAACCATGTTTCATCTTTAGAACATTTATGTTTGTTCCACCTAATGATGAAGTAATAAGTCAACCCTCCTTCCCACGTCTTCTTATACATGCGGAAGGTAGCCGAGGATAGAAGTAAGAATGTTCCCTATGGAAACATTATTATATGATTGGTTCAACATCTTATCCTTAACCATCACACTAGCCTACATAAGAAGAAGGAAACCATCACCAAGATCTTTGAACACTTGAAGATCACGATGATGAAGTTGACTTCCCTCATCCTAACTCTCTAAAAGAAAACGTTGAGAGAATTATATATGCCAAGCTTAGTCTTGCCACCTCATTTAATGATTCAAGCTTATCTGATGATGACCACTCTACTGATCCATCTCTTGCTAAGAGGCCTACTCCTTTTGAGGGGGATCACTTGGAAAGAAGAACAAAAATAAGAATAGATGTTGATTTGTTCAATGCTCTGCTCCTTTAACCATCCCCACCACTACCCATCCCCACCAAATGACAATAATCTTATGTAGCACATCCTATTCTACACTCCAAACGTCCTAGTTTAATTATTATAAACATAATAAATCCATCCCTTCTTGTAAACCTTTATCTCCAACTCATTCTTTGTACATACTTCCTACTTTCATCCTTTTGTCCCCTCCACCCATTAACATTAACATCTCACCTAAACTTGCACAACCCATACCTACTCCTAAATATTTCCCTACACCACCTCCTCCATCTCCCTCCTATAGGAAACCAAAACCCATCGCTACCACCTGTATCCTTGCCTATCTCCCATCATGATCCTTCCTCCCTCATTGACGATGACATTATAATTACGTCCTTCTAGTTTGATGAGTTCTTAAACAACATTGTCGAAGCTAGTGTTCATCCTCTGATGTGTTTGAAGAATAGAAGGCAGCTGAATGGAATGCTCAGCCTTGCCACCAACACCACTATACTATCTCCTCTCCTTTGCATCATTACTACTTGCCCTACATGGTTTCTACCATCTTCCCCTATGTACATAATGTTTCCTTTCCCTTTTTTGTTTCCTCATTCTATTTTTGTAATTTTTATCAAGACTATATTAATTTGTCTTTATTACTGATGAATTCCTTGCATATTTTTCTTCTGTTTTCCCTTCCCTTTCCTCTTCCCTATCTACCTCTAATTCTTTTTCTCTTATTTATTCTCCACCTTCATTTTTATCCCCAACTCCCAGTCCTTTATTCTATGGACCATCACCCAATTCGATGCCCTTATTTTCCTATTTTGTTTTTTTTTTTGCTTCAAGAACCTCATACCTCTTCTCAACAAATTTATCACCTCGTCAAACAACATTATGCCTCTAGTTTCACATCTATTAAAGACCACCAGCATCAATATCAACATCAATATCAATTGTAAAGGCTTAAGCAGACTTAGACAAGTCTTCATAATGAACTTTGATGCTTCAGAAGGAATGTAGACCAAACACTTGAAAAAATGTATGATGAGATGTTCTAGCTAGTTCAGACATATCTTGAGAGTCTTAGGTGTTAGTTTTTGTCGTTGATAAAAATAAGGAAAGATCATTTTATCATTTATTGTTGTATTTCTATTAAATTTATGGACTTTATGATTTATGTGCCGTATTGAATTTTTTATTGAACTTTTTAAATTTATATCACGGACTCAATGAATTTTATGGCTCGTGTCTCTAATGAATCTTGTATTTAATGCTTATACTTTTTCTAACTATTTGATTCATTCACTACTTTACTGTCTTATATTATAACTAGTCTAAATCTTATAATAAAATGAACAATGTTAAAAGGGACTTTTGCCATCATACAAAGAAAAGATTGTTGGAACCTAAAATTCATTTAAAAGTTTAATAAAGAGTTTAAAGTGATTTCTAATATTTTAATGATAATAAAAATATATACAAAATTATTTTTAGACAAGTACGAAAGAAAACCTTTTTCAAGAACACTCTTTTAATCAAATGACAACCTCGTCTAATATGCAAGGAGTATTCAACAAGTTTGTCGAGTTAACTTTGAAAGAAGACATGACCTATTTTGTGTTTTAATAAGACAAAAGGAAAACTTGGCATTTAATGTAGAGCTAACTTAAGCTTAAAAGAGAAAGAGACATGTCTGTCATAAAGTAAAAAATAAAGTGAAAGTACAACTACCACAAGATAAACATCTGACTCACAACAACATATTTTTCACCTAATATAAGGTCATGCATTAATGGATGTGCAGAAAACATTGGAAACCCCTATCTTTCTCTCTCAATGACTATTTTGTCTACTAATTTATACACAAAGAAGCTTAAGAATAAAAGACAATAAACATAATTGAGCTTATCTCTACTTGTCTATTTTGTACATAACTTGTGCATTAAATTCTATTCTTTTCTATTGTGTAAAAGTATCATTTTGAGAAATATAATAGCTAGATAGAAAGTGTTTGGTCTATATCTACTAGGAATATGGAGCTTGGAGAAGTTTGTGCAAAAATAATAGAGTTGAATTTTTGGCTAAAGTTTGTAAATCTTTCATAATGAAAATACCTGTTGTGTGATAACAAGAACTAGAAGTAGCCCTAGGTTGATAAGGGTGAACTAGTATATGATCTAGTGTGAATTTCTCTCAGTTCTCTCTCCAACTCATCTAGTAATTTACAAGTATTTTTTTAAAAGAGTTAATTAGAAAATTAGTTCTGTATTTTATCCACACGTTACAAACTCATCCTTAACTTTTAAAATAATGCAAATTAGTACCTCACTCTTAAATACCTTGCCAATTCATCCTTATAAAGAGACTAATTTGTATTATTTTAAATAAATGAAGAGATTAATTTGTAATATTTTTAAAAATGAATAACTAATTTGCATTATTTTAAAAGTTAATGATAAATTTACAATGCATATAATGAAGGATTAATTTGCTAATTAATTTTTTTTAAAAAATTTATTTAACTACAACACATCATTCAACCTACCTCCATTTTAGCTGTTACTTTGTGCTTCTACACATATGATTCAATTAGTTAGAATTTTCTGTTCTATATGATATGGCATTTGGAATTTGGTGACAAATAAATTAATTAAATTAAAAGATGCGAGTTGAATTTGGAATTTGATGACAAATAAATTAATTAAATTAAAAGATGTGAGTTCTTCTACTATGTTTATGTTGATGTTGTTAAATGGTATTCCAACTAAGAAATTTGATGTCATAAAGGACCTAATCTCTAGAGATATAGTTAGGAAGGAATAAATTAAAATAAATCATATTTAATTTGCTAATGATACGACTCTTTTTAGAAAATTAACATAATCTAATGTGTTAACTTTGAAAGTATGCTATATATGATGCTTTGAGTTGGTATCTTGTTTGAGGATCAATTTCCTAAATATCAACTTGATTCATATCTCTTTCTCTATTACGATGGTAAAAAAGAAAATAATTGCATTATAAAACTGTGTCACTTTCCTTTTTCTATTTTGTATTGTCGTTTAGTGGCAATCCTAAATGATTCTTTACATGAAATTAGTCTTTAATAAGCTTTGCAACTAACTATTCTCGTAGAAGGCTAGCAATTGCATGAGATTAGCTAGTATAGGTTCTACAATATTTTTTGGACTAATTATTTTTTTTTACTGTTTGGACAAAACCATTTATTCACATTTTTTATTGTCATTATTTTTATTTTATTTAGTAAGATTATTATAAATGGTTAAAGATTTCATCAGCTCATACATATAATTGTAAGGATAAAAAATTATATAATTTGTAACTGTTTAATCTATTTGAATTGATCATAGAAATAATATTATATTTAAAAAAAGTTCTTTTGTTATCCAATTTATTTCTATATAATTGGTTTAGTACAACTGCTACCTTGATTAATATATATTTTTTAAATAAAAAATATTAAAATAATTTTTGTTTTTTTATTTTTATTTTTAGAAAAGTTGAATTTAATTATTACAATTTTTTCGAATTTGCAATTTTTTTTCTTTTATTTGAACCACCTAGAAGGATCTTTGATTGTTGTTAATGGAATTTAAAAATTTTTAAGAGATTAAAAATAATTTTAGAAGGAATTTAAAATTCTAAATATAAAGATGACTTGTTTGAATTTTTTTTAAAAAAATAATCAAAATTCAAAAAATTTAGAAGATATTATGATATTCTAAAATGAGAGAATACAAATTCTAGTAAAAAAATACTAGGTTTAGGATAACCTCAGATACTATTTTAAAATTAGGTTTTGGATCTTAACTCAACCTTCCACATTATATGCCTATCATGGTAGGTTTCTCTAACCAATGTAAGACTTCCCAACACTCATCATTACTAATGTATCAACCACTTGAAGCAAAGCTTAGACCTTTAAATCATTCAAACCATTGCATAAACCCCAACAACAAAATTGACCCACGATGGCAATGGTTGTACATGCCCCCACCATACATCAAATCTTTTCATTTGCAATGGGGTTTGATGAATGATGCTGCCAAGGATGGTTACCGGTGATGAAGATTTGTGAGTCTCATTGAGGCAATTGCATGGAGGATTCAACTGTATTGTCACAACAATGGAGGGCATTGTTGTCAACGTAACTTGCATGACATGGAGAAAGAGGATGAAGGTCGATTGAGGAAGTGGAATATGGTCATGGTGTTTTCTGATTTGTATGGGGCAACATTGCTGTGAACATAGAGAAAGGAAGTGAAACCCAAGCACAATGGAGGGTAACTCTATTCTTAAATTAAGTAGTTTCAAATGAAAGAAAATCTAAATTGTTTTATACAAAAAAATCATTTTGAAAATGAAAGAAATTTAATTCAAAATAATTTAAATTCTTTTAAATATCAAAATTCTCAATCCAATCAAATGGTTAAGGAAATTGGTTCCTCATTAGTATCCATGCTTTGTAAATCAATATGAGAATCATTAATCAACTTATTTGCCTTCTTAAAATGCGCTTTCCTAGTTTCCAAAATAAACATCTTGAGAGATTCAGAGTATATGATGTGAGGTTTTATCTTTCTCAATCTATGTTTTTCAAATTAAAGTTGCCTTTCTAAGTAATTTCAAAAATGTGATGAAAGAATGCTTCATGAAATTTTGTGAATTCTTGAGAAATCAACTCAAAACTTTGATGTTCTTTCAAAAAAAAAAAAAAAAATTTAGTCACCAATCCTTAACTTAAGTTTGCCCGAGACGTGCAAAAGATAAGTGTGGGGGAATTTGATAAGCATAGATTTCATAAATAATTATCTCTCACTTTTATCTCATTAAGACTTCTTATATGTTCAATTAAGTAGTCTTTGTCATATTTTATGAGTTTGGGTTCATATGAAGTTTAATTGAATTTCTTTGCTTACCCGATTAAAATGACACTATTATAGTATTTTGAGCATAAGATGAGTTTTAGACATCCAAAAATCATGAAATCTGTCTTGAATGAAAGCTTAAAGAAGTGTCCATAATTACAAAGCAAGATCAGACTCTAAATGGGATGTTTAGGACTCCGAAATTATCTCAAAAGATGAGATAGTGTTGCTGACGTGGAATTTGAACAGTGTGCAAAGATCCGGCCATATCTTGAGATATAGAAGTCATATTGAGATGAAATCAAATTTGTTGGACAGCTAAGATCCGGGGCTACAACGTTTTTTCAGAAGTCAAGCTCTAATTCGGACATGTGAACATCCGAAATTGCGGTGCAAGAAAGTCAAAATTGTTGTGCTCATTGGTGGCAAAAATTCAAAAGTGTTTTGCATTTTCAACAAAGCCCATGTGAAAGCAATAAAAAGGTAGAAAAGTAATATCCTAGTTGAAGATGATGCCTCAAAAATCCTCTATAAATAGAAGGGTTTACAAGAGGAGAAACACACCATTTTGGAGATTAACTCCAATACCATTTTCTTTCTTTCTTTCTTTCTTTCTTTCTTGTTAGTTTTGCCTCCTTCATGGAAGTCTTAGGTTTTCTTTCTTGTTAGTTTGCCTCCTACATGGAAGGCTTAGTTTTTCTTTATTGTTAGTTGCCTCCTATATGGAAGGCTTAGGATTTATTTGTTGTTAGTTGCCTCCTACATGGAAGGCTTAGGATTTATTTGTTGTTAGTTTGCCTCTTTCTTTGTTGTTAGTTTGCCTCCTTCATGGAAGGCTAGGTTTGTAGTTTCAATTCAAGGATTCAAGCTATTTTCATTTTAACTTTGAGGTCTTGATCTTTATTTACATGCTTATTAAGTGGTTTCTACTCTGCTTCACTATATTCTTCAATTTTATTCTTTAATCAAAGTTTGATCGGTTGACGTATTTTGATTAATGCATAATTGATTTATAATTGGTTTTTGATTGGTAAATCATTTTCCAAAAGTTTGAAGAGTAGAAATTAAGTAATTTAATTGAAGGTTTTCATTTTATTACTTACTTCAACTGAATTCTGATTATAAAATTGGTTTAGATGAAAGATTAAGTGGTTACTAAATCTTGTTGATCATAATCAATTGAATTCTGAGAGGTTTCTCAGTAGAGAATTCAAGGATCATTGTATGGGTTCCAGATGATCCTAGGTTGATAAACACAATGCATGATTTTAGTGATCAATGATTAGTTATGAAAATAGCCTCTGAATTCCTTGAGTTGATAATTGTTACGTCAAATTAATTTCATTCTGTATTTTGTATTTAACACTTAATATCATATATTTACAAAACCCCCTTTTTCTAACTTTCTCCTAATTTGCTTAAGAATATGAAATGGTCTTTGGGAGATGACCTAGGTTGCACCTTATACTATACCAATAGTTTGGGGGAAATCTAGAAATTATTTTTGCGCGTTTGCGACGAGCGTGTCAATAGTTCTCTTTTGTTTCTTCACACCCACTCTTACTCATAGTTTCTCACTTGAACTCTTATCTCATTTGTCTTCCTCTACAACCTTAGGAACTTGACAGCCATGGCATCCAAAAAGGATCCATCTCAACAAGCAAAGCACAAGATTATTCAATGCAAACCAGCCTTCTCTTAACTCCTTAATGAAGAAGGAATCCATCTATATGACTATGTCAATTTTGTTGGCTCGATTTCTTTGACATTTTAGATACTAACTGGTATAAAGAGGTTATGATGGAATTTTGAAAAAATGATTTCATGATGGTTGCCAAGGGCATCCCCAAGCTAGTTACCAACATTCTTGGAGTGAGAATCTTCATTTTTTAAGAGCTTTTGAGAAAGGTGCTTAAATGCAAAACTGAGGGGGGGGACTATTATCGTCAATGAGAAAAGTATGTCACCAACAATGTCAATGTTGTATTGTATGTTGACGCTACCTCCTCTAACTGCCAAAATGGAAAGTTGAATTACCATGCTAGTGTTATTCATGTTATCCTTCAAAGTGTGATCTTCTTAAGGGTAAGATCTCACAACCATGTTTCATCTTTAGAACATTTATGTTTGTTCCACCTAATGATGAAGTAATAAGTCAACCCTCCTTCCCACATCTTCTTATACATGCGGAAGGTAGCTGAGGATAGAAGTAAGAATGTTCCCTATGGAAACATTATTATAGGATCGATTCAACATCTTATCCTTAACCATCACACTAGCCTACATAAGAAGAAGGAAACCATCACCAAGATCTTTGAACACCTGAAGATCACGATGATGAAGTTGACTTCCCTCATCCTAACCCTCCAAAAGAAAACTTTGAGAGAATTGTATATGCCACGCTTAGTTTCGCCACCTCATCTAATGATTCAAGCTTGTCTGATGATGACAACTCCACTGATCCATCTCTTGCTAAGAGCCCTACTCCTTTTGAGGGGGATCACTTGGAAAGAAGAACAAAAATAAGAAAGATGTTGATTTGTTCAATGCTCTGCTCCTTTAACCATCACCACCATTACCCATCCCCACCAAATGACAATAATCTTATGTAACACATCCTATTCTACACTTCAAACGTCCTAGTTTAATTATTATAAACATAATAAATCCACCCCTTCTCGTAAACCTTTATCTCCAACTCATTCTTTGTACATACTTCCTACTTTCATCCTTTTGTCCCCTCCACCCATTAACATTAACATCTCTCCTAAACTTGCACAACCCATACCTACTCCTAAATATTTCCCTACACCACCTCCTCCATACCCCTCCTATAGGAAACTAAAACCCATCGCTACCACTTGTATCCTTGCCTATCTCTCATCATGATCCTTCCTCCCTCATTGACGATGACGTTATTATTACGTCCTTCTAGTTTGATGAGTTCCTAAACGACCTTGTCGAAGCTGCACTCTCACCTCCACCACAATCATCTTCATAAAAAAATCCTTTATTTCTCCCCAACCACCCTTATTAATAAGATCATCATCCCATGTAGCACCCCTTGCCCCAACCCCTTTAGTCACCCTTCTTCACCTTCCCTTTAGACTTTGACCCCACTTATCTCATTCTTCACTTTGTTAAGATGAAAAATAAGGATTAAGCCATCTGCATCTTGTCCATACTATAACTCCGAGCTCATCTCTTTGATTGACTTAATCATGTCTTGACTTTTCATGTAGGAGACAATCACCATACTCCACCATGAGCAGAGCTTCACACTTCAGAAGATGCATTGTTACTTCACTATGAACTAACGTCTTGACCCTATGACATGTATGACCTTCTTTTACACATATAAAGATTCAATTGAACTTCCTTGCTTCGCATCTCTCTTTGGTCCCAAAGATTAAGCTCAAGGATCCTATCATGAAGACTACTATTGCTTCTATCCTTATTGAGATGATTAATGATCAATAGGAAAAATTTCATGCTCGTAGAGGTCTCACTAATATTGAATGATCTTGGTGGCTCCGCAACAACTATAACTAGGTGAACAGAACCTAGTGTTCATCCTCTGGTGTGTTTGAAGAATAGAAGGCAGCTGAATGGAATGCTCAGCCTTGCCACCAACACTACTATACTATCTCCTCTCCTTTGCATCATTACTACTTGCCCTATATGGCTTCTACCATCTTCCCCCATGTACATAATGTTTCCTTTCCCTTTTTTGTTTCCTCGTTCTAGTTTTGTAATTTTTATCAAGACTATATTAATTTGTCTTTATTGCTGATGAATTCCTTACATATTTTTCTTCTGTTTTCCCTTCCCTTTCGTCTTCCTTATCTACCTCTAATTCTTTTTCTCTTATTTATTCTCCACCTTCATTTTTATCCCCAACTCCCAGTCCTTTATTGTATGAACCATCGCCCAATTCGATGCCCTTATTTGCCTATTTTTTTTTCTTCAAGAACCTCATACCTCTTCTCAACAAATTCATCACCTCGTCAAACAACACTATGCCTCTAGTTTCACATCTATTAAAGACCACCAGCATCAATATCAATCGTAAAGGCTTAAGCAGACTTAGACAAGTCTTCATAATGAACTTTGATGCTTCAGAAGGAATGTAGACCAAACACTTGAAAAAATGTATGATGAGATGTTCTAGCTAGTTCAGACACATCTTAAGAGTCTTAGGTGTTAGTTTTGTCGTTGATAAAAATAAGGAAAGATCATTTTATCATTTATTGTTGTATTTCTATTAAATTTATGGACTTTATGATTTATGTGCCGTATTGAATTTTTTATTGAACTTCTTAAATTTATATCACAGACTCAATGAATTTTATGGCTTGTGTCTCTAATGAATCTTGTATTTAATGCTTGCACTTTTTCTAACTGTTTGATTCATTCATTACTTTACTCGTCTTATATTATAACTAGTCTAAATCTTATAATAAAATTAACAATGTTAAAAGGGACTTTTTCCATCATAAAAAGAAAAGATTGTTGGAACCTAAAATTCATTTAAAAGTTTAATAAAGAGTTTAAAGTGATTTCTAATATTTTAATGATAATTAAAATATATACAAAATTATTTTTAGACAAGTATGAAAGAAAACCTTTTTCAAGAACACTTTTTTAATCAAATGACAACCTCGTCGAATATGTAAGGAGTATTCAACAAGTTTGTCGAGTTAACTTTGAACGAAAACATGACCTATTTTGTGTTTTAATAAGACAAAAGGAAAACTTGGCATTTAATGTAGAACTAACTTAAGCTTAAAAGAAAAAGAGACATGTCTGTCGTAATGTAAAAAATAAAGTAAAAGTACAACTGCCACAAGATAAACATCTGACTCACAACAACATATTTTTCACCTAATATAAGGTCATGCATTAATGAATGTGCAGAAAACATTGGAAACCCCTATCTTTTTCTCTCAATGACTATTTTGTCTACTACTTTATACACAAAGAAGCTTATGAATAAAAGACAATAAAGATAACTGAGCTTATCTCTACTTGTCTACTTTGTACATAACTTGTGCATTAAATTCTATTCTTTTCTATTGTGTAAAAGTATCATTTTGAGAAATATAATAGCTAGATAGAAAGTGTTTGGTATATATCTACAGAGCTTGGAGAAGTTTGTGCAAAAATAATAGAGTTGAAATTTTGGCTAAAGTTTGTAAATCTTTCATAATGAAAATACCTGTTGTGTGATAACAAGAACTAGAAGTAGCCCTAGATTGATAAGGGTGAACTAGTATATGATCTGGTGTGAATTTTTCTCAGTTCTCTCTCCAACTCGTCTAGTAATTTACAAGTATTTTTTTAGAAGAGTTAACTAGAAAATTAGTTCTATATTTTTTGCACACGTTACAAACTCATCCTCAACTTTTAAAATAATGCAAATTAGTACCTCACTCTTAAATACCTTGCCAATTCATCCTTATAAAGGGACTAATTTATATTATTTTAAATAAATGAAAAGATTAATTTGTAATATTTTTAAAAGTGAGAAACTAATTTGTATTATTTTAAAAGTTAATGATAAATTTGCAAGGCATATAATGAAGGATTAATTTGCTAGTTAATTTTTTTAAAAGATCTTATTTAACTGCAACACATCATTTAAGCTCCATTTTGGCTGTTACTTTGTGCTTCTACACATATGATTCAATTTGTTAGAATTTTCTATTCTATATGATATAGCATTTGGAATTTGGTAACAAATAAATTAATTGAATTAAAAGATGTGTGAGTTCTTCTACTATGTTGGTGTTGTTAAATGGTATTCCAACTAAAAAATTTGATGTCATAAATGAATCGAGATAAGGGATCCATTAGCATAAAAGGTTGAGTAGGTTAATAAAAAAGGCATAATAGAAGAACCTACCTCTTCTCTAGATATATAGTTAGGAAGGAACAAATTGAAATAAACCATATTTAGTTTGCTAATGATATGACTCTTTTTAGAGAATTAACATAATCTAATATGTTAACTTTGAAAGCATGCTATATATGATGCTTTGAGTTGGTATCTTGTTTGAGGATCAATTTCCTAAATATCAACTTGATTCATATCTCTTTCTCTAATACGATGGTAAAAAAGAAAATAATTGCATTATAAAACTGTGTCACTTTCCTTTTTCTATTTTGTACGTTTAGTGGCAATCCTAAATGATTCTTTACATGGAATTAGTCTTTAATAAGCTTTGCAACTAACTATTCTCGTAGAAGGCTAGCAATTGCATGAGATTAGCTAGTATAGGTTCTACAATATTTTTTGGACTAATTATTTTTTTTTTACTGTTTGGACAAAACCATTTATTCACATTTTTTTATTGTCATTATTTTTATTTTATTGGGTAAGATTATTATAAATGGTGATTTTATCAGCTCATACATATAATTGTAAGGATAAAAAATTATATAATTTGTAACTGTTTAACCTATTTGAATTCATAGAAATAATATTATATTTAAACAAAGTTCTTTTGTTATCCATTTTATTTCTATATAATTGGTTTAGTACAACTGCTATCTTGATTAATATCATTTATTTTTTTAAAATAAAAAATATTAAAATAATCTTTATTTTTTTATTTTCTTTTAAAAAAGTTGAATTTAATTATTACAATTTCTTCGAATTAGTAATTTTTTTTCTTTTACTTCAACCACTTAGAAGGATCTTTTGATTGTTGTTAATGGAATTTGAAAATTTTTAAGAGAGTAAAAGTAATTTTAGAAAAAATTTAAAATTCTAAATATAAACATGATTTGTTTGAATTTTTTTTAAAAAATAATTAAAATTAAAAAAATTTAGAAGATATTATGACATACTAAAATGAGAAAATACAAATTCTAAAAAAAAAAATATTAGGTTTAGAATAGATTCTGATACCATTTTAGAATTAGGTTTTGAATCCTAACTCAACCTTAAAAAACAACTCACGGAGTGAGGGTTGTCTCCACATTATATACCGACCATCATAGTAAGTCTGTCTAACTAATGTAAGACTTCCTAACCCTTGTCAATGTATCAACCACTTAATCAAAGCTTGGACCTTTGAACCATTTCATAAACCCCAACAACAAAATTGTCCCACGATGACAATGGCTGTACATGCCCCCACCATACATCAACTCTTCTTCATTTGCAATGGGGTTTGATGAATGATGCTGCCAAGGATGATTAACAGTGATGAAGATTTGTGAGTCCCATTGAGGCAATTGCATGGAGGATTCAACTGTATTGTCACAACAATGGAGGGCATTGTTGTCAACGTAACTTGCATGACATGGAGAAAGAGGATGAAGGTCGATTGACGAAGTGGAATATGGTC
Source organism: Canavalia gladiata (assembly GCA_037954105.1). Lineage (NCBI taxonomy): Eukaryota > Viridiplantae > Streptophyta > Magnoliopsida > Fabales > Fabaceae > Canavalia > Canavalia gladiata. The sequence continues at coordinate 698,835 of CM075663.1, read as the reverse complement.
ATGGTGTTTTCTGATTTGTATGGGGCAACATTGCTGTGAACATAGAGAAAGGAAGTGAAACCCAAGCACAATGGAGGGTAACTCAATTCTTAAATTAAGTAGTTTCAAATGAAAGAAAATCTAAATTGTTTTATAAAAAAAATCATTTTGAAAATGAAAGAAATTTAATTCAAAATAATTTAAATTCTTTTAAATATCAAAAATCTCAATCCAATCAAATGGTTAAGGAAATTGGTTCCTCTTTAGTATCCATGCTTTGTAAATCCATATGAGAATCATTCATCAACTTATTTGCCTGCTTAAAATGCGCTTTCCTAGTTTCCAAAATAAACATCTTGAAAGTTTAATAAATTACAAAATCACTAATTATCATATTTTTGGTTAAACAATTAAAATATAAGAATAGAATTATAAAACATTACTCGACATTACAATATTGTTAATTTGTTGCACTTGATATAAGAATTGGGTTCTGTATTTACATAGAGCTAGAAGACCTCAAGCTTATCCATAATAGTTGCAGTATACTAATTATTTATTATTGTCATATAAATATAAAATTAGATAAATGATTGATTTTTCATGTATAAAAAGCCGTTCATATAATGGCATAATAATAGCTTAGTGATTTTATACATAACTCTATTTTTTAATCATTATTTCTAACAACATAGACTGTCTTAATATATATCATACAATCATCAATACGTAAGTATCCATAATACATATATATATTGAAAAAGAGAATTTAAGGACGTAAGTGATCACTTGGTCTAATGAGCATTAATCGAAAGAGTAGTAATAATTCATATAGCCACCGGCTAATTGGATAGTCATATAGGCTATAGCCAATCATAATATATTGATCACCTGCATCAATAAAGAAGTGTGAGAAGTAAAATGTAGTGAATTTTTTTATTCAAATAACGCTTGTATATCATTGATTAACCAAATAAAGCAAAAAAAAAAAAATTGTAACACAATTTAAAATTTTCAATATCAAATATATATATAATAATTTATCAGAATTAATTTAGTAGTAAGGAATTTTAATTATAACATTTAACATAAAATTTTTAATATCAAATATATATAATAATTTATCAGGATTGATCTAAAATTTTTAATATTAAATATATATAATAATTTATCAGAATTGATTTAGTAGTAAGAGATTTTAATTATAGTACTTAACTTGAAATTTTAAGATCAAATTTTATCATACTTTTTGTTGTATAAATTTTTTTTAAATATATATAATATGAAATCTTTAATTTTAGGTTTAGGAGAGGAAGGTAGACCATTCAATTATAGACTAATAATTTGTGTTTAATAAATTTGGATCTGTCTTTTTAAAAAAAATTTAAAAACAAAATGGTATTTATAAATAATGAAATAAAGATATTAAAGATATCAAAAGATGAAGTATAAAAAGCACAAGTTTGAAAAGATGATGACTATGTTTAGATCCAAAATAACATAGAGAAATAGAGAAATAATTAAAGAAGGTGAAGTAGAAGGCACTTACCCAAGATGAAGAATCTTCTTATCTGATTGAGGGTAGACAGTTCCACCTTCCATCATGTTTGGATTGAAGAAATTACGTGAAGCTAATGCTTGGATAGCATTCAGTTCTGGTCCAGAAACCATGTTTACTTGCTGAAGCCTCTCTACATCAGTTATCTGAAAATTTGTAAGACAGAAATATTATTATAGTTAAAACAATTTCATCTATTGATTAACACAAAAAAAAAGGAAATAAAAAAGAGAATGTATAAAGGGTAAAAGTAAATTCTTTGCAAGCAAGAGTTAATACTAGTTTCTAAAGACAAACAATGACCTATTTCATCATTTTTTTTTGTGGTGAAAAATGTGCTAGTATTAGCTATTCCCTTAATTAGTCATATAAAATTCAAAGACACATGTTGTATATGAAATTTTAGATAAGTATTAATGTAATATAATAAAGCCATTTGTTCTTCCTATTGCAGTTTCTATGAAGAAAAAATTGGGCAATTATTGGTTAGTACAACTATATAAATGAGAAATTAATTCTCTCATGGATCACTTTGGGTATTCTCTTACTAAACAAAACAATGAAGTTGTTGATTCATATACTTACCCAAAGAACATTGTTTTAAATATTAAAATCTAAAATATATTTTAATGAAATTACTATAAAATAATTAGATAGAAACATGCTTTTACCCTATTTAATATTAGGACAAATAATATTTTACCTTAACTTGGTAATTAATTTAAGGGAAGAGAAAAAAAAAATGTATCTACTTACCTTAGTACGAAGACAAAGATTTTCATTTTCCAGTTCAATCTCCTAACCAATAACGCATGCTATCAGTTGCCAATTAATTAAATCAACGATATTAATAACAAAATTTGGGAGGTGAGAGATCAAAGATAACTCCTCCTCACCCATTTCAAAGAGCAAAGAACAAAATGAAAAATAAAGCTAAAAGAATTAATTCATGAATTACCCTTTTCTGGAAGTATTCGATTTCTGCCAGTAGCATCTCATGCTGTTTCAGTTAGAGAGAGAAAGAGAGAGGGAAAGCAATAAGAACATTATTAGTAAATAGGTGGCCAAAAAGTTCGATTATGTTTTTGATGTACAATAACAAAAATTATAAAATTTAAATTTAAAATTTTATGTAAATCATCTCAAATTTTCACAATTAGACCAAACTTAATAATTTGATCATGCTAATGTTTAATACATAATAATCATTATGATGCAAGAAAGGAAAATTGTGAAATATGCCTATATATATATATATATATATAAAGGGACCAAAACAATAATTTTAATTTCTAATGGAAAAGTCTCAATTAAAAGGAAGAATAAGCTTAAGTTTTAGAGATGCCAATGTATATGCTAATGTCATATATAAATAGTGTAAATTAAATGATCATGAATTGCATGCTATTAATTGAAAGTGTCCTTAGTTTCATCTTACTTTCTTTGATCTGATTCTAGTGATTCCTCTTTCAAGTCTATTCTCCAACTGCTTAAGTTCCTTCACAGTCAGTGTGCTTAAAGCATCACCCATCAAGTGCCTACAAAAGGCATAAGAGGCAAATAAATTATATTAGAAGAAAAAGAAAAAAAGAACAAGCATTGATTTATATCCATTATAGTTTGTCTCCAATTAAGAGAAAAAATATATATGATAATAATAAATAAAAAATCACCTGTTAGAATTTTGCAGCATCTGTATTTGCTGTCGCAGCTTTGCAGATTCTTGTTGATAATACTGTTTTTCAATTTTAGATACACAAATAAAAAATAAAAAATTCAGAACTGAAGATATCATGAAGTATAATGAACTTTTACTATTCACTAAAAAAAATATTTTTATAGATATTTTTTAATAATTGTATAAATTGATATAAAATATATTAAATTATTATAGTTATATTTTTTATGAATAATTTTTTATAAATGTTTTAAAATCATCACTAAAATTTAAATTACTCCATTACTAATCATTTAAAATTCTCTAACATATACATACATTTACTTGAATAACCCAAACTAGAAAAAGTAACAAACTTTTACCACTTCATGTGACATGAACAATGCTTGCAATTACCTGAGCGTTAATTTCTGTGGTAGTGCTCGTACTTGAATGATCTGAACTTGCCTTTTTGTACCTCTCAATGGTTGATCTTATGCTATAATCATAAAGGTAAAAAGAAAAACGAAACCAACATGTTTATGTAAAAAAAAAATTCATATATAAAACATTATTCAGTATTCACTTTGTAGTCACTTCAATTATACCAATTTAATACACTATTTATTTTTTGTTATAATAATTAAAATAAGTACATCTCCCAGCACATAGTATCTTGTTTTTCAAAAAAAGATGTGATGAAGGCTATGGGTTCTAGTTCAGGTAATTAATGAGTTGTGTTAAATTGTTGAGAAGTTTTTTTTATTTTGTTTTCAACTTGGCTATATAGGATCTGATTCATTCATTATGCTAAAACATGTCAAAATAAAAAAATTGACAACATTAATAAGAAAAATTCTATTATTAGGAGGGCACAAGAATTACTCTAAGTTTTATTCAAAAGGGCTTACTGCATACTAAGTACTTCAATCAATATTATAAAGAATAAATACATCAGGCTGAAAAAGACAACTATACCCCTACTAGTACTCTAGAGGAAAAACCTGCATGAGACTAAGACCTAATTTTGAGAAGCCCCCAAATTAAAATATGCAGCAAGTGACTCATTTTTTTTGTTTAAAACTAATCCTGTTTCCCTAAATTTAAATGAACCAAAAACTTTTGTGAACCTTAAAATCATCAAAATTGTCTTTAATTTTCTCCCTTTAAGTCATATGTATGTAACAATCTTATGTTAATGTGTCATCCATAAAATTTGTGTTTGGATAGCAAAATTTTGGGAGAGATATGCGATGTACCAATTGTACCAGAGGCTACTTACTATTGTAATGATCTTAAAAAACTAATGTTAAGATACTCTTTGACCAAATATAAAGACTTATTTTGTGGATGAAAAAAAATTAATATCATCACTTTTAATCATATTCATATTATTAATTTGAGACAAATATGCCTATTGCCACACTTCCATGTGTCTATTGTCACTTCAATTTAATATTTTTTTATCTAAATTTTAATTATAATTTAATTAAAATAGAAGAAAAATAACATTGAAATAAAAAATACTTAAACATGAATGGAAATAGATAAACCTTGTTTTAAACTTCAAATCTTAATTTATATCAATTTGTCATAGCAAAAATTTAAAACAAGAAAAATCCCTAATTTTAAGGATCATTATTAATTTGATGGCTCAACATATAAGACTTAAATAATTTTTTTAGTTAACTTTTTAAAATATTTTTAATATGATTATATAATTTATTTAATTTTAATATTAAATTATCTGCATATATTCAGTTTAAAAAACATCAAGATGTCTAATCTTAAATATAAGAAGACGTATATAAATGTCTTATTAAAATATTTAATTACAAAACTTGGTGACTCGTCCATTATGAAGCCATCTACAAATCCTAACTCTATTTCATATTATGTTATAAACCCCACTATAAGACTGATTAAACATTCACAAAATATTTAAGAAGAGAAAAACTTGGGGATGGCCATATATATGAATACAGGTTGATGGTTGCAACAATGGCGTCGTAGTTGTTTGTCTCTAATTCTCATTCTCATGATTTCATGAAGAAGAAAGGATGCAGTATTTAATGGGTAGGATTCAACATTGATGTTTTTCTCTTTTTCTTTTTAATTTCCTTTTTGTTCCTTTGATAGCTGTTTCTATAGCACTAACTGTGGCATTTTCATTATTATCTTAATTGGAATTACCACATTTTACTTGATGAGCTTTTTTTTTTTTTTTTTTATCATTTTGATTATATATGTTAAATGGAATGACCGAATTTTACTTGATCAGTTTTTTTAATTTATTTAATCATGTAATTACGTACTGTTGAGTTTAAAAAAGTGAAGGAAAATAAAATAAAATTAATTTTTATCATGTTGGACTAAAAAAAGAGGGAAGAGAAAATAATCTTTTTTTTTATTTGGTTTATGAAAGAAAAGAAGTAATTTTAATAAAATTTTTTTTACTATTTTTAATTTTAGAATGCTATTTTAGATTTGGAAGGATATTTTAACTAGCTAAATTATTTTTTCTTTAACTCCTTTTATTCTCTAGGATAGTTAAAATTGAATTAGATGCGATTTTTATTTTCTATATTTTCTCTTATTTATAAAAATAATAACAATCTAGACAAAGTGACTTCTAAAAAATCTCTTCCCTCTCCGTTATTAGCTTATTTGATGTTATCACTATTTGATTTATAGGACAAATAAAATATTTTAATTTTTATGAGGAGAGAGAGGAAAAATTAACCTGATGTTTTTGTTTGGTTTAACAAAAATAAAGAAGAGATTTTAAAATAATTATTATTATTACAACTTTTAAAATATCATTTTATACTTAAAATAATATTTTAATCAACTAAACTTTTAAATATTTTTCTTTTAATAAAGAGAAAAATTAAATTAGGAATAATTTTGATTCCCTTTATTTCTTTCCCTCAGCTCCGAAAATTTGAATCGAATAACTAATGTAGGTTTTTTTGTAAAAAACAATCTCTCTCCTCCATTTTTCTTTAACCAAACATTGTATTACTCAGGACAATATAACACCTACTGAAAATGAAAGATAGTTTAATTGTTAAAAATAAAGTGTTTACAATAAAGTGTAAATAAAATTATTAAGAGAAAAATTTAGAGATTACTAATTATCCATAAAAATAATCTATGATATTGGTTGATTGATATAATTGACTTTATTTAGTGAGAACATACTTAGTTATTTAGTGCTGTATTTAATTAAAATCTATTGATAACAATTTTTTATACCATTATCTAATAATTAAAAATTATTAATTTTTCTAATATTTATTTTAAAATTATATTCATAATAATTTTTAATTGAATGATAATGTAAAGTGTTTATACCGAGAACTAAACTCTCCATCATATACCTTAGAACTTTCTCAATCTCAGCCCCAATTTCATGTTATTAGGTTGGGTTGGGTCAAAACTTGCATATAAGTAAGTTGATTTAAACTGATCATGCATGCACGCTTATCCGTTCAAAAGAAAAATAATTAAATTTCTCCGTTATTGATTAAAATAGATATTTTACTTTTTATTTGAATCCGTAAAATAAACTATATCTTTTGAAGACAATATATAATCTTTGTACTTAATATGCATATTAAATACACTGTTCATATATTGTAAGCAATAGAGCACTGCTATCATCATAAAATGTTATTATTATTCAAACATAAATACACAATGTAATTTGAGCTAAAACTTGATCACATATGGTACTACGAAATTTTATAATTTACGAATGCATTTCTGAGTGAGAATCAAATCATATCAACGACTAACAAAATTGGCAAACAAATGCCAAAAAAAAAAAAAGCATCATATGAAAAAAGATTCAAAGAATTTATGGATTTAAAGTTGTCTTTTCCTGATTTTGGGTAGAAAATGAATATATATATATATATATATATATATATATATTTGCGTTGTTGCTTAAAAGAAATATTTAAGTGTGTATAAAGACGCTATTTGTTAATTTGAATGATTTAAATCAACACGCAATTAATCAATATCATTTTTTTTGGATAATTAATCATGGATTTAAAAGTGGGTTTTATCCATTTTATTCAAATAAAATATCACATAAATAGATCAGTTTTGTACAAACTAATTAGCACACATAATATTTAGTAGAAAACACTAAAAAGAAGTTAATTTATTCACAACTCAGAATGACACACGCAGAGATTTGTCAAAGGATGAATTTAAATACGACATGCAGCAGCAGCAACAAAAATAATAATAATTTATAAATCTTATAACAAGTGATCATAAACAATTGAATTACCACAAAATTTTTTTTTTTTCAGAAAACCAACGTTGAGCTTATACAAAATTTTAAATCCTGAAAGAATAAATAACAAAACCAGCAAATAAAATATATAAATTACTAAAGTATATTAATTAAGCACATAATGGTACATGCATGCAATTCTTTCACGAGGATTTTAATAAAAAAAAAACTGAAGTTAATTAAAGCATGTTTTGTTAACAATTTTAAAGTACTAATTGTAAAAATCACCAAGTGTTGTAAATTGATGATAAGTTTTAATTCACAGAATCTATGAATGTAAGCATAAACTACATATATGCAAAGATTATCCATGATCAATTATGGAAAGGAATTTGCTGGGGTGAAAAAAGGCACAATCTTGTGGACATGAAATCGATCGCTTTTTCTTTTCTTGCGTTTAGAACTGAACCTGATGAGAGAGTGAGACTAAAAGATAGAAAATGGAAGGAGAAAGAGTTTGAACAAATTAAAAAAGAAGAGAAAAGTGTTTTGTTTTCACCGAAGAAGGCAAATAAATTGGAGAAAGCAAATTGGATTTCAGACAAGTTTGAATGAGAAATGAGATTGATTTATTGACTCACACTTCTCTCTCTCTCTCTCTCTATATATATATATATATATAAATATATATATGCACAGATTCTCATATGTATCATATCACTTTAAAGGAAAGAAATAGAAGAGCCATCTTGACATGAAAACAGAGTTCCGAATGATCCTTTGAGTGCAACACTTTGGATCTCACTGGCTAATAAAATCTCACTCTGTCTCTTACAATTTTCTTATATACCCACTTCAAATATATTATAAATAATCCTCTTTATATTTAAAATAAACAATAAAAAACGATAATTATATTTATTTATGATATATTAAGGTGTTGCATTGTAGGTAGATTAATATATAGGAGCAATTACTATAGTATATATAAGAGTGAAATCTAAAAATGCTAGTTTATATATAGTCTTGTGAAATATGTGAACTAAAATTAAATGTTAACCGACACCGTACTGTATGTAGTATATGTTTTAAACAATGTGATTGGAAATGCTAGAAAGTTGAGTGTTTCACCGTTTTGATGAAAAACCATGTAAAGGGAAAAGGTAAAAGGCTTTAAAGAGAAGCAAAGGGTTGTTAAGGGTACAACAAAAATCATCACTCTCTGTGACTTTGACATGAACAGAGAAGAGTGAGTAGCCGAAAGTGGAAGCAGAAAAGACAAGTTTTGATATAGGCTATGAGTACGTGAACACTGAACAAAATACAACACACAGTTTACAATCACTGAAGTTGCAACATCTCAGCTTTTGGTTACAATCACTGAAGTTGCAGGTCAACCTTATCATTAAATCATGACTACCCATTATCCATCACCTATTTTTTAAATTGTTTTCTTATATTTATTTTTTACTTGTTTAGTCAAACATTTTCAAAAATTCTATACCATATATTATTTTTTAATTAATATATATATATATGTATGTATGTATATAGTTAATCACATATTTGTCCCTTTATTATTAATTTTTCATATGTTCTTAATAAGATTAAATTTTGGTATAAGTACTTTTTCAAATACAAAATAAGTTCACCTACCTACTACTTGAGTCATTGAGTGAGTGAAGTCTTTTCATTTGCATGTCAAAACACCAATTCAAAATTTTCCTTAATATGAATAGAAAGCCAAATGGATTAATAGAAAAGTGTATATCTAAGGATACTCCAACTATACAGCTAAATAATACTACAGAGTTCTTCTTATAATTAACTGCATTGCTTCATGCAGTTAATAGGGCTAATACACTAATCTACCAAGAAAGATTGATTTCAGTAAATTAAGCCTCGTTTTAAGTAATTGACTATTTTTGAAATATATATATATATATATCCCTCTTATCCTCCTTCTACGTTCTCTTTTATTACGGTTAATTTGATTTACTTATACATGTCTCAACAACGAAGTAGAAGGTAATTGATGAAACAGCACCAATAACATTAACCAAAAATAATCATTTCATTGGTTATTAGTAAATAATTTGGTTCAGTAAAACATAACTAGGGTTTGGAAGAAGGTATTGGCTCGAAATGAACATCTTCCTAAGTGGAATATATTACAAAATTAGAACCTTCCAATTATAATACTAAAGGATAATAAGCTAATATTTAAGTTCTTATAATGAATGAGTACTGCTTTTAATGCATTAGTTAAGAAATTAAAATAGAAACTAGAAATAAAATAAAATAAAACATTGAAATACTTTAAAATCTAAAAAATTTAATATACTTTCTTATTTAAGTAATTAAGAATATTAAGTACATTTAAATCCTAACCACTAGTAAGCAAAAACCCTAAGTTCCTTGGCAAGCTAAGTAATTACATCCAATTGTAGATCAAAGATCAATAGAACACAAATTTAGTTTTTTCTTTCCCTTTATTTTTCAATGCTATGTAGGGGCGTCCTAGTTTCACTGGCACAAATTTTAATTCAGTAGATCTACACAGACTGACCCACAATTAATGGCAACTTATTGTACTAATGCTATCATTAATTAACCGTTTTAATTATAAACAGATGATGAGTTTGTGCAGTTCCAATTATTAGTTCATCTCAAAAGCAAATTCATTGTGAAATAACAGACTGCAATCATGCAAACAAATACATACATATATAATTTATATATAATTTCACATGAAACATTTGGCTTTCTGAAATTTTTTTGGAGAGCCAAAAAAGAGAAGAGAATAAATAATATATACATACATATATATATATATATATATATATATATTTAAATGTAAATTAATAGAGAGATGAATTAGGTAAGAAGTATTACTTGTTATTTGAGTATTCATAGAGTCTTCCACGGCTTGAGAAAACAATGAGAGCAACTTCAGCATCACACAGCACAGATAACTCATACGCTTTCTTCAGAAGTCCATTTCTTCTCTTGCAGAATGTAACTTGCCGATTTGTTGTGTTCTCAATCCTCTTGATTTCAATCTTTCCTCTTCCCATTCTTCAACTCCTTTTCAAATTAAATTAATTACAAATTATAAACAAATAATAATAATAATAATAATTTAAAGGTCTTACAAAACTAGATCTTATTATTGAGATGAAATCAATTAGTTAACTTCATGAACGATATATAAATTTATAGTTAATATGAGAAGGTTAATTGAGTGCATCATAGACAGGTGGCTAAATAGTGTAAAAGGCACATATTGTAGAACATTCAGATGAAGATGGAGAACAAGATCTAAAATCATAAACAAGATTTGAAGATGGTGCATTGTTTCCCTTTTATGAAAGCTGCTGAAGAATATATAATACACTTTTTTGTTTGTTTGCATGTGTGTATGTGTCAGTAGTGCTTTTGAAACTCTCTCTCTCTCTCTCTATCTATCTCTCTCTCTCTCTATTCTTCTTCTTCTCCCCGTATATGAAAAACAAAAAATCTGCCAGAAACCCTTATCGTCTCGTCTCAACTCCGAAGAAACACTTTGGTTTTGTTTTATCACAAAAATATGCAACAAAAGCAATGATCAAACTCAAATTAACCCTTACCGTTTCATTTTTTTGTACAAAAAGTTCTGGAAAGTGAACGAAACAAGAGAATAAAAGGAATCAACGGTATTAATTAGCTCAAATAAATTAAGAGAGAACTTTTCAAAAAAAAAAAAAAACAAACAACTCATTGATCAGAAAGCGAGTTGGAGAGAGAGAGAGATAGATAGATAGAGAGAGAAACGGAAAAAGATCTTGAAGCAAATTAAGAAAAAATAAATAAATAATCAATTATAGGAAAATGAGCTTACGAGTTTTTGCTTTCATGAGATGAGATGAAAGGTTAATTACATGAAGAAGATGAGAAAATGAAAAATAAAAAATAAAAAAGAAATATAGAAACCTGGTTAGGGTCTCTGAATGAGTGACTCCGGCTAGTTCAGCTTTCGGAAAAATTTGTAATCCCAAAGAAATGAAAGTGCACTATAGACTTAGTTCCACTTCCGTCTCTCCTATTTATAGCTCTTTCTTTCTTTGTCTAACTTTCTTTGAAACGAGTGCATGAGAGAGAGAGAGAGAGAGAAGGAAAAAGAACCAGCTAAGCAGGAATTGTTTTTTGCCCAAATCAAATACTCGACGTCGATATTTTAGCTAAACAATGCATCTTTCCAGGTCCAAATTACCACTATAAACAGAAACTTTTGTTTTTGCTTTTACATTATCATTTTCATTTTCATTCTCATTTTTTCTACCTCTATCTATCTATCTATCTCATCACGTACCAATTTAAAATGACTTGCGTCTCTTAAGAATTCGTCATATAAATATAATCCACATTTTCTTTAATTTAATTTCACCATTCATCTCTCTTCTAACCCTCCGGTCAAGCCTAGTCAAGCGTATTAGTTAAGTATAATCCTCTCCAAAAAAACACATTTCGGATCATAGTCACTCACAAAATACATCATGCACCAACACACACAAAATTTTAAGTAATTTATAAATTCATAGATATATAATTTAATTATTTTATATTGGTATTTAATTATATGATTATATTTTTATAATAATTATTTATTTATTTGTGATAAGTTATATATAACTAATTAATAACGTAGAATTTTTTTTATATTGATAATGTATTAAAATTAAACTCATAATTTAATAAGAAAAATTATCAAATATATTATATGTTAAAATAAAATATTATGATTAATATAAAATTTATAAACTTATTCTATTTGATAAAAATTTTTAATGAAATGATTGTATTAGAAAATTTTAATATTTTTAAAAAAATATTAAAAGTATTATTTTAATAATTGATGTTAAGCAGTTGGTTTTGTTCCAAGAATGGTCAAGATATATTAAAAGACACAAGTTATGTGAATTTTTTTAAAATCACGTGTTTTTAAAATGATTATATTACTTGAAAATCCTTATAATTTTAATCCTTAAATTACATGATCACTTCAAAAAATAATATAAATTTTATAAAAAAAACTTACATGTGTTGTATGTTTTAATCTTAACCATTCATCCATTCATGATGAGATATTAAATCACATGATAGTTTCTTTTCATTTTCAAGTAAAAAATCCATCTCAAATAATATGTCTCCTGTATATGTTTGATGAAGAAATCTGATATATATATATTAGAATTTAAAACATAAAATAAAATATCAGCTCTACAAAATATATTAAATATCATTATTTCATTTTATTTTAGTCTATCATATATTATTTAAAATATAAATAAATAATAGTTCTTCTTTTTCTTTTATTTAGAACACATATTTTTTTCATAAGAGATAATCTTATTCAAATAAAAAATATAAAAATATTCACATCATGGAGAAACAATTTTTTCTAAAGGAGATTTTTTTCATCAACAAATTCATATTCCATACTTTATTTAAAAGAATCAAACATATATCATTTGAACCAACCTTATTAATAAATAACTATTTTTAGAATACATATTTTTTAAATATATAAATTTTATATAAAAATAAATCTTGTTATATATAATTATTATTATTATAAGATCATATGAACTAATAAATTTTGGATGACTAACATGCCCCTATGTACGGAGAATCTATCATTTTCAATCTAATAAATTGTGCAGGTGCCAAAAATTCGGAGCATGCATATAATGGAGCTATGGGTTAATTTGAAAATTTGAACAGACATGACAGAAGGTGATTCTGGTTGGTGGGTATCTATGAAATTACATTTACGCTGCAAGTTCAAGTTAGGGTTTTAATTGGACTTTGGATGCTTTCCACGTATTGTGCACTAACTACACTGATTATTGACAACAAAAAGAGAAAAACAAAAATAAATAACCAACAAAAGAATTAGGATTGGGTCACTCGACATTATCTTGTCTTATTAATGGAGGCACTGAGTGATGATTAATTTAGTAGTAATATTATGCGATGAATAATGTTATTTGCGTGTTATTATCGTTGCAATTATCAGGTTGTGATAGTTAATATGGATTTTATAAATTTAAATTTTATTAATTTATTATAAAAGGTATATGTATATATTTTATAAAAAATTACTTAATTAATCAATATTTTTATTAAATTATATATAATAATATTCATTAATATTTTAATTTTAAAAATTAATACATTTTAAATTTAATTTTATATAAATAAAAATTTAATTTTTTTAATTATGTTATTTTAAAATCATTAAAATTATTAAAATTATAAAGGTAAACATCCAAAAAGAAAAGTATTTTAAAAATTTAAAAAAATGTTATATTAAGGATGGCAAGTTTTTTCTAAGGTTCTAATTAAGAAAATTATAAAGAAGTGTAAGAAATGTATCAAAATAATAGACTAAAATAAATAATTTTAGTCTATTACGATAAGTAAGATAAGTAAAAGAAATTATTCAAAAGATTATCTATAAAGAATGGAAGGTCCTATGATAAGAAAAAGGACCAAACGTATGGAACAAAAATTTGAAAGCCTCGTCAAGAAAGTTCAAGGAAAAGATTACGTGAATCCAAACCCAATTTCAAAATGGGTTAATTTATGTAGTCATATCATTGAAAATCTTAAGTGATAAGATTTATGATTTGCTATAGATCGCATTAGGATTTGATATCTATTTACGAGTTAGTTGTTTTAAATCGGTTGCAATTCAAATCGCAATCTAATTAAGATTTCACCATATTTGTTATATTTTTTTTTATTAGGTTATCTATATAATAGGAGTTAGGGATTCAATGAAAGACTGATTATTGATGAATAATGATATTTTCTCTTTGAGAGTTTTTCATCTCATAGTGAGTTGATTCTCTTGGTTCTTGGTCAAAGAACTACCTTTGATAACATTGGTTCTTCTGGAAGATCGCGATAAGATCAAGTTCTTCTTGATAACTTCGGTGCTCTTCGGTAGGTCACGGTTTGTGTCGAGTTCCTTATCTTGTCTTATCTTGATTCTCAAGACATTCCATTATCATTTCTGCATTCCGATTCATTCATGTAGGGTGAATCATATCATTTGGCATCACAGCTTCGGCTCTTGGAATCAGGTGTCATCTATCATTTGTTTTCTTTTATTTGTGTCTCTTGTTTTCCACTATTTTTCTTGGTTTCGTTCATCTTTTTGCTTTAGCCTTTGTTTTTCTATTACCTATCCCATAAAATTTTCAAAAAAAAAAACTATATCTTTGTCTCTTGCAGTATTAAAATTTCTATCTATCAAATATTTCGTAGATAAGAAAAAAAAATTATGATAGAAATTCAAAAAAAAAAAAAAAGAAATTCAAGACAATTGATTAAAAAAAAGTCTTCATTCAATATAATCTTTTTTCTTATTGTTTTAACCAATATTCCTTACCCTATTCATCTTGTGTATTTGTGACTCTTTTGTTATCGATGGGAAAATCAACTTATGAAGTTCTTAGTTCAAGGACTTATAAGGAGAATTGAGAGGTAAAAGGAAAGAGTGAGGGAGAGCATTATAGAAAAAGCCAATTTGAGTATAAACACGGGTGAAGAACGTTAATATTAAGGTAAACACTAAGAGTGATTGGTAAGGTTTTATTATTCTAACTTTTGTTCAATTTGCAGCATTGTCAACATGAATGGTGAACTCTATCAAAATGAAACGAATCTAAAAATATTTATAAAATCAGTTCAAGATAAATTCCAATAGTTGAACAAGAGGTTGGAAGATATGAATGGTTGTTTAAGGAGGAGGTCTCATGTTTTTCGTAGAAGTAGTTCTCAAAGATTACTTTATCGTGATGAAGAAGTAGATTGGTGGAGAACTTAGAATCAGACAATGGATGTTTTAGAGAAAGAAGACGATATCGAGAAGAAAAGGATAACAACTTGGGGAGTATTAAATTATCCCTTCCATCATTCCAAGGAAAGGATGAACCTGAAACTTATTTTGAGTGGGAGAGAAAAGTAGAACATGTATTTGATTGTCAAAATTACTCGAAGGAGAAAAAAGTAAAACTAGTCACTCTATCTTTTAACAATTATGCTAATATTTGGTGGGATTAGTTTGTCCTTAGTAGGAGGAGGTATGAGGAGAGACCTATACGAATGTGGGAAGAGATGAAAGTAGCCATGAGAAGAAGATTTGTACACCGAAAACTACAAAGTCTTACTCAATGCGCCATGAGTGTTGAAGATTATTATAAGGACATGGAAATGACCATGATAAGGGCGAATGTGGAGGAGGACAAAGAAGCCACTATGACAAGATTCATTAGAGGATTCAAAAGAGAGATAACCGATGTGGTGGAGCTACAACATTATGTAGAGATGGAGGAATTGCTTCATAAAACTATTCAGGTGAAAAGATAACTCAAATCTAGGAGCACTTAAAAATATGCTTCTAGTTCATCATGGAAGTCTAATTGGTCCAACAAGAAAGAAGGTCCTAAACCAAAGGAGAAGTCTCATGAAAAGTCAGTAGTACCTATTTCTAAAGGTAGATTTGAAACTAAATCCTCTAATAAGTCAAGTCACATTCGTTGCTTTAAGTGTCAAGGTCTAGGACATATTGCTTCTCAATGTTTGAACAAGAGGACCATGATCATTCTTGACAATGACGAAGTGGAGAATGTGAGCTCGGAGGAAGAAGAAATGTCAAAGTTGGAGGATTGTAGTGATGTGGAGATAGCAGAACCTGTGCATGGAAAAATCTTGGTCACAAGACGTGCATTGAGCATTCAACCAAAGAATGAAGGAGATTCAGAGCAAAGGGAGCATATATTTTATACTCGATGTCATGTGAACAACAAGATATGTAGTATGATTATAGACAGTGGCAGTTGCACCAACGTTGCTAGTAGAGAAATTAAACTTGCCTACTAAGAAGCATCCTAATCCTTATCGACTACAATGGATGAATGACTGTGGGGATGTAAAGGTTAGTAAGCAAGTCTTGGTGTCCTTTTCTATAGGTAATTATAAGGATGCGGTGTTGTGTGACGTTGCCCCTATGCATGTTGGGCACTTATTGTTAGGACGTCCTTGGCAATACGATAAGAATGTTATGCACAATGGATTTAAAAATAGATATTCTCTTGTAGTGGGTAATCGAACAATTGTATTGACTTCATTAAGGCTTGTTGAAACTTATTCTGACCAAATGAAAATTTCAAAAGAATATAAAATGAGAGAAAAAAAATTAGAGAATCAAGAAAGAGAAAAGAGAGGGAAAATTGAGAGTGAAAAAAAGTAGAAAGTAAAAAAAAGTGAGAGTGAAAAGAAAGAAAAATCAAGAATTAAAGAAAAAGAAAAGAAAGTTTATGTATTTGCTCACAGAGGGGAGATTGAGAGTGTTTTGAGGGAAAAGGAACAAGTTCTTGTACTCAGGTACAACGATATTTATTTTACTAATAAACATAACTCTTCTTTCCTTAGTTTGGTTGAATCTTTGTTGCAGGAATTTGATGATGTATTTCCTAAAGAACCACCAACAAGTTTGCCTCCTATAAAAGACATTTAACACCAAATTGATTTTATTGCCGACACTGCGATTCCAAACCGACCAGGCTATAGAACTAGTCCTTGAGAGGCCAAAGAGATTCAAAAGCAAGTACATGAGTTGATGCAGAAAGGTTATGTGAGGGAAAATCTTAACTCGTGTGCAGTTCCTATTATCTTGATATCAAAGAAGGATGGAACTTGGTGTGTGTGTGGATTGTAGAGCCGTCAACAAGATTATGGTAAAGTATCGATATCTTATTCCAAGGTTAAATGATTTACTAGATGAATTGTATGACTTTTGTTTGTTCTCTAAAATTGATTTAAAAAGTGGATATCACTAAATTCGTATGAAGGAGGGTGATGGGTGAAAGACTATTTTTAAAACAAAATATGGGTTATATGAGTGAGTTGTTCATACATCTACTTCCTTTGCACCTTTTGAGATTATATATGGGTTCAATCCTTTATCACCTTTAAATGTTTTACCATTTCATATTGACTCTCTTAATTTGGATGGAAAGTAAAAGGTTAAATTTGTGCAGAAATTACATGTTAAGGTTCGTACTAATATTGAGAAGAAGAATAAACATTATGCTCGGCAAGCAAACAAAGGACACACCAAGGTGGTCTTTGAACCTGGTGATCGGGTGTGGATTCACTTACGAAAGGAGCGGTTTCAAAGTCAAATAAGTTTAAAATTACATCCTAGAGGAGATGGTTCATTTCAAGTGATTGAAAGGATCAACGATGATGCCTATAAACTCGACCTTCCAAATAACTATGGTAATGTGAGTGTCACTTTCAATGTTTCTGATTTATCCTTATTTGATGCAGATTACCTTCAAGATTCGGGGGTGAATCCTCCCGGAAAAGGAGGGAATGATGTGAATGTGGACACCACGGTAAGCAAAAGAGATCATTTAAAAAATTATCTACAAAGAATGGAAAGTCCTATGACGAGAAAAAGGACCAAACGTATGGAACAAACACTTGAAGGTCTCATCAAGGAAGTTTAAGAAAAATGCTACGTGATCCAAATCCAATTCCAACATCGGTTAATTTATGTAATCATATCATTAAAGATCTTAAGTGATAAGGTTTATGATTTGCTATAGATCGCATTAGGATTTGGTATCTATTTACAAGTTAGTTGTTTTAAATTGTTAATAATTCAAATCGCAATCTAATTAGGATTTCACCATATTTGTTATCTTTTTCTTTATTAGGTTATCTATATAATAGGAGTTAGGGATTCAGTGAAAGACAGACTATTGATGAATAATAGTATTTTCTCTTTGAGAGTTTTTCATCTTTGTGTGAGTTGATTCCTTTGGTTATTGGGCAAAGAAATACCATTAATAACTTTGGTTCTTCTGGCAGGTTGCAGTAAGGGTCACGTTCCTTTTGATAATTTCAGTGTTCTCCGACAGGTTGCAGTTTGTGTCGGGTTCCTTATCTTATTTTATCCTGATTCTAGAGACATTCCATTATCGTTTCCGCATTTCAATTCATTCACATAGGGTGAATCATATCATCTAATCTAGGTATAGAGTGTCTATATCTAATGGTTATCTAGTTAGTTACCATGCAATCACCCACATCCTTCACTTGTTATCTTTCTTAGAGACTAAGAGTACCGATACAACACATATGCTTAAACTCTCATTGACCCAACCTTTTTGCAGAAGCTCTCCCACTTGTTTTTGTTGCCCTCTTTGTTTCCTTAGGGTTACTCTTATAAGTAAGTCCATTGGATAGTGAATCCCCTAGAATTAAGTCTATTTTGTTCTCTATTCCCCTAATAGGAGGCAATCCCTTAAAGATTTCCTTAGGAAATACATGATAAACTCTTCCAACAATGGTTGCATTTTCCTAGGAAACTCAATTTCACTGAGTAAGAATTATTCCTCTAGGTACATCAAGTAGATGAGTTTCTTAGCAAATAATGCTTGCTTTACTTTCTTGCCTTCCACTAGAAGGCTACTAAGGGTTTGTTGTTTTTTTTTTTTTCAGTTTTTCCTTTAATTCAATTTTCTTTTGTTTTCTTCTTTCCTTCTTTTTCAACCCCTTCCTTTCCTCCTATTTCTTCTTCCTCATATGAATGTGGTCTTTACAACCTCACTTAGGAGTAAAGGAACTAGGGTTATCTTTTGGAAATTAAACATGAAAGAATACCTAATAGAATGTTCATCATGATGAACATCTTTATCAAATTCTCATGGCCTTTCCAATAATACATAACTGGCCTTTATTGAAACTACATCACATTTAACACTATTTACATACCTACATATGAAAAAGGTATCTAAGACTTTCTTATCCATAAACAAATTTCCATTGTCACTAAACCATTGAAGTTTGTATACCTTATAATAAGGGTGATTTATAATCCTAACTTGTTCACTAATCTAGTGTTAGTTACACTTGTGCAACTATCACCATTAATAATTAAGGAACAAGTATGACTTTGAATTGAACACCTTGTATGAAAGATACCCTTTCTTTAACTTTCTCTTCTCTATTGGTCAAACTACCTAACACATTTCTACTATTGAGAGATTCCCTTCCAAGACATATTCTCTACCTAACTATCACTCATGTTTTTCTTGTTGGGACATTGAGAGACTATGTGACCTCTATCCAAACATTTGAAACATTTAATTGAATGCTTCTTATTACTAGCTAAAATATTAGGTTTTTTTTTGTCTTGGACTTGTTAAAGTTCTTGGTGTCTTTAGATTCCCTAGGATTAAAGTTTCATTCCTTTTTCTATTTTTCCATTGGTTTGTGGATGCCGATTTATAGGAGGAGTACTTGCTATTGCTTTTTCTTTGTATTGGTTGCTCAACTTTTAAGGCTTTATGGTATAGTTCATTTAACCTCATGCAAATGGTGAAGTTCTACCACATCCCTAATTTGTTCCTTAAGACCTTTTGGGAACCTAGCCATCATTGCTTCTTCTCCTTCTTCCAAATTAACCCTAATGACAACCACTACCATTTCCTTGTAATACTCATCCACACTTTTATTCCCTTGAGTGAGTTTTTGTAACTTATTTTTAAAATTCCAAAGTTAATAGAGTGACACATATCTACCCCTTAAAATATGTTTCATATCTTTCCAAGTATCTATGGGATAAAACGTCTCTCTTTCCTTGGTTAACTTGCTTCACCAAATGAGGGCATAATTAGTAAATTCAAGAGTAACCATTTTGACCTTTTATTCCTCTCTAATGGAGCAATAAGGAAAAATTTGCTTAATTTTAAGCTCTCATTCAAGTTACACCTTAAGGTTATTACTTCCTTAAAAATTAGGCATATTTAGAATGGTGATGCATATCCCTAAAATGGTGGTATCTGTTCCTAGAATAAGGCTTATCCTTTGAAGAAGGTCTATCCCTTTCCTTAAGTGGTGATTTACCCTTATTCCAGAGGTGATTTTATCTTTAATTCTTAAGTGAGACTTTGAACTGTTTTTCCATATAAATTGACATCATCTGTGGATGTCTCTTCTAGTTCTCTATGGAAACTGTCTCTTCTAAACTTTTTTGTTTCATTTCCTTCTTCATATTTAGCCTATATTCTAGATGAATTATGTTTTCTTTCAAACTCTTCTAATGATTTACTTTGATGATGAAACATTTTCTCTAATTTATGAATTAAAGATTCCATTTGGGACCTAGTATATAATCATCTCCACCCATACTTAATTCCTCTCCACTCACAGATCTCAAGTAAATCAATCAAGAAATTGAATCCAAAAACCTATGCTATGTTCAAGTTCCTATCACTTAAATACTTAGAAATTATGAAAATGAAATTGAAAGAGTAGGGATAGAGATCAACTTCTTACCCAAGCCAAATTTGACAAGTTATAAGGAAATTTTTAAATACTTAAAGCAATTATCAAGCCCTCTTATATCTTTTCAATATGCACACATAATCCACTATACATAATTGGTGAGTATCCTACATCAATTTAAAACTAACATCCTTTTACACACAAATTACTAAGGAAAGTGAATTATAAGTGAGCACTCCGAATACACTTTTCTAAAACTTACAGAAGGAAAAATAATAGAAAATTTCTAGAATTTGTACAAGGAATTAACATATAATTTTCTAAGTTATAAAAAATTATCTTCAAGTCCCCAAATTCCTCTCCAATTATCCACCTATACCTAAGAATCTAAACAAGTGCTTCCACAAGAGATAAGGTTAGTTAAAAATAACAATTAAAGAGATGATCCTCATTATTTCCTAAGTGTTTACACTCCTTAACCACTTGTTTTTCACACTTGCCAAGACTTTTAGGCTTTATGAATTCAAGCTCGCCTTTTACCACTCAGCCTTTAGCTCTTAAGCATTGAATGAATTCTAAAGACTCTTAAAAAAACTAATGTGAGTTCCTTGATGCAACCATTGTGTTAAAGAATATGTTTACCGAAAGTTGAAAACTTGAAGATAAAACTAAGGAAGTTTAAAGACAAGCACAAAATCTCAAAAAGGATGCTCAACTCAAAGGATAATTAATGTGATAAGACTACATGGAATCTACAAAAGACAATAAATAATTAAACATATTTAAAAATTACTCAAAAATATTAGATAGAAAGTGAAGTGCCTCCTAAAATTTCCTTGAACATAAATATTAAGTCTACACTAATCTAGAAATTCTAAGTGCATGCATGTTTTAATTCATAAGCTTTGGATTTCACATACAAGATGGTATCAAGGAAAAAATTATAATCACAAAATTGAAACAAAAATTTACAAATGAGAATGAGGAGCTACTATGTCATTTGGCATTTTTTTTTCTATTCTTTTATACTTTGAGAAATTGCATTTTGATCCCTAACTTTGAAAATTTTCTATTAGGCCCTTCTTTTTAAAAAATTTTATAAACAGAATCATTATCTTTTTCTTGCATAACTTTAATTTTATTTTTAATAGTATTATTCAAAATAATATTTCCATCAAATCAAGCTAACCAAAGTAAAAAAAAAATGCATGGACAACTAAGTAGTTTTCTTATGCATACTTACACAAAAGATGGAAAATTCATTTACTCCAAATGCAACCTTTAGAGTACAGTTATAGATAGTATCCAAACAACTATAAAAATTATAACTATGCTTAGTAAATGAGACCATGAGTTGTATGAAAGATAAAAATGTTTGAAAGCTTAAAAATCTCACAATGACTGCCTTTTATCTATTATACATAAAGAGAAGTCATTAAAGAAGAAAATAATAAGAAACTTTATGCATTTATTAACATCATATGGAAGCTTTCAAATTTTTATTTTTTATTCTTTCTTGTATGTATATTGAACATTTTATTCATTTTTCATCTATAAAATTGAGACTTCTTTATTATCATTATTCTTCTATTGTATCATCTCTTAATAATAATAATAATAATAATAATAATATTTTCTTTGATATATTAGGATTTTTAAGTCTGAAGAGATTTGTTTAAGAATACTAAGTTTTTGAGCTTAGAGAGCACTTATTTAAGAATATTTTCAAGTTTATAGAAGAATATTGGGACTATTTATCTATTGTACAAAAGTACTTCTTTTTCTTAGTAAAGTTCCTTTTAGGTATATTAAGGAATTAAACCTAATTTTTGGTTGCTGCAAGAGAACTAGTAGACATTGAGATGTCTCAACTTTCTATACTCTTTATCAATTATCTCCTAATTAATCGGGTTGAATGTGATATCCATTTGCCCCTTTCTTCTTTCTTAAACTTTTAAAAAATTAACTTTAAACTAAAAGGTTTGTAAGAAAAGATCAATTTCATATTTTTCATGAAATTCATTTTTAAACAAAATGGTTTCAGGAAAACTCTAACATATAATTTGATCCTTTTTATTATATGTTTCTTGTGTTATTTTAAATAAAAATAAATAAATAAAAAGGTATAAATCTTTGGGCTAGTTTTAAATAAAAATGAGTTTGTGATTTTCTTTTATAACATTGATAAACTATGATTCTATCAATTTATTTACAAGAATTTAGGCATAAATATTGCACAATTCATGACTATTCATTGGTAATTCTGCCTAACTTCTCTTGTTTTAACAAAAGTGATAATGTAAATAAAGAATAAAAAAAATTGACGAATTTTGGATCAAATAAGGACAAAAAAGGTATCAAAAGACAAGGAGTAGTAGAATGACAAAAATACCCCACAACAAGACTAGCTTCGACACAACTGTGTAAACCTGAGCACAATTGTGTGAATTGGATGCAGCACGCTAGTGCAAAATAAGCACGATCATGCCAAATACAACATGGTTGTGCCAAGGTTGGAAAGCACTAGAAAAGAGCCACATCAATCCTAATGATGTGAACAACACCAGTCAGCCCTAATGGTGTTGCTAATGACTTAGAGTGGCCATGATAACTGAAAGAGAAATTAGGTCAACTTGGTTTGCAATAACTGAAGTTTTAATCCACACCTATGAAAGGAAGGCTCAACCTTGAGAGAAAAAACGATCTCTGCCACTTTATGTTGGAAAATACAACCATACCTTACCTCAATTTTCCATCCCTAGCCTCTCAGTTCCTGGTTCGTTCTCTGGGTCCTCCCTTTACGGTGCAGTTACAGAGTTGATTATCAGCCTTGCTAACAAACCAATTTTGTATCTCTTATCTTAGGACTAGGTTATGGATGTTTTTGGATTAATTTTTATCATGTGTAACTAATTCCTAATTCATGGGGCTTTGATGAATGTTGTGATGTAATTGCTTGAACTCTAATTTTTCCCTACAAATAATTATTGTGCCATTACATTATTAAATGATGGTGTTTTGGTTATCCAATTGTGTTACCTTATTATGCTTAATCCATTAATAGGAATTGGTCACTCTAGTTAAACTCTAATTTGTTTGGAGGATAGGCAATCATATCCTCCCCTAATTGGTGGAACTATAGGATAAAAAATCTAAGGGTTTTGAAGGTTCAACTGAAATCCTAGGTTTGTAACCGGTTAATTTCCTAGTAGTAATTAACATTCTCCTATACCTTATGCTTCTTTTATCTATCTACCTTGCATGATCATTGGGGGATAATATTTAGGGAAAATATTATTATTATTGCATGATCATTGGGTAGTTTAGGTGGTTAGAAATTGACTTTATGGAGAATTAGGAGTAAAAGTAAGTAAGGTCACAAGGGGATCCAAAGTCTCATGTTCTTCCATAACTTGCACCATGTTCTTTTATTTACCATCTTGTTTTTTCTTCTAAAAACATAGTTTTATTTTAAACTCATTTGCATACAACTCCTTTTTGGTGAGTTCAAAAGTTAGGATTGAAACATCTCTTACAAATTATTGGCAAAATCTTTGTGAGATCGATAATGGGGTTTTAAATACATCCTTTCAATGTCAATGGGTATATTTTTCCATGGATAAAACTTGACAGAGTTTTACACTCATATTTTGTACACAACAAGTTTTTGGTGTCGTTGTTGGAGATTACTCCTCAACAGTCTTTGAAATTTGAATTCTAATTGCTTGAGACCAATGTGTGTGTATATATATATATGTTATTCTTGTTATATATAGTTTCCTTTAAAAATATATAAAAATATTCTCTAAAATACCCTTGCATATTACTCTATTTGTTTATGCTAACTCGCTCTCAATCTTTCAACCTGTAATTTAACCCTGCCAATAAAGAATAACTAAAAAAGGTTTAGGTGAGAAACTAGAGCGAGGAAGATGACAACATAAGCACAAAGAGCATTGGTGGATTATATGGCCCCTATTGAGGAGGGCCTAAGAAACAGTATTTCTATTTGAGCACTAGAAGGTGTTTCGAACTTCAAGTTGAAGCTAGTCCTTATTAGCATGATCCAAAATTCACTTCAACTTAGAGGGATGGTGTTGCGTTCAAAACATGATTGTAAAACACTTTACCAAGTTTTATCCACGGGAAAGTATACTTATCAACGTAGAAAAAGAGTATTTTAGGCCTTTAGTATCGACCCCATAGAAACTATACCAACAATCTATGTATGAAATTTGAACTCTATCTTTTGAGTTCACTAAAAGAAGGTTGGTTTCTAAAAGAAATGAAAAGGATATTTCTATTATGTGATAAATAAAAAAATATAGTGTAAGTCATGGAAAGTTTATAGGTTTTGGATCCCTTTGTGACTTTCTTTTACCCCCAGTTCCCTTCTTTGTTCAATTGCTAACCACTTATGCTAATGCTATTACTAATCCTTTATCTGACAATCGTAGTAATATTTCTTTTAAATACTATTTCCATTGATCTTACAAGATAGATAAATAAAAGAGACATAAAATTTAAGAGGGCGTTAACTACGTGTCAGACAATTAACCAATTAGAAACCTAGGTTATCGATTGATCTTCCAAGACCCTGAAGTTTAATTATCCTATAGTTCTGTCGATTTTGAGTGGTACAATTTCCTAACCTCCAACCAACTAATGAATTAATAGAATTGACCAATTCCTATTAATGGATTAAACACAATAGAACAACACAATTGTAATAATTAAAATATTATTAAAAAAAGGGAAAACTGAGGTTCAAACATATCAAAAAAATTTTCAAAATCCCATAAAAGAAGAATTAGTTATCCATGAATAAAAATAGACCATAAGTATTCATAACAAAAGCAAATAAAAAAAATACAAAATTGGTATTGCTAACAAAGCTGACAACTATTCTTTGGGGATCCAAAGTCTCACGTTCTTTTATAACTTGCACTGTGTTCTTTTATTTATCATATTCTTCTTTTTGTTTTAAAAGCTTATTTTTATGTTAAATTCGTGCGCTTATAACCCTCTTTTGGTAAGATCGAAAGTTAGGATTCAAACTTCTCTTATAGATTGTTGGCATAGTTTTTATGAGATTGATACTAGAGGTCTTAAATATCCTTTTTCTACATCGATGGGTATACTTGTCTATGAGTAAAACTTGGCAAATATTTTCACACTCACATTTCACATGCAACAAAACACGATAGCAAATTGTATAATTGAAAGGAAAAAATTAAACATTGTCAGAAATGACTAAAGTGATATATTGGAACCTAACATTGTCTAAAGTTTATATGTCCCAAAATTTTTAATGATTACAAAAATATTAATTGTATAAAAATTCTATAACTTATTTACTATTTGCAAAAAAAATAAAATCGAAGGGACTATTTAAACAACTTGACTCAAGATACTATCATTTGAAAGATGATATCAATGACAACAATTTTTAAGAATCTTCTAATAGACAAAAAGTTTGACTTGATGTCCATTTGCAAATTGAAGGTTTAGAAAACCAAGGACTATATGCTGGCAAAGATAAAGAAAATATGTTACAACTACATGCTGCAAAGTTCGAGTAGACAACGACATCAACCGTCATTTTTATAAAAAGAAGCTGTTTTTGCTCAAAGGTTTGAACCATGCATTTAATACAAAGACAGAAGACAGTGAAACCATTGTTGTTCACTTCTCATCAACTAGTTTTGTCTTTTCTACTCAAAGTGAAGTTGTTAAAGGAAAAACAACAAGAGTAGCAACAATAATGCAAGAAGGATATACTTTAAATTTTCTATATTCTTGGTGTTATCCTCGTTTACATTTCATCTAAAGACTTCATTGTAATTTCTCTTCATTTAAAGAGGCTTGATAAGAAAAAATACTTGGGTTTGAGCCTAGATAGTCTTGCATAACAATACTTGGATTTTATTTATAAAGAAAACTTTGTACAGTGAAACTCTTGTTGGTTTAGATAAGGATTAGACATAACTCTCAACTTTATGAGGGTGAATTAATATACATCATTGTATTCTTATTCCATCCCATATACCATTTCTTTTAGGTAAAAGATCCTTGTAATATTTTCTTTCTTCTTCAAATCATCTACAATATTCTTTGATGATCCACACTTTCTATAAACAAGCTCATTTTCAAAAAATTGTATAATACACAATGTCATCTACTTCTCAGGTGTTACTTGTGTTCTTTAACAATAATGTGTGACAATTCTCTTCCTAAGTACCCTATGGGAGAAACAGTTAACAATGTATGTTATGTACAAAGTTATACCTTAATAAGACTTAGGTTGAAAAATACTCCTTATGAATTATGGAAAGGAAGAAAACTCAACATACCCAACTTTTATCTATTTGAATACGAAGGCTTTATCTTAAACATTAAAGATCAAATTGAAAATTTTGACTTCAAAGTGGATAAAGGAATCTTCTTTAGATATTTAAACACATCTAAATCTTATGAAGTTTTTAACACCAAAACCTTAGTTATGAATTCATCCATGTAATTTTTAATGGTGTTTTAAATACTAAAAGCAAACTATTAGACCTTGAAGAGGACTTTGTAGGAATATACATGAATATAGATCAAGGACAAGCATTGATATAACTAAAGGAATCCCTTTTCTAAACAAATAGTACCTTAAGGCATGTTTAAAAGACAAATAATACTCCCATTTGAAGGAACATATTAGGCTTAAATAGCTCACTAAGACTAGAAGTTCAAGATTTATCACCTAATCATATCTTTAGACCATGTACAAGAGAATCAAAATTAGATCTAGCTTCAAGGAACATGAGAACATGGTTTTGATGTCTGAAGTGGAATCTAAAACCATAGATGAATCTCTTCAAGACAAGGATTAGATTCATGTTATGCAAGAGGAACCACACCAGTTTATGAGGAACGTCATTTTGATACTAATATCCAAATCTAATAAGAAATCCATAATTACAACTAAATGAATTTATAAGAACATTCTCAATGAAGATAGAACAATTGTAAGGAATAAGGAAAAACTTCTAGCTCAAGGCTACAATAAGTAGAAGGTATAGATTTCACAAAAACTTGTACACCAGTAGCAAGTTAATGTAGACAAAATTTGAAATGAGTATGATGAGTTAGTTGAACTTCTTCCTTAGATTATAAATCAAGAAATAAAAATATGAAATTTAAATCTATAGACACAAATATACTAAGAAACTTCTTAAGAAATTTAAGATGTAATATTATAAGTTAATGATAATACCCAAGCATCCATCTACATTTTAAGGACGGATGAATTAGGTAAACATGCAGGTTAGACATCATATAAAGGTATGATTGAATCTTTGTTGTATCTAACTATAATTATACTTGATATTATGTTTAATATTTATCTTTGTGATTGATTTAAAATTAATATTAGAAAATCACATCTTAAATTTGTCAAGTGTATTTTTAGATATCAAGCAAGTAATACTAATCTCAATTTTTTTCATAAGGTTTAATCAGATTAAAAATTAGTGGGATATCATGATGTTGATTACACTAGATATAGAATCAAAAGAAAATCTACCAATGGAAGATGCCACTTAATGAAGGAAAATCTCATCTCTTGGACAAATAAGAAACAAAACCCAATTGTTATTTCAACTATAGAAGTAGAATATATCTCCATTGTAGGATGTTGTCCTTAATTGTTATGAGTAAAATATTAACTAAAATATTTTAATATATTTGAGCATGACATACTCATTCTATGTGACAACACTTTTTCTATTAATTTGTCCAAGAATCCAATACAACATTTATGTGAAAAATGTATAGAAGATAGATATTATTTAATTAAAGATTATGTTTGAAAAGAAGTATAAGTTTAATGATATTGAATAATGTCTATTCTCTTACCTCACTCTATAGTTTTGGAATAATTCTTATCTTATCAATATTGAGTGATATAACAACCTTACTCTATATTTTTGGAACAATGCTTACATTGTCACCTTGAAGGAAGAACCTATCATCTCCATCATATGGATGAATGAGAGGTGATTTGTAATTTAGAAGACCATAATTGAAATAATAAAATGCAAGGAATTAGGATTAATCTATGACACTAAGGGGGACAAGAAAATAAAACATGATGTTAAATGGACCCTTTATGTTTAAATAAAGTTGATGGATAGGAAGATCTCAAAGACGGTCCCAAAAGATAGGTTTCCTCATGGAATCTTATGAAGCATTATGTTTTCGGGAAAGATAGATCTTACAACCATGTCTTGAATGTTGATAGATTTTGTATCTATCACTTGTTAAAGAAGAATCTAATCAACCTTCTAGCTTTAATTTTTGGATATATAAAGAAGGTACTGGCTAGTAAAGTAGTCAACTTACCTTATGCCACCCTTATCTCTACTATTTTGAATATGTTTTTAGAATTTGAATAAGTGTTTCTTGCAAGCAAATTTCAACTTTACTGTGTTTAAGGAAACTGAGAAGAACGAACAAGTGGACATGGTCATTGAAACCAAGTTTAATCGCTTAAAGCTAGTTGAAGAATTAAATGATGACATGATCATTGATGATGATGAAAGTTTAGTAAAGAAATCCCTTCTTTATCAAGAAAAGAGGAAGGCACTTACTAAATAAGATTTTAAAGGCCATAATCAATTTAAGTATTGTCTTCCTTTCAAAGAAACTTAAACAACTTCACCTCTTTCTAAGAAGAAGTGGACTTTGATTTAACATCCAAATTCCCTCAAATTATCTTTTTTTTTTTATTTAGATGAAAATCATCCTTTCATTCCTTAAACATCCAACCTACCTCAAACTTCATCATCAAACATAAAATCACCAAACATAAGCCCAACTAATACCAACTCACCCTTCACCACCTTTAGTCCAACTCATATACAACCTTTTACCCAAAGACAAACCACTCAACACAACATTCCACCCCACACATATGCCTCAACTAGCTTCACCCAAGATGGAAACATAAGTGGCTGATGATGATGCAATCATAAAATCTTTAAAATTTCAAGATTTTATGAACTTAATGATTCATACTCCTAACAAATATCAAGAAGAAGTCTCTATTTACATATTTTAGAAAGATGTAACATCATACAAACCATTAAGGCCTTTTTCCTTCTCTCCACTAATGATGTCATCTCCCCTAAAGATGCAATTAGTATGTTTATAAAAAACCTCATTACACAACTATACCCTCAATCTACCATTTTAGATGGAAAGCTTAGGATTTAGCCATATACTTAAATTCCATATCATTCAGTGAATAAGTATTTACTTTAGTGTTTAACTCCTATAGATCGAGAAAAGATTAAGCTTCTAAAGAAATAAAAGAAAGAGACAAATGAAGAACTTCTTCAAAATATGTTCAAGATCAGATCGGTTGCCTGCATGATTCTTTACACATCAACGAAATCTTTCTAGACATATTTCTCCTCACATCCTTTTTTATAACGAAAAACGAATGAAGATGAAGAAAGTTTATTTATATCAAGAAGAGCACATTTGTAGTAAATGTTTGAAACAAAATAAGCAAAGATTATGTTTGAAGGTGGTCTTACTGCATTTCAACAGTAAGGATATGTGAATGACTTTTTATAAGACATAATGCTCAACTTTATTATTCTTTAGTCCTTCCTAAAAAAAGAAAAGGTGAGAGAGTGGAGTGTTAACAAATCATTTTGTTGTAACTAGGTGTAGTCTTCTCGCCTTCCTTCTTCTCCTTTTCTTTTCCAAACTTTTGTATCCATTTCACTTTTTCATCATATCATTTTTTAATCTTTTTTTTTTACATAATCAATTATCTATTTCTTTGTACAGTTTTTTATATAAACATTTTTCACAAAAAATCTTTCTAGAATTTTTATTTGTATATCCTTCACAATCAAGCTTTTGGTCCTAAATTTTTTGAATATATTCCTTCTTTTATATGGGTTTTCCCTTGTTTTATTAGAGTTTTTGGCCTTCTTATAATTCTTTTGCATCATTATTAGTATAAGACCCCCCACGATCATGCAGGTCTATATTACAAGTGTTTCAAGGTTTGTTTAGAAACCATGGAGAAATGAAAATGCTTAATTCTTTTCCATCAATGACATAATGAGCATACATAATGTAGTATTCTTCATGAGCTACAAAGGCTACATTGCTAACTAGCTTGATCTGTTGACATAGGCAATGAACTTCTTAAGGTAGATATCTTAGAAAAAATTATTTATCATTTTATCTAGGCTTTTTTTTTTCTTAATGATTTAAATTACTATACTACACTTGTTTATATATATATATATATATATATATACATTCTTGCTAATGTCAAAAGAGGGAGTAGTGAGTAGTAACATATGTAATACATTTATTTCATGTGTTCACATGTTATATATTTAAAATATTTATGTGTTATTGTTAGTAGTCCTATATGAAGCTTCAAAAATAATTAAAAATTTGTCATCATAGTAGAAGAAGAAATTGTTAAAACCTAGAACTTGTGAGGTTCTTTTGTTCCAAAATTTTAATGATGACACATTTTAGTTATGCCTAAAGTTTCCTTATGCTTAAACAATATCACACGAAAAAAGTTACATTTAAATTTATTGATACATGCATTTACACCAAAAATGAAAAGTCATCTATTACAAGTACAATATTTAGATCATAGTTTAGATATAGTATGAAAATAACTTTTAAAAACACAACTATGCTTTGCAAATGAAGTCATGAATTAAATAGAAGATAAAAAATGTTAGAAATCCTAGTTCATTTCATAACAACTATCTTTTTTCTTTTTTCTTTTTTATGTGAAGATAAACTATTAAAGAAGAATATCACAAAATATAAATTTATGTATTCATTAAAATCAAATACAAGTATTTAAATTTTTATTCTTTCTTGAATATAAATTGATCATTCTATTTGGTGTTACATTAGAAATGAGGCTTCTTCTAGTTTCAATTTAATTTTGCTAACTATCTAGCAATAAAGGAACAATGTTTGTAATTTAACTTTGCCTTTGTGATTTAAAAAATTATCACAAAATACTAAAAAAATATTAGAAACAAATTAAGTGCATCAAAATATTAAAATATTTCAATTAATTTCAATAATAATACTTATAGTTTCACAAGATTGATGAAAAATAAGGGAGCATTAGAGTTACAATCATTACTCATTAATTTTGAGCTTAAACAAAACATTTAAATTTGAATTATCTTCCACCCATCAACATCTCCAATATAATTGAGTATCCTCTTAAGATATATCAAGAAAATTTCCTTCCTTCTTTCCCTTCCTTAAGTGAGGGTAAGTAGTTGAGACACCTTTTCTTCATCTCAAATATTAAAACTTGTTTGTCTTGTAACATTAGGAAAGTGGTACAAGCTAAAAATCTTGCATAGTTAAGTTTCTTCTTTAAGAAAGTATCTTCATCGGTAGAAAAATAGGTGCTAAATAAACTTGTTAAATAAAAGAAAAGTTAGTATTATGAGAATTCAATGGTACTATTTACCTTTAACCAAAATTTATCATGAGCATTGACATGAGGATCCTATGGTTTAACTTGATCAAATTTCTCTAACAAAAAATCTCTTACTTTCAAACATAAAATGCTTCATTTTTTTATTCATTTTCAATTATTAATAAATTTTCATATCATTAATGGTAAAATTCCCACCATCAATACTCTTGACATCAAAAAGTGAACTTGAATTATCTTTACATCTTCAAAGGACTTTAAATATTCCATGGTTGTCTATTGCATTACCTTCTATCCTCTTCTAATTATGAATACATTAGGTTATATTTTTCTTCTTCGACATCACTTATCTATAATTAAATTAAAGAAAGCTAAAGTTATATATTCTTATGTGTTTCTTTGATAAATGAACATAGGAATCTTTCAATTCTCTAGCTTTTGAAAAATTCTCTTGAAAAATTGAATGATAAACTTTATCATGTAAATTGTTAACAAAAAACGAATTACTATTGACCTTATTTTCTCCTTCATAACCATGTTTGTGTTCTTTCCAATTTTGATAAACTTTAATTCTTCTTTCATAATTGGCGTCCAAATGAATCTATCATCCTTTTCACATTTTGATGATTGTTTTGCTTGCTATTCCATTTCCAGTTATTTGTATTTCAACTCCATTTCCTTATCACATACCCTAATAACAACTATGGTGTATTTCTTTAAATTTCTTCTAACTTTGTTGGTCTAGTTAATTTCTTTAAAAATTAAAATCTTGTTAGGGGAAATTTATTTTGAATTCAATTTCACTTATTTGTCACAATTTCATTCTTTGTTTTATATCATATACTTTATAAACCACTATTTTGTTGATTTACTTATAAGAAATTAGTTATAATTATAGGATAATTATTTCCTATTTGTAGGTAACCATACCAAATTATTCTTATTTCTTTTAGAAATGGTAACGCAAGCAAAGAATTCAAAATAAAGTACAAATTGGGTAAAAGAGCAAAAAAGAGACCAAGGCATGAAGAAAGGACAAATGCTCTACAAGGAAGGCATCATAGCCGTGTCGGAACTAAGCACATCCTTATAACGTTTGTGGTTTTTTGACAAGATCATGCAAAATCAAAGCATAACCATGCAACATATTTGGGATTTTTGACATGGTCATGCAAGCCTAAGCACTGTTGTGCCAAAATTGACAGCGCAGAAAATATCTAGGTTAATCTAATTTTTGGTAGAAAAGCTCAATTAAAAGGTTATAAAAAGGGAGGTAAGGCCTTGGAACAAGACATGCCAAAAATACCCTACCATTATTATCTACCCTCATTTACATTCTTATTTTGGTATCCTCCTATAAGATCTTGGAGGTAAAAGATCCTTTATAGTACGAGTTTACAACATCCTATTTTTAACCTTGCTAGCATACAATTTTATCATTCCAGTTCTCTAGGTTAGGATTTGGATATTTTTTTTCGATTAGAACTTTATTGTCTATCTGTCTTCACTAAATGTAACTAACCCCATTGTCATGAGGCTTTTGTGGAACTTATGATGTAATTAATTGAATCCTTTTCTATCTTATGAATGTATATGCTTTTCTATTCAATTGTGCTTATCAAATATGCTTAACTAATTGATGAAACTTGATTACTCTTATTAATTTCTAAATTAATTAGGGGATAGACGATCATTCTAGTGTTTAATTAATAGAACTATAAGGTAGACTGAATCTAGGATTTTAGAGGATCAATCTAAATCCTTGATTTCTAACCAATTATTGAATTAACAAACTTGAGTATTCTTTATACTTCTCTTAATTATTTACATTGCATGATCATTGTGGATGATAACTTAGGGGAAAGAATGATACTATTGCATGATCATTCAGTAATAATAGAATTAGAATGAGTTGATAGCAATTGACTCTTATCATTCACAAAGAAGTTAGGGATGATATTGAGTAAAATCATAAGGGAAATAAAAGTTTCATGCCTTTTTATAATCGACTTCGTACTTATGATTTCTCTTTTACCTTTAATTTCCCCTTTCTTGATTTTATTTCTATTTTAAAATATCTCTAAAAGAAAAAAATTTCCTGGTGAGCTCAAAAGTCTAGATTCATCCAGTCTTAGGATTGTTATAATAGTTTATGTGAAAATGATATTGGGGGATCTCAAATAATCCATTTCTAACACTGATAGGTGTGCTTACCTGTGGGTAAAATTTTCTACACACAGTTTAAGCTTGATAATACTTTATAATATGTTTAAGCATTTTTTCTAATTGGCATATCAAGATTCTTTGTTTTGTTGATGTTTCTTCTTTGATGTTTCTCTATTACAAATGGGTTTTACTAAATTGTGATAATTTCATTGGGATGAAGAATGGTTTTAATTGGTTGTCAAATATTTAGGGGTTTGTTGGGTCTTTCAAAACCTAGTTGGTTTAGGTAGTCACACAAACCGATCTAAAAGTTTGGTCGCAGGGAAAAGTATTTCATTTGATATCGACTTAGTGCCCCATTATTGGTGTTAAGTAAATAAACTTGATAATTAGCACTGTATTTATTATAGTAATTAGGGATGAAAACAAGTTAATTTAGGTTAGACATTGGAAGGTTTGAGCTTGGTTTTCAAAATTATAAGATGTGAGCTTAGGTAGATTCATAATCAAAGGCTCTATTTTAAGATTTGTGTTGACCTTTATAAAAGTATAACTTGTTTCAAAATATAGTAATAAGATCATTTTATAGCAAAGCTTATAAAATGACCATTAGGCTTATTAGTCTAATTAGGGGTGGGCAACTATTCGCCAGCGCTTGAAATCGATAGTAACCGAAGCATTGTCGACATGAACGGGGCGGATGGAAAAGATGTTCATATTTCACAAATAAAAATAAATGGTTACATGTAGTTTTAGTCATTTGGTTAATGGTTGTTCTTCGATTAAAAATGATTGTTGGTTTTAGTCGTTCGGTTAACGATAGTTTAAGATCTTTTGGCTTGAAACTGCCCAAATCTGATCGTTGTGCACCCCTAAGCCCGGTAAGGCTTGCAAGCTTATCTACATAAATATGTTAACAAACTTATTTGGGCTAAAAAAATCATAATTTAGTATTCTAACTAAAAAGAAATTTTTTTAAAAATTACCATAATAAGAAATTTAAACATTTAACTCAAGAAATTCCTTTACTGAGAAAATAATTAAACCCCTTTAAACCAAATTCTCATACATATGTAAATCCTATGCTTAAAAAAAATTCAAACATTATCTATAAATGTGTAGTGTCATATACAAAATATTAACTTTTTAAATTTTAATATCACTTTGATTAAAAATCATTTTAAACAGAAAAAAAATCCACAACAAATCATTCTATGTGTCAACTCATTTAGACTTAGTAATAAGCAATAACTTCAATCTTTGTCAACTAATATAGTAATAATAAAATGAAAAAATGTATTACTTTGAATATATAGTAAAATGCGACTTCTTAATGAAAAACTAACAATTTTTCAAACAATGATTAAGTAACAATTTGGAACAAATCTATTCTTTCTAGATAAACTACTACCTGCACATACATTTAGAATGACACTTTAATCCATTCTAGTAAGTTTTCTATCCTTAATTAACATAAACGAACTATTGGTGGTAATGTTAAAAAATACTGGTTTGGTTCTAAATTCAACATACTTGTAAGAAATTAAATTAATAATGATGTATATAAGTTGAATTCTAGCTTTATCATAAACAAAGAAGTTAAAAATAGAAAATATTTACACCAATTTTTTTAAAAAAATAAGACATTGTATATCCATTTTTTAAAATTTTTTATTTATCCATAAGTATAACCTTCATCTAACACCAATAGGGATGCTCTGACAAAAAAAAAAGTCATTTTCTTAGCCATGGGTCGTTCCAAACTTGTTGATATGATAAGGTAATGCATTTGAAAATAATGGGTAGAAAATAATCAACAAATATTAATAATGGATAATAAAAGCTAATTTTATTAGTAAACCAACTAGAAACTCAATTGAGTGAAATAGTTTGATGAACAAACTACCAACCTAATTTAATTATAAAATAGACTAATTTGAAAAGGTTGTAGAAGTAGAACTATGGTGAGAATCGTTGCAAAACAAGTATGATCATGATGGCGAAGCAACAAGGAAATTGATTAAGAGGGAAACAAATTGAACATAATGTGAATCAAAGTGGTGAAGTTGTAAACAAAAACAAATAGAATGACATGGACAATGATGTTAGGAATTGTGCATGGGACAAGCATATCCAAAAAACTAGGATTTCTAGATACACAAGGAAAAACATGTTTCAAAGTACAAAAAATAAGAAATAATATTAGCATTATCTTAGAAGGAGTGTATGAGACAATCATATCTATGTAGAAGTTCACAACAAATAGCATAAAAATTCCCTTATTGTATTATGATAGTATAGTGAAAGAGAGGATGTGATTATGTGTATAATAGAGTTAAGCATCTAATACTTTATTTATAAGAAAGAATTTGAGTATTCCACATCTCTATACCCTTAACTGAACGTTCACATGTACACGTACACACACACTTGTAATTAGGCGTTCTTAATGAGTATAATTCAATTAGGGAAACTTCAATGTAACTAGAATTTAACCTTTTTAGTGAATTTGTTCATTTTATATGCAATTTTATAGGGTTTTATATTTTATTATAATATTCAAAACATGAGAAGAGATCAAGTTACTTCAAGAATGACTCATGCTAGAGTTATTTTGTTCAATATCTCCTTTAAATGGTTGAATTTTATATCAATCTAATTGTTAAATTAATGGATTTTATTATACAAATCATGTTTACAAAATTTCGTAAATTTAAAAGAATTTGATACTTCATTAAAAAAACCAAAATTGACGTATATTAAGAGAGAGACATTATCCATTAAAATAAAGTTATATAATGAAGTATCCAATCTATTTTAAATTTTATAAAATTTTGTAAATATGACCAACATAATAAAATTTATTAATTTAATCATTTAAATCATGAAATTTAACCATTTAAAAGAGATATTGAGCAAATAACTCTATGAGTTACTCTTGGAATAACTTGATCTCTTATCTCTCTCTTCATATATATATATAATCTAATAAATACTAAATGATATCTAACAATACATTATTATAACTCAAATACCTAAAATTTCATTAACTTAACAACCTATTTTATAACAATATTTTATGTGATTGGTTAATATATCTAAATATCTAACTTGATACAAGATATAAATGGATTAAAAAGTACAAAATCACAACAAGAAGAAAGCATGAGAGTATAATTTAAGTTAAAGTTATTTATAATTTTAGTTGTGATTTATAAATAATAATTTCGGAATTGGTATTTTTT
The DNA here is from genome assembly GCA_037954105.1 of Canavalia gladiata. Taxonomy (NCBI): domain Eukaryota; kingdom Viridiplantae; phylum Streptophyta; class Magnoliopsida; order Fabales; family Fabaceae; genus Canavalia; species Canavalia gladiata. The sequence goes on along the minus strand of CM075663.1, from coordinate 661,131 downwards.
TATATGTTATGATTTAAATTATGTCGTAAGTATAAAAAAATTTATTATTCAAGCATAATATATCTAAATTGAAAGTTAATCATATTTTTACATAATTAATTAGAAGGTGACCATTTTTTAACAGACGTCGTAGGGTGATAATACCTTTCTTACATGTAAACGACTCCTAAATTTAAACTGGTTTCAAATATCATAATTTTTATGTTTTTTCAAAAAAAAATTAATAAATTTTGATGGTGGCTCCTTTTTTTTATAAATTTTATCATTCATCGTCCCTTCGTGATCCCAGTTATGATAGATGATGACTCCATTGGGCAATTTTCGAGAGTAAAACCTAATCTAATTAATTATGCATGTTTTCTTTAACTTCATTTCTGTTTATTTCACTTTTCTTTTTATTTTTTATTTTTATGTAAGTATTTGTTTGTGTTCACTTTATTTGTATATATTGAATGTTGTGAACTATATGATAGAAGACTTTTATCGTTTGTACATTCTTGGTTATTTATTTATTGTAGATGTAGTTGGATAGTCTTAGGACTATATATTTTATACTTTCTACACATACTTCACATTCACTTACCTCATACACCTTTTGGGCTCTATACCTAAGCTTGTGCAAGCCTAAGATTAATAGGTGGCTTGATGGTTGCTATTGAGGGACTCTAAGCTCACTTGGTAATTGTTGAGTCACCGCACAGATTTTTACCAGTATTATAAGTTAGTCATATTAAGAGACACTTCCCTACTTGTGACTAATTCATGAATTGGATCCTTATTTAAACGATGAGGGAAATCTGGGAGCCATTATAAGCTATCAATTGTCTAGGTCCACTCATGAAACCATGCACTAATAAATAGACTTAGTGACCTTCCAAAGTTAGGGTCCTCATCTTAGAGTTATCTTACCAAAAGCTTTTACCCAGAATAAGACACATGAAAAGTGTACTTCATCGTTTTTTTGTACATATTCAATATTCAGTCTCATCTAATAATAGTCATCATAACACATGATAATAACATTTCATTTTTAAAAATAAAAAAAAATATTTTATATTTATACATAAGTTCCATGCATTTCTACATATTTGCACCCATTAAGTCATTTTCATAAAAATTCATGTTAAGCAAAAAAATACAATAAAAAATTCTACACATTCATGCATTTTTTTTTCAAAATTAGGTTAGATTCAGATGACATATAAGAAACATAATAGGTTGAATTTTTTTGTCTCATTAACTTTGAAAAAAAAACATTTGTTTTTTTTTTCAAAAAAGAGAGGTTCATATTCATACTAGCAATGAAGTGTACTTCATCATCTGCTTTTATACATATTCATTCCAGTCTAACAATAGTCATAATAACACATGAGCATAACAATCTATTTTTAAAAATAATAATTTTTTATATTTGTACATACATCCCATGCATTTCTCCATATTTGACACCATTAAGTCATTGTTGAAAAACATCATGTTGCAAAAAAAAATACTAAAAGAAATTCTACACATTCATTTATTCCATTTTTTTTCAAAATTAGGTTAGATTCAAATGACATATAAGAAACATAATAAGTTAAAATTTTCATCTCATTAGCTTTGAAAAAAAACATTTCTTTATAATAAAAAATGTTCATAATCATACTAGAAATGCATTAAATGTCTCACTTAGACCTTATCTATTGAGGAGTGGATACTATCTTGGAATAAGTGTCAACCACATTTTTTTTCTTGAGACGATTTATCCTTGTTTGCAGGTGTGAGATATATACTTATTGAGAACTGAATTTTCCTTAACAATAAATTATCAACCACATATTTTTCTTGAAAAAGTTAGGATATGTACCAGATTGCTATTGACAATACCTCATCTATTGAGAAGCTAATGCTTTCTTGGATTGAGTGTCAACCATATTTTCTTTTTGAGACCATTGGTCCTTAAATAAAAATGTGGGAACCTTTCTAATTTTTAAACTCCTAATAAATATTTTTATTGCTATCTCTTTCATATTAAAAATCAAGAAAAATACACAAAAAAGAGAGAAAAAAAGTGTTTCATCCTCTTTATAGGAAACTCTCAAGAAAAAATCATAGGTAAGCTAGAATGGCACAATGAAAGTTGTGAAGCGGAACCAAAGAACAAAAGATCAAGATCTCCAAGATACTACTAAAAAGCATAGAAGGAACTCCTTTAGCGACCAAGGTTTCAACCACTAAAAGAAGATGATATTGTGATCATTGCATCCTAGTAGATCCTTGTAACAATATCCCACCCATTAGGTATTATTTTGTCAAGCCATATACCTCCAATAGTTATTAATCTGTTAAACAATACCTCACCACACCCTATCCAACCACAAGATCCATCCTTAAACACCTGTCTCACAATTTCAACCTAACACATGGTTTTTCCTTCTAAATTCCTTGCTAAGAATCTCATGTCACATATTACACCTAAGACAAACTTGCAATTCATTCCATGACCTCAAACAATCAGCAACAACATTCAAAAACTTATCAGTATTTCACTTTTTCATTTCCATCAAGTTGCAAGGGTATCTTAAACAAATTTGTCATCTCCTTTATAAGGAGAGGATCAATTTCTAAAATTTATTTTAATATGATTTTTGAACTAGTTTGAAATAATTTTGTGATGCTGGTCCTACCATTACGTCCAAAGCTGAGGGAATTTCTTGTAAAAACAAAAAAATAATAATAAAAAAACAAAAAACAAAAATTCATGTTGGAAACACATGTTTCCTTTTAATATACTCCATTTGAAGTACATTCTTTAAACAATTTTCTCAACCTTTTAACCCATGCTGACTTGATTTTTTTCCTTCCTTATTTGTTCCAAATTCTAAATAATTCATGTGTAAAAGCAATAAGCTTGATAGTAAAAATGTTAGGATCACATCAAGTATCTTTGATCATTCTATTAATCGGGTTGATGAAGACATTAGGAATGATTAACTGTTAGACATTCCAAGGATCCATGCACACTTTGCATACCAAGGATCTACTTACCCTCTGCATTTCAAGGGTCCACGCACCTTCTCCATTTTAGGGGTCCATGTACCCTTTCTATCAAAGGGTCCACGTACTTTTTGCATTTAAAGGGTCCAAACATCCTATGTATTCCAAGCATCCACGCACCTTCCGCATCCCAATGGTCCACACACCCTTCGTATCTCAAGGGTTCACGCATTCACTACATCTGAAGGATCCATGCATCCTTTATATCTCAAGGGTCCATGCACCCTTTGAATCTATGGGTCCACACACTTTTTACATCTCAAAGGTCCACACTCCTTTTTCATACCAAGGGTCCATATATCTTTTATATCTCAAGGGTTCATGCACTCTCGGCATACCAAGGGTCCATGTACCTTCTACATCTTATGAGTCCATGTAGCCTCTCTACATCAAAGGTCCACACACCATTCACATCGCAAGGATCCGCATAACCTCTGCATCTCAAGTGTCCACGTACCCTCTGCATCCTAAGGGTTCACGTACCATATGCATCCTAAGGGTCCATATACCTTATACATCTCAAGAGTCCACGTACCCTCTGCATCCTAAAAGTCCATGTACCTTCAACATACCAAGGGTCCATGTGTCCTTCACATGCCAAGGGTCCACGTGTCCTTCACATGCCAAGGGTCCATGCACCCTTCACATACCAAGGGTCCACCCATCTTCTGCATTACAAGGAGCCACACACCCTTTCTATTCAAGGGATCCACGCACCCTCTCCATCTAAGCATACATGTATCCTCTACTTTCTAAGGATCCATGTACTCTCTACACACCAAGGGTCCATGTACCCTTCGCATCTTAAAGGTCCATGCACCTTCTGAATCTCAAGGGTCCACACACCATCTACACACCAAGGATCCATGTACCCTCTGCATATCAAGGGTGCATGCACCTATCGCATACCAAGGGTCCATGTGCCCTCTACATACCAAAGGTTCACGCACCCTCTACATACCAAGGGTCTATGTATCGTTTGCATATTGAGGGTCCAAGCACCATTTGAATTCATGGGTCCATCCACCCTCTGAATCTTAAGGGTCCATGCATCCTCCATATACCAAAGGTCCATGCACCCTTCACATTTCAAAGGTCCACGCACCCTTTGCATTCTAATAGTTAATGCACCTTATGCATTCTTAGGGTCCATGTACCCTATGCATTTTAAAAGACCATGTACCATCTGCATTTTAAAGGTCCATGTACCTTATGTATTTCAAGGTCTATGTCCTTTTGTATCTTAAGGGTTCACACACTCTCTGCATTTTAAGGGTCCACGCACCATCTACATATCAAGAGTCCACGCACCCTTTACATTCCAAGGGTTCGCGTATCCAATGCATAGCATGAGCTCATGTGTCCTATGCATTTTGAGGATCCACACACCCTCTGCATTCCAAAGGTTCACACACCCTCTACTTTCCAAGGATCCATGCACCATATGCATTCGAAAGGTCCATATACCCTGTGGGTTCCAAGGAACCACGTACGATCTGTATCTCAGGGGTCTACAGACCCTTTACAACCTAAGGGTCTATGCACACATTCTTCATTCGAAGGGTCTATACGCCTTACGCATTCTAGGGGTCTCTGCAATCTCTACATTGCTTGTCCATTAACCATTTACACCCTAATGGTTCACGCACATTCTTAATTTTAAGGATGCATTCATCCTCTTCATTCCTAAGATCGACCTATCCTTAGATGAAATTGGTTCACTTTAGTAATTTCTTACAACAATAATATGAATAATCTCATTATTCTTCTTATTTAATAAAAAATATGTAAAGAGAGGCAACTGTGAATATCCAATTTTGTCCGAGGTATTAAAAATAAAAAACCAAAATATATGACAAAATAATAAAATAAAAATAAAAGAAATAGAAGTCCCACATCGAATATAATTAAAAGCTTAATACCCATTTTGAAAGTCCTACATCGGAAGAGTAGACTTGTTATTCATAAGAAAAGAGGCTGAACACTTAAGCTGCAAAGCTTGTATTTGGAAGTATGCATCAAAGCATAAAGCTCATCTTATATAATTTATTTTATTTTCTTACGAATAGTTTCTAAGTTGGAGAAAACATAGAAGAATAAATGCGTAAGCCCATGTAGTTCTCATTTTAAGAGGGAAGCTTGTAAGTCATCTTGGAACCTTTTCCACGTAAAGGCATCTAACATTTTCTCTAATTTTTTATCTTCTCATGATTATTTTTATTTTCTCCTTATCATTTATTATTCTCATTAGTTCAGATTCATTATTTTTTATTGTTACTATTCTTTTTAGAAAAATTAAAACAATTGTTTAAAGTTCGCACAATGGCTTGTGTAAGAGGGGACTTGTTTCTTTTTAGATTATTCCTCCTAAAGAAATTTAAAAATATTTTTCTTCTCAAAAATATAAAAAAAATAAAGTAAAATAAACAATCAGTTTTTCAAATCAAATTTTAATATTTTCAAAATTATCTTTTTCTAAGAAACAAAAAATTACAAAATTAATTTATCTTTAAATTTTAGAATAAATAATTTCTTTCTAAGAATTCAAAAATACTTTTTACGAAAATCAAGCAAGTTTTTTCTAAAAATTCAAAAGAATTAAAATCCTTTTTCAAAAATCTAAAATTCATCAAATCTAGTTTTTTAATAACTACGTAATTTTGATTTTCTTAGTACACCCGAGGATATGTAGGAGAGGAACCAAACTTGTCAAATCCAAATAAGCTTTTGGGCTCTCTTTTTCACTTATTTCATGAAGATAAAAAAATTAAAAAAAAAACTCCTTAAATAATTTATATAAAATAAAATAAATCATAAAAATAGTTTTTTTTAGTGAATGAATATTTTAAAAGTTAATCATATTTTTGCACAATTAATTAGAGGATAACTGTTTTTTAACGGATGTTGTAGGATGCTAATATATTTCCTACGCGTAAACGACTCTCGAACCCAAACTGGTTTCAAATATTACAATTTTTAAGTTTTTCAAAATTTTCCTTAATAAACTTTGGTTGCAACTTCTCTATTTTTATAAATTTTCTCATTTGTCATCCTGTCGTGATCCTAGTTGTAATACCCATTACCAATTATTTACCTCTTTTAAGATTGATGTATTCTCTTTTTGTCTTATACCCATAAATAAGCGGTTGATGTAATAGAATAGAGTATCTCTTGTGCTCCAATAATCAATTTATTAATTTACTAATAAAAAAATAAAAAAACAATTTTATAAATCATAATAATCTGTTTGAATGTTAAGTAGTTATTTAAAAAAGTTTTGACAACAAGATTGATCAAGTCAAAGTAAATGATATAATAAATATCATTCAAAGATTATTTAAAAAGAAATGAATATTAGACAATTTCTACATACTTAATGCTTAAATCAATTGTTGTAGTAGTTTTTCTTAATTTTATGTTTGACAAACCAAGAGTAGATGTAACACGAAGTATTTGAAGAAAAAGTACTTTACAGTTGAAGTAGGAATAAAAACTTTCTTGCATTATACACTCTCACCTATGCTGCCAAATCTTGTATTTTTATTTATAATTTTAAGTTCAATGTATCTTTTAGAATAAATTATATTAACATCTGAAATTTATTAAAAAATATTTTATTTTATTTTTATTTTTCACATTATTTTAATATTTTGTGTATATAATATTATAAAAAATTAAAAAAATATTGTATTGAATTATATAATTAAAAAAGATATACAATACTTCTTTATATAAATTAAAAAAAATTGTTTAAAATTAAAAATAGAAAAAGTATCATATATTTTTTTCAATAAATCTGATGAAGGTGTTAATGTAATTATTATAAAGGTTTTTCAATAAAAGTTTTTATTTTTCCTCATTATTTTATAATTCCATGCATTGGTTGAGTGAGAATATAAACTATCATTATAAAAATCATAGAATATCGAGGGATGGCATTTTTCAGTTAGTCGCTTAAATCAATCATAAACTTATAGGATGAGTGAAGCTTGAAGGGGTTGGCATTAAAAATATTTAGATATTAAATTTGGAGAAGCTTATGAAATTAATATAATTGAAAAATGAGGCATCTTATTGTATTTCAAATAGTATATGAATGGTGAAGTGAAAAATCATAACCGGATTGGACATATAGTCCTGGTATTTAATATTTTAATTATGTGACAATATTTTTTAGAAAACTTATTAAAAAAATCTTGTCTAAAATTTTAGATAATCCATCTTAGCATTCTTGATCCTCTACATGATTTTGTCTACAAGTGTTTGGTAAAGTTTTAAAAGTCATTTTTACTCAAAAAAAAGTTTGAAAATATAATTCAACATCCTTTTTTGTGTTTTTGTCTTTTCCTTCTTCAACAATGGTACAAATTCCAAAACAGGAAAATGTTAACGAGAGTATTTATAGCAATGAAGAGAATGGATATCTAAGGTTTGAAAAAAAAAAAAAATACACATAGTCATTTAATATAAGAAATTTTAAGATCTTTCTTTACCGATACCGTTTTCTTTTAGTTTTCAATAGATATCTTTCATTTAAGACTAATATTGCTTAGGACATAATTAGGTATTAAATGTACGCCTTGCTCAACACGATTTCGAACTATAATTGACTAATTAGTAAGGAACTAACTCGTTCACACATAAACACGCTTAAATATACCTTCTAATACCATAATATTTTTTTGTACTCAATAAATTATTTGAATTTAACCAAAACATTCAATTGATTTAGTTCATTTTATTTTCCTTTAGCGTTATAAAATTTATAAATTAATAATGTGAAATGTTCTTATTCTCTTGAGATTTATTCATCAAATTTGACAAACGTGTTTTTTTAACGAGAAGCTTAGTCCATAAATAAAACTACATGGACTTGATACCTACATGAGCTATAATATGTTACAAAGGGCGTGTGAAAGAATTCATTTGGATTTATATAGTTATTTATCTTATAATATTTTTAATTTATTTTAATACATTTCATTGTTAATTTTACAAATAAACTCCTAGTTAATAATAATCTATTCAATTAAACTATTTATTCAAAACCATTCATAAATATAAATACATGAGAAGGGATGAGAATGATTAGCCATGCCATGTAGAATGTATGAGTTACATATATGAAGAAATAGTTAGATATATATATATATATATATATATATATATATATATATAGAGAGAGAGAGAGAGAGAGAGAGAGAGAGAATTATTCTTAAAGGTGCAAAGTATTTAATTTTGGTTAAATAATTTCACACTTGGCTTAATTTGATGATGAAAAAAGGGAATTAGAGACATATAAGGGAAGTTGGGGGTGCATGAATATGATGGTGTGATTGGTCCAAGATGAAAGGCAATGTAGTAGTGCCCCTCAAAGAATAGAAGTTTAGTGGAGTAATGATATTTGCGTGTAGAAATGAACCGACCAAGTATGTTCCTTGTGAATAAAATTGTGAAGGTTGGCTGAAGCAAGAGTTAATGATCCGAAAACGAAATTGGTGCCAATCACTATCTCTTCACTTATGGATGCCAGCCACCCATTGGTTTTGGTTATTAAAAGCATCCACCTCCCATTCCCATTTTTCATGTCCTTGTCAATCACGCACGCATTCAACATCCATCATTCAACACCCACTCTCTTCCGCTCTTCGGTCTTTGTACTTTGCTTCAAACGGTATATAACCATATCATGTTCCCAATATCTAAAATTTTCCATCTATGCTTACCCTCTTTCTCTCTCACTCAATCTCCAATATTTACAAATTTTTTAAAAATAAATAAAAATATATTAAGTTGCATACCAAAAATGATTTACATCTGGATGTAACTGAATATAAATATTTTTTTATACTTGATTTAATTATTTCTAAAAAAAATATTTTTTGTCCTATAATTTTGTATATCAACTTATACAACAATGAGTGAGAAAGAAAAAAGAGTGAAAATAATGTTGTATAATACAAACAGCATAAATAAAAAATAATAACTACAAATATTTAATTTACCACTTTGTCTTTTAAACTGGTGTTAAACAAACTATAATATTTATGTATGTAATCCCCACTATTTTGAATTAGTTGGATTATATCGTTAATTGTAAGAAACAAATCGTTCTTTCTCTTTTAACCTTTATAATTTTGGATTCCAGTCTGGAAATCCCAGATCATAGTCTGGGCAAAAGTTAATAATGATCTGGGGGTTTTCTAACTTTATATATCATGATTTGACCCAATTAAAAAATAGTTTTTATTCATTTCTCATCAAATCATGATTTCCAAAATCATATTCAAATATAATTTAATCATAATTTTGTCAAATATATTATTTATTGATGAAACTCAATTTATACTGATGTGCAGTACCATATAGTAAGTCTCCAAATTCCACTTCCACACTGCAAAAGCCCAACACCATTACAACTGCATATTAATAAAATTGTGGTATTGTAGTGCATACATACAGAATTTTGGACTCAACATTGGACCTAGCCTAGGCTATTTGGCAAAGCTTATTCCATTGCAAAACAAGGACTTCCATTATATGGTAGGTATGGCTCACCTTAAGATTTTTTATACAATTTTTTAAGTAAATTGTATTGCATAGTCCAAAAAAAGTATACATTATATTGTTATTTCTTAAGTGATAAAATGTAGGTTAATTTAATCTCTTCGTCCATATAATTTTATCAAGTTTTTAATTAGATTTTTATAGTTTAAAAAGTTTTAATTAAATCCTTACATTTTAAAAATTTTATAATTAATTTCTTAAAAAACTAATGGAATTACACCTTTGTTAATTCAATTCTTTTAATATAAGGTATAAGTTTAATTTTAACTTGAAAACTTCAAATCTCAATTTTATCCTCATGTTTATGCAAATAAAGTGTTTGAATTATTCTTTTGGAAGTATCAATGTTAAAAGATTGGTAATTTTGCAAATTGAAATATGAGTCTTCTTCAGCAACTAAGCAACGAAAATTAGAATTTAAGGTTAAAATTATTTATAATTAAAACTAAGTTGGGATGTTGAGTTTTAGGATTAGTAATTAGAAAACAGAATTGTAATTGAAGAAAGGAAAAAATAATAAAAATAATAGAAGAAAGGTGATGTTTGGACCAAAGGGTTCAGCAAGAAGAAGTTGAACCTGAAAGTGAAAAAACAATATTTGATTTAACTCATGATAAAGATGAGGTTACTATGGTTATAGTTTTTTTTTTAAAAAAATCACTTCCTTTAAATTATGAGATTTTATTTAAAAAAAATAACAAAAGTATAACTTCGTTAACATTTAAGAATTTTAATTATAAAAATTTTATAATTATAAGAAATTACTTAAAACATTTAAAACTATAAGGATCTAATTAAAATTTTGATAAAATTACAGAAAATAATAGATTAATTTAACTTAAAATGTATTATATTTTTTAATCTAGTTTAATGTAAAGGAACACATTAAACAATGGTGAATAATTATAAAGGAGTCTTTAAGATATACTTTTCTTCTTTTTTCAACTTTTCATTGATAGATAGAAAATTTTGAATAACCCAATACTAATTTTATGACTTTAAAAAATTAAATGATATTTACTGTTATTATTAACTTTGCAACATCAGTAGAAAATTTCATTTCTTCTTTTAAAGTCTTAAAGTCGATAGTACAGGTTTAAAATTAAGAGATATGTTTATATTAAAAATGTAGTACAGATTAATCTCTAAACACAATATTGTAATTTAAACATCTATTAAAAAAAGGAATTATAATTTACCTCAAAGGTAAATGACTTTATATCTTTCAGAAAGTTTGCCTAAATTTACTGCAAAATTTAAGGTTTAGTTAAATACAAGAACTTAATTAAAACAAATCATCCAATCTTGTAATCAATCTGAACTCTCAACCCCGAGTAGAATTACAATGATAATTTTTTAACGCTGATAAGCATAAGATTTCTTAACATCAAGATACACACCCCTGAAATCATTCTCCAATTAAACTGCTAACAGGAGTCATGAAATAATGCAGTAAAGGATGCTTCTAATGGAACCCGTGTACAGGCATAGGAAGAATGAAGTAATTCCACTCTTGAATATAAATTAGAAATTGACACTAAACTCTTCTAACATGCATTTTGCACACACGCACACACAAGCCCTTAAATCATTCTCCATTATAATTTGCAAGACCAATAAGAGGAGGAACACTTGTCCTTTTCATCTTTATATATAACTCTTTTATTGTTATCTTCCAACAATGAGAACTAGGGGAGAAACTGTCTTGTCTGAACAATGCATTAGTGTTTTAGATTGGAATGTATCAAGCAAAAGAACCCAAATGAAAATATATTTCTTACAGGACTAGTAAGAGGTGTATCAAATTGGTATCAATGACAATTGCAGAAGGAATAAACTTTGGAAAACTATGGCATTATGGCAGAATCACAGTTTCAAACTGGCTACCCACCTTAAAATAAACTTTTATTGATTGATATCACCAAATTAAGTACAGTGAATACATAATTTACATAAAAGCATACAATGAACAAATATAAATGTTCTTCAAGTGACTCTCATTAAGGTAAAATGTGGAAATTAAATCCCAAAACTCCCCTGCTAAACCAAGAGATGAACCATGCTAGAGTTGAATAGAATGGAAGAAGAGCATAGCATTATAACAAAAAAAATCGATTCGCACCTCTACTAATGTGAATCTGACAAATGGGAATGAAAGTTGTCAATCCTATTCCTGCATACCAAGTTCCACCTCAAGTTCATCATCATCTTCAAACAGCTTCAAAAGACGAGCTTGCTGCTCTTCTCTCTTCTTCCTTTGCCATAATTTCATAAGAATAACACCCAATGCTATGACTGTCACCAAGGCAAGGCATATCAAAATTACACGAAGCCCTGTAGAGGTTCTCAAAGCTCCATCATTCACTTGTTTACTTTCATGTTTAGCTTCTGATGACTCATCATTGGCTAACCCTTCAAGGACACAAAAAATTCACATAAGCCACCAACAAAAACAACTCTCCTAGACCCCTACTTTCTTTATATCTAATTAAAACTATAAACAAATAATTTTAGGAATATAAATTTGTTTATTCCCAATTTATAATGTGATAAAGCAACATCCCATAAGGCACAAAAGGCTTAGTTGCTAGAAGCATTTGTCAAACATATACTAACACTATTCATCAAGTTCTGAAAATGGTGAAATTTTGAAAGGCCCTATCCACCATCCAAACAAACACAAGAACAAAACACGAAACTATATATGTGTGAAATTATATGTAAACAACCTTTGGAGACCAATTCAATAACAATTCGAATTTCTAATTTAGGAAGCAGAACATGCTAGCATTGAACTCAGATATGCATAATCAAGTGAATCCATATAGCACGCTCATTCAATTTCAATTTCTGACAGAACCTTGAAACTCAATTGTGATTGTTATAAATAAATTCGAAAATAACAAACAAAATCACACAAATCGGTAATAATACAGAGAAAGAAAAGAATGCAGAAAGAGAGGTACCTGAAAGGAGTTGAAGAGAGGTGAAGACGAAAAGAAAAGATTTTCCGGTGGCAAATGCACGCATCAGAACCATGCTTCTCTCCTTTCAGTTACTTTTTACTCTTAATCTTAACAAAAAGCTTTTTTCTTTTTCTTTTCTTTTTTTTTTTCTTATTTTCTCTTCTCAGAGGAAAAGAAATGTTGTTGAGGTGTCATTGACTCGTTGCAGTTATTCACGTCACAACTTCACGGGTACCAACTCGCATTTAACATCAAACGTCTTTTTCATTTAAGTTTTCACTCAATCTTTAAACTCAAATTAATATTCATACTATTTTTATCTCCCATCTAATTAAAAAAAATAGAAAAATGCAAAATTTTCTAAAATATTTTAAGATTTTGGTGACTTAAAAAATGTATACATTTTTAAATTTTATTCAAATAAATAAAAGTAAATTATTAAATTGATTCTTAAAATTATGTATGTCAATATTTTAATTGTTGAATTTTTGAATTAATTTTTACAATTTTTTAATTTTTGTTTCTAAACTTTTTTTTATTAATTTTTATTTTTAAAGTTATTTGTATATAAATGTCTTGAAATTTAAATTTTAAAATTTTAAAAATATACTTTCAAAATTTTAATTCTCAAGTATAAATATATACTTTTAAAATTTAAATTAAATATAAAAATATACTTCTAAATTTTAAATTTTAAAAGCAATATTTTACACAAAATATAAAATAATGTTTATGTTTAGTTTTAGAAAATATTTTTTATTTTTATTTTATGTTTTTTATATTTAAAATTTTGTATAGAAAATAATAAAGAATTAAAAAATATATTTTTAAAATTTATTTATATATTTAGAGAAATATAAATTAAAAAAAAAAAGGATTGTTAAAAAGAAAGAATGGAAAAAGTAAAAGTCTCAAATTATGGTGTGATTGTTGTCTCCAATCGGAGTGGGCTCCTCCTATTATTTAGTGAAGTACATTGGGCCTGAAGAAATTTTGGGCTGCATATTGATATTCCAATACTGCGATAATTCATTGACAAAACTGAAAGGAAAAATAATAATAAATAAAGGTTTAGGCCGAATCAGTTAATTTTTTGGTAACTCAGCAGCAAAATAAAAGAGCAGAGAAAGAAATGAAAATTGGCATAAATTTTTTTTTGATGAATGGGTTTGTGTTGTTTATTTTTGGAACTTTTGTTGTAATTGTTTATTTTACCTTATTTTCATATTTTCTACTTCCTTTATTTTGTGTGTGTCATGTAAATAGTATTTTATTGAAAATTTTGATATTTTATATTGGTGTCTTTATAATCATTTTTTCGAAATATATATATATATATATATAATATTTGTTTTGAGAACAGTTTTTCATTTTGAAATTAAAAAGTAATTTTTTATAAACAGAATTTTTGAAAGATATTTTTAATTTTTTTTCAGTTTTTAAAATTGAAAAATAAAATAGCTTCAATTTTAAATTTTCTCTTATTTATATTCTTTTATATTTATCTTACTACTTGTCACTTTTAAAAAAATTGAACTTTTTTTATAAAATAGTTTTCAAACTCAAAATATAAAGTCCATTTTAACATTTCTAAAATATTCTTGTTTTAAATATTTATGCAACGATGCGTATCAATATCGTACAATTTAAGATTGCATTCAAAATTTACATAAACGTAAAAATAAATCAATAATTTTGAATGGCTTTAATTTTCTACACATGGGTAAAAATTGAACCTGTCGAATGAAAATAAAATTTTAAATATTTTTATAGAAAAATAAAAATAAAAACCCTTTTAAATAATTTCTTTTATTAATATAAAATTAGAAAAGAAAATATAAAGATAGTATCTGTATATACAGAAAATGAATATTTCATTTTAGAATTGGATACTAAATATATATATATATATATATATATATATATATATATATATATATATATATATATATATATATATATAAAAGGATAACAGTAGAATGTGTGGCAGGAAAAGCTATGCAAGCTGAAAGATAAACCAGGGATTAACTTGGGGTTAGAAAGAAGGCTACCATATGAACATTAAGTTTAGTGGTACCAATTGGAATGGTGACAGGTTTTGAAGTAAGTAATCCATTATTAGGAAGCAATTTGAAAATATACTTGTATTTATTAAGGATAATGTCATTAATAATTTGAAAATATATTTGTATTTATTAAGGATAATGCCATCTTTTGATTGAGATATTTCAGAAAATATTTGAGAGATCCAAGTTTTAATTGAGAACTGTGCATAAAGAAAAGCATTAGTTTGTTAAATTTCTTATGTGAAATCGTCAGTACAAACAATATCATTGACGTGGATAAGAAGAGTTATAAAGGATTGAAAATAAGTTTTGATTAAAAGAGAGAAATTCAATGATGAATGGAAATATCCAGTGGAGATGAGAGTAGATAAGAGTTTTACATACAGTGGTCAATATTTTAAACTCATTTTTGGATTATATTTTTAAAAAAATTTGTCTCCTAATATCATGATTTGCATCAATGTGAATTTGATAAGTTTTGACTGTGGTTGGATTGAGTATAAAAGTTTGCAAAAGATAAACCTTGCCTTATTTGATTAGTTTTGTACTAATTTGTTTTTCATTTACCAAAGTTGTGATTTAAAAAGTATATAATAATTATTCTCATACCATAAATTCATTTAATTGATTACTAAAAGTGTCTAATCAATTATTTATCATTTACATAATTAATTTAATCATAATTTTTTATAAAATTAATCATGATAATTTTTAGTAATCAATTATACATTTTTTTAATTGATTAAAAAAATGTATAATCAATTAAAAAAAATCATGGTTAATTTTATAAAAATTATGGTTAATTTAATTATATAACTAGATTATAAAAATTTTGTAATTGATTATCGCTTCAAAATTATAAATGTAAACATGTGGGGTTACTGTTTGTATGACTGAATATCATTTTTCGGAATCATATTAGATGGTGAACTCATGCACTTAAAATATAATAAATTATTTTGTAGTATTGCCAAGATATTATAAGAAAAAAAAAATTAACTATGATTTGTTAACCATAATTTTTAAAATCGTTGAAAAAAATGAGATTAATTAGAATTTATGAAATTGAAGCAAATTTATCCATTGTTTATGTTATAATCGCAAGTAATATAACTTAGTTTATATTAAATTATAGTTAATCTTATTTTTTTCTCTATTTTTTCACTTTCTGCTACACGTTAGTTTCACTATACTTTTTTAGCTTCTTCAATTTTCAAGCTTCATTTACATACTTTTGTTGATCTTCCTTTACTTTTTTTTTCATTTCCATTTTCAAAGCATTTTTAAGAAAAGAGTTCTCATGTTTTCATCTTTATATAAGGGATTTTATTTCCTCGAGTTGTTGTGTAAGTTATTTTTTATTTTTTATGCATTTGGTTCCTTTAATTCCTTTTCTACATCATTTATTTTTTCTTTAATTTTTTATAAACTTATGAAATCTTTTTATCAATCTAGCTTAATTACTTGGTAGTTATGGTAGAAATCCCTATATATTAGAGACATTCCTCTTCAATGAGAATAATTAAACACATCAATGTTCTACTAAATATATAACAGTTAAAAAAGTAACCAAAAATTTAGTTTGACTTGAAAAAGGTATTTTAGGTTCATGACCTAGAAGTAGAACAGAAAATCTATTGATAAATCTTTGATCATATTAAACAAAAGTATGAGGAATTTTCTTAAGAATGGAATATGCAATACTTTTAGAGAGGAGATAATTCCTCAAATGTTTACTGAAAATGTATAAATGAATATAAGAAATGAGCCTTCTGCAAGGGTAGAAAAAAATGATTACAAAAAAAGTAAAGAAAAAATTCAAAAAGTACAATGATATAAGTGAAAAACAAAGCTTAAAACTAGTTGAAAGGCATAAAATTGAAACACATGAAAAAGGTAAGAATTTATACTTGTTATAGCTTGTATATACTTTGATGCCTTCCTTACGTAACCACTGAGCAGAACCTAGAAGGAAATTACACTTGAATAGATTTTATTTTGACAACAAGCACTATATGAAAAAAAAAATTTATAGTATTTTTAAATTATTTTACATCATTTAAAATGTTGTATATTTTGATGTTATAATAAGTAAATAAATATATTAAATCACTTTAAAACTAGTTTTTGTGCATACTGAAAAAGTATAATTATATATGCTAACTTCTATTTTCAACTTTTTTTCATTTGATTTCCGATACTATTTTTTTAATTAAGAGCCAAATGATGTGTATAGGCATAACATGCTTTACTTTCCACTTTTTAGTGATATATAATTAGAGAATATATAACATGTAATATTCATCTAAGTATGTAGTTATTTGAATATTAAAACCATTCATAATAAGAATTTTAATTACCAGTAAAATTAATGTTTGGAATTGAATTTATGTTTTTATTGGTCAATCTTGAATCTTGATTGAAGGCTGGTTTTATGTTATTCTATTCAATTCTATTTGTATGATTTTTTTACTAAACAAGTTAACTAAAAATAGCATAAAGCAATCAGGGATGTTATATTAATGACTAATATCAATAATTTAATTAAGTGTACAATTTAAAGATCAAAGTTGCATGTATAGCAGTAGAACCCTAAAATAGTAAGTAAATTGATGTTCATTTATTTTAAGTTTAATCAATCAACACATTTGATTTATGTTGAAAAAAAATATTAAAAGCAATTATTAAATATTGTTGAAATGTTGATCCTTTGATACAATTTTAACATAAATAGAAGGTGGTACATACTTAAATGATTAGAGCAAGGAAACCAAATCAATTAACGTATCTTACGCTTCATCTAGAAAGGATTATAAAGATTTAATGTTTTAATCGAAATTATAACAAAATGACGAGCTTGTTAAATATTAAAATAAATTATTTAATTATGGAGTCATACCAAATTTTTATTTTAAAGGAAAGTTATTTGGAAAAGAACCCTAACAACGGAAAAATCCTAGGTTCGAGAGTCGATTACAAATAAGAAAGATACTAACACCCTATCTACTCATTTCGAAGAGCGATACTTTTAAGTTAAATGTGTGATTTTGATATTTTGAAAAAATTTTGATGAATAGAAATAAATAGGTTTATGAAAAATAGTCTGACAATACTTGATTCTACTCCTACATATTCTATGGTGTAATGGAAAACTCAAGGCTACATAGTTCTAAGTTAAGAGACACGACTTCTAAAAAAAACTTTCAACAATTAGAAGTTTGTAAAAAAAAAATTATCTGTATGCGCACAGGGTTCGAACTAAGGTAAAGTTGCACTTGAACTTTACGTATTGAAATACGGAATAGTAGAGAACACTACTCGTATTAAAATTCATCACGTAATTTTTTACAAAATAATTTTAGATGAAATTTTATTAAATATAATTTTCTTAAACTCACATGTGCACAAGGTTAAAATACGGAACGGTAGAGGACGTTGCTCGTTCGTATCAAAATTTGTCACATAAGATTTTAGAAAATTTAGAATTTTAAAATATCCGGACATAATTTTTAGATGGAATTTTTATTAAATATAATTTTCTAAAACTCGTGTGCACAAGGTCCAAGTTAAACGTAAACTGCACATGAATCTGTACAAATAAAAATACAAAATTGTAAAGAACGCTACTTGTTTATATTAAAGACTCATTATATGAGATTTAAAATATAATTATTTAAAACTATTTATTATAAAATAATAAAAAAAATTAGTTTTATGATAAAACAAAATTGAATTTTAGGAGGTGGATAAGGAAACAAAGATAGTACACGTAGGAAGTTTAAATAAAATTGATAGATTATTTAAATATGCTACTTCATTTATTATTATTTTTATTTAAAATTTAATTTTATAAAAATAATTCACTTGAACTTTACTTAAACAAAAAAATAAAATAAAAATTATAAGAAGAAAAGGTTAAGTTTTCTTTATTGATATGAATTGAGCTTGATCCAAATTAGGCATAAAAGAGACATGGATTTGACTCAATTTAAAAAAAAAAAAAGAATTGAAATAAGATACATATAAGAACGTTGTGAAGAATAAATTGTTTATTGAAAAATAATATTTTGTTTTCATTGATATTTTTTTATTTAAAATTTTATCTTTTAAATTTTAATTTACCTCATTAAATTTAAACCAAACTTTTCTTAAGGAAGACTAATTCTATTTTATAAGGCATATTAAGCTTGACCCAAATCAAATGTAAAAGAAAAATGAACTTAATCCAAATTAGTTACAAAAAAGAAATAAGCTTGATCCAAATTAATTTTTTAAAGAAATAAATTATTACGTTATTTTAATTTAAATAATAAGTTTTCTATTGAACAAAAATATTTTTTTAGATTTTTATTTTTAATGCTAAAAATAGAATTGAACTTTTTTGTTTATTAGTTTTGGGCTCACCATTCAACAAATTTTATTTAGTAAATTATGTTTGGGATTATCTATTTGGTCCAATAATAAATAAAAAAATATAAGTGAAAGAAAACAAATCCTATAAAGATCACACCTAAGGCACCAAGATGTTAACATCCAGATTACCACTAGGCCAAGCTTCCAATGTTATGGTAAATGTCTGATAGATTATACTTAAAGTGAAATATGAGAGTTAGTAGTTATATATTAAAAAATTTGAAATAGGAACTCATTTATTGTTTCAAGCAAATTAACCACTAAACCACATTTTTTATTTGAGAATAATATTAACATTTTTATTAGAGATAAGTAAGCCAAAAATAAAATTTTCTTTTTTAAATTAACTTTTTGATAAGTTTAAAAAGTATTTTTTTAATTAAAGATATAAGAAAAAGAATGAGTGAACTGTCACTTTAGTTTCTCACTTTATTAACACGTTTCAATCTAGTTTCTGACTTAGAAAAATTAAGTCGTTAATCCCTCACATTTTACTTTGTGTTTCACGTTGATCCTTGGTCTCATTTTCCGCTAATAACATGCTGAAATGTAATGTTAAATGTCACGTTGAATAATCAGGTTGACATCAAACATCGTCGTATTGTGTGAAACGATGAACCATCCTCTTGCATGAACTTGTTAGCCATCTCCGCCAGCTTTCTCATCTTCTTTCATGCTTCTCTCCCCTTATCTCCTTTTGTCAGTTCCTTCACTGTCTTCATCATCCCTTCCGAATTTACAAACCCTCTCAAAGAACATTCTCATGTTTCTACCTTAAATCTCATTTTCATCTCTTCTTCAACTATTCTCATATTCAAATGTTGACTTGCCATCATGGGTCACTCTAGAATGGGAACACCAGAGCATATACTCGTTTGAATATCTTGAAATATTTTATCTCTATACTTGGCTTCTTATAGGATATTCTAACTTGGAGGTTTGATTCTATGACGAAGGATTGTAACATCTTAAATGTTTATTATATAAGAGGTGCTTTCACTTGGTAAATAAGGGAGAAATTTTTTCACTATTTATCTAATGCTTTGTTTGTTTACATGGAATTTAGGAGGGAAGAATTTGTTTCCAAGATTTGCATGGATTTTATTTTTTGATCTCTATTTGTTTGCATATGTCTTATATGATTATGAAAGAAAGGAATTAAATTTTATAGGGTCTGCAAAAATTATTTCCCTCTTCAAGAAGAGAGAAAGTGGGGAAGAGTTAATTTTTTTGTTTTTCATTTATTTTAAATTATTAAAAAAATTTAAAAATAAATATTATATCAATAAAATATATAGTAACAAAATTAAATTTTTTAAAGTTAAAATTTATTTTTTAAAAATTTATACTACTACTATTTATTTCCATCTTTTTTTTTCCATTTTATTCAAACAACTTATTTTTTTATTCTATTTCCACTCCAATCTATATCTTCCTATTTTCTTCCCTCCTAATTATTTTCTTCCTATTTTCCATATCATTGCATAAATATCCTAATTGTTGTATTTGTAATACTAGTTGGTACATAAAATTTCCAGACCTTGATTAAGGACCTTATAATGTTAAACCATTATTATTAAGGTGCTGTGGTTACTCTAATGTTGCGTGGAAAAAATAGTTCTCCTTTGAGGATGTTTGGCTGACTCATGATGATTATCCTTTTTTAATGGTTGATATTAGGAAGAACCATCTAAAAAATATTCCTATACATCTTCTTCTTGATATCCATGGAAAATCTCTAATTTTGAATAAGGAGATTTTTGGTCATATTTCAAGAATAATAAGATTGTCGAGAGAAAATTAAAAGACATTCAAAGATAGTTTTAATTTTACTTCTCATATTCTTTTAGGACATTTCAATGTTAGCTCTTATCAAATTATCAAAAATTCCATAACGAGAAATTTTTTTTCTAATTTTAGAAATCAAGGAGAAATGGGTTAAATATGGTAATAAGAATACATCATTTTTTTCATAATCAAACATTTTTAGAAGAAAAAAAATAAAATTCATAGTATTTATTTGCACTAATGATAATGAGTTGAGAGAAGAAATTTCTAAATTTCCATAAAAGATGTTAATATTTACAATCTCTTAACTCCTAATATCCCTAAATTGTAACAAGAAACCAAGAATAACCTTATAAGAGATGTCTTAAAGAAAGAGATGTTTGAAACTCTTAATAACATGAAACCTTACATGGGTTTGGGTGGTTTGTAGGTAATTTTATTTTGAATATTATGAAATTATTGGAGATGATATATGGAATCTTGTTAGACATGTTTCAGTATAGAGAGATTCATGTTTTTTTAGCTAAAGTTTTCATCATCCCTATTCCCAACTATGATTATAGTTTTAGAGATTTTTGACCCATTAGTCTATGCAATGTCTTATTTGTACTTGTCATAAAGGTGCTTGTTAACAAACTTCTTTCTTTTATTGATCACATTATTAACCTTCTTCAAAGTAGTTTTGTACTTGAAAGAGACACTTTAGGTAATGTACTTATGATAAACTTGATTGGAGATTTTTAGAGTCATCTCCTCATACATTTATTTTTTCAACAATTACTATAAGTATCCTCAATGAATTGTGTTTATTTTGCTTCTCCCAATCTTGTTTGAAATGATTAAAATTATTTAGTTTTGTTTCCATTAGAGGACTAAGATAAGAGAATCCAATATAACTTTATTTGTTTGTCATTTGTATGGAATGGCTTGCACTTCTTATTAATAAGAAGATGAATAGAGAAAGTTGGTTACCAATTAAAGTTTGTAGCAATAGTTCCTCCATTTCTTATTTCTTATTTGCAAATGATGTGATCCTTTTTTCTAAGGTAAAACTTCTCACGGTCCTATTATCCTAATGTGTTTGATAAATCTTGCATGGCTTATGGTCTTAAGATTAATCTATACAAATGAAGAGAATTTTGTTCTAAACATATTCTAGGATCCAAGAAAGAAAAATTTTTGAACATTTATTTTTTCATTTTACCTTCAATATTGATAGATATTTATAATTTCCAATGATTCAGAAAAAAATAGAAAGAGATCATTTTAATTATTGATTAAGTCGATCATAGATTTGTAGGATGAAAAAAATAATCTCTTGAATAAGATTTAAGAAGATTTTGTTTGACATCTTTGATGATTTCCACTATTGCTAATTATGTTATATATAATTGATTACTTTTATTATTTAGTTTACAATAAAATTGATTTTTAATAAGAAATTTTATTTGGTTAAATAGCAATAAGAAAAATATTTATTTGATGATATGGTCAAAAGTCACATGTCCAAAGTGTTTTGGAGATCTTGAATTGAGGCAAACACATAATGCAAATATTTTTTTATTAAAAAAATTCTTTGCTAACTATTATATTATAAGGATCAATTCGGGTTTAGATAATTTGTGATAAATACTTCTTAAGTGGTAAAATTTTTTAACCAAGTTAATAAACCAATATATTTTTCTTAACTTTCTATCCAAATTTTTTTATAAAATCTAAAAGGGGTTTTATGTTTCGTTTTAGTTCAAGTAATAATTTTTTTTCATAGGATTCTTAGTCTCGATTAGGTTGCTTAACTGAATCTGTTCCTTATGTTCACATTCATAACTTGGATCTTTCTATTAAAAATGTTTGGGATGGATCTCAATAAAAGTTTGATATGATTTTTATACCTCCCACTTAGCAAGTAATAAATCACTTGGCAAATAATCTAGAGCATATTGACTTAACAAGTGATGATGTTTTTATTTGGAATAGTAACTTTAATACGAGATATACATCTTCATACGGGTACTCTTAGCTCATTTGTGGAGATATTTGAAAGATTAAAATTCCAAAAAAAATAATTTTTTTAGTCTACTTTATTTGCAATGAATGAATTGTTTGTAATAAAGTTCAGTAATCCTTGTATGAGATGTTAAGAAAAGTCCAAGACAATTTTTTATTGTGTTAGAGATTGTCATTTTAAGAAAGAGATTTGAAGTTCTCTAAAATATGATATACATCATCTCTTAAATAATTTAATGAAATCATTTCTTTAGATTAAAAATAACATTCTTTTTAATGAAAAATTATTTATTTCTATTATATGAAATGTATGGAAACATTAAAATAAACATTCAATTAAAAAAACCTTTATATATGTGTAAATTGTTAAAAGAAAAATTTTATAAATTATATAAAAGATGATATTTTTTTATAACCATATAAGGTTGGAACATACTTTATCTAGATGGATAATATGAATAATGCCTTAGGAAGGATCAATTGCTCTCAACGTTAGTGGATGGTACGCTTAGTATTACTGATTTGGTCTAATTCAAAATTTTTTAACTCTTGAATAATATGTTTTATTGATAATATTAATCATAAAAATAATATTAAAATTAAACTTTTAACCTGGTCTCATGAGTGATGATGGTTATCAAATTTTTTATTATTTTATTAATTATTTAAAAATAATTATATTTTCTAATAAAAAAAATTCTAATATATATATATATATATATTCGGAAGATTTTAATAAAAATTAAATATTATTTGTTTTTGCAACATTTTTTGAGGAAGGTAAATTTTATACTGTTTTTTTTTTTAAAAAAAAGATGATTTTTTGAGTATTATATTGCTCTTACTTATCTCGAATAGAAATGAGGAATTAGCTGTTAAAGGATGTCATAAATGTCTCTCACTTTTGTGTATAATTTTTCTTTATTTTTTTATATAAAAAAATATTTATTATTTTATTTAATAAATAATTATATTGTATTAAAAGGATAAAATTAAAAAAAATGCACATTAAAATAATACCACTAACACCTAAACAATACAATGTTTAAAATGAATGGATATAACATTTGAACCCAATGCAAATAAGTTTCATATCATCTTAAAATCTCAAAAAAATTAGTATA
Source organism: Canavalia gladiata (assembly GCA_037954105.1). Lineage (NCBI taxonomy): Eukaryota > Viridiplantae > Streptophyta > Magnoliopsida > Fabales > Fabaceae > Canavalia > Canavalia gladiata. The sequence goes on along the minus strand of CM075663.1, from coordinate 637,164 downwards.
AATATTATTATTTTCTTTATATGAATTAAATGAATACTTAATTATTAAATATATCTATCATTTTTATTCTTTAATCTCTATTATATAATCATTTAAGTGACAATAAAATGTTAGTAACTTTATATTATAATTTTTTAAATTTAAATAAATTTTTAATTTTTATTAATATGAATGAATTTAATTTTAATTTTTTTAATTTTATTTTTTATTTAGTTCTTATAAATTTTTTTTACAACATAGTCTTTATTTACATATGATATGTATTTAATCATGTCATCATAGCAATTTTAAAGATGGTATGTAATTTGATATATCCAGATACATAATACGTGGTAAATTATAATTCTTATTAAAGTTTTCAATTTATGAGAATTAAACCTAATAATTTACTATAATCAAATTACAAAAACTAAAAATTTATTTCAACATTTTTTAATCATATTACATATAATATATATATATATATAGGATGGATAAATTATTTTAAAAATAATTTTAATTAAAGTTATTTTATTTAATAATTTTCATAAATAATTAAATTTAATATATATATATATATATATATAACGACAGAGAAAGTGAGTAAACGTCAACGTCTACAGTAACATTTTGATTGATTGTTGAGGGAAAACAACTGTTTAAAAATAAATGAAGACATTAATGACATGATTAAGATTTGATAAATATTTTTACTTTAAAAAAATTCAAAGTTATATATATACACATTGAATTTCACCATCACATATCACATGCCTAAGAATAAAAATCTTTTAAATCACTAATAATAATGTTTACTAACGTAATTATTACTACTAGTCAATAATTTATCCATAATAGTAAAATGTTAATGGAAATAAGTAATGTATATTATAGTATATTATCATAATATCAACATATAAACATTAATAAATAATTTGAATTGATTTAATATAAACGATTGAAAACTAAAATAATATATACGATATTTTAAATTCAAACTTCATCATTTTATTAATCTAAAAAATAATTAAAAATATTTATTAAAACAATGTTATATCTTTGATTCAATATTTTTTTTTGATTTTTTATTTTTTTATTTAAAATTTTTAAATATAAAAATATTTTAAATAATAATAAAAAATATTTTAATCTTTTATTATAATTATGTTCTGTTAATTTTTTTTATAATCAAAAAATATATATATATATATATATAAAAGATCCATATATTATGTGTTAAACTTTAACACTTATATCAATTTAATAATTTTATATTAAATATAAAATTTATTAATCTAACCATTGATTTAAAAGTTGTTATTAAGTATATTATGTATATAAAATTTTATAAAAATAAAAATTGATAGATATTTCATCTCATAATTTTATTTTAACAATTCATATATTATTTAAATTTATGTAAAATTAATAGTTGAATAACATATTTATATATTTTTAAATTTTTTGAAATTTAATATATAGGACCATAAAAATATTATAACACGATTTAACTGTTGGATTAGTAAACTTTACATTTTATATAAAATTATTAAGTTGGTATAAATACTAAATTTAACATTGTCAATGGATCTAAACCTATATATATATATATATATATATATATATATATATATATATATATTACTCTAGGAGTAATTTTACTTAAAATTACCTACTTAATAACTCTTATAAATAATTAAATTTCATCATTTCAACTTTGAATTAATAAATTATATTAAATAGATCATCCTTACAAAATTTTATAAAATTTTAAAAAAGGTTTGATACTTCAAAAAATAAATTCAAATTAATAAAACAATATATCTTTTATAATATCTGATCATTTGAATTTATTTAATAAAATATTAAATATTTATAAAATTTTATAAAACTGATCTATATAATATAATTTATTAATTTAACAGTTGGATTAATGAAATTTAATTATTTATAAAAGTTATTAAATAGAATAATTTTAAACAAAGTTACTCTTAAAGTAATTTGATCCTTTATATATATATATATATATATATATATATATATAAACATAATGTTTTTTTTTTGCCAAATACAAAATAGAATACGTAGTCTTGTTTAATTTTGTAGCTACCAACTATAATATATCAATATTTTATTATGTTGCATTTTATTCTATTCAGCTGTCAAATATGCTACCAAATATAAGAAAATTTTCTTTTCCCATGCTTTTTTCACCTTGAAAACAAAGCATAAGGGAAGATAAAGACACATCATTGGTGATATAATTTTCATATTTTGTCTTCTTTTAGGTAAACTCTAAATATAGCTTTAATTATCATTCTATATTGTCAAATATACTATGAAATATAAGAAAAAAGAATCCTTTTCTCACACTTTTCTCACCAGTTTCTCACCTTCAAAACAAAGCATATATAAGTGAAGATAAAAACACATTAGTCATATGATTTTCAGATTTTGCATTCTTTTTGGTAACTTCTAATATAAATATTCCGGTTATCATTATAACAAGGGAAAAATATATATTAAGAGAAAAAGTTTAATTTTAATAACTCATAAAGTGACAATAATAGAATAAGAAGGTTAAACAAAGCAACCAATACTAGTTAATAGGAATATACTAATAAAGTAATGTTTTTAAAAAATAAACTACCCACGCGGCAGCTGCTTTAGTTATCATGGGGATGGTCGTATTCAGCTGATATATAAAATAATGCAAGAGCGAGATCCACGCGTAGAGCTTAAAAAATAATAATAAAAATATTTATATTTAAATTACATAAAAATAAGAAACCATGTATGGAGGGTTGTTTCAGCAGTGTTAAAGAAGAGCATGAGGTGAATAACTAACTGAAAAATATAGCACAAAATAAATGATTTTTAATAATGCAAAAACGAGCTCCACGCGAGGAGTTTAAAAATAATCTTCGAAAAGCGCCACAGGAGACATGAATCAAAAATGCCAAATATTCCACATAATTGATTAATTACCAATTTAGTGCAATGTTTTTAGGTTATTATATTATTAAATTGTTCTATAAATGAGTGTATGTGTGTGTATGTGAATTGTGGAAAAGGGATTAGAATTTGCACATGCAAAAATATTCATGGCGAAGTTCACTTACCACACAGAAACGGTTCAATCATGGTTGTTACTCACAAGGCTTCACATATTGATCCATTTGGTGGCAGTGTTGTTCCTCTTTTACTACCGCATAACTAATCTATTACTCAAAGACACGCCGAAAATGCCGTGGATTTTGATGACCGTAGCGGAGGTTATTCTCTCGATGATGTGGTTCTTCAACCAAGCGTTCCGGTGGCGACCGGTGTCACGGACGGTGATGCCGGAGAAGTTACCGAACGACGAGAAGGTTCCAGGAATAGATATATTTATTTGCACGCTTGATCCTGAGAAGGAACCGACTGTGGAGGTTATGGATACGGTTGTTTCCGCCATTGCTATGGATTATCCTCCGAATAAGCTCGCCGTGTATCTCTCCGACGACGGAGGATGTCCGGTGACGCTTTATGGAGTCAAAGAGGCTTCTGAGTTTGCTAAGGTGTGGGTCCCATTTTGCAAGAAGTATGGGATCAAATCACGGTGTCCTAAAGTGTTCTTTTCCCCAATGTGTGAAGAAGATGAAGACGTTCTTCGCACAGAGGAATTCACCATAGAGAAACTGCAAATCAAGGTATATATATACGTGTTGGTGTGTGTATGTGTGTGTTGGTGTGTGTATGTGTGTGTCAAATTACTACTTTTTTCCATTCTCAACTCAAGCTTCCTCCAGGTTTTTAATAGGGTTTAACAAATCATGACTATATATATTCAAAAAATTATTATAGGATTTTAGATTTTTTTTTATTTAAAATGTTTTTTATTATATTAGTTATATATTTTAAAATTATTAGAATTTTATACAAAATTAATAATTTTATAAAATATTTTATGTTAAAAATCATAATAATTCTTTTAAGAGATTTTATAAAATAATAGAAAATAAAAAAAATGTATAACGATACGAGGTGTTAAATTTGTATTTTTAAATTATTTTATAAATTTTAAAATATATAAATTTAAATAATTTAACTATTAAATTATATAATATTATTTTTACAATTAAACATGCAAGTTTTATATAATTTAAACAATTACAAATATATTATTTATTAATAATAAATGTCTACTATATTATATACTAAAATAATATAATATAATATAATGTTAATTAAGTTTTAATTTTATATAAGTTTTGATAAATTTAATTTACTTTTCAAACATTCTAAATTTAAAGATTAGATTATTCAAAATATTTATCAAATAATATAATAACATTTCATATCAATTGATCATATTATAAAGGTATTAATTGCTGATTCCCTTTCATGAAGAAGCTAGGTAGGTGAAGTTGAGAAATTATCACCAATCCAAAACATGGGTTGGGTTGAATATTCTTTATTTATGTCTCTTTTTTATACTTCATGGAAAGAAAAGCTGAATATTCTTCTCTGCCCAATTATACAAAAAGAATTATTTATTTATTAATAAATAGAATCTTTATTTAATAAGAAGTAAATTATATATCATACTGATAGTTAATATGTTGATAATAAATATTAGTATTTTTTACAGATAAAATAATTTATTTATACATAATATTAATAAAATATAAATTTATAATATTTACACATAAAAATTAATTCAATACTAAAATATTAATAAGTAATAATTTTTTTTACCTTACAAATTGTATTATAAAAGAGACTTGCTATATTGCATGAAAGCACTTTCGCCAACCAACATAAGAAGTGGTTTCTTCTGATTAGTTAAATAACAAATAGAAGAAGAAAAGAGTTTAGCGGGCATGAAAATGGAATCATAAAAAAATTATTTTGTTTAATTTTAAAATATATATTTAATTTTTATATACAAAAAAAGATCAAAATAATAAAAAAAGTTATATAATGTTATATATGATATGATTTTTCTATTTCTCAAACATATAAGCCTCCAAGTAACTTCTAGAATTTAATATCATATTTACTTCGTTTTTATTATTTAGTCATAGTTACTCACATTTTTTAATATTTTTATTGTAACTCTAACACTTTCATTCCTTTATAAAATATATATATTCTTATTTTATTGTATAAAAAAATATAAGATTCATGTAAAAGTTCTAATTTTTAAGTAGCGAGAAAAAAAATTTGTGAAATAATTGATTTTCCAATTTTATATCCTTTTAATTTTCTCTCTCATTTAGTCTACAACACCTAATTTTTTTTCTTCTAAAGTTATTAGAATTATTCATTTTTTTAATCGAATCAATTAAAAGGAGAAAATTCTACCCATAAAAAAAAGGAAACGGAGAAAAAAAAAATATAATATCTTTCTTAATCTTTCCTTCTCTCTCTATATATATATATATTTAAATAACTCTTATCTATATTTTATTTATACTTCTTCTTATTTATTCTTGCTTTATTATTATTTTCTCAGATCCACAATAAAGTGGGAAATATAAAAAAGATGTAATCTTTGTTGTTGCACAAGAAGCATTTGTAATTTAGTTTTAAGTAAGAACCACTACATCTAAGGGTATTTTTATAAATGATACTTAATGGAGTACTATAATACTTTTGATAAAACATAATATTGTAATGTTAAACAATTAGTATGAATAATTATTTATTGATTAGATACAAATTAACTCATTTTAATTAAGACACAGTTGCTTAAACGGAAACTCGTAGCTGAAGTTATTGTAATATTCATGTGCTCACGTGGTGTTTACATTTTTACAGGCTAAATACGAGAAAATGCAGAAAAACATCGACAAATTTAGTTCGGACCCTGAAAATAGTCGTATTGTAACTGATCGATCTCCTCATATTGAGGTAAGCTTATGGTCCACTCACATATCAACTTCTTTGTCCTCTCTATTCAATTCAAGGTTTGAATTGGGTCAATGTCAAAGAGCTTTACTATTTATATTAATAAATTGAAGAAAACATTTGTGCTCTATTTTGAAATCCATTGCTTTATTTAATATTAATACCAGATCTATTAGATATCAGATTTGGTTCTTCTTCACTGAAAAGTGAAATTTAACATAAAATACTTAATTATAATTGTTAATTCAAAATTAATTGAAATAATTTTTTAAAATTATAATATATATTACTATAATATATCATACTTTTTATAATATTTAAAAAATATTACAAAATATAAAAAAATATTATTTATTAATTTTAATAATATTTTAAAAAATATTATATCTAATTTATGTCGTAAAATATTATATCTTATTTACATTAAAAAAAAGCGTGATATGTTATATATTTTTATGTGAATTTATCTTATCGTAGTTTTACTATTATTTTTTAATTAACATTTTTAATTTTGCAAAAAAATATTTTCAAAAGTATTCTCCTTACTTTAAAAAAGTTATATTTATATTTTTATTGTTTTAGTTATAAGCAATATATTTTTAAATTCTGATAGAAAATTAATGCTTAAAAACAGATTTATTAAAACTGACTTATAATTAATATTTTATGTGTTTCTCTATATACTTTTTCTAACAAAAAAATCTCTAATTTTATTATTATTAATTTGAGTATTTGCAATTATATGCTAATAATGGGTGATGATATGCTGCGATAGGAACATGTGAGTTTGCTTAACATGGTTAATAAATTAATGATACTTTTTCTTAATTTATTTTAAAGTTTTCTTAGCGTATGTTCTCAGTGCATAAAAATGTGAGTAACAATTATATGAAATAATAAGGAAGATTTGTTGGATTACCTAATCCATTATAAATTATTTAAAAACTACTCTCAGTTTATATATATGTGTTTTTTTTACTGAACCAGCAGTTCATATTTTGTTAATATTTTTAAATCAGTTGTTTTAATGTGTTCCTAAGGATATACAATAAAAAATAAATAAACAGTAAAGTTTTATTAAAAATTATAATATTTATTGACATAATAAAAACTTATAATCGAATATTAATGTGCTCAACATGTAGGGTTAAGCACATCTTAGAAAAACTATTTAAAATTTCTTGACCCTACAAGATCTCAAAGATATGATTGGATTGGTTGAATGAGTTAAATTTTTAATTAAACTATAATTGAACCAAATAACACTTAAACCAAGAAGGATAAGTTGGTAGTTATTCAATTAAAACAAGGAAATTAAGTTGATAATGTCTCTTTGTTATTTGTATTTAGATCATAAATGACCAACCTGAAATGCCACTTCTTGTTTACGTGTCTCGTGAAAGAAGACCATCACTTCCTCACAGATTCAAAGGAGGAGCACTCAACACATTGGTGTGAACTCTTTCATTTTGATTTCTACTTTTTTTTTCATGAGTATGTTACTTAATATTTGTTCCACTTTATGAATTGTGATTGCAGCTGAGAGTCTCAGGATTAATCAGCAATGGGCCTTATGTTCTTGTGGTGGATTGTGATATGTATTGCAATGATCCATCATCTGCCAAACAAGCCATGTGCTTCTTTCTTGATCCTGAAACCTCTAAATATATTGCATTTGTCCAATTCCCTCAAATGTTCCACAATCTTAGCAAGAAAGACATCTATGATAGTCAAACTAGGACTGCTTTTAAGGTAAATTAAAAAAATTCTTAAGCCCCTTTTAATTTTTATTTTCCTTTCACTATGCTTAACTTTGTTTTTTTTTTTTTTTGATCATCTATCTAATGACATACACTAATTTCTTTTAGACAATGTGGCAAGGCATGGATGGTCTAAGAGGTCCAGGTCTTTCTGGTAGTGGCAATTACTTGAGTAGAACTGCATTACTATTTGGAAGTCCAAACCAAAAAGGTACATGTGGTGGCCTCAATACAATAACAATCTAATTATTCATATAGATTGTACAAAAATTGCAAGATAGAATTGGAATTTCCCAAATCATTGTTGTTTATATCTCATATTCCCCTTAGTTACAATAAAATGTTATATGATATGAAGTTTGGCCTTCCCACAAAAATCACTCATTTTCTATTTGATTCTATTTTATGGCAAGAGAGTTTATGTGTATCCATCCATCACACAAAAAGAAATATATCTGATTCATCATCACTTTGTGTGATTTATTTATTTTTTCATTTTAATCTATGATCTTAGATGACTATTTGGAAGATGCCCAAAACTACTTTGGCAAGTCTACTGCATACATTGAATCACTGAAGGCAATCCGTGGACTGAAAACTACCAAAAACAATAATATTTCAAGAGATGAAGCTTTAAGAGAAGCTCAAGTGGTGGCCTCTTCTTCCTATGAGACAAACACAAATTGGGGTACAGAGGCAAGTGTTTGTTTATATACTTTATAATATGCATATAGCAGCATAAGCACCATACTTGTTATTCAATTAATCTTAAATTAGATGTTAATGGAAAAACTTTGTTGATTTTGCTAATGTAAATTTGATTGGTACTCACAGGTAGGATTCTCATATGGCATCTTACTAGAGAGTACTGTTACTGGCTATATTCTGCATAGCAGAGGATGGAGATCAGCTTATCTTTATCCAAAAACACCATGCTTCTTGGGGTGTGCCCCCACTGATATCAAGGAAGGAATGCTTCAGTTGGTTAAATGGCTATCTGAACTTTGCTTGCTTGCAGTCTCCAAATACAGCCCTTTCACTTATGGATTTTCAAGAATGTCCATAATTCATACATTGACTTATTGCTTCTTGACATTGTCATCCTTCTATGCTATTGTCTTCATCCTTTATGGTATTGTGCCTCAAGTATGCTTCCTAAAAGGAATTCCTGTGTTTCCAAAGGTAAATTTCATATACAAGTCTTTGTTACCCATATTTTATAATTTAATTTGATTAATACATCAACTTGGTCCATAAAATTATGAGTACAGGTCAATTTAGTTTTTAAAATTATAAAATGACAATCATCTAATTTATGATGATAATAATAAGGATTCAAATGACCTATATTTGATATTTTTATAATGTGATTTTTCCTTTATTCAGCAAGTAATAATATAATTAAGTAAAATTTTTAGCAGAGTTGAATTTAATTAGGTTTGATTTATTGATGTTATCACAGGTGACAGACCCTTGGTTTGCAGTGTTTGCTTTTGTGCATGTAGCCACTCAGATTCAACATTTGATTGAGGTACTTTCTGGCAATGGATCTGTAGCAATGTGGTGGGATGAACAAAGAATTTGGATTCTGAAATCAGTTACTAGCATATTTGCAATCATAGATGCAATCAAGAAAAAGTTTGGATTGAATAAGGTAAAGTTCACCTTGTCAAACAAGGCCATTGACAAAGAGAAGGTGAAGAAATATGAGGAAGGTAGGTTTGATTTCCAAGGTGCAGCTGTGTTCATGATTCCAATGGCTGTATTACTCATAGTCAACATTGTTAGCTTCTTTGGTGGTTTGTGGAGGCTATTCAATGTCAAAGATTTTGATGTTATGTTTGGTCAACTGTTCCTAGTTAGCTATGTAATGGCTCTCAGTTATCCCATTCTTGAAGGGATAATAACTCTGAAGACCAAGAGTGGGTAGTGGGAACTATGATCATAATTGTTTTGGATCATTCAAGAGTCCAAACTGCATAAGTATTTCTATCTTCAAATGAAATTTCTTAATGCCATCTTGTTCCATAAGTTTAGATTAATCTAATATATGTACTTTTTTTCTTTTTTTTTGCATATTTATGCATGATTACATTTTTCTATAATAAATCAAATTCCAATGAGTGTTACAAAGCTTTAAGTGCAATTTTTTTTTTACTTCTTTATATCCATTTGTTTAAACAAATATATCCCTGCTTATAGCCATATTATGATAAGAAAAATATTAGTAACATTTTTTTAATTGATTAATTTTTAAAAATTATTGAAAAATACTTTATTTTAAAAAAAATTGATCAATGAGAAGAGATAAATTGAAAAATAATTGCTAGCATTTCTCCAATAGAAACGGTCAAAACAAGTAGCCACATAGAAAGATCATATGCAATTCTCTAAATATAAGTATTTTTTGCTACATCGTTTTGTTAAAAGTTTGATTGAGACGATTTTGATTTTAGGATAGGAGATTATCAATAGCATATATGAAAATATTTTTTTATATTTGGATAAATATAAAATTAGAAGGAAAGGAAATAATATTCGTGGAATATACTGAATATTATTTTTTCAACTAAGAGTGCGAGTAGAAAAAATTTTAATTTTATGTTTTTAATTTAAAAAATAAAAAACAAAAATATTATATTAAAAGATAAATAATATTTGGAACGGACCTGACAATAATTAATGAGGCGTGTTGGTGAGAGTCATGACATTCATGCTGAAAATGTGGACCAGCTGTAATCTTATCCTGACGAGTAGTATCTTTAAATTAATAAATTGATGGTAAATTTCTTTATTAAAAATTATATTAAGATGCATTAAAAATTATACTAAAAATATATTGATCTTTTTAATCAGATATTTGAGGGTTGTAATGACAGAACGGAATATATAAAAAACATGTGATTTAGAATTTAACCACCATTTATTTGAAAGTTCCAATTGTTGAATGCTGATCTTGACTTCCTTTGACTTGTGGCTTTCAAGTTTATCTTTTTGTTAGATATACAATCATTTACAAGTATTAAAAGTTATAATATATATATATATATATATATATATATATATATATTATAACTTTTACATATCTCTTTCTAGAAAAAAAATATATGTTAAAACCTAGATAATAGGTAAAAAACATAACAAATATATAAATAAAAAAATTTGAGATCATTTTTAAAAAAAAATAAGAATTTAGTATTTAAAATTATATTAATTTATCAAAATAATTCTATTACATACTGATAAAGATAGAAGTAAACCGAATCAAGTTAAGTTTTAAGTATTTAAGATTGAACTATTTAAAAATTTTGAAATATAAACCTGAACCTATTACCTATTAAAAAAACTTTTTTAACTTTTTTTTTTATCAAAATCTAGCCTGATTTAAAACATACAAGGCTTACTAACTCTATTTAAAAACTTATATTTCAAAAAAAGCTTAATAAATAAGTTTATATCCTATACAAACGATTGATTAAAAAAATTTACAAACTTAAAGTTTACAAAATAAAAAGATCATTAAATATGTCTGAAACATATATATATATATATATATATATATATATATTATAGAAATAAAATATATTAATATAAATATAAATATATAATATACAAAAATAAATAAGCTCCTGAATAAACTAAAGAGATTTTTTTGTAAGCCTAAACCTATTTATTTAAAAGGATATTCTAACAAGCTTGAACCTATCTATTTATTAAACATGTCTAGCCAAACTAGATTTTAAACGACTCAAATCATAGGTTATTGTCGAACGGCTTTATTCATTTCCATCTCTACATAAACCATTGTCTTTGGTATTAAAGAAATATTTTGATATCATAACTTTTGGAGGTCTTTTGATTTTCTACATCTTTGATCGTTTAGTTCTAATTATCAATTATCATTATCTTTCAAAAAATTTGTAAAAATCATGCACAAGATAATTAAATTAAATATACGCGCAATATATAAATTATCAAAAGAAACATGGATTTTGATAAATCAAATAAGTAACTTAAACTTCTACAACTAGGAGCAACATATAACATCAATAAAATAATATACATAAAAAAGAAAAATGTTACTAAAAAAAGTAATAATTAGATAAATTCATTTTTTAAGTTCTCGTTATTAGTAGTGAGAAGTATAACAACCCTATTCTCCTAATAGTATTAAAAAGAATCTATAGTTTTTAGTAAAATCTCCTCCACATCATTTCCATCATTACCACGAGTTGCATCTTATATCTCACTCTTATCTATATTTTCATTTTCTCCTCCTACATAAGGATGGTATAGGCGGGAACATCTTATACCATATTGGCTTCTTGCAATATAAGGAAGGGCGTCAGAGTATGAACTTTTTTGAAGTCTGCCAATATTGAGGTTCATAGTACAAAAAAAAAAGTTTCTTTTAGTATGGGTTTTAAAAATAAATAAATAGTGATGATTTAAACTTTTATTAGACTTATTTCTAACAAATTTATATTCATTAGAAAATATCCAGCAGAAGATGTTTTAGTGACAATTTGAACGCTATAACTATCAAAATTTAATATATCTTATGTCGATTTGATATATTTTATGTTAATTTATTCAATATCCAGAAAGTAACCGTCGATAAAACTATTTTTTTTGTAGTGTTCATCACCAGGAACAAGTGTTAAAAAGGAAGTCCTAGTATTTAGAACAACTTCTATGGAATAAATAGATCTCTAAAATTATTAAGAGTCTCAAGATGATGTGGAAGTAGAGAAGTATGAATGGATGAATCTTCTTCCATCTATTAAGAGATGAGAATTGTCACATTCATCGGCATCATCATTAATACTATAGGTGGAGGATGGATTGTAGACGAACTATCAATCTCCAAACAATAGTTCTACCTCAAAACTTGTCATAACAGTGGCTACCTGTAGGTGGATGTTAGAGGTATAAGTTACTCTCCTTGTTCATATCCACCACAACATCATGATAAGGACAGTTAGTTCTATAAATGTGCTATGAAACAAAACCATACAAAGAAGTACAATATATGGAAAGTGAAGTTATAGCATAAGTATAAATAATATAGGAATAATAATTAACTTAATCATATAATACTTACCAGCAAACATAAAGAGGAACCTAAATACGATGTAATGTAATCCATGTATGTAAACTCATCTATTGTTCCTTCCATTAGCCTTTACATAATATCGTGTTAATATTTGTTAATCATCTTTATATTATATGTCATACATGTTGATTCAATTCATCATCATTATATCAAAATAATGGGAAGTATCGAGTGATTTTCCAATATAATATCCTTGGAAAACACAAAACATCATCATAATTTTATCATTCATTAAAACATAAAACCATTCAGCTAACAATGAGAGTCTTTAAAGTCTCTTCGAGATAGACCACACATATTATCTTCTAATTTTGATTTCAAAATATAATTTTATGTATGTGGTGCATGCCACACGATTGTTTCAGAATCCATAATCATGAATGTTCATACACATAATATCTCACACCCATCACAAAGGTATATTTTACCTTTTTCTCCAAAGTCTTAACAATTCATATTTCCACACCTATCTCATAGGTGTAATTCACCCTTTCTATAAAACCCTACAAATAAGTGAAATTCATCCTTTCCGCAAGATTCTGAAAAAATATTTTCATAACGTCAATTGGGGGTTTAAAACCTTAGGTCATTAATCCATTCTATTTAATCCAAAACATAATTTTAGAAAATTTTAGGTTTTTAATCATCTAAAAGTAAGGCATGGGATTTTTAATCTTCTAATACTACAACACTCATTTTTCACCCTTCAAGAATGAGGCATGATTGTGCTTGCTATAGGTATGCTTATATACTTGTCTTGTTGCATGGTCATGTCTCTATACCTTGCACGCATATGCTCAAAGTTTTACATGACCATGTCTTGATGCATGCCTATGTCTTTCACACTACATGCTCCTGTCCATCATCTTCATGACACGGTTTTGCATATGTCTTGCACAGTCATGTAGGTTGCCTAGTTGAGGTTTAAGCTTATTCTTTTATACATAAGTGTAGATCTTGTATGTTCAGAAAAAAAAAAAGGCAAAATTTTCTCTTACATTGTCATGTAAGATCTAGGTGTTGAGATACTATTCATTCAAATCCTACATCAAATAACTTGAAAAATAAAAATGTAAAAAAATCTTATAAATAAGAAGATTTTGTATGAATTTTTATCACCACAATCCCAATAACGTAGTCTTTTGGAATTTGGGTAGATATGTGTCACCACAACAATGTGGTCATTTGGGTGTACTTGGAGTTTGGTTAGTTATGTGTCAAAAATTATAATGGAAGGATTTTTTTTAATTTGATCTATGTAAAAATTACAAATAATAATGAATACTTTTGAGGTGTTTTGTGAATGTAGGCAAACATTGCTATACCACGTTAAACTTGTGTGTTCTTCCTTTTATTTGTCTCCTTTTTATGAGTGCTCTCGTAAATAGAGGATATGAAAGATCTTTTTTGCTCTTTCATACCTTTGGTGGGGTACCTTTTGCTGCCCAACAATTGGTATCACAGCTTGAGATTCTGGTCCAAGGATGAGGAGAAGCAAAAGACAATTATTTGACAATGCAACGCCAACCTTTTGTAAAGATAAGTTCTTACTTGAGGGAAACATACTACGTGAATGAGTGTTGTTGGTGAAAATTTGAAAGATAAGTGGACCTTATCATTTTTAAAGAGTAAAGGATGAGAGAGTGTCATCTCCACAGGGATTTGGATCAAGTAGTGAATTCTCTATCGTTCTACTATTTGAACTAAGGTTGTGTATGATTTGATATTGATGAGAATGTAAATGAGTTACAAGCTATATATTCTATTACTAAAAAGTAACACTTAAGAATGAATGAAAATAATCAAAACAGATTCCGCACATAGCAAACAGCTACTATATAGAAAATCTAGAACTTAATTCACAAAGAGATAACATTCAACTCAAATTACAAGTATATGAGAATCAATCTAGTAAAGCGTTAGTGTTAGAGTTCACCTAGTCTTCACCTAAGCAATCTTAAACTGTTACTCTAATTCAAGTTTTAAAATATGATTGAAGATCGAATTCACTGAGCTAGTTGAAGGACAATTCCTTAACCCATCAACATTTTTCCCAAATTAGAAACCCTAATTCCTTAGAAAGTCCTAATTAAAGTAAGCACTAGGTTCTGGAATTCACAAGACCTCACAACTATTGATTTCTATTCCTAGAGTATCTGCAGTTATGTTGTTCACCTCAGTTCCAATTCCTACTCCAATTTTTCGATTGTGAATAGCAATCTAAAATGAATTTACAAGTGGCTAATTCAAAGAAGCATTAAGAACAGAGAAGAACCATCAATATAAGGAGAATGAACTTGAATTAATGCAATAATTCCAGATTACAACAAGTTTAGACTCGGATCCCTCTTTCTCTAACTAAGAATCTAGTTATACATGGTGAAAATGAAGAAACCAAGAAGGAATAAGAAAATCTCATGAAGAACTCCATGAAGCTGTACGAATCTTACACTTTGATCCCTCAAATCTGTAGATTCTTGCTCCAGGAGTCGCACCAGAAAGAAGAAGAAGAAAAACTTGAACTGTAATTGCCAAAACTGAAAAAATAACTCATTTGATCTAGAGATCTGAGCTATTTATACTTATCGTTCTGCATAATTCGTGTCCAACGTATCTGCAATTGCGTTGCCAACACAGAAAGTGGCAAAATGCACTCAGACTTTTATGTGCTCAATGCGATCCTTTCTTCGTTGTCAACGTAAGTTCCTGTGACATATTTCAACACAGTGAAAAACACCTCAAAATTGAGAGGATTTGTCACAAAAAGCTGTAAAAACTATATATTCTAGAATTTTCAAAGGACATTTAGTTTTCACTTATTTTTCTACGAATTTATGATCATTTGTATTCTAAATGTCTGTTATTTCCTCAAAAATAGTACCAAATAAGTGTCATATTGAATACTTATCAAGTGTCACACTTAAAGTGAAGATTGTTATGGTAAGTGCAGTGAAAAGTCTTATTGGATGGTGAATTCTATTACAAGGAGGATCATAACAACAAGAAAGAGTTTTCAAATAAAAGAAATCTTTACAAAGTAAAAAAGCATGACTTTGGATGAAAGAATGATATGTTAGGATACTATTCATTCAAGTCCCACATCGAATAACTTGAAAAAGGAGTAGGTAGAAAAATCTAATAAATAAGAAAATTGTATACAAATTTTATCACCATAACCATAATAATATAATTTTTTAAAACTTGGGTACTTGTAATAGGTGGGTTTGAAATTTTCTCTATGCAAAAATTGTAAGTATCGATGAATACTTTATAGATGTTTTCTAGTACATACTCTACTAAGTATAAATTACAACGAGAAATTCAAAACAAAATAGAGCATTTATAAATAACTTCATGCTCTAAGATTATAAAAATTAATATAAATCTATTTTAAAACTAAGAGAATTGTAGGACTACTCTTATAAATACACTTTAGTCTCCTTCCTTGACCGGGAAGTAAATAACGATGTAATGTAAACTGTGAAGGTTGGATTTCTCATATTAAATGTGACTTTTCATTCCAATATTATTTCTATCAAATATAATATAGCTTGAATTCTAGAAATGTTATAAATTATTTATTAAAATTATGAGCTACAAGCAAGAAGTTGTAAAAAAAGGAAATGGTCAAATAGAATAAAGGAAGAAGAAATAGAATGGAGAAAGCACTAGTGCAAAAATAGGTTTTTATAACAGGATTTTACATCGGTTGTTTAGAAACCGATATAAAAAAATGCGATGGTATTTTTGTAAATAAATGTAAACTTTTTACATCGGTTCAGAAAAGAACCGAAGTACTTTCTACATCGGTTACAAAACAACTGATGTAGAAAGTACTTTCTACATTGGTTCTCTTTCGAACCGATGTAGAAAGTAAGTTTTTTTTTAAACTTTCTACATCGATTACATAACAACCGGTGTAGAAAGTGGATTTTTTTTCAAACTTTCTACATCGGTTCTAAGAAACAACCGATGTAGAATGTCTTCCCCTATCACTTATTTTTCGACGCAAATCGTCTTTAACCTCATTCTCCAAAACCCCAGTTTCTCGTTTTGACTTGTTCTCTCTGTTTTCATTTACGTCTCAGTCATTGTCGTCGTCTCTGTTGTTCATTGTTGCACTTCATCCTTACGTCTGTGGTCATCGTCGCCGTTGCAACAATTTCTCCCGTTTGAAGTGGTCATCGCGCACCCTAAGGTTTGAAGTCGTCTTTGTCGTTATTTATTGATCTCATTCTATTATTATAGTTGAAATTTACATTTGTTTTGGTTGTATCTATAATTTTCAAGCTTCTTATTTTGCTACCACTGTGTTGTGTCGTTGTTCGACTACCGTTGTGCCTCAGTTTGGACACCGTTTGGTCACCGCTCTGCCAGCGCTCAACCATTTTTTCTCTGCTTTCAACAGGTACATGGCTGATTAATACTTTTTTTTCAACTTTCAATACTTGTTTGATGTAATTTTAAGTTATTTCATTTGTAAATTAAAATTTGATAATAAATAATGATGTATTTAGTTGAAATATATAGATTACATGAATTTTGTATTGTCTATCTGGTGAGTCTGTGTGTATATGCAAATATTTTGAATAAATAATACGGTAGCATGCTTAAACAAAAGGAACATTTAAAAAAAATGAACTTTCTACATCGTTAAGATTATAACCGATATAAAAAGTACACTTTCTACGTCGGTTGGGCCTATAACCGATGTAGAAAGTGTACTTTTTACATCGGTTCTGAAACCGATGTAAAAAGTCTTATTTTCTATATCGTCTGCTTCAACACCGTCCAAATAACCGATGTAAAAAGTTTATAACAATCGATGTAAAAAACTCATTTTTCACCAATAAAGAAAAGAAAAAAAATTGAATTCGGCATTCAATAAAAAAAAATATTACTACTTGTTGCATGAAAATAAAAAAAATACACTTGTGAAATCTTATCGAATACATGTCCATAAATATGTTATAAATATATATATATATATATAATTAGAAAATCATATAATCTTAAAATTTAATATTTTTTAATTCCTAAAAAGTATAATATTTTTATGTTTAAAATATTAATTATATTTACTTTTCAATTAATAAAAATATATTAAAAAATATGAAAAAAAAATATTACTTTATCACACATATATAATATCTTATTAAAACTTTATAAAAAAGATAATTATTTATAAAAGATGTAAATATTAAGCGTAATAAATATTTTTATATGAATAAAACATATTAAACTAGTAAAATTAGTAATTTATGAGAGTGATTCATGCATATGTATATCTTCTGCATATTTTAAACAAATACACTCTAATAAATAATTTTTTTACACAATGATACATTATGCATTAACTTAAGTAATAGTCTTATTTTTTAATATTATTGTAATAACTTAATTGATTTTTCCTTCTTCCTAAACCTAATTTTTGCACCTTATGCATAATAGTCCATATTAAAAACAATAATTATTGGATCAATTTTATTTAAGATTTAAAAGTCATCCTATATATTTAGGTGAATTAAATGGATATTTTTTTTTAAGTTAGTTTATTTAGCTAAAAAAATTAGAATTATAAAAAAAATTAAAATTAGAATTTCAATAGTTGTAAGAATAAAAGATGGAAAAAAATGGATAAAAATATTATATTCTCAATTTAAAAAAAATAATAAATTTGATGTAGAATTATTATAAAAAAAAAAAGGTATGAAAAATCTTTGATAAGCTTCAAAAAATGGTTCTTTCGAAGAATCCTTAAAAGGAACACAAGCTCCTCGTGAGGGAAAAATTCAATTTTTATTATCATCAAAATTTTTTTCTTAAAAAAAGTTAAATAAGTAATTATAATAAAACTAAATTTTTAAATGATTAGTAGTCATTGATATAATAAAATAAAAGTAAAATTTTTTTTTAAAAAAATTAATAACCATTACAACTGAACTCATTAACATAATAAACTAAATTTATGTTATTAATTATAAGAATAAATATAAAGTTCTAATTCAAAAATACAAATGAAACAATGATGAGGATAAAATAAGTTAAACTTGATTCTCTTCTTTTAAATCTTCATTTTAAACACAATGGACTAATTTTATACTATTTTCTTTCGTATCTTAAATTACCCTAAACATGATTATGATAATGTGATTTAAGACTTCTTCCATCTTTTTATCTTTAACCTTATCATAGAACCTATCAACCTTTATAGATTTTTCTCTTTATCTTTTTTATTATTTATTATTATTCCTTCTTAATTTTTATCATATACATTAAATAAAAATTATTTATACCCTCATGTATAGAATAAAGCCATCTGCTTACATCATCTTTAAAGTAAGATATAGAATATTTAATGGTTAAGAGTTTTATTCTACATCAACTAAATAACAGGCTTCTTACATCAATTTGTGACTCAATTGCATTCCTAACTTTATATAAAATGTAATCATACATGGTGTAAGTACACATTCAAAGTATTTTATTATTAGATTAAAATATTTCGTAGGATGTAATGTAAAGAATGAAGGTTGGGTTCTTCGTATTGAACTTGACTTCTCATTCCAATTTTACTTCAATCCAATATATTGTAGCTTGAATTTTGGGATTGTGTTGGACTGTTATTAAAATTATGAGTTGGGAGCAAAAACTCATAAAAGAAGAAAATGGACAAGCAAAACATAGGAAAAATAAATCGAATGGAAAAAGAAAAAACATGTTAGGAATTGAATTTGGCATTCAATAATAAAAGAAAGTTATTGCTTCTCATGTTAAAGTAAGGAAAATAGACTTGTGAAATTTCTTTGCATGATGGTTCAATACGTGCCCGTAAATGACATCGCAATATATATATTTAAAATCAAGATGTCACATCATCATAAAATTTTTACATAACTTTTAATTATTAAAAGTATAGTATTTTTATATTTGCAATATTAATTATATTTACTTTTTAACTAATACTTCTAAAATATATATTATAAAATATAAAACGAAATGAATATGATATTACTTTGCTGCACATATATAATATTGGGTTAAAATTTTGTAGAAATGAGAGCGATTTATAAAAGATGTAAGTACTAAGTGTAATGAAAAATTTTATATGAATAAGAAGTATTAAACTAGTAAAGCTAGTAATTTATGAGAGTGAAATATGCATATGTATATATTTTGCATATGTTAAAAATATACAAAGTGTAATAAATAATTCTTTTACACAATGATACATTATGTATTTATTTCAATAACAGTCTTTTATTTTTTAATATTACTGTTATAACTCAATTGATTTTGTCTTCATCTTAAGCTCAGTCCTTCACCTGATGCATAATAGCCCACATTGACAACAATAATTATTGGATCAATTTCATATAAGATTCAAAAGTCAACATATATACATTAAATAAAAATTCTTTATGCCCTCATATATAGGATCAAGGTCATCTACTTACATCATCCTTAAGGTAAGATTTAGAATATTTAATGGTTAAAATTCTTATTCTACATCAATTGCATCCCATAAGCATGCTTCTTACATTAATTTGTGACTCATTTGCATTCCTAACTTTATATAAAAGATATTCATACATAGTTTAAGTACACATTCATAGTATTTTAGCTAGGAATAAGAAGTCATAAAAGAAGAAAATTGACAAGAAAAACATATAAAAAAAGAAATTAAATGAAAAAAGAAAAAAAAATGTCACGAATTGAATTTGACATTCAATAATAAAAGAAAGTTATTGCCTCCCTCCCGTGTGGTAGTAGAGGAAATAGACTTGTGAAATTTCTTTGCATGATGGCTGAAGACGTGTTTTTTCATAAATGACATTGCAATATATGTATTTAAAATCAGAATATCACATCATCATAAAAATTTTACATAATTTTTTAATTATTAAAATATAGTATTTTTATATTTGAGATTTTAATTATATTTACTTTTTAACTAATACTTTTAAAAGATATATTATAAAATATAAAATAAAATTATCCTACATATATAACATTTGGTTAAAACTTTGTGAAAATGAGAATGATATATAAAAGATGTAAGTACTAATTATAATAAACAATTTTATGAATAACAAGTATTAAAACAGAAAAGCTAGTATTTTATGAGAGTGAATCATATATATATATATATATCTTATGCATATGTTAAAAAATTACCAACTGTATCAAACAATTTTTTAACACAATGATACATTATGCATTCATTTCAGTAACAGTCATATTTTTTAATATGACTGTAATTAACTCATTTTTGACTTTGTCTTCTGCAAAGTGCAGAGGCATGGCAACCGTGCCAAGTGAAGTACCTACATATATTATCAACTCGTCCCCACAGACTCAGCCACGAAAGACATGATGAGAGAGAGAGAGAGAGAATGTGTATGAAAAAATTCTTGTAAGAAGAAAAATAAATAGTAAATAATAGTAACGTTTGAAATGGCCTGCACAAATGTTGGGTGCTTCAGTATGTATAATTACTGCGAGGTAGATAACAGATGAATGTATTGATTGCATTTCAACCACCTCCACACACACCATCTTCTATTAAATCCTCTTCCCTCTCATTTCAAAACCGTGTCACTCTATTTTTTGTTCATACAAAATAAATAAAAGAACAAGCTCTTTGCTCTCACATTGTGATGGCTAAGTTTGGATTATCTTTGTCTAGACTATTGGTGCTTTTCATGGTGCTGAGTGGTGTAGTGAAAGGACAAGATGGAAGTGGGAGAGCAATGGTGCCTGCCATGTTCATATTTGGTGACTCTCTTATTGATAATGGTAACAACAATGACCTTCCTTCTTTTGCTAAGGCCAACTATTACCCTTATGGTATTGACTTCAATGGAGGCCCTACTGGTCGCTTCTCTAATGGCTACACCATGGTTGATGAAATAGGTACCTATCCCTCTCTCCCTTACCAATTGCTTTTTTCTTTTCCTAGTTGAAATCACATTTATGATTAAAATATTTTGTATCCAAGCTTGATCATGGGGTTTGTGTGTGTGTGAGTAAAAATAGAAGAGGGTTATCTAACATCACATGACACATACATCATGTGTAAGTTTTGTATCTATCTTTCTTTTATTAATTTTTATAAGCTCCCACAAAATGGATGTGCAAATAAATATGCATTTGGTTTCCATCTTTTAATAAGGCTACCCACTAATCAGAAATCATTACTCACTTTCTCTTGGAATTAATTGTTATTCAAGGTTAGTTTTTTAAGCAGAAAGTAAATATTTAAGAGTGAAAAGGGTATATTTTTGGTAGTAGGTTAGACAAGAATGCCTATTTATAAAGGAAAATTGTAAAGCAACATTCTTCTAGTACATATTTTGGCTAGTTAGTCATAAAATTCAGATTCCTTGCTTTATGACTGATTGTCTTGACAAATTTTGAAATATAAAAGTAAAAGTTAGTTGAAATTGAACCTTCATTTTTCTTTCAAAAGAGTCTCTTGAGGACATGCTGTCATTTTTATCACGTTCCCGTGTATTTCTTACATTGGAATTGAAGCCTATATCAATAAGGTGAACAACTTTTACACCTAACAACCTAACTCTCAGCCATAGGCTATTATCTGAAGTAATTGCATACTGTGAATTTCTCTTTTCTGCTTCATATGTGTGATTGATAGCATAGTACAAAAAGAGTATATAAATCTCTTTCTAGCAGTAAATGATGCATAAAGAGGAAATTGGTATTTTAGCTATATAGACTCTGCCTACCCCAGTTGGGTAGATCAAACGGATCAATACACATTACCATGTTATATATTACTTGATAATAATATAACGGGTTAAATATGATTTTGGTTTTTTTAAAATTTGAAATTTTGATTTCAGTCTCTTGAATTTTAAAACTATTATTTTTGGTTTTTTATTTTTTAAAATGAACTGTTTTTAGTTTTTAAAATAATTTATGTTTAACATTGATATATATATATATATATATATATATATATATATATTTGACACATCAACAATGAAGAATTAAAAATAATCTATTTTAAACAAAAAGGATCAAAATCATCATTTTAAAAATGAAAAAGTAAAATTAAAATTTTAAAATTTTAGAAACAAAACATATTTAACCATCTGTGTCACATAATTTAATTTAGTCAATCTTACATGAAAATTATATTCTCTCACCTAACATCAATTTTTAGGATTGATTTTAACTTTCTAAAAATAGTAATTTTTATTAAAAAATAAAATATTTATTATCTTTTTATGTAAAAAGATTTAGTTTTTCGGTAAAAATCCATCAGTTTTGGATATTTAAGTCCTGTAAAATGACCCACCATAAGCAATCATGCACTGGATTTTAGTAGTTGCTAAATAAACCATGTAACGGCCAAATAATGCTTTCTAAAAATGATGTCATAAAGATTATTCATGTTTAGCACAAACTTTAGACCCATATGATTTACCTTAACATTATTGCTTTGATGCCTTCTCTTTTATGCAAATTAATGCAATTGAAACTGATTTACTCTAAACTGAAACTGATTTGTGCAAATTAATGCAGCTGAACTTCTTGGACTTCCCTTAATTCCAGCATACACACAAGCCTCAGGGAATCAGATGCTTCATGGAGTAAACTATGCTTCAGCTGCAGCAGGAATCCTTGATGTCACTGGCAGAAACTTTGTGTGTAACTAACATCCATTTATGGTTTTAGATCTTGATATGTACATTGCTTTAAGCAATAAGCAATTATAAATTGTGTTTGCATGTTAATCACTTGGCTTTTATTTCCAACCCATTGGTTAGTATACAAAAGGAAGATTGTGTCTAATTGGTTCCTTTTTGAGCAGGTTGGCCGCATACCATTTGATGAGCAAATTAGGAACTTTGAGAACACATTGAATCAAATTACTGGCAATCTTGGAGTTGATAATATGGCCAATGCACTTGCACAGTCCATATTCTTTGTTGGAATGGGTAGCAATGACTACCTAAACAACTATCTTATGCCTAATTACCCCACTAGAAATCAGTACAATGGACCACAGTATGCTGATCTCTTGGTTCAAACATATAATCAGCAGCTTACAGTAAGATTTCTTAGTTTTTCCAACCTCATTCTCAAATGCAACCTATCAAGTCCTTGGTTTTTGTCAATCATCCTTAGTCATAAGATATCTAATGTTTTTTGTGTATTATTATCCAAAGTTGCTTCTTTAGGAGGGCTATGATCTTTTTATTTTAAGTAACTAAATGTAGAAAGTTTTCATTGTTAGACTTTTGTAATTTTGACACAATAAATGCATTCTTTTTTAATAAAAAATTTCCACACTTGGTTGAAATTTACCTTAAGGGCCATAATGTTTTTATTCAGCTATAAGAAGATGCACTTATGTAGCAATTCTATGCTATGATAAGGGGCTTTAGCAACAAACACCTAAGAGTCTAAGATCCTAAACCTACATTTTTGTCAATTCTAACTTTTAAGCAAAATTGATGTTTCATGATGTGTTATAGAGGCTTTACAATCTTGGAGCAAGGAAATTTGTGATTGCTGGGCTGGGATTAATGGGATGCATTCCAAGCATATTGGCTCAAAGCATGAGTGGAAGCTGCTCTGAAGAAGTGAACTTGCTAGTGCAACCCTTCAATGAAAATGTGAAGAGCATGTTGAGCAATTTCAATATTAATCTACCTGGTTCCAGATTCATATTTGCAGATACTGCACGCATGTTCCAGGACATTCTTCTCAATGCTAGATCATATGGTATGAATTGCATTGCCATCTCAAAATGACACAAACCACATTAAATGTTGTTGCATTATTTTGCTCTTATGGATTAGCCCTTTGATGTGCACAACTTCTTTCTATGCAGGGTTCAGTGTTTTAAATAGAGGGTGTTGTGGCATTGGAAGAAATAGAGGACAAATTACATGTCTTCCATTCCAAACTCCATGTCCTAATAGAAACCAATATGTATTTTGGGATGCATTTCATCCAACAGAAGCAGTGAACATTCTCATGGGAAAAATGGCCTTTAGTGGGAACCCCAATTTTGTTTATCCTATAAATATACAGCAACTTGCTGCACTATAAATTGAACCTGCTAGGTGAGAATCTTCCTGTGTCAGTGTCACTTTTAGTTTCAATCATAAGTTTACATTTAGTAATTGAAAGTGTTTGGAGCAACAAATTTAGTATAGGGAATCCATTTAATAGTGTCATGAAATGGTTTTGGTGTACTGCTACCTATATTTGCAATTACAACTGTCACATGAATTGAGTGGTTGCATTTTTCTTTTCTCTTGGAATACAATTGGATCAATCCCTTTTCTTCAGACATTTTAACCAGATTCATTCTTTGTGATCACGGAAACAGAATTGAAATTGGTTGCCAAGAGAAATATATAGGCTTGCTTTAGTGTATTTGGTAATTTAAACTAATAACAAATATGTGTCAAAATAAGATTAAATTGCTCTCTCTTTTTTTAAAAGATGCTTAAATTATATCTTCATCTCTTATTTTAAAATATTAACTTCGTTCTTCTTAAATATAAATATGAGTTACATTTGCAATTTCAATATAAATAAATCTCTTAATTGTAATCATAAATAATTATAAATATGTCTACTAATAATATTTTATCCTTTTTTACAATTACTAATGTTAATAACAACTAATTTTTAATATTTTATTATTAGTTTTAGCAATTAGAAGGTACAATAAAGTTTTAAATATTTCTATTATTAAATTTAAAATTTTATCTAAAATTTTCTATTTTCATTTAAGATCACAAAACTGATAAAGGATGTTCAAAATTAATCAGAAATCATCATAATAGAAAAAATTTCTTTGAAAAGCTTATTTACATTAAAATAAACTCAAATATGACATGGTGCTCATTTTAAAAAATGAGTGTGTATTTTAAAATAAGAAGAGAAAAAGTTTAATATAAGTGTCTCTCAAAAAATAAAAGGAACCATAATTTATACTTAAAAAGTTAAAACAAACATAAGCTGCTGCCCTGCATATATATATATATATATATATATATTTGGTTTAAACAACACAAAATATTTTTTGGCTAAACATTAATCTAATTGAAAGTATCAGCTACTATTTTTTCTACTGAAGCAATGACAAATTTGTGAACAATTGGTAGTACAAATTAAATATTGGAGAAGGAAGAAAGGGAGCAGAATAAAATAAAATTGAAGTCTGCATAATTTTATTCATATATGGTTAGGCTTTGAGCGAATCATACATGTATTATTAAGGAAATCAAATGGTTTAATCAACAAGAAACTCATCATTCTTACAACGTACACAAGATCATGAATACAGTGATCTATTAGCAAATTGCACTGCATAAATAGTTAAATACAACACATAAACAAACAAACAATATCAAACATAAACTAAACTTCTTTTACTGCATTGCCAATTGTTGAATATTAATGGGATAAGTGTATGATTGTGAAGTGTAAGATGCCTTGGCTAGTAAAATGTTGGCCTCCTCAGTGGGGTGGAAAGCATCCCAAAATAAGTACTTTGCACGCTCTTGACATGGCTGCTGCAAAGGAAGGCAAGTAATTTGTCCATTGTTCCTGCCAACTCCACAGCATCCCTTGTCTACCACATCAAACCCTGTGTGAAATAATACATATATACTACAAAATCAGCTCTGAGAAATTCTATTGAATTAAATATGAGTTTAATTTCTTTAAAATTCTGAAATTTTGATTTTATTCTTCGTTTTTTAAAATAGTTGATTTTGGTTCCTTGTTTTTTAAAATAGATTGATTTTAATCTTTCAACGTTAACGTGTCAAATATTGATGTGACATGTATAAATATTGGTTACCTTAAGGGCTAATAATAATCTATTTTAAAAAATAAAAACCAAAAACATATATAAGTCAATCCTATTTATACAACAAATAGATACTGCAAAACATATAACATAGAGTTATAAGAAAAGAGAAGAAAAACATATGTAATATGATGGAGAAAGATAGTGAGAGAAGTGTTACATAAATTATTATATGTATTTGTTGTACAAATTTTATAACTCAAAACAGTGATGATTAGAAGATATGCTGTCTAAGCAAATGAGAATTACCAAATGATGTTCCATTTGAAGACAAATCTTGACTGCTTTGATAAAAGTCCAAAAACACAAACTTAGACCCTGGAAGCTGCCCTCCATTGAAGTTTTGAACCATTTTCTTAAGACCAGAGTTAAAAAGCAAGATGGCATTGTTGATTTTTTCATTGCATCTGCTGTTGTTACTATGTAAACGGGCAAGTTGATATGGTATGCACCCAATTTGGCCAACTGCTGTAACGATCACTTTTCGTGCTCCTAATGAATATAGTTGCTGGATAATTTTAAGTGAACAAATCAGTAATAATCTATCTAAAGGAAATGAAAAATACATTTAACCATGCTCAATATAATAGGATTAAAAGTACAAGAAAAGTAGCCAAAGTAGATCAATTAGACTGAGGAATATTGAGAGAAACCACATAGCACATTAGCACCAAATGTTAATGCAAAACCACTCTTTTGATCAATATAAGAATTAAGGCAAATCACATTAATTCTGAAAGATGGAAATTACCATTTTTATCCTAAAAAAGAAAAGTTTATTTTTTTTGTTCTTTTTCAAAGACTAAAATTAACATTGATGAACATCTTTTCATCTTTCAAACAGAAATGGTAATTACACACATGTACACATCTTAACTTAAACTAATTTTATATATGTGAGCCTTCACAAGGTCATCATAATATTTTGTCAAATTAATGGCTGGTTTTGAACTATATTAGATCCTCAAAAATTACATTGTTCAATGAATCAAGCCATCCCATTACTTGTCACTACATTATGTTCACAGGAATGAAATGATTGTTCATAAGACTCAGAATGCTAATGCAAGCTAAATGTAGAGTGATCTAGAATTAGATGTGAATATAACTTACAGCTAGCTGGCGAGCATAATCTTGAAGAAGGATGGATGCAAAAGCTTTAGCAGTATAATCTGAGCTAGTTGAATAAAAATCTGGCATAAAATAGTTATTCAAATAATCATTGCTTCCCATCCCTGAAAAGAATATACATTTGCTTAGGTAGCTATTAAGTGCATCATTGTCTCCTCTAAAGAACCTTCTCAACTGCTGCACTGTGTTTCCAAAGTTAGCCACTTGCTCATTCATTGATGTATGAGCCCCCTGCATAGAGTTAGTTACATAACAAAATCAGATTTGGTTGCTTATAAATTCTTGTTTCTAATAAAAAGACTATGCAATTGCACACCAAGTTACTGCCAGTTTCATCTCTGATTCCTGCTGCTCCTGATGCATAATTAGCTCCTCTTAAAAGTTGCAAACCCCTTGCTCTTGAATAAGGAAGAATATAAGTTGGGAATCCCAGAAGCTGAGCTGAAATTATCAAAATTATAGTTGTAATTAAGCAATGATGGTGTATAGGCTCATATTATTATTTTTAAGAAAAACTCAGCAAGTTATTGTTGTTTTATTATTGTTAACCACAAAAATAAATCCAAATGATGAGGGTAAAGGGTAAGCATATGAGAGAAGTATGGAATATTTTCTTTTTACTACTACTATTTAAATTCCCAAAATTCTAGAATTTTTTTTAGCTATGTAACATCAAGAGTACAAATATTATATAACTTAAATATCAAATCCTATTTTGCAGTATATGTTTTAGTTTTTTAGATAAATAATCTGGTTCATGAAATTTGCAAGACTGAATTGACCAAACTTAACTTATTTCTAAAAGTTAATTTAAAGAATGTTATAAGGAATATTTTCAGCATTAACATGGAATGAAGTTAGAATGTAAAGAATTAAAGTGGAATTGTACCTAATGCATCAACATAAGTTCGGCCATTGGTGAAGCGACCAGTGGCACCTTGTGGAAAGTCAATTCCATAAGGTCTATAATTGGCCCTAGCAAGGGTTAGTATACCATTGTTGTTTCCATTATCAACCAATGAGTCACCAAATATGAAGAAGCATGGCACTTGTTGTCCCTCAGGTGGCCGTGGCTGCAGCTGAGAGAAGCATATTCTGGCATTTAGGCAGAGCCAGATCCATGTGAAAGTCAAAACCATATCTCTAAAATGCTTCATCTTAATGGAATAATAATAATAATATTCGTTCACAAATGGCCTTAAATGGACATGCATTCTTATATATACTTATATGATATGATCACATTTATGGCATTCATGTCTATTTGATAATTGGTTGGCCAAAGGAAACAATGAGATAAGAAACTTTTTGGTAGAGTATTTATTTATGGGTTTTATGAATAGTATGAGACTTTAACTTTAAAATCGGTGATGGAAGCTCCATCTCGTGACCAAGAACTGAATCGCCTCCACATACTTATTATTAGAACATACTACACCAATTTCCAGCAATGCAAACCAAGTTGTGTTGGTATTGTATGTATATTTTTTGGAGCAGGGTCTTCTCCTTTTGGCTAAAAAAGGACATATTCATGTTTGCAAGTTACTGATAAAGTAGTAGCAAGATGCAAGTTGCTTCAGCCTTATTTCTTGTTTTAGCATAAATGATAGGATACATTTCTCCACTACTGAAAATTGCTTCCACCATACTTAAATGTTTAACTATTGAAGCACTTGAACATGTATCACAATTTTAAAATGGGTCAGGATTTTTTATACAGATTTAAAGGGTAAATTTTTTATAAATTATAAAATTTATGAATCTGGTTATTGATGTAAAAGTTTTTATAAAGTAAATTTTATAAAAATTTTAAAAATTTAAAATATAAATAACTTTCAGGTGTTAAATAATAAAAAATAAAAGATTGTGTTTCTTTGACAGAGCAACTAATTGCTTGCTTCTTGCTTATAAATATATGCAGAAAATGTGCCTCATATATCTCAAGAAGTTCATGCTTCTAAATTTACTTATATGTTTTGTTGAATCCAAAAGATAAATAGTTTTAGTTCAAACATTTTAAATTTCCCAGTAACATTTAGATGTCATTTTTTTTTCTAGTTGTCACAAAAAATAAAAGATAGGTGAGATTCACCTTCTATGTAACACCTATTTGATCCAAGTTGTCATGCAGATCTATTGATTGTGATCAAAGTTTGTCATAGTCCTTTGATAATAATATTTGACACATTGTTGCTTTGATAATACTATGTATGGCTTAAGTAATTATAATCTAATATGAGGTGAACAGTCTACAAAACAAAAATCCCAAGCAATAAACAAAATCATTTTAGAAAAACATGTAAGCTAATTATTTATCTCATCAAATTTGATTAAAGTTGTAGGCATATATGGCAATAGAATAGGGTATAAAAATTCAGCTACTACACTGAGTATGGTCCATACAAAGAGAAATCACATTTAGAATGTTCTTTGTAAGTAAAAGTGAATAGCCTTACAGTTGTGACTTCAACTTCTTTGAATTGCATGTGGTCCCTTGCTTTCAGAGTGAGAGTCATTATGATGGTTGCAGCATTATCAAACTATAAATTAATACTTCAAAATTTGGATGCACTACTATAGCTAATTGCTTTTGTTATCCAGTAAAAATTGAGATTTAATCTTGATATTAATCTTTAATACCTTCATTAAAGGTTAGCATCAAATATACTAAAGATACATTAAAGATTAATATTGATTATTGGGATGAAATTTCAATTGTAATTGGAAATAACACTATGAGCATAGGTGATTCTGCACCAAGAAGGTGTAAAAATATAATAATTAGTAAATTTTATATGATTATTCATCTAAATTTAGTAATTAATTATTAATTTAACTTAATTTTAAATTAAAAATAATTAATTTCATATATTTTTATCTAATTTTATTATCTATTTGATAAAAATAATAAAAGGATAAAAAGAAAAATTTATAAGATTAAAATGTTAAAGATTAAAAATTATTTAAACCTAATTAAATATATATATATATATATTATTATAAAAAAATTAAATTAAACTGAATTATCATAACTAACATCGAATAAAATTTTAAATAATAATAAATTTATTTATTTTTAAAAAATAAGATAAAATAATTAATATTCATATTATAGATAAAAATAATAAATGAATATTATTATAAAAAATACGTAATATACATGTACAAATAAATTTAAATTATAGATATATTAATTTATAAAAATAAACTTTTTTATAAAGAAATTAATTTACATTATTTTATATAAATGAAGAATTATAATGAAGAATTTACTAAAAATGAAATAAAACAATGTCATTTTTTAATCTACATAATACTTAAATGTCAAATTAATACAATGAAGAATTTTTAAAAATTTAAAATTCAATTTACAATAGTATAATAAAGTGAAGGACAAATTCGTCCTTTTACTCTTTATTTTATATTATAATTTAATAACACTTAAATTAATATTAAATAATTTTTAAATACTATAAATATTTTAATATTTTTAAAATAATTTATCAAAATATATTATAAGTATAAATTTATTTTGATATTTTTATTTACATGTTTTCTAAATTATTAATATTATAAACATAAAAAATATATAAATCTGTAGATCATATCAATACGAAATCTAATTTTTATACATTTTATTTAAATATTTTTTTTCACTCAATTTTAGTTTTTCTATAATTAAAACTTTAGAAAAAAAAAGTAATAAAACAAAATCATTTTTAATTGAATCATTTTATTAAATCATCTTAAATATATATTAAATTTTTATTTTCTTTTTTATTTATTAAATATCTTCTTTTGTCCATTAAAATTCTTATATAAAAAAGGTGTCACTATAATTTTTCCCTCAAAAACTAAATAAAACAGCCTTCATCTATACGAATGTCCAAAAATTAAACTGCAATTTCGTAAAGTTAATGCTACAAAGAGTAAATAAAAATTCTAAATATACAACTTAAATTTTTTAAAAATTATTATTTATAATAATATTCTTCAATTTAAGAAAAATTATTTTTTATAAAAAAAATAAAAATTATTTACTTTTCTTTTAATAAAACAATACTAACTTTAATTTTTACTGTCAATAAAATATTAAAAACTGAAATAAAGAATTTATAAAACTTAAAATAATCAATGCTCATAATTTCATATAGCAAAATGAGATTATTAGTAATTTTCTTTTTCTATTTTTTCTGATGCCTCCGTTTAAAGGTAGAAGAAGGCAGTGGGAGATATAGGAGAGTGAAATCGCGTTTGGCGAATGCCAAACATGTCGTTGTGCTCCAACTCCGTTCACCATTTTCCGAGTATTAACATTGGCAACGGTAGCAGCACCGTTCTGCCATTGTTGTGCTCAACGACCACGCATAGCGTCCTCCAATGCCGCAACAGATTCAGAATTGTTGCAAAATCAAAATCAGATTCACAACAGTCAACTCCATCTTCATCCACATCTTTTCTCTCTTTTCTCTGTCCCTTGCTCAAACTCTTCTCTGTATAGTAACTCTTCTTTTCATACTTGTACGTATCCACGTATGTATTTATTTCTATGAAATTGTAAAGTACTTTTCCGACTAAAAAAACCTAACGCAATCAATTCTATGATGCCAATTTTCCTCTTTATTGTCATGGAACACTGCTACTCGCGTCTATGCCTGAATTTTATTTATTTTTCATTCAAACCTGCAGGTTTACCATTAAGTGCGTGTTTGGAAAGCTTTTTTCAGCAAAAATAATTGATTATTTTTCAAAATCTCTTTCTGGAAACTGTAATATAAAAGCTATTATTTCTTCAAAATAAGCTGAACCAAACACGTTCTAATTTGCGAAATCATAGTTTAGCCACATTCAGATTAAAATTTCAACAAGGTTGCCTTTCTATTCTACCTTATAGAAGAGAGTTGATTTTCTTATACAATTATCTTCTTTATTTGTTATTGTTTGTCTTCTCTTGATTCTGGCAGGGAAGAGATCCTTCTCAACCGCGGAATTTTACTTTGGAGGTGATTTCTAAGGGGTTTTGTAATATCTCTTACTTTCCCCTCCCTATTGCCTATATCAGCAGTACAACTTTGTTTCTAAAGTTTCAGGGGTTAAATAGTGCTAACAGTATTAGAATCATTATGCATTTTGTCATATATGCATGTGGTAGAAGTGTGATAGAAGGCCTCTGAAATATTTTGGAAAAAATATACGGAAGCTTAAAGTTTAGGGACTATTAAGTATTACTTGCTTCACTGGCTAATTAAGAATTTAATTAAATGATTCATTGACCACATGAGGGGCTAATTGCTCCCAAACTGGAAAAAAGAAATCATTTCAATTTTTTTTATTAAAAAAATCTTTCCATGTATTTTCTTGCTCCCTTCTCTTTCTGTTTACCATTTTAACTTGTTATTGTTGGTGATTTAGTTCCCAACGTAATTTCCAATAAAAGATTCATATTTTTGATTTCTTAACCAGTACCCTAGGTGCACTCGTTAGCAAAACCCGGAATTTTATTATTCCAAACACTCCTTTCTTCTCTCTCCCTCGTTCCCTACCTAAAACTATTTAAAAATGACCTCTTTTGTCCCTGTGATGGAGCTTTTGTCCCTGTGATGGAGCTGTGTACCGTGTAATTGAGCATGGAAACAAAGATATGCGAGGGATTTTTAAATTCTGCATTCACCTTATTACTGACTTACCTTTTAAGTTTTTATGATGAACTGTAGCTAGCAACATCTTCCCTGGCTAGCTTGTCAAGGTTTGCATGGGGAACAAAATCCGTAGGTGATAGTTCACTGAACAAAGAAAACACTTCAGATCTTCCTTTGCAGCTTTTTGAATTCGGTATGGCTCTTCCACTTTAGATAGGTTTTGGTCCTTTAGGAAGAATCATTGATGATGCTATTGCTAATAACAGGCAAACATATTTTTCTTCTTTGACTTAGTTGTTGAAATTGATCAACATTCCAGAAGTTGATTTATTTTTTTTTAACATAATACTATTGCTAAGCTCCAGTCTTGACCTCCATGTTAATAATACTATACCATGATAAAAGTAGTTTCGTATTCTAGTCCTCAACTGGACCTTCATACTAAGATTCTCATACATTTAGTTTTTTGTTTTTTTACCTCATGCATGAGACTGTTATTTTATCATTGACTTTTATGATTGTCCCATCTTAAATCTTTCAAACATTATTTGTGAACAGAGGCATGTCCCTTTTGTAGAAGGGTCCGGGAAGCTATGACTGAGCTAGATCTTTCAGTAGAGGTTAGCTGTCAATGCTTCACATACACTTACCACCACATGCAATATAATGATCCCTTGACTGAGTTGTCTGTTTCAATGGAGCACTATTTTTAGTTGGCATTAAAATATGCTCATAGATTTTTCGGGTCTATGTCTACAGTAGTTGAATGAATCTAATGTGTTAGCTTTTGAACAATGTAATCCTTATCCTATCAATTCCTGTTGGACCACTAGTATTCAAACAAATTCCAACTAGTGTCAAAACTTTTGTTTTGGGGTGTAGGGAGGGGGAGGATCAGTTTCTGTAAATCAAATTGGGGAAAAGGTCAATTTTATCCACTAATATGACAATCATATAGTTTGGTCAACTTCATTTATTTCATCCAATTAGTTTAAATGAAGAATCGAAATTATAGGGTCTACAATTGGAATTTTGGACATCACATTATTTTAGAATGCTCAATTACAAGAAAATAAGTGTTGAGTGACAGTATTTCACTCATTAGCTTGGATATTGGTTATGCTAAAACAGATAATTTTTTTGTATGAAAGTCAATTAATTGTAATCAATTGATGTATTCATTTGTGCCATGGGATGATCTGAAATTGATTTAGGGTTAACTTTTGTGAATTAGTTGCCCTAATATTAATCCCATCTGTGTCATCAATAGGTCTATCCTTGTCCTAAGGGTTCTGTAAGACACAGAGAGGTGGTCAGAAGAACTAGCGGCAAAGAGCAGTATGTAACTCTTCATGATATATTGTTTCTTTTCATGTGTTGATGATTTTTGGCAATATTGCATACTTTTGAAAATGAAAAACATTTTAGGGGTATCATATCTCAATTCTCAACATTTTGTCAGTAAATTTCCTTATTGTATTATATCTACTGATTAATACCGGGTTCCTGACTGACAAAACAATTGGAATAGGACCTGAAGATTTCTACTACACTTTTGTTACACATTTGCATTTTGCCACATATTAAATAATTGTAAAATAGTTTGATGTTTTCCTTATCTTTTCAATATTCTTTCTATTTAACATGTGCTGGTATGATGTTTTTTGTAGGTTTCCTTTCCTCATTGATCAAAATAGCGGTATTTCTATGTATGAAAGTGGTAAGGAAGGAAGCTTGCTCCATGCTCTTTCTCCAAATGGGTGCTGATTATCTTGTTTAGTGGCAAAGGCATAAATTACCATCATTTTTATTGTTAACTGGTTTGGCTATTTTTGTTTGTTTCAGTTGTGTTAATAAATGCATTTAAGTAGTTCAATTGCAATCCATTGAATGTTGTGTACTGATTTATTTTATTGAGTTTGTCTTTTAATTTACCAAATGTAATTTGTAACCTTAATTCCAAACTCTAACCTAATTCTGAATGTCTGCATCTCTTTCTTACTTCATTCTTTCTATTCTTGGTTTCTTGCTGTAGGTGATATTGTAAAATACTTGTTTGAGCAGTATGGAGAAGGCAGAGGTCCCTCATCAGGACTTTTGGAGAGGTATTAGATATATATCTTTTTAGGTGAGCACAAAAAAAATATTATTAAAAACATGTTTTAGGGGAGGAAACTTGAGTTCAATGTTCACCATACAGAATTGTTGCATTTAGTGGTTGGAGGAAAAGAACTACAATATTTTTCTGTAATATTTTAAGAAAACATATTAGCATTTAAATTAACTAAGTAGCACACCGGTGACACAAATAGTATGTTCCTCATCTTGGGGTGACTCAAAGTGATTATTAAGGAATACTGAAGCATATATAAATGATGGTTATGAATCTTCTGACAAAGAGATGCTGCCACTAACCAAAGACTGTCTGTGCTGAGGGTTGTTTCATATTCTATGGCTTTGATAAAGAGAAGTTTCCAATTTTATTTGCTCTTGATAATCCATTCTCATGCAGCACTATATTCACTGGATGGATGCCAACAATACTGCGAGCAGGTAGGGGAATGACACGGTGGGAACATTCCCGGCCTGATCCTCCTCCTGGAAAGTTGGAGCTCTTCTCATACGAAAATAACCCAGTAAGATTTCTATATCCTATTTGTGAAAGAAGCGCAAACATGGAGAGAGCTTTGCTTATCCTCTTGATCCTTTAGGGACCATTTGGATTGCAAAAACATTTTTTGTTTTTCATTTCTTGTTTTCACTTTTATTTATGAAAATATTATCTTATTTTCATTTTGTTTTTTATTTTCAAAGTTTTGTACATGAAACGGTGCAAATAAGAAAAAATAATTATTTTCATTGTTTCTTATACACAACATTGAAAATAGAAAATAAAATAAAAACAAGGTGATATTTTTGTAAACAAAAATGAAAATAGAAAATAAAAATGGAAAACGTTTTCGTAAATGCTCCCTTAGTTTTCGATTGACCTAATTGTGGTCTGGAAAGAGAATCGATTATATTTTACACCTGGTTTTCTTCCTTTAAATTCAATCTTGATATTAAAAAAGGCATTCATATAATGTGCTGAAATCATGCATTTGTATTAACTGAGGTCAAATATTAGGATCATAGGAGGAACTGGATTGCTATACTTGTCATGTTTTGCCCCCTGCACTTGTATTGGCAAGTATCTTACTATCTTGGTAAGATATATGATTGAATATATTTGTTCTTCTAACTTCATAGATTTAAAATTTCACTTTTTAGAATGCTCGAATAGTGCGGGAGGCATTATGCGAATTGGAACTTCCTTACATTCTTCAAAATGTAGGAGAAGGATCTCGTCGAATGAAGTTACTTTTGGATGCTTCTGGATCTAAAGAGGTTAGAATTTACTGGGACATACAAAATTGCACAAATGTTTATTTGAAATGAAATTTGTATCTGCAGAAAAGTGATTCTTTTTTCACATGCTTAAAAATGATTACAACAGAGGTATTTATACCAATAGAATTACAAATCTGAGCTCTAATCTAAGCCTATAATTTTGTAATTGCAATCAATCACAAATCTAGGAAAAAGCAAACTGTCACAGCTGTACATTAGGGAAACCAAAGATTATACTTGATTTTGGAAAGAATAACTTCTTGCTTCTGATGTGCATCAGATCCCGATTGCTTGCTGCCTTGATGGCACCAGATTTCAATTTATTTCTGCCTTAATGAACCGACAAAATCCTTCTAAATATGTTGTTATTTATCCATAATTACAAATTTTTGCGATGGGTTTGCTGCCATATCAGACTACGCATCTTAACTAGGACTTGACTCTTCCAAAATGAGGGATGCAATTTAAAGGGGAAAATGCAGATTTATAATCCGTTTATGGAAAAACCAACAACTGAGATTGTGATAAAATTATACACATGCATAACAAACTTTTGAAATTGTTAAAATCCCTTTGTTATTCTCATCGATGATCTTAACTCCTTACTTCTTTTCCAAAGTTACACTACAGGAGCTAAATTCTCCCAAGTTGGTACGTTATTATGTCTAATAATAATAGTAATGAATACAAAACCCAAAATGGTAGGAGGTGAAGTGTTATATCTTGGTAGTGTTCTTTTTGGATTATTTTCTTGTTTATCAACTTAAATCCTTGCATGAATAGAGAAGTTGTTCTCTGCAGGTTCCTTACTTTATTGATCACAACACTGGGTTTCGATCTGGAGACTACAGGACGATCTTATCTTATTTGTTTGAAACTTATTCTGCAATTATCTTATAATTTCCTCTCTCTATGAAAGAAAACTTTTGTGCTTTGAAATCACCACAAAGCTATCGGTGAATTATCATTCCAATTATATTGTATTTTCCTCTTTACCGAGCAGTGTATAAATCTTAACCATTTTCTATAACTGTCATGAATCAAGTATTGCTAAAACTTCAGCCTTTTGGGTGGAAGCACGGTGGACTTATGGTCCCGTCACCCACCTCATGCAAGAGCCTTTTAAGCTTAAAAGTGTGGACAATTCGCAAGTCCTCCCTAACTTGTTATAAAATTCATTTTTTATTTAGAAAAAAATGGAGATAGTATGGAATGAACTCCTGACCATTTAGCGATGTAGAAGCTTTGATACCTTAGGGTGAAGGAACATGAATGGTTTTATAATTCTATCAATAACCTTACATGTTTGGTGGCCTATGTGCTTTATTTTGGAAAAGAAAACCTTTACATAGATAAACTAAGTATAACAAAATTGGGATGGGAGGGGCAATCTATAAAGAAAAAGTATGGAAGTATTAAAACTGTCATGTTGCCAGAGGATAAATTTCAACTACCCAAATACTGCTTGTGTGGTTATCCAGCAATTACAGGCAAGTTTAATAATTTATTAATATAGGAGAGAGTTCCTATGACTAACGTGCATGCGGATATCAACATCTAACTGAAGTAAGAGCCCATTCAATGATATTTACAACCCTGCATCTTTTTTTTTTCTTGCCTTTTACATCATCTTGGAGATGATAACTTCCATAAATTAACTATAATATCTAATATTAAATAAATAAAAGCTCTCACTCGTGCATAGCATGGATAGAAAAGTCCAGTTCTAATAAAACTCCTTTCTAGAAAGCATACAAACAGGGTCTAATTTGACCCCACAAAAACTAGTATGACTATAATAAAAGGTTAAGAATGTAAAACAGGAGAAACATAACCATCAATATGTTCAAGAGGGCCTGAGGATTACAATTAAGTTTGGATGACTAGTTTAAATAATAGTTTATTAATATTTTGATCTATAATTTATTTAATTTTTGTAAATTAATTTTTTTTTTTTTTTGTTAATTCTCAAATTTCAACATCATCTTTTCAATACATCTTCAGTATCATTTGAGGAGAGATTAATTTGCATTATTATACATAAATAAAAAGGATCAATTTGTATGATTTTTAAAAATAAAGGTTTAAGTTGCATTATATTGACCGGTATGAATGAATTCGCAAAAACTAAATATGAAAAAGAATAAAATGTTAGTGATTTTTTTTAAATAATTAATTATAATGTTGTATGCATAATTTATTAATTTGAAAAATTCTAATTGATATAATTTATTATCAAATTAATTTACCAAAAAAAAAGCATTATAAATGAAGTGCTATTAAATATTTAGAAAAATTCTTTGCAAGGAGTACTATTAAAGCAAATCACCAAGTGTTCTAAAGCACCCAACGAAGACTTCGCAAATATTATATTATATGAAGATAAACAAAAAAAAGGACATAAAATAACTAGATGCATTAATGAATGGATTACATAAACAATCAACTTCAAACTAGTAACTACTCCATGATCACTTCTACTTGAATAGAGCCAGACATCAGATACCTTCTATAGGTAGCATTTCATTTCCCTTAAGACAAAATAATTACAAAATAGCAATTATTCAACCCGATTGATGTTCTACCAACTTCGACAAATATTAAGGTACCCAAAGTCACATTAGTAGCTTCCTTGTCAAAATCATGGGTGTCCAAATTTCTTTCCTTGGTATCTACATGTTTCTAAATCATAACAAACAATGATTTCTGTCACTTACCTGCTCTTCTTTCTTACAAGTCATCCAGTACAATATACTATTACTTTTATAGAGTTGGCAAAAATATATCTTAAGATAGCACTACTTGAGCCCCAACACCAACACAACCAACGGTAGGTGCCCTCCACCGAATGATTCCTTTAGTTGGTAGCATAAACTATAAAATATGTGACACCCCAATGCTATGAAACTTGTGCCGTGACCCGTGGCTGTTGCTACTTTTTTAACGCCACGTTAGCCTCTTCACTTTACTCTAAAGCAAACAAATTCAGAGTGCCAACACACCCTCTTTCACATATATAAATGCCCAAATTCCTGTTTCAAATGAAACTGATATCTATCTACTTGAAGACCTGTTTCAATTGAAAAGGAAAAGCACAAGGTGTGTGTCATCTGAATTAAGAAAGAATGAGATCCAAAACCCAATTGACATGCAGCCTTAAGGTAGCTCTTCTTTGCCTTGCGTTTCTCTTCCTCTTCATCATGCTATTCCGGTCCACTCTATTTCCAATCTCTCAGCAGCAACTCACATCACAGACCAACTTGTCAACCTCAAAAACAGAAGAAGAGGCTCAACCTACAACACTTGTTACACCATCATGCCCTTCACTCCCCTTGACACCTACATGCACTAAAGCTCCTCCATCTTTGGCCAATGCTGTGATCCATTATGCCACCACCAACATCACCCCTCAACAGACCCTCCATGAGATCTCAGTATCAGCAAGGGTCCTTGAGAAGAAATCACCCTGCAATTTCCTTGTGTTTGGCCTTGGCCATGATAGCCTCATGTGGACAGCACTAAACTATGGTGGCCGCACGGTTTTCCTTGAGGAAGACAAGTCTTGGATTGACCAAATCCAAAACAAGATACCCTCTTTGGAGTCTTACCATGTGGTGTATGACACCAAGGTCCTCCAAGCTGATGAGCTAATGCAAATTGGAATGGAAGAGGATTGCCAAAAGGTGACAGACCCAAGATTCTCCAAGTGCCAATTGGCTCACAAAGGGTTCCCAAGTGAGATTTATGACATAGATTGGGATGTGATCATGGTTGATGCACCCACTGGTTACTTTGAAGGAGCACCAGGGAGGATGAGTGCAATTTACACAGCTGGGTTGATTGCTAGGAACAAAGAGCATGGTGAAACTGATGTGTTTGTGCATGATGTGGATCGAACGGTGGAGGACAAGTTCTCCAAAGGTTTTCTCTGTGAAGGCTATTTGAGGGAACAACAAGGGAGGATCAGGCACTTCAACATTCCAAGCCATAAGGCCCGTTTGGGTAGACCCTTTTGCCCATGAGTCAAATTTCTTCCTTCTGCTCTCAAAAACATTTATTATCAAGGAGGCTACATTCACCTTTGGATGTGTCTACTTCTATTTTTTGCAATTAATTTTTGGGATTCATTCCAATTTATTACTCATTAATGGCTCTGGAGATGTTATTATGAATTCAGGGAGTTATTTGTTGGAATGGCCAAGTGCCCTGGGCTTTCCATTTCACCATTCTCATTCATAACTCAATTTTATTTTGTTACAATTCATAAGTCATTTGCCATTATATCAAAATAATATGGTAATTGAAATCATTTTTTACTTGCATAGCCCTTTGTAGCACTACTAATTGCTTGTTATAAAAGTACCCAAATTTTCTTGAAATATGACTTATATGTATACAAGTTAGTTTTCAAATTTACAAGACTTGAAAGTTAATGCTTTTTTAAGGGTTAAAATGAGATATAAGAAAGACTGACGTAAAATAAGTTTTATAAACAATTAAAGTAAAGAATAATTTCAACACTTAAGTTGCCTATTTACCTATAAGTATATATTAATAATTAGCTATAGATTTTGAAATATTTATTATAAATTAACAATTAGCGATCAATAAATATCTGACAATTTACTACAATAAGAGAAATAGTAATAGGATTGAACAAAAATTGTGACAATGGTTTAATAAATAGCAAATAATACTTAAAAAATATATAAAACATTCTGTGTTTTAATAAGTTTAAAATGACAATTTCAAAAAATTGAAATAATTGTATCATAAAATTATTTTTAAAAAAGGTTAAACAATCAATCTTCAATATTTCCAATATAACCCCGAATTTAAAAAACTGATATACTGGTCACAATCTAAGAATAGGAGTATAATGAATTATGCACATTGGCTCTCTTAATGATCCAAATTGTCTTTACATTTTTTTATATAATAAAAAAGTTTAAAAGAGAATCAAGCTTAAGGATGCTACATTGGTTTTTACCATCAAACTTATATTTTTAACTACAAATCAAATTTGCAATACCTTATTCCTAGTCTAAGATGTTGACAGAGAAAGGATCTATTTTTGAGTTTGGAAGGGAACAACATTCATTTTTCCTAAACTTTGTTGCACCCAAGATGAAAACATCCACTTACACAACCTAGACTTTTCATGTTAATTAATCAAGGAAACTAATGAAGCCCATAATACATAAATCCTTTTTCCTTTTTAACATTTGTTCAAACGTGTCATTAATTAAAAGAAGGGAAAATAAATTTGGAGCACGTGAAAATCAAAATTTTCACATAAACGTAAAATGAAGTGTACACACTCTTAATCCTTTGTTTCAATTGAAAGATTTTGGAGGAAAAAAATTGGGAGGATGAGAAAAAGAGATAAAACTTCATCTTTTTGGCTTCTTTATGTAGAATGAGAAGATATATTTTTATTTTAAATGATATAAAAATATTTTTATTAAAAGAATAAAAATTTTAATTTATGTTAATTTTTTGTTATAAATATTTTTTATATGGTTCATTTGTTTTCTTTCACTCGTCCAAATAAATAATTTTTTTTATAATTTTCTTCTATTTTTATCTATTCAAATAGTACATCTTTTTTAATTTATTTATAATATATTTTTAATTCTTTTATTTTTTTTAAAAATTTCTATTTCATCTCTCATTTAAGATAAACTTTAAAGAAATAATGATCTTGATAGTGAAGTAAGTTGATTTGGACATGAAAAATATAACAAAAAAAAATTATGGATGATGATGGTAGAATAGTTCATAAATGAAGAAGAGATAGAGTGGTTGAAGAAGAGAGAAGAAGAAAAAGAATTTTTTTAAAAAGAAGAAAAAAAAAAACCCTAAAGAAGAGTAATTTTCCCCAAAGGGAAGGAGAGCCTCCTAAGAGGCAACATTGTTGCAGGAAGACCTAAAATAGGAGAGGAGTGTAAAAGGAATGAGGGGATTTTTTCACTAAAAAAATGATCTCTTTCACTTATTTTTATCTTATAATAAAAATATTCAAAAGTTCAAAGCTTTACCAACATAAAATTTATATAGTTGTATATTAATAGTTAACTCACATTTTTATAGTTGACGGTTAAGTATTGGAAAATTATTGTTAAAATTTCTTTAATATTTTTTACTTTTAATCATTTTAAAGATATTTGATTTATTAATTTACATAATTATGATTTTTTTTGGTCAACAGCTAGCTTCATGCATAAAGGCGGTGAGGAGGTTACAATTCACAAAGACTAAAATACAAAACAGGCCTTTACTTTTTACACCACAATAAAGATAAAGCCTGCAAGCCCAATCATTAATGGTGAGAGGGTACAAATAACAAAAATAAAAGCCCATGCTATATACATTTTTTTTTTCATATTTTTTTTTTCCTTTTCTCATCGGCTTTGAAAGAACGGTCTTCTTCTCCTCTTTGATTTTAAACAAATTACAGTTATTGTTGCTTGTTTTGTATTTTTTCTTTTTTCTCATTTTACATTTTATACTCAAGGAAGTGGAAATAACAGTTGCAAGTAAAAGGCCTGGAAAACGGTCACCATAATAAGCCCATGTTTTTCGGCCCAATAATGCAAATTTTGGTAATGTGTTTGGAGGGTTGGCGAAACCCAATTGGGATGATGGGCTTAAGCCGACAGATTCAAGGGAGAAGAGGGTA
The DNA here is from genome assembly GCA_037954105.1 of Canavalia gladiata. Classification (NCBI taxonomy): domain Eukaryota; kingdom Viridiplantae; phylum Streptophyta; class Magnoliopsida; order Fabales; family Fabaceae; genus Canavalia; species Canavalia gladiata. Next base: position 593,708 of record CM075663.1, on the reverse strand, counting down.
TTTGAGTCGCAACGCGTACGCAGAGGAAGGGAAAGAAGAAAGCACTCACTCTAACTCAATAGTCTCACACAGAGAGAAGAGACACAACAGCGTGCGTGCGAGCGAGCGAGACAGAGAGAGAAATATGGCCGAATACGAAGAGAGATACGAAGGGAACGGAGAAGAAGAAGAGCTTCACAATTCTCATTCTCATCCTCATCCTGATTCCTCTCCTCAACCCACCCATGACGATCTTACCGATTCCAAATCTCACGTATGCTTTCTCACTCTTTTTCCCCCTTCTATCTCACCAATCCACTTTTTCTTTTTAATGTTTTTATACACTGTTTCAATTTCGTACTCAATTAGGGTTTTCTATTCTCCGCCGGGGTTTCGGATGAGGGTTTCTCTGCTTTCCCTGTTTTGAATCCTAACTCAACACAGCAAATACGTGCCTTTTTTCTATGCTATTGTCTCTAGAACTAGAGATGTGTTAAGTTATGGTGAGATTTGGGGTTAATTTTTTTTAAAAAAAATTCATGATTTTAATTTAACTGTGTAATTAGAGATGAGCAGGTTGTCATTAGGTCTGTGCTTTGTGCAATTGTGTGCTATACTGGGCCCTTAAACTATCACCGAAATGTTTGAGGGCTTTGTTTTTGTTTGTTTATTTTTACATGATTTCTTTATGGAAACTTTTGATTGGGCTGATTTTCTTGTATTTTGTGTGCGACAGCGATGTATTCTTTGCATGTTTCTTTGTGCTCTTGGCTTGTGTGTACCTATTGTTTGGCTCTTGTATCATCAGTATGATGCTGACTATGAAGCATATTTGTCTCTACTATGCTTAGTTTAAACCTTACTTTTGTATACATTGTTAATCATGTCAAACATATTCAGGATATGGGTTTATTTCCTCCCTGTTAATCTTTTGATTGTCTTTTGGCAGCATGGATCTCGTGATTATGACAGAGAGTCTTCCCGAAGTAGAGAAAAAGAACGGGAGAAAGGGAGAGAAAAGGAGAGAAAAAGGGAAAAGGGGAGGGACAGGGATAGGGATTCAGAGAGAAGCAGCGGCAGGGACAGAGATAGGGAGAGAAGCAAAGATAGGGAGAGGGATGGTGAGAAGGAAAGGGACCGTGACAGGGACCATCACCATAGAGATCGTCACAGGGACCGGGGCGAGAGAAGGGAAAGGGGAAGGGATAGAGATGATGATGATTATTACAGAAGCCGAGACTACGACAGGTAAAAGCTTATTTGGGATATTAGTGCCTTACATCAGTGTTGGAGCTTGAGGATTTTTATCAGCACCGATTTTCCAATAGATATTCTTATTGCATTTAGTTCATTGTCTTGTATAACAATTCACATTTGCATTCCAAAACATTAATAATGTCTTTATTTTCAATTAATTGGTTTGTATTTGTATTTCTTTTTCAATTGTTATCTGACATTGTTTGATAGTACAGACGAAGGGATTATGATAGAGAGGATAGACATAGGCGCAGGTCTCGGTCTCGATCTAGTTCTCGGTCAAGGGGTCGATCTGAGCATAGATCAAGGTCACGTTCTCGTTCACGCTCAAAGAGGTAAATCTTGGAGAGATCCTTAACATTCAGTATGTAAATATGTGTTAACTTATAATGCATGCTAACATATAATGCAGGCTCCTATTTTAAGAATTGTCTTAGATGCAATTATGTTTTACTGTCAATTATCGATTGATACCTGTCCTTGGTGTGAAAAGTAGCATTCATTGTTCATATAACTAATTTTATTTACTAACAGCAAAAGGACAAGTGGTTTTGACATGGCTCCCCCTGCTTCTGCCATGTTAGCTGGTGCTTCTGCTGTTGCAGGTACATTTACTCATGTATATATTATGAATTTTTTTATCTTAACTGCTTTCTTTCTTTGTTTGTCCTAGTATGGAAAATGCATATCAAATTGCATGGTGTTAACTTGGTAAGCTATGTTCAGTTACTATCTGAGTATATAGCACTTCGAAGACTGGTTCCCATGGTGTGTAATTTTGTCTTTCTTTTTTACTTAGTGATATAATTCTGGAACTAAAAGATGCTTTGGTTTTTTGTCTTGTGTTTGGTGTTTGTTTGTTTTGTTTCTATGTCTTGTCTTATGTTCTAAGAAGGCAATGTTGGGCTACTAGCCCCAATGTGCTGACAATGGGCGTGAGCCGACATCTGTAGCTTTTATGTCCACGGAGGAATCAATGCACCTGTTTTTGGTGGGTCTTGTTCGTCTTCAACTGGAAACTGTTACCTACTTTGGTAGACTTACAAATATTATCCCTAAAGCTTGTTTATAATGTTCTTTTAAAGTTATTGATATAATATATGCAATGCGGTTAAATTATGCTTAAGCTCGAGCCAATTGGAGGAAAAGGAGTCATTTGATACTTATGAACTTCAACTAGGATTGCAAAAGATGAAATTAGTGAGTTTGTTCTGAGATGCAGCATACCTTTTTTTACAGGTCAGATCACTGGGGCAAATCCTGCAATTCCTGGAATGTTTCCAAATATGTTTCCATTGGCTACAAGTCAGGTATTTTTGTTTCTTTTCTCAATCTGTGGTTATGCAGCATAATTTTTTTTTATCAATTTCACTATATTCTTGTTTCTGTCTTTTTTAAGTTGCAGCCATTTAGTGCTCTCCCTGTCATGCCAGTTCAGGCTATGACACAACAGGTAAAAAATGCTTTTAAGTGAGATGAAATTTTACCTTCTTTTCCTTTTAGTATGACTTTCCCTGGTTATATAGCCTTTCTCTCATGTGTCAAATTTTATAGGCCACACGACATGCTAGGCGGGTGTATGTTGGCGGCCTCCCTCCTACAGCTAACGAGCAGGTAATATAGACTAGATCCGAATAATATTTCCCTAGTATATGTAACTGAGAATAGCTAAGTTAGTTTGGTTTTGTGCTAAATTTCCTATCTATTTGCCAGCTAGTTTTCCTTGTTTCATCAGATGATCAACTTTTTAAAGAGTCTGTTACCCTATAACATTCACAGACCTGTTACTGCTAATGCTTGTAATTTTGTGAGTTGAGGAAGGAATGCTAATATGCCCCACTATGTGTGGCTGTTGATGACATGTAATCAACTGGAGAACAAATTGGAAAAGTTTTTTTTGGTGGTTGTTTGTGAATTGTGATAATTTGGCTTCTAATCTTTGTTTCTGATTTTGTTATACTGCAGTCAGTTGCAACTTTCTTCAGTCAGGTTATGGCTAAGATTGGTGGAAACACTGCTGGTCCAGGTACATAATGATCTTAAATGAATTGTTCCAGTTTGCTGGCATCATAATCTGCCTAATTGATATAATTTTATTGTGGTGCAGGTGATGCGGTGGTCAATGTTTATATTAATCATGACAAGAAATTTGCATTTGTGGAGATGAGGTCTGTTGAGGAAGCTAGCAATGCAATGGCTTTGGATGGGATTATTTTTGAGGTATCTTCTTTGTAGCTGTTACTGCAAGTTGGGGTTCCCCTCTTTTGTTTTGCAAGAATGTGAGTATTTCAATTGGTGTTAATCCAAATATCTTCTGTAATTCAGGGGGCACCTGTTAAGGTCCGGAGACCTACTGATTATAATCCTTCTCTAGCTGCTACCCTAGGCCCAAGCCAACCTAACCCGAACCTTAACCTGGCTGCTGTTGGCTTAACACCTGGGTCAGCTGGTGGACTTGATGGTCCTGATCGCATTTTTGTTGGTGGTCTTCCCTATTACTTTACGGAAACACAGATCAGAGAACTTTTAGAGACTTTTGGTCCTCTACGGGGTTTTGATCTAGTGAAAGATAGAGAAACGGGCAACTCAAAGGGTTATGCATTCTGTGTTTACCAGGATCTTGCAGTTACAGATATTGCGTGTGCTGCACTAAATGGAATAAAAATGGGAGATAAGACACTTACGGTTAGGCGAGCCAATCAAGGTGCAAACCCGCAGCAGCCTAAACCTGAGCAGGAGAGCATTTTAATGCATGCACAGCAGCAAATTGCTCTGCAGGTTTGATGGGATTGCCACTTGAATTATATTTGTTTCCAGAATCATTTGTGGATGTGTTTAAAATTCTAACTGCTGTATACTTTTGATCTCTGTAGAAACTTATGTTACAACCAGCATTAGTGGCAACAAAAGTGGTGTGTTTAACTCATGCAGTTTCTGCTGATGAGCTCAAGGATGATGAAGACTATGAAGAAATTCTTGATGATATGAGACAGGAGTGCTCCAAATTTGGTAATTTCCAGTTTAGTTTGCTTGTCTTTCACTGCAAACTATAACACATGCATATTAATTTTCTGTTATTTGTTTTACAGCTTTTTGTAGTCGCACATTCTCATAAAGAATCAGGCCTAGTTTACAGACTGAAGCCTCCATAACTTTCTATCTTTGTTCACACATGCTTGTTTCATTGCATATTTATGAAAATTTACTTGCATATTTTACTGTTATTATTTTCACTATATGCAGGTACTTTGGTGAATGTAGTGATCCCTCGCCCACCACCAGATGGTGAACCTGCCCCTGGAGTTGGAAAGGTATGTTTTTGTGATCTTTTCTTTTGGAAATTCAATCTCCCCTTTATTCTCCAGTGTTAACCTTTTTTTTTCTGGTTTATTTGTTCAATAAGAACACAATCTGTGTATTGTGCTTGATTTTTTGTTTTGCCAATGCGGGATTACTCGTCTAGCTACAAATGGAAAATGAATAATGTGTAATTGCTTACAAAAGATGCTTTACTTTTAGTATATTTTGTGCATGCCATAAATTGTTGCTGTAAGAAACTATGTTTGTACTTGCAGGTGTTTTTGGAGTATGTTGATGTTGATGGTGCTACCAAAGCCCGTGCTGGATTGAATGGACGAAAGTTTGGTGGAAATCAAGTAGTAGCTGTCTTCTATGCAGAGAACAAATTTGCACAGGGAGATTATGAAGGATAGTTGTTTTTTAGATTCTGTCTTAATCGGATATTTCTTAGCAAGGATTATCTTTTGTATTATTAGTAACTTGTAAGCTGAGTTGTGGGCATAGTACAGAAACTGTTCTATTTAGATGCGAGTAGTAAGAAAGTCATGATGGATTGATTATTTGTTCAGTAGTTCTACCAGTCTACATGGATCTATCTATTGCCTTGAGAAAATCGTTAAGCGCTTAAGTGAGGTTTGTTTTGAAATCGACATTTGTATTTTAATCAAATTAAAGCCTGTTGCTGGTGAATATATTGAATTTTGTGAAATATAACAACGTAGGTGCAGTGTTTTGGTCAGTTTTTTATCAGGCCTACCGGTTCCACTAATTGAATTGAGAATGGCTAGGTGATCCATTCCATATCAGCCACAAAATTAGATTGCTAGAACTCGGTCAAGAACTGGATAATTGGATAAAGATTAAGTGAAAACCGGTTAGTCAAGCGTTACCAATTTTTTAGTCATAGTTACTTAAACAAAGGTTAGAAATCAAAGAGCCAAACATCCTTCTCGCTCTTTATTTTTGTTGCTGGAGGCCATCGTCAAATTTTTGGTTGATAGAAACTGAATATTCTGAGCCTTAGTTTTTCAGAAAAAGATACTTTTAACGTGTGAAAACTTTTCGCCCTTTGGGCTGATTTGGGTTCATTACTTGACCAGGTGGTGGTATCCTATCACTGCCTGCTCCAATAAGAACAGCCTTGTCCTCAAGGTTGAGGTGTGAAAATTAATTGTATAGTTGCAGTTCATTCTCCTATGTAGCTTCCTCATCAGCACAATCCTTCCATTGTGCTAGGAGTTGTTTTTCTGCATGTCCAGATTTTATGATCACTCTACTAGCCAACACATTTTCAGGTGCAACATCTCCATCAGCTTCAATTTCTAACTTCCTGGGTAGTTTTGTTTCAGCTACATGATAGCCATGATAGCCAAATGTTTTCTTTAGTTGTGATATATGAAATACAAGGTGAACCTTTGAAAGCGGGGGTAATTCCAATTTGGAAGAGACACTGCCATATTTCTCCAGTGAAAGCGGGGGTAATTCCAATTTGTAAGTGACACTGCCATATTTCTCCAGTATTTTGAAAGGACCATAATATCTAGGAGCTAACTTTTGGTGAATTCTGCGAACTACTGACTATTATAGATGGGGCCTCAATTTTAAATACATCCATTCTCCTACTTCAAATTCTTTCATCAATCTTTTCTTGTTCGCATATCTCTTTATTTGCTCCTGTGCTTTAGTTAAATTATATTTAAGTTGCTGTAATACTTCATCCTTATCTTTTAATTTCCTTACTACAACCTCCATTTTGGTCTCTCCTCTAAGGAATCGGATTATGGTTGGAGGTTTCCTGCCATACACAGCTTCAAAGGGAGTAGTTCCTATGAAGACATGAAATGTGGTATTGTACCACAATTCAGCCCAAGATAACTAATCCGACCAACTCCTTGGCTGTTTAGCAGCAAAACATCTCAAATAAGTTTCTAAATATTTGTTAATAACCTCCATTTGTCTGTCGGTCTCGGGATGGTAAGAAGAAGATATTTTCAGCACTGTCCCTTGTAGCTTGAAGAGTTCTTGTAAAAAATTACTCATAAAGAGAGGATCCTGATCACTAAGAATGGAGTGTGGCACTCCATGCAGCCGAACGACTTCCTTACCAAAGACAGCTGCTACCTTTTTTTAGTATACGAGTGTTTTAGGAGGATAAAGTGTGCATATTTGGATAGGCGATCCACAATCACAAATATATTTTGATTTCTGTAATCCTGTAATAAAGTCCATCGAAATATCTTCCCAAATTCTATCTGGGATAGGCAGTGGTTGCAGCAAGCCATAAGGAGAGGAAGCTGAATATTTCTGTCTCTGACAAGTATCACACCCCTTAACAAATTCTTGGATTCTCTTCTTCATTCCAATCCAGTACAGGTTTGCTGTCAATCTTCTGTATGTTCTCAAGAACCCTGAATATCCTCATGTTGGTGAAGAGTGAAACTCCTCTAATAGAAGAGGAATGAGGTAGGTAGAGGCTGGGATCACCAACCTGTTTTTATAGAACAAAACACCCTGGTGTAAACAAAACTCAGGTCTAGAATTGGGGTCCTTGCCAAGTCATCTATAATTGCCTTCTATATGGGATCCTTCACAACCTCCTGATTAATCTTTCCTCCTTGCTCCCAAATTGGTGAAGAGACCAACGTCTTGTATTCTTCTTCTTCATAGATACGAGATAAGGAATTTGCAGCTTTATTTTCAGTTCCTGGTTTGTAGATCACCTCAAAATGATAACCCAAGAGCTTGGACATCCAACACTGCTGATCACAGTTAGCCACCCTTTGCTGTAATAAATTCATCAAACTCTTCTAATCAGTAAAGACTACAAAGCTCCTGCCTATGAGGTAATGTCTCCAATGTTGCTCAGATAATACCAGTGCCATCAATTCTTTTTAATACAGAGACTTTGATAGGCTATTAGTTGACAATGCCTTACTGAAATTCGTGATTGGCCTTCTATCTTGCATTAAAACAACACCAATCCCTCTCCTTGATGCATCACACTCAATTTGAAAAGGCTGAAAGAAATCTGGGAATGCTAATAGTGGGGCTGAGGTGAGGGCTCTCTTTAATTCCTCACAGGCAACCAATGCCTTCGATCCCCAATGAAACCCATCTTTTTTGTGACTTTTGTCAAAGGTTTCGCTAACTTCCTATAATCTTTGATGAATTTTCGATAGTAGCTTGTTAATCCCAAAAAACCTCTAGTTCCTTTAACACTATTGGGTACTGGCCACTCTACTACACTTCTCACCTTGGCTGGATCTACCTTCACCCCAGACCAGAAATTATGTGCCCCAAATACTCCACCTGTTTACATCCAAAACTGCATTTCTTCTTATTTGTTATGAAGCAATTCTTGCTTAGCATTTGAAGTACTTGTTTCAGGTGTAACAAGTGTCTTCCCTAGTTTCTACTATAGATCAGGATGTCATCAAAGAACACTAGTACAAACTTCCTCAGATATAATTTAAAGATTTAATTTATAATGGATTGGAAAGTGGTTGGCCATTCATCAACCCAAAAAACATCACTAGATATTGGTAATATCCTTCATGGTTCTAAATGCTATCTTGTATATATCTTCTTTCTTAACCCCTTATTTGATGGCACCCGATTTCAAGTTCAATTTAAATTGTTAAAATTATTATATATTTTTAAAAATATAAAAAAATAAATATTATATTATTAATATATTGTTTTAAAAAATTAAAGTATATATTATTAAAAATATATATATATATTTATCTATTTAAACAGAAAAAATCTTTTTCTTCTTTTTTATTTTAACTCATTTAAAAAAATTTATTTATTTTATTTTCAATTTTTTTTTCATTTATTTTTTTTATCTATTTTTTTTATATTTTTTTCACATGATCCAAACAAAATATTTTACATATTTTTCTGATCCAAACAAAAAATTATGCGAACTTAAAATCTCTCTATTCTTTCTCATATTCCCCGTCGAATCACGCTGTCTATGTTCGTTCGTACTCTTAACAATTTAGAGGTCAGCTTGTGCATATTTGAATCCTACAATTTTACCGTTTCTGAAGAAGAATTCTACAATTTCGAGGTGAGCAACGAATTCCACTTTCTGACTCCCATTTTGCACTTTCAAAACTGAGTAGTTGTTGAAGAATTTTATCTGCACTTTGCAATTTAATGGACTAGAACAGTGCATGAATGTTGTAACTTGTGACTTTACAATTGATTGTAACAATACGTTTGACGCTCTGTAAACTTTATATAATTTTTTTTGTTTTATTTTATAATTCTGATTTTGGTTCTTATATGAGTGAAATGACAAAGGGAAATTTTAAGCTCCCATTTTGATTCCATTAAAAAAGGTATCTCGTATCTCTAAAGATTAAGGTAAAATTACTCGTATAACATTTGAGAATCCTGATTAAGCATTAAACATCAAAGTTTTTATTAAAAATTATGTTAGAATTTATTAAAATTTTAAAAAGGTGTATTAATAATTTTAATAAAATAATTATTTTTATTTTCTTAAAGAGTATTTTAAAAATAATGATTAATATTTCAATATTTTATAGTTTTAGGTAAATTTACTTGTAAATTAGTTCTAAAAAGTCATTTTAAGTTTTTTTTCTAAAAATAACTGTTCCTATAGTTTTCAATTACAGTAACATAAAACAATTATAGGCTTTTTGTCACATATTTTCTCTCTCGATTTAAAGGGTATAATTGCAAAACCACTTTTTACATATAATGCCCCAAATAAACTCATTATTGTCACATTTGCGAAGATTTTTCTCTCTCACACTCTCATCACTATGCAATCCCGAATGCGTCTTCAGATATATTCTGTTTTTGTTGCTGTTGAATTCAGATTGCCTCAGTTTCTATTTATTTCAATTATTTTTTAGTTTGTGACGAAAATTGTATTTTTAGTCATGGGATTCGCTTTAATTGTTGGTTTTTTTTCTTTCCTTTTCACCATTTCCTTTTTATTATTCTTCTTTAAATTTTTTCAATTTATATTATTTTAAATAAATAAATTAAAAATAAACTGTCATTTTCGTTATTTTGTTAATATATATTTTTTATTTTATTAAAAAAATTAAACCGTTGATTCTTGTTTTATTATTTACATTTTATATTAGTTAATGAAATCAATTTTAATAAATAGAAGGTATATATAATAATAAATATGTTAGTTTAAATATATCTTAAATTATGAAAATTGATCCTGAAATTAATGTAAGAAATTAATAGTTTATTTTTTTTATGTTAGGGATGAAAATGGTAATTTATTCAAAAAATTTACATAATTTTTTAAAAATAATTAATTTGTATTATATTAAAAATTAAGAATAAATTTGTTAAACATGAACTCCTATTAATTTTTTTTTTCTCTTCTAGACTGTTATTCTCTAACTAGAAGTAAACACTGGTTGTGTGGGAACATTTGTTTTTGGAAGAAGGATTGATGAATTGGTGAAGAAGGTGAAGAAAATGAGAGGATTGTCCCTCTTTCGCAGAAAACCGTCGTCACTGGCGTTGGCATTTCGTAGCTTTTCAACTTCGAACTCGAACTCGAAGGTAAACATCTTTGATCGTGAATTGAAGCGCACACAACGCGATCGAGCTGCATGGTTAATGCCCTCACACGATCCTTTGCTTCACACTGTCGCCGAAAATCTTTTGGACCGCTTGCAGGTTAGGTTTCAATTCTCTTTCTAAATTCTTAACATCAAATTTCACTCCCAACCCTTTTCTTTAGGACTGTAAGAAGACTTTTCCAACGGCGTTATGTTTGGGGGGTTCATTGCAAACTGTCACGCGCTCTCTTCGTCGTTGCGGTAACAATCTAACTCACTCACTCACTCTGTACTGTTATTTATTATGCATCCTAATTAAAACGGAATGATTCATGATTTATGATTGATCCAGGTGCCGTTGGGAAGCTTATTGCGGTGGATGCCTCCTATGATATGATACATGCTTGTAAAATTGCCTCAAACAATGATGACATTGAGACCGTCTATCTGGTTGGTGATGAAGAATTTCTCCCTATCAAAGAAAGGTGCAGCACTCAACTTTAATTTGATTTACTTAATTATTCATTTAATTTGAATGGTTGGTTGCATATATGTGGTTTTCAGCTCTGTGGATTTGATTATTAGTTGCTTGGGGCTGCACTGGACTAATGATCTGCCTGGAGCAATGATACAGGTATTTCTCTCTTGTATGATTTAGTTGTGTTTACTTGCTTGGTTTGTATTTGAGTTGGTTCAATGTTGAGGAAAAAGGACATTAATTGATACTTAGGAAATCACATGGGATGGGAACAATGATATGGGATTTAGTGTTTGGACATCTGCCTCTTGGGGGTGGTTTGGCAATATAACCTGAAGGCACAGATTGTGATATTATGATGATTTTCTTTTGTCTTCATCAAGTGTCATTGTGCTTTGAGAGCAGGCGAAGATTGAACTGGCAAGACCTCTGGGTCATAGTTCAACTGGTTCAATCAGTTAGATTTCTGGTTGAACTAAATTGCTGTTGAACCTTGGTTGAATTGGATAATGTTTGAACTGGAGACATGGTTCACGATTCAACTGGCTGATTTGGTCCGGTTTTTAAAACATTATTCTTAGGTGAATGCTCTAGCTAATGGATAGGAACATTATTTAATTCATTTTAGAGATTCTTAGAATTTGAACTTGGACTTAATCGCAAAAGCTGGCTCATGGGTGAGGATTGCCCTCACCCTATATGCATATAGTTGTCCATATCTCTAGTCAATGTGAGACGCTAACACGTTTCTTCCACGCCAAGGACTGGACATTTGCAAGTAGCGCAATTGCAAGATTGGACATTTGCATGCATCCCAATAATGGATCTAGGATAGATGATATAATAGGCTGCTTTGTTGACCGTTAATTATTGCTGAAGTACATGCTAATACTATACCAACTGGTATTTGAATCTCAAAATAAAATCTGGGAACTAATCAACTTAAAGGCTCAGACTGTTACTTGAAGGCCCTAGAATGAGTTAAACCTCAAGCTTGCCCCTTGTTTCTTTATGAAGTGGAGTCTAGTCATTATTGTCATGTCTACTAAGTCATGAGTTATATTGACAAATCCAAAACTGTTTCTTTTCATACAGTTACATACTTATGCTTCAATGCCCTTTTTTATGTTCTTAGGGATCTTTTGGTCATAATATTTACCCAAAGTTTAATAACACTCAAAGCAATTACTAAAAATGATGAGGAAAGGATTTTAATATCATAGCATGCTCAAGTGCAGGTTTGTACCTTCTAAGGAATTTTCTCCTGCTGGAAAACTTCACTACGTGTATGTGCAAGAGGAAAACATCTTTGTTAACATGTACTTTGGTTATGGATCATGATATGACCTAGGAATCTGATGGAGAAGTTGGGTTGACTTGAGGGTCGAAAGACTTGTCCTTGCTGAAATCAAGAGTGCTAAGCTATCTACAACCCGTTTCAACGCCACAAATGCAACCCACACAGCAATAGATGACACATGAAGACATTAAAATACATTTCAAACAGTTAACTGTAGAGAGTTATTACTTATAGCATCAATTAGTATAATGTTTGTAGCAAGAGTATTTAAGCGTTGTCAGTGAGTCGGAGTGTAGCCACTCAATGCTCTCATCTATGTTGATGCACTATTGTGTTTGAGTTTGACTACCCCACCCAACAGCTACTTATTAGAATATTAAGATTATTAGTCACATTGTTAATACATAACTATCAATCATTCATTACTGTATTGTTAGCTATGATTCTCTCTTTTCTGTTCTTCCCTTTTTAAACATTATAATTACAAAATTGCTCAGTAGGCATTTGGCATTCCCTCCTAATGAAACTTTTAAGGTAAAGTTCTTTACAGGAGGGTATATAACTTCCTAGTTAGCTTATGTTGAGTGTCTATTATGCTGATGTTACATCTACTTGTCACATGTGGAATGTGGTCATATCATAGACATATATTGGACACAGGATTGATTCTTGTTCCTACCACATCAAAATGCCTTACCTAGCATGTGCTAGAACCAGACTTTCAGTAATTTGCATTAGGTGGGGGGTGCCTTGAATCTAGCCCTAGTAAAAAAAAATATTTGCTACCCTTTTTGTAAGTTGGTTTCTACTTCTGTTTGGAAAAGGTCAGTAATTACTGATCATGGCCAACCCTTATGTGCTCAAGTATGTTTGCAGTCGTGAACAGCAACAAATACTTTCATGTAAATGAAAGACCTCATTAGTTGTGAAGGGCCTGATTTTAATTTATGTGTAATTTGACTGATAACGAAGTCATGATTCTCTATAATGTTCGAGCATTTGCTTTTATCAATACAGAGAAACTTTTATGTGCAAATTATCTTCCTTTATCCTTATCTAAATGTCAGTTTTAATATCATTTATTATTATTCTGATGTGTTGTTTATTTTTATATGTTTTGCAGTCTAGATTGGCATTGAAGCCTGATGGCTTATTTTTAGCAGCTATTCTTGGTGGAGAAACATTAAAGTGAGAATGTTGTTTTTATTTCTCGAAATTTCTTTGGTACACAAATGAATGGAGCATTTTAATGATACTTGTACTGTTACCAGGGAGCTCAGAATAGCTTGTACATTGGCACAAATGGAGCGTGAAGGAGGGATCAGTCCTAGGGTATCACCTTTGGCACAGGCAGGTGTTATTGCAAAAGTATTATTTTGTGAATTTTTATCAGTTAAGTTCACCTATATTTTGATTGAATGCTCTCTTATGGATCGGATAATGTGGTTCTGTTACTAGCGATTGTCTGTTGGCAATGCAATCATGAATTCCATGATTTCTTTGGAAGTAACTTCCCATCGTTGTTGGGGGTTAATTTTGATACAAATAGGTTTGTTTATCACATGTCTATCTTGGCAATATTAGTCTTGCATCCCTCTTTAAGATCTGTTGGTTATTCTGGCTTGTTGTAACTTTAATGCTTGTAATGAAGATTTCTATTTTTGTTCAAATAGAACAATAAAGCTGGAAATGAGAAGGCCTTTTTGTCCTCTATTTTTAGGTTCGAGATGCTGGGAATCTTTTGACTCGGGCGGGCTTTACCCTTCCAGGTGTTGACGTTGATGAGTATATAGTTAAATATGAAAGTGGTGAGAATTTTCATTTTGGTTTAATAATTAAATTATTCCACATGCATGATGTGGATTAAATGAATTGAGTTTTCCTTAATACTTGCTACACATATTCTTGCTTAGTTGTGGAATTTTAGTTCTGGTAGATGACCAAAGGCAAATAAGAAGTTATTTGCTGAGGTATGAGCATGGTGACTTTTCTTGCTGATTGATAGGCCTGTATAAAGTAAAGGCCATAAGACACCGAACTACCACATAGACAATATGGTGGCTAAACGGAATATTCACTATGGGAATAACAGAATTTCCACTTGATGAGGAGGAGTGAGGAAGGTTTGAGTTTATTTATAGAAAATGTTTAAAAGCAAAAGGAGAGTGAGGGAAGGCTGGCAAAACTGAGAGGAATAGTGGCTTTCATTTTCCATTTCTGTATGGTTTTATAATTTAATTTTTCTTTTTCCTCATGTATGAATTGTTACAGGTTGTTACTTGTTCATTGAATAATGAATGAATTTAAGTACCTCATAGATCTTGTGATACATTTTTGTAATGGTAATTCTCATCTCTGTTCAGTGCAGCTCTGGAGCTTATAGAACATCTCCGTGCAATGGGTGAAACAAATGCTCTTTTCCAAATGAACAGTGTAAAATATTTCTTTTGTTTCATACCAATGGACGTTAAAAACTTTCCTTTTATAATGTTGAACCTTGGATATTGCATTACATCTTTATAACAAAGTTATGCTTAAATGAACAGATTCTAAAGAGGGATACTGCATTAGCAACTGCAGCTATTTATGATTCAATGTTTTCTGCAGAAGATGGCACTGTACCTGCAACCTTCCAGGTAATCAAAATAGTAATTATCATTCATAAGGAAACAGGTTGTGTAGCGTTTAATAAAACTGTCTCTTTTTAATTGTCTTTTGCAAACCAGACAGGTTCCTGAACCAGTAAGGAGAGGTTTTTTGTGTACATTTATATTCTATAAATTATGCTGATATGTGAAATACATATCAAGTATATAAGTTAAAATCATATAGAGAAACATTTAGTTGTATCTCTAATGTAATCAATATGTTTCATACCAATAAAATATACATCTACAAATTACAAAGTACATGACACAAATAAATTATATGTAACATGATCAAATTGCTTCAAGACCAAGTAATGCACTACCACAATATGCATAAGAGGTTTACAAGGGAGGTAATTATTTTTTCTTATTGTAGGTTTAATGGGACAAAAGATAAACACATACATATCCATGGATTCTGCCTATCCTTTTTGGAGTCAACTGTTGTGTAACTTGTTTATAGTCTAGATGATGCTATTTCTACTTGTCTTGGTTCAAATGCATTAAGAAATCTAGTCAGTTCATTTTTTAAAGATTATTATGACATGTTTTTTAGGTCAGATGGCATAATTTATGCCCACTGGTTCCATTAGAATTCCAAACCTAACTCACCCTCAAAAGCTAACCCAAAAAAGGACCACTACAAGCCTTATAAAGAATTAGGGCAGGGATTGCTCTCAGTTTCCAAGCATCTCTTTTCTTTGCTTGCAGCTTCTTTGAGTGTTTCTTTTCCTTGTTCCATTTTGTGGATATTTGTTTTCTATCTTGGCACTTCAATTCAGAGCTTGCTCCTTATATTTCCTTATAAATAAATAGTCATTTCCTGTTCTTAACATTATTACAACATAAATTTGAAAATAATTCAGCAAACCAACTTAGAACCTCTGCAAGCGGCATTTGCAACAATTTTCTTCCTGGACCAGTTGAAATCATAATTTACAACTAATTATGAAATATACGTGTTATATGGTCATTCTGCTTTTGTAGGTTATGTACATGACAGGGTGGAGGGAGCATCCTTCTCAGCAGAAAGCCAAAAAAAGGGGATCAGCCACTGTATCTTTCAAGGATATTCAGAAGCAATTTGGAAGCCAGAATTGATTGCCCCTTCCCCTTTCAAGTTTAATTAATGTATTGAGGCCATTAAATGGTTTCCGTACCCATATCAGTACATAATTGGTACAGACACTTGTTAAGTTCGCATGGTACGTCGTAGCTAATAGTTTCCCCCCGTTCAAATTTCACGTTGGATACATCTTGGTCAAACATTGGAACGAGTAAATATCACTCAACTTCCAAATTTTGCTACCAACTTGTTTGCTTTGAAATTAAATCAAAGTAATTGTTGTCCATCTTTTTTATATGTTTTATAAAGCTTTGTTCTGAATTCAGTGTTTGAACATTATGAAATTTTATTTTCTTATGATTTCAGTGCTTTATTGTTTATATTTATATTTCTTTCATATAATATATCCTTCAGTATTTGTAACTGTTGAATCTGTATCCATATCCAAGCAGCCTAGATATTAAGAAATACAAACGTGCCTTGTTGGATTTTACAGTTTAAACTTGGTTTCACTTTTCATCAGTAACAACTTCCTTGTCACCATCCAGATCAATTTTCACATTACACATGTATGCGGATGTAATTCAAATAGCGCTCATGAGCCAAACGTTCTCTATTATGTTAAAAAGGCTTAGAAATTGAAGTATAGGTGATAAATTCTACATTAGCAAAAAGTAAACTAGTGAAAATTATTTAAATGATATAATTTATATATATTTAATGTTTTAAAATTCTTATTTAAGATGCAGTATTTGATCTACTATATTTTAGATCCAACTCGGTATATGCCTATTTTCTCGATTCCACCCCTTACCCGATGCATAAATGGTGCTAGTATGATGAAGTTGAAGTTAATAAATTTAGGGTTTTTTTTTTTTTGAAAATTTTTTTATCTTAGAGACACCTTACAGGTAGAAATGTTTATATCTAAAGATGATTATGGTGATGTTGATCTAACCCCTACTTTGAGAATTTGGCATAGTTCATAAGATGATGCAGAATTATTCAAAATAATCTTATGCCGAGGGTTTAGGATATAGATTACTAGATATACAGTATAAAATTGTAGTCGGATTTTGTTATTAAACTTAATTTAACCTGAGCTTATCTTATGTATTACATTTAACATAAAAGAAAATTCAATGTAATGCTTAAACTATATATAAGGCAAGGCTTTCTCATAAAACGAATTAGTATTTTATGTCATGTTTTGTAGGAAACGGAGGGAAGGAAGCAGATAGGAGGGAAATCAGATAAATAAAAATATTATTTATTTATTTATTTGTGCATGAAAATAGGTGAAAAAATGAAAGGAAAAATATTTTTTTTCTAGTTTTTATTTATTAAAATTATTATATATTTTTTAAAAAACAAAAAATAAACATTATATTAATATAAAAATATAGTAAAAATCAATTTTTTAAAGTTCAATTTTTTTAAAAAAAATTATATAAAATAAAATTTATACTACTAATATATTTTTTTTTACTTTTTATTTATCCAAAAAAATATATATATATTTTCTTTCTTTCATTTTTTTATCCATCCGAACAATTTATTTTTATTTTCTTTTCATTCTATTTTTTTTCCTCCTACTTTGTGCTCTTTTTTTTTTTCATCATCCAAAAAAAAAAAAGCATTTAGTCACTCTACAAGCTTGGTTTAAGATAATCCATTTCGCTTTTGAACTGCTCGAGTTCCCCACATGTAAATGCAAAAGGTAAATCATGATAGTTTAAATGTTTATTAATCTGGGTTTGATATTTACAAAATTGCAATGTAATCCCCATTTATTGTTTTTGCAATAAAATAAAATAAAATAATGCCTAGTATTTACATCCTCCATAAACAACTTGCATTAGAACTTTGCAATGTAATCCTCCAACATGATCGAGCTCCTTGTTTTGCAAGAATGGAAGTAAATGCTTGGCATGATTGTTATTTTCATGGAAGTTAAAAATATTGATGGAGTCGCAAGCATGGTCTGCATTCTTATATACTTTATTTGATATGTCTATCAATTTTTTCTACACCTATTTCTCGTATGAGTATTGGGGTAATGTTGTGAAGGACCTACAAATATTGAAAGTTTGTTTGTCTAATTCTAATTTAAGGATTTAAGTAATGTATAACTCCATATTTAATATTAACACTTTTCTTGGTGACTTTTGAAGGGTCTAACATTTGAGACAAGGATGATATTAGGGAAAAAGGTGATTCATTTAGCATTGGGAAGAACAATGCAAATAATATATAACAAGTGAAGTTAAAGGGAAGAATCAAAGCTGGTTTTACCTTCTATTAACACAAGTTGGCACTTAACAAAGTTTAAAATTAGATAAAGAAAATGAGGAAAATGTCAATGAACATGAGATAGTTTACTAATTGTTTCATCTTGTATTTAAACTCAAAATATTTTGTCCATGGACTAATTTACAATTTTAACAAATTAACTCTTGTGAAGGAGGTTATAGGTAACTAATCTTGTCCATTAAATTAAAAACTATTACATCCAATGGCTATAAATGCTGGATCATTGGTTATCTAGTTTTTAGTTAGACCACCTTATACATATCTGCTTTAATTTATAAAAAATTTGTATAGAATAATTGATAATTTAGTAATGCTGATAATGCTGAGAGGTCTAATGAGACTAGGATATAAGATCTTGAAACTCCTTCAATTTTATTTTTATTTTTTTAAAATTATGTCCATCATGTGGATGGCTCTCATAATATTATGTGGTTAATCTTCATGGATAGAGGCTTCAAGGTTTGATCTTTTAAGTGGGGGTGCTTCCAACACCAACTATGAGAATAAGGATAAAAAAAAAATCTCACATTTGTTTGTGCTTTGTTATTCAATAATAATAGTTTATCTTATTAGATGAACTTAATAACATGAATCATGTGATGCTATTAAATTTTATTAAAAATTAATTTTTTAATATAAATAAGTATTATATATATTAAAAATATATTAGATTTATTTATAATTGTATGCTTTTTTTATATTTTAAAAAAAATAAAAAATATTAGCTGTTAGATTTGAAATATAGATGAATGTAGAATAATTTTTATATATAAATTAATTATTACTCTTTTTTAAAATATTATTTATGATAACAATTTTTTAGTAAATTTTTTAAAATCTTCTTTGATATTTATCTACCTCTCTTCATAGGGTTAAAAATTATTGCAAGTGATATTTTTGTACATAACTAAATTAACTTAACTGATTTTTTTCTCATTTTTTTATTAGATGTCATTTTAGTATCTATATTTTATACTTTTTAAAAAAAATTGTTAAATCGCCCAACAAATAGGAAGGATGTGATTTGGTGGGATGTAACTTTTAGTTTACTGGACTAAGGAAATTATGATGAGAATATGTTTGCTATGCTTCTAAATTTGTAAATGTCCATAATTATGGTAGCAGTATTACGAAATGTTGTGATAGTAATAATAACTACATAACCCTGGATAATTTTCTCATGTTATGTTACAACAAAACAATTATATCATTATGATTGAAACTGCATATACAAGTCACACTGAATTTTCTCATTTAAGTTATCACAACATAATCATAATGTGACAACAAACAAATTTTAAAACCATGATTGTAATATACTCTTTCCCTTAAATATTTTTTCATATATAGTTTCCTTCTTTAATTTATTTTTATTGTTTATTTTTTAGTTATTAATTGGTAAGGTTGAGTTTGTGGTTAGTTGTGTATACCCCCTTCTTTATTATTGTTTTTTCTTAATTTCATACAATTATTTTAACTAACTATATAAATATGCGTATATATAATCTATAACTTTGAAAAATTATTTATAGTAAGATCATCTTTGTTTAAGACTTTGATGTGAAAAGCATGAGATGACTACAAGTTTATACAAAAATCATTACTCAAATTTTAGTGTCTCATCCTTAAATTATGATGTTAAAGCATTTTAAGGAATAAAGAAAAGCACTAATGGATATTTTAATTAAGCCAATATTAAAAAAATGTCATAAAATAATAATAATAATAAATAAATAAATAAAAATAAAATGGAATTACTAATAGAAAACTTAAAACCAAACTAATTACAAAATTCTTTATTCAACATTAAATTACTAACTACTAAAAACTACAACCTTAATAATAAACTCCATCTTTGTTTGTTTGGAAAGACAAACAAAAAGGTAAATAATACACTACCAAAATTATGTTTATCCTCAATCTTTCTCTTTCTATGATTAGTACCATACTGATACCAACATAAACTCTTCTTGAATTATATACAAATATCAATAATTTCGCAATTAAAAATTTTGCGAAATAAACTCAAAATTTTTCTAATAAGTTCTACTACAAATTTTAAAAAAGAATGGTGTGTCACACAGCTATAAACATGAATCTTCTAATCAAGAAAATATCTTGTAAGTCTTTGCAGAAACAATAATTGTTCGTACTCCTCCGATGGGTGCAACAATTAATATTACAAGGCCAAAAAGAATGCAAATCTGCAAAAGGAGAAAAAAAAAAAACAAGTTAGATATATTCTTTGCTAATATAAACATTAAATTCTTGTTTTGAATAAGTTTAATATAGAAAGTACCCATGATGCAACCCAATGGAAACTCCATGGTTTAGGTTTTTTTGCCGCAAGCCATAATACACAAGGTATCTGCATCAAATGTGTGAAATTTAGTAGCTAGAAAGACATTAATTATTATTAATTTGTAGGAGTTAAGCATATTCTATGCTTAATAGTTTTAAACATTACAATATATGATGTTGATGTGAAAGCAAGTCCTCCAAAGAAGCCTAACAATCCTCCAAAAAATGGAATACACATAGCAACTAATCCTACGACACCTACAAAGAAATGAAGGGAAAAAAGTTACAAATTTTAAAAATAAATATTATATACAATTAAAAAAGAAATGATAATTTGATATAGTTCTTACAGACATAAACGCTTCGATCAATCACACGAAGCATCTTACTGGGAGTAAAATTCCATTTTTGCACCAAATTTGACTCAATTGTATCAAATACAGGCATAACAAAAACCTTGAAAGAGAAAGAAAGAAAGAAATTAATTAAAAGAAATATATTTTTACATAGACACAATGAGTTAATTAATTAATTAATTAAATTTTATTTATACATGCATTTGTATACCTACCTGATAACTTCCTAAAACATGAATGAATACCATTAAGTTAGCCACACCAATAAGCCAACTTGGGTGTTCAAGTGAGATGAGAACATCGTCTTCTAAGGTATTTCCAAATGCCCAAAAGCCAGATACTGAAACTAAAAGATAACAAATGATAACTATGACGTATGCGAACATTGAACCTCTCCACATTGGTACTTTGGAAGGTTTTTCTTCAGTTGAAGGTAATGTAGCTTGAATCTCCAAAACAACACTATGTCCAGCAAAAGCAAATGCAATGGTTCCAAGTGCATTGAAAGCATCAAAAACTTTTCCAGGAACTGTTTTGGATCTAACTCCATAATGACTAGGATGATGATGAATTCCCTTCACAGTTGATGCTACAAATGCCACCATTGAATAACTGCATTAATTCCAAGTATTATTAGTATTATTCAAACATTATTATATGTTATTTAATTAAACATTCAATATTATTATTAATTCATATATATATATATATGTATGCCTACCACACAGACATGAGTGCAGCCAACAAAGAAACTCCTTTCAATTTATTGAAGTTAGGAGTTTGAGAAAGAAGTAACTGCAAACATACAAAGAAGAGAATATAATATGTTTGTCTAATGTCACTTATGGATGGAACCATGGTATCAAAGAACTTCTTCAGCGATTTCCCACCAGTGACACAATACACAATGGTTGAAGAAACCTGAACCGTTAATTGTTGTGGCATAACTAACCAGAACCCTTTTTTGGGTCCTAAAACGTGTTGTCCCAAATCAAAATATCGATCAAACCTCTTCCCTGGAACCAATTCATGCATTTGAATAAGTTGCCATAATGAATAAAATGTTATCATCCATGAGAATGTGATCACTGCAACACCTGGAATCCTGTAATAAATCCATAACACATAAACACATCTATGTTAAAATTAAACATTAATTAATTCTAATAATTAATTAATTAATTAATTAATACATACCATGAAAGCTGGGATATAGCATATGGCAAGCCTAGAATACCAGCACCTACCATAGCTGTCACATTGTGAAAAGCTGAATACCACCATTTTGCTTTTCTAGAAGCACTTATGGGTAACCAATTCTCCAAATCTTGATTATTAGTTTGCCTGCTTTCACCTGTCTCGTTTCCACGTTCCTGAAACCAAAATTAAATTAAAATCATCTTCAAAATTATTCACATAATCAATGTAACCAAAACCTAAATAACAATTCAATGCTAATTAACTTGTATATACCATTTCTTTAATGATTGCACACTTTCTTTCCTCTCAATAACACACTTCTAAAATGATAGTCACTGAACTTTAATTTCCCTCTTGGTTAATTGATGTACGCAATTTAAAGGTTCTATAAAAGATGCTGAATGAGTCATCGTCTCCGAAGCTTAAGGGAGAGCACGTTTAAGGTAAGAGAAGACAATTATGAATTTGTCATTTCAATTTTCCCTAATTTTTCTCTCTTACCTCCTTTTTTCTCTGTTACTTCCATATTTTACTCCTTCCGCATCTTACTCCCTCATAGTTTCTATTTTCGTGTTTTTTTCAACTCTGATCTAATTGGCACATTTTAATTAATGTGCAATTCATATATTTTTATATTAATTTTTTTTAAAAAATGTGTATCTTGTCAAATGACCACAAAGCAAATTGTGTGGCCAAATAATTGATGAGTTGTACTAGTTGAGAAACCAACTCTATCCCTAAAAGGATAAATAGTCACATTTTCAAGATTTTGGGATCTAAAATATCATAAAACTAGGAAATTAATGTCCAAAGATCATATGAGAAATGTGCATGTCCACTTTATCAATAATTTGGTAGTTATTGCAAATCCATTTTCCAAAAAATTGGTTCTTTAATTATTGTTCAAAAAATTATTACTATTTATTTAATTCATGAATTATAGGAATCACATAATATTTTTAGGGGGTTTGACACCCAAGTATTAAATGTTTCAAGCACACACAGGTACGTTAAGATCAATGCAAGAAAAAGACTAAGACGCAATATATGACTCACAATTTTTTATATTATATAATATTTAAATACACATATTTGTTTCATTCAAAGTCTACCACAAACAGTAGATGCACAAGTCCAAACCACATACTTCTAGGCTAGCATTATTTTTAGGAAATCTCAACTTATTTTTATTATATCTTGCAATTCCCATTTTGCCTAGCTTCTACCCATTATCTAGTTTTGAGGCAGCAAAGATCTCAATGCTCTAAGATGCAGCTACAACTCTAAACCAATCCATTTGGTGTATATACCTAATATGTCCATTATCCAGCAACTCACAATTGCTGGTTAGCTAAGGAGGAGACATATAAAGGAATATATGGACCTCTAAAATCCTGTGGCAGTGTGAGGATGAGTGAAGGGGATAAATGTCCATTTGAAGTGTCAGTGGAAGAAGAATCATTGTTTGTACTTATATGAAGATATAACATTAGTAAGTTAATTTATGGTTTAATAATTGAGGTCATATATCTTATAATTTTGTGTGAACATAATTCAAATGAGATCAAATAAGAGTAATAAGAAAACATATATACGCATTATAATATGATTGTATATGTTGAAAGAATTCTAAAAATATAAGCAAGTATTTATTATGTTTTATATCATATGGCTCATAAATGTTATAGAATCATTTCTAGATGATTTTTTTTTTCCCTAAAAGTGTAATTCTTTGCATTTCTTTTGTTAGGCTTTATAGCATTTGTTAACCAGAAAATTTTTTCTTAAAAGTTTAATGGTACTAAATAGTAGAGATAGCTTAAGAATCTTAGAGTATTAGTGAAATTTAAGTTTGTGATAAATCTTGTTTAATTTTCTTATAGAAAATATAACATAGTACATATATAGAAAAAAAATCAAAGCTTGAATTCATAAAGAGTTCTTTCTTAGAATAAATATCTTTCCTTTTGTCTAGAACAAGTGAATTCATTTTTTTTTATAAAGAATGTTATAAAATTTGTAAAAAATTCTTTTGAGATAGTAGATACTATTGTTGGATTCAAAATACACATGATCATACAATTTCAACCAAGAATGGACTATCTTATCTATATTCTTGAATTTTTCCTAAATCAAAAGGTAAGGTGAATAGGAGGATAAGAAGAACATATTACAAGACAGGTACTATATGAAAAGGATAAGGAGAGTAGGCAAAGCTTAAAGGTAAAAATCAATTTTAAACCTAAAGTACTATATATTTCTTATCTTAGTAGACTTAGAACTCGGCTAGAACTTGGTTGAATTAAGGTTGCTTAAAGAGCTTAATCTTGACAAAGCTATTTGGTGAATTTTTGGTGTGTTGAAATGAAGTAGAACCTTACCCTATTTATATGATATAAAAATGGTAAATTGTAATATTTTTAAAGGATTTAAACCCATGATAATCTCTTAGGTATTCCGTGTTACGATGCTAGCTTACAAAGGTTAATTTATTCCTATTTGGCTTATGGTTAACGTGCTGAAATATTATCCTTTTTTAAATTGTCACAAAATTCCATTTTCATATTTTTTTTAGTTTTTAAGACATAACTCCTAGAATGTGTTTTTTCTATGATTTAAGGACTAACTAATTTACCTAATTACCGTCTAATTTGAGATTTTATGTGTATTTTCATTACACAAATTCAACTTTTTAAGGATTATAACACTGCCACAAGATTTTATTTTCTTTCCTAGTATTTATGCATATTTTTTTAGTAAGCATGAGGTGGCTTGAATTAAGGTTGTTTTGACTAACCAAGATGGGATGTTGTGGTAATAAAAGCTGACCAAATTCTTCTTGGAAGGAGACGTGGCTTGCATAAAAAGTTTTAGACACAAATTGGGTTTATTTTGACTAGAATTTCACCATTTTACTTAATAATTTTTTAATTCAAGAAACCAAGTAGAATGTGGAAGCCCGTATATTTCGACCAATCCTCTTATTGAATATATTAGAAATTAAAAGGTAGGATGAGTCATCTAAAAGTGTGGTTGCCTAATGGTATATTTGGTTGGACGATGTTTTAGGAAGCAACTAAGTTTCACTAGTTTAGTTACTTAAGGATTTATCCTAACTTTACTAAGCATGAAGTGTCTTTCAATCGTGATTCACCTCAAAAGATTGCTGATGGGTTGTACAAGCTTGGAGGGTGAAAAATATGTAGAAAATTTACTTGATTTTCAAGTAATTTGTATGGATAATTTTTCTCCTTTATTAATTTTACTTTTTCTTCTAATTTTGCACGTAATGATAATAGCTGTTATATATATATATATATATATATATATATATATATATATATATATATTATTAAATAATAATGTTTCGCGGGCATGTTAAAAATTATCTTAATAATTTTTGAATTTTAATTATATAAAATTTTAGAATAAATAATATTAGTTTTATAAATTCCTCATTTTATTTTTTATTAATTTTTATTATTATTATCATAAATTTATAAAATCTATTTAGATGTCGCCATCCATAAAATAAAATTTAAATATATATTAGGATAACTCTTTGTAACTTATAATGTATTTAAATAATATTTATCAAAATAGTTTATGTTACATCCTTTAAATTATTTATATTTTCTTCATTTTATTTATATATTAATTCTTACATATATTTATGATGCATCTAAATTCTCTAAATTATATACAAATTTTAAAAATTTAAAAAAAATAAATAAATATATATATATATATTATCAAAGTATATTAATTTAATTTTTCTAATTGTAAATAATCTACAATTTTACGAGAAACATAGATATACATGAACGATAAAAAGAAATCATCATTTAAACAAATGATCATATGACTTTTTTTCTTCTTTCCATGAATACTCCTTCTTCATAGTCGTTGCTCATAGTTATAAAGTGAGAAATTCTCTAGTTTACTTCTACGTCGACAACCATCTTAACATCAAGGAAAAGACAATCCATATCATGACTTCATTATGAAATCATAGTTATATACAAGAAGGATAATAAATGGGGAGTAAGATGTTTCACTCAGGTAAAAGTTATAATAAAAGTAGCAATACCATATTCATACATCTCTACTAACATTATATATATAAATCTCATACACAATCACACAAATCTTACAGTTTGATACGTCAACTTAATTTAAGATCCAAACAAATGCAATGAATGCACATCAATTTAATCTACATCTTCTTCTCAAGTTCCTATCATGACAAACTTAGGATTATACTAAGGTTTAGGATGTCTCATACCACAATAGTTCTTACTAATATAGAGTTGATCATTCCTAACACATGCAAATGCATGTGGATCCAAAACATTATCACCACTTTATCAAAACAATGGAAGGTACTAGGATCGAATTTTCATATCAACAATGTGCCAACGAATATACTCAAATCATTATCATCATAATCATCATCATTTCACAAATGATGAAATTGCTTAATCGGTAATGATAGTCTCAGGGTCTCATCAAGATGGCTAAGTTTGACCAGAGGAGTCTTGATTACAATGAGCAATCCTAGGACATTAGAGAGATTCAAACCTAGCATACGTGTTCCTTAGGCTCAAAAATTCTCATTTCTCATGAATTATGATATATTTCCATATGAGTCAATCCTTAGATTTCCTAGTTTCCCACTTAAAGAATCTCGTAGATTATCCTCCACATTGATAATTTACAAAATAATCTTTTATGCATATGATGCATTATCAAAATCTATTTTAATTACTTTGTTCATCATTTTCAACTAAAGGTCTCACTCATCATTTTCAACCAAAGGTCTCACCTTCTTCTCAACGTCTAGGACCTCATTGTCCTTTTCCACCTATAATGTAAATACTCATCTCAAAACTCCAAAAAAATTAAATGTATAACACTTTGTACACTAAATGAGGTTCCTAACCTACATTTGTCAATTCATTTCAACCCAATAACACCATGTGATATTAATATTTTGGACTTCTCCTTCATTCATTATAAACATATATAATCTTCGATCTTCAAATGAATTGTACATCCTTACTCAATATCTTGTGTGGTTGTATTGAAACAACGTAGTGTGGTAGCATGGACTTCCATTTGTGATCTTATTCTTCATGCTTTGTACACTTGTGTTGATCTCTGAGACACTTGTGATTCCCTCTGTTTTGCTTGTCTTAATCTGCATCATTTAGCAAGATCTTACTTAAAGTGTGTGTGGCAATGTTCATCCACTTAGTAGGGTCTCACTCACTAGCAAGGTCTTACTCACTCATTAGTAAGGTCTTATTCCCTCTTTTAGCAAGGCCTTGCTCAATCATTGAGTAGGACCATACTTGCTCATTTTTGTTTTTTATTTTGGGGGCTCTCACTTGACTTGTTTCATCCACTTGATTATCTTTTGACAGTTTGACTACATGTAAGTATGGTGATATGAGAAAATAGGATGGTGATCTTTTCCATTGCATGTGTAATGTTATGCTTTATTAGAAACGATGTTGAAATATAGCCATCTTCTTGCAAATCTCTAGCATCAGTAGGCGTATAAGCTGCTAAACCATGTGCTTTGGTTCACTAGTAAAGTTGCAATGAGGATGAGTCTTAAATAGTAGGCTAATTCTTGCTAGGATCGAACATAGATCACAGTTCTATATTAAAAAATGTTATAGGAGGTTAGTGTAGGAAAAAGGATTTTGAATTGAGTCAGAGATTCGAATCAAAGGAAATACCAGCTCATTCATCAAGTTCTGATCATAACAACAACCTCATTACCTCAGAGATTGAGTACCTAATAGGTAATGGTTATAGGTATGTAATCTGTTCCAGTAGGCGGTACAAAATCATTGACCTTCCACCAGACTGTGGGTTGATTAGTTATATCAACACCTAGGCTGGTTAGCAGAAAAGCCTAAGGTTCAGTTCGGAAAAGGAGGTCCCCAACCTATGTGTTGTGGAAATAAATTCCTGAATGTATCAACTGTAACAGGCAGGTTACATGACCTTTTCTAGCTTACCTGAAAATCAATAATAAACACCTGTTATAGGATTGTTGGCTATCTCAACCAGACTTAAGACAGAGCCTAAGCATGCCTAAGAATTTCTATCAGGTCAAGATCGGTTTTCTGTTAGCTGATATCAATATTTGTTTTTAAAATCCTTGGTGAGGCAAGCAATGGGAGGGGCTTGTGGATTTAGTGATACGTAGTTGTAGCAATGAGGTTTGGAAATCAGGTAAACACATGATCCTTACCTCCAGGTCTATAACAACAAAGCATATGTTGTTCTTGCCATTCAACCTTTAGAAACTATGTCAATTGATCACTGTAGGATGTTGTTTAGGAGTGGTCTAGAGCAGGTTTGCTCAAGAAGTGAACTGAGTCTCCTAAATCTGTTGCGGTTTTGTAGCAGCCAGGCAGTAGCATCCTATTATTTTTCATAAAAAAGGTAGAAACAGATCAACCCCTGCTGCAGGACCCTGGATTCAAAAGTAAATGGATGAATTTTCAGGTTCCTAAAACCTGTTGTCAGGGTGGTCAGGTCAAACATGGAATCTGAAAATCACTTGGTCTATTTAAGTTTTTCTATTCTGCTGTACTGTCACAGGCCTGTAATATAACCTGGAAAACACTGAGCATATCAGCAGTAGGTTGTCTTCCCCATCAGATCTTGCATTTGCAGGGAATATTTAGTTGAGAGTTGTTCAAACTAGGAAATAACAGTCACATTCCCCTAGTGGTCCCAAATTAGTCAGAAAGTGAATTGGTTTGAGAATTGGGGGGTTGTCCAGTAAAATGAGTGACCCAAATTTGATCTAATATCTTTGACCAGGAGTTTTCCATTGTTCTGTTCGAACTAGTGACAGATTATTGTCTAATCTTGAACCTGAGATTGGATTTTGATCTATTCTAGACATCCAAAAGCAGTTCTGATTTCCAGCATATGTCTGAATTCAAATTCTAGTTGGTTGATAGAAACTAGGCTAGTGTCCATGACCACAAACCTAGGAAGGGACCAGATACTAATAGCTTATTGTGTTGCAGGACCTGATAGTCCATAGCAATGCTAGGTCACCAATGGATACCTGCTCATATAGGAAAGTATCATATCTAGAATCTGCTCAACGTTCTGTGCTAAGCATAGGAAGCTGTAATGAGGTTAGGGATATGAGTCCTGCTTCTGGTGCATTAGAACAGCTGGTCTAGGGTCTAATACCATTTGCATGGATCTGATAAATATCTTTCCCTTTGCTGGAAACTTGGTTTATGGTTAAGATGCCCTACAATTATCTGGTTGAACATGGGTTAGAAATGCAGTCCCTGGTCTAATTCCTAATGAGTCCATCTTATGATTCCCAGCTAGCAACCCAAGTCCAGTTCTGTTTTTGATCTCCTCAGGCATTTACACAGATTCTGATAGACTGTGATAAAAGTCCCAGTCCCCCATACCAGCTCCAAAACTGTCCAGTTCAGTTTAGTCCTGGAAAATGCTGAGGATGAAGAGTAACTAGCAAGGCCTTAGGCTGGAAATTCCTCAGGATTCAACGCCTTGGAGGTTTACTATGCCTGATCATATATACGGAAATCTAGGATGCTACTACACAACATTTGGCACCATTTTGGTAAATAGTTACAGACTTGCCTCTGGTTTAAAAAGCTTGTTTCTATATTATTGATCCTTTGCATCAAGTCTGGAAAACAACCCCTCGACCTCAAGATAGGAGCTTAAGGTCTAGATCATTTAGATCACAATCAATTAGACTAATGGATCCTAGAACTTCAATTTCAGCAGCAAGCTGGATATCAGCAAGCCCAATATTCTCTGCTAGCAGATTTAGGTGAAAGAGGGCTTTTTTACTCGCTTAAAAAAAAAATAATTACGAATGTGGAATTTAAAAAAAAAAAAAAAAAAAAAACATTTACCACATAAGGGTTCATACAGTGACCATGAGAAATAAATTTATACATCACAAGTTTTAACGCATAAATTTATATATCACACATTAAAATATTATATTTAATTTACTTGTGACGCATAAATTTATGCATTAAAGTCTGTGACGCATAAATTTATACGTCAAAGTTTTTTAAAAATATTATTTTTTAATATATGATGCATAAATTTATGCGTCACATGTTTTTAATATTGTGTTACGTATAAATTTATACGTCAAATGTTCAAAAAAGTGTCCATTGAATGTGTCACGCATAAATTTATGTGACAGGATCAAAAAGTTCAAACTTTCCTTTTCTGCTTTAAATAAACAAGTAGGGACCATTTTCTTTTGTCCACATGTTCCTATTTGCCTCCCTCCCTATCTCTTTTATGATATTTTGCTGAGGAAATGTTAAAGTGTTTGAAAGTATTTGATCACTGCAGAAGTTAGAGTTAAAGGTTAAAAAAGAAAACAAAGTTAGTCATTTAGAAAACTTTAGTTTAGGATTTGGATTTGGATTGCTCAGCGTGATTTTGGATTCTATGGGTTAGACAAAGAAGGAGAAAGAAGAAGGAAGAAATTAAAAATATTAAAGAAAACATTTTAAAAAAATTGTTATCAGTACATTGAAAATATTTATAAAATTTTAAAATAAATTATTTTTGTACATTATAAAAATAAGAGTAAAACAGAAAAAATATAAATATGAATATTTAATTGAAAATGTAAAATTTTCAAAAAAAAATCAGAATCTGAAAGTTCGTAATTAAAAAAATGTTAAATATATTATTAATAAAATTTTATAATTTCAATATTAATAATATCGAAAAAATATAAATCTTAATATTCAAATATATAAAATAATATTTTTAAAATTTCAGAATTTGAAAAATATTTTTAATACAAAAATGTTAAATATGTTGTTAAATATTTTTTATAATTATAATATTAATTAATTTGAAAAATTTGATGTAAAAAAATAGAAATTTTAATATTAAAATTTATAATATAATTTTTTAAAAAAATTAAGAATCTAAAAAATTTTGTTAATGAAAAGAGTTAAATATGTTATTAAAAAATGTTTGAAATATAATATTAATTAATATAATTGCAGCTTTTAAAAATTATAAAACAGAATAAAAAAAGAAAAAGAAAATAAAAACATTATAAATGAGTGTTTTTAAAAATAATATTTGGTGTAATTAATTATAAAAATTTAAACATATATAATGTAAATAATTGTTGAACAAATTAAATATTTAACAAAACAGTATATATTTTAAAAAATTTACAAATATAAGAATTAAAATATTCTGTAATAATTGAAAAAAAATTGTAACATTATGTTTTAAAAAAATATATTTATATATTATTATTTAACGCTGGGACGAAAAAGTAGTCATGGGGACGAAAAACGAAACCAGTATGATGAAATTAGATATATAATATGATAATGATGGAGCTCTCGGCCCAACAGTGGTACTAGAGTCTTACATGTTCTACCTATACTCATCTTCTTTTCAAAAACAGAGGGTGCATATGAAGTATCATGGTAATGATAGATGAGTAAGAGAGAGACTCAAAACAGAATGGACACTCGCACAATTTCAAAAACCTCAAACACAAACTCCATCATTGAACATAATTCCAAAATTACACTTCCAGATTTCTGCAAACAAATCATGGGCAACAGGATAGATAATCTTGTTGAATACCAATATATCCCTAAAGAAGCAAGGATAGATCAGTCGATCCCACCCTTGATGAGTCCGTACAATTTATATCGTCGACAAAAATCTGGTAACAGATGGCTTTCTGCAGCAAAGAAGTTGATCTCTACTCCTAGACTCCATGTCAAAGAGCAGATACAGACAAATAAGTTCAATCAGTGTGGACTGAGAGCCACTTCACAAGAACAATATGTCAACCTCATCATCAGTAAAGATTTTATAAATCTTTGGATCAGAGAAAAGTATGTAGCACTGCACATAGGTGCTGTCAGACTTGTTCTCAGTTATCATGGCAGAAAAAAGGCTTCCTGTCACTGCCCGAGTCACGTTATTTGACACAACATATCATGACTATGAACATGCTGTTTTAGGAACATGCATCACTACTCTCAACAACAGCCAGACTGTTTTTACTATTTTCCCAAATTTTAATGTCTTACTCACAGATCCAACACTCCCCAATCGGTTTAAAGTTCAAGTACAGATCATTGGCGTAGAACAAGATGAAGAAGCTTTTGCGGCCTCGCTTTGTCACCAAATAATATGGAGGGTACAAGATCATTGTTTTGATCTCCCCTCGCACAAGGAGTTCCAGGAAAATGCGTTGATGATAATTGCTACTGATGGCAATGAATCACCATCAATCATCCAGATTCCAAAACAAATTCCTCGAAAGGAATTAGAAAAGTTGGTTCCAACTGAATGGATCACCAACTATGAAAATTACAAAGCCCATCAGAGACAATTAGTTTCAACTGAAGCCGACTTCAGAAGAAACTCTGTAGACGGTACTGTTAAAACTATCTTCAGCAAACCTGGAGAAGGAAACTCAGTAACTCCTCCTATTTTCCACAACATGATGATTACCCCTGGCGAGAAAGAAGAAAGAATCCCTATTTGGGGATTTAAGTCAGATGGAAAAGTTATTTACTAAGATAAGCTTGATGGTCACTTCTTATGGGATGTAGATCCCATGAATTGTGATGAAGGATGTAGCTGTGATGAATACGGCTACGCTGATGATGAAGATGACCCTTTTGATTCTGACGACGATGATGACGGAACAGGACGATGGAAGGAAAAACCACAGCCTTGCAAACCTCCTTCTCCTCCAAGAAGAAGATCAAATCCAGAAGACAAACCCTGGGTAGGAATAAGAAAAAAGAGGGAACCTTTACCTCTCTATAGAGAAGGGTTAAAACATCTGGAAAAGCAAAGACACTCACCTCCACCAAAAGATGAGGATCTGATCACATGGCGTCCACCAAAAAATTATCCAAATTCATACAAAGGAAAAACAAAGGTACAAATACTGCCTACTGTTCCCTGTATGATGAACGAGGAAGATTTCCCACCTCTTGAAAGGAGAGACCACAGGGCAAAGAAAGTGGTCACCAGACCTTATGTACAACCCACAGAGGTCACACCAAAAGGTAGCTCCAAGCCTACTTCTCAGGTAGAAGAGGTACTAAATTGGCAAACGGAAAATGCACTTGCCCAAAATACTGTCCTTCAGAGAGTAGAGAGAAAGATAGATTCTTTCGAAGGACAACTCAAAGGATTCTCTGGAAAGATACAAAAGGCCTATGAAGATCTTAAGGGGCGGGTAAGCTCACTAGAAGCTGAAATTGAAAATTCAAAAGGAGCAAGTTTTCATGAACAAGTATCAAAGAATAATGAGTTACAAAGACTCAGACAGAAAATTGAGGAACTTGAAACACATTTCAAGAAGCCTCAAATGCTTCCCACAGAAATCTTATCTCCATATGAGTTTTCTCCCAGAAAGATAGGCCCAAGCTTGATGTTCAACAAACCACAACAACAACCACCATCTTTGTTACCAATAATCATGCCACATAAGTCAACTCTTTTTGGTGAAAGATCCATAACAGAAAGAAGAAAAGTTGAAGAATCTGTTTCACAGACATCACCAGAAAAGACACAAAGAAGAACTGATAAGCAACCAGAAACCATGATGACAGTCCAAATTGACTCCGATGAAGGAAAAGATTCAGATGATGAAAAAGAATCCCTTCAAGAAATTGATGAAGAAGGATCCATCCAAGAAGATGAATATCTAAACTCTTTTGAATCTGAGGAAGAGTTTGCAGATATAACTAACATATTGATGGCAACACACACATGAGAAGCGTCAACATCAAGACTTCATCCTGATGAAATGGTTACTCCAACACCACCATCAAAATCAATATATTTTTCACTAGAAGATATTGATCCTCTACAATGGCCAAAAAGAATACTTGAGTTTAAAGCATGGATGGACAAAAAACTAGTCAAAGAAGTGGATCGTTATAAAGTCATAGAAGAATTTTGTGCTGGTATGGTTAGAATTCTCAAAGAATGATACCAGAGTCTTGGTCATGTCAATCAAGATCTGCTCCATTGCTTGGAATCTACAGATGCTGTCATTGCAATTCTCCATAGAGAATTTATTGGAGATGCTGAAATAGAAGATCAAGTAAATAGGCAGAAGTTTTATAGCATGAAATGCTGTTCGCTAAAGTCAGGAGATCTATCCAGACATTTTGTAAGAATGGGACAATGTTATTATCGTCTGAATGGATTTAATGATGCCAGCCTCAAAAACACTTACATCAGCTCCTTGCCAGAATCCATCCAGGATGAAATGTATAGAATTGCAACAAAAGATGGGACAGATTTTTCCACCAAAACCCTTGGTCAAAATCACCAATTTGCAATCGGGTGTAGAAAAAAGATTTGTGGACAACTACAAATGCTGAAAAAAATGTTAAAAGGAGAAAAGGATTTCTCAAAAGCATGCAAACAAAAC
This sequence comes from Canavalia gladiata, assembly GCA_037954105.1. Classification (NCBI taxonomy): domain Eukaryota; kingdom Viridiplantae; phylum Streptophyta; class Magnoliopsida; order Fabales; family Fabaceae; genus Canavalia; species Canavalia gladiata. The sequence continues at coordinate 559,450 of CM075663.1, read as the reverse complement.
TCTCTAGAAATCGGATGCAAGCAAAAGAACTGTGTGTGCAAAGGCTCAAAAGGGTTCAAAAAGGAAAAGAGAACTTCAAATACAAGAAGAGAAAGGAATGAGAAAATAAAGTTCTACAGGAAAAAGAAAAACCGGGGAAAAACCAGAGGAAGAGACAGATGTTTTATCTGTGGAAAGAAAGGGCATTTTTTTAGAAGTTGTCCAGAAAAACAAAATAAAGCAGCCAAGCTAATCCATAGTTTACGACTGAATGAAGATGATGATGTTGAATCCCTGTACACTGAACAAGAATATTTCAACAGAGAAACAAAGTTTGCTCTTGCGTTCACAAGCAGTGAAGAAGATGATGATCCCCATTTTCCAATCCTGGCATTTGAAGAAATTGATAGAGTAGAAGAGCAATCAATTGTATCCTCTTCTCCACCATTACCAAATATTGAAATTTCCATCTTGCCATCCAAATATGATGTTCCAATCAAAGCAATAGCCTATATGGATACAGGAGCACAAAGGACGCTCATGAATCCAGCTATCCTCCCATCCTCAGCATGGGAGCAGGAAGTTCATCACTTCAAAGCCGCTGATGGCCAGACATTTACTACAGAACTCGTTACCAAAAGAAAGATTGGCATCAAATTCTTCCAAAATTGTGTTCTGTGGACTAAAGTGATAGGAACAAACCTTCCTGGGAAGACATAGTGATTGGCATGGACACTTACACACGGCTTGGTCGGTTACAAATCCTTCCAAATGGAGTAAAATTCAAAAGATTTTTCAAGGAATATGTGTCATTATTAAGGATCTTTAATCTGGTAGATACACCTCCAGATTTTGAAGAACACCGAGATAAGCTTATGAGGTTATGTGCACACAGCCATGATGTGTTTAAACATCCAAAACCATTGTGGACAAATCCAGATTTCAATGTCCAACTTCCATTCAAAATGAATGAAGATATCAACCCTACTAAGGCAATCCATCCTGGAATGTCTCCAGCAGATCGTGCAGCTGCCTATGATGAATGCCAACAGTTGCTGAAACAGGGGTTGATTGAGCCCACAAAATCAGATTGGGCTTGTCAGGCATTCTATGTAGAAAAAAGATCCGAAAGGGTTCGAGGAAAAAAAAGACTAGTCATTGATTACAGGCCTCTTAATGATTTCCTAAAAGATGACAAGTTTCCATTGCCCAACATAAAAACCCTTTATTCATACATCATAAATGCCTACATTTTCTCAAAGTTCGATATGAAATCGGGCTTCTGGCAACTTGGGCTTGAACCATCAGAAAGGCCCAAAACCGCATTTTGCATACCCAGTGCACATTACCAATGGACTGTATTGCCTTTCAGATTGAAAGTAGCACCATCACTTTTTCAGAAGGCCATGACTCGTATTTTCGAGCCTATCTTAGATACAACCCTTATCTACATTGATGACGTACTGCTTTTCTCCCCTGATGAGAATAAACATAAAGCTTTGCTCAACAAGTTTTATGAAATTTGTAACCAGTACGGAATCATGCTTTCCTCCAGGAAATCTCAGATTGGCACCACAGAGATTGATTTCCTAGGAGCCAAATTTGCTCAAGGAAAGTATATGCCTCAACCTCATTTGGTTGAAAGGTTACCTGAATTTCCCAATGAAAACATGACAAAAAAGGAGATACAACAATTCTTGGGAATTTTAAATTATGTTAGGGATTTTATTCCTAATATCTCAAAGCTTACTTCTAAGCTTTCAGCACTGCTCAAAAAGAATGCCCCTGCATGGGGCCCTGAACAAACTAAGGCAGTAAAAACCCTCAAAGAGGCAGCCAAAAATCCTCCACCATTGAAGATTCCTGGAGAAGGAAAGAGGATTCTACAAACTGATGCCAGTGATTATCATTGGGGTGCTGTACTCATTGAGGAAGTTGAAGGTGAAACTTTAGCTGTCAAGTATGGAATACAAAAATTTGATTTTCATCTCAGAGCTTATTCGTTTCAAGTCCAACTTGACAACTCCTCGTTTCCTGGAATGTTAAATTTCAAGAATCGGGTTCCTCCCAATCCACAGATTCTCAGACTCAAAGAATGGTTTTCCAGGTATGACTTTACTGTTAAACACATAAAAGGAAACCAAAATCTAATTCCTGATTATCTGTCCAGACCAAATCCAGAAAAACCAGTTACTTTAATTTCCAGTATTCATGAGTGTCCCATCATAATGATGATGTCAGAAGCATCGTCATCAAACCATTCAATTCCACCACCTCAGATTGAGAGTTTTCCACCAGAAATAAAAAATTACCATACTCTCAACCTAGAGAACATAAAACATTTTGCAAGATCCCACATGTTTCATTATCTTGCCAAACTTCTTCAAGAAAAAAGGGTCACCCCAAAACCAACCTGGTTTGATCCACAAGCACCATACTTTAACATTTATCCTATGCTAATGGATCATTATCCGTTTACAAACATGGATTTATGGTATCTTTGGTGTGTCACAGCCCTTTATAAATATCCAGTTATTTTCCCAACATTTAAAATGTTAGAATATCTGGAAAAGGAAGCAGACAAGGGATCATTATTATGGAATTGTTTAAAGTGGTTCTGTCCCATTCAAGATTGGATTAAACATTTGTATAAGGATCTTCATCCTTATAATATCTGGAAACTTGACGAAGAACAATGCAATAAATTTGTTTCAGTGGTTATTCTTCATAGACCTTACTTTAGACAACCACTTACTGGATACATATATTCTCAAGACAATGCAGTATTTTATGTCACTGTACCAGACTTAAAGTTATTCTCTCATAATGAAGAACCTCCTCGTCACCAAGAGGAATTGGCCCTTTATTTGAATGAGCTGAATAACTACAGGTATGGAAGTAAAAGGGACAGAGAATTCTTGTTTAAATGTCAGACGTCCTCAAGTTATGTGTTTTCCAAACTGGGAAATATCTGAAGAACATCGACATGAGGGCACAACAAGAGCCATTATTCCTGAAATGAACAGTCAGATCAAGACAGAAAATTTTGCCAACCTGCTATGGCAAGATTCTCAAGATCCAAATGAAGAGATGGACATTGAAGCTCGTTTAGAACAAATACAGCTGGAGGAATGGAACTGATACATGGATGATGAGGAATATCGCATCATGAATATGTCTCCAAGTCATGGGTGTATCTTATCCAAAAATAAGGCTTAAGATAAGATTCTACTCAGGATGACATCAATAGTAGTAAAGTGTGCCAATAATATTAGCTTTATGTCTTTCAATTTTAAAGTTGTTTGTTTTATATAAATTATTGTACTTTAAAGCTTTCAGTGTGTCTAGATTCCCGGTATCATCTGGTAACCAGTCGTTTCATTTTCCAAGTCTATATAAGAGGCACTCCTCTTTAGTTGTAGACAGACAAGAAATCCTACTACAAAATATAAGTGTGTTTTCTCTCAAACATGAGTCACTAAATCTCTCTATCTCTCTCTCTTGATCTGAAAGTCTTGTTATGCCATGATATCATTATCGTATACTTTGGAAATATTTTGACTATAACTAAGTATGCTCTATGCTTGCCTCATTGAGGATCCTGCATATCAGAAAGGTTTTAAGTAAAGTTTTGATCCATGTTTTACGATCTCTTATCATTGTCATGTTATGCATCTGAAAGTAATTAATGCTGGGACGAAAAAGTAGTCATGGGGACGAAAAGCGAAACCATTATGATGAAATTAGATATATAATATGATAATGATGGAGCTCTCGGCCCAACAGTGGTATCAGAGCCTTACGTGCTCTACCTATACTCATCTTCTTATTTATATATAATGAGAAGAAACTGTAATTATATTCCAAAACTAAAAAATTAAAGTTAAGTTAAAGATACAATTAATAATAAGATTTAATAAATAAATGTAATTGTTAATTTTATGTTATTTAAATTTGATTTAGTTAGTTTAATTTAGTGTGGTAGGATATGATATTTAATATGTGATGAATAATATTTAATTTTATTTATTTATTTATTTCTGTTATTTGTTTATGTATTTAATTAATTATGCTTATGGAGTTGAGATCCTCTCCATTTCTGAAAGAAATGGAGATCTCCATTTCCTTTTATAAAAAAGGGCCACGTATAATTTAAAAATCAACGGTATAGATTTAAACACTTAATTTAAAATAAAATAAAAAATTTAATTCTTAAATTTCAATGGACTTTGAGTTTGTTCTGTATTTTCAATAGACGCTCCCTTTATTCTTCGTTACTGATTTCAACGGAGGCTGCTTTTACTCTCCGCTACTGATTTTACTTTTCGGTATCGATGACAAGGATTTAAGCGTAATCAACAACAAATATTTGACCGACATTAACGGCGAAGCTTTTCGACGTATCTCCTTACATGATTGTGATTCTATCACCGATGATGAGGATTCCAATCCCCCCCCCCAAAGAAGAAGCTTTCTGACGTCACAATGAGGAAACTTTTGCCGGGCACACGGGCATAATCAAAACCAGTAATGTTCATATAAAAATAATGGTTCTATCATTGATTCAAGCTTGTTTGAGTTTTTTCAGTATTTGTTTGTGTTGTTGATCATGCTGAATAATTTCCAAGACCGTTTGCTATTCTATTGGTATGTGGACCCAATTGCTCTTAAAAACCACTCTTGGAGTTCAACCTATCTAAGAACAAGTTCCAATTGGGTGGTTTGTTCCTTAAAACCATTGTGATGCAAACAGCTAACTACATCGCCAGAAATGGAACTTGTGAACAGTTACTTGATCATTGGTATTTCTTAAAACAAATTTTTATACTAGTGAATAGGAAATTTTAATAAACTTGAAAATATCAATACTTAATATTACAAATAAATACTCACCGCTTAGTAGTTAGTCAGTCTCTACAACACAGTTATTTACTCCTCGCTCTAGTTTAGATAGTTCTAATCCAACAACAAATATTTAATGTTGCATTGATGTGCGTTGGTAAGATTTTACACATTAACTAAAGAGCTATAATTCGCCTTATAAAACTTGATCCAATCCTCCTCTCTTAAACTAGCTTTACTTTTCCTTGATTCATATAGTGCTTTATGATTTTTAAAGCTCTCTGCAGAACCTTTTTTATTTTCCTTGCTTGAGATTACATGTTATTATCTAATATTGCTGGTTTCACTTCATTAACTGATGCTTCTCATGCTTATATCTTTTAATGTTCTTTGTAGCTATTGGCAGTGAGGAAACTGGATGCTACTGCTTCCATGGGGCAGAGTCATGAACAATTTCTTCATAGTTATAGGGTTGAATTAATAGAATTCATAAAATTTAAGAAATTTTAAAGTAATTAAAGGTTAAAAAATAAATATGATAAATAGATTTACATAAAATGTTAAATATTAATTTAAGTATAGAAATTTAATTTAAATATATATTTTATAAAATTATTAAGTAAATTTAAAATAGGTTAAGTTTACATAAAATTTTAAATAGAAATTTAAGTTTACAATTTAAAAAAAATACTATATAGTTTATAAAATTAATAAATACACTTAAAAATTAAAAATTTTAAAAATTCAGTACTAAATTAGATTAATTTGGCATAAATAGGTTAGGTTTACATAAAATTTAAAATATAAATTTAAGTTTACAATTTTAAAAAAATACTATATAGTTTATAAAATTAATAAATACACTTAAAAAATTCAAAATTTAAAAAATTTAGTATTAATTGGAATTGAGATTGAGTTATTAACTTTTGGGAAGTTATTTTGAAATTGAAATGACGTATTTATAAAATTAAATACTCAAATATAACATCTACACTTACACACAAATTTAACAATGTCTCTCCAATACATATCATTTGCAACCTTAAAATACCCAAGTTAAATTCACACAAAGCATGAATCGTCGTCATACATAATTAACCTTGGTCTCTTTGAGGACATCGAGACTAATTATGACCTAACTCCTTACACCTACGACATCTGATTCTTTGTTGTGATTCAACCCAATCCATTTCATTTCTTATTCAAGTTGATTTCAGTCTACCCTTTCCTCTCAACTTATCTTCATCTGGAATGAGAACCCAGTTGGTAACATCTGGAATGAGAAGTCAATACTAACAGTCACACAAGCAACTATTACATAAGAACAAAGATACCTTAGCAGTTGAAATTTACCACATTAATAATAACGATCAGATAACCTTACCGACCATTTATTACCACCTCGTTGACTTATTGGATTAAAAGCTTTCTCAACCTCAAATTACGAAGACTGTATGTCATATCTTCTAACCTGATGAGAACATGCTGCTTCTTAATTTTTCCTAATTGCATCCATAAGTTTTTTTAAAAAACGTTGACCACTTTCAATCTCCGCCTTAGCGCTTACACCCCTTTGCACAAAATATTCAACCAAACGGCTATAAGTACATTTAACGAGAGTCATGATTGGAAGATTTCGTGCACCTTTTAACACTTTGTTAACTATCTCGGCTAGATTGGTTGTCATATGACCAAATCTTCTATCATTTTCATCATACGCAATACTCCATTTCTCCTTTGATATGTTATCAATCCACCTAGCCACATCTGTATTAGTTGCTCTAAACTCTTCTAACTTGTGATCAAATATCTCTTTACATATTGTGTAACCTACATAGTTCATTCAAAACACATAACCATAAACAAAATAATAATCAAGTATATAAATAAATATAAAGTATAAAATTACCTTACCTAATTTAAGCAAATCTTATTTCAGTTTCTGGTTTTTAAATCGATGATTAAAATTTCTTGCAATATGCCTAATACAATAAACATGATATGCATGTGGAGGTTGTTGGTGATATTTCAAAAGGGGGACCAAGTCCCACATTGCTTGGCCAAGGGTCCTTGGTAGGCTTTATATATGGGGGCACTCATTGGGCTTGTAGACAAGCAAGTAAGAGACATACCCTCGCGCACATAAGCTTGAGCCAACTCAATTCAAAACCGGCGAAAACCCTCTCTGCGCGCAATATTGAGGGCCACGAACTTTTTATTACCTGAAAATTTTAAAAATATATTGCTTACCCGGAAATCTCTATTTTAAGGCTTCAAAATTTCCGTTTCCCTTTGATTGCCTTTTACTAGCCATTATGGGGTTTTATTATCAAATTACCAGTATTATTATTATTCTTTATTGAGTTTTTATTCTGAAACTTACCGATATTATTAAACTTTATTGGGTTTTATTCTGAAACTTATCAGCTATTTATTTTCGTTTAAAATACCATTAAATCCTGTTTAATTAGCAATTCAAAAGTCGTCTGTTATTTTCGACATAATTAAATTTTATTTCAAAAATCAAATTCTGCTTAATTATAATTTAAAGCATTTTAAACTGCTTCTAAAGTTCCTCTCCTATATATAGAGACACTGCTTACCTTTTCGAAAGCACTTGAACACACTACCATTTCTCGCACACTCTGCTAGTCTCTCTCTGCTTTACTAGTTCTGTTCCTGCTCCCTTTGGCAGACGAGTCTGTTGAATCCTGGGGGATACCGCGTTCCGACGCAAATATCCTTGAGGACAGTGCTACCACACGCCTCACACTATTATTTTTCTAACAATCTCAAGGATATTTCCATGGCAACCGAACCACCTCGCACTCAGTCCTCAAACGACGTCATTGCTGCTTCTCCTACCCAACTTGCTGCTCCTGTTGCATATGCCAAGCCCCTTCCCGATGTCTCCAAGATTGAGGTCTTTGGAGGACAAGCCTATCGTCGCTGGCAGGAAAGAATCCACTCCTTCCTAGATATGCATGAGGTTGCATATGCACTCGTTGATGACAAACCCATTGATCCAAAATATGTTGAAAACTGAACTAATGCAAATAAGGTATGTTGACACACCATTCTAAGTACTTTGTCTAATGAGTTGTTCGATGTCTACTGTTCATATAAGGAGGCCAAGGCAATTTGGGAGTCGATGCGTACAAAGTACATTGCTGAAGATGTTGGGAAGTAGAAATTCATCATAGAAAACTTCTATCGGTGGAAAATGACCGATGACAAAGACATCAAAACGCAAATAAATCAATATCATAAACTCCTAGAAGACCTCAAAGCTGAAGACATCACAATGCAAGACCAACTGGTGGCTGGTTTTCTTATCGAGAAATTACCCGAAACCTGGAATGACTATAAACAACAACTAAAACATAAACATGAACAGCTATCACTTGCGGACCTAATAACACACATCATCATTGAAGACACCAATCGAAAGGAGATAAAAAAATGCAAGAGTAAAAGCCTTGGCCACTAGAGCAAATCTGCTGCAAACAAAGAAGTCTCCAAAGACCACGTACGACCGTAAACCTTCCTCTCAATTCCCTAAGCCGCCTAATCCTACTTCCTTCAAAAAGAAGGGTTCTTTCTATGTTTGTGGAAAGCCAGGGAATCATGCACCAGCATGTAGATACAGAAACCGAAACGCTGCCCCTCCTAAAGTTAAAGAAAACTTGACCGAAGGAGATGATGTGGTAGCCACTGTTGTTTCTCAAGCTCTTATCATGGCCAATGTGAGCAAATGGGTGGTAGACTCTGGGGCTACCAGACACATATGTGCTAACAAAAACGTGTTTACCTCTTACACTTCTGTAGGGGAAGGAGAAGACATTGTCTATCTTGGAGACTCCCGAACTGCACTCGTGCTCAGGAAGGGAAAAGTTCTTCTCAAGCTCACTTCTGAAAAAACTCTGGCAGTTCAAACGTACTACATGTACCGAGCATTAGAGCCAACCTGATCTCTATGGCTCTTTTGGGAAAAAATGGGGTTAAGGTTTCTTTTGAGTCAGATAAAATTGTGATGACCAAAAATGATATGTTTGCGGACAAGGGGTATGGTGACCAAGGTCTATTTGTATTGAATGTTTCTGAAATTCTTAAAAAGAATCCTTCATCTTCTTCTGCTTATATGATTGCGTCGTGATTTGTGGCATGCTAGATTAGGACACGTAAATTCTTCCTATATCAAAACGTTACAAAGTAGTGGTCTAATTTCTGGGATTAAGGATGAAAACCTAAATAAATGTGAGATTTGCATAGAATCGAAATCAACCAAAAAGACATGCTTTGTAGTAAAACGAGAAACAGAATTGCTTAATTTAATTCATACAGACTTAGGAGACTTAAAACAAACTATGACTAGAGGAGGTAAGAAATATTATGTAATCTTTATTGATGATTGCTCAAGGTACACCAAATTATATCTAGTTAGGAACAAAGATGAGGCCTTTAACATGTTCTTATCATACAAAGCAGAAGTAGAAAACCAACTTAATAGGAAGATTAAGAGAATTAGATTCGATAGGGGTGGTGAATATATAACATTTAATGAGTTTTGTGAAAAAGAAGGTATAATACATGAAACAACTCCCCCTTACTCACCTGAATCAAATGGTGTAGCAGAAAGAAAAAATAGGACACTAAAAGAAATGATGAATGTCATGCTCATTAGCTCTAATGCACCTGATAACCTTTGGGGTGAAGCCTTACTATCCTCATGTCACATACAAAATAGAATTCCCCATAAGAAAACTGGAAAAACCCCTTATGAATTGTGGAAGGGTTATAAGCCTAATTTAAATTACTTTAAAGTGTAAGGGTGTTTACCTAAAGTTATGTTGCCTGATCCTAAAAGGAGAAAGATAGGGTCTAAAACTTTTGATTGTTTGTTCATAGGATATGCTCAACATAGTGCAGCTTATAGGTTTCTAGTCTTAAAAAGTGACGTGCTAGATAAAAATTCTATAATAAAGACAAAGAATGCTTAATTTATTAAAAATATTTTCCATTTGAAAATCGAAAGTATACCTAAAGAACCTAGTCTGTACAATAATGAACTTTCACATGAAGATAATGAACCTTCACATGAAGAGTTAAGAAGAAGTAAGAGACAAAGAAAAGAAACCTCGTTAGGCAATGACTTTTACTTATATCTTATGAGAAATGATCCATTAACCTATCATGAAGCTATCTCTTCTTCAAATGCTCCTTTTTGGAAAAATGCGATTAAAAGTGAACTTGAATCTATTAGAAAATGTAACACATGGATTATAGTATACTTACCCTTAAGGGCTAGACCAATAGGTTGCAAGTGGATATTTAAAAGGAAATATAATCCTGATGGTTCTATTGAAAAATATAAAGCTCGCTTAGTAGCAAAAAGGTTTACCCAAAAACATAACGTAGATTACTTTGACACCTTTGCCCCTGTAACTAGAATTTCCTCCATTAGAGTTTTGATTGCATTAGCATCTATGTATAAATTAATTATTCACCAAATGGATGTTAAAACAGCCTTTTTAAATGGCGATTTAGAAGAGGAAATCTATATGGTCCAACCAGAAGGTAGTGTGATTACCGGTCAAGAAAATAAAATGTGTAAGCTTCATAAATCTTTATATGGACTAAAACAAGCACCTAAACAATGGCATGAAAAATTTGATAACATTCTTGTAAGTCACGGGTTTTCGTTTAATGAAAGTGACAAGTGCGTTTATACTAAAGTAGAAAATAACGAATGTGTAATTGTATGTCTTTATGTTGATGATATGTTTATCTTTGGCACTTGTATTGATGTTGTGAATAGTACTAAGACATTTCTTTCTTTCAAATTTGACATGAAAGATATGGGTGAAGCAAATGTGATTTTGAGTGTTAAGATTATAAGGAAAGGAGATAGTATAATACTATCTTAAGAACACTATATCGAGAAACTTCTTAAGAAGTTTGGTCATTTTGACGCAAAACCTGTAAGTACTTCTTATGATGGAAGTTATCACTTAAAGAAGACTTTGGAAGAACTCATCTCACAGACAAAATATGCACAAATTATTGGGAGTCTGTTGTACTTAATGAATTATTCTCAACCAGACATAGCCTATGTTGTGGGGAGATTAAGTAGATATACAAAAAACCCCAATAACGAGCATTGGACTGCATTAGTCAAACTAATGAAATACTTAAGAGGTACCATTAATTATGGTATTTCCTATGGTGGATTTTCCATTGTATTGGAAGGATACTGCGATGCAAACTGGATCTCAGATTCAGATGAGACAAAATCCACTAGTGGTTATGTATTCACACTGGGAGGTGGTGCAATATCGTGGAGATCATCTAAACAAACTACTATTCAAAGTCCACTATGGAATCAGAGTTTATTGCTCTGGAACTAGCTGGAAACGAGGCTGAATGGCTAAGAAAATTCCTAGCAAATATTCTCTTAGGAATCAAACCTACACCCCAGTGTCTATGCATTGTGACAATAAGTCTGCAATAGCAATTGCAAAAAATAACTCTTACAATGGTAAGAATCGACACATTCGTCTAAGACATGATGTGATAAAGCAGCTACTAAAGAATGGAGTTATTTTCATTGATTATGTGAAGTAAGAGGTAAATTTGGCCCATCCTTTGACCAAACCATTAGGAAGAAAAATGGTTTATGAAACATCGAGGGGAATGGGACTTGAGCCAATAATTAAATCTACAACGATAGGAACCCAACCTTTGTGATTGGAGACCCCATGAAGAAGGTTCATATGGGTAATAACAAGTCATTGTAGGTCCCTCTATCACTAATTAATTTTCCATTCCTATGATAAGAGAAGTGCTAGGCTGCATTAGTCGAGAGGTAAAACCTTAATGGTTTTAATGACACTCATATCCCTTATGGGTAATGTATTAAAATGCAGAATACATTTGATGAGGTCACCTATATAAATGTCAAGTGAGGCCGCTTGTATGAGATTAAGGCTCCATCTCTAGATCATTCATGAACTACCAGGCAGGTGCATGGCCTATTAGCGCAAAACCAACAAAAATGGAAAAGAAATTGTGGGGGGTATAAGTGATAGATAAGCCTCTAACTTTCATTAATGTGGCTTTGGTTCATAGAAGTCGTGCTTCACCAAACACAGCAAGTTAAGCTCATCTGTCTAAAGTCTGGTTCATAGTCCAAAAGACACCAGGCCTTATGCATATTATACCCAAACGAAAATCCAGCAGTATTTTCTTCTTCTTCTTCTTCTTCTTCTTCTTCTTCTTCTTCTTCTTCTTCTTCTTCTTCTTCTTTTCACAAATGTTTTAAACCCTTTTAAAATATGTGGGGATTGTTGGTGATATTTCAAGAGGGGGACCAAGTCCCACATTGCTTGGCAAGGGTCCTTGGTAGGCTTTATATATGGGGGCACTCATTGGGCTTGTAGACAAGCAAGTAAGAGACATACCCTCGCGCACATAAGCTTGAGCCAACTCAGTTCAAAACCGGCGAAAACCCCCCCTACGCGCAATATTGAGGACCACGAACTTTTTATTACCTGGAAATTTTAAAAATATATTGCTTACCCGGAAATCTCTATTTTAAGGCTTCAAAATTTTCGTTGCCCTTTGATTGCCTTTTACTAGCCATTATGGGGTTTTATTATCAAATGACCAGTATTATTATTCTTTATTGAGTTTTTATTCTGAAACTTACCGGTATTATTAAACTTTATTGGGTTTTATTCTGAAACTTATCAGCTATTTATTTTCGTTTAAAATACCATTAAATCCTGTTTAATTAGCAATTCAAAAGCGGTCTGTTATTTTCGACATAATTAAATTTTATTTCAATTTTTAAATTCAAAAATAAAATTCTGCTTAATTATAATTTAAAGCATTTTAAACTACTTCTGAAGTTCCTCTCCTATATATAGAGACACTACTTACCTTTTCGAAAGCACTTGAACACACTACCATTTCTCGCACACTTTGCTAGTCTCTCTCTACTTTGCTAGTTCTGTTCCTGCTCCCTTTGGCAGACGAGTCTGTTGAATCCTGGGGGATACCGCGTTCCAGCGCAAATATCCTTGAGGACAGTGCTACCACACGCCTTACACTAATATTTTTCTAATAGAGGTTGTCATCCCAAATAAGGGTTATTAACTACTGATTTAATGTTTTGATTTCTATCTGATATCAAACATATTCCACTTCTCTGAGTAACATACTCCCTTAACAAAGCTAGAAACCAACTCCGTACATCCAATGTCTCACCTTCAACAATAGCAAAAGTAATAGGTAATACAAAGTTGTTTCCATCTTGAGTTGTGGCTATTAGCAAGGTACCTCTATATTTGCCATAAAGGAATATGTCATCAATTTGAATAAATGGTTTCCAAAAGTTAAATGTCTCACAACATTGTCTAAAACACCAGAAAACTCGAAAGAATTTTCTTACTCCATTTTGAACCTGATCACCAATAATGACATCTTCTGTCTCAAGCTTGTACCTAGAACCTAGAGCATATTGAATCATTTTATGTAACTATCTTGGCAATAAAGCATAATAATTATCCCAATCACCAAAGACACGCACAATTGTTTTCTGCTTTGCAATCCATGTTTTCCTGTGTGATACTTTGAACCCACACTGACTCAGTATTCTTTCTTGAATCAACGTAATTGATATAGATGGTTGTTCATTTATCATACCTAATAAACAACCAAAATTAATTAATAAAATTTAAAAATGAAATACAATATAGAAAGTAAGATATTTGTTTCATGATAACCATATACCCGATATGCATGAAGCAATGAAATCAGAATCCAACTTTTTATGGTCTTGAGATAGACAGACATTCACGCAACTATGTTGACCACCCCATTTACTAACAGCTCATTCATTGGATCGTTTGGATCAATAAGCTCTCATTCTCCATGGACAACTACTACTGTAATTAAGACAACGAACAGAAAAATGAGTTCACTTTAATTCAACAACAACAAAACTTTGGTATACCTTCATTGCATAATTTCAACACTCTCAATATTATGTTTTCATAATGAAATAAAATATAAGTATCACCATATTTGCATATGTATACAAATTTTTTTTCTAAAATTTACATATATAATAAATGAATTAATTTCTTCCTATTTTTTCATTATTTTTATTAAATAAAATATAATATGCATGAATATAAGAAATTTGGATTCACATATATGGAAGTAATTAAAAAAATTTATTTAATTTTTTTAAAATAGCATCCAATTTAATAAAATTGATATTAAATTTATATTAATTTAAAAGAAGCTTCATTCTTTTAATAGAAAAAATAGCAACAATATAATGATGAATTTCTAACACATATATATAAAATATGAAATATACAATACAAAATCATATATATATATATATATATATATATAAATTCACATCACTCAAAAGTATCACAAATTTATTAATATATGTATATTAAAATATGATATTATTCAAAATATTAAATAAATAAAAATATTTTAAGAAATTTATAGAGATGATATTGTCAAATTCTTAAGATTGTTGAAAAATTTGGATATTCTTCTACATTAAAACAAGAAACAGAATTGGAAATAATGATAAATCAAGAAATTCAAAAATATTAGTAATTTTTAAGTATATCAAAATAGAAACCTCCTTTATCCAAAAATGAGACTTTCCAAAAATTTAATTTTTTAAAAATATAATTAAATATCATTTTAAAACTTTAATTAAATTGATTTAAATTTTAAAATTTAAATCATGATTAATTTGGTGAGATTCAACATATTAAACCTAAAATGATCATATTCGATGTATGGTTATAAAGTTGATATTAAAATTTAGATTTAAAATAAACAGTCATAATTAAAACAATATTAAAAAAATTAATTCAAAATTTGTATAATAAATATGTTTTTAATTTGGTAATAAAGATACATTTAAAACTAGTAATAATTATCATAATTTAAAATGGATAACTACTATATAATAAATTTTTTAAAAAATTAAAATTAAAATAATAAATATAATAATTAAAATATTCAATTTTTACCACAGAGTTGATGGAAGCAAGGATGATGAAACTAGAGGTTGCACTTAAGATGTTCTACTTACTATCTTGAGATTGAGTATGTAATAACTTTACTTTTATATCTTCATTATTAAGAATGCTGAATTAGAAGAAAATTTTTTCTAGTTATAATATTTTAACTTGCTTTTGTTTGATTTGTATACATGTATATTAATGGTTATTATAGCACTATTGTTAGAGGAATGACTTTAAAACTTTATATTGGTTGTGATTTCTACCTTTTGTGATTACATACCATGTTATGTTACTATATATAATTATATTTATATTAGTTAAACAATAATATTGAAATTAGTTGAATACTGTCATATACACTAAATAAATATGCACAAATATAATTGTCTGTCAAATGTGATTTTTCAACTAAGAATGTGATCTATATTTAATATTTACACGGAATATGTTGTAAAATTAATTACATTTTTTTTATTAAAGTTACATGACTTGTATTGTTTGATTTATGGAAGAAATAGATACTCTCTTGAATGAGTGTTCAAAGTTGAAAGTAAAAAAAAAAGTGCTTTTAAAATAATAAAAAAGAAGAATGATAAAATTTGAACACTTATTTAAGAAAATGAAATTTTAAAAGTTATACTTGATAAGTCTCAAATAAAGTATAAACTTAACATAAATGAATCACTAGATCAAAGTAATTAGTTATAATTAGGATCAAATAGTTTTCTAAAAAACTAAAAACATAACTAATTAAAGTGAAGACTTTAAATTTAATTAAAAAAAGAAAAAAATTAACTTTAAGTTATTAATTAATAACAAATTTAGTTAGATATATACTTCTCCTAATATTTATGTGATAATTAACTTTTAAGGAGTTGTTTGGGAAGTAGGTTTTGTAGAGAAATAGAGAAGAGACCAACTTTTTATTTTAAATAAATATATAATAATTGAATAATCTTTTATAATAAAAAATAATAGATTAACATAAATTTATATATGTTATTTATTTATTTATTATTATAAATAATATATAATTCACTAATTGAAAAAATAAAAAATTTATTCCAATCTCTTTTCCTTTTCAAAATATTTCTTTTAAATAATCATTAATTAATTAAACAATGTCTTTTGATATTTAAGAAATTTTTTTTAAGATAATTTATATATGTTAAAATTTGATTTTATATCTAACTTTTGATATTATTTTAAAATTATACTTAATTTCAACTCAATTATAAAAGTTAGCTTATAAAATAATTTTTTTTATATATTTATGATAAATTTTATTACGGGATAATATAAAACTTACAATACATCCCTTATGTTTAACATTAAATTTATAGGTGTAAAATTTTTTACAAAACTAAATATTTTTGAATGGTCCATTAATAAATATAGGATAGATTCTAATATTATATATATAAAAATAATGTTGAATCTCACTTAACTTAAAAACTAGTTTATAAATTAAAGATTATATTATATATATATATATATGATTGGCCATAATATCTTGTAAGACTCTATTAACATCTAATTTTTTAATATATAAAATCTCTTAAATTCATAAAAAATAATTTTTTAATTTTTAATATATGATCATAAAAATATAGGAATAAAAAAAATTAAACAATTAAGCATCTTTAAAAAATTAAAAAATAATAATTACATCATAATATCATAAAATTTATCAAATTCTAATTAAAAAAATTAGTAACCTATTACAAAACAAGAAAATACCCAAAAAAAAAAAAATCCCTTGACCATCTTCCTTAAAAGAAAGTAAATATGAAAATCGTCCTCTTTCTTACTCTTCTAAACCCAAGCGTGGGTGTTGTTGTCTCTTAAAAATGGTCCCTCTTGAGCTCTCTCTTTTGGATGTCCTAAATACTCTACTCATATATATTTTTGTATTCTTATTTAATTAACATCTTTCCGCTGCAACAAGCGACACCGTAGCACCAACCCTTCTATATCTTGGTGTTAAATAATTAAAAACAGGCTTTAAACACTTATAAATCTCGTTTGGAATTGTTCCGAATTTTTTTATTTTTTATTTTTAAATTAAATTTAAAACAAAAATTATTAATTAAAAAAGATTTAATTTTATTTTTAACATTTAAAAAATATTTTAATTTTAAAAAAGGTTAAGAATAAAAAAATTAAAATTAAAAAAATAATTTTTTATTTTAATAATTAAGTTAAAATTATTTGAAAATATATTAAAAATTAATTCCGTATTTTTAGTTAAATATATTTATTTTTAAAATTTAATTAAAAAATAAAAATTCCATAACTTCCTAAAAAAATATTAATTAATAAATGTTTAATTTAATTTTATCACATAAATTAATTTATTATACATATTAAAATTAGTCACACAAGCATATTTAAGTGGGATATCAACCTCATCTCTTCTATAACTGGATAAAAAAATATTATAAACTGTGTAAAAAACTTTAATATATAAAATAAAATAGTATATGCAGCAAAATTTAATTAAATATTTATCGATCAAATCAATAATTAATAAAAATTAAGAAAATTTTTTCTAATGATTAGATATAATAATTATTATTATTATTATAAACTATCTAATAAAAATTTAACAACTTGATTTTTTAATGGTGAATGTGATTTAAAATTATTTAGTCGAATTAAAAATATAATTTAAGAAAAAGTTAAGAAACCTGTAGTGTGTGGGTAGCTTATACGAACTCGTCTGGGTCTTGCAGAATAGAGAATTGGAGAAGAGAAGAAAAGGCGCAGCAGCAGCAGCAGCAGAAGCAGAAGAATCGAAAGGAAAAAGCGTGGATGGTGGAATTGCATCGATCGTGAAACGAGAAGATGCTGACGAAATTCGAAACGAAGAGCAACAGAGTGAAGGGACTAAGCTTTCACAGAAAGAGGCCATGGATCCTTGCGAGTCTCCACAGCGGTGTGATCCAGCTATGGGATTATCGAATGGGAACCCTCCTTGAACGGTTCGAAGAGCATGAGGGTCCGGTGCGTGGGGTCCACTTCCACAAATCACAACCCTTGTTCGTCTCTGGAGGCGACGATTACAAGATCAAGGTATGGAACTATAAACTCCATAGGTGCCTCTTCACACTCTTGGGACATCTCGATTACATCCGAACCGTTCAGTTTCATCATGAGAGCCCTTGGATCGTGAGTGCCAGCGATGATCAAACTATTCGCATCTGGAACTGGCAATCTCGCACGTGCATCTCCGTTCTCACTGGACATAACCACTATGTCATGTGTGCTTCTTTCCATCCCAAAGACGATCTTCTCGTCTCCGCTTCCCTGGATCAGACCCTTCGCGTTTGGGACCTCGCTTCTCTTAGGAAGAAATCACCCTCAGACGACACCCCGTTTGGTGCTCCTGATGCCGTCGTTAAGTATGTTTTGGAAGGACACGATAGGGGCGTCAATTGGGCTGCGTTTCACCCTACTCTTCCTCTCATTGTCTCTGCCGCCGATGATCGCCAACTCAAGCTCTGGAGGATGAACGGTATCTTATCCTGTCATATTATATTACATCAACTCTTCATTTACTTGCTCCTTCAAATTATGAATATCTCATTTTGATCTCTAAAATTATTATCATTCCGCTCGTTTTAATCCGGAAATTTAAGGATTAAGATGATTGTATTTCATATTTGAGGACTAAATTGACAGGTGTTGGTGTGTTGTTAATTGGGAAAATTTGGTTTCTGAAGCATGTTAATTAGGATGCTTTGCTCCGTGAAAATTGAAGTGTATGAATTGGTCCTGAAATTTAAGGATTAATAAATTATTTTGTTTGATATTTAAGGACGAAATTGAGTGGTGTTTGTAATTTTAAGGACTGTTTTGGTGTACCGCATTGGACAAATTGGTTTCTTGAAGATGTTGGTTATGTTGCTTTACTTCTTGAAAATTGAGGTAGATATGAATTGGTGCTGTGAGAGGTGAACCTGTTCTGATCTGATACATTCTTTGTGTCCTGTGTGTTTTCAGACACGAAGGCGTGGGAGGTGGACACTTTGAGAGGGCACACGAATAATGTTTCGTGCGTTCTTTTCCATGCCAGGCAGGATGTTATTGTGTCCAACTCTGAGGACAGGAGCATTCGGGTGTGGGATGCAACCAAGAGGACCGGAATCCAGACGTTCCGCAGGGAGCATGATCGGTTTTGGATCCTCGCGGCACATCCTGAAATGAATCTGTTGGCGGCAGGTCATGACGGTGGGATGATTGTGTTTAAGTTGGAGAGGGAGAGGCCTGCATTTGCTGTGAGTGGCGATACTTTGTTTTACACTCGGGACCGGTTTTTGCGGTTCTATGAATTTTCGACGCAAAGAGAGATGCAATTACTTCCCATTCGACGACCTGGTTCTGTAGGTCTTAATCAGGGTCCGAGGACTCTTTCTTACAGTCCGAGTGAAAATGCAGTTCTTCTCTGTTCGGATGTGGATGGTGGGACTTAT
This sequence comes from Canavalia gladiata, assembly GCA_037954105.1. Taxonomy (NCBI): domain Eukaryota; kingdom Viridiplantae; phylum Streptophyta; class Magnoliopsida; order Fabales; family Fabaceae; genus Canavalia; species Canavalia gladiata. Next base: position 540,090 of record CM075663.1, on the reverse strand, counting down.
GAGCTGTATTCTGTAGCCAAGGACAGCTACGGCAGGGGTGATTTGCATGATGCAAAGAGAGGTGCTGGAGGATCAGCGGTTTTTGTGGCTCGGAATAGGTTTGCAGTGCTTGAAAAAAGCAGCAACCAAATCCTTTTGAAAAATCTCAAGAATGAGCTTGTGAAAAAGAGTGCCCTTCCCATTGTCACCGATGCTATATTCTATGCAGGAACGGGCAACTTGATTTGCAGGTCAGAGGATAGGGTTGTTGTGTTTGATCTTCAACAGAGGATTATTCTTGGTGAACTTCAGACCCCTTTCATCAAATATGTTGTCTGGTCTAGTGACATGGAAACTGTTGCTTTGCTCAGCAAGCATGCGATTATAATTGCTAACAAGAAGCTTGTGCACCAATGCACTCTCCATGAGACCATTCGTGTAAAAAGTGGTGCCTGGGATGACAATGGTGTTTTCATCTACACAACATTGAATCACATCAAGTACTGTCTTCCCAATGGAGACAGCGGGATAATAAAAACACTGGATGTCCCCATTTATATGACTAAGGTTTCTGGAAACACCATCTTCTACTTGGATCGGGATGGGAAAAGCAGAACCATGAATATTGATGCGACTGAATATATTTTTAAGTTTTCCTTGTTGAAGAAAAAATACGACCATGTTATGAACATGATCAAGAATTCACAACTTTGTGGACAGGCTATGATTGCTTATCTCCAGCAAAAAGGCTTTCCTGAAGTTGCCCTCCATTTTGTGAACGATGAGAGAACCCGGTTCAATTTGGCATTGGAGAGTGGGAACATTCAAATTGCGGTTGCATCAGCTACAGCGATTGATGAGAAAGATCACTGGTATCGGTTAGGGGTTGAGGCTCTTCGTCAGGGTAATGCTGGCATAGTGGAGTACGCATATCAGAGGACCAAAAATTTTGAGAGGTTGTCTTTCCTTTATCTGATCAACGGTAACATGGAGAAACTTTCAAAGATGCTGAAAATTGCTGAAGTAAAGAATGATGTGATGGGCCAGTTCCACAATGCCTTGTATATGGGTGACGTTCGAGAACGGGTTAAAATCTTGGAGAATGTGGGTCATTTGCCACTTGCTTACATCACTGCATCAGTCCATGGGCTACATGATGTTGCTGAACGGCTTGCAGCTGAACTTGGGGACAATGTTCCATCTTTGCCCGAGGGAAAAGTACCATCTCTTTTAATGCCACCTTCACCGGTCATGTGTGGTGGTGATTGGCCCCTTCTTAGGGTAATGCGAGGCATATTTGATGGAGGGCTTGAAACCATGAATCGGGGTGTTGCTGATGAAGAATATGAGGCAGCTGATGGTGATTGGGGTGAGGAGCTGGACATGGTTGATGTGGATGATTTGCAAAATGGTGAAGTTGCTGCAATTTTGGAGGATGGAGAAGGGGCTGATGAAAATGAAGAAGAGGGTGGATGGGAGCTGGAAGATTTAGAGCTTCCTCCTGAAGCTGACACCCCAAAAGCTTCTATCGGGACAAAATCTTCTGTTTTTGTGGCCCCAACCCCTGGCATGCCTGTAAGCCAGATATGGATTCAGAAATCATCTCTCGCAGCAGATCATGCTGCTGCTGGCAACTTCGATACTGCAATGCGGTTACTGAACCGTCAACTTGGGATACAGAACTTTACTCCCTTGAAATCCATGTTTCTTGATCTTAGTACTGGCAGCCATTCCTATCTGCGTGCATTTTCATCTGCTCCAGTAATATCTTTTGCAGTTGAAAGAGGTTGGACCGAGTCATCAAGTGCAAATGTAAGAGGCCCGCCGGCATTGCCTTTCAAACTGTCTCAATTGGATGAAAAGCTCAAAGCTGGTTATAAATCAACAACTGCTGGTAAATTTACCGAGGCTCTTAGGACATTCATCAGTATTCTTCATACTATTCCCTTGATTGTGGTTGAGTCAAGGAGAGAAGTGGATGACGTGAAGGAATTGATTATAATTGTCAAAGAGTATGTTTTGGGTCTGCAGATGGAGCTGAAAAGAAGGGAACTTAAGGACAATCCAGCTCGGCAGCAGGAGCTTGCTGCATATTTCACACACTGCAACCTTCAGACACCACATTTAAGGCTAGCTTTGCTGAATGCAATGACTGTCTGCTACAAGGCGAAAAACCTTGCCACAGCTGCTAACTTTGCCAGGAGGCTACTTGAGACTAATCCTACTGTTGAAACCCAAGCCAAGACTGCAAGGCAAGTGCTGGCAGCTGCAGAAAGGAACATGACTGATGCCACACAGTTGAATTATGATTTCAGAAACCCATTTGTCATTTGCGGTGCAAGTTATGTACCCATCTATCGAGGACAGAAGGATGTCTCTTGCCCATATTGCACTTCTCGTTTTGTGCCAAGTCAAGAGGGACAGCTATGTACTGTGTGTGATCTTGCGGTGATTGGGGCAGATGCTTCTGGATTGTTATGTTCACCTTCTCAAATTCGTTGATTGTGCTCCTATACCTGAAGCAATTTTTTCAATTTGTTTCAGGTAAATTTTCAGCTGCAATACAAGCGCTATTAATCAATTAATATTTGAGCTAGAACCTAGAAACAGTTAGGAAGAATGGATGTTTCTGAGTGAATTTATCTGTTTTTTTGTTTTCCCTATGAGCTTTGTTCACCTTCCTCCCTCCCCCCCCCCCCCTCCTCCTTTTTTTCTGGAAAATTATTTCAAAGTCATAAACCTACTTCATATTTTAGGGGTGTTATTAGTATTTTATACATTAGAAAGTGAGAGAATGTACTTGTATCAAATTATGGTTATACGCTGAGACTTGCAATTGCAGCAGATTAATTTGTCAAAATATATGGTGTCTGTGTTCAGTCGGGCTCCTGTTCTTTGCTTGTAGAAGGAAGTAATGCTTATCCCCGAGTTAAGCAGCTCTTCCTTCTTTTATTTGGCATAGTTTGTGACTCTGCAATTTAACTGAGCATTAGTATACATTGTCATCTTCTTGGATCTGCAGAATATGATTGCCAGCTTTGATCGTACTGTTTTTCATCATTAATGTATGATGGTTTCCCTTTGATGCATCACGCGTTGTTACATAGAACGATTAAGATTTTGTTTTTTTAAGTTGAGCTCTTGACACAATAAAATTTATTTCTTGCTAGGGGGGTTAAAAATAAGTTAGGTTGGAATGTGTGTTGCTTAAATAGGCCTTGGACTGTTATGTTAAAACATCGACTGGATCGTCATCTTATTGTTTTTTGTCACCTGGGAAAGGGAAAAGAAAAGGGTGAGCGGGTTGTTCTGACCTTTTGTAAAAATAATATAGAGCAGTGTTATCAGCAGTGAATATTTAGGGAGATTTTCGTGAAATTCACTTTATTAAAGCGTGTTTGGATGACAAGGAAAAATAGGAAGAAAAGAATGAAAGAAAAGAAAGAAAGAGAAGGAAAAAAAAGAGAGAAAGAGAAAAAAAATGTAAAAATAAAAAGAAGAAATGAGTTATTTTAATAAACAGAAATATAAAAGAAAAAAAAGAAAAAAAATTTTCTTTTATTTGAATAGATGAAAAAGAGAGAAAAAAATATATTAATAATATAAATCTTACTTTATATAAATTTAAAACATAAAATTTAATTTTTTAAAAAATATTTTTTATTATATATTTTAATTAATATGATTTTTTTATTTTTTAAAAATATAAAAATTTTAACAATTTAATATAAATAAGAAAGAAAAAGTAAAAAAAAGAAGAGATTATTTTTCGTGTGAATCTTGTGAAAAAAAAAATCTATGTTTATACACAAATAAATGAAAGAAAAAAAAATGTTATCCCTTTTTTTTTTCTTTTTTTTTTTTCCTCTTATCTTCATTTCGAATATACCGTAGTGTTTTTCAAATGTAAAAAGTATGACATCTATTTAAAGAACGATTTGATGAAAGGTAAGAAATTTAAGATTTTTTAGTTTTAAATTTAGCATAATCTTTAAGAATTTATTATATCATAGATAAATTTGTAGTTATATAATTTTATAATTAATAAAATAAGTATTTTAAATATTTAATTATATATCAAAATAATGAATATATAACCCAATATAACTTGTCAAATATGGTTCTAATTTTAAGTTTGAAATGTAAAAACAAATAATTTTTTAATCAATTATTTTTCATATATTTTATCCTAAAGTGTATTTCTTTTATTTTAGAGAAGTTTTTAGAATTAAAATATTTAGTTAAATAAATAGAAATTTTCAATTTTCAATTTTCATATTGGTATAATCTTAATAAATTATTATATTATTATAAAATTAACATTATATTAATGTATAATTAATAGGGGAATCATACCAGATACCACCGACATCAGCTAAAAGGGAACCATCATTTCAATTGCTGCAGTTTTCTTAATATTCTCTATTGAAAAAGAAATCAATTCAAAAATATGCTCCACATCAACAGCGGCCTTCAGGTCCAATCATGAAGGCAAAACGGCAAAGAAAAATGCTAATAGTATAATTTTTAACATATTTTTTAATATTTTCTATAACTAATCAATTTTTTAAAAGTCAAATCATTTGCTCATTAAATTAATAATTTTTCAAAATTGTATTGACTTTTTTCAAAATTGACCTATTGTAAAGAGTGTATTGAAGAATATTCAAAAGATTATTACTAGTATTCTCTTTCAATCAAATAGACAAAAATATGAAAATTATGACATTGACAGGAGTCAGGAGAGAATAATGTTATTTTCACTTCTATTTTTTTGCGCCTAATACAACTTCAACTTGATTAAGTCACCTATACAAAATTAAATTCAGCAAAATTCTACAAGGCATAAGCTAAATTATTAAAGAGAATTTAATTATATCTACTCAAGTATAAAATCTAGAAGAACTCTCTGTTAATAATAATAATAATAATAATAATAATAATAATAATAAAAGTTGAAAGTGAACATAGCACCATAAAATGGTAACGAAGGAGAGAAAGCAAGAGAAAGGCAGCTTCTCTATCCAATTTCGATCTTGTTGATCTAAATCGATGACATTAGTGGGGTTTAAGCAGTGGACCTTACAGGCTATTGATCATAATATCATGAGTTTGTTAGTCAAAGGGAAACAATAGAATTCACATTCTGTGTTGGAAAAAAATTAATTTTAGAGTTAATAAAATGGTATGTTTTAAAGGTATACATGTCACAAGTAAAGTATTTACCTCTTTTACAATCCTGAGAAATCAAACAAGAAAATCTCCTATTTTGTCCAAAAGGAGAGAATCTGGATCCAAGAATGTGTGTGGTACTATACCAAGCATACATAATAAAAATCAAATTGAATTGGCTCACTCCACCAAAAATTGGTTAGATCAACAGTTAAAACAATAGAGAATCGGCTGAGTAAAAATTTTAGATTAATTTATTATTTATATTTTAAATAATTTAAAATACATATTTTATTATTATTGGTTTGATCCTGATTCAATCAAGATTGAATTAATAAATTATAAATTAGTATCTTTCCTAATTTTTGGATGTGAATTTAAAAGCGTTGCTAACAAAAAAAAACCAGAAGAAAGATTTTTTCAAAAAAATCAAATCAAATCAAATGCAACTAATATTACCTTACAAACAAATTAGATAAAAAAATAATAGATTTCTCATTATAACATAAAGTTAAAATGGAAGTAGATTAATTTAATTATATAACTTCAAAACAATTGGAAAATAACAAAAATAAAATCATTAATTTTAAGCAACAAAAAATAATTAATCAAGTCCAATAACATGTGTTTAGAACAAGAAACTTTAAGAATTCTAAACATTTACTTAAACAATGAGTTACATTTACATATATTGTAAATGTAAAAATTTCAATTATTACTAATATATTATCTTAATTTTAAGTGAATTTCTGATATGATTTTAATTTTGAAGAAAAGGATGAGATATGGATGGGAAAAAGCAATTAATAGTTTTATTTATTTAAAGGGAGAGGGGTGGGGTTTAGAAATTAGATAAACAGAAGAATAAATAGAAAAAGATAAAATGAGAAAAGAGAAGATTACTTGAAGGAATGAATAACAATGGAGTCAGGTCCTCCAACGAACGATCTATGTTCAGTGTGTCACTCCAATTTCCACATTCCTTGCCAAGCTAATTGCTCACACTGGTTTTGCGGTATTCGTATTCTTCTTTGAATTGAATCTCTTTGATGGATTGATTTGATCTTTCATCTTCATCGGTGTCTTGACAGGGAATTGCATCATGCTTGTGTGGCAACATGGATCCGGTGGTGTTCAGGCTTGTAAATGCCCTCTGTGTCGCCGTCCAATTACTCTGTTAGTTCCAACGGAAGAGTCGTTGAGACAGCGTCACGATCCTCAAGTCGCTAACATTCTCTCAACCGTTCATGCATATAATCGTTTCTTTGGTGGACGCCCAACCACTATTGTTCAGAGAATACAAGATCTTCCTTTTCTCTTGCGAAGGCTTCTTCGAGAATTTTCCGACCCTCATAGATCCCTTCCCCTTGTCATTCGTACTCGTCTTTATATTACGGTTACTCGTTTACTCTTTTCTTATTGCCTTCTTTTTCATCCTCTTTCTTTAATGTTTTCTTATTCTGCTCACTCGATATTTTTTTCGTTGTTTACTTTGCTACCTCTATGTATTTAGATTTTAAGGCCAATGTGCAAACCCTTGTTTCATAAGGTTTGTTGGTAACTCATTTCTTTGGTAAGAAAGCTGATTTATTAGGTATGTGGTTTCTAGGAACAGTGCTGTTGCATAGGTGAAATAGGATGCCAAAACTAGAAAATTAAGAAGAAAGATATAGAAAGAGAAAAATAAGATTACTAAGATGAAATACTATTAGAATGTATGATATGCTATATTATGGTGTTTCTTAGAGATATTATGTAGGGAAGAGGTAGGGTTTCTCCAAAAGATATATGATTAAGGATGGGACGATTTTCCTTTCTTCTTTTTTTCTGTTTTGTGTTTTCCTTTTTCTGTTTGGGAAGATATTTTTAACAGCTAAATTGTTTGTAATTTCTTCATTTGTATTAATATATAAAGAAAAGGGTAATATATATTGGTGCATATATGAGCGTGGGTCTTGACGGTTTCTTTTATACAGATGATATTAAGTGCTGTATACATATTCAGTCCTATTGACATCATTCCTGAAGGTGGGTAGTATGTTGCTTCTCGTATTATTTTTTTTCTTTATTATGGGATTTGTATAATTTTAATGTAGCAAGTAACGGTATTTTTATCTTTCTTGTAGGCATATTGGGAATAGTTGGTCTCTTGGATGATCTCCTAATTGTGGTCATCTTCTTCCTGCATATTGCTGCCCTTTATAGATCAGTACTTTACCACCGTCATGGGGGTTCCTGAACCACCTTCTGCAATTTTACCGGTAAAGTAGTGAAATGAGATGATGCCTCAAGTGCCTGATGTGGGAATTATGCTTTCATCTTCAAAATTAAACATCCTTTTATTTTGCACGATGTATGTACATAGACAAGTTCATTTTCAGAAATGGATTTAGTGGTGCAAATTATATTACAAATGGTAGTGAAAAAAGTCTATAAATTTGTAAGATTTCATGTAGCTGCAAAAAAAAAAAAAAAGCTTTTTCCGATTCTTTTTATCCATCACTATCTCAAAAAAAAATTCCTCTTTCATTTTTATTTTAGAAGTTCAAAATAAAATTTATTATATTTTTATTCTATACAAGAATATCAATTACAAAAGCAGTTAATCAATGAAAGAGGTAAAAGATATAATACAATGTTATATAACAATTTTAATAATTAATTTTCCTAATTTATATAAAATTATTTTTAATGACAAAAAATAGAGGGAGTAATTATCAAAAATTAAATTTATCAAAATATATATGCTGCTGAGACACCTACTCATATACAGCGAAAGGTTTCCTTACCTAGTCTGGTTAAAGAATCACACGATTTGAAGTTGAAAATCCAGCTGTGTATTCTATCCAAGAACCAGCAGGTAAAAAATTCCAATGATAGAACACCAGCGTTTCCTAAGAAGATCCCTGAGCATTTTGTTTTGTTACGCCTTTCATATCATCCCTTGCTAAATGCCCTTTTTTCAATCGCATGAACACATTTTTTCTTTAGTTAATTGTACTTCGCTTGGGAAAGTGCGGCAGCTGCTGCCATTCCGTGCATATGCCAAGGGGTTAGTTGATTCAATCAGTTTTTCGATTGAGAATTGCATCTTTTCATACTTGATCTCTATAAATTCTATTTAAAGTTCCAATTTTGAAATAAGAAAAGCCTTCCTTCACCTAAACTTCCTATTCAGCAAAAAGTTGAATAAATAACGGTTGTATTTTTTTTTTAGAAAATTGTCTTATCAACCCTTACGTAAATCCCTATTTATTATATATATATATATATATATATATATATATATATATATATATATATATATATGTATATATATATTTATAAAAGATATCTATTGACTAAAGAAAATAAAAGCCACTTCCTTTCATTGCATAATTTGTTCATCATTTGGTGGACTCAAGGATTATGTATGTACTTTTGGCCTTCTAATGCATGGATGGCTTGCCTGGCCATCTGAAATGAATGTAGACACTGTTCCAATTAATGAATGATTCATGAATTAACTTCTATACACTTTTCCAAGAAAATGTGAGAAACCCTACACGTGACGAACCCATACAATGGGTTACTTGTAAATAAAAATGACCAAGCAACAGAACAATTTTATAGTTAATCCATGTTAAGATTTCAAAAAAAAATAAATTAGGCTGATGGCTTACGCTTATACTTAATCCTTCTAATCTTAAGCTTACGACTGACTATGTTATGGACAAAAATGCATATAGGCGTTCATGACAACAATGACATAAAAGTAAATCTAAAATTCATCAATTTTCTCAATATCTGCATTATTGAAGTAATATCTATACATTTGGAAACACTTTTCACGAAACAAGTTGATATATCACTACACCAAGAAATCCTCTTAAGGACATCAGAATCGTCTAGATACATATTTACAAGAACAACAAAAGATATAGCATGAAGCCCAATTAATCATGAAACCAAAAGGCTCAAACCCACGCAAAACTGATGTAATTACTTTTTCACAAAATCCATATTGTTACCTAGCATCTTTCAAAAATCTTGTACAGTTTCTCCAGTGAAGCTACCTGTAAAAATTTTTACAAGAGAAAATGAAAATGAAGAAATCAATGATGATACATGTTAAATACCTTCTTCAGGATTAAACTGTATGTTTACCCTCCCTGCATCACCAAGATTATAAATCTAATTCTTAGCTACCACGGACACAGGTTAAGAAAAATGATTAGATCAGCAGGGAGTTTCAACGCTCACAGCCTACACTTTTGCCTCCCCTCACCCATTCTTATGACCTCCTTTCTAACCAGAGAGAGAGAGAGAGAGAGAGAGAGAAAGCTGTCATCAATAACTGAAACTTGTGCATTCTTAATCAGGCGAACCAACATATCCAATTAAGCAAATAAAGCATGAGAATTTTGTGGAGAATATGGGAGGATGAGATTTGCATGAAAATATAGGTAGGATCCAAATGTTATCAATATATATTGGTAACAATCAGAAAAATATATTACCTGAACAAAGGTTCCATCACTAGCCATAGAAACAGGTGGTTTGAAAAAAAGTCTCATGGAAGGAAAAAGCACATGTTGTATTGACCATTCCCGCTGGGCCCATGCAGTCTCAGCTTCAGAAAGTAGTTCGTGTTCAACTATATTGTCAATTACTTCAGTCCCTGAAGATAACTCATTTACGTTGAAACTTAACAACATCCAGCAAAAAATTAAATTGAAGAATAAAATTCAAAGACAAGTTAATTATAGAGCACCACCCTAATGTCTTTTTTTTCTTAATAACAGTTACCATATATTTTTCCCAATCAAGGTCCGGAAAGACGACTCAAATTGGATTTTTGTTTGAATCAAGTAGAACATTAAAATAACATGCTATACTTACAGAGTGTTTGGGAATGATTAATTTGGGTAATTATTTGAAAAAAGGTTAGAAATAAACACTATTCAATCTTGTTTGATGATTATAACAAAATCAGCTTATAATCTTTAACTATAGTTTTACAAAGAAAACAACTTATCTAAAATAAACAAAATTTTAAAGCTTATAATTAAAAGCTATCAGATCATTTTTTTAGTTAATTTTTATTTTTCTATTTTATCCTCAATAGGTGATTACTCTAAATACAAAACCAACTATTATAAATAACTCCATACTCATTTTGTAATTTTACTACAAAAATAACAATTCTTTATAATCCAAACAAAAGAGATTATTTTAAAATTACTTTTTACCTAATATATCTAAACACAAAACTCATTTTATATAATCAATAATAACAACAATCAATTATAAACATAATTGATCATTGAAATAATATAGTTTTTTAACTAATCCAAAGGCGCACTTAAAACAAAAATATATGAAATGTGTTAAATATTCTGTTGAACTAAAAGTAGGAAATATGGCTGGTTCTAATCCAAAATGATGATCAGCCCAATTATCATCAAATTTGTTCCTTATATTTTAATCCAAGAGCAAGTCAATAATGATACACTATTGTTGAACAGATAGATTGGACAATTTTTAGCCCGGCAGATGAGGGATCTCTGTAATTGCAGCAGTTTAAGCCCATGGGAAACACTTGTGGGGAACAGGAAGCCTCTTGAGAAAGGATCAGTCTCATGTCCAAATGAGGGTGAGGGGCTACCTCAAAGAATATAGATTGAACATCTAGCATATTATCCACAATAACTATTCATAAGATTGAGATGTCCACCATAACTCTTCATAAGACCCAGATGTGCTCTCCTTCATTTTCAAAAAATGACTGTTTATGATAGATACAGATAGTTAAGTTTGTTAATCAGCAGTTAGTTAGTGTTTGATGATTTTTGTTAGATGATTAGGCTAAGATAGAGAAGAAACAAGGCAGATTGCCTATAAATAAGAGGATAGGTTAAGAGAGAGAGTAGCTTGTCATTTGAGAGGAATTCAGATCTTTTGGCATTGGGAGGTGCAGACCCTCGATGTTCTGCCGTGTGTGTTCCTTAATTTGGGAGTTACTCCCTGTATTTTCATAATAAAGATACCAGGTTCCTATCAACCGGTATCAAAGCTTCAAATCTTGAGGTTGTGGGTAGCTATTGAAAGCAATGGGTGTCACCTAAAAGGATCTTGAGGCACACTTGGAGGAGCTATGACTGCAAATGGAGGACAGCCTGCGGAGGATGGAGGAAAGCTGATTAAGGATGAAGAAAGAGAATAAAAAAACCAGGGAAATGCTGAAAACTCTGATCCAGAAGATAGGCGAGAAAGATACAGGTCTCAATGCAGGTCAAGAAAAATAACAAGATAGGGAAGAAAGAAGCATCCATGATGGCAGATGGGAAATCTACAACGGAGGAGCAAGAAAAGTGAAGGGAACCAACCTGACAATGAAGGTGATGGAAGGAAAATTGCTGCAAAAGATAATAGAGAAGAAACTGAGGCAAAATGACCAGAACCTTGAAGCAAGAAAAGGGTTGAAGATCAAGAATCGGAATTGTAGTGGGAAAATTGAATCTTTGGAGCAAGAAAATAGGAGGAAAACTGGAATCTTCAAAGATGAAGAAAAAATACAGGAAAGAAGAGAATCAGATGTGAGGAAGCAAGAAATCTTGGAAAAGGAATCAATCAAGGAGGAGGGAATGAGGCAAAACCAACATGACCAGTAGCAGAGAAGCAAAAATACAGAATGTGGTCATTAGATGATGGTCTAAACTCTTCACAGTGAACATCGTGGCTTAAGCAGAGAATTAACAGAGGTGTGTGTGGCAGTGTCGCAACTTCAGGGCAGTAGCAATGCCATTCTGAAGAAGGCAAGGGATGGGTCACAACCAGTTCTTCAAGTCACAAGTCAGTTTTTTGACCTAGTGGGCTCAACCCAAAACACTGCTGGAAAGAGATCGGCCAGCACAACATGTAGACCAGCAAAAAGAAGTTCCTATCACCTGTTTGTGTTTTTCATCAAGGAACATTATTGTTTTGCATTTGTAGTGGTCATTATGTTATAAACAGTGGGATCTTGGTCTGGTTTTACCTTCAGCATTTATAGAACCTTCACCTTGAGGACAAGGTGAATGTTTAGAGGGGGAGTATTGATAGATATACACAGTTATGTTTGTTATTTAGCAGTTAGTTTGTTAATTGTTAATTTCTGTTAGATGGGTGGGCTAAGATAGAGAATAATCAAGGCAAAATGCATATAAATAATAGGAGAGGTTAAGATAAAGGGAGCTTGCCATTTGAGAGGAATTTAGGACCTTTTGGCATTGGAAGGTGCAAACCCTCAAAGTTCTGCAGCGTTTTGTAATTTGGGAGTTACTCCCTGTATTTTCATAATAAAGATACCAGGTTCCTATCATGTTATCAGCGAGTCGGAGTATAGGCACTCAATGGTCTCATCTATGTTGACGCACTATTGTTTGACTACCCCACCCAACAACTACTTGTTAGAATATTAAGATTATTAGTCACATTTTTAATACATAACTATCAATCATTCATTACTGTATTGTTAGCTATGATTCTCTCTTTTCTATTCTTCCCTTTTAAACCCTATAATTGTAAAATTACTCAGTAGGCATTTGGCATTCCCTCCTAATGAAACTTTTAAGGTAAAGTTTTTTACAGGAGGTTATATAACTTCCTAGTTAGTTTATGTTGAGTATCCATTATGTTGATGTTACATCTACTTGTCAAATGTGGAATGTGGTCATATCATAGACATATATTGGACACAGGCTTGGTTCTTGTTCCTGCCACACCAAAGCGCCTTACCTAGCATGTGCTAGAACCAGACTTTCAGTGATTTGCATTAGGTGGGGGTGCTTTGAATCTAGCCTAATAAAAAAAATTATATTTGCTACCCTTTATGTAGGTTTGTTTCTAATTCTATTTGGAAAAATTACTGATCATGGTCAACCCTTATGTGCTCAAGTTCTGCAGTGTGTTCTGTAATTTGGCAGTTACTCGCTATATTTTCTTAATAAAGATACCAGGTTCCTATCAGTTTAATCATTGCAGCCCTTGCTATTATGAAAACCACAAACTAGTCTGCTAATGGACTTGGATTGACATTGTCTCCATTACGACAACTAAGGTTCCCACTGACATTACATGCCAGTCACTTACACTGTCAATTTTCCCATAGTGAATTTGATATGTGAAATCAAGACAAAACAATGATTAAATAACTGGGCTAACTTTTTTTATGTTCTCTAACCACTAATATATCTATTATCTTATCAAATTTCAAATGAAGATAGGCCAATTGTGCTGGAAAATGTATACTGTCCTCCAACAGTAAAAGAGAAAAAAAAAAGTGTATCTATTACATCCTTGTTCAAACCTCTGAAACTTAATAAACATAATTATTCAAAAAGAACTGTCAATTATCATGTTGCAAGTAATTAGTGAAAGTAGGAAAAAAAAACATTGGCAATAACAGAACTTTCTTTACATGTACCTAACAAATAATCATCCAGAAGAAATTTTATTTGTGAAGAATCTGGAGAGAAGTCTCCATTAGAGATACTGAATGTTTTGAAAAAATCACCTAGGAAATGGTTTAGTAGGTTTGGTGATGCAACCTTGGAGTCTAGGTAGAAAAGAAGAGTGATCATATTGTGTTCCAAACTTCTTATTTTACATTTTTAAAAAAATAAGAATTTCAGTAAGACAAAAGAGAGTATAAGGAATCCTCCATACTAAAAGAACGGATGGAGATTGGCAAAGGTGCCCAATTCATGACTGCCCAAAGAAAGAGGTGTGTGCAGTATAAGAATCATGGATATAGACAGATTAAGGCCCTTATATATGTACTGCATCTCTTCACACTGGATCTCTACTAGTAAGCATTGTGCCTTTGTTAGAGGAAACTAGATTTTATGCAAGAGCAAGAGACGGATGTAACTGGGAGGTCGAGAAAGGAAGCAGAGTATTGTGATACAGCACAAAATATTTGCTGAGCTCAAAAGTATTCAACAGATGCTATGTGAGACTGCTTCTTAAACCTTAACAACAATAATTGCAAAAGTCAAAACTTCATTCATTCAGTCACCCACAACCACAAAACCTCATTGGGCAGATTTTTATTTTTCATTACAATAGAAGTTTGTGTTAGGGATAAGTGGGGATATTTGAGTATGTGTGGGTGTGGACGATCCAGAAAGTAACAAGTGTGAAGTCCATACCAGTACTATTGCATGTATTTTCTTCGGCATAACTGTTCATCAGTTTTCTCTTCTTGTAAAAAAGCAAGCCCTCACCAGATGGATTAGGCAACATCAGTGGATGCATAGCATAGAAATTTCCCAAAGCAGCTGAAACTGCTTGAATACAATTTTTTTCATCTTCCCAATCAACCTATCATAAAAATGCAAATCACAAGCTTTCAACATGTAAAGAAAAGAGAGATCAGAAAACATTATGAAGCATCCACAATCATCAATAAGCATGCCCTTGAATATTCAAGTGGCTATGAATTCAATGGAATAACAACTGGATAATCAATAAGCATGCGCTTGAATACACAAAAAAAAGCAGAGATGTTATGACCGCATTTATTAACCAAATTAGTGCCTAAACTGAATTCAGGCAACTCAAAAATAGCTGATAATATTACTGATGAGTCAGATATATAAAGAAAAATAAATCAGAGACATTTCCACAGAAAAGAGAAACAACTAAGAAATTTATAACTAACATCATTGCCCAAACAGAGAGCAAAATCAGGGACACGATCCATGTCAGGAGTGTACTGGTCAAGTATCACAGGAAGTCTAGAGACATTTCCATGTTCATCAATATGAATGCCAAAATACTCCTCCAGCATTTCAGCCTTTTGTTTCAGCAGTTCTGTGTTCATCTGGAGAATAGCAGTAGAAATACCCATGAATTTCAAAAAGGAAGATTCAAAAGGAAACTATCAAGTGAAAATATGCATGTAGAAGAAGTTAAGTTTCTCACTTTGACCAAATGAAAATTGCATTATCTTAGTCCCCCACTCTACTAGAAAACCAGACCTAATTTCCAAAAGCTAGCTCAAAGGAGGTTGGCCCAAACCTTATAAGGAGTATTCCAACCATATTCCTGGTTAATGTGAGACATTGATTCTAGTACTAATTCAATATCTAAGACTCCATTTGAGATGATTTTTAACTTCTGGTTTTAAAATTTTAAAAAACCAAATCCAGTTTTAAGTTTTTTTTTTTTTTTGTGCAATGATAAAAGTAATTAGTTTTGAACCCAAGATCTTAGGTAAACCATCTCAATCCCTCACCACTAGACTATGTTAGATAATAGTTAGTTAGTTAGCTACTCTTTACTTGTTGGTTGGAAATAACTAATTAGGTTGAGTTAGTTAAACTGTTAGAGGTCTGTAAAGTGTATAAATAAAGGACAGGGGGTAGGGGAATATCTGGTTAATTTGTGAAAGGATTGGGGCCTTTAGGCATTGGGAGAGAACCAGATCTCTCGAATACCTAGACTGTATTGCTATTTTCTATTAATAAAGAGTGTCTTTCTTGTAATTCTGATTCAGTTCCTTACAACTAGTATCAAGAGCTTAAGATCTTGGGCAACCATTCATGGTGAACACCAAGATGAAAGGCCGATTGGAAAGCTTAGAAATGGGTTTTGAGAATCTCCTAAAGATGCTTGAGGAAGATAGGCAAGAATCCAAGAAAAGGTTTGAGGAACTGCAGGAGAACCTCAATCGTAACACCCAGAAGGATGGATATTCTAATAATGCTCCTAGATGCAGTCTTAATGAAGCTAAAGGAAACTGTAGAACAAAAGCATAATCAACTCTTGACTTAACTAAAGACCGAGGGAGGAAATTAGAAATTCCCTTATTTTCTGGAGAGGACGCATATTGGGTTAATTGTGGAGAGGTTGCAAGCGGCAATAGTAGCTATGGAAGGTAGAGCCCTCACATGGTTCCAATGCTGGGAATTTTGCACAAAGAATCATTCTTGGGAAGATTTTCGAACAGCTGTGATAACGTTTCATCCTTCTATGATGCAAAACTCATATTAAACAAACAGCCTCAATGGAGGAATATAGAAAACAATTTGAATTATATGCAGGACCATTCAAGGGGACAGACCCTGAATACATAACGAGTATTTTTCTGGGTTGAAAGATATAATTAGAGCAGAATTAAAGTTGCATCAGCTAGGTACCCTGCTAGAATTAATGAATTATGCTCAAAGAATTGATGAGAAGAATCAGTTACTGGAAAAAGGGATTTCTTGGAGTAATAAGGGGAGCAACCCACCTAGAAATTATCCTTCTTCAAGAACTGTGACATGGGAAGAGGGGGCAAGGAAAATAGAACATATAGGAGATGTAAAGTGATCTGTTGTGGAATCCAACAACATTGGAACAATTGAATCTTACAAAGGTAGGGGATTCAAGAAATTAATAGATGAAGAATTTCGAGAAAGATCAAGAAAAGGATTGTGTTATAGATGTGACGAAAAATTTGGATCAGGTCATGTCTGCAAAAACAAGCAACTTCAGGTTCTAATCATCAATAAAGACATTGACGAAGAAGGAGAAGAAGAGTGGGATCCTAGTGGAATTTTGTCTTCAGTTGTTCGGGTCAAACCTTCACCTTAAGGATAAGGTGAATCTTCATGAGGGTAGTATTGTTAGATAATAGTTAGTTAGTTAGCTACTCTTTATTTGTTGGTTGGAAATAACTAATTAGGTTGAGTTAGTTAAATTGTTAGAGGTCTGTAAAGTGTATAATAAAGGGCAGGGAGCAAGGGAATATCTGGTCAATTTGTGAGAGGATTGGGGGCCTTTAGGCATTGGGAGAGAACCAAGTCTCTCAAATACTTGGATTGTATTGTTGTTTTTTATTAATAAAGAGTGTCTTTCTTGTAATTCTAATCCTATCGACTTTTAAGGATTGTTTGATTTGGTTTTGGTTTTTAATTTTTAAAAATGATTTTGTAAAATAATTTTTAGAAATTATTTGTGAAAGGAAAGTGACAAGAGTAAGTGGAGAAAAAAGATAGAGTAGTACATGGACGCACATGAATAATAGAAAACCAAAATAGTATAAAGTTGTTTTAGATTTAGTTTTAAAAACTGAAAAACAAGTATTGTTTTTTTAAAAAGTTTTCAAAAAGTTCACTCACCCAACGGGTTTTTTATTTTTTTAATTTTAAAAATAGAAAATTATTTAAAAAAATAGGAAACAACCAAACCTTTAGTTTTGAATTTTGTACTTTAGTTTTAAATTTTTAAAAAATTATTGTAAAGGTAAGTCAACTCACTCTATCTCTCCCCTTCTATGTAAACCCACTAACAATAGATAAATAAAAATTAACAAAAAATGATCGTGGTGGTGGTTGTTAGAATAAAGTCAGGATCAGTTAGAGTAAAGTCATGAACTTTGCATCCTAAAAAGACAAACCTCAAATTCAAAATGAAATGTTTTTAAAATTAAAAACAACAAACAAGAAATCCTTTTTCTAAAAAATATTGAGTTAATTTTTTTTTAAAATGTGTTAAAACCTAACTAAACATGTTCTTTAACCAAACAAGTTTTGTTTTAAAATTTGTTTGAAAATAAAAAACTCAACCATCCGAACAAGACCTTATAGAGCCAATGGAATCCAACCAAGACAAACACAATCCATGATATAAAACTTGGATCAAATTGGCCGATCAAATTGATTCAACCAAAAATCGATCAAGTGATCGATCTAAAATTTATAATGGATCAGATATGTTAAAGGACTGATTAAAACTAGTGCAACTTGGCGAGTTTTTAGAGAACCGATGAATTGGCCAAACTAGAGTGACCCGGACCGGTCCAATTCACCTTTGTGTTAGAACTTAAAACCATGTCATTTTTGGGTTTTGTTCTGAAACTAAAAATCATTAAAATAGAAAGGCTGGGGTTTGTTTGAGCTATGAAGTTTGAACTCAAACACAAAGTGAGACCCAATGCAAATCAAGGAGGGTTTCATTTCTTCATCGCTCACTCATCAATGGTGGTTGTCACTCATTGTTATGAAATGAGAATGGATATATTGAATAGCTTGAATGAAAGAAATATAAGAGGTTTGAATTTATATATGCCCTTACAGTGATAGCTAACTGAATTCCGTTGTAACTAACAGATAAGATAAAAACAGAAAACTAACTAACTAACAGGAAACTACCTAACAGAAAGATCAAAAAACCTAAGCTCTACTTTCTTAACTATGTATTCTAATATTGGCCCCTCAAACTCAAGTGGGTTGAGAAGTTTGGAAGAACTGATCAACAACTCTGAGTTTGGGTTTAAGTAGATGAAATCTTGTAGTTCCCAAGGCTTTGGTAAGGAGGTCAACAATCTGGTCATGAGATGGAATATGAGAGATTGAGACTTTTGTTTATGACCTTTTCTCAAGCAAAGAGTAAGTCCAGCTCCATATGTTTAGCGCAAGAGTGAAGAATGGGGTTGTGAGCCAAAGTTACAATGCTGGTTGTAGGAATATTAAGTTCATGTGGCAGGGATTAAATCCACAAAATTTCAATGACAGTGGCAGTCAGGCTACAGTATTCTGCTTTAGTACTGGATCGAGCAACTAGTGTTTATTTTCTGGACCACCAAGATACTAGATTAGGACCAAGATAAATGCATGCTCCAGAAGTAAAATGTCTATCATAGGATCTGTTGCCCAGTCAGCACCACAAAAGGCCCGAAGAAGTAGTTGATTTTGAGAGGATGCAGGCTGTAGTAAACGATAATGAGATTGTTCCTTGTAAATATCGAAGAATCCTTTTAACTGGTTTCCAATGACTCGCAAGAGGTTGAAAGAGAAATTGACATGCTCTATTTATACTATAGCTGAGTTTACGACCATTGATGGTAGTATATCGTAAGGCACCAACAATAGATTGGGACAAACTTGGGTTTGATGCATAATTTGATCCATATTTTAATAATTTGGTATTGTTGCTCAAAGGAATTGTTAACCCTTTGGCAGTGGTCATGTTTGCTCAATGGAGAATGTCACGAATGTATTTAGATTAAGATAAGAGAAGAAAATTAGTGTTTTACTTCAATGTCTAAAAAATAATCAACAGTGTCAAGGTCTTTTAGAGCAAAAACTAAGTTGAGCAATCAGTTTCTGAATATAAGTAGGAGAATTTTCGGTGGTTAGAATATCATCAACATACACTAGAATATAGATAGTTGTGGTAGGTGTGGAAAGAATGAATAAGGAGGGATAACAGTGGCATGACTTAAAACCGAAACTGCAAAGTGTGATAGTGAGTCTTTCAAACCAGACCCTAGAGACCTGTTTGAGGTTAGAGTGCTTTATTTAGCTTACACACAAGCAAGATGAGAACATTTAAAAATGTTGAAGGAGACTTTAGAAGACAATTTGTTGTACATGAACAAAATACCATGATGTCAGGTAAACTAGTGATCAATATTTTTTATTATTCATGATTCCTATTCTATAATTTAGCTTAATGATGCATATATTAATTTATTGGAAATTGTGTGAATGTGATGCATTAAATTTGCACAAAATGGGCTATTCATGTTTTGGATCAAACTTGTAGTGCTTCGAGTTGTGAGCAAAATTGGAGTATATCGAAACATATCCACTCCAATAAGAGAAATAGATTAGAGCATCAAAAGCTTGATGATGTAGTTTATGTTTGTTACAAGTTTACTTAAAACTAGGCATGGCAACAGGGCACTTGGGGGTGGATTTCATGTTCCCCACCCCATCCCAGACTCCTGTCCTTGTCCTCGTCCCCACCAGGGTTAAAAAATTAAACCTCATCCTCATCCCCAATCAAGTCAGGGAAACCCACCCCACACACCCTATCCTTATTCTTTTTTATATTTTTATTCTAATTATTTCATATTTTATTCTATTATTATATTTTTAAACATTTATTTATTTTATTACTTTTTTAGCCTAACTAATTTTATAGAGTTGTTATAATAATAGGGATATTTTTGTAATTTAACAATCAGTACGTTGTCAGGGACAGGTATCATTTTTCCCATATCCGCCCTCGTTTGCAAAAATCAAGTTTTGCCTGAACCCATCCTCGACTCCAATCAACTCCTGTTTTCTCCTTCAAAATCAGGGTGGGGTGGGTATTGGTTTGTTTGTCATGCCTACTTGAAACCATAGTAACAAAAAGCATCATAATCTTCAAGGAGGCCATCAAGAATGGCATTGATATGGTCACAAGGAAGAATGTTGTCTCCAATTGCACAAAGTGAGACAATAGTAGATTTAATATGAAGGAGATTCTTAGAAACAAAACTTGAACCTTTCTTAATGTTTTCGAAGCTCAATTCAAAGCTAACAAGCTTTGGTGCGAGTATGAGAATCAAAGAAGTCATGGTTCTTGTCCCATAGTTGCAATGAATGAGAACAGCCAACCAGATGAGTGAGAATTGATTCAGATAATATAGAAAAAAAAACCAAGAAAACAATAGTTGGTCTTATTGCTCCCACTGAAGGTAAGACTTGTTGAAATCAAGAAAGAATCTTAGGATTAACAACAAATTGATGTAATCTGTGTGCCTTGATGACTGCTTCAACTTGTTGCTTCCAGGGTAGGAAGTTCTTATCATCAAGGCAGATAGAAATAGTGTGACCAAAAGTGGCTAGAGTATGCAGAGAAACCGCCAGAGGTGGTGAAAGTCCAATGACAGGGAAGAAACGCCATTGGCGTTCGATAGAGTACCAATAGCGTATATGGTTTCAGATCAAGAAGCTCTTAATCCCACGTTAGAAGTTAAAGAAACAGAGAGAAGAAATCTAATGACTAATTTTATTGAATATGATTCTCACTCTACATTATTGTCACTAGTCTTACAATTCTTATAAGGATCAGAGATATAACAAAATATAACGGAAGCCTAATCTGTTAGGCTAACTAACTTGACAATAAATGTAACTGATTATAACAAACTTTATTAAGCTGTTGCTAATGCCTAGAGTCCTATACTCTAACAGTTATTAAGTACTTTTTGTACTCTAGAAGACCTCCATTCACAATAGGAAACAGTGAAATTCATTTAAACTAATGATGTGTAGGGTCATGATTCAATGATTTCTAACATAAACCTACAACAACTTGATTTGGAATTTTGGACAGTCTATCTTAGTAAGGTGATTTTCCAAGCTCCAAGCCCAAACCATTCAGTGTTTCAAGCTACAAGATGGCTTGATCCAACAGCTCTTCTATATTTTCTCTAATTCTCTCCATTTTCTCTCTTACTCTTCCAAACAATGCTGTATCTAATTTTTTCAACAAAACAAATGCAAACAAGTTTCTCAACTTTACAATAAAACTTCATAATGCAAATAAGTATAACTCAGAATAGTTTAGTCTAAACTACTGAGTGAACAAGAGCTACAATTATTGAAGATATAAAGCATTCATATAACTAGCAGTAATTTAAAGCAAGAGGGAGATTACGTCTGCAATTTTTTCTTTTAAGACGTCATCATCATCATTACATTCTGAATCTACATCCTCTTCCTTCAGTGCCAATATAATCAAGTCTTTCAAGGGGACTGGATCACTTAATTGAATGGCATTGAAATGGCCAAAACGGCTCAGAACTTGCTGATACATAAGCTCTTTGCTGCAAATGAATTAAGGATGGAATGTCGATGACCAATTCTTGAAAGCTTTTAGATAGAGGGCCAAAAATAATTGTATATCTCTAACATTCACCATCATAAAAGAATCCTTTGGGCAATGAACAGTCTAACATTCCCAAAACATTAATTTAATAATTTCTATTGCTTTGAAGAATTAATTCTCCTACATGTTTAGACCAGCAAAAAATATGTTAAGTTCCTCTTTTCTTAGTAAAGCATAGAAATAAGTCACAGTATTATAGAAATTGCAAAAAAATAGCTGCCAAGTATCATCCAATTACAAAACCAAGTGCCTTGTGCCCATGTCTCTTCCTCACATGAACCATCCACATGTGGGACTGGTTGTGTGTTGTGGGTTCTCTTATGGGCCTGCTATGTTATTCACTAATAGGCCTATCAAGGCTAAAGTTCATTTAACCCTCTTAAACTTTGAACCATTTGCAAACTAATACCACAAACTTTAGAATCATCTTAATTAGTCTCTAAACTATAACAATTGCACCAATAGATCTTTCCATCCATCCTCCATTAAGTGACTACTAGAGTAGCAAGTAACATGGCATAATCTAACTTAAAACTTTCATTCATGTGGCACAATAGACATTTATTTTTAATTTTTAATTTTTTCTTATTTCTTAATTGCTTATTCTTTGGAAAAATTTTAACAATAAGGAAATAGTAATAATGGTGAAATAAATTAAAGCTAAAACAGTGATCTTCTCCCCTCCAAATTGGGGGACAAGCATTATTAAGAAAAAATTAGTTTATTGTGTTAAAATATATAGTTAAGAAAGTACAGCTTAGGCTCTCTGATCTCTCTGATCAGTTTTCTGTTAGTTAGTTTTCTGTTTTTATCTTATCTGTTATTAGTTAGCTTTCTGTTTTTTGTCTTATCTGTTAGTTACAACAGAATTCAGTTAGCTACCATTGTAGGTGCATGTATATATTCAAAACTCCTGTATTTCTTTTATTCAAGAAATTCAATATATCAATTCTCATTTTATAATATTGGCACATTTTATGACATTTCCTCACCATCTCATCCTTCCCTCTAACCATGTTAGTTAGCTGACTATAAACCACAAAATGGTCAAATCTAAATGCAAAATTAGTAGTCCCAATAACATATTCATTTAATATTTCAAACATTATAACCTCTTATATGTTAAAAATTCTGTTGGAATATAAAATATCTTAGATTATCCTTTAGGACTAGTTTCCCTATTTCCTCATTATCTCTTAGGATTAGTTACCATATTTCTTTATCTTATCATGATTTTTTCCTTAATTAATTAGAATTATGAATAGTATAAACAAAGGTTAATACTTTAGATTTGAGAGCACATTGGAACATCTCAAAACATTCCATCATATTGTAATGCATCTCAATCAAATATCATTTCTCTTTAATTCTCTTCTGTATCTCTTTCTCCTTTTATAGGTAAAACACCATAATTTCAGCAGATTTTATGACATAAACTAACAAAAACAAAATCTCTACCTCAAGTTTACAACATTTGCAAGATAAAGATGAGTATTGTGTTGAAGCAAAGCAAAAACATCATCTGCCATTCCAACATATGTGCAATGCCTTACAATGTCCATCATGCCTACACAGTAGATGTCAGTAGGAAACATTTTCCAAATAAACCTATATCACAGAACAGAGTCATCATTATTAGTAGTCTAGAATCATACCAGGGTCACAGTTGCTATTGATCTCATCCATAAGCTCATGAACGCTGGTAAGTTCAGTAGAATCTTTTGGGTTCCTTCTTTGTCTAACTGAAGACCTGGTTAGCAAGGTAGGTAGGTAAAATCAAGATGTGGGATCGTAAAACAGATTGTAAGATCCTACAAAATCCACCATATACATGTATGTGCATACAAATTCATATGTATGCATATAAAATACAACAAATAAAAAAAGGACTTCAAATCACACCAAACACATGATTAAATATAATAAATTCATAATCGATAAGGTCATATATAATCATTGTCAAAAACTATTTTCCAATGATTTCATTTAGAAGAGTAATTGCTCTTAAATAGAACACACAAGGTTTAATAAAGGAAATTCCTAAATTGTTGCATCCACAGTTAATTCCTATGTTTTAGGGTCAATGATTCCAATACAATAAATACAAAATCAAGCAGCTAGTCTATTCTACTAATTATGGCATTTAATTCTGTCTATACAAGGAAATATCCTATTTTGGCCAATTCTCAGGGATTCTGACACTCCCCCTCAAGTTGGTGGGCGGATATCATTCATTCCCAACTTGCCAATGATAGACTGAAATGTAGTACCACTTAATCCTTTCATTAATACATCTGCAAGTTGATTTCCAGAGGATACAAATGATGTATAAATAGTCTTATTGTCCAGCTTCTCCTTTATGAGATGTCTATCAACTTAAAATATTAGTATTAGCTTGTTTGATATAAAAATGTACAAGAAGCAAAATGGGAACCACCTTACTGCATTCAAACTGGCAATCTTTTCAGGATGTCCATCAGACATAATCTGTGTGTAGGCATGTAATCTTCCTGCAGGATCTAATGAATCTGTCCTAACCAACTTATGTACAGGAACTTTCAGGGACCTTGAACCTATCATCATAGAAGTTATTAGAAAATAAATGAAACAAGCTGAGAGTATAAGCCACAAAAACAAACAAAAGGCAAGCAACTCAAAAGACAAGAAAATTTCCAATACCAGTAGGCATAGGGCTGAGGTTAACCTCCTTGCTTGTATTAACACGAGAAAATGAAGATTGCCCGGCTGTCTGCCACAAGCATGAGATAAAGTACACAGAAAATGCAGGTAGTAAATGACTATAATAAAACATGAAGCAAAGTAAAATCTGTATTTCTGATCAGCAAGAATTGTTACTTATTAAAAATGAGAGATACTTTAGAAATTTTAAAACATAATATAGGATATATTCATGACATTTGACTGAGAAAACATAATGAAAGTTGGGGACAACTAGATACAAGAATCCTTGTTTCAGATCTTGGAGCAAATCATGTAACAAAAAATTTTACAGGTTGTTTGGAAGGGGGGTTTCAAAGGAGAAGGGGAGGAGGGCAAAATTTTCATTTAAAATAAACATATTTTAATTTCATTATTTTTCAGAATAAAAGTTATAAAATGACATATTAGCATTACTTATGTATGAATCATTTATTTATTACCATAAATGTTATATAATTCTTTTAATTTTTAAAAATAAAAAAATAGTCCTCCTTATGCCCCAACAACCCGTTAGTAAACTTTGGTTTCATTTAAAGAAAGAATCAACCCGATTATGCATACAAAACGATATTTTATAGAGTGGTAGTCAACTATATGTAGGATTTATCAAAATCACTAAAGCCTCAAAATAGAGAATCAAGATTACCCTATGGAGACCCAAGAACCTTGAAAACCATTTTTGGATGTAAGAAGCTGACTTTGGCTGGGCGCAGCTCATCAACCCAGCTTAAACTGTTGAAGACCCCTTACAAACATGATGCATGCCTGATGTAGGCCTTCCACACCAAGGCAGGAGCAAATGGATAGGAATGTAGTAATTATCTTCTAGAATTCTAGATTTTTTTAGCTCTTTCTAATTCTAAAGGTAGGCCGGTTTGTCCTGAAGGTAACAAGAGGTGAATTAGGAATGACTAACAGTAGAACAGAACTACAAGTTACGGAACAGTAAGATTCTAGAATTGCTCAAAAGATTGTGAGACAATAAACCTGAGGTCAAACAACACTGATTGACTGAATTTTGAAATCATGAAAAATGATTTATAACCAGAATAAAGATGGAATAAAACTGAATGACAAGGGAATCAGATTTAGGATATTGACAGTACGTTAGATAACTTAACGGAAGGAGGAAGACCAGAAATACACATTCTGTGAAGGAGTTCAACAACTTAGGAACTTAGTTGAAGCCAAGGTGGACACAAATCACAGTGGATGTTATCGCTTAGATAGCATGTTGAAAGTATCCGGAGTAGGATTAGATAGAAAGAAAGGAAAAGAATAATAAACAAAATGAGACATTGTACAAAACGTGATCTTGATAATTTTAAATTTTTATACATAAACAAATAAATAATAAACAAAATTTTAATACTTAATTTAAGAAGCTTTCATCATTCATCTTAGCTTGTGTTTTAAAAAAAACTATAAAGTGACAATAACAAGTCAAAAAGCATAATCAAATAAGCAGATAAAATTAAGGTAAAAAAAAAAAAATAGGTAGATAAAAAAATAGATAGCTATTACCAAAGAGAGGAAAATGACAAGATAAAAGTGCAGTGATTCAAATGTAAATAAAAAAGGACAGTGATGAGTTATTATTTCGGGCCAGTAATAACTTTTCATTTCTGAATCTGTTTACTTCATTGAAAAAAAAAATCAAAAAAGAAGAGGAAGAAACACATTTGGCACTAGACACCTAGGTATCAAGGATAAAGGTTCAGCAAAATAGACAACATAGTGGTACATGGAGTAGGTTTCGCGGAAGAAACTTTGGATCCAGCCAGACAGATGGCAGGTTATCCTATCTAAGGATTCAAAACCAGAAGAAGACCCACGGATCTAACCATCTTCCTGCAGATGTGTCTTTGTTGGTGTCGCAGATGCTACAACCACAATTCCACCCACAACCAACACTACTAAATAATGTGGTGCAATGAGCATCTGGGAGCAGATGCTGTCCTCTTCACCACACATCAGTGGAATTGTTGCACAATTTGCCACTACCCAACTATTGTGGCATAAATCTCCACTCCAAGCATGACTCAAACAAATTCACTAACTATTTGACAAAACAAGGTATTGAAAATTGTAATAGTAGATTTGCACATGGTTCTAAGAAAATTTCATTCACTGTCAACTTTATAAACAACAACTTGTCATCTGCATTTCCTATCTACGAATTCAATTTGAGGAGCAAAAATTAACATGCTCAAAATCAGCAAAACTTAATACTTCAACCATATGTTAATAACATTACGCATTGTGTATTATGTTGCAAACATACTTGTTCTTGAAATGTCCGTGCTTCATTGGAACTCCTCAATGTTGATTCAACTACTGACTGTATCTTCTCAATGATAACTTCCTGATTTAAAAGGCTCACCTGTATGCAGGTAAATGCACAGTTCTCAACAATAAAGAAGGATGAATAGTGCATATAGTGTTAAAAATTTGAACAAAGGCTGAAAAATGCTAACCATATAGTAGAGTATCATGGTGTCAGTTACAACATGGAGAACTTTTGTTTAGTCCACACAAATTTTAAATAAGATTGTTTCCTAACTTGTTTATTGACTACTACTAGGGATCCTTTTAAAAAGGTGCCCTTGTCCAAGATGCAAAAGTTCAATCCTTGCCATCACCATTCTTCTATAAAGTTGAATTTCAGCACAAGGTATGATGAGCCTGTAAATTGTCTACATTTTTAGCTCAAAGGGTTCTTATGTGAAGAGGTATTAGATATAAAACTATTTTATAGTATGATATCAGGACCAAGTAGTTAGAAGTTTGATCAATGACACTCTCATTCTTCTAAATAAAAGTTGAATTTCAGTGATCAACCCAAAAAAAAATGAATTTCAGTGCAATGTAAGATGGACAATCCATTGTCGATGCTTTAATCCCAAAGGACTCTTGTGCAAGGTGCAAGTTAGATATTAAAATTATTTATATACCCTCACTTAACAGCATAAGCTTTTGAGACAGTTAGCTTGTAGTAGCATTAAGATTTAATTTCCTTAGCAAACATCATTAATAAATCACCCATCAGAAACTTCATTGTTTCTTTCAACAATTTTGTTTGGAACCATCAACCCCAAAATCTAACTTCAAAAGCAATGATTACAGCAGCAAAATAGACAAAAATCTGCCAATAACCTAAGACACCTCAACCTACCAATTTTCTACCTTCAAAATTAAATGTCTTTGCTGGTAGGTACATGGAACTTTATTTCAGTAAGTCATTGACTCTAGCAATAATAATGACAAAGAATCACATACACATGCATATTCATAATTAATTTGTACCTCTCTCTTTGTTGGATGTACATTGACATCAATATTCTCTGGTGGTAAAACAATTGATATATATATAAAAGGTTTAGATGCTTTGGGTAATGTCGCTGCATAAACAATTTCAAGAGCTCTCTTCAATGCAGAACACTCAACCAGTCTATCTGAGGAACATAGACAAGAAGATTTTCAAGAGAATCTATAAACAAGTTGCTCAGGTCAAATATAAATATTGTTCAATGAGAGAAATTGAAGTAAATAAAGATAAACACTTAAACAAAATAACATATAACATAAACCTTATGTTATATATATATATATATATATATATAGGGGGGATGCATCTAGTGAGAATATGAGAATTATAAATCTAGACCATATAACTAAACATGGATGATCAAGATAAAAAGTTTGTTAGCGGTCACATGACTACATAAAAATGTCATATGCAATTTTCTTTTAATTTTGATCATTCAAATAAGATCAAATCTATATTTCATTATTCTCATTTCTCATAATAACTATATATATTAACATCGACATTTAGAGTTTCCATATGCTCCACCTTTAAATCAGTGTGAGAGAAAGAGGCAAGAGAGACAGGACATTTTTTTTTATATTTTATGCATAGTAACATTTAGGATAAGAAGTATGTGATGAAACAAATTATCCAGCATTATAAATTATTAATGACAGGGCTTCATCTAATAGAGATAAACACCTTAAAATTTTGAAAAGCATCATAATTAATGTTTATATAGTTAGTTGATGAATACCATTGATGAAAAGCACCATGGTGATTTTCTTCGCAGCATAATTTGCATTGGACATGTAACCATGCATCTTAAAAACTGATGTAGAAGGATCGTTATCTGAAGCTTCAATTTCAATCAGATTGCGCGCAACTGAGACCCCATAAACAGATTTGATGGCATCAAGCCTTGAAGAAGTGGCAACTGTGTGAACATCTGCCCTAACAGCTCCATGCTGATCACAACAGGCGTCCCAAACAATCCAATGAAAAATAATATATGTAACTTAAAATGCAGCTTATAAGATTCTTGTAGCAAACAAGTTTTACCACTCAAGAGACCAACCTTTCTGCAAGAGAAACTGACATTAATATGATGAATAGCAAACCGGCTTACTAAGTCTGCAATCTTTGAATAATCATCAGAAGAATTCTGTAGCGTCTTCCTCCTTGCAGCCATGTTATAGAATAGATTCTCAACCTAACAACACAAGCACAAGAACTTCAACCAATAATAATCATAATTTCCAATTGCATATTTGGAAGTGTATAAGGGCAGCTCAGTTCGGAATACTCTCTAACAAGCCCTAGCAATCAGCATGACTTTCAGGTGATCCAAGGGGATATCCTAATCAGCTTTGGTATAGACCATTGATAATATAAAATATTAACGAATACATCGCCATTGCTAGCACATAGACCATTAATAACATCAAACATTAATGATAATATCAATATATTACATACATATTTAATCCAGCATAATACTTTCAAAAGACAAAATGAAATGGTTAATAGTGGAAGCATTAGTTTAACTACCATTATCTGCGTTCCTTTTACAGCAGCACATGCCCTGGGTTCGTGCTCCGTGACACCATCTCTGTAGGATACTCTGAATCATAAACATAGAAATGTTACTTATATGAAACAAACTTATTAACTAATTAATTAATTACTATAGGCAAACTCAAGGGAATGCAAGGAAGAGAGAGAAAGAGAGAGAGAGAGAGAGAGAGAGAGAGAGAAAGAGAACCTGTAACCGTGTAATTGGCCTTCAGTAATGGTAGTGACGGTAACGTGACCGACATAGGTCATGCTGGCCAGAGCCTCACCCCGAAACCCCATGGACGTAATGCGCTGCAAGTCTTCAAACGCAGACAACTTGGATGTCGTGTGACGCTCGCACAATATCGGCAGGTCCTCAAACTGCAGAAGAAGAATCAAAACGCAACCATAAAACGACATGACATGGTGAATCAATTGAAAGTGAGAGAGTGAGGAACTAACTCGGATTCCGTGGCCGTCGTCGGATATTTGGATGAGTTTGAGGCCTCCGTCCTTGATGAGGAGGTTGATGGAGGAGGAAGCGGCATCGAGGCTATTCTCGATGAGCTCTTTGACGGCGGAAACGGGACGTTGGATGACCTCGCCGGCGGCGATTCGGTTAACCACCGACTCGCTCAGCCGCTGGATTTTCGGTGGCTCCGTTCGGGACAAGGGTTCCTCCTCGCTCCCACTCCCTTCCATTCCAAGCACTTCAACGCAATGTGCTCAACGACACTCTCTGCTTCTTCTTTTGGGCCTCCTCCTCAGTCCTCAGTGAGTTGAGTTTATTGTGTTCGTACAATTCCTCCATTTGGCTGCTTTTGTTTTGCGCGGGTTTAACGAAGGTATCGGACAAATAATTAATTTTTTATTCATTTTCTAAAATAAAAATAAAAATCTAAAATCAATCAACCGTAATTAGACATGATAGCATTATCAGTAGGATAATATATAACTTTTAAATAAATATATTTTGTTTTTATTTTTTAATTACAAAAATATTATTAAAAATAATATTCTCACTAGAGATAGTTCTTATATGTACATAATTAAATTGATTTCAATTATACTTGTTAGATAGTGTTACTTCTATGAGAATGCAGAAGTTGGTTGAATCTATAAATTTGATATCAAGAAACGATCAACGTTAATATAACTACTATATGTGCTTGTGCAACGTACAGAGAATAAATTTTGTATTTATTATTTTAAAATATATAAAAATTAATATTTTTTATAATTTTAAAATATGTAAAAATTAATATTTTTTATAATGCAGAACAACTGTGAAAAAATTAATGATGAAATAAATAAATAAAAAGTGTGGTATCAATTTAAAAAAGAATAATAATTGTAAAAATTATTCATACCATTGTTAGTAATTAAAATATAGTTTAAAAAAGTTTATTATGATATATAATAAAATGCAGAAAAAGAAAATTCTTTATTACTTGATAATATTTATGACACATCTTTTTATGTAAAATTTATTTGTACTTCAAGGATGGATAATGCCAAGATAAACTAATCTTGTGCTGAAAGTTAAAGTGACGATTAATTTATAAAAAAAATTATTTTTATGTTTTTTAAAAAATAAAAAATATATTTATTTTGTTGTCTTCTTTCTATTTGTAGAAATAAAAATAATGAAAATATACTTAATTTATTTATTTTCAATAAAGTAAAAACTTATAACTAAATTATATAAAGTTTGAAATTATATTTTTATATATTGATGAATATTTATTAATAGAATTAAATAGTTATATAAATTTATTATATTTTTTATAAGAAAATTATATAAAACATAAAAAATTATACAATCATGTTGTTACAAAATATAAAAAGAATGCAGTTTAAAATAATATAAATATTAAAAAAAAAACTTAAAATATGTAGATATATTAAAAAAAAGAAAATAAATATTAAATATCTAGCTATATTAAAATTGAACTTTGTAACTTACCACTTTGAAAATTGTAATTTTTTATTATTAAACCTTTTTTAATATATTTCATAATTAAAAAATTAGAATAATCATTATGTGGTTACATTTCTTAAAAAATAATACAATAACATATGTTTTCTACCTAATAAAGTTCAATAATCTATTATTCACCCAATTAGGATCATAACTTAAATTCATGTTACATGATACACTCACATCTTTGCAAAAGACAAACAAAGAAGATTAATTAATTTTGAAGATAATTACTAAATTATCATCATATTTTTATTTTTAAAATTTAACAAAGAAAATGATATTGAAACATTTTTAATTTTAGACTAATTTTAAAAAATATTTTCTATTTTTTAATCAAATATATTTTTAACATATTTTTTATTTTTTAAAAAATTAAAAATAAAAAAAAGTAAAACATATCCTAAAAATTAAAGATAAAAATATGTGAATAATTTTATTTTATATATTGATTTGATTCTTCTACCATGGTGCTGAAGAAAAGTTGGAGCACTTTAATCTCATATGTCATAAATTTTAAGATGATAAGAAGGTGCATTATTTACTTTCTTGTAATTATATTTCTAAATTAGCAACAGACCTTTTTTAACAATTTTTCATACTATTATAATATTATTACATTCAATCACAAACTAAATTAGATAAATAATTTCAAAAAATTAAATAAAACATCAATAATTATAAAAAATAAAAAATAATTTGTTAATTAAAATGAACAGTTGAAAAATATATAAAAACATCCACTGTAGTCATCGAGACACAAGTATTCATAAAAATAAGATAGCATGAATGATACAAGTTAAATAGAATAAACATACCAAGAATTTTATTCCATATTGTTTATATATTGTATCATCCATAATAATTGGAAATAATGAAGATATCGTGAATCTTATTTTATATATTTTAAAATTTTCACACACATAATCCAAAAACATATTTATAAATATATACATATAGTATTGAAGTATATGTTTAATATAAACTATATAAATTTGTCTATAAACTGCAACAAAATTAATAAATTATATAAGTTCAATTTGAACAATAATAATGTGTGGTCTATCATTATACTATAAAATTGTTAGTCTCCTTTCTTAAATTTATAAAAGTTACAAAATTCAAGTTTCACCACAAGAAGATATGCTTCATAATTGTTTTTTTTAAGCTACAAAGGTTGGCCTATTAGAAAAAAAGCTACTTTGGTATAACTAACATTAGTGGAAAATAAGCTTTTTACATCGGTTGTTATGAACTTTTTACATCAATTATTAGAACGGTATTGAAGCGGACGATATAAAAAATAAGACTTTCTACATTAGTTATAAAGTAACCGATGTAGAAGGTATAACTTTTTACATCGGTTGTAGTCTTAACCGATATAAAAAGTCATACTTTCTACATTGGTTATGGTCACAACCGATGTAGAAAGTTTATTTTTTTTAAATGTTATTTTTGTTTGTGGAAATTGTCATATTATTTATTCACAATACCTGTATATATAAACAGAATACCAGACAAACAATACAGAAATAACAGAGTCTATATATTTAAAGTAAATACATCAATATTTATTATGAAATATAATAAAAACAAACTAAATATCTAAAAATTCTATAAATTCAACCCAAATTGACAACGTCTATCAAAAATTCCCCCCAACGTCTCCTTATATCATCAATTTCTTCATCTAATAGAGGTTGAGGATTGTCAAATATCTACAAAATATTTTTGAATAAAATTAGTGAAAATGTCATGTTATTCATTAAAATTAAATAATTAAATTAGGACAATTGTAATTACCTGGTGCCAAAAGTTAAATATAGAAGTCGAGACAATGAGAAACATATGTCTCATCACATAATATCCACACTCGGTTCCTCCGGGTTGTCTTGGACACCTCAAAAAAATAAAAAAAGAGTATCAAATATAATTAGAGATGGTGATAAAAGAATATGAAATAATTGAATAACTTTTAATAAAGTACTTACCTTTGGAATTATTCATACAGACTTTTTAATATTTTATGAATGTGTCCCTTTTAACCGAAGTCGAGCATTCATTGCTCTATAGTAAAATAAAAAGCAAATGAATAGCTTTGAGAATAACAAATTATATGAATATAAATACCAAAATCCTAAAAACTTACAAATCTATAATGTCATTTATGTCTTTCTTTGGTTTTTGCCAAGGAAAACATAGAAATACAACTACATTCCGCTTTGGACAAATAATGATTAATTGTCAATGGCCCCTACAAAATATGGATGACAATGAACAAAAATTAGGAATTTAATTGAATTCATAAAATAAAGCAATTAAGTATTGACTTATGATTGAAAATAGGGGGCTAGGTTATAGTCTTTATCAGACTGTAATCTCCTCTGAAGGTATCCATGTATCTCAGCTGTCTTGTTCCTAGTTTTCTGCATATGAACTGGGTCCAGGAATCCATAGAGGTGTAAGTTACCTCTTTCAATGCAGATACGATATAGGTATCTAATATTGCGAATAATTTTTATATGTTAGATTTTGATAATAAAATAATTCAAGTAAGGTTTAGAAATTTACTTACATCAACCATAATTGTAGAACTGTTACACATAGGAGATCGTTACCCACAACCAACTCCAATATATCCTTCTTAGTAATATAGAAGGGGATAGGTGTGGGCTTCCCTATGATATCTGGTTCCATTGTTATTTGCAAAGTTTCATCGCCCAAGCTCATGGCAATACCAAATAGACATGTGAGCAAATCAACCTCATGTTTCTTTGGAGGAGGCTCAGGAAGATCTCCTTTAGCACTAAAATCAATCTTCTTCCCACGATCTTCCTTATAAACCTATGATAAATTCACAAAATAGTAAGAAATATATATATATATATATAGACACACACACACAATGTATATATTTAAAAATTAGTAACATAGGCTAAAATTATATAATATCTGAGGTTGAGCTCGCTGCACAAGTCTCCTTGGCCATATAATAAAATGATTGGGGGCTTGCCCCACGACATGAACCTCCTCAGTAGGGACAGAAACAGGAGCATCTGCATCTTCAACCTGTTCAACCACCACTCTAACATGATCATCATCAATTTGCTGGTGATGGATGGTTGAACCCAAGGTGTAGACTTTCCCAATTGCTACCAAACGATATGGATCATCAGCATATAACTCATAATCGTCTGTAGCTGCATCCACATCCTCTTCTCCCTGTAGTTGCTCCTCCGTCGGAGCACAACTTCCCTTTGTGCTCACGCGCCTAGGAGAAGGTGATAGATGATGACCCTGTGTCTGTGTTTGCAAAAGTCCTAAAGATGCAAGCTCCTGCCTAAGCTCCTGTTTGAGCTCTTCTCGAAGTTCTTGCCGCAATGCTTGCCTCAAGTCTTCGCGCATGGCGTCCAACTCATCTCTAGACATTAAACCTTCTTTGGAAGTCTGTCTAGAAGATAATCCAAAGTACTATCTAAGGCCAACACCTCGCCCAACTGCATGAACACGCCCTGGATGCTCTGGTTGGCCAATAGCAGTACTTAAGATGTCATCCCGACCAGTTGGAACAAAGACTCCTTGTGAGCTTTGTTCAACCAAAGAATCCTACAAAACAAAAAATGACTGTTATCAGTAATGTACATGTTTGAAGATAAATAAAAAGGAAATTTACAAAATTGTGTGATTACTTACAATCTTCTCAGCAACAATGCGAGAAGGCTCTGATGTGTACTCTCCAGATGTCTTTTGGCGTGCCCTCTTCCATTTCTCATGGCGTGAAGGTGGAGAGGGTGGAGAGAGAAGTGTAGAGGGATCTGCTTTAGATGATTGCTGACGATCTTTCAACTTCTGCTCCATCAGCCTCTCCAGAAGCAACTCATAACCCCCAGAGATAATATGTGGGGGTAATAGTTCTTGGTAGAAATTTGTTGAGTATTCTTTCTTTTCTCCTGTTATAAGAAAGCAAATCAATTAATCATAATATTGCTTATATTAGTCAATTAAAAAATATAATATTAGAAAGATACAGACAACGAATGCAGGATCCATTCGAGACTCAATAAATCTCTGTCAAGTGTCTTTATTAAGGAACGGGTACTCCTCACAAGGAGACACATCCTTGAGTGACCCATATATATATATTTGCTAGTGAGATGTGTCTTGAAGCCCCTCCAGCGCTCACTAGCAAATGAAAGTCACTTCCTCTTCAGGAAGTTAGTGTTTGGTACATCATATGTAAGCTACATAAAAGAAGATGTAATTGGTTAGTGAATGATAAATTTATGGAAAAACTTAAAGCTTTAAAGTTAAATACCATGATAGTCTCCCAAATTTGATCCTTCACTTACATCTCAACATCATCCCAATCCTTCTTCAAAATACTGGCTTTGCTTCGTCCAAGGAGGGCCACATAATTCTTAAACTTTGTCTTGTTTGGCCCTAATGGATTCCAAGTGGCCTTATCAAACTCTATAGGAATCCTCTGGTCGCCGCTCTGGTTAAGGGTTAACTCCCTTAACCGTGTGGTCCGTCTTCCCTTCTTTTGTCGAGAAGAAGGGTTCTTAGACCCACTTTGTGAAGGAGGAACCTCTGAAGGGTCAGCCATGTATATGTTAAAAGCAGAGGAAAAAAAATATGAAAACTAAATACAACAGCAAGTTACGAAACAAGAACAGTAAGATATGAAACATTGCATAAAGTTGGCATAACAGTTAAAAAGAAAACAGAAAATTCACTTCATCACAAATGCTTGCAAAACACTAGTCTTGCTTATAATTAATAATTAACTGTTTTCACACCAACAAAACATTAATAAAAATAAATTAATGGAATTGACTTTTCTTCTTCTCCATGCACCAAACAAAGTTTTGTACCAAGTCTATTGCATTATACTAACAGTGCTCATAAGTAGAATAAAGTTCAAAATTCTAAGGCGTAAAGTTTTAATACTTATGGATAACTTCCCAAAACTACACTTTCTTCTCTCATGCATACCATCACCTTTCTTTTCTTTTCTTTTCTTTTTTTCTCGCTCTATCTATTTTGTATGTTTAAGTTTTAAATGTTTTTTTTTACTAGCTCACCTAAATTTAATTATGTATGCTAAAAACTAAATAAAATTTAGTCAACACAGCAAAAAACTAAAACAAACCCCAAAATAAATTGCAACCTTGGCTTATGAAGAAAATAGTCATGAAAAATGAAAGAAAACTTTTCTTTTCTTCTTCTTTTTTCTCGCTCTCAATAACAAGTCAAGCAAAAGTTACAACGAAGACAATGTTGGATTTGGTGGTGTTGTGCAGCTGAGGTCTGACGTAGAGGGTCTAATGGTACAGTTATTAGGAGGAAGAAATATGAAAAGGAAAGTATGGTAACAGAAGGATGAGAGGGGGGCATAGTTAAAAAAGGAGATGGTGATCAAGTAAGAGAGAGAAGAAAAAAATGAAGAAAGAAACTTTGATTTGCAAAGGAGGAAGGAAAGCCCTTGAAGGCAAGTAATGTATAGAGATGCTCTACTCTAGGTTTTCTTCGATACCTTCCATTTTCTTTTTCAATTAATGAAAGAAAAATTATAAGTGTACATATACCGTTAAGGTGTATTCATTCAAAAAAACGTATATTTTTCTAAGGCTATCCTTTTCCACAACACAAGAATACTTCATGCTTCCCACACTTTTCCACAAGAACTAAGCATCATCACTTCAACAAACTCCCTCCCTAGCTACATTGTTGTTGTGAATTGAAAAAGAAATTGGAAGAGGAAACCAAAGAGGTGATAGGGAACGCAACAGTAATCTCAGGATAAGACTCGTTTCCATTTCTTTTTCTCTGTATTTCTCTAAATTTTTTGCACTCTTACACATATGGTGAGTCTCACGCACACATCTTTTTCTCTTTATTTTTTAAACTGGACCTCTCCTATATTGGAGAGGATCTGTGTCCGTAATCTCATAGGAAAAAGATGAGGGTGATAAATATATAATAATCTCAATAACAAGGGAAGAAATTTAAAGCATTAGGATAGTAATAATCTAAAAAATGAAATGGATTATAGAGAAAACAATAATCGCAACAGTAAAATGGATTAGAGTAAGTGACACCCTTTTGTATTTTTAATAGATTTCAACATATCACTTGACATGTCATCATTCTGTCATTAAATTTTAACATTCAACTGATATAAGTATCCTAAATTTTAACAAAATAAGCTAAGAGTATAAAACATTACAAATCTAAATCAACATTACAACGTATCATATTTTATATATGTTCATTCCATGTGAAATTTTAAGGCTTTCTCTTCATTCCAATAACCAATTTAAATGGCAATATTTTTCTTGCATTATGGCAATAACTTCAGGAAAGGACATAACTCTGGAAGTAATGTAGAAACAGAGACCCTAAACTAAACCTAATCAGACATAACCTGATCAGAAAGCTAGAATGTTACATACCTTAACTTAGTGATGACGATGGCGTAGAAGACTACGACGTGCTTCGAGAACGACGGTGTTCTTCGCGTTCGGACGACGGCGTGCTTAGAGAAAACAACTAGGGCAATGACGACAATGGAGGCTTAGAGCAATCAGTTATGGCAGGAGGACGACAATGGAGTGTTTACACTTATGAGGATGACAACGGTCGCATCAGGTATAGAGGAGGAAAACTAGATTTTACGTCGGTTGTTTCAAAGAACCGACGTAAAAAGAGCTTTCTACATCGGTTACACTACTCAACCGATGTAGAAAGTGACTTTCTACATCGGTTATAGAACAATCAATGTAGAAAGTTTAAACTTTATTACAAAAATGTCACCGCCTATTTTTCTACATCGGTGGTAAAGTAACGATGTAGAAAGTGTCAAATTTATTTACAAAAATGCCATTGCCTTTTTTCTACATTGGTTCACAGATAACCAACGTAAAATCCTGTTATAAAAGGCTATTTTTCTACTAGTGTAATTAAAAAATTTTATCCATAAAAAAAAGGAAAAAATTAGAAATTTTTGTTTATCAAACACAATTCATTCTAAGTTCTTGTTCATAGTCCAGAATAAGATGTTACTTTGTTTCTAATCATAAGTTTTTAAAATCTAATAAACATATCTTTTAGCATGAATAAAAAAAATAACAAATTATAAATATAATATAAAACAAACAATATGAAATAATATTTTTAAAATTTTCATCTTCCAACAATTAAATTCTTTTGACATAAAAAATCATAAGATTTTGGATTGGTAAATTTTGTTGAAAGAAGGTTCATCATTTTAGACTAAAATTGTTCAAGTATTTGTTTAAACAATGCACTTTGTAATTGTAAAAATTGTTTGTGTGTTGGATAGTATATCTCTTAATATCTTAAACATCATAAACTCTAATTTAAAATAAATCATCTCCATTATAGGTCACTTTAACCAATCACTTTCATGTAAGGTTGGATATATATTTTTTAATTCTTTCTTTAATCTTAGGTTAATAGGATAAATAGTAAAATAAAAAAAATATTGAATCAATATGATAGACCATTATTGTCAAACCTGAGATTTGAAAGTGCATGATAAACTTAAAATCCTCGTTGCATCTTATATGAAATTCATCATTAAATTTAAATTATACCGAAATCTTGTTATTAGTAGGAACGAATTAAATTTAAAGAAACTCCTTATTCATATCTTAGAAAAATGTTATACATATTTTTCTTTTACTCATTTCATCTTCTATTTTATAAATATCTATCCCTAACAATAAAGGAAATCCAAAAAATCAATAACATAGTCTAAAGTCTTAAAATTAAAGAAAATATAAAAGATACTAGCATGAAAGGTTAGTTTGTTGGGATTAAAAACCTTTTGATTAGCATAAACCAATCTTTTAGTTAAATAATAACCAAACTAAAATAATCCTCATGCTTTCAAATAAACAATAACATCCTACATAATTTATATATATAAAAAATACTTCATAGATAAACTTTTGTCTAAATTTTCAAATATTTGATTAATAAATCAATTAAATTGATAGTTGAAAAATTTACATCTTACCGTTAGAAAATAATAAAAGTTAATTCTTTTTTAAATAAAAGAAATATACCATAATATATGAAAATGAATAAAAAATATTAGGAAGCATGTTGATCTATTGTATTATTAATATTATTATTAATAATTCATTTTTTATTTTATTTTAATTTATAAATTTACAATAATAAACATCAAACTTTTTATTGTGTTAGTATAAGAAATATTCTTTATAATGTTTATTTTAAGATCATTCTTAAAATATTAATCCTTTTTATAATTTATTATTTTTAATAATAGAAATATTATTGAGTTTATAAATTTTTATATTGAATTATTTCAAAATTTATTTAATATAAATATTTTTGAATAAATTAAAAGATCACAATACTTATTTTTATATATTTCTATCCGTATAATAAAAGAATTTTTTTTGTGATATTTTATGTCAAAAGAAACTGATAATATATTTGTAGTCTCAACAAATAAACCAAAATTATTGTTAACAAGTAAGATGTTATCTACAAAAATAACAAATCTACTCTCACAAATATTGAGATATATGCATTGATCCACCTTATTTCTCATATATCTTATGGATATAATGATCTCATCAAATTTAAGGTATCACTTTCAAGAAGTCTACTTCAAATCCTAAATTGATTTTTTTAATTTACATACTATATGTTCTTTGTTATTCTCTATGAAATCCTTTGGTTGTTGCATATAAATCTGCTTATTAAGATTTCTATTAAAAAAGTTATTTCAATACCTATTCAATGCAACTTAAAATCATAATGTGCAACTAGCATCATAATAGTATGAAAGGAATCATCTAAGGAAATAAGAGAAAAAAAAATTTATAATCAATTTTCTAGTTTGAATAAATCTTTTTGTCACTATTTTTGCTCTAAATTTCCTTTAGAGTCTTTTTAGTTTTAAATATCCATTTACATTCAATGAGGTAAAAAACCAACAAGACTTTTAATTAACTTTTACATACCATTATGATTCATAAAGAATATTTTATCATTTATAGTCTATATTCATTTATAAGATAAAATACAAGAAAACTAACTACCTCCATATAGTTGAAGTTCAACTCTTAAACAAATGCATAATAATTATAATAATAAACTAGATTTCTTTTTTTTATCACTTAAAAAAGGAATCTCAACCTGATCTTTTAAAAG
Organism: Canavalia gladiata; assembly: GCA_037954105.1. Taxonomy (NCBI): domain Eukaryota; kingdom Viridiplantae; phylum Streptophyta; class Magnoliopsida; order Fabales; family Fabaceae; genus Canavalia; species Canavalia gladiata. Next base: position 499,480 of record CM075663.1, on the reverse strand, counting down.
TGACATATCTCCTAAAATTTCTTATTATAATTTCTTAGGCACCTTATTAACTCATTGATACACAATCTATTTTTGCAACATAGAAATTAAAATAATAAAATTTCTTCTACCATAACTTTTTTCATCATCAATAGAGATATTATAATTTTCATATCATTTTTTATAATATTGACAATGATATTCTCAATTATCATTGTACCACAAGTGGAACAACAACAGATCTATAACTTATGACATTTGTGGAACAATTAAGAAATAAGACCTTACAGTTTTAGGACTTAATTTAGATGCATGGGAGTATAAATTTTCATTTAAATAATACAACCTCACACAACTATTAATACTAGTTTTTCATCATTTAAAGAGTTCAAAAGGTGTTTTAAGAACGAATTTAGAAATTATCTTACTTAGAATATACATCATAGTTTTAAGGGCTTATCCCCAAAGTGATTCAACTAAACTAAATCAACTAAAACTTCATCATGTCCATCATAAAACCCATTATCTCTTATAATTGCTTTCATTCAAAAGCTTTAGATTGTTTATAATATTATTCATAGAAAAATTAATAGAAGATAAAAAATAATAGTAGAAATATTAACAACATTTACACTTAACAAAATTATAATTTCTAAAATTTTAAAATTTAATACATATAACATAAAATTTTATGTAGATAGATTTTATATTATACAAAATAACAGTTACAAAAGTTTAATATCAACGGATAGAAAATTTTACTATAAAGTTCATCCTAGGATTAATATGTCACAACAAATTAGTTAATGAATGAACCTTTGTGGGTGAGTTAAAAAAGAATTCAATTAAAGTGATATATCATATCAATAATTAACATTTAGTAAAAACTCTATCAATTTAATAAATAACCTATTAGAGTGGTGTATACATATTTAATCAAAAGAATTTGTAATATGAATAGACAATTATCCAAAAATTTTAACCATTTAATTCTAATTTTTTAAACACAAACAGAAATGTAAAACTTAATTATATATATATATATAATATGAAATAAAGAACGAGATATTACCCTTATACTTATAAATTCCTTTATATTTATGAATCTTCAAGGTGTATATAAGAGAGAAAACATTATGTATAACCTTTTAAAATTTTATTGAAGCTATTTTATTGGTATTACATACTTAGTATGTAATTTTATTTGTACTTCTATTTAACAAGTATTTCATTTTCTATAGGCTTATAGAAAATTAGTTTTTAAAAATTTAACTTATATTTTAATTGATATAAAATAAAATTTATATTATCAATTTATTTATTTTTTTCATATTTTTTAATTATAAATTTTTTCCTTATATTTTTATAATTTTAAACAACTTATTTTTCTATTTTATTATTTATCTTCTTATTTTTTTTATTTCACTTTTCATTCGAACACAATCTCCATAACAATTTTTTTTTAAATATAAGTTTTTTTTATCATATTATGGTCGAAATAAAAAATTTCAAAAAAAGGTTAAATGTTATAAAAAAATTATTATTTGCACCTATTTTTTTCTTTTTGCATATCTTTCTATTTTTTAATTTTTTAAATTTTACCTCTTAATAAATATATTTTACAAATTAATTTATAAAATATAAATTTTTATATTTTATAAATTAATTTAAGTAATATATTTTTATATTTCGTAAATTAATTTGTGAAATGTATATTTTTACATTTTGTAGATTAATTTGTAGAATATTAAAATATATTTCACAAACTAATTTATAAAATATATTTTTTTATATTCTGTAAATTAATTTTAAAAAAATATATATAAAAAAAAAAAAAACGAGAATGTAAAAACTAATAGCCAATGCAATAGCCCCGATATAAGGGTTTGGGCTGATTGGACTTGAATAAGTAAGAGAACCCTAAGCCCAAACAGCAAATTGCAAAGAGTGATTTGGTACTAACTGGTGCACGTGTGAGAGCGAAGCACATTCACAAGCCACACAATGACATTGATTCCTTTTCTCAACTCAATATAAGGGTATTTATTTGCAGCAGCTTCACGAGCCGCGAAGCCTTTATTGGGGCCTCCTCCCTTTCTTCTTCCTCAAGCACAAATCACAATCATAAGCACCGCAAAGGACGTGTTGGCATTGCAAATATAAAAAATTAGAGAAAAACAAAGCTTCTCATATTTGATTCATTTCAAATGGCAACCAGAAAACTGATTCGTGATTTGTTACTGTCTAAGCGATCTCTTCTTCTTCCTCCACACCACCAGGTTCCTTTCATTTCCCTTTTTAACCCCAAATTTATCTCTCTCTGTATTTTTCTGTATTTAAAAAAATTATTTACTGTGACCACAGGGCTGGAGTAGGAGTAGAAGGTTGCCTCCGGTTTTGGCAGATAGTCGTAGATACAGTGTGTTCAATGAGTTCTCTAAGAAGATTAAAGGCGAAGCTGTTAGGTATTCCTCTCTCTCGCTCTCTTCAAATTGAATTGCACCATAACACTTATAACTTCCTGGTTAGTGAATTGTGTGAGATTATTTCTAGGCGAGAGTATTTTAATATCATAGGATTATGAATGTATGTTGGTGATGGCCAAAGGTGTGTTTAGGTAAACATCTTAATTAGACGATTATTTAGTAGACTTTGATCATGAAATTTATTAGAATAAGCTAAAAGAACTTATTTTGATAAGCTACCCTAAGAAGTTTATTGGACTAAGCTAAAAAAAGTGCTTATGAGAGTCCCAAGTTATTTCTATAAGCTCTTCTGCATTCTCACCAAGTCACCTAATTAGAATCCACTCCGCTTGTGGATCTTAGGCTAGTTCTTTTTGTTTTAAAGAATTCATCAATGAAAAATTGAAAATTATATAAACTTTTTCCTTCTACCTATAGTTTTCTAATTTCCCTTTGCAAACTTATTCGATACTTCCCCCATTGCCAACATGTGCTTGCCTATGCAGCACTGTAGTAGAGACTTATTCCAGGGTTAATTAGCATGGTAACTTGAATAATATTATTATTTTAGTTTTAACATAATTTACTAAAGTAAGCAGCAAAAGTTCTTATTTTAGCATGTTAATTATGGTGCTGTTATTGTTATCCAGTATTTTAATTTCTGATAAGCTTAAGCAACTATTTACATATTTCAAAATTCAAAATATATTAAAACATGTTTCACTGCCTAATTTATACAGCCCAATGGGAGATATAACTTCTTAATACAGAAAACAGTGAAGACATGTGGAATAGTAATTAGATAGTGGATTCCCTTGCAGCAGATGTACCTCAGTCTTTTAGTTAAAAGGGAAAAAATGCAATCGATGATATAAAGAACCCAGTTGATGGTAATATAAACTTCTAAAGATACCTCATTGCTTGCTATATTAAAACATGTAGTTCTGCATATCATGTAAACCAATCTATACACAGATTCATAAAATTTTCTCCGTTCTAACACCGACAGTACACTTACTAGTCATTATCTGTAGACTAGAGGTTTAATTTCCTAGAGGATTCAACCACCCTATTCAACATGCATGTATCCCCCAAATATTCAAGTGAGACTTTTCCTGAAAGAAGAAGAGGAAGAAATTGATGTAGATGTTTTATTGAATCTAATGAGGCAAGAACCTCAATTATTGGGTTCCAACAAATCAGCCAGAAAATCCTAAATTTTAGAAAACTGATCATACTCTTGGTTCATTCATCATTGACCTTTTTTTGTGGGACTACCTGGCTATCAAAGTTATAATTTGAGTACGACAATTTGTGGTTCTAAGCAACATAATTCAACACATTGGCACCTTAGAACATTAGCTACATATCACAGGTTGTTCTAGACGATTTGGGAATATTAAACAGAGCCAAAATATCAGACCCTAAGCTTAACCAATAAAACTCAGGCTTTCAACTTCATGTGTCTTGATTTAATAGAAAACAGAACCTGGACATTATGTCTTCATGTTCACCGAGTACACAAAGTAGGACCATAAAATTATCATACTTGAATTCTTATTTCTGCAGCATAAATTGCTCTAAGATAATAACAGCATGCTTTAAGCTTCAAGCCCCAGAACCAAGCAAATCCAGAAAACTCTGACGGATGCCGCATGTAAAACAATATTTATTATATAATCACAGTAATGTCAAAATTTCAATAAATCCTGGCCATTAATATGGTGATACCAAGTTTGAGCTTCAACCTGTTTATGCATGTTATGGCCTTGTATATCTTGATCTGTTGATTCTTTCTGAGATTTTCTTTCCTTTTATGGGTGTTATCTCTGCGTGTTTTGTTTTTTTGTCTCTGATGGTTGCAGAAACCCGGAATTCCAACAGTCTGTCAAGGACCTGAAGGAAAAAGCAGATGAGCTTAAAGGTGTAAAAAAAGAGCTGAAAGAAAGGTAAGAGTTGTAAGTGGTGACAATAACGTACAATTTTATGTTACTGATTAGTAGGCGCTGAGACATACTGTTGTATGTCAAGGCTTGGCTCAACACTTCAATGGAGGGTCTAAGATGGTTAAAATGGCGAATGCAGAACAAAACAGAAAACTGAGCAGCTGTACAAACAAGTGGATGAAGTGTGGACAGAAGCTGAAGTTGCTGCAAAGAAGGTATAATCAAAGGTCATCTTCAATTCTACTCTGGACTAGTAATTGGTTATCAGAAAAAAAACCTCTCTTCTGATGCTCCATAGTCTTGTGGAAAAAAATGCTAGATGAACAACTGAGATATACATCAAAACACAACTATAGTAGAAACTCATTGCCGAGCATGTGTAATTGTATAGAGAGGTCTAATGTGAACCTTACACTGATCTAGATGTAAATTTAATGGTACAGCAATGGTGTTTTTTTATTGTTTATTTAGGTGAAGAGCTATATACCTTGTATTGCTATTTATGTTCTCATTCTTCCCTAGTTTATTTGTGAAACTAAATGCCATTGTTACTAAACTGGTGGAAGGGAACTTGTCACCCATATATCTATTTCGAATAAGCTGACATGTTTCTTGGAGTTTAATTTGTGATTACTTTTTGCAGGTTTCTTACAATGTAAAAGAGAAGATTTCAGCTGCAACCGAGGAGGTCTGTTCATGATTTATAAATCAGCCAGTGAATGTAATTAGACAATTGATAGGTTATTGATATTGGTCATGTTAATTTAGGTGAAGGAAACTTTTGGGATTGGAAAGCAGGATTCTTCAGGATCGGCTGATTCTTCAACAAAACAGGGTGCTAATACAAATGGAGGAAATCAGACATCACCTGAGGAAGAGCAGAACCAGCAATTTGGGTCTACTAGTGCTGCAGATTCTTTGTTTGGCAAATTTAAATCAACCATTTCCTCTCCAAATGTTTCTGCTGCCTTCCAAAAATTAAGGGATGCAAAGTTAGTCAACTTAACCAAGAAGGGTTATGACATGGTAAAAGAGGAGTTAAGTAGTACCCCAACTAAGAGAAGACGTGTTCCTTCCACATCAAGTGGTGAAACAAGTTCAAGAACAGAACTTGTTGTTATGCCCTCTAAACAGTCTTGGTGGAGTAAGAAGTTTGACGAATTCAGGGATAAGGTAACGTAGTTGCAACATCTTTTGTAATTGGATAGTCTATAAAACCTCACCATTGAGTTTTCTTCTCTGCATTTTCTTAAAGGTGAAAGGCCATCCTGTATCCAAACGATTTCTTAAGTATAGTGACCCAGTGAAGACGAAGGGCCAGGAGGTATGTTCTGTTCCTTAGGTTCTTTATTCTACTAAATTATTTTTTTAAACTTCATTTGTTCTATACGGATGTGTTGTGTAGCATGCTTCACTTGCATTCATAAACATTAGTGTCCTATGTGATAATTCATGATCATGCATAGAGAAAAAAATGTTACACATTTAACTTCTGAACCACCTTTGGTTGGCCTGGTGTATTACATATTTATTGAAATTGGCAGATAGTAGAGGACTTGCGGGAAAGATATGAGACCAGTGACAACCCAATTATTAACAAAATACAAGAGTATGTCTTTCAGTTCCTCTTTTCACTCGTTCTTGTTAGAAATTAAAATTGCCAAATGAGTGGTTAATTTTAATAGTAATTCATGCTGCAACATTTGTATGGTTACAATCTAAGTAGTAGTAATGCATGATGCAAATTTAAGAGCTAATATACCACCCTTCTTTGACAGTATCAATGATAGTGTGTTTCAAGAGACAGATGCTGCGATTTCTTACAAGGAAATACGTCAACGGGATCCGTAGGTTTCATGCCTTTTGTTTTTATCCTAGACTTAACATTTTGTTATTATTTAAATTGCTAACATCTTTTTTTCCTTTTATTTTGATTACATGAACCAGTTATTTTTCATTACCAGAATTTGTAGGGGAAGTACAGGATGCAATAAAACCAGTGCTTAATGCTTACATCAAGGTTAGTCCTAAGTTTAAGCAGGAGTGTTGAAAATGTGTTCTCTTGTCTTTTGTGTGCAATCATCTTGTCATTTCTTTTTTAATGAAGCATGTCTATGGGCAATACTGAGATATAATGCTTTGCCTATTTGCTCTCCTGTTCTTACAAGTGGCTTGTATCACTATTGCTTGCTTTTACGTCTCATCATTAATTCATCTGTTAACACCCTATCTTTCTTTTAGAAGAATTCCTCAACTTCATCACGAGTTGTAACTGAAATGAATATTTTCATTCCAAACCAAGTGCTTAATGTTTATCCTTCCAAGTAAGAGAGGGACCACTGCATTGGATGCAACGTTGGACAACAGATATTGTTTTAGAGTTTAAGATCTAAGTCATAGATTATAGAAAATTCAACAATATATATTTTTTAATTAAAATGCTTGATTTGTTCATTTGATGACCTAAATCTTAATTGTTAGGTAAGAGCACTTTTTTTGTTATCTTTTTGAAAAGGACAAGCAATAATTATCTTAAACTTTTGGATTTAATGCTGAGTTTAATAGAATAATGTGTCAAAAAGAAGGAAAGTATTGTTATCAAATATGGCCTAAGAAAGAAAATGGTCTGCCTGGTTGGATTTGGGTGGTAGTTTGAGGATTTGGATTTCATAGATTTGAAGAGTGCAGTTGCAATCTGTTATGATACAATTGTAAGGTATGAGACTTGAGTCCTACATGGGAAGTATGGAATTATGGTGTGGGTGTGGGGTTTATAAGGTCTTTGGCTCTCCAACTATAATAGCTAGCTTTGTGGTGTGGTTCTTATGACATTCATAGTTGAAGCTGGAGAAGTTGGCTAATGATGAGTTGTTAAAAAATTGTTTATCAGTTGTTAAATACAAAACTTGATAGCAATGGATAAAACACCAAGTCCAAGTTTTGCCCTAAATCTATTTTTAATTATGTATACAGGGAGATGCTGAAACACTAAAGAAGTATTGTAGCCCTGAGCTGGTTGAACGTTGTAAAGCAGAGCACAATGCTTACCAAACTCATGGTATATTCTTTGATAACAAGGTGAGATTGCAAACTTTTGAATCTTTCTTATTGCTTTCTGTTCGGTTACATTTTGTTTTGTATATGAGATTGAGAGTACCATATCTCATATCAAGCATGTTGAAGTGTTTGCCTTTCATTACCTCTGCCTTAAAAAGTGTTTTCATTTTACCTAAACTTCTCTAGTTCTTGTAGTAGATTTGATATGGTTAAGTGAAGAAAAAATTCATGAAGTTGAATAACAAATAACCTTAATGTCTTCTTTGCTTGAGCCAAGATTCGATCTTGAATCCTGAGTGATCAACTTGATAAATATAACATAGGTGATGTGGGTTCCATGTGCAGAAGATATAATATAATTAGATAATAGCTGTAGCTCAAAATAGGGTGGGAATGTAGGAATATTGAACAAATATTTCTATATCACTAAAGAGTGAAAAATGCGGTCTTCCATGTACTGGTATTTATGTGTTTATCATGTCTGATACAAGTTATAGTTATTTTCCAAATGTTTTCTCCTTTATCTCTTCTAACTTAATTTGTTATCATGTAAATGAAATATAAAAGAAAGATTTTCTTAGGCTAGATCATTGTTCTACTCATAAATGATGCAATTCTGTTCTAAATACTTGTTTCCCCAAAATTTACCTTAATTAAGCCAGTCTGACATCCTGTTGTGAATCTTGCACAATTATTTCTACTGTCAAAGCTGGATTAAGACACTTGTACCTATTAGGATGTGTAATTAGATTAGATAATAATTTTAGTTCCTACATGAAAAAACTCTATATTTTGCTCCTTTATTAATTTTTTTTTACAAATTAGTCCCCACCATTTGTTGTAATTATAATGGTGCTAGTGTAATTTTGTGTAGAGACCAAAACAGAAAACATGTCTTGTGTAGGGACTAAAAGGATCACAAATGACGCAATTCTGTTCTAAATACTTGTTTCCCCAAATGTGTAATTAGATAAGATAATAATTTTAGTCCTTATACCTAACATGTGTTTTGTTTTAGTCTCTACATGAAAAAACTCTTCATTTTGCTCCTTTATTAATTTTTTTTTACAAATTAGTCCGCACCATTTATTGTAACTATAATGGTGCTAGTGTAATTTTGTGTAGAGACCAAAACAGAAAACATGTCTTGTGTAGGGACCAAAAGGAAGAGTTTATATATGGAGGGATTAAAATGAGGAAATGGTGCCAAGAATAGGGACCAAAGCTTAACACCATTCTAACTTTGATAAAAGGAAAGGAGCGAAGGATTGATTTGTAAATGATTTTTCATATATATCGAAACATAGGATTTTTTTATGTAGGGACTAAAAAATGAAAATTGATGTTAAGTGTAAGGACCAATTTTATTATTATACCTTTTTATTAATATTTAACTCTTCATGCAGATTCTCCATGTATCTGAGGTGGATGTAAGAGAGATCAAGATGATGGGTTCATCTCCAGTAATTATTGTCATGGTGTGTAAATTATTACTTGAAGTTCTTCAATGCAAATTTACAAAATTTACTGTTATGCAGTAGAAATGAAAACTTACCCAAATGGTTTGTTCAATGGATTTTCACAGTTTCAAACACAGCAAATCCATTGTGTACGTGATAGTAATGGGTTAATTACAGAAGGAGGCAAGGTAAATGCTTTGTTTTTTAACAGTTAATATATTTGAATAGCTACAATGTGAAAATGCTATTCTTCTACAAATTTACGTGTTTAAACACAAACAAACTCAAAATTGGTAAAATTTTATTTAGTTTTTTACATCCCAGTTGAGACAACTGGTGCCTCTGAATGGTGTAAACATTTCAAATGCCATGACTTCGCAAATTTTACCTTCCTTTTTCCTTACAATAATATTGATGTAATTCGAATCCATTCAATTATGTTGGGGTGTTGACGTCGTGTCATTAGCTCATGCATCTCCGATCTAATGGAAATTATAGAGGGCATGGATCTAGTAAAGATGAATGATGTATGTATTTTTTATTTTCTACATTTAAATATTAATATGTGCATTGATTTCATAGTTGCAGTATATATAAAATGGTTTGATATGTAAAGAGAAAGACATGCAAAGAGCTTAATAATTACACCCGCTCAACGTTGCCTTCTCTCATATCTAGGGCTTTGGCTTTGATTTTTATTCAAGGCTTTTGTTGATCATGCTTGATATGTGGTCATTTATGTTGTAAATTCGTAGTGTTGATATACAAGTTGATGTACAACGTAATCTGGGACAATGGTGTAATACCGTTTTTTCATGAAATGAATGCTACCTTGCTTATCTGATTATAACTAATTATGATTTTGTTTGTTTGCTTTTGCTAGGATACAATCCACACTGTATTCTATGGTTGGGCTTTACAACAAATGGACCAAGAAGATCGTGGAGAAGAGGGTATTTACCTAATGTGGAGACTCACAGAGATGCAAAAGCAAGGCATCCAAGCCCTCATCTAGTGTTTCATACGATTGCCTTTTCAGGGATTTATATAATTGTGCCTTAATATTCTACTATATGGATTTCATTTCTTGGGGCCAAATTTTATATTCCGGTGATACATCCTTTCATTTTTTTATTACTAATTGGAAAAATAATATTGCACTTTTTTGTTCATTGATGTATGTTAGATGAGCTAGGCGATGTTTTTACTCTGCTTTCAAGCCAGAAGTGGCAAATTGTTAATATAGTGAAGACAAATTTATTTATTTCTAACAAATGCTATTGTCCGCTCCCTAATAAATCTTTGAACATAGGGTAAACAATTTTTTTTGTTCAACTAAAGGTTTGTGCATTTCTACCTCTAATTTTGCTAACGTGATGGTTACGTGCATGTTTAGAAATAATTCTTTTTCAAAAGTTTTATAACAGATAAAAATAAAAAAATTGTTCAAGTAAATTAATTAAATAAACACGTAATACGTTCAGATTAATGGGTATGAAATTAAATCAAACACCAAATTCATTTAGATAAAGGGTTTAGATTGAGATTGGATCTCTGAAATGCTTTCCCAAAAATTGGAAATAAAATTACATTCAAACATGTCCTAAAAGATGAGAATACTGTGATAAGGAAGCAAGCATTAAAAGTCATGTTTTTAAGAAATTAAAAACTTGTTTGACGAGACTAGTATGTGAGAATAGATTCTGAAAATGCTTTTCATTTCTAACATACTTTTTTTCATCCTCTTTTCTTTATTGTATGTTTACTGAATTATAATGTATAAGAAACTGACACGGAATGGACTCAATGGAAAAGGGTTGAGAATTCGAGCTGGACACAAACTTTACCTTATAGGATTTCCTCATCTGTGTCAAGTGAATTAAAGGAGATGTTAAGATGTGATAGAAAGTAGAATGTAACTAATTTATCATTTAAAGATGAATTAAAAATGAATTTTACGAGACTTCCATATGGTAGAAATAACCAATCAAGCAATTAAAAATAACTGTTCATTGGACTTATATATAAACGAAAATGTTTCGCATAGACAAGTTTCACAAATACAATTATAATAATTAATATTTTTTAAAACAAAATGAAACATAATCAAATAAATTTTCTTCGTCATTTATCTAATATTTTCCTTTTTTAGATGGAGATATGAGATAAGGTTAATTTCTTATTCATTTTTAAAATAGTAGAATAAAAACATATTTAATATAAAGTATTTAAATAATATTATAGTAATTCTATTATATACAATACATTTAAAAATATTTATTGTCATTTTTATTTAAATTATTTTTTTTATATTTCATTTCTTTTTATACACTTAAATTTTATTAAATAACAGTAAAAAATAGAATAACAATAACCCTTTGTAGTGACATGCTTTTAACGAGGATTAAGCAACATGATAAAAAAAATATTAATTGGTGTAATGAAAAAAAAAGGAAAATTGAAAAAGAGAATAAAATATAATTTATTCATATAAAATACAATAGATTTTGCGATGCCCCAAGTGGAAATGCAAACCGGTTGATGGCAAGAAAATAGAAAAGAGAAAAAGTTAAAAATAATATAAAAAGAAGAGAGAATGAGTATGTTGAGGGGACTGCTGGGCGGAAGAACATTGTTATTGGCACGACAGCCACATAGACAGTGCGATCATCAGCATCAGCATCTTGGCACCACAATCCTCATAGCTGCAAGATTCTCCAGAAAATTCGGTACGTATTTTTCTTCGCTTATTTTCTTGAGTGAATTTTCAAATGAAGCAGACAATCACTACCGAAAGCAAAATGCCGCCAGGTTTCAATATCATGGAGAGTACTACTAATAGGAACACGGTAAATGATGTGGAGAAAGAGAAACAAATCACTCGTGTTTTGTTTTGTGGACCTTCTTTCCCTGCCTCTCATCAATATACGGCACAGTATTTGCAGAATCATTCATCTATCAAGGTAAAATAGAATGCATACTACAATTTGCAAATTAAATTATACCTCTTATCTTTGTATTACAATGAGTGAAATACTGTAATTAGTTCAAGTTTAGATTAGGGATCACAAATTTTCCGTAAATTGGGGAATATGTGTTTGGAGTCGCCAGGTTAGGGATTTATTTTGCTATGAAGGTAGGGATGAGGATAGAAACCCCAGGCAGATTGGATCATACTCCCCACCCGAGGACTTCCCTTCCCTAAGAAGATATCAAGAGTGACAATGTATTTATGCTAAGTAAGAATAAGTTCAAAAGTTATCTCTAAACTGAAACAGCAAATAAATTAATAATTGAATTAAATTTATTTTATAACATTAACTGTTAAAATAATTGATAAATATAAAATAATAAAGAAAGATGAATAATAATAAATGAAAATATAATTAATTATTAAATTAAAATATAATAAGTATGTATTTTTGTTGAATAAAAATATATTCAAATTTTATTTTTTAATTTTTATATAAATAAATAAATTTTAAATAATTTTCCAAAAATAATAATTTTTATCAAAAGTTCAACATTTTATTAAAAATAAAATAATTAATATAATTATTAAAATAATAATTTAAAATATGATATTTTATGATAATATTGTAAAATAATTAGATGATATTAAACATAAAAATAAATAACTAAATAAAGAATTAGATTATAAAAATATATTAAGAATAAAAATAAAAAATATTTCATTTAAAAGTTGAAAAATTTTAAAATTACTTAGAATAATTTTTTAAAAAATACTAGTAACTTCTCAAAAATGCTAAAAGAACTATTTTATCGAATAGAGTTTAATATCTTAATAAATTTTTTATCTAATAATTTTACTTTATATGTATAAATAGATTGCCAAACACAGTCGAAGCTAAAATTATTATCTAAAAAATTTAAGACATTTTAGTTCAAGTGATTTTCTTAGTAGTCACTGGAGTTTTGAAACAATTATTAGTTGTTTTTAAAAAGTTCATAATTAAAAATATTTTTCTAATTTTATCCTAAATATATTTTATAATCCAATGTCTTATTTATTCATTTATTTTCATAAGTTTAATATTATAATTTTTTTATAATAATATTATTAATTTTGATATATTTATATTATTTTAAAATATTATATTTAAATTATCATTTTAATATACACTATTTATTTTAATTATTATATCATTTAATTTATTTTTCAAATAAAAAATTCAACTTTGATAAAAAATTATAATTATAATTATATTATATAATTATTTTTTTAAATTGTCATTTAAAATTTATTTATCTAAAAGTAAAAAATAAATAATTTTTTTAAAAAATAAAATTTTAATATATTTATATTAAAAAATATATCTGAGTTAATCTTTCAGTTAACTATTTTTATTTATTATTTTATATTTTTCAGTCAGCTTAAAAATTAGTTCTACAACACTTTTAATTTAATTTCTCATTTATTATCTTTTAACTTTTATCTAATTTTTTCACTGTGTCCAATTCCATCTTTCCACTTCCCATTAGTTTTGTTTATTGTTAATTTGGGCAAACACATTCTAAAATAACTCCTACCTTTTAATTTTTTCCTTTGAACTAATGTATTATATTTAAAATAAAAAATTAATAACCACACTTTTTCTTTAAAAAATTAACAATTTCACTTTCTTATTTTCACATGTGGTGATCTAAGTTGAATACCATAGAAAAAAGAGTTTGGGGTCTTTGTAGGGCCTACAAGAAAGTAGGAAATGATGAGGGAGAGAAAAAAGCAGAATACACCCGGTGATAATGATGGATGATGGGGGAGAAGTTGAGACATGAGAACAGGGAGTGGAATCGGGGTACTCTACTCTCTTCGCCCACCCCTGAGCTGGTATGATATGATTTCGTGGTATTGAGATCGTGAAATAAATGTAAGAATTTAAAATAAATATTATTCAATATCTTCAAATGTTATATATCCATTATTTAAATAATATTATTTTTATTTTTAAAAGATAATAAATAAAACTAACTGATAAAAGAAGCTATTAGTTTTAAAAATCCAACTAACTAAGTAGCTAATTATTTAAATTATTGATGCTTGTTATGCATCGCCTGCATTGTGGGTTTCACATGCTAACTTTCATGCTAAGTTGTGGAATTCTATCATTTCTTCTCCTTTAAAAATTTACCTGGTCCGTTGATAGTAGGAACTTTGACACTATATCTTACCATCTTACCATGCTGTCATTCCAAATTTAGATTAATATTTTTCTGTTGCATTTGTAGGTTGATGTTCTCCCTTTAGAAGATGTGCCAAAGGCTATTTCCAACTATCATGTTTGCATAGTAAAAAACATGAGGCTAGATGCAGACATAATTTCTTGTGCAGTTCAGATGCAGCTTATAATGCAGTATGGTGTCGGGCTGGAAGGTACTGAGATTTTTGTCAATCGAGCTTCAGTGAGGAATTTGAGGACACTTCATTTTTTCCTTATTTGTTATAGAATTAAGTTTTGCTTTTTTATTTTTCCTTTCCTTTTGTTAAACCTCATTTTGATTTTAAATTGGTAAATTGTGAATTTTCCTCCAAGGTGTTGATATTGAAGCTGCAACAAAGCATGGAATCAAAGTTGCTAGGATCCCAAGTGATGTTACTGGAAATTCAGTGTCATGTGCTGAAATGGCCATATATCTAATGTTGGGTCTCCTCCGTAAGCAAGTATGGCATCTTCTATTCGAAATAAAAATTGTCCTTTCTTTCTAAATGAGGTGGATTACCACCCACTTTATATACCTGGGGTGGTGGTGGTAAAGGGACCGCCATATTCCAGGTTTTCATAATAGCAATACAAGTAATAAGATGCAAAATAACTCTCAAATGCTTGCGTGAGGTCTCTGAAGATGGGTTTCAAATAAATCTCTCAAACAACAAAGTCTTAGATTTCTGGAGAATTTTTTTTATTGTAGTTATTGTTCCTTCTCTTCATGAATTCACTCACTTCTTTTATTCTCTTCCTTTTGTCTTCATTTATTTCATTCCTACCTTTTGCTTCTCATATCCATGTATGAGCTAGCATGATGCCAGATAGAAATCTGCAAGGCATTTTAATAGGCCAACTCAGTGATTAACATGCCATTCCGGCTTCCATTAGCAAGGTCTCAAACAAGGGGTAACCCAAGAATGAATGTGGTAATGTTTTTATCTTTTAGGGACTTATTTAATGACAAAAATACTTGGAGAACCAATTTGATGTCATTATCATCTTTGAAGGACCAAATCAAGGGTTGACTAGAATTTTTTTATATTTTCCTTCTTTTGTAAATTTATAAATTGTTTTTTTTTGCATAATTAACTTTCGGTTAACTTTTTTAATTTGTATGTACTGAAGGTGCTATAGGATTTGGTTTCCACCTTCCCTTTTTCTAATTAGATTCCTGAATCCTACTTCTTTTAAAAAAACCAGTTTACAAATTAAAAAGCTTTTTTCCAAATATTTTTTTAAACTAAAATTTTATAGCTACTCCATAATTCTTTTTAATATTTTGTTGTTGCTCATCATGATGCCCTTTTTGCACATGAAAATTAGTGTTGAAAAAATTAATAAATCAAGAGCAAGATTAAGAAGAAAATAATCTTGGCATAATACCTACGTTCTTGATGCATAAGAATATGTTTTAGTTATGCTTTCCTGGTGAAGATGACTCAAGTGTTCTGATATCAAATGACCTGTCCCCATTTTATGTCCCCTTCATTGTCCTTCCATTTAAAAAATAACATCTTAGCAAAAAGAAAAACTAACATCTGAGAGAGAGAATGTTCATATTTACAGAATGATAAAATATTTTAATGATGTGTCATTTTTCAATTAAGGGAGGGAAGAGACAAATTAAGGGGACTGGTGATTTCTGTGTTCCGCCATAGACTTACTATATGGTCAAGATATCATCAAAATAAACTGCCAGAAACGTATCTAGAAAGGGGCTTGGGAGATATGTCATGACCAGCATGACAAAACTAGGAGCATTAAACAAACCTAAGGGCTCTAACCCGTTGTACAAGTCATCTATAGTTTTAAAGGCAGTTTTTCAGTCATCACCCAAGCTTAATCCGATCTAGATCCTACCACATTATCTAACATATCCTCAAGCCTAGGTTGTTGGGTTTATTTTTCTTTCTATGTAATTAGCCCAACAAATTAGGGCCCATTCTGGCCCATTTATTTTTCTTCCAATGTGATAGCAGATGGCAAGGGAGGTGTGTGTAGGAGTTAGGTCAATTTGATTCACCCAAAAGAAAGGGGCAGTGAGAGAGCCGCACAAAACGGAGAGAAAAGAGAGAAAAGTTCCATCCAACCTAACTCCGATCTGTTGCCGATCGCCGGAGATCCCACCGTTGGATCGTCACGAAATTTGAACAGAAGCTTCCTGATTCATCAAGGAAGGTTTTGACCGTTGGGATTTGGATTTAGAGGCCTGGAAGTCAGTGCGTCGTTCCCAGGCAAAGAGAGAAAAGCTCCATCCGATCTAACTCTGATCTGTTGCCGATCTCCGGAGATCCCACCGTTGGATCGTCACGATATTTGAACAGAAGCTTCCTGATTCATCAAGTAAGATTTTGACCGTTGGGATTTGGATTTAGAGGCCTGGAAGTCAGTGCGTCGTTCCCAGGCAAAGAGAGAAAAGCTCCATCCGACCTAACTCTGATCTGTTGCCGATCGCCGGAGATCCCACCGTTGTATCGTCACGATATTTGAACAGAAGCTTCCTGATTCATCAAGGAAGGTTTTGACCGTTGGGATTTGGATTTAGAGGTCTGGAAGTCAGTGCGTTGTTCTCAGGCAGATTGTGAAAAATCCTATGGTATCCCTCTTCTTTTGTTTTTGAGTATTCCATATATCTTGATGTTCACTTCCAAGATTATGATGATTGTTGTTGTATTACTCTAGTATTATCTAGAGAAGACTTTGTATTGCTCTCTGGTGGTTAGTGAATTTAAGTGGCACTAGGTGTCCCGTGGTTTTTACCCGTTTTTGGGTCTTTCCACGCTAAAATTTGTGTGTTCTTGTTATGTGTTGGATTGCCTTCATATCTGCATTTTGGGACTGTCTTTGGGGCTGTTATAGGGCTGACATAAGTTGGTTTATAATTTGGTAGATTTATCCTAGTTGTTTGTATCCTAATAGATTCAAACAGGTAGAACAAGATTTTCCTTTTCCATAAGATTTTATAATTTGATGAATCAGGTTTTTATAAAATCTTATGGAAAAGGAAAATCTTGTTCTACCTGTTTGAATCTATTAGGATACAAACAACTAGGATAAATCTACCAAATTATAAACCAACTTATGTCAGCCCTATAACAGCCCCAAGACAGTCCCAAAATGCAGATATGAAGGCAATCCAACACACAACAAGAACACACAAATTTTAGCGTGGAAAGACCCAAAAACGGGTAAAAACCACGGGACACCTAGTGCCACTTAAATTCACTAACACCAGAGAGCAATACAAAGTCTTCTCTAGATAATACTAGAGGAATACAACAACAATCATCATAATCTTGGAAGTGAACATCAAGATATATGGAATACTCAAAAACAAAAGAAGAGGGATACCATAGGATTTTTCACAATCTGCCTGGGAACAACGCACTGACTTCCAGACCTCTAAATCCAAATCCCAACGGTCAAAACCTTCCTTGATGAATCAGGAAGCTTCTGTTCAAATATCGTGACGATCCAACGGTGGGATCTCCGGCGATCGGCAACAGATCAGAGTTAGGTCGGATGGAGCTTTTCTCTCTTTGCCTGGGAACGACGCACTGACTTCCAGGCCTCTAAATCCAAATCCCAATGGTCAAAATCTTACTTGATGAATCAGGAAGCTTCTGTTCAAATATCGTGACGATCCAACGGTGGGATCTCCGGCGATCGGCAACAGATCAGAGTTAGGTCGGATGGAGCTTTTCTCTCTTTGCCTGGGAACGACGCACTGACTTCCAGGCCTCTAAATCCAAATCCCAACGGTCAAAATCTTACTTGATGAATCAGGAAGCTTCTGTTCAAATATCGTGACGATCCAACGGTGGGATCTCCGGCGATCGGCAACAGATCAGAGTTAGGTCGGATGGAGCTTTTCTCTCTTTGCCTGGGAACGACGCACTGACTTCCAGGCCTCTAAATCCAAATCCCAACGGTCAAAACCTTCCTTGATGAATCAGGAAGCTTCTGTTCAAATTTCGTGACGATCCAACGGTGGGATCTCCGGCGATCGGCAACAGATCGGAGTTAGGTTGGATGGAACTTTTCTCTCTTTTCTCTCCGTTTTGTGCGGCTCTCTCACTGCCCCTTTCTTTTGGGTGAATCAAATTGACCTAACTCCTACACACACCTCCCTTGCCATCTGCTATCACATTGGGAGAAAAATAAATGGGCCAGAATGGGCCCTAATTTGTTGGGCTAATTACATAGGAAGAAAAATAAACCCAACAAATCTCCCCCTATTTTTCTGCCTATGAGGATGATTTCGCCATTCCGGCGATCGAGCAACAAACCTCTGAAAGAAAACGCAGTGATCTGAAGAAGTCTTTCGGTATCCTTGTTTCCCTATGACTGACTCAAATTTCTTGTACCACTGCCTTGGCGCTTGCTTCAAACCATATAAACTCTTCTGAAGTCTGCACACATAATCTTCCTTCCCCTTGACCTGAAAACCTTCAGGTTGCTCCATGTAGATTTCCTTATCTAAATCACCGTGAAGGAAAGCTGTCTTGACATCCATTTGCTCAACCTCAAGATCAAGGCTAGCCGCTAAACCAAGAACAACCCGAATCAACCCCATCTTCACGACCGGAGAGAAGATCTCATCAAAATCAATACCCCTTTTCTGACTGAAACCTTTAACCACCAATCTGGCTTTGTATCTGGGTCTAGAAGTATGCTCTTCAGTCTTCAATTTGAAAACCCACTTGTTTTTCAAAACTCTCTTGCCTTTAGGCAATTTTACCAACTCAAACGTATTATTTTCATGCAAGGAAGCCATTTCATCTTGCATGGCCTCAACCCACTCTTTCTTGTGCTCATCCTCCATAGCTTCTGCAAAGCTCTCGGGCTCTCCCCCATCAGTAAGTAATACATACTCATCTGCAGAATAACGTGTGGACGGATGACGATCTCTAGTAGACCGCCAAAGTGGAACGAACGGTGGCACATCTGGTACAGGTAACTCAGGATGAACATTTTCATCTACCTCTGGTTGCTCTGGAGCATCAACATCAACCTCCTCTGCATCAACATCAGCATCTAACTCACCAGTACCCTGCTCTTCTTCATTCTGGGCATCATCTCTTAACTGTGAGTCAACATGTTCAGGAGGAACTGGATCCAAATCAATAGGATCATTATTATGTTGAGGGACTATCCCTACATTGGCTTTCTCAACATCTTTCATAGTTTGATCTTCCTCAAACACTACATCTCGGCTTCGAACAAGTTTCTTTTGAATTGAATCATACAACCTGTACCCAAATTCATCTTGACCATAACCGAGGAATACACATGGCTTAGTCTTCATGTCAAGCTTTGATCTTTCATCTTTGGGAATATGTACGAACGCCTTGCATCCAAAGACTCGTAAGTGACGGTATGAAACATCTTTGCCACTCCAAACCCTGTCTGGAACATCAAAATTCAAAGGAACGCAAGGAGTTAGATTAATAACATGTACCGCTGTATTTAAAGCTTCACCCCAAAAGGGTGCAGGCAACCCTGCATGTGAAAGCAAACATCTGACTCTCTCAATTAACGTTCTATTCATCCTTTCTGCTAGGCCATTTAACTGGGGTGTCTTCGGAGGAGTCTTCTGGTGTTGAATTCCATGCTCTCTACAATAAGTATCAAAGGAGCCAATGTATTCACCTCCATTGTCTGTTCGAATACATTTGAGTTTCTTCCCTGTCTGCCTCTCAACCAAAACATGAAACTGCTTAAACACATCCAGCACTTGATCTTTAGTCTTCAAGGTGTAGACCCACACCTTCCTTGAATGATCATCAATGAAAGTGACAAAATAGGAACATCCACCGAGTGTTTGTCTTCATCGGACCACAAACATCAGAATGTACAAGATCAAGTTTGTTCTCCATTCTGAAGGGAGAACGACTTCTAAAGGCAACTCTGGTTTGCTTTCCTGCCAAACAATGAGAACATTTCTTCAAGTTAATAGCATGCACACCAAATAACACATTCTTCTTTGAAAGAATAGACATCCCTTTTTCACTCATGTGACCAAGTCTTTTGTGCCACAGCTCGGTCATATCATCATTGTCTACAACATTGACAATGCTTTTGGAGATCTTCGGATGTGTCACATATAACTTTGACTCCTTTTTACCTCTTGCCACAATCAAGGATCCGAGAGTTAGTTTCCATAAACCATTACCAAAGCTATTGTAATAACCATCTTCATCAAGAAGACTTGTGGAGATAATATTGAGTCTCATATCTGGGACATGTTTTGCATTATGCAAAATCAATTCCATCCCAGTGTCAAACTTCAAGCGAACATCTCCAATACCAACGACCTTTGATAACCCAGCATTACCCATCCTGACAACACCAAAATCACCTGCAGTGTAAGATGAATAAAAATCCTTTCGTGTTACAACATGACACGAAGCTCCACTATCAAGAATCCAACTTGAATCATCATGAGCAAGATTAACCATATCGTAATCACAACAAACAAAGAACTCATCTGTGGTAGTATTTACTTCAGTCTTGTCACCCTCATCATCATCTTTCTTGTGATTGTTCTTTTGGTTGTTGTAGTTTTTCTTCTTGTTCTCCTTTTTCAATTGTCTACAGTATCGTATAGTGTGTCCTTTTCTGTGACAGTGAAAACACTCAACATCAGCAAGTTTTCCTTTTTTGGAACTGCTGCGGTGGTTACCTCTATTGCTTGGGCCTTTACTTTGAATTCTCCCCCGCCTTTCTGTGACTAAGACATCTGACTGTGAAGAAGAACATTGTGACTTTCTTCTCATTTCTTCATTCAGAATACTGCCTTTAGCCAATTCCATGGTGATAATACCATCTGGTGCAGAGTTGGACAAAGATGTCCTAAAAGTCTCACAAGAATCTGGTAGTGTACCAAGAAGCCATAAGCCTTGAATCTCGTCTTCAAACTTGATACCCATACCTGAAAGCTGATTTATAATACCCTGAAACGCATTCAAGTGATCAGTGATAGGAGAGCCATTAGTATACTTCAATCTCATCATTTGCTTGATCAAGAACAATTTATTATTCCCAGTTTTTCGAGCATATAGTTTTTCAAGTTTGTTCCAAAGCGTACGAGCATGTGTCTCCCCACTAATATGGTTCAAGACATTATCATCAACCCATTGCCTGATATACCCACAAACCTGTCTATGCAAGATGGTCCACTCTGCTTCTGTTTTATTCTCAGGTTTCTCAACAGAAAATACAGGCAAGTAGTAATCTTTAACATAAAGGAGATCTTCCATTTTTCCTCTCCAAATATGATAATTTGAACCATTCAAATTAACCATCCTAGTTGTATTAGTTTCCATCGTTCAAACAGATTTATTCCCAAACAAGAACCTTGCTCTGATACCAATCTTATGGAAAAGGAAAATCTTGTTCTACCTGTTTGAATCTATTAGGATACAAACAACTAGGATAAATCTACCAAATTATAAACCAACTTATGTCAGCCCTATAACAGCCCCAAGACAGTCCCAAAATGCAGATATGAAGGCAATCCAACACACAACAAGAACACACAAATTTTAGCGTGGAAAGACCCAAAAACGGGTAAAAACCACGGGACACCTAGTGCCACTTAAATTCACTAACCACCAGAGAGCAATACAAAGTCTTCTCTAAATAATACTAGAGGAATACAACAACAATCATCATAATCTTGGAAGTGAACATCAAGATATATGGAATACTCAAAAACAAAAGAAGAGGGATATCATAGGATTTTTCACAATCTGCCTGGGAACAACGCACTGACTTCCAGACCTCTAAATCCAAATCCCAACGGTCAAAACCTTCCTTGATGAATCAGGAAGCTTCTGTTCAAATATCGTGACGATCCAACGGTGGGATCTCCGGCGATCGGCAACAGATCAGAGTTAGGTCGGATGGAGCTTTTCTCTCTTTGCCTGGGAACGACGCACTGACTTCCAGGCCTCTAAATCCAAATCCCAACGGTCAAAATCTTACTTGATGAATCAGGAAGCTTCTGTTCAAATATCGTGACGATCCAACGGTGGGATCTCCGGCGATCGGCAACAGATCAGAGTTAGGTCGGATGGAGCTTTTCTCTCTTTGCCTGGGAACGACGCACTGACTTTCAGGCCTCTAAATCCAAATCCCAACGGTCAAAATCTTACTTGATGAATCAGGAAGCTTCTGTTCAAATATCGTGACGATCCAACGGTGGGATCTCCGGCGATCGGCAACAGATCAGAGTTAGGTCGGATGAAGCTTTTCTCTCTTTGCCTGGGAACGACGCACTGACTTCCAGGCCTCTAAATCCAAATCCCAACGGTCAAAACCTTCCTTGATGAATCAGGAAGCTTCTGTTCAAATATCGTGACGATCCAACGGTGGGATCTCCGGCGATCGGCAACAGATCGGAGTTAGGTTGGATGGAACTTTTCTCTCTTTTCTCTCCCTTTTGTGCGGCTCTCTCACTGCCCCTTTCTTTTGGGTGAATCAAATTGACCTAACTCCTACACACACCTCCCTTGCCATCTGCTATCACATTGGGAGAAAAATAAATGGGCCAGAATGGGCCCTAATTTGTTGGGCTAATTACATAGGAAGAAAAATAAACCCAACAAATCCTCAAGGCAGTTTTTCAGTCATCACCCAAGCTTAATCCGATCTAGATCCTACCACATTATCTAACATATCCTCAAGCCTAGGTATGGGAAAAGTATACTTCTATTGGATAGCCAAGGTTGAGCAATTGGTAGCTTCTTTTAATCTTCATTGATCATAGTGAAATTTATCTGTTTTCCCCACGACAAGGCCTTTAGTTCAAAGAAGGTTGAACCACATCAAACTCTACGTCTAATCTCTTCTCTGTCTCCTGTTTGTGCACCTGGTTACAACAAATATACTATGCTTTGATTTTGTGTGCATTCGTTTTAACTTTAGTTTATGTACTGAGAAATCCTTACATTCAAATATTTGCATTAAATGCTGTTTAATTTTTGAATAAAAAATTGATCCTGCAGAATGAACTGCAAATTTCCATACAACAGAAGAAGCTTGGAGAACCAATTACTGAAACTTTATTTGGGAAAACTGTGAGTATATGGATTCTTCTCAGTAAAAAAATAATGTTCTGTATGCCTTGCTGCTTAATGTTTTTCATAATGGTTGGATCTTAGATGCATGGGGATTGGAGATAGTTACCTACATTGATTAAAATGGATCTCAACCTAATTTACCTAAATAAAATCTATGACTTGTGCTTTTAAAAGAGGGTGAAGGAGATAGATGATGATCTATGAATTGAAGAAATATATTTGATGCATGGCTTGGGAGCTAAAAAAATAGTATGGGTTACATGTATATAGATAGCTTCTTTTTTTCTTTTTTGAATCTAAAAGTTGATTGAATTCATGTTTTGTTTTGTTTAACTTTCATTTTAAATTTTCAGTTAAACAAGTGATAAGAATGATGTACTATTTGAATGTTTCTCTGCTATGCTTAGAGGTTCTGAAATTTGTGTTTGTATATCGGAACTTCAGTTTGAAATCAGAGTCCTAGAACCTCTTTGGAGCGTTGCTTATATTTTTATTTTTGTACTTCAGTAGTTATCTCTAATAAAATATAATAAATAATGGAGGTACCATTTCTATTATCCGTATCACCACTGTTGTCATTAATAGTTTCATAATATTTTATCTCTACTACACATAGAAGTGATACAGTCATGTTGAACAGTATAAGGGTAAAAGAATCATGAATAGTGTAGACTTTCTCTTTTTACATCTGCTTTCCTCCCTTAGTGTAATTTTTACTTGCAGGATGTGTTTGCAATAATTGAATGTACTGGTTATGGAAAACTGATTTTGATGATAATGTAGATATTCATTTTGGGCTTTGGGAACATTGGAATTGATTTAGCACAGCGATTGCAACCATTTGGTGTAAAAGTTATTGCTACAAAGCGGAGCTGGGCTTCATATGCACAGGATGCTAGCATATTAAGCAGAAGTATTTTCCTTCCCGATGTGGATTATTACTTATAAATATGCTTAGTTTGTTCTTCTATTTCTTAACATATTCTTTATTATTTGTTGAAGATGTTGATGATCTTGTTGATGTGAAGGGTAGTCATGAAGATATATATGACTTTGCAAGGAAAGCTGACATTGTTGTTTGCTGCTTAAGATTAAACAGTGAAACGGTTGAACCTTTTCCAATATTTCATTTATTTGTTTCCGGTTAACTTCCATTTCTTCTGTTACATTTAGCTAGTTTGGTTCCCAATTTGTTTTAAACTCTTAAGTTTGTGAGATCTGTGAAAACTTATGGTTTTAAAATTATCATAGATGGCTGATACAGATGTTGACTAATTGGTAACCAAGCATCTTATTTGTTTTTTATCCTACCTTTTTTCTTCTTTATTGGTTTAGAAATCCGTTTGTTATACAGGGATTCTTATTTTCTTTGTCTTTGGCAGTAACTGATGATCTGATGCAGAATCTAAAAGTTGATTAATACTGATAACAACCAATTCTTAGCAATGACAGCAAGTAGTAAAACAGAAAATAAGAGAAATAGATGTGTATTATTGAAAGATCAAGGAAAATTCAGTAGGGTAAAAGCACTAATACTGAGTCAAGCTCCTACAGTGAGCTGTTGCTCTCCATCCTTATAACAGAATGATTCTTTTTGATACCCTCCTCTCTAACCCATCCTGCTACCCTCCTCTCTAACCCATCCTGCTATATAGATACGCACCCTCACCCCTTCTTAGTAACAGACATTCCTTTCGTTTTTTTCTCTCACTGCCAACTCACCCCTTACAGCCATTTCTTTGTTTCTTCTAGAATAGACCCTCCAAATCTTTGGCCCATGAGACAGCAGCTGCTCCCTTTCTTCTTTCTGAGCCCATAAATTACTTTGGGTCCTAACAAATACAATGAATCTGTTTGTGCTTATAAGCTTCACTGACATGTAGTTATGCCTTCTTTTGATGCTTTTTAATGCATGCTATGGGCTAAGCATAATATGAATGATTTTTTTTATATATACTTGATAACTTGGATATGATATTTTTTCAGGCTGGTATTATAAACAATAACTTCATATCTTCTATGAAAAAGGTTTGTTTACCATCTTACATGAACTTCTCTATTTACTCATTTCTCTTTTTCTGACCGATAAGCTCACAATCCATGTACAAAAGAATAGGATACAATATAATAAGTCTTAAATGGATCCTGACCAATATATATGCACACACTAATATCCATAATAATAATTTGTTAACAATATAAGTGTTAGGAGTCTGGAGAGAGGGAAGGGAAAGTTATTGTTGTTAATGGAAGGGGTTAGTTAGAGGGGGTTAGTGTGGTAAATAAATAGGATGAAGATGCAAAGGAAAGGGCATCTAGATTTAAATTGAGCATTTTCTTTTTGTGAAAGAAGTTCTTTGAGAAATTTTATATTTCACCTATTTTAGGAAAAACTTAAATTCTCTCATTTTAATTTATTAAAATGCTCTCTTAAAACTCTTAGAATTTGAAATTTCTTGAAAAAAATATATCCAACAAGATATTTCAATATTTAGAATGTTAAATTCTCTCAAAAATTACTTTTTCTCCTATCATCAATTCATCAATTTGTACTGTATGTAAAAGCAGAAAAACAAGAAAAATAACATTAATGAAAATAATATCTTTTGGTTTGATATGGTTATTATTTGTTACTTTTGATGAATTTCTGTTCGATTATACAATTATATATTTCAGGGTGCCCTTTTGGTGAATGTTGCTAGAGGCGGTCTTGTAGACTATGAGGATGTGGTCAGCCACCTTGAATCAGGTCATTTAGGAGGGTTAGGCACTGATGTTGCTTGGACTGAGCCATTTGACCCTGATGATAGGATATTCAATTTTACGAATGTTATCATGACTCCTCATGTTGCAGGCGTTACAGAACATTCTTATAGATCCATGGCTAAGGTGCGTGTAGTAATCTCATATCCCCCTTCCTCCAGAAGTATCTGGATCCATGAAAAGCTATTTTCATTTTGTTTAAATTGTTTATGTACTTGAGTTTTATAAATCGTATTCCACCATTGAATTTATTGAATACCTGTTCTACTGCAGGTTGTTGGTGATGTTGTTTTCCAACTTCATGCGGGGCTTCCTTTGACAGGGATAGAGTTAGTTAATTGAGTTAGAACAAAAGGTTCATTCCTATAATTTGTACTTCCTGAAATTTTATAATTTAAGATAATTTTTTCAAGCACCGAAACACTTCTGTTAAAGAAAATTAAGATGAAGCAACGATTGTTTTGGGCATTTTTTCTCTACTGTAGTGAACCAATTGTTCTTTAACAGTGGGTTGGGGGAACCAAATAAAGTATATATTACGATATGCGATTTTATGAATTTTTTTAATTCTAGTTTGCCACCACACACACACATACAGTGTGTGTGTGTGAGAGAGAGAAAAATACAGTCTGTTCAACCATTCAAGAACTTGGAAGTTATGCAAACATTATAGTATACTTCGATTACTTTGAAAACATGTTTTGCAAAGCTTATTGCTTATATACATCTTCACGACTTGACGTAAGAGACCTGTTCTGTGGCTGACTTTTTAATATTATATCACTGGGTTTTATTTTATTCATTGTCATTTTGTCTTTTATATAAAGAATGAAAAATTTATTGTTGGGAAGATATGGAGTGCCACTTTTAATGGCTTCATATTTCTAATTTTTCTAATTACTTCTGATGTAGATGAAAAAATTTCAGCTAAGATTTAGAGATATTTTTTTATTGTGAAAATTTTTTTATGAATGAATTTTTATACACTTATTTTTATTTTGTATTAGGTTTATTTATGTTTAATTATATCATTTTAAATGATTTTTATATTATTGAATTTTATTGATTTAAGTAATAAAATTGGTTAATTTTTTTATTTTTGTATCTCTTAACCTTTGTTTATTGAGCATGGCATATCATACGTTATAAAATTAAGATTGAAGTGAATATAAAGACATTAGAAAGCAAGCTGAGATAAAATCCTAAAATCACATGTATGAAATTGGTTTTTATATTATTGGATTTTATTGATTTAAGTGATAAAATTGGTTAATTTTTTTATTTTTGTATCTCTTAACCTTTGTTTATTGAGCATGGCATATCATACGTTATAAAATTGAGATTGATGTGAATATAAAGGCATTAGAAAGCAAGCTGAGATAAAATCTTAAAATCACATGTATGTTTTTGTAACCTAATCAAAATGGATAAAAAAGTTATTTAGATTGAATTGTGATTTAGAGTTTATGTTCAAACAACCTAGACATGTTCTTGTAGAATGGATATATTTAGGGTTATAAAAGTTATTTTTAGATGAATCACATTATGTAACTCAAGGACAAACTTGTCTATATATTTTTCAGAAAAAAAAAATAAATTAATTTGGTCGCCAAAATGCTCATAAAAATTTACGAATAGAGATGTTAGATATGGATCCATGTTTTGTGTATAATTTAAAATGAAGATAAAGAATTTAATAGCAAAGCTAAATGGATAAGGAAATTAATTCTTGAAAAATATTTATTCTATATTTAAAATAATTGATTCTGTTATCTTAATTTTAAATTTTAAATTTTAATATGATTACTTGGTTTATAAAAGGAGAAATCCTAACGCATTGTTGAGATTTATTTTGAATTCTCAATAAAATTTTAATTTTAATTTTTTTTCTTCTAACTTTTATAAAAAACCTTATGGAGAGTTAATTTTTTTGGTTGGTTCGTTGGTTTTAATTCAATAAATAAAGGTTTTAAGATTTTGTTTTTAAATTAAATTTCTGTTGTAATTTCTTCTTCCTTTTTAATATATTATATTGGTTGTTTGTAATTGTGAAATTGGATTTTTAATTTAATTTCATATTGCATACTGTAATTTAAAGGTTAGGATTTGTGTAATTTTCTAATTTGTATACAAAAATTAAAAGAAATTATAAGGTTTCATATAAGATATGATGATTTTGATTCTTAAGATTAATTTGGAGATTTTAGATAATGGTTAATAGGGTTAATTGTCTCAATATGAGTTAATTTAAATTTTAGATGTTATTTTAATAGAAAATTAAATTTAATTAATGGTTGCTATGAAATTTGGATTCTTTGGAATTGATTTGAAAATTTTAGATGATGCTTAATTATTTAAACACAAATTAATTGGAATTCTAGATGTTATGCTGATAGAATATGATAAATTTAATTGACGATTGCTTGAATGAATCTAAACCAAACAAAAATTAAAATTATTTTCAAAAATATTATTTCCAACATATAATATCCTGCTTGTGAATTAAATAAAGAGTTAATTAATTTTTAATATTGTTAATTTTTTAATTTTTATTTTACTTTTATTAATAATAAAAATACACCTTCCATTTTTTTAATTTTAAATCCAATCAAATTACTTTAAAAGATTATTAAAATTATGTCTTCTACTACTGTATCTTTATTTACTTTTATTTCATTTTGATTGCAACTTCAATTATCACTTAAATTAAAATTAAAAGTAAAATATTTGTTAGCAATTTTGAATGACCCATTTTTACTTTGTATAAGTTAAATTTATAAGCATTTTATGTTTTTTTTGGTTAATTTAATATTTCGTTTAAATTACTTTGCCTGATTTGTTAAATGAATATTAAAATAATGTACATGGATCAAACTATATATATTATATTTCATATTTTGATAGAATAATTTAATGTTAAATTATTTTAAAATACATTATCCAGATACAAATACAATATCAAATTAACATATTATTGAAAAATACTAAACAATAATTTCAAAACTCAAAATAAATGATAAGTATAAAGTATCAAATTACTAAGCTCCTATCCATTACATATTCCTCTTTTCTTATTTTTTTCTCTTGATCCATCTCTTGATCCATCATTACAAGATCTTTTTCATGCTTTGGTTTTTTTGGGATATTTTTGGCACTGCATTTTTTCCTTTTTATATCCTTTTTCTTTTTTGTAATTTCTAATTTTCAATAGCATCTCTTTGAAGATTTTAGAATTTAAAATCTGAAATAGTTTTACAATAATTTGGATTTTAAATTTTAAAATATATAAATTATTTTAGATTTTAAATTTTTAGAAGATTATTTGTATATAATTATAAAATTTAAAATTTGGAAGTCATAGTTGAAGCCAACTCTGGATTTTTTTTTAATATAGACAAGTTATAACAAAATAGTAGCACTATAAAATATTAACTAAAAGAAGAAATTAGTTCATTATGTAAGGTATTACAAGGTGAAAATTAAAAACGAACATGCCAAATTAGTGTGACTGTAGATGGGGAAACCATATGGAAATTAGTATGAAACAAGAGTAAAAGCTCCTGCTAAGAACGCTATGCCAGATTTTGATGAAAGCAAAAATATAGCACTTTCAATTCAGCCTCTTAGAAGAGTTTGAAATCCATGTTACTTGTGATCTTTGATTATTCCATAAGTGAACAATATATTATTTAATCACATCACATCACATAACATACTTTACAAATAGGATACATCAATCTCAGCATTACAAACAGTGACAAGTCTTTGTCAATTATGTACAATTTGTGTCATGAAATGAATGAATGACTGATCACTCTTCACAGCATATTTTGTGACTATGACCTTGTTACTATTTTGTCAAACATCCCTTACCTTCAACTTTACATCTGAGTGTGCATGGAGAGGCTTCTTTGGACTTGAAGGAACAGTTGAGAATTTGTGAATCAGAATTTTGAAACATGGTAAAAATACTATGTATAGGGTTCCCAAAATTAGAGGCGAAGCAATCAGCCATCCTATTAACTGCAAAAGTTCGATAAACATTTAGGTTTCATAAGTGATCACGGTACAAACTTTGGAAAGGACATGCATGCACACTGAAAAAGGCAAAATGAATCAAGCAGAAAGACATTTATATGGACTAGAAACATTGTAATTCAAGGAAGCTAGCGAAACAGAATATAACATGATTTGTTTGAGAATAAATTTGAAATCAGTGGAACTTTGCTAGATATGATACCACAAGTAGACAGATTTTATGCATTCAATAAGTGGCAACATCTTAATCCTATATCATGCCCCATGATTAGTAATGTTAATCTATGAATCTAAACAACCATCTACAGATGTAAAGTTCTATAATATAGAACTTTAGCCTAAAGTTTTATAATATAGATGAACTTTGATTTCAGCATGAAACTGTTAAGTTTCCACAACAATGGCCAGGGTAAAAAATTTAGCCAGTATGTTTCATGATGAATGATTGCCATTAAATTTCCAAGTTACCAAAGGATTCTACTAAAACATGTAACAGCACCATTTATTCTCACTTTGATTAATCCCCAAATGGTCATTCATGCATTAGTGGCCAATATATAAATAGGTCGATAGATTGTAGTTATTGGACATTAACTATTAAGATTGCTCTTGCCAGCATGATTCATAGCATTTTAAAGATAATGTTTTATTTGGAATGCCAAACCCTACAAAAGAAAACTACCCTTCCCATCAGAAACACCCAGGCAATAAAATCCAAAATACCATCAGGAATGAAGGTAAAATTAATTTTACCTAATATAACATCTTTTTAATCCTAACAACCCTACACAATTATAATGCACATGATTTTCAGACTATTACAACCAGTCTGAAATCAAAGTAAACCAAAACACCAAGATGATTATGCTTTCAAAGTCATGTTTTTTGTTTCCTGCTTCACAACTTCAGTATGCCTTCAATTTTTCTGTATGAAAAGTGAATTATAATCTTGTTTACTAAGAAATTCAAAATGACTGAGAATAGCACATTACGGTTCCACTTGAGCAGTCAATGACAGTGAAACAAAAACCCAGCTAACTCCTTTCTCTTTGTCCAAACTCCCCACCCTTTATCATGTCTTTCCCCTGACTCCTCTGTCATCCCAGGAAAGCAAACAAACATGCCAATGTACTCGGTGTATATATCTTAAGTACATCAAAGAATAAAAGACTAAAGATGCAATAAATTACATGCTAAAACGAAAAGCATAATATAATTAGCTCATAAAATGTCAGGATCATGATCAACAATAGATGAGGATATAATCTGTATTTCTTGTTAAGAAAAAATATATATCTAAAAAGATGTGATAGGAGCCAATCGGGCAGAGTCATTGTTGAGGCAATTTATGAAAACTTTGAATAAAAAATAAAACAAGTTGCCACCATCAAATTAACTACTGTTAATAAAGAGTCAGAGAAATAGGTCAATGCTCCATTTTTAATGTCACTCTCCAATCCAGGAAATGTAAAGAAGGACCTAACACTCAAACTTCAACTAATGTAAAATGACGCAGTTGCAAATGGAAAATGAAATGGGTGTATTGATTTAGTGTTTTATTTATGTATCTATATACAAAGAGCTATCTGTCTTAAAAACAAATATACAAGAATATATATGGTATGGTGGCACCTACCGCATGGGCAACACTTAATATGACTTCACGTGAAGCTTGACCCGTAAGAACTTTCTTCAAAGCATCAGATGTTAAAGGGAAATGAGAGCCACCAAAGATAAATTCACCAAAGCGTAAAAAGGGTACAACTAGACTGAAATGTCGAACAAATCTTAAATTAGCAATGTGAGTGTTGGTCGTGAGGATAAATCAATATAGAAATACATATATAATATAAATAATCATGAAACAAAACAATATGGATCTGGGAACGAGAAAAAGAATCTGCATGTCCAACATATGACAAAGTGGGGGCAGGAAAATACATATGAGCATAATTAAAAAATTCTGAATACTTTCATGGTTTTTAAGAGCTTCTGACATGTTTGTTTCTCCACATAACTATTTTAATACAAAATAGATTTCCTATTAGGAAGCCTTTCTCTGAGAGTAAAAACATGTTTCTGTATTGATAATATTTACACCAAATATATAGTCCAGCCTTTTTAACTCTTAATTCCTAGGAAGCCAAAAACAACTAAACCTCCACTAGGTAGGGTTGAACATGGATCAATTGATGCCTTTGGGCTCTATCAGAAACAAAATTTTTCCAAAAAGCTTTAGAACAAGATCTTTTTAACATGTTTATCATTAAGTTTTCTTAGATTTTCCTAGTAGGACTATCTTCCATTTGATCGATTTATCAGTAGAGCCTCTATTTGTCCTCCTACGGTGCAATTAGATTTGCAAATATATGTTTTCCATAAGATTGAAGAAAGAAAGGAAAAGAAAAGAAAAGAAAACCCTCTTTTAACAAAATTTAAAGTCATAAAGTTGTTTACAATATATTTGTATACAATACCTTGATTGTAACATGATAAACAAATATAAGAACAGCGTTTCACCATAAAGATGGAAAGTAGACATGCAGAGATAGCACTGAATGCATATTACCTCAACTCTATTGGAGTAGCAATAAAGTTTGCAAGCATCACAGTTGGAGCATGGCAATATGATCCAAGCAATGCAATAGCCATCCCGCAGAGGAATACAGTGACACCTATTTGAAAAAAATTAGCTTGCCTAATAAATTATAGAAGATCTGTGGCATTTCATGTCATTACACTCTCTCAAAAATTAGCCATTATTTTATATTATGTAAACCAATATAATTTCCAAGCATGTTAACCAATCTGGAAACAAATTATATACAATCTTTTTCTGATAATGCTGCATACAAACTTCTTAAGTTGTAACGGCAGATACAACAGCTGTCATGTATTTGTTGTCAGCATCAATGGTTATTAAGTTTTTATATTTGCTCAAAATTTCCTTAATGAGTTATTGATTCCCTCTCAGTTTAATTAATACATTGGGGTATCGTATATCAGTTGACATGATACAAAGAAAGTAATAGTTTTATTTTGCTTAATCAGCATCACAAACACATTAGTTAAGGTATTTACAAACAAAATGGCCTATCATGATGAATATGTAGTCTCCAACTGTTAATTGAAATTATGCTGACATCTAGTGCCAAAAGTCAAATATTTCATGTGGCTGACCGAGTTGGTTATTTCCCCTTCATTTTTCAGTAATTCAAGTGTTGATGTAGCATGAAGTTTCTCTTTAGTTGGTTCTACAGCTAACTATTGAATGTCATTTCCTCTTGAAAATGCCTATGAATTAGAAAATAACTCGCCTAATCACATATCCAATGCCATTTTCTTGTCTACAATTAGGACCCAGATATGTAATTGACGCTCTACCTATTGCATAATAGCATTCTACAGTCATCCCAAAAAACAAGAGTATTATGTAATTCAGGAGGTATTCACAGTTTTTTAAACTCTTCATTCCACTCAAATTATATGCATGCATGGGATAGGGTCTCTACCATCCAAGAATGTTGGACAACCAACAGTATCCTATTCAATTTACAGGCTTACAAGTAACAAGATCTCGTGTAAAATTTCAAATTCACAACTCTCTGTGATGAAGATTTTTCAGTGGCAAGTAAAACTAAAAAATCCTCTGCCTCATTGGAGTAAAACTTGATTCCAACATAAATTAAAATATAACTCCAGGTGGGTTAATTACAACATACCACATATAGGAAACACTCCCAATGTAATACCAAGAGCAGCAGAAAAAGCTAACTGCTTTGGCTCAGCTCCTCTGCAAGAAAGGTACCAAAATTATATAACTATAACTGTCTTAAGAAGCCAAATTTTAACAAAAGACAATAAATAGATAAGGAAATTCCAAATGAAAAACTTGAGAATTTCAATTCCATAGAAGTATCTGATATTTCATTTTTCATCATAAAACACATGGCTTCCCAAAAGATGGAGGAAAAAAAATTAAATTACAGAAACAACAACCATGTGTGAACATAACCAGCCATTAATAAGAGGCCATTTACAATTTTTTAAAAAGAAAAATAAAAAATATACCCAGGAAATTACATTTCAAGTCCTAATTTGTTTTAATCAGGCAATAATTGAAATGAATAAACAAAATTCAAGACGGCAACAAAATTGAGACATTTGAAACGTGTTAGAGTTCAGAAAAAAAAATCACATATAATCATTGCAATGGAAAACCAAATAATAATAATAATAATAATAATAACAATAACAGTGATTCATACACAACAAATGAAAAGTAGATCAGAGGTGAAAAAGTGAAAAGCTTGAGGAGTACCTACCTGCGGAGAATGGAGAGAAGGGGATCGGTGATGTTCTTTTGGAACCAATTGGTTATTCCCTTTTTCCCAATCGCCATCTTCATCCAAAGTTTCAAACTTTAACTTCTAACTTGGAAGGGTATTCCACCAAATTCAGATCAAATCTTCCAAAACAAGAGAATAAGGGTTTCTCTCTCACCACAAGAAACCCCAACTCCAATCCAAATAAAAAAATAAATTAAAAAGAATTTAATTGTAAATTTTAATTTTAGTTGAGAAAGGAAGTACGTTAATTTCAGTATATTAATTAATTATGGGAAACAATGACGAGAATCTTTGGTTGGATTAGGAATTTGCAATTGTAAGTAAGTGAGAATCGATTGGAGATCAAGACATCTCAGATCTCTATTCTCTCTCTCTCTCTCTCTCTCTCTCTCTCTCTCTCTCGCAACCAATTTAGCCGCATGGATTCCACACCTTGTTAATTAATAGGATAACATATTTAATTAAACTTTTCATCCATACGTAATCCTCAGTTTTAATCTCTTCTTTATATAAAAAAGTCAGAGGTTATTCCGATACGAGTTATTGGAAACATGGTAAACAATTAATAAATAATAAATTTTAATTAAGAATTATAATGTTTAATAATATTAATATATTACATTTTATAACTTTTAATAAAATATTTTTGTAAATTTTTATAATATCTCTTTAAATATGTATTAAAAAAATAAAATATTAAATCACTTTATATTATATTATTATATATGTAACATCCTTTTAAATTATTTATCTTATGTTTTTTTACCTATTTCGTGAATTTAATTTAAAATTTTGTTAAAACATAATTTCAACTATTAACTCATCATATAAAAATTTAATTTTTATTTTATTATTTTATTTTATATATAACAAAATATATATATATATATATATATTGCTTAAAAGATTTAGAATTTAATATATATCTTTATTTAGCAAATAAAATTCTTACCCTGCATACATCAATTCATTTCATTTAAAGTAATATATATTATTAGTGTTTTTAATTTTCACTTCATTCAATACAAAATATATATTTTCAATCATTTAGTAAGTTTGCAAGTTAGTGATAACAGAGTATTGCATGAATGCATATATTTTTCACATAATTGTGTAATTTTAATTTTATATATCAATGTAATTTTTTTTTTGCATGATCATATTTTTATAATTTATACGTTTGTATTAATTATTTTTTTAATTTTATATATATTTATTTTATTCATCTTTATTTTTATCCTTTGACATGATATGTTCAAGTTACACAAAATCACACTCAAAGTTAAATCTAAAATTTTACCTTTAATATAATTATATTTAATTTTTGTAAAATTATACTTAAATTTAGTATAATTATACTTACTTTTAGCACAATTATATTAAAAAATAGATTCAAAATAAAGTAAAAATAATTTTATATTTTTAAAAATTAATCTCTAATTATTAATTAAAAGATAATCTTAATTTATATCAAGATATATTTACATTATAAGTAAATTAAAAATTAATAAAATGACGACTTAGAATGTATAAAACATAATATATCTATTTGAATTTAATTTTTATCGTTGATCATTATATATAATTGTGTATAGTTGAATCTTAGATATTATTTTTATAAAAATATCTTCTCTTGTTTTAGAAAAATCAATAATAATATAAATTTAATATTTAACATTTCTTTATCTCTTAATTTTTTTTTAAATTTAAGTTATTTTACTTGCATTTTCTTTCAATTATAAACATGGTATCATGACTTTAATAAAACATGTTATATACTATAATTTAAAAAGATATTTCATGATTTTTTTCAATGGATTTGGAAACAAATGTAAGGAGTAATATTATTTAACTCTTGTCTTGTTATTCATAAAAAAGTAACTTTTCAAGTTATATGATCATAACTTCCATTATGATAAGGAAATGCATCCTATACAAGGGAACAATCCTTAGGTATGATTAATTATTTTTTCATATTTACATGTTTGAAAATATTTTTGTTAATTTAAATATTAGAATATATTTTATAAATATACTTCTCTTCAATGATTAAGTTACAACACAATTCATAATCATAAATTAGTTACAAAATTTTGATTATCCAATTAGTTGTTCAACTTCAATAACTTTTTGCATCACTACAAAATTGGATGAGATGAACTACATACGTGAAAGTAGCTAGTTGAAGCAACAATCAAAGGTTATAACCTTCAACATTTTGTAGTAAATCTTAAGATTCCTCAAAGATTTTTGATTGAAAAAGGATCTTAATGCTAGTCATGTGAATTTAATGTACTTTCTTGGAAACAAGATTTATAGCTCTTTTCATGGTTAATCTCATTATTATCTAATTAACTTGAATCATGAATCATCCATTGCATCCATTTTCATTAGGCGTTGGATGAGATATATAACTATTTTCATGCTCAAACACGTGTGAGATCAAGGCAACTTTTTTTTTTTTATAACACTTTATAGATCAAGACAACTTCAATTTAAGCTACAAAATATAAAAAGAATACGTTTATATTATATATTTGTACAGTTTTTTTACAATAAAAAGAGATAAAAAATAAAAATATAAGATAAAATAATTAATGTAATTGAAAAGGATAAAAAATTATATTGTAAGAATTGTAAAATAATATCATATGAATTACATGACTAAGTATAAAAAAAAAGGTTCAAGAACAATTTGAAAGTATTTTCTTAGCATTACTAAATAATTGATTCCTTTATTTTCTTCACTTTATCTCACCTTAATGAAATCCTTGAGGGATTATCCCATGAATATGATGAATTTATTATTATGATCATTGGTAGATTGGACTTACCTATCGGAAACATTTGAAATGTTGTTATTAATTAGCCGTAGAAGTACATATATTCAATGTAATTTTTACAAAGGATAATTTGCTAGATTCTTAAGCTTTCTATTTCTAATCTTTTCATTGGTTTATTATCATGTTAAATATTTTACATTTTTTTAAATATTCTGATATATGTGTCAAAATTTTAGTATTACTGAAAACATACCATCTATGTTGGAAATATATTTAGACCTTGCGGTGATTTCCAATATACACTTTACCTGAAAGGATGGAAGGTTTTGTGTGGTATGATTGAGTTATATATATCACATCAATTGCTTAAGGTAATCTTTGAAGGGAAAAATAAGAGTTTTGTTTTAGTTTCTTAAGGAATTTTTTTTAACCACTCTTTAAATTATCTTTGAAGATAAAATTTTTTTAGAATAAAGTTTCTTTATCAATTTGAACTTAATCAGCCTAATTTCATGTGAACGGGACTTTTTAAAATAAAGTTTTTTTTTTTCTTGGATCATTTTGAACAGGATATTGAACCTGCATTAGTGTTATTTATTTCAAACAAAATAAACTGCTATTTCAGTTATTTAAGATATATTTATTTTAATCTCATTAATTTTTTATAAAATTAACACACATATATATATATTATTAAATTATTAAAAATTTATCATCTTATATTTAATAATTTTTTATATTTATTTTTTAATCCATCAAAACTTTAAATTAACTTTTAAAAATTATTTAAAACTTAAAGATGCATATTTTAAAATTTTAAAATAGTATTAAATGAAATAAAATTCAAACAAAAAAATTTGAAGTTAGAGAAAAGATTTACAAAAATAAAAAAGGATAAGAAAAGTACCTAACAAAATTACTTAAAAAATTTTAGGACATCCTATTTGTTGAAACTTTAGGAGGGAAGCTTGATGAATTTAGCGATAGAGAATTATCTCCTTAATGGTCCCAAATAAAAATTTCACAAGAGGAAAGAAAGAGTCTTTCTTGTTTAGTTTTTGAGCTTAATCTTCAAAGATGAAAACTTAAACTTAATTTTTTTTTTATTTAGGAAAAGGATGAAGGTGAAAGCTTGGTGTAGAGAATTTATTAAATGTTTATGAGATAAAGAGATGATTTTTGCCCATGTAAATTTTAGCCACTATGAGATAATTAGGAATTATGTTTCTAACCAAGGATTAAATGATAATTTTACTTATAATTAATGTTTTTTAAAAAATTATAAAAAGGTATATTTTTATCTTGTAGGACTAACATTGATTTAAGTAATCTAATCATGGTTGAGTGTAACCTAATCATAGTTTAAATTAATCTAGTTATAGTTAAAGTAACTTAACAATGATTAATTTTCTCTCTCTTTATTAATACTTTTATTTTTTAGTGAGATTAACGCTTGGATGACTCATAACTTCATTAATGAGACATCTATTCTATTATCAAATTGCCTAGAAAATGTGCCAAGAAATAAGCATACACTACAAGTCTCTTTACTTACAATTTCTGTTCCGCCAGAATATCAAGGGTATTTGAGTCATTTTTAAAGATTTTCTAGAAAAATATATAAACTTTTTCCTTAAAGTTTCAACCTTTTGATAACTCTTTTCAATATATTCCTAAGTTGTTCATATAGTTCTAGTGGCAAGATAACTCTTTTCAATATATTCCTAAGTTGTTCATTTGGTTCTAGTGGCAATTTAGTATTTGTAAAAAAATTTGGACCCTTTGTGAAATTTCTAACTTTTTACCATAAAGTTTTCACCTATTATTTATCATTAATATTATCTCAATATATTATCATAATTATTGTAGGGTTCTAAATTTTTTGGAGATTTCTAAAGTTCTACCTTGATATTTTTCCTACACTCTATCCATTCTTATTTTTATCTTAAGGATATTTTTATAATTTCAAAGAATCTTGACTCCCATATCCTTCGTTTGGATGATTTGGAAAATAGAGAAGAAAGAAATAAGAGGGAAAGAAATAGGAGGAGTAAGAAATGGAGTGGAAATAAAATGAAAAATAAGTTGTTTTGGTATATGGAAATAAGAGAGAAAAGAAAGAAATTTTTTATTGTTGTTATTTGAATAAGTGGAAAAGAGAGAGGAAAGAAATATTAATAGTATAATTTTTTATTTAAATAATTTTTAACTTTAAAAAATTTTATTTTGTTACTATATCTTTTATTAACATAGTATTTATTTTTAAAAAATATTTAATAATTTTAATAATTTAAAATAAATAAATAATAAAAAAATTACCTCCCCCTCATTTTCTCTCTTCTTGAGGGGTGAAAATATTTATGCGGACCACACAAAATTTAATTCTTTTATTTCATGTAAGACAAATGCAAGCAAATAAAGTTAAAGAAATAAAATCCATGCAAATCTTGTAAATAAAAATTTTCCCCTAAATTCCTTCTTACCAAGCAATGGGTTAGAGATTTCAAAGGAATTTTCATAATTATAAGAAAATACCAGTTTTCTTAGAGATTTTAGGGGCATTTCATAATTATAGGGTAATCCTAGTTTGCTTAGAGATTTTAAGGAAATTTTTGTATTTTTCTATTAATATTTCTAGTTTCATAAAATCTTTATATTTTAAATTTTTATTTTTAATTTTGCTTCCTAAGAATATAAATTCTTAATTTTTTAGAATTTATAAGAAATTTTTTTGGAATGTTACAGTCTTACAAAACAAAGGAGCTACGTCTAGTCTTTTATCTCCATAAAAAATTTCATTAAGTGTAGAAAATTACACGAAGTTTGATCCATAGGTTATTCCCTCACATTCTTTAACATCAAGTCTTTCTGTACTTTAGACCCAAATTTTTTTTGCAATTCTCTTCAGGCTAAACCCAAATAAATGTACAGGTAAACGAAAGTAAACTTAGGCCATCGAAAGATTTACAAATTTTGAATAAAGATATAAGAAAAAATAAGATGACTTGGTAAGTGTTTTGAAAGAACACTTCCCTTTATTTCCTACTTCTGAGTCTTGAATCTTCTTTTAAAATTGATGTTGAACCAAACACTATTGTACTCACAATACCTTATGTATATCTTATTAATTAATTCTCCAAGTTGTTAGTGGAGGTGAAAAATCAACTTTATCGAAAACAAACTCTTGTAATCTAACATGTTAACCTTGCATGCCTTAATTTTCTTATTTATCTTACCATAGGTTCTAAAAGTTAAAATTACTTTTTTAAAGGTAACCTTTTTCTAATAATTTGTAAGGTCGTCCTTTGAAAATGTGACTTTTGTCTAGGTTCTAAAATAGTTGTTATATTTGGACGTAAGTGATAAACCATCATTGTATTAATTTATTTATGAGAAATTAATTATAATTATTGATTTATTAATGATTATTTGAATGTAATTTCATCTAATTTTTCTTATTTTTGTAGGAATGATTACATAAAAAAAGAATAAAAACTAGCTGAGTTTTAGGCTAAAAGAAAAAAAAAAGCATAAAAAGACTAAAGAACATTAAATAAACAAAAATCTCCTAAGGAGAGTTAGTATGATCGTGGGGATGAAAATGTGATAAAAAAGAATAGAAAAGAAAAAAAAGAAAGATGGAAAAAAAGGAAAAATATGAAAAAGCTTTGGAAAATAAGTAAATTCTTTGTGTTCCTTTGCTTCATATATATATATATATATATATAATTGTATAAATTCTCTTAGTCACATTTTAAGTTTAATAAAGACATTTTGATTCTTATATATGATTTAACTTTTAATAGAGATTTAAGGTTTATAGGAACTTTTATGATAATGTACAGTCTGCTAGGGATAGAGAAATAATGACCTACACCCTTATATACACAAGAGATGGTGAGAAAAACAATCATCTCTATGTGTGGAACCTGAGTTTAGGAAATTTAAGATCCTAATTAGATTGTTGTTGTCTGGCTGTATGATGGTAACTATATTTGTCTATTGCATATGAGTGTGTAAGGTTTATAAATTCTATACTTACTATATTCTCATTCCTTAAGTTATTTCTTGGGAAAAAGTAATGTTTCAGTTTGAGGATGTGATAAATCACCATTCAATTGATTTATCTGTTAAAAATTAGTTATAATTATTATGCAATTAATAATTATTCAAATATAATTTCACTTAATTTCTCTTCTTTTTACAAAAAAATGATCACATAAGTAGAGAATTAGAAAATCAGTAGATTTTGGACTTAAAAGAGGGTAATAAAGGCATAAGATTTTAAAGAGCGTCAGATGAATAAAAATGCCCCCAAGGAGAGTCAACATGGTTGTGCTGGTTGAAGCATGCCCTCATAGCAGACTAGATTTTTTGACATGGCTGTGGTAAGTGATGAGCATGATCATGCAGCATCCTAAACTTATTGATACGATTGTGTAGACCCGACCATGACAATGCCAATCCCAGGAGATGCTAAAAATTATTCAAGTCAGTCTTAATGATGCAAGAAAGGATCTCAATCATCTTTAATGGCATAGTGAGTAATTTAGAGCAATCTGATGACTTAAGAGGTGACTTAGATCAATCTAGTTTGTAGTCGGGGAAGAGATAATCTGTGCCTATACAGAGATAGGTTAAATCATTGAAGAAGGCATGCTAACAATTCTTTACATCACATCTCACATACTTCGGCATGCCTTGATACATTTCTCATTTTCCATTCCCTCATTTCCATTTCTATTTTTTCTTCTAATGTCCTCTCGTAGGATTTTAGAGGCAGGAGCTCCTTTCACACTACAAGCTATAGATCCCTTTTCCAGTCTTGTTGGTACTACAATTTTGTATTATTATCTTAGGCTTAGTGTTATGTATAATTTTGTTTGGTTAATATATTTGATTTCATTTGTCATGTGTAACTAATTCCTAAATTATGAAAGTTTAGTAAAACTTGTGATGTAACTACTTGACCTCCAATTTCCCCTATGAACGAACGATTACATGTTTTCTTTATCCAATTGTATTTACTTTATCACACTTAATCAATTGATAAGAATTAGACACTATTGTTGATTTATAAGTTGGTTGGAGAATAGGAGATCATACCATTTTTCAATTGGCAAAATTATAGGGTAATTAAGTCTAATGATTTTGGAGGATCAATTAGAATTCTAACTTTTTATCGATTATTAACTTAACAAATTGGAATATTCTTTATACTTTTCTTATTTATCTACCTTGCATGATCCTTAAGAATTGTACTTAAGGGAAAGATTATTACTATTGTATGACCATTTGGTAGTAATAACATCAAAATTCTTTGTTAGCAATTGATGTTTTTAATCATTTATAGGGGAAATTAGAGATAAAAGTAGGCAAGTCACAAGGAGATTCAAAGTTTCATATTTATCCATAAATTCACGCTCGTGTTCTTTTATTTTACATTTTCTTTTAACTTGCTTTCATGTTCTTATTTCTTACACTTGTAACAAAACTCATTTTTGGTGAGCTCAAAAGTTAAAATTTAAACCTTTTTTTACATATTGTTGGGTATACTTATCGGTGGGTAAAACTTGTCATATAGTTTTTACACATTTTGCACGTATCACTAATTATTCTGCACAAAATGTTATTTTAATATATGTTAGATTGTGCTAGATGTTTAAGAAGAAATGTGTTGATGATATGAATTGATGGGGTGTCCCGATCTTTACGATGTAGGTTAAATAAAAAAATTACAAAAATAGAAAACGATAAAGATAAATGGTTCAATGACTTGACACGAGCAAATAGTCAACCAACGTTATAAGGAATGTGACTTGCTACTTAAACCTCTTGCCCAACCACAAACATGAGATAACCAATCCACACAGCAACGCACTTGGGTTGAAGCACAAATCGAGAGCTTTTATGAACTTGATTCACCAACCTTACAAGGAAGATCAACAAAACAAGGTTTCACAAGA
This sequence comes from Canavalia gladiata, assembly GCA_037954105.1. Lineage (NCBI taxonomy): Eukaryota > Viridiplantae > Streptophyta > Magnoliopsida > Fabales > Fabaceae > Canavalia > Canavalia gladiata. The sequence continues at coordinate 456,360 of CM075663.1, read as the reverse complement.
GTAAAGAAACGGTAAGATTCTCACAATAGAGAAAAACCTATATTCAGGTGAATAGAAATTCTGATCTGTCCTCTATTTCATTGCCCATAGAAGAGCTATTTATACTTGTACAATTGCTAATATAAGGAAACTAGAACTAAATCCTAATATAATTCCTCAATCTCTAATATGAAAAAATTATCATTATTTTTAATAGAATCTATCTATAATATGATTCAAATCTTTAATTAAATCTTAACAAATTAAAAACTAAATCTAATAAAATAAATAAAATATCTTCTTAAATCTTGTAGTTCTTTTGTGGAGATCTTCCTAATTTACATCCATAAAAATCACAATCTTATCTCTTTTATCTTTTTAGCTTTTCTCTTTTCAATGAATCTTCTCTCTGAGTTGTCTTTTTCTAGACTAGCTTGATTGTACAAGGTGGTATCGGAGTTCATATCAGTTGATCTTGACTTCATTAGACAATACTTTCTTACTACTTTCATTCAGTGTAGTTAGTATTGTTTGATTCGTATGAATCGCATCGCGATACGCAACAAAAACACATTAAAACGAAACGGATCGCTTGCTGTATCGAATGCCATCCAGAATCGTGAAGAATTGTACGAATCGTAGTGAATCAAAAAATCGCATGAATCGAACCGCGGTTGGAGCTTTTCAGCGAACTAGGTCGCACATGGAAAACGAGTCGGGTTGTGCGCGACCCAGTTTTAAAAAACCTAATCTTTTCTAAATTGTTTTATTTTTGGAACATATATTCAGTTTTTTAATGGGTTTAAATTTTATTGGCTGCTTCCCACTTGGACCCAACTGCTTCCATGTATATAAAAAGATGCTTTTAATCCTATATTAATATACTCAATCCTAATTCTGCTAGCACTGTAGCTGTGTAGCAGCTTTTGAATTGGTCAGCCCAGGGGCAGAATAATTTTTACAGTTTTTGAGTTGGTCAGTGCAGGAGCAGAATAGCTTTTATAATCTTTAGTTATTTGTTTTTCTCTCATCTGGTTAACTTTTATACTTTACCCAATTTTTTATTTAAATTATTATTCTCTTTTTTTGTTTTCTTTTATTAAATTTTATTATAATTATTTATTTAAATTGTTGTCCAATTTTGTTTAATTAAATTTTATTCTATTTTTTATTTAAATAAAATTTAATTTTTCTATCCTATTTTTTATTTTTTTTTATTAAATTTCATTCAATTTTTTAATTAAATTATTGTTTCATTTTTTTACTAGTTTTTTTAAATTTTTTATTTAAATTGTTGTTCCATTGTTTTGTTTTTTTATTAAATTTTATTCTAATTTTTTATTTAAATTTTTGTTCTATTTTTACTAATTTTTAATTTTTATTTAAATTTTTATCCATTTTTTATTTTATTTTATTAAATTTCATTCTAATTTTGGTTTCTTTCTATAATTCATAGGAATTAATTTATATCATGTGCTATTTTTTATTTTTTTTGTTATTTTAAATTTTAAGAAAGTGAAAGATGAGTCAAAAAAAAAAAAAAGAGGTTGATATTACATGGAATTATCACGAAATTGATGGATTAAATAGATTGTATGTTAAATATAAATTTTGTACTCATACTAATTGGGATGGTGTTGCAAGGATGAAAAAATGTTAATATTTGTACATCTGGTTAGAAGTTCCTTATTTGTTCATTCAGATGCTTAAATATGTAGGTGATCATGGAAAAGGTTTAAAACCTCCAACTTACAACTTATCATTAAGTGAAGATATCTTACTTGAATGAGGATATCTTACTTACAGGTAAGAATGGAGAAGTATAAGATAAAATGAAAAAAATAGAAAAAATAAAAATGCACCTTGATATGTGATGGTTGGACGGATGGAAGAGAAAGATCACTCATTAACTTTTTAGTTAACAGTTCAAGTGGAACTATTTTCTTAAAATCTATCTATACTAACTATATGATCAAGATGATAAATAAATATTTTAATTATTAGATTTCATAAAAAAAAAGTAGAAAAAATAATATAATACAAATTGTGATAAATGTACTTCTAATTTTGTGCCAGCTAAAAAAATATTAAAAAATAAAAGAACCAAATTATTTTAATCTCTATACATAGCTCAATATCTTAGTTTAATTCTTAAAATATTAGGCAGCTATCTTATAATATCATTACAAATGCAGAAAAAATCACCATATTTATTTATAGAGATACATCAAACTTAAATCTATATAAAAGATATACTAAAAAAATACATTTCCAATATGATAAAAATAAGAGTGTATTGATGTGAAATTTCAACCTATCATTTAATAATTGATCAATCTCGGATTGTTTCGGTAACTGCATCTATTATTATATATAATGCGTATACACTTGTATTTCCCTACACCTTCAAATTTGCACTATTTATATGCATATTTTCTTGTAGTTATATGCAACACTAATTTGTTCCACGTGATGAAAATAATTTTTTAGGATATTCGTTTAAAAACTGTATATTAGTAGTGTCGGTTACATTATTAATTTTGTCCCATCATCTTCTTGTATACGTGAAGAAAAATATCAACCAACCAAGGTGAAAGTGTTTTAGCCTTGTCTATCCAATGGATTGGGTTTTCAAACAAAACATGGATTTTAAAACTAATTTTTCGGGTACAATTTTTTTTGTTTAAATTTAGTTAAGTAGTGACTGTAACTACCGTAAAAATTAAAAAAAAACATTTATTAAAAAATAGCAGGAATTATAACCATGCTAATGATTTTGATAATATTTTTACTATAATATATCATAATTTTTAGTATTTAAAAATGTTTAAAAAATATAAATATTATCTATTAATTATAGTAACATTTTAAAAAATATTATATTTTACTATTAATAATATTTTAAAATATTATAAAAATATTACTTAGTCATTTTAATAATATTTTTTTTTAAAAAATATCTAACCTATAGTATAAAAGGTATGATATATTATAATGTTTTAAGAACAAAATTATGACGGTTTACAACTACTGCATGCGTTAGTTTTTTTTTTTTTTTTCATATTGGAGACCAACATTCCTCGTGAAATAACTACAAGGAAATTATGTATGTTCCAAATTTTCATCTTCTTATCGATTTTTATTCAACTATTTTAATTTGTTAAATTAAATATAGAAAATAATTTAAAACTGCAGTAGATCTATTTTTTCATTTACTGAATGTGTTAATGTTTTGTTTGGATAAACAAAAAGAAAAGAAAAATAATAAGAAAATAATAAAAAATTATTAAAATGGATAAAAATAAAAAATAAATTAATAGTATAATTTTATATAAATTAAAAATTAATTTAAACAATTTTTTATTATATTAATCTGTTATTAATATTATAGTTTTTATTATTTATTTAATTTTTAAAAATTAATAAGTAAAATCTTAAAATCCTACAAAAAAACTTTCCTTCTCAATTATTTCTTCGTAAGAATATAAAATTATAAAAGCTGCAAACAAAAATATTTATTTTTCATATACAATAAATTGATTAAAATAAAAAAAATTATCAAGTTTTTCCTTTCGGTCTAATTCTTTCTTCAACTATTCTTCTCTTTTTGTCAACACTTCTTTGGATTGAATTAATATAAAAGACAAGACAAGCATATGAATGGGGAAAGCTTTGTCACGGAATGGACAAAAAACGTACCAATTTTGTCAATTTTTTAAAAATAATATCCACAAAAAAATTCTTAAAATAAGATAAGATCTGACATGTTATGCTCATTCATTACTTATATATCATATATATATTAAATATAATATTTTTTATAAATTTTATTAAATTAATAGATAATATTTTTATAATATTTTTTAAATATTATTAATAATTTTTTATAATATAAATCAGATATAATATTTTTAAAATATCATTAAAATTAATAAATAATATTTTTTATATTTTTATAATATTTTTAAATATTATAAAAAGTATAACATAACATAATATCTTTAAATGAATTTTTTTAAATAAGAGATCAACATTTTTTTTTAATTTTTTTATATAATAAATAATAATAATAACTAAAAAGAAAATTTACCTTAAAAATAATTTTTTTTATCATTTTTAAGGAAAAAAACATTAAAAAAAAGGAAATCCAAACACATGATTTAAACATGGTTCCCACATCGAGATAACTGTATCAAAATCAATCATCTCGTTAAAAAATATCTAAAAAAGTCTTGTGACTATTTAAGTATAATTTTCCCTTCATATTTTTATTTAATAATAAATATAGGACACACATTTTTAAAATTTAAAATATTTAATGTTATTTTTAATAAATTTTATTTATTAATTTCTGAATCATAATCATTATAGCAAAATAATAATATTTGAAGTTGAAAGAATAGTTGACAAAATTAATAGATAAATTACTGAAAGTTGAAAATCTAATTTAAAGTTAAATGATAAAAATTAAAAATTGATAAGTCAATAATTAAATTAAAAATATTTGATAAAATTTATTGTTAAATAAACTAATAAATATAAATTAATAAATAAAAATTTGATTAATATATACATTTTTAATAAAAATATATTAAAATTTCATTAAAAAATTATTTTTCTTTAAAATAAAAAATATATTTTTCATTTTTACATAAATAAATTTGAAATAAAATTTTTTAAAAATAAAATAATTATTTTTATAATGTTAATTTTCATAAAAGTTTAATATTTTAAAATAAATAATTTTAGATAATATTAAACTTATACATATAAATAAATAAAATATCATATTTTAAAATATATTAATGAAAAAAATGAAAAACAAATCAAGTAAAAGGTAAAACTCTTAAAAGCTACTCAAAATAAATTTTAAAAAATTTATTAACTATTAAAAAATTATTTTATCAAATAAAACTAAAATATTTTAACAAAATTTCAATCAATAAATTTAATTTTTACTAATTGAAAGACACTAACCAGCACTGAAATTGATACCCTAATATGATAACAATGACTTCCTCCAATTATTTGGCAAAGGTGGATCCTACTTCTCCATGCAAAATAGCAACACAACTTAATTATGCCACATTTCAAATCAGTGCACTCGAAAGATCTTACGCCTAATTTTTATTTTATTTTTTAATTTTCTAGTTCTCTTTTTTTTTTTAACTTAATTATAAATATCATATTAGTTTTAATTTATTTTTTATTTGTAAATTTTATATAAAAATAATTAAAACAATTTAAAGTTATTTTTATTCTTTTTTATACAACTTTAAAAATAAAAATAAAATAAAATAAGATGATAGTTTATAATTAAAATTAAAATAGGAAATGAAAATTAAAATATAAATAAATTAAAAAGGGTCTAAGAATTTTTTTAAATTTTTTTTTAAATTAAAAAATTATCTTGTTTTTATACTGTATAAGAAACAGTAAAAGTAATTTTATTGTTTAATTCTATCTTTGTTAGTTTAATTAATTGATGTAAAAATAGAAAAACCTTAAATAAACAATATAGTTTAAAAAGGATATGAATTATATAATATAATATAATATTAATAAAAAACAGTGAAGATAAGAACATGAATGAAAAACATAAAAAATTACTGGTTGAGGATTGTTAGAATTTATTCTTTGTGAAATTGAAAAAATCCCTTTCCATCTACCACATTTCGTAAATTATACCAATTAATTTGCATCTACTGAAACAAGTTATTATATTATTTCCTTTTCTCACTTCGTTTTTTTTTTTGTTAAATCAAATAAAATAAATTAACGTCAACTTTTCAATTTCTATCCCTTTTCCTTTATTTTTTCTTTATTTACATTTAGTGTGAAGATAGTAAAATTTCTATCCAAAAACAATTTTAAAAAAAGTTATATATACATTTTTTAATATAGATCCTCTATTACATCATTATTATTATTTTTTTAAAATGATATATATATATATATAGATAGTTATTATTTTAAAAATATTTTGTATAACTCAGTTTAATTAATTGAATTATGATTTGGTTAAATAGTTAAATAATCTAAAAAATTAAAAAAAAAATATAATAAAAATATTGATATAATTTATCTGAATGAATTGAAATATAAAAATGATAATTGAAACGTCTTGAAAATTAACATAAAGATAAAAAAATCTGATACAAATTATGACTTGTTGAAAAATGTCAAAGTTACTAAAAAGGAATATAACTTTTACCGTAATTTGTCGGAAGAATCAACGTTATTAAAGGTAATTTTTTACCTATGATCAATTAAGAAAATCAACCCACATAGAGATGAAAATTTTTAAAAAGAAATATTATTATTTTTCAAAATTTATCGTTACATTAAATTTCTAACTCCTATTATATAAATAAGTTAATTGATCTAGGTTAAAAAAAAATCTAACAAAAAGAAAACAAATATGAAATCTTAACTAAATTGCAATTCAATCTATAATCTTAATTTAATTTGCAAATAATTTTAAAAAAATAACTTGTAAATAAATATCAAATCTTAATGCAATCTATAGAAAATCAATTACAAATCTTAAACCATATCACTTAAAATCTTCAATAATATGACTACATAAATTAACCCATGTTAAATTTGAGTTTAGATCTACCTAGTCATTTTCTTAAACTTTCTTTATATGTTTGTTCTATATATTTGGTTCTTGTAGAGAATCTTTTAGATGATTTTTTTTGCTTAACATGGTGTTTACGTTCACATCATTCTCTCATTCTTTAAGAGGATTTGTTCTCTTAAAGGTCAAATAAGGATAAATAAAAAATTATTGGAAGTGACACTCACATTACCGTAACTAATCATAAGGTTTATAAACATTATCATTCATCCTTTCAATCACTTGAAATGGACTATCTCCTCTAGGATGTAGTCTGGAACTTTTTGACTTGAAAATCTTTCCTTTCACAGATGAACACATCCCCGATCACTAGGTTTAAAGACCACCTTGGTGCATCTTTTATTTTCCTTCCGAGCATAATGTTCATTCTTATTATCAATATTAACGCAAACCTTGACATGTAATTTATGCACAAATTCATTCTTTTATTTTCCATGCAAATTAAGAGAGTCATAAGTAGGAAATGGTAAAATTAAAGGCAATAAATGATTAAATGCATATACAACCTCAAAAGGTGAAAAGAAAGTAGATGTATAAACAACCCTATTATATGAAAATTCGATATGAGAAAATCAATTCTTCCAATCTTTTAAATTCTTTTGAATTATAGTACTTAATAAGGTGTTTAAAGTTTTATTTATAACTTTAATTTGTCTATATGTTTGTAGATGGGTCATAATAGATAATAACAATTTAATGTTTAACTTATCCCACAAGGTTTTAAAAAAGTGATTAAAAAATTTAACATACTAATCACTTATAATAATTTTAGCTAAGACATGCAAATGTATAATTTTTTTGAAAAATAAATTAGCAATATGGGTGATATCATTAGTTTTAAAATAAGTAATAAAATGTACATTTTGCTAAATCTATCTACAACCATAAAAATGCTATCTTTTCCTTTTAGGATCCTATATAGCTTCGGTACAAAATCCATAGAAATATAAGTCTAAGGATATTTAGAAATAGGTAAAAATGTATACAATGTATACAAGTCATGATGCATTATCTTAGATTTTGTTTATAAGTAAATAATGCATTTTTCATAAATAAGTTTAATATCATACTTCATTTTTTGCCACAAAATTTTTTTATATAACACATCATAAAATTTTTGAATGTTAAATTATACCATTAATCTTCTCCTATGAGCCTCTTATATTATCGATAACCATACCTGTTTCCACCTAATATTTTGAAATGTTTATGTAATTAGTTATAATAATGTATAATTGATTTTTTATAAAAAAAATTTATAATCAATTTTAAAAATATGTAATTAATTATAAAAAATATTATTATTAATTTTATAAAAAATAATAATTAACTCAATTATATAATTAATAAATAATCTATTATAATTAATTCTAAAATATAAATAAATAAATTTATTATAATTGTATTTAAAAATAATTATTGATATGGGAATACTTTAAACCCAACATCCTAAACTTCTTCAATTATTAAAAATTAAGTAAAGGTTGCTTCGGTAAAAGCAATAAATTATGTTAATTTTTAAATATAAAATATTATTATTTTTAATTTTTAAAAATAAATAATTAGTTATTTAAATTTTAAAAATTAAATAATTAATCATTTAAGTTTACATTTTTTACTTATTATAAAATATTAAAAATTATTTTTTATCTTTTAAGAATAATAATAATAATTTCTATCTTTTAAAATTTAATATGATTAATCTTTAATTTTCAAGAATCAAAATAATTATATTCATTAAAAATATTAATATTATATTTTAAGATTAATTTTAAATATTTAAATAATAATTTTTATATGAAAAATATTTATTATATTTACATATAATAAATATTTTATTTTTAATACAAATTTACTATTTTTAAATCTGTAAAATAGATCAACATTAACAAAATTATTAATTAAATAATTATCTAGTTGCTCATAAATTATGACATATAAATTAATTAATATAAAGTTGATTCATCTTAATTAGAGGTCTTAAATTTAAGTATACAATTATATTAAAATTTTGAATCCAAAAGTTTGCTGCCAATAATCATTTTTCCTACTTTAAGTAAGATTGCTTCCCACAAATGATAGATACGTTAATTATCATACTTCATGTGAAAATAGTAGAATTTAAATATTCTATATTTTTCATTGATATAAAATATTTTTAATTAAAATATTTAAATTATATATAATAAAAAGTATATTTATACAATCACATCTATTAGATAACATACTTACAATAAAAAATTAAATATCAAATACATAATAATTTTAAGTAAATAAAACAATAAAATACATGAAATACATTTATTATCAAATATAATAAATATAATTTTCTTAATCAAATATATGGTATTTTTATTATCTATTATCTAAGAAATTTGCATAAGTCACAATATTAAATTTGGGTAAAATTTTAATCTAAATTGATAAAATTCATACCATAATTACAAAAAGATTTACTTTCTTATCATCCCTCACTCTACCACTTTTGCACCTGAATTTAATGCCTGACTTGTGTTTGTTTAGTTGCTGCTCTCATGGATTTGGTAGGTTGGTTTTGGGACCATCTTCCTTGTGCCTTGTCATCTTATGATGCATTAAAATATTTACTCATGTTTCTTTGATTTAAACATTCTTTTCTCTTCTCTTATTTTTTTTGCATCGTATGGCTTCTTGTTTGTCTTTGTATCTCTTCTACTTTTCTATATTTTTTCTTTTTCATTTTATTTTCTATAAAACTTCTCTTTTTTAAGATTCTTCAATCTTCTTTCAATATTCTTTAAACATTTTTAAATTTGCAAAAAGATTCTAAGTTTCATAAAGGAATATTTTGATGATTTTGTATATGATGAAAATGGAAAGAGATATTTCATATTGCATTCTAATTTTATTGGGTGAGTTAATTGCCAATTCAAGATTATCTCTTAATTCATGAAATTACAAAAATTTTGTCCATTAGAAAATATAACACGTGTTTGGAAGTGAGACAAAGGTAGACAGGATCTGGACCACATAAATCTATAGATATTTAAGCAGAAAAGAAGAAAATTAGAGAAGAACATACAAACTTGAAGAAAAAAATGTAGATATTCTTTTGGTTAGAGAAATAAAAAATTACTTTTTCATGGAAATTTTGTTTTGGCTTGGTTTAGGGGTTATAAAATCGAAGAGAAACAATATGCAAAACTGGTTATTGGTGGTTGTCTGAAAAGAAAGGATAAATATGTAGATTAAAAATTATAAGGATTATTTTTAAAATAATTAAAATTTTTCAATAAATAGACATGAAATGGTTGAGTCCTTTCACACTAAATTGAACATTGGCACTTGCAATCACAGTAAGTGGCTTAATGCACATGATCAATAAATGCTTACGGCGTCTATCACATAGTGGAAATATCTTATTTTCATTAAAAAAATTATAAGTGGTTACTATAATATAATATTTTTAGGTTTGAGTATAAAAGTTTGATAATAATAAAAAATATAATGAATATATATAAACTAAATGATAAAATTTATTAGATTATTTTTTATGTTAGGTAATATTTAGATATTCATTGAATTTAATAAAATATTTTTAAAAAAATATTATTGATAAGTAAAATAAAATTTTTAAAAGTGGAATCTCTTTATACAAAGGGATGATAATTAAATAAATATTTAAATTATTATTATTATTATTATTTTTTATTTTAAAGTTTAACTCAATATTATATATAGAGTAAAGAGTTTGAACAAAATTCAATTGCATTTAATATTATGAAAAAAAATTAAAGCTAGAAAATAGATAAAAGATAAGAAAAATAATGTGCTCTATGCATATTTTAACTTTAATTTTATTTATAAATTTTTTATTTTCTTCTATTATAAACATTTACATGTAATTATATTTTGTAAAAAAAATTTATTTTCTATCGAATTAAATTTCTTTTAGATAATATGCATGACTCTACTAAATATTTTATGAACTTTTTGACAATATCAAATTTTTGAATGTTATTGGAGGATGGAACAAAAAGAGCATATGTATGGATTAGGTCAATTGGATAATAAATTTGTATTTTCATCCACCAATTATATCAAGCTTGATGTTAATATTGAAATTTACTGTTAATAAATCATTACTAACTAGAATGAAGAGTTGAAATATACAAAATCAAAAGATAAATATGAAATCAACCTAAACTAAATAAATTTTACAATAAATTATGTAACACTGGTCTAGCTCAATCATTAACTTTATTAAGAATAAACTTTTTACTTGTGTTGATATTGATATTGATGATCATCATAATAACAGTGAATTTTTTAACATTAATCATCCATTTGTTTAATTTTTTTTGTTTAATATAAATTTTTTATTTCATATTAAGATTTTTAACTAAATTTTTATTATGTAAAAATTTTAAACAAATTGATAGTTATTTAGATTTGAATATATATAAACTTTGTTATTCATATTTGTTTATTTATTTTATAATTAGTAATTTTATAATTTATAATTTTTAATAATTATTATATATAGATTTAATATTAATAGGTTTATTTTATTAAATTTATAAAAAAATAAAAAAATTAAACCTAAAAATTATTAGGACCAAATTTGACATAAAAAAATTGGTTTCAATTAAAATTTTGGTGACCAAATTTTACAATTCATTTTTTCATTGAAAATTTGGTCATAAAAAATTATTCCCATTAAAAGAATGGTGATGAAATTTTACGATCCATACTATATTATGTGATTAAATTTATAATAAATTTTAATTATTTTTATAACTAAATAAATTTATTTCTAATTTATATATTTTTACAATAAATTTTATAATTAGATTGTTAAACTAATTTGTAGTTAAAATTTTTTAACCATCTGATTATAAAATTAATTATTAAATTGTTTAATAATTGAATTGGTTAATTTTACGATCAATTTGGTAGGTTACTAATGTTTGATTTTATTATTGTAAAATAGTATCATATATTTTTTAAGATTTATATAATATATTAAAATTTAAAAGTAAACTTAAGATTAAATTAAAATTTTTAAAAATAAAATATTAAATATTAAATATAAAAATTTGATCCAAAAGAAATCATGTAATTTATTAAAAATAGAACTAGAATAATTACCTATTTTTTAAGTACCTAAAATACTGCTTATCAATTATATCATCCATCATTCCAACATTTCAGCATCATACAAAAGCAGAAATAATGTTGTTCAACTTTGCATTAGTTTTATTTAAAAAAAAAAATAGATCTAATCAAGATCGCTGTAATATGATGATTTTTAAAAAAAATTAATCACAAGATCATCCGAAATCGAATAATATAATATAATTTTTGAAAACTTTAACGGAAATAGTAAATATGCAATTACTAATAAATTAATAATGACAAGTTTCCAGTGTCAAATCAAATAAATTGAAAACGAATAAATCAATGAAAGAAACTAATCATCCACCGGCAATATTGTAAGTCGTATACGAAAATAAAAAATCAAGACAACAATGATTTATTCACATTTCATCACAATTCATGTTCGCTAAATTATTATATCTATTAATAGAGAAAAGGAATTTGAACAGAAAATAAAGCATTAGTTTCGTTTTTACATAAACACCAACATTCAATATATCAAATGATGTGAACGTGATACTTGATTGAAAGGAACTTCAATCAAACACGAAAATTTCATGCCAAAGTAGTTGTGGCATAATAATTGGGAGGAATTGTGAAATAATTTATTAATTTAATTGTTAAATTATGTTATAATATTTAAATAAATTATGTATATAAAATTTTATATAAAATAAAAATTAATAAATATTTTATTTTATAATTTTATTAAATTTTTAATTAAATCTTCATAATTTATTTTTAATTAAATATTTATAATTTTAAATTTTTAATTAAAATTTTAACAATTAATATTGTTACATTTTAAAAGTATTTTTATTCAATTACCATTTTTATATGTTTTATTTATAATATTTTTAAATTTTATATATTTTTTAAATTATTTATCTTTAATTATAAATATTATTATTTTTAGATAAACTTTCAATGAAAAATTAAAACTTAATTTAAAGTGCTGTGAAATATTAATGATATATGTTTAATATTTGTCAAAAAGTAAAATTAAGTGAGAGGTGCCAAAATTATTTAGTGTAACGTTCATAAAAAAATATCTTAAATTATATTATCATCTAAAAATGTTCGGAAAAATAATCTAAACAAAAACACACAAGTTTTAAAAATTAATCCTTAAAAATTGAAAATGATAAAACACTTAAAAAAACCCTAAATGGTAACAGTAGTCAAGACAAATTTTTAGATTGAATACAGTTATTTTTAATGAACAAACACACTATAAATAACTATAAATTTTTAAATTATCAAAATATTAAATAATATTATTTTATCAAAAACTTTATCTCCTACAAATTATGATTATTATTTTTAAATATATTTAAACAGATAGCTCTTATTTTGAATTCTCTAATATTTCTTATCATATTTAATTATTACTATTTTTTTTATATTTATCAATTTTTTTAAAATAGTTAAGGTCAAAAAAGATATTAAAAATTATTTGTAATTATAATTATTAAACTAAAGAAAAGTTTATTGAGCTATTGTCTAGGATGTAAGTGAATTAAATTGTCGATTTAGCTTGTTTAAAGCTTATCTTAATTCGGTTTATTTAACAAATAGATATGTACATTAAAAAGTATTTTTATATAAACAAAGTGAGACTTAAACTTATAAAAAAGTTTATTTAACCTATTTAAAGATCTATTTACATTTATATATTATATATTTATATTTATTTTAATTTATTATATTTGTATAATATTTATTTTATATTTTATTTACATAATATTAATATATATATATATATATATATATGTTTTATGCTTATTTAATGGTCTTTTTATCTTATAGGCTTTAAGTTTGCACACTTTTTAATCAATTATTTATATAAACTTTAAGTTTATTTATTGATCTTTTTTATAATAGAGACTTTAAAGCTTGTAGGTCCTGTAGGCTTCAAATTAATTCATATCAGAAAAAAAAAGTTTTTAATAGGTAACAATCCAAACTTAGATCTTAAAGTTTTTAAACATATTTCAATATTCAAAACCTAACTCGGCTCGATCCACTTCCATCCCTATTATTATCCCACTAAAACCCTTTATAATAAACATTAGGTTTTCAAGAGACAACATAATAAAAAAGTGATATAGCATAAATAAAAATGTTAAAAATAAATATGTAAAAATACATTAAATATATATATATATATATATATATATATATATATATATATATGATACAAACATGAAAAGATATTGTTGTAATATCAATTGAAAAAAAATGAAAAAAATATGTTAAAATGTGTTAAACATGCTTAAAATGTACCGTTGAAAATACTTTAGTAATGTAAGAGAAAAGGAGGAACAATTTTTTTTTTTTCAGAAAAAGTTAGTAAAGACAAAGAAAACACACTCATAGTAAATGGTATTTAAAAAAAAATTTAATTTTTAGCTAAGTCCAATGATATTTTAAAATCCATAATGTATATATCCAAAATGATGTCAAATTATCGTTATAAGACTTCTATATTATCTGTTCATGAGTGTATATATCCAAAGGGGTGTGTATTCATCATTATCCATGAAGTTAAACATACCATGACTATGGGTATGCCTATATATTGTGTTAATGTGTGTGTGTTATCCAAGTGAGGTTGGAGAAAGAATGGTTTCTAAACAACAACCAAGTGAGCTTAAAATAGCTTTCTTTTCTTCCACCTTTGACCAATATTTTCTAATATGCTTTCTTTTTCTTACCATCATTGTTGCATTGAAGCTAGCAAAAAGAGCCAAAAGTAAAGGCAATCTCAACCTTCCTCCATCCCCAACAAAGCTACCAATCATTGGAAACCTTCATCAGATAGGCACATTACCATATCACTCTTTTAGAGCCCTCTCACACAAACATGGTGCTCTTATGTGGTTGCAGTTGGGGAAGGTTCAAGCTATTGTGGTTTCATCTGCATATTTGACAAGGGAAATCATGAAAATTCATGACAAAACCTTCTCAAATAGACACCAAACCACAGCAGTAAAAACCTTACTATATGGAGGTAATGACATTGGTTTTGGATCCTATGGAGAAAGATGGAAACAGAAAAGAAAAATATGTGTCCTTGAGCTTCTGAGCCAAAAAAGAGTGCATTCATTTAATCTTATCAGAGGAGAAGAGGCAGCAGAAATGGTTAACAAGATCCGTGAAGCAAGCTTGAGTGGTGCATCTGTGAATCTAAGTGAGTTACTTACTGAAACAACAAACAATATCATATGCAAGTGTGTTTTTGGACAGAAGAACCAAACAAAAGATAGTTACAATAGGGTCAAAGAGCTTGCAAGAAAGATTATGATTCAACTTGCAGTTGTGACTGTGGGGGATTATTTTCCTTTCTTGGGTTGGGTTGATGTTCTCACTGGCCAAATTCAAAAATTTAAGGCTAGTTCTCAACCATTGGATGCTTTATTTGATCAAGTGATTGCTGAGCACAAGAGGGATAAGATGGAAGCTCACCACCCTTCTAGTGAGAAAGACTTTGTGGATATCCTCCTCCAACTTCAGGATGATGGCATGCCTGACTTTGAACTCACCAATGATGACATCAAAATAATTCTATTGGTTTCTTTCTTTCACTTCTCTAACTTTGATTTTTTATTAACTCACTAATTCATAAATATAGACTTAATATATAATTTGGTCAGTTGAAGTGGTACCTTATACTGTTTTGATACTCAACTTTAATTGATATGAATTAGTCCTTTAAGGGGTGAAATTGTTTGCAGGTTGACAACTTAGTAGATAGAATTATTACTATGAATAGATGGTTGGTTCAAGTAATATATGCATAATTTTTCTTAAGTAAGGTCTTATGTTTAAACCTTGTGTACAAAATTACTTACAAGTTCACAACTTAGTAGGATAAAATTACTAGTAAGCTGATATTTTCAAGAATCAATTTGCATTAATATGTACATGTACCTTCAAAGTCCAAAATAGAACCATGTGGAATTCAGGAAAATCTAGTACAAACTAGTCATAAGAAGTTTTGAAAAAGAAACTTGGGATTTAATTAATTGTTTTCCCCCCCTTTTCAGGATATGTTTGTAGCAGGAAGTGATACAACTTCATCAACATTGGAATGGACTATGGCAGAGCTCATGAGAAATCCAATGAAATTGAAGAAAACTCAGGAAGAGGTAAGAAAAATTGTAGGACATAAATTAAAAGTAGAAGAAAATGACATAAACCAAATGAACTACATGAAATGTGTGATCAAAGAAACTCTAAGGTTACATCCACCTGCCCCTCTTGTTATTCCAAGAAAGACATCATCTAGTGTGAAACTCAGGGGATATGATATTCCAGCCAAAACAGTGGTATATATCAATGCATGGGCAATTCAAAGGGATCCTGAATTTTGGGAAAAACCAGAAGAGTTCTTTCCAGAGAGATATGATAACAACCAACTTCAATTTAAAGATCAAGATTGCCATTATTTTCCATTTGGTTTTGGGAGAAGGGCATGCCCTGGAAAGACATTTGGACTTACTTCTGTTGAATACATGCTGGCCAACCTTCTTTGTTGGTTCAATTGGAAGCTCCCTCCAACTGATACACACATAGACATGACTGAGACATATGGGCTCGTTACTTCCAAAAAAGTGCCACTTCATCTTAAACCAACTCTATTTTCATTTGAATCTGAATGCTAATTTACTTTTAAGTGATTCTTGTTATGGCTTATGAGTTGTTACCATAGTTTCTGTGTGATGAAATGTTAGTAATTGAAGTTTGTTATATTTATCATGTATTTAAATTTGAGAAGATGATAATATTTGAGATATTTATAATTAGTGGTTATATATATGTTTTGTACAACTTCTTTTAGTAATGCCAGTTTCTGTATTTTTATTAGAATTTGTAGTAGAAAATACTGTTGATGAATGAAGTATATCAAATCAAGTTTGCTCCAATGTTTATGCATATTAAAGAACATTATTTCTGTCATGTATTAAAGGAAATTAATTAATGTGTCTTTTCACAAATATCAAATCTAATTATCCCTATTTTGGTCTATGAATAGAGGTTTTCAAGTAAAAATCATGTTATATAGTTTCTTAATAGAATTGTAATTAACCAATAGCATGTTTGGTTTAGTTTAATTATTAAAAAATTATTACTGATTTTTCAAAAGAAATTTAAGAAGCTTAAGAATATGAGATTATTTTTTGAAAAATAAGTTAAAATAATTAGACACTAAATCGGTCTTGTCTCTGCCCTATTTAATTTTTAAAAATTCGTTAATATGTTCGGGTTTAAACATGTTAACGATTGATCTGTTTAATAAGTAAAATCACTAGTTTAAAAAGTTATAAAATACAGTAAAAATTTAAATTGATTTGAAAATATTTTTTCTTTTTTAATTTTAATTATACACAAATAAACATCTATATCAAATAGTTGAATTAGATTTTAATTTATTTTAATTGTTTGAATTGACAATTTTGTTTTTACTAGCTAGTTTAGTCATTTAACCATTTTAATAAGGGCAATTAAGTAACAAGTTAATACAAAATCAATTCTATTTTTCCTTTATGTCATCCAAACATAGAAATTGATTTGCAAATTAACCTAAATTTTCATTATAATAAGTTCCTATCATTAGGAGAGTTAATTTCTAGATCAATTCACTTCCCTCACATCTTGTGTAGACAAGATATGCCTCTAAGTTTTTTTGAATTAATTAATTTTTTTTGAAATTACCAACTTTATGTAAAAATGTTATAAACTAATTAATTAAAGTTACAAAGTTGCAAAAGTTACAGGTTCATATTAAAAATTTGATAATTGAATTAGTGAAGACATTGGTTCACTACTCACTAATTTAGTTAGTAAATTAATATTCTTAATATGGTATAATATATTAATTATTGTGATAAACTAATATAAACTTATAAAATATAAGTTAGATGAAAAAATTGAATTAATACAAATAATTATATTATATATCTTATGAGATAAATATATCCTCTGAGTTGTGGGCCATTCATCCTCATGAGTTGTTGGTTTGAGAGCTCTGACACCAAATTCAATCAAGAAATTATTGTCTTTAATATAAGGTGTTTCTCCGGTACCTTTGAAAATAAGGGGGTTTGGTACCCCTTCTCCCCAAAAACCAGTAACATGATGACACGTGTCATCATATATTATTATTTAATGTTTTACATAAATAAACTCCAAACCCTAAACCCTAAACCCAAAACTCTAAACCCTACATCCTATATGATACCACGTGTCATCATATTAATGGTTTTTGGGGGAAGGGGTACCAAACCCCCTGATTTTCAAAGCTACCGTAGAAAAAACCTTAATATAAAACGTCCCTTTCTCTACATAAGACAATTGACCCTTTAGTGCATATGAGCCAAGAAAGTACAAACACTCTTTGTTGGATACTTTAAACACCTTTTTCACATTGTTTTAATTTAATTTTAAAACTTTTTATCAATATTAAAAATAGAGAGGAATGTAAATGTGGAAGAGTGATGTCTCGATCAAAATCGAGTAGAATAACAAAATCAACATAATTAGTGAATGTGTAGAAGGTATAAAAAAAAAAAAAAAATTGGTACCAGTTGAAAAGTAGATAATAGGGTTTCGATTAAATATAAGAAAAAGACAAATCGTAAACATGTAGAAAACAACATTTGAAACGTGACAAGAGAATACATTAATTAGAGATGAGAAAAAATTATTTTTAAAAGATTCATTTTTAAGAAAAGAGATTTTATTGAACCATTTATTTTTTAAGTGGTTTTGAAAAGATAATTTGTTAGATAAATTAAGTTATTAAAGCATCATATTTAAGGTTTGATGTTATATTTTTTTTTATAATTTTTGAATTAAATTGTTTTTAATATATTAAATCTTTCAGGTATATAAAGTTAACCATATATTTAAAAATAATTTTGTTGATAAAAATTTGTTTTCCTGTTTAAATTGATTTAAGTTAATAATGATTATATATAATTTTTTGCTAAACATTATTTTCTTGAAAAAATATGTTAATAATATGAAAGTTAATGAAGTTAATTATTTTTAAAATTTAATTAATAAAAAATTTAAATATTACTAAGCGTTTGGATAAATAATATATGTGTTGTTAAAATTATATTTTCTCAATGTGATAATAGGTAATGCACGTTGTTGTGAGTTATTTTGCCCTATTTTTTTTGTATTCCTAATATATTGTTGTTCATGTTAATGATGGTGTATTTTGTGTGTCAAAATTTAACCAAATGTTATTGCATTTTGATTTTTTTTTTAAAAAAAATAAATTTGAAATTTACTAAATATTTTGTTCAATAGTTTAACATTGTGGCATTTGTATATATAGGAGGATATCAATTCAATTGGGTGTTACGTGTAATTAATGATAAGAGAGAACATATTTTAAAATTTTTTATTAATGAGGTATGTTAACTATTTATAATATTTATTATGACTTTATTTATATTCAAAATGTTTTATTTAATATTATTCTAAGTGGTGTACATGAAATGAAATGTTACTAGATAGAGTTAAATTGGAGATGAGACTTAAGAAGTGCAAAAGCAGCATTGACTAAATTTTCCCAATGAGTAAGGTTGAGTAAGGTTTAGGTGAAAATATGCTAATCAAATTTGAGAATATTTTATATAATATTTTATTTTAGTTTCCTCCAATATATAGACACAGTTGTTATATATAAATAGAAAATTGTGTTGCCATTGACTCTTATTTGTTTTGGGGTTATGAATTTTACAATGTTAAATAGTTGATTATCATGGTTAAATAATTGATTACTGGTTTAAATTTGGTTTTCTAAAGCTAGTCATTAATCGATTGCTTGCGTTGTGTATGCATGCAGTTTGAAACAATCCAATCCAATTCAAGTAAACTTGATTTAACTAAAGATAAAGATATCTGACATAAAATATGATCTATATTATAAGCATTAAGTTATACAAAAGCTAACATATGGAGTTATTTGGTAGAAGATCAAAACAAATTCATCCTTAAAGCATGATACAATCAAAAGTATAGTATAATGATAAAACTTCATACTTTAAACAAAATTCTCAAGAAAAATTTAGAAAAAATTTTCTCTTATTATTCTCTCTTTCTCTTTTTCATTATTTATCTCTTCTTTTTCTTTCTACTTATCTTCTTCTCTTTATTATTCTTTCTCTATTTCTTTCTTCCTTTTCATTATGTTTATTTATCTCTCTTCATATGTATTTTAAAACATAGTGGTGATCAAGTCCACCATAATTAATTTTTTAACTTTTAAACTTATTATATCAGTTATCTTTTTTACCAATATAAAAAAATTAAATTTTTATATAGGTGGAACTTAGAGCTAATGTATAAAGTAAACTTTTTACATCTGTTATTTAATCAATGTAAAAAATTAGTACTTTTTATACTATTTATTTTTATATTGTTAAAACAATCGATGTAAAAGATAAAAAACAACCAACCTAAAAAATATTTTTTCTGATAGTGATGATTTATTTTAATCTTTATTGGTTGTCATTATGTCCTAATTATGTTGATATCCTCGTGAGAGAGTTTGTTCATTTTATCTACCTATTATGATGTCGAAGCTTGCATTTTCAGAAACAACTTTCATAAAGAAAAAAAAAATTATTACTATTTTCTTACTAATAATTTCATCAAATTTCCACAAGTACAAGTAGCAACTAATAATAGTTCATATTATGACTTAAGTATAATATGGTATTATTAGGATGTTATATAATATGGTATTATTAGGATGTTATAGGAGAAATGTGTATGCAACCTATCATGAGCAACTAATCCTGCAAAAGACCTGACTCATTTAAGCGAATTAATTTCTTTTTAAATTACCAAATTTATGTACAAATATTACAAACTAATTAATTAAAATTATAATGTTGCAAAAGTTACAAGTTCATAAAAGTTATACTTTTATTATTATTTTAAAAAATTAATAATTTAATTAGTAATGGCATACAGAAAGTTATGAAAAATTAAGAAGTTGAGTCTTAAATTCATAGATTCTTTTGAAATCCTTAAAAAGAGTCAAGCCAATTACCTATCAAGTGTTCCTTCCACCAAATTTAGTAAATTTCTATGATGTTTTTTTCATGTGTCATCACTATATAAATAGAATCTTGATCTTAATCACCTTATTCAACCATATTCAATATAATTAAAGGAAGACTCAACTATGAATCTTACATCGATACAAATTTTAGATAGGAAGAAGAAGCGGCTAAAAAGTAAGCTCATACCTTTAGTATAGAAAGAACAAACATGGGAGTTAGAGTTTGGCATGAAGTGAGAATTTTCATATCTGTTTTAGGTAACGAATTTTGAAGGCAAAGTTCTTTTTAAAAGGATGGGTGTAATGTAACATCACAAATTTTTTTTTTCTTGATTTTTTGATTTATAAATTAATAATTATAAATAGAAAAAATAAAAATTCAAAAAAAAATCTAGAGATTTTAGAAAAGGAAAATTAACATATCCCATAATTACGAAAATGCTCCTAAAATCTCTAAGAAAATTATATTTTAGCTATAATTAGAAAAATACCCTTAAAATTTCTAAGGGAGCAAGGATTCTTTGAAATTACAAAAACACTTGAGTTAAGAGAAATACCTAATAAAGTATAGGTACCTCAAGATAGGAGTTTAGAAATCTCAGATAAACTTAGGACTCGTCAATAATTATGGCAATACCACTGAGAGGAACTAGTGACACACATAGAATAGAACTTTTACAGTAAAAAAATTTAGAAAACTCACAAAAAAAACCCAGGTTTCCTTATAAAGGCCAAACTACCCATGATAGTCTGGACAAGACATAAACTATCGGCAAAGGCTTGCAGTTTGTGCCTATCTTCATTCATTCACTAAAGGATAAAGAACATTAATGTGGAGAGAGAAAACTAATCATGGTTAAGTTAATTTAACCATTGTTAGATTAAAATGAATTATAATTAGGTTAATTAAATTATGGCTAATCTTAGAAGATAAGGTTACAACATTTAGAATTAATTTTAAAAAGTGAAATTATAAGTAAATGACCATTTTTCCTTTGGTTAAAAATTAAACCCCTAAGTAACCCTTGGTGGCCAAATTCTAAAAGGAGTAAAAGTCATCATTGTTACTCCATAAACACTTATCCAAATTCTAAACATCAATCTTTCACTTTTAACTTTTTCCTAAGTCAAAAGATAATCAAGTTTAAGCTTCCATCTTTGAAGTTAAAGCTCAAACACTAAACTACAAGACTCCTCATTTTCTCTTGAAAAAATTTCATTTGGGACCATCAAGGGTGTGATTCTATATAACTAAATCTATTAAGTTTCCCTTCTAAAGCTTCAACAATTAAGAAGTTCTTCCTTTGAAACTTTCTAAGTGTTTTTGTTAATATTTTTTTTTTGTGCCTATTCTTCTTCTTTGTGAATCTCTTTCTTAAACTTCAAGATCCAACTTCTTTAAGTATTATTTAGTTTAAATTTTTTCTAAGATTTTAAAATAAACATTTCTAATTTTTAAATAATTTTTAAGAGTTCAAAATGAAGCTTTAATGGTTTAGAGTACTTATCGGAACTTCATAAGCATTTTAATGGGTTAAATCTTCTTAAAAATGTTTTTTAAAATTTTTAGAAATATTTAAGAAGTTTTAACTCTTGGAATAAGCTCAAATGATGGTTGATTTAGAGATTTAAAAAGATCTTGAAAGTCATGTCTTACTTGAGCTTTAAAATGACTATGTATTGTCATATCTCTTTCAAAAGTGAAAGCTTATTTCTTTTCTCACGAAAAGCCAAAAAGCTTAAAATTTAAAACTTAAAAATGTTAGATATGGACTATTATGATCATGATATGAAAAACTTTAAGTGGAATCCATAAAAGTTAAACTTGAATCATAAAGGTTGAATCTTTATGACCAAAATATTAAGAAAAAGATTTATGGACTTGGAAAATGTAAGAAAAGTTTCAAACTTTACAAGGACAAAGACCATGGATTGAGAAAAAGGACTTGGTGGACTTTGAAATAAGAACATATATATTAAATTCTTTGACTTTAGATCTAAGAGTTATAGTGGTAAAAGTTTGTAAAAAATACTATCTTGGCAAAAGAGTGGCCATTGGTTCATGGCTTCCTCCATGAGGAAGGAAGATTTTAAATTTTAATATCCTCCATTATTTTTAACATAAAAGTTTACACATGTAATTAGGAAAAATTAAATTAAGAAGCTTTGGTGGGCCAAAATGACCATTTGGCCCTAGTTCCTAACTAGGGAAAGAAAAGATTGAAAAATTCTTAGAATTAATTATTTAACTCTCCTAATATAAGACTTTAAGATAAATAATATTTATGAATAAGAAATATAAATGAAGTGGCCTTTAAAATGCAATATAAGCCATTCGTCCATACAAAAGAAAAAATGATATAATGGAGTTAAAAATTTGCTAAGGAAAATCTACTAAGGTAGATTAATTTTTATTATTTTAAATAAAAAAAAATTAATTTATCATATTATAAAAATTAAAGATTAATTTACATAATTTTAATAATTTTAAAAGTTAGTGTCGATTGCAAAAATTAAATAAACGGGTGACTAAAATACTAGTAAATTTTCAGTATTATAAAACTGGATTGAAAATTTGTCAACCGATTAATTTGCATGTTACATTGGATCTGATGATTTATAAATTTGATACAATTCGGTTTAACTTGAAGATTATCTTACAATTTTAAGTCTATTATTTTCATTCCATAGTTGTCTTAATCCATGTGTACATCTTACATGATGGATTGTGCTCATGTGTTTATCCTTATGCTCTACACGTGCAAGAAAGAGGAAGCTAAAAAAAATGAGAAAGGTCTAAATATTGTGCTCATCTTACAAACATACAATTTAAATAATAAGAATATGATTTTATTTTAAATAATTAATCTACTATATCCAAATTATCATTATAAAGTCAAATATCAAAACAATAATAAATAAATAAATTTTTAAATTATCAAAAATATCTATATAATGTTATTCTAAAAATAAGTTAGATTATAGAATTATTCCTATAAATATACTTAAGTATCCCCTTCCCTTGAGCTTAACTTTCATTTTGGATGCTTTCTTCATCTACATGAGTTGAATTTTTTTAAAATATGCTTCTAAGTTAGTAAAATTATTTTTGACTTAAAGGTAATCTTTTAAAGAAGAAGAAAATGAAGATTTGCAAGAAAATTGTAAGAAAAAAAGAAAAAGTTATCCAACAAGATAAATATTTATCCTCATTTAAAAAAAAAAAAAGACAAAAGGTGATATGAACAGAAGGAATAGCAATTGTTGTGGCAAGTTGTGAAAAAAAAAAAGAATAAGCTACAAAATGGCTTCTTCTTATTTTTTTAGCAGATCATATATTTACTTTAAATAAAGGAACTGATGCTAAGGATCTATTTATAAACAATTTGTTTTTCTTTGATACGTCGTATATTTAAAGGGGTATTGATGTCTTTACATTGGATTAATGTTGTGTCATAAGATTTAATATATTTTTATTTTAAAAATTATAAAATTCAGTATGTTCATATTGATCTTTTAAAGTTTCATGTTAAATTCTAAAAAGCTAAATTCCTTTTATATTATCGAATGAAAGTAATTTTAAAAATTAATTTTTTTCTAATTAAATTATGTAACTTTTTTTTATAAATTTATTTTAAAATTTTTTCTTGCCCATGATAATTCAATTTAAAATTTAAATATTAGTAAATTATAAAAAATTTAAAGATATTTATATTTTCAGATAAATGAAATTTAAATTATCATAATTGTAATCAATTTTAATTTTTTAATTTTAAATATTTAATTTTAATATTTTTTATTTGATTTTAAAATATTTTATCCATTTTTTTTCTTATCAATATAAGGTAAGATGAAATAGTCCTTTTAATTTCTTATACAAAATTAATTTTAGATTTTAATATATAAAATTTATTTTATTTTTATTAGTATAAAAAAATATAATAAAGTAAGATAAATTTTTTTACATGATAGCAGTAATTATTATCAAATATAATTATAGTAAATTTAGATATTTATATTCTAAGTTTTATTTTTGATAATTGATTACTAATTTTTTTAATCAATTACTAAAAATGTAATAGTTAATTTTATAAAAAAATGATAATTAAAAAAAATATAATGATTAATTCTAAAAAATGGTTAATTCAATTGTGTAACTAATTACGTAATCAATTATTAAAAAATATATAATTAATTATTAAGATTCAAATTTGATATATAAATAGATGAATTTATTGTAATTATTCAAAAGAATATTTTTTTATGAAATAACAATAAAGGACATTAATTTATGATAGTAATAGAACAAGTACCCTACAAGAATTACCAATTTAAAATTATAAATTATTTTTATTATTGATGAATATATTAATTACTAATTCATCATAATAAATATTATATTGATAAGAAATTAAATATTTTATAAATTTAAATTAAAGAAAAAAATTATGAAAATTATAATCTAAATTTTTATTATTTTTATATATTAAAATTTAATTATTAAAAATTAATTTTAAATTAAAATTTATTAAAATTATAATAATTTTGAATTTTGTTTATATGAAAAACAAACATATCTTTAAAGTTATTATAATGTGATAAGATTTAGACTCTAAAATGAATTATCATTTGCAAAGATAAACTTTTAAATAATTTTGTAAAAGAAGTTATATGATTTAATAAGAAAAAAATAAAATGCTTTCATTCGACAATTAAAAAAGGTTAAATTTTAAAATTTAACATAAACGTTTAAGAGATCGATCAACATAAAAATATTGAATGCAATAATATTTGAAATAAAAATATATTTATTAAATATCATCATACATAACATTAATATAGTGAAAAAGCATCAATGTCCATATAAATATAGAGAGAGATAAAGAAAAAATCATAAATTTTTTACAAAATTAAAATATTAATAAATATTTTATATAGTTAAAATTTAAAAATTTTGATGCTTACAATCTTAAATAGTTAAACAAAAATTTACTAAAAAATATTTATTTATGAATACTATTTGTTATTATATATTTAAAGTTTAAAATAAATAAAAATAATTGAATTATATGTAAAAGTAATTTACATCTGAACATAAAATGTTAATTTTTTTTCAATAAAATCAATAATTATCATCATATGTAAGTTATTTTTCACACATAATTCAATCATTTTGTAAATAATAACAAAAATTTCATTATATATAAACTTTGATTATTATTTTTAAATATATTTATTACTATATATTATATTTTTTTAATATACATCAGATACAATGTTTTTTAAAAATATTATTAAAATTAATAGATAATATTTTTTATATTTTTGTAATATTTTTTTATATTTTTATAATATTTTTTAAATATTATTAATAATATTTTACTATATAAATCAGATAAAATATTTATTAAAATGTTACTAAAATTAATAATAATATTTTTTATATTTTTATAACATTTTTTTAAATATTAAAAAAATTGTAATATATAGTAATGATTTAAATTAACAACATTGATTTGTAATCCTCTAATAGTTCTAACTATTTTCAGAACAAATCCATCTAAATTCATCAAACTGAAGAGTAGAAGGATACATTCAATACGCCAAATTACTTCTACGTGATAAGTGGAATTGATAACTTTGAGAATGCTGTAAGTAACAGTTCACTTTCCAAGATTTAGATGCAGAGAGAATAGAATAGCATGCTTCATTTAATTTATTTATACAAAAATAATTATATTATTTTAAATTTTGTAATAAGCTACAAATATATAAATTTTATTTCAAAATAAGTTAAATTAAAATACACTAAATCAGTCTTAACTCTTTCTGTTTAGTTATTAAAAATCCATTGAAATTTGTCTGGTTTAAATTATGTGAACAATTAATTGATCATTTATTTGATAAATGAAATCATTAGTTTGAAAAGCTATAAAATACATTAAAAATTAATTTGATTTGAAAATTTTCTTTTTAATTTTAATTATATATACAAATCCACATCCATTCAAGCAGTTAAATCATATCTTATTATTTATAATAAGAATATTTAAGCAATGATGTTAATATAAAATCCAAAATTGGAATTAATTTGTAAATCAAATTGATTTCTTTGTTTATAATTCCAAAGTTTATTGAAGTTATTGTTCTGCTACTTCCATAAAAAAGGTACATGCCAATGGATAACACAAGGCATCATTCAGTTCCATCACATGTTGTTGTGTAGACAAGAAATGTCTCTAATTACTGTTAAAATGTCTACCTCTGGATCAGCAAGGGTCCATACTTGCATCTTCCCACCATCAAGTAGGAGGAACTGCATGCAACCTATCATAACCAACATGACACTGCAAATTCAATTTTAAATTTATATCAAATAGTTGAATCATATTTTAATTTATTTTAATAAGAATAATTAAGTAATGATGTTAAAATAAAATCCAAACATTGAAATTAATTTGTAAATCAACTTAAATTTTCATTATAATAAGTTATTGGTAGCAAAGCTAATTTATATATCATTTGGATAATTAATTCCCATAAAATCCATTTCACTTCTTATGATTCCAAATTTTGTTGCAGTTCTTGCTCTGCCATGGAAAGGTACAGGGCAATAAGAAACACAGAACATCTCTTGACTTCCATAACATGTTGTCTAGACATCAGACAAAATATGTCTGTAATTACCGTTAAAATGTCTACCTCTGAGTCAGCATCAGTTTATGTTTGTAACGATCAAGTAAGAGGAATGTGCAATTGTGCATGCAACCTATCATCAGCAACCATTCACTGGAAAAACCTCACTCACATTTGAGCTAATTAATCTTTTTAAACTACCCATTTTTATTAAAGTTATAATCTTGCAAAAGTTACAGATTTTTTTTAGTCTGTAACTTTTGTTTAATGTTTTGAAATTTTAATAATTAAATTAGTGAAAACATTAGTTTGCTATTCATTAATTTAATAGAATTTGAACCAATAATTAGTAATTTTGTATTCTTAAAATGATAAAATATATTAATTTTTAAATAATAAATTAATATAAAATCATAAAAGATTAATGTAGATAAAAAGTAATCATATTATAAATCTTAAATAAAAATAATGTAAAATTTTAATAATAATTTATATTGGAAATTTTTAATTTGACCGTAAATATTTATTTAGTTAAAAAATAATTTATTAAATTAAAAATAAAATTTAAAACAACTAGTTTCTAGCTATTTTCAAAAATTTTAGACTGATTTCTATTGATTAAAATAATTCTCTTTGATGAAAATATTTTTTAGGGTTGAATATATATTAGAGATTTATACATTCATCAATTTTTAAAAGAAACTAAGTGAATCTAATCTAGTTTTTCTTATTAGTTTGCAACCTCAAAAATGAAATAATATACTATCTTTTAGAAAACACCATAATAAACCCCTGAAATCCTTGACTAATTTTTTATTATTTTTTATAAAAACCAAAATGTTCACCACTTATTTAGAATTATTACTCTTCCATTTTCTTCTTATGAGCAACACTACTTTCTATCTTAGGTTTAATTTTCAAAATTTCCACTTCTATTTATCACGCATGTATTGAATGGTATAAAAAATAAAGTCTGTATTAATTTTTTTTTTTAATTTATATGACTATCTCAGTAAAAATATTTCAATAACAATTTATATTAGAAAGATAATTTTACTACACATTTTCATTTTAATGTTATAAAATTTAACTTAATTCAACTTATTAAAACAATGTATTAGATAAAAATATTTTAAATTTAATATAATTTTATTTGATTCAATATTTATCTTGTACCATCAGAAAGTTCCATATTCATAAAATTACAAATTTTATTGTCCAGTTTATAATTTTTATTTAATATTTTAAAATTTTGATAAATGAATTAGTGAAAAATGAGCTTCTTGTCCACTAATTTAATTGGATTTGAATTAATAATAAGTAAATTATAATATATTAATTATTAAGTAATAAATTGATAAAATATTAAATTAGTAAAAAATAATTATATTATATGTATTTTAAGATAAAAACAATATAAAAATTATAATAATTTGTATTATAAATTCATATAGCTAATATTTATCTCAATATTATACAACTTGGTTTGATTCGGTCTATTAAATTAGTTGCATTAAAAATTGATCAATTAATCAATTTTACTGATATAAATTAGCTGTATTAAAAATTGATCAATTAATCGATTTCATTAACGTACTAAATCAAATGTATTATAAATTTTAATATGATTTAGTTTGACTTTACAATTGTCTTATACCTTTTGGTTTATTGTCTACGCCTTTAATTTGTTGTCTTACAAACTATGTTTATATTATATAATTGTGCTTATCTTACAATGCATATCTTGCATGTTCATACAAGAGATAGCATATAAAAAAAATGGCACAAAACAATACAAAGAATTTTGATATACACATCAAATGTAGGATAGAATAATAATCTATTATATTTTTATTATATCAATATTTTGATCCACCTCTTATTTCCCATCATATCCTATTTATCAAAAAGGACTCTTAAGATTTGGAGATTAGAAAAAAAAGGATATGATAATATAATATTTCCTATTTTATTATATTTTTATTATTTATTTAACTTTTTTTATTATTTGATTAAATAAAATTATGATATCATATTTTTTTAATTTTTTATTTCTTTCTATTAAAAAGTCATTAGTATCAACTTAAAATTTATTTTCAATCAAAATAATATATAATTTTAATAAAAAGATAATTTTATCATTTGAACATAACTTATATTATATACGGTCTTAATTCATTTTAAATATAAAATAAAATAATATTATCAAATTTGTTATATTGATGCACAACAAACAGAAAATAAAATTAATTATATTTTAATTTATAATATTTATATTCTATTTTATTAATTAATATTATTTTAACAAAAATTTATTTTAGTTTTTTATCCAATATCTTTTATGATGTTATCCTTATCTTAACATTCTGATAGGAACGAATCAAGATCATTAAGAGTCTATTAAAATAAAAAGCACATATCAAATAGTATTTAAATAATTTTGAAGCATTTAAATACTTTTAAAATCACACATTTAAATAGTATTTAAACAATTTTTAAATATTTAAACAGTTTTGAAATATTTAAATAATTTTGAAACATTTAAACAGTTTTTGAAAGAATATATTTAAAATAGTATTTAATTAAAGTAAATCAATAAATTTTATTTTTTGAATATTTATATGTTATTGATAGTATTTAATAATATGTTTTAAATTCTAGAATAAAAATAATTAATTCAAATAATTTTAAAAATTTTAATTATAATTTATATGTATTTATATTAATTTTTATATATTTAGCATATTAAGTTCAACTAATAATTTATTAACTGACATTAAATATAAAATAAAATAAAATAATAATTTTTCTTATTTTAAATCTTATCTTATTAAACTTTTGAGATGTTGTGTATTTGATAAAACTAAATAGAACTTAAGAGTAAAAAATTGACAAGTTAGCATTAAAATTAAATTTTTTTAATAAATTTAGATATTGAACTGAATAATAATATAATATATATATATATATATATATTTAAATAATATATTAAAATTCCATAATTATGATGTATGTTTTGAATAAAAATATATTAAAATTTAATTAAATAAAATTTTATTTTAAAAGTGATCTTTCATAATTTATTTTATTTCATAAAATAACATAAATAATATAATAATTAAATAAATAATATATTAAAATAATAATTTAAAATATAATATTTTATGATAATATAAAAAATATTAATAATATTTTTAAATAATTAAATTCTATTTTATAAAATAATCAAAGTACTTTTTTAAAATAAGAAGAAAACAATATACATCGATATGAATTATAACAAATATAAAATCTGGACTTACCTCATAAAATTTTATTAAATAGTTTACTATTTGATATAACTTAAATTGATATAAGTTGATTTTTTTTTTAAATATTAAAGAAAATATGGAATAATGTCTAAGGATAAAAAAGAAAATAAAAAATATAATATGATTTTTAAGTTAAAAGCACCTTCAGGAGAAATTTAAGTTTATTTAATTTTTAGAATATAATATATTATCATATTATTGCTATATATTATATTTTTTTAACATATATTAAATATAATATTTCTTAAAAATGTTACTAAAATTAATAAATAATATTTTTAAATTACTAATAATATTTTATGACATATATCAAATCCAATATTTCTTAAAATATTATTAAAATTAATAGATAATATTTTTTTAAATGTTAAAAAAATATAATATAACATAATATATGTTATATCCTCTAACTATGAAAAAAATTTCAAATATTTTATTTAAATTTTGGTAAACATGTACTACCTTAATACTAATTATAAACATATAAAATTAACATTTTTTTATTAAATTTATCATTTTTACACTTAAATTTAATCTTAATAAAGAATGTTAATTTATTTATAAAATATAAATATCATAATTTTATACAGGATATGTTTAGTAAAATTAACTGAAAATTAAAAAATTAGCTAAAAATTAAAAAACTAAATTTGAAAGTTAAAAAATCAAAAAGCTGATAAAGATTAGAACTGAAAATTCAAAAATTTAAAAATTTAAAAATTGAAAGCTAGTAAGCTACTAGTTAAATTAAAAATGTTAAAAATTTAAAAGTTAAAAATCTATAAATTACTAATTAAATTAAAAATATTCAGTAAAAATAATTATGAACCTAACTAATAAATGTAAAGTGATACAGATAAATAAAAGATCGAACATGATAAGAATGATATACTTTTTTTAATAAAAATATATTAAAATTTAATTAAATATATTTTTATTTATTTAAATAAAAATATTTATTTAAAAATTTTACAAATAAATTTTTTTACAAAGTACTTATTTTATAATTTTATATTTTATTAAAAAATTCAATATTTTTTATTAAAATAAAATAATTAAAAATATAATAAATTATGATAATATAATATCAAAATTAATAATATTATTATAAAATAATCAAATAATATTAAATTTATAAAAATAAATAGATAAATAAAAGATCAGAGTAAATTAAGAGTACAAATAAAAAAAATATGTCAGATGATAGCTAAAAAATACAAAAACGTTAATAACTGTCTAAAACATATTAATAGTTGTTAAAATAAACTATTTTATCGAATAAAATTGAAATATTTTAACAAATTTTGATCTAATAATGTTATTTTTCAGCTAGTTGTTGAAATATTTTACTCAACATATTAGTAAAGTTTTCATGTAAGCACGAAGAACAAGACAAAAAAAATTAGCTGCTATAAATTGGCATCAAATTAAGTTCTCATGAGACATCATATCCATTCATTCACAAAAAATAAACAAGATATCATCATTCATTTTTTCTCTATAAAGCAATTCAGCAAGCTATGGGTGAGGCCGCATGGCTTTTGTGGTCGAACATTGAAGGCTTTTGGCCTTGTTTGCTTGTTATGATAATTGGTTTTACCATTTTGATCAAAGTCCTTAGATCTTATTTGATTGAGAAACATTCCAAGAAGCTAAAGCCAAAGCTCCCACCAGGTCCTAAACCATGGCCTATAGTTGGCAACATCCCTGAAATGCTTGTAAACAAACCTGCATATAAGTGGATACACATGCTCATGAAAGAAATGAACACTGATATTGCATGTTTCCGCTTAGGAGATACCTATGTTATCCCAGTCACTTGTCCTACCATTGCCAGTGAGTTCTTGAAGAAACAAGATGCAAATTTTGCCACAAGATCACTAAGCATGAGCACCCATCTCATTAGTAGTGGATATTCTACCATAATTTTTGGGCTCTGTGGGGACCATTGGAAAAAAATGAAGAAAATATTAACCAATCATTTGCTTTCCCCACAAAAGCACCAATGGCTTCAACACAAAAGAACTGAAGAAGCTGACAACCTTGTATTTTATGTCTACAACAAATGCAAAAATGTCAACAATGTTGCTGGTCTTGTCAATATTAGAACTGCTGCAAGGCATTATTGTGGTAACTTATCCAAGAAAATTATTTTCAATACAAGGTATCTTGGAAAGGGTAGCAAGGATGGAGGGCCTGGTTTTGAAGATGAAGAACATGTTGATTCCATCTTCGATTTGCTTAAGAATGTTTATTCCTTTTCTCTTTCTGATTATATGTCATGCTTGAGGGGACTTTACTTGGATGACCAAGAGAAGAAGGTGAAGGAAGCTTTGAAGATTGTGAACAAGTATCATGATCCCATCATTGAAGAGAGAATCAAACAATGGAATGATGGATTGAAGGTTAATCAGGAGGATTGGCTTGATATTCTCATTTCCCTCAAAGATGATGACAACAACCCATTATTGACAATGGAGGAAATCAAGGCCCAAATTATAGTAATATTTCACTTAATTCCCTTATTTTGTTTCTCTCATTCTCATGCATTAGCATTAACATTGCATATAACCACATATATTGCTTATTTCTATTCTATTTCTCTTTATTCCACCTAATTCCCTTATTTTGTTTCTCTCATTCTCATGCATTAGCATTAACATTGCACATAACCACATATATTGCTTATTTCTATTTCTATTTTTTTAAAATTTCATAAACTAATCTATTATAATCCACACAATTTCCATAAGAACATGCAATTTAGCTCCATTTTATGCATATCTATATATATTTTTCAAAATGAATAATCAAACTCCTTGTAGGAACTGATGCTTGCAACAGTGGATAATCCATCAAATGCGTTTGAATGGGCACTTGCAGAAATGATAAACCAACCAAAAATACTTGAACGAGTAACAGAAGAATTGGATAGTGTAGTAGGGAAAGAAAGAATGGTCCAAGAATCAGATATACCTAAATTAAACTATGTGAAGGCATGTGTAAGAGAAGCTTTTCGCCTTCATCCTGTAGCACCATTTGTTCCTCCTCATGTCTCAATGAGTGACACAATAGTGTTTGATTACTTCATCCCAAAGGGTAGTCATGTACTATTAAGTAGAAGAGGACTTGGGAGAAACTCAAAAGTGTGGAATGAACCCCTCATGTTCAAACCTGAACGACATCTCAATAGTGATGGATCAGATGTCGTTTTGATAGAGCCAAATTTAAAGTTGATATCATTTAGCACAGGAAGGCGTGGTTGTCCAGGAGGAATGCTTGGAACCACAATGAGTGTGATGCTATTTGCTATATTGCTTCATGCCTTCACTTGGACTGCACCACCCAATGTGTCAACCATCAATCTTCATGAATCCAAAACTCATTTATTTCTTTCACAACCACTTCAGCTCGTTGCCAACCCAAGACTTGCACCAGAGTTGTATCACCTTTAAATTATTAATTAGCCAACTCTCAATTTACATCGTGTCACAAATAAATGTTCAATTCACTAAAATAAAATCAAAATATCGTGTGTAAAACATTGTAGCTCATTATCATTTAGTGTGAACTAAGGATTGCATTTGAAGTTTTCTTTTTGCTATGTATATGGAATGTTCTACTGGCTATTTAAAATAATTACGATTGGTTTAAGAAATTGAAACCTAGAGTAATTTTACCTCAAAGTTTTAGGTTTCAACCTCATTTAAAATAAAATAAAATTTAAGATTATTATAATTTTACTCAATGTTAATTTAAAATTTTAATTTTAATATATTAAATTAATAAAATATATGTTCTGATTTTATAATTAATTTTATTAATTTAATTTTAATTTTTTGTTAATATAATATTTAATAATTATAAATATATTCTATTTTATTTATTTATAAAATTTATTTAATTTTAACAACATCCATGCAATGCAAAGAAAATATATCCTGTTTGTATTGAATATATATATATATATATATATATATATATATATATATATATACCAATTTTCTTTCAAAACATAATGATTTTTTTTCATACAAATAATATCATGTATTTATTTATACATTCCATTTAAGGGATGGAAAAAAAACAATCGAATTAGGTTTTTTTAAGTATGGTTTGTTTAAAAATTTTGAAACTTAAAGTTAGATATATTATATGTTATAGGTTTTTTTTGGTCAAAATTAAACTTGTTTTAAAGCCTATAAAGCCTAAGTTTGTTTAAACTGTTTAAAAGTCTACAATACATAAATAAACTTAAAGTTTGTATAAATAATTGATTAAAAATGCTTAAATCTTATAACCAATAGGATAAAAAGTTTGTAACTTTAACTATATAATTTTAGAACATGTATTTTGAACATTAACTATGTATAAATACAATAACATATAAAAAAAAATATAATGCACATATATACAAATTTAGATACATATAAAAACTAAAATAAAATATAAAATAATTATTTTAATATTGAAGTAACGTACATAACTTTTATAATAAACATTAGATAGTTTCACAATATAAAGTTTCTTCTGTTTAAAATTAAAAATTAAAAATTTTAATTTTTAATAAATTATATAAATATATTAATATTATATAAACATAATATATTAAAATAAATATAATAAATATAAATATATAATATATAAAGATAAATAAATTTCTAAATAGATTTTTTTAGTAAACTTAAGTTTAGCTTGTTTATTTAAAAAGAGTTTTTAGCATGAGTCTACCTACTTATTAACTAAACTGAGTCGGTCAAACAACTTTGTTTATTTCTATCTCTAATGGCTGATTGCTTTTTAAAACATAAAAAAACAGATCTAACAACTTAGACTTAGATGTAAACCAATGTATATTACTATTTGTATATGTTAAAATTTTTTCCAACACTACTGTTATTAAGTTTTGAATGTTCAAGTCTAACTTATTTAAAAAATTTGAGGTTTAAGCCTTGTCTATTATTTATCATAGATTTTTTTTTTTTGTCAAAGATTGACTTATTTTAAAACCTATAAATTTGTTTAAAAGCTTATAATACAAAAAAGTCAATAAATTGATTTAAATTCTATGTAAATGATTGATTAAAAAGACACCTTAAGTATATAATTTTATAATATGTATATTGAACATTAACTATGTATAAATACAATTATATACAAACAAAAAAATATAACACAACATGTATATACAAATTTAGATACACGTGGATAAAAACTAAATATAAAACACTTATTTTAAAATTAAAATAAGGTATACAACTAGTTTTATAAATATATAGTTTCTTTTGTATAAAATTAAAATTTTAATTTTAATAAATTATGTAAATATTATATATTAATATTATATATAAAGATAAATAAACTTCTAAAAAGATTAAATAAATTTTTTCATAAATTTAAACTTAATTTATTTATTTAAAAAAAATTAAATAAATATAAATTTATCTATTTATTAAATAAATTAAATCATAAATTTTTATTTTATTCATTTCCATTCCAATATGTTATCAACAATAAATCTTTCAACATTTTATACTATTACTATTATGATCTTTTACAAGATTACACAAATAATCTAATTTTAATGATTTTTTTATTAAAAAATTAAATCTTATAACTTTAAAAATTAATTCCAAAAAAAATATCTACTTGAATCTTAAAAAATATATTATGATCTTTTTTTAAGTATATAAAACTTTTAATTTTTCATTAAATCAATTCTAATAATTTATTATAATTGCATTTGAAATTTTCTTTTTGCTATGTATATGGAATATTCTACTGGCTATTTAAAATAGTTACGATTGGTTTAAGAAATTGAAAACTAGAGTAATTTTACCTCAAAGTTTTAGGTTTCAACCTCATTTAAAATAAAATAAAATGTAAGATTATTATAATTTTACTCAATGTTAATTTAAAATTTTAATTTTAATATATTAAATTAATAAAACATATGTTCTGATTTTATAATTAATTTTATTATTTTAATTTTAATTTTTTGTTAATATAATATTTAATAATTATAAATATATTCTATTTTATTAATTTATAAAATTTATTTAATTTTAACAACATCCATGCAATGCAAAGAAAATATATCCTATTTGTATTGAATATATATATATACTAATTTTCTTTCAAAACATAATGATTTTTTTTCATATAAATAATATCATGTATTTATTTATACATTCCATTTAAGTATTGTTAGTGATGGAAAATCGATCAAATTAGGTTTTAAATGTTTAAGTATGGTTTGTTTAAAAGTTTTGAGATTTAAAGTTAAATCTATTATATGTTATAGGTTTTTTTTTGTCAAAGTCGAACTTATTTTAAAGCCTATAAAGCCTAAGTTTATTTAAACTGTTTAAAAACCTACAATACAAAAAAAAAAATAAACTTAACGTTTGTATAAATAATTGATTAAAAATATTTAAATCTTATAACCAACAGGATAAAAAAGTTTGTAGTTTTAATTATATAATTTTAGAACATGTATTTTGAACATTAACTATGTACAAATACAATAACATATAAAAAAAATATAATGCATATATATACAAATTTAGATACATATAAAAACTAAAGTAAAATATAAAATAATTATTTTTAAAATTGAAGTAACGTACATCACTTTTATAATAAACATTAGATAGTTTTATAATATAAAGTTTCTTTTGTTTAAAATTAAAAATTTTAATTTTTAATAAATTATATAAATATATTAATATTATATGAACATAATATATTAAAATAAATATAATAAATATAAATATATAATATATAAAGATAAATAAATTTCTAAATAGGTTAAATAGATTTTTTAGTAAACTTAAGTTTAACTTGTCTATGTAAAAAGAGTTTTTAGCAAGCATGAGTCTACCTACTTATTAAATAAACTGAGTCGTAGATTCTGTCAAACAACTTTGTTTATTTCTATCTCTAATGGCTGATTGCTTTTTAAAACAAAAAAAGTTAAAAAAAATAAAAAAATAGATCTAACAACTTACACTTAGATGTAAACCCATGTATGTTACTATTTGTCCAACACTACTATTATTAGGGATAGAAAAAGACTAAGTTAAGTTATAGGTTTTGAATGTTCAAATTTAACCTGTTTAAAAAATTTGAGGTTTAAGCCTAGTCTATCATTTATCATAGATTTATTTTTTTTTTTGTCAAAGATTGATTTGTTTTAAAACCTATAAATTTGTTTAAAAGCTTATAATACAAAAAAGTCAATAAATTAATTTAAATTCTATGTAAATGATTGATTAAAAAGACACCTTAAGTATATAATTTTATAATATGTATATTGAACATTAACTATATATAAATACGATTATATACAAAAAAATATATAACACACACATGTATATACAAATTTAGATATACGTGGGTAAAAACTAAATATAAAACACTTATTTTAAAATTAAAATAAGGCATACAACTCTTATAATAAACATTAAATAATTTTATAAATATATAGTTTCTTTTGTATAAAATTAAAATTTTAATTTTAATAAATTATGTAAATATTATATATTAATATTATATATAAAGATAAATAAACTTCTAAAAAGACTAAATAAATTTTTTAATAAATTTAAACTTAATTTATTTATTTTAAAAAATTAAATAAATATAAATTTATCTATTTATTAAATAAATAAAATCATAAATTTCTATTTTATTCATTTCCATTCCTACATGTTATCAACAATAAATCTTTTAACATTCTATACTATTACTATTATGATCTTTCACAAGATTACACAAATAATCTGATTTTAATGATTTTTTTATTAAAAATTAAATCTTATAACTTTAAAAATTAATTCCAAAAAAAATATCTACTTGGATCTTAAAAAATATATTATGATCTTTTTTTTAAGTATATAAAACTTTTAATTTTTCATTAAATCAGTTCTAATAATTTATTATAATATTTAAAATTAAATAAATTCTAAATTTTTTTTTAAAAGTTAATTATTTTAAAAAAATTATTCAAAATTTATCATTAAAAAATATTTGATTATATTCCTAACACAATGTAACATTAAAAGTTTAAATTCATAAATTGAATTTTTTTCAAACATTTGATCTAATAATATGAATATAATTATGAGACCAATTTTAGGTTGAGTGAATAGTAAGTTAAAGCATTCTTTAAAAATAGTAATTTAAGAAAAAAAAAAAGTTTATTAATTAATTAATAAACTGAATAATTTTTATTTAACTTCAAGTTGTATTCAAACTGCAGTTTTCTTGGATCTGTGCTATTAAGGCCTGTTTGATGATATTAATTTTTTCTTTGTTGTAAAATAAATAAATAAATAAAAATTTAAGACTGATTGAGTACCGCAATGGAACGGAATTAAATTTCTAATAAATTGTACTTATAATATTAAGAGTTTAACAGATAACATCGTACAATTTGGATTTTATTTTTTGCATCTGTCTTTTTTTTTTATCTCTTTAAATTTTTGGTAATTTTTTTTATTACAAATTTACTTTTGATATCCCTTCATTCTATTTTTTTTTCTGCAAAAAAAAAATCCTTTTTTACAAGGCTTCTTCTCTTCGGCAACTAGTTCCCTACTTTCGTATGTCTGCACTCAGTCTAAACGAAGAGGATCAGCTTAAGCTCCAAGCTTCACCCCTCAACCCTAAACTCATTTTCAGTTTGTAGTTCGTTGGGTAAGATAGACGTAGGGTTTTAGGCGTAGCTGATCCTAAGGTAGAAGATGACACCGATACATTCCGCAAATTAGTTTGTGGAATGTATTAGATGTATTCCGTAAACTAATTTGCGGAATGTATAAGATATATTCCACAAACTACTTTGCGGAATCTATCTGATATATCCCGCATTGGTTGTATTTCACAAATTAGTTTACCGAATACACAAATATATTCCGTAAATTAATTTACGGAATCTAATTTTTTATGTTCCGTAAATTAATTTATGAAATATAATTTTTTATGTTTTGTAAACAAATTTGTGAAAAACAAAAGTTACATTTCGCAAATTAATTTACAGAATACACTAATGAATTCCGTAAATTAATTTACAGAAGATTTTTATCGTAAATTAATTTGAGGAATATAAAATCCAGTTCCATTATAAGCTCACCTTCGTCTTCTTCTCCGATACTTCTTTAGTGCTTCTCTGACGATACTTTCCTCATCTCGACAGCTTCTTTTCTGGCCAACAACGACAACTCAACTTATACTCCATTAACAATATAATATCTTGGAAAAAAAAAACAATAATGATAAAAAAAAGAAAAGAAAACGAAGAAAAAGGCTGCAAAAAATGTTATAATCAACAAGAGTATTTTATTCTTTTCATATAAAGAGGTTGTAAAAAAAATTTAAAGAAGTGCAAAAAAGCAATTTCTTAAGATATAATAAATAAAATGATTAATTTAACAAATTATAAAATAGAGTAAAAGTTAATTAGATTTAATTTTTAAAATTTTAATTGTATATATATAAACATCCATTTAAATAGTTGCATTAGATTTTAATTGTTTTTAAAGTAGAGACAATTAAATAATGACGTCAATATAAAATCAAAAAATTAACTTGTAAATAAACTTAAAATTTCATTATAACAAGTGGCTGATATGGAAGAGTTAATTTCTACATTGTTTCAATTCAATTCCAAACAAATTCATTTAACTTTTTATGATTTGAAAACTCATTGTAATTCTTGCTCTGCTCCTGCCATGAAAAGGTACCTCTGGATCAGCAGCAGCAGGAGTATGCATGCAACCTATCATGATCAACCAGCCACGGGAAAGATCTGACTCACTTTAGCTAATTAATTTTTTATTTTAAAATGTGCAATAAAAAGGCGAGACAAAAGGTGACATGAACAGAAGGAATAGCCATTGTTGTGGCACGTGATTCATGAAGAAATAGGCTTCCAGTAGTTCGAGTTGTGAAATAAAAACAAGGCATGAAAATGACTTTTTTTTTCAGCAAATCATATATTTACTAAAAAAAAAAAAGATCTGTTTAAAAATATTTTTTTGTTAATTCGTCAATACACCTATGTGAAATAGGGCATTGATGTTTTTGTACTGAATTAATATTTTATGTTATACTATTTAATTTATATTTTAAAATTATAATATTCAGTATTTTAATATTTATCCTTTAAAGGTTTATGTTGTAATTTTAATAATTATTTTCTTTATTTTTAATTTTTTTTATCTATTTGATTCCTTATCAATATAAAGCGAGATGAGTTAGCATTTTTTAAAATTTCTTATATCAAATTAATTTTAAATATTAATATATAAAACTAATTTGATTTTTATTAGTTAAAAATATAATAAGTCAGGATGAGTTTCTTTATATGACAGTAATGAGGGAATTAATTTATGATGTAATAGAACTAATAAATGTGAAAGAATTACCAGACACAGTTAAATTTAAATTGTATTTATAAATAAAAATAATTTAAACATAGAAAATATTTTTATTATTGATGAATATATTTGTTACAATATAATAATAATAAATATATTATATTATATTGATAAAAAAATTTAAAATTAAAGAAAATAATTATTAAAATTATAACCTAAATTTTTATATTAAATTTTAAAATTTTAAAAATTAATTATAATTATAATTTATTAAAATTATAATAATTTTATATTTAGTTTATGTGAAAATTAAATATATCTTTTAATTTATTATATTATGTCAATAGTTAAAATCTAAATTGAATTATTATTTGGAAATAAAATATAAAACAATTTTATAAAAAAGAAACATGATTTAATAACCCAAAAATAATTTAAAAAATACTTTAACTTAATAATAAAAGAAGAAATTTCACTTTTAAAAATCTAACATGAACTTTTAAGAGACAATATAAAAATACTGAATGTTAAAATTTTTTAAAGTAAAAATATATTTATTAAAATCATGACACGTAACATTAATATGGCTTTTGATATAAAATTCAGAATTTTATACATATCTTCAAAAAAATTCAGAATGATTCCATCTAAATTCATCAAACTGAACAGTGGATACATTCAAGATGCCAAGTTACTTCTCTATAATAAGTCGGATTGATATAATTTTAAGAATGCTCTCATTAGCATTTTACTTTCCAAGCTTTTGCTGCTGGGAGAATAGAATTGCATGTTTGATTTAATTTAATTTAATTTAATAAAAATAATCATATTTTTTAATTTTTTAAAAATCTAAAAATTTATAAAATTATTTTTTAAAATAGTTAAATTAAATATATACTAAATCAATCTTAACTCTTCGGTTCAAATATGTTCACAATTGATTTCTTTGATAAAAAAAAATCATTGGATTGAAAAGTTACAAAATACATTAAATATTTATTTGATGTAAAAT
Organism: Canavalia gladiata; assembly: GCA_037954105.1. Lineage (NCBI taxonomy): Eukaryota > Viridiplantae > Streptophyta > Magnoliopsida > Fabales > Fabaceae > Canavalia > Canavalia gladiata. The sequence continues at coordinate 414,170 of CM075663.1, read as the reverse complement.
TCTTTTCCTTTTAATTTTAATTATATACAAATAAACATCCATTCAAATACTTGACTTAAATTTTAATTATATTTAATAAGAATAAATAACATGGTGTTAATATAAAATCTAAACTTAGAAATTGATTAGTAAATAAACTTAAATTTTCAGTAAATTAATAAATTGCTGATATGAAGTTAGTTTCTAGATCATATCAAACTAATCTCAATCAAATCCATTTCACTTTTTATGATTCTAATTTTGTTGTGTTCTTGCTCTGCTATTGCCACAGAAAGGTACTGGACAAAAACAAAAACAAAACATCATTCAGTTCCATGACATCTTGTGTAGACATTAAACAAGAAATGCCAGTAATTATTGTTGCAATGTCCATATCTGGATCAGCAGGGATCTATGCTTTGTAACCATCAAGTAAAAGGAATATGCATGCAACCTATCATGAGCAACCACCCACTTGTTTGAAATACCTGACTCACTCATGTCATAAACTAATTAATTGAAGTTATAATGTTGCAGAACTCACTCATGTCATAACACACTTATGTTACAAACTAATTAAATTAGTAAAGACACTTGTTTAATTGCTATTAAGTACATTAATAAGATTTGAACTAATAATAAGTAATTTAGTATTCTTAAAATATTTAATATATTAATTATTAAGTAATAAACTAATATAAAACTATAAAAGATTAAGTTAGATAAAACAATTAAATTAACAAAAAAAATTAATCATATTATATATCTTATAAGATAAAAAATAATTTAATAGGATTTGAACTAATAATAAATAATTTAATATTCTTAAAATGATATAATGTTTAATTATTAAATGATAAAATAATATAAAATATAAAAGATTACAATAGAAAAAAATAAATTAATTAAAAAACATATTATATATCTTATAAGAAAAATAATAAAAAAATTAATAATAATTTATATTGAAAATTCAAAATTTGACAAAAAGTTTTTATTTAGTCAAAAAATATTTTTTAAATTAAAAAATAAAAATTTAAAACAACTGGTGCTCTAATTATTTTTAATAATTTTAGATCAATTTTCATTGATTAAAATAATTTTTTTATAAATTTTTTTTAAGGTTAAATAAATAAACTAAGAACTTATTGTTGGATATTAAATATTATATAAAATAAAAAATACAATAAAAAGGATCAAAATAAATACTTTTTGTCATTATTAAAAAAAACTATATAGAAAAAAAAACTCAACTGCATATATGTGTAAAAGTCACAAGTAGTTTTCTAAGAACTGAAACCTTACTCTTAGATTAAATATTATGTGTTTTTGTACTTAGTGACTTTGCTGCAGACGATGGTTTATATAGAAACAGTTTTTCATAAAAAAATATTTTCCAATGATCATGCGTAGTTAATAGTGTAATCTCTAAAGTCATGTGTTATTGTGAAATAAGAAAAGTCGTTAAGAGTTACATGACTCTCCATTTCTATAATTACTAATTCACTATTAGCAATTATGGACCACATAATCACTACATTCTCTCACTTGGTCCGTATGCTCTCAACATAAACCTATAATGAAATACATTTAAAAACACAATACGTGAATCATGTGAATAGTTCCTTTAAAAATTAAATAGTATCATCCATGTATCACAATGCATCATGTTTCCAAACGATACCCAAACTACTTAATGAATAAACCAATGTTTATTCTAGGTCCAAACTATAGTGATATCTCAACCAAAATAATTGAATGTGTATACAGTAATATCATATATGAAAAATAAAAATAGAGTTTTCTCAAATTTACAAGATGGAACCACGTTCCATTATGACTACATGCTCCTTAAATTTGTATGGTGGCATGCCTTTAGTTAAAGGATCAGCTGACATCAGCTCAATGTTAATGTGCTCAATGATCACTTTTTTATTCTTAACATGTTTTTTTATGGTTAAATACTTAATGTCACTATGTTTGCTTCGACTTCCTCTTTTATTATTCTTAGTCGTAAACATTGCAGCTCAATTGTCACAATATATCCTTAATGACTTATAAATAGAATCCATAATTCTAAGCTTAGAAATGAAACTTTTCAACTATATCTCATGTGAGGAAGTCTCAAAACATGAAATAAACTCAACTTCCATAGTGGAAGTAGCAGTTAATGTCTACTTGGAACTTTTCCATGAAATGGCTCCTCTGACTAACATGAATATGTAACCGGATGTTGATTTTTATGAATCAACACAACTAACAAAATTAGAATCGGAAAGTCCAATCACTTCCAAATTGTCTAAGCATTTATATATAAGCATGTAGTCTTTCGTCCCTAAAAGGTACCTCATAACTTTCTTTGCAACTCTCCAATGATCAATACCTAGATTACTCTAATGCCTCCCTAGCATTCTCACAATAAATGCAATGTTAGACCTTGTGTAGACCTAGGCATACATTAGGCTTCCAACAACCGAAGCATATGGTATGTTTTTCATTTGTTCCCGCTTAAGGTCATTCTTAGGACATTGATTCAGATTGAATCTGTCATCCTTCACCACAGGTGCTGCACTTGGTTAGCAATCCTTCATCTGAAATCTTTCTAAAACTTTATTGATATAGGTTTCTTGAGATAGACCTAAAATACCTTGATGTCTGTTGCAGTTAATCTTAATACCAATGACATAAGATGCATCACCCATATCTTTCATATCAAAATATTTAGAAAGGAATTGTTTCATCTTATATAACATACCTATATCATTTGTTGCAAGCAAAATGTCATCCACAAACAAAATAAGGAAGCAAATTTTTCTCCCATTAACCTTTTGGTATATACATTGATCCATAATGTTCTCAACAAAGTCAAATGAAAAGATAACATCATTGAATCTTAAATACCACTGATGAAATGCTTGTTTCAGCCTATATATAAATTTTGTAAGCTTTCATATCAAGTTCTCACCACCATTAGAGGAAAACCCTTCAGATTGTTTCATGTAAACCTCCTTCTTTAGATTACCATTAAAGAAAGTTGTTTCACATCCATTTTTTACCACTCAAGATTAAAATGAGCTATTAACGCCAACATAATACGTAAGAAATCTTTCTTACTATTTGTTGCTAGATACGTACTTAAATTTTAAAAGAAGATTTCAACAAAAAAAAAACATTTCAAAAGAACAGAAGTTTCATTTTTGTGACTATTAACTTTAAATATATTTAAAATGAAAAAAATATTTTTAATCCTTAAGTATCTTTTATCACCTATTACTATTGTTACTTTTTTTTTTCATATTTATCAATTTTTTAATGATTCAAGGTAAAAAAAGATATTAAAAATTATTTATGATTATAAAATACTTACTAAAGTTGAAAAAAAATTTTATTGAGCTATTATCCTGCTAGAAACCTTTTATGTTGTGAATATTAAGGTTTAAAGATACAACATAATAAAAAGTGAGATAGCATAAATAAGAATATTGTTAAAATGAATGTGTAAAACCACTAAAAAAAATATGATAGAAAATGATTACTATGATAAAATATTAATTGGTTGAACACTAACTATATAAAAAGATAATAAAATTGGTTAAGATAGTTTAAACATAAACATGCTTCAAAGAGAAAAAGAAATTAAGGAAACCAAAATGAATTTTAAAAAAAAATTAATAAAAAAACTTATTATAAATAATATTTTTAAAATTTTAATTTTTAATTAAATTCAATAATATCGTATAATTTATAGTATATATACATATATATATATATATATATATATATATATATATATGAAAAGGATGTCAAATCATCATTAACATGAGATAAGATTTGTTTTTGTTATTATTCTCTGTCATTCATCTCTTCTTCAGGGGTGTATATATCCCAAAAAAATGTAAAATCATCATTACCCATTAATTTAAACATAGCATGACTATGGCTATGCCTGTATATAATGTTAATGTGTGTGGATGTGATGAGTGTGTGTTAGGTAAGCAAGGTTGGAGAAAGAATGGATTCTAAAGAATGGTCCAATGAGCTTAAAATGGCTTTCTTTTCTTCCACCTTTCACCAATACCTAATATGTTTTCTTCTTGCTATGATTGCTGTGTTGAAACTAGCAAAAAGAGCAAAAAGCAAAGGCAATCTAAACTTACCTCCATCACCAAAAAAGCTACCAATCATTGGCAACCTTCATCAAATAGGCACATTACCATACCGCTCTTTTAGTGCTCTCTCACAAAAGCATGGTGCTCTTATGTGGTTACAGCTTGGGAAGATTCAAGCTGTTGTGATTTCATCTGCAGATTTGACCAGAGAAATTTTGAAAAATCATGACAAAGCCTTCTCAAATAGACACCAAACAACGGCAGTTAAAAGCTTACTGTATGGAGGTAATGATGTTGGTTTTGGATCCTATGGGGAAAGATGGAAACAGAGAAGAAAAATATGTGTCCATGAGCTTCTGAGCAACAAAAGGGTGCATTCATTTAATCTCATCAAAGTAGAAGAGATTGTAGGATTGGTTGACAGGATCCGTGAAGCAAGCTTGAGTGGTGCATCTGTGAATCTAAGTGAGTTACTTACTGAAACAACAAACAATATCATATGTAAGTGTGTTCTTGGACTGAAGAATGAAAAAGTATATAGTTACAAAAGAGTCAAAGAGTTTGCAAGAAAGGTGACGGTTCAACTTGGAGTTCTCACTGTGGGGGATCAATTTCCATTCTTGGGTTGGGTTGATGTTCTCACTGGCCAAATGAAAAAATTCAAGGCCAATTCTGGAGAATTGGATGCTTTATTTGATCAAGCAATTGCTGAGCACAAGAGGGTGAAGTGGGAAGTTGATCAACCTTCTAATGAGAAAGACTTTGTGGATATCCTCATCCAACTACAGGAGGATCTCATGCCTGACTTTGAGCTAACCAATCTTGAAATCAAAGCAATTCTAATGGTTTCCCTTCTCTAACTTTCATTTTTTCCTAAACATATTAACTCACTAATTGACTCACTCTAAACCACATTTAATGTATAATTTGGTCATTGGAATTGGTAATTTATACTGTTTTGGAACTCAAAATTTTTATTGATATGAATTAGTTCTTTGAACAAAAGGTGGAGTTATTTCCTTTTTTTTTTCTTTTTCAGGATATGTTTGCAGCAGGAAGTGATACAAGTGCATCAACACTAGAATGGACTATTGCAGCACTGATGAGAAATCCAATGAAATTGAAGAAGGCCCAGGAAGAGGTGAGAAGAATTGTAGGGAATAAATCAAAAATAGAAGAAAATGACATAAACCAAATGAACTACATGAAATGTGTAATCAAAGAAACTCTAAGGTTGTATCCACCAGCCCCTCTTCTCCTTCCTAGAGAGACAGCATCAAGTGTGAAACTGAGAGGGTATGATATTCCAGCCAAAACAGTGGTATATGTCAATGCATGGGCAATTCAAAGGGATCCTGAATTTTGGGAAAGACCAGAAGAGTTCATTCCAGAGAGACATGATAACAACAATGTTAAATTTAAAGACCAAGAATGCCAATTTTTTCCATTTGGTTTTGGGAGAAGGGTATGTGCTGGAATGACATTTGGACTTACTTCTGTTGAGTACATACTTGCCAACCTTCTTTATTGGTTCAATTGGAAGCTGCCTCCAAATCATACATTCATGGACATGACTGAGGCATTTGGCCTTGTTACCTCCAAAAAAGTTCCACTTCTTCTTAAACCTACTCCTTTTTCATTTCAATCTTAATCCTTTTGAACTTATTCATGTTATGTTAGTAGTTGAAGTGTTGTTCTGTTTAATCATGTACTTTACTTTGGAAAAATGATATGTATAATAAGTGGTTTTTTGTAACCACTTATTTTGATAATGTTTATGTATTTTGGTTGAAAAAAAAATAGAAAATATTTAATGAATAAAGTATATTAAATCTAATTTGCTTCATGCTTTTTTTGGATGGGGTAAAATAAGAAGGAAGAAAAAGATAAAAAAAGAAAAAAAAAATATGAAAAGATTTTTCGTGTTTGTTTGCGTAGGAAAATAGAAGGAAAGAAATAAATTTTCGTGGTTCACATCAGAATTTATTTTTCCCCTGAATTAGTGGGAAAAAAAAGGCTTGCATCCTTTGTCTTTTTTATTTTAAATTGTTAAAATTATTATATTAATAAAAATATAAAAATATATTAATAAAAAATATAATAAAAAAAATTAAATTTTTTTAAGTTAAATTTTATATTATTAATATATTTTTTTCTCTTTGATTTTCACACATCCAAACAAAAACCTTCTCTTTTTTCTGATTTTAACACATCCAAACAACTCATTTTTTTTTTATATTTCTACTCTCTTTTTATCTTTTCCCTTTTTTTTTTCTTTTTATTTTCTTCGTAAGCCAAACAAAGCATCAATGTTTATGCATATTTTTAATTTTTAATTTTAATTATATACAAATAAACATCCATTCATATAGTTGGATTATATTTTAATTTATTTTAAAAATTTATAACAGTATTAAAAATATATTAACTAGACCATAATTGTATAAATTTTCAGAAGAGACTCATCTAAATTCACGAAACTGAACCAATACAAAAATACGTCCAAAACTGCAAGTTACTTCTCTATGATACATGAGACATAGTTTTGAAGATACTTTCAGTAACATTTTACTTTCTAAACTTTTGATGCAGAGGAGATAGAATGGCATATTTGATTTAATTTAATTATAAAAAATAATTATTTATTTTTTAAAAAATTTAAAAAGCCAAAAAAATAAGATTATTTTTTTAAAAACAAGTTAAATTAAACATACACTAAATTTAATTATCCGTAGCCAAGTTACGTAGTTAAATTAATCCACAACTTCCTACACTTACGGGAAATATCCAGATAATTGAAGTGTTACAGAATTAAAAAATATTAACTAGACTATTATAGTTCAAAAAAAAATTCAAATCAGACCCATCTGAATTCACCAAACTCAACCAGTAACCGGATACATCTAAGATGCTAAGTTACTTCTCTGTGATATGTGAGATTGATAATTTTAAGAATGTTCTTGGCATTGTTGTAGTTTCTAAGTAGGCATCATGTACGGTACGAGTTCAGTATTTCATGTTATTCGTTCTCCACCTCTATTTTTATTGGGTTTAAAATATTGAACTTTATTCTCGTTCTTGAATTGAAGAAACCTGCATTATTTTTTTATATTTATATTAATTATTTTAACTAATTCTTACGAGCGACACTACTCTGTCCTTCAGTGTAAATTTATACGTTATATAGTCGTGTCATGCACTATAGCTAATTATACTTAACGTATTTCCATGTATTGTATCGTATTTGTGCAAATCCATACTTTCTAGAACCTGTGTCCTCCATCATGCAACCAGCAAATTCATTGACGAATACCATTAAGACCAAAAAAGATTGTGACAACTAGAAAGTCATTGAATATCCTAAAGGCAAGGGTCTAAGCCCTGCCAGGTATTTCTTCCTTTTTTCCATGCTCATTGAGAAGAATGGAGGTTACACATACGATTACTGTTCTAATAATCACAACATAAAAGGCATCTCTAAAATCAGAGGTTATATTCTTGGAACAAACTTTAGTGTGGTAATGAATAACCTTCTTCAAGACATTGTATTCTCATATCTTGCATTAGGCGTTGAAGAAAAGTTGGGTTGCTCGTAACAATAGCATCAACATGCTCAAACAACACCTTTTGCATGGATTCAGCATCGTCAACTGTCCAAGCATACACCTTTTTCTTCCTCCTGTTAACCACAATGTATAATATGATCAATACACCCAACATCCATGCCTGCAAGCTACCAGATGCTAGATGATGTAATATAAAATCACACCTGTGCAAAACTCTCATAAGCTTTTCATCAATCAATGGATGGTAGACACCAACAACCTCCGCACCTTTCATTCTCAACAAATTCGTCCTAGCCCCAGTAGAAGGTTCCCTCATAACAATGTAGCCAACCTGCATCATCCCAGACTAAACTGTGTGGAAGTTCACTTCGACAAAATGAGCTATATGTAAAATTAACACATCTATAAGACAATACCAGCTTGCAGGTTCCTGATGCTGCAAATAACTTCTTGTCAATAATAGATACAAATTAATCAGGTACGACAAAGGCAAAGACTTAATGTCAGTTCCTATTAAATCTTATTTCCAGTTCCTCACCCATTCTCTAAACAAGGATAATTTTTATTTTGTTAACCCCACTTCAGAAATCCAGGCCTCTCCCTAAGGTGAAGTCCTTCATTTGTGCTGAAATATTTAATAGTACTACCACCCAAAAGGCCCAAATCATGATAACTCTCTCCTAATGTTTAGTGTTATGCTCTTCCTACTCATGCACTTAGCCATTTACTACTACATATGTCCAATGTCCCATTGCAAGTTGATGTAGACTCTGTCAAACATTGGACTGGTCTAGACTCTAGAGCAGACTGCACTTTCTCATGTCATATGCCTGTTCCTAGGTTGGGAAACAAGACAGCAAACTCTTTCGAAGTGTGTAATTGCACTGCTATAAGGTATTTAAAATGTAAGTTTTTGCAGGTACTTGCCTCGTGTCCATTTTAAAGGGGTTCCTTCATTAGACATGTGGAAAGACTGTCAGGCTTTGCAGAGCAGATGTGCTATCTTAGTTCAATTGTCAGTTTGGTTTTATATTGTAAATTCATTGGTACATCCTGAAACAAAGGATCCCTATTCTTATCCTCTCCCTTTCCTAGTAATTTTTCTTCTTTTATCCTAAAAAAGGCAGCTTTATGTATAGTTCAATCCTCCAGGTAAAATACTAAAGATATAAACAGTCCATTAATTCTAATTATTATAATTGTTTGAAAAATGTGTGAAGGCACTATAAATAGTACCTGTGTGTCAATGACTCCAACAGCTTTTATTCCCAATAAAAAACTCACAATGTGCCGAATCAACTAAGATATCTGACACCAGTTGAGCACCTTTCCATGCTCTGCTGGAAGAGTTATGTTATTTTTACACCATCTCTCAGAAGCATTATTTAATAACTTAGCATTACTTTCATCATTCACTTTTTATTAAGTCACTGGCAACAGGCATAAAATCGAAGCTACGTTGGTGTATACATGCATATTTGGTTCAACTTATCTTGAGAAAATAATCATTTACTTTTGCCAACTTTGTGAGAGAGCTTTTGAAAAATAAGTGATAATTTGTCTAAATAAAGCAAGCACTAAGTTAATACAGCCAAAAGCTGTACAATCTTTTGTTCTTATATTCCCCTGCCAATCAATTGTTTAGGAAAATAACCACATTCTTTCTCACTTACCATTTTATATTGAAATGAAACCTAAAGAAAATAACAAAAACAAATGAAAAGCAATCAAATAAGACAATAGAAGATTTTCATAGGTAAAACATGAGAAAGTCATGTAAAGAGAGCTAAAACTGATTCTCACTGTAATTTCTGCCGAGAGTTTAATTACATCCCTCGCTAAATTGTCACTTTTAGCCCATATGAGGCAGTTTCTGCACTGTGTCTCCTCCACCTGAAATAGATATTATGTTGACACTTCATATAGCTCCAAAAGCAGAAAATATTTGGAAGATAAAATAAGGACACATGCTGCTGGGACAGAAGAGATGTAATGGAGGGTTGACAGCAACAGGTTCGCCAACACCTGCTAGTTCCACCAATATGACCACATCATTGTTTTCTTTCTTTCTCCAGTAAATAGAGGACCATAAAGGCATACAGAAGAGATATAATTCATGCAGGGACAACTGCCGAGAGCTATTGGCATTAGGAGACCAAAGAAAGATGAGGAAGAAGGGGATAGAGGTCATGTGAGTTGCTCAATCAATGCACACTGCTTTGCTCTTAATCAATGAAACAGAGGAAAGGGAATGTTCAAAGAGGAGACAGCATTGTGATGAACAAAAGGGGTTCAATCCATCAGAGTGAAGAAACAAACATTTTCACTCTGTCCAAACACAAGGGTATTTTGTGTAGGGTTTTAAACTTGGTGTCCAGGGGGAAAACTGTATTTTACCTGTAAGGATATTATATTTATAGAAAAGTGAAATCAATGACAAATACAATCATATAATTCTTCAAAGTTTAACATTGAAAAAATTAAATATTTGATCCCAAAAGTACAAAAAATCCTAGACACGCAATAGCAGGGAATTTTATCATGCCACTTATACATGCTTTCTTCAGGCTTTAACTTATACATACTTTCAATAACCATGCCAATCAGCAAAGAAAGTAATAACCGACAGTCACCAGTAGATAGACAGTAAGGGAAAGAAGCATCATACTTACAATGGAGAGAATATCTTTGGCAAGTTCTTTCTCATAAAATGGTGGTCCAACTTTAACATCTAGAATTATCTGTCGTACTGAATTTGCAGTTAACTAAAAGAATACAGTGAAACCACAGTTAAAAAAATAAGATATAAAATTGAAAAGACAAGTAAAAACATGTCAAGAGATAATAATCTTCATCAACAATAACAGAAAATGAATATAATCAAAGAAAGCAAGCAAACCAAAATGGGGTGAAAGGGATAGATCTAAAATTATTCAAGAAAACCATTAGGTAAGAAAAGAAAGAGCAATTTCTGAATCTTGGAATCATACCATCAGAGCATCTAGAAGTGTGACTATACTTTCATCCATAAATTTCTCAGTAGACTGATGTGAAGCACTAAGCTCTCTTATCTACAGAAGCAAACTGAACACAATCTTAGTCAATGTTACTCTGTTAACCCCCCCCCCCCCCCCCAGAGAATAAAAAGAAACAATTTTTTAAAGTGAATTATAGGTATCAAGTAGTTTTAGGGCAAATTGATCATACATAATGAGTATTTTCTCTATTTTATTAAATACAAGTCAAAAGCAATTCCACAAACCTTGGTAGTGGCTAATATAGTACGCTGCAACAGCTTTTCTTGTTGAATCCTAATCAACATCTAAAAAAATTCTCATGCCAGAATTTACAGCTAATACAGCTGGAGCACCACAAAAATTGCTTGTCATGAACAAACTATCCTTTGATTGGAGGCACATGAATGGTTTTATATCTAGCATGCCCCCTCATGCTAGTACTCTTCGGGTGGACAATGCACAAGCACACCATATCTTGAGTTGAAATTTAACTTTTGTTCAGAAGAACAGTGGCAACAAATATCGTCCATTGTATTTTAGATCATGTGCACATACAGGATCTTATGTCACGTAAAGAACCAACAATTCCAAAAGCTAAATTATTAGGTGAAAGCACATAAATGGGTTTTTATATCTAACATAGTTGAAATCAAAATATTTCCACAGCTGACAACTGTTCTCTTGCATTCAGTGCATGAGAGAAACAATTGATTACACTAAAAGCATAAGAAAAAAGCTTTCACGTCCTTGAATCATGATACCAGACTACCATTGAGGGCTTATGTCAAATGAACAGTTTCTTTCTTCTTGTTTCAAGGATAAAAGTAAAGACTGTTGCTTTCTTTGTCAGTACAACAATTCCAGTAACAACGATGAATCAAAAACTTCCAGCCAATATCACCAGCTTCTGCCGACCTGAACACTTGAGCAATCAACTTATAAACTCAATACTTTCAACTCCATCGGTTTCATTATCTTTTTTCTCCGTTTCAGTTAGCAACTAATTTGACAAGAGTGGTTGCCGATCTAGCTCTTACTAAGAAAATCTCATGTTAACACAAGAGCTTGCAACACCAAAAAAAGTGCAGTAATGTAATTAACTTCAGAATTCAGAAAATAGCAGGACCTTCTAGGAAAGCAAAATCGGAAACTCCAACAAGAACAACACATCAGCAACACTTAGAATAGGTTACATAAAATGAAATCCGCTATTCTCACCTCTTTTGAGCTCATGTACCCAACTTTAGAGCTAGTATTTCCAGTTAACCGCTGCAAATCCCTGCCTGCATCGTGTGAGAATTAATCTCAAAGTGGTTATAACGGTATCTCTACACACAATGACATTTTAATATTAAACTTTGCTATATCATCCTACTTAGCTTCCTATTAATTCTTCTATTATTTTATAGATTAAGTATTAACTGAAAAAAAAAATGTATGTATTTATTATATTGAAACATAACAACATATAATAATTTCTTGGTTTAATAATTACGAGAGCTTACAGAAATAAAAAATAGAAAAATTAGAATTATTCTCTAATACTTTATCAACCGCTAGATCTCATAATAATGAGAATAATAATAATAGCGAGAGTTATATATAAGAATTGACATTTGTCAATTACTCCATAGACACATTATAGAAAATGATTTTAATAAATGTGAATGGAATTATAGATGTTGAGAAATTGAGGAGGGAAAAGTAAATTACCTGTCATGGAGAGCGAACAAAACTCCGTCGGAAGAACGAGAAACGTCGATCTCAACACAGTCCACGCGAGACTGAAGAGCGGAGAGATACGATGCCATCTGCGACGAAACAAGAATCCAAAATTATTGTAAGGGAAAAGAAGAGAGAGAGAGAGAGAGAGAGAGAGAGAGAGAGAGAGAGAGAAACAAAACATACAGTGTTGGGAGAAGCCTTAGATGAATCGCCACCGTGTGCGCATACTAGAGGAGGATCGTTGAGCCAGCGACAGTTTCTGAGTTGCATCTGCGGCGTAATTATTATATATGGGAATCAAAACGGCGTAGTTTTAGAAGAAGAAGAAGAATAAGAAGAAGAAGAAGAAGAAGAAGAAGAAGAATGTGTTGTTTGATTTAGTAAGAGAGAATAACCAGGTGGAAGCGTCGGAGGCGGAAGTGGAAGAAAATGGGAGGCAAAATGGCTAAAACGACGAGAGAGAGAATGATGTTGCGGATAAGCTTCCGCGATGAAAACCTCAACGGCTTCCTTCCATTTTTTGATCTTGAAATGTGCATTGTTGCTTTTAGTTATTTCTATGTCGTTTCTTTTGAAGCAACGCAACGCAAATCCCCGATCGTCGTCCGTGGACTTGGAGTGAAGGAGACGACGACGCCCAACGGTCTCACCTATATAGATTCATTCATTTTCTTTGCCCAAACATTAACTTAATTAATTAACCACTTAGGTTCAAATGTAGATTTCTTTATGTTTTTAATTGTTTATTTTTTTAAAAAAAAAATTCAACGTACTATTCAACTCTCTTCTCATATATTAACTATTACTATTCTCTTTATATTTTATTAAAATATAAAGTAATAAATAAATAAAACAAAGATTATATTAGAATTATAAATATTAATTTTGTTAATATATTATTATTTTTTAATATCCATTATTATGTTTAACTACCCTTTGATAAATTAAAATTATATATAACGTCATATTTTATATTAAAATTTAAATTTACATCAATTTAATAATTTTATATATAATATAAAATTTATTTATTCAACTGTTAAATTATATTATAATATTTTTATGATTTTATATTTTAAAAATATATAAATATTTTATTTAAATATTAATATTTACATATATTTAAATAATATATAAATCGTTAAAATAAAAATATAAAATAAAATATCTATTTATTTTATATAAAATTTTATATACATGATCTAATTGATAATAATTTTTAAATTAATAATTAAATTTATAAATTTATATTTTATATATAAAATTTTAAATTAATATAAATTTAATATTTAATATTTAATATCAACAAATTCCAATTATATATATATATATATAATAGAGGAATATTTACGTGTTAAATAAGTATAAATCACTATGTCAAATGTACAGATCTACCAAAAATACTTCATAGAATTTTTCTGAAGTTGAAATAAAAAGAAGACTATTAATAATCTCATTTCTAACATTTTATATTTTTGATGGGGTTGTGTCATAATATTTTGAAGCTGAACAAGATGGATGAAATTTTGTCTTTCATTGACCGTCGAATGATATTTTATATTTGTAAACAATTAGAAATTGAATGCTTTGTCAGAAATTTAGAACTTTATTTATATTTTACCTTTTACAAATGTTACGTGGTTGCTGACAGAATTATAAAGCTTAAATGTTGTGTGTTTTTTTGTTTTTTACAATATACTTTAGGATGAAATAGAGATAGATCATGATGAAATAGAGATAGATCATGATTTTAGGGAAGGAAAAATATGCATCATATTGTGAAGTTGAAGTTAAAATATAGAATTTGAAAAGGTCTTCTTAGAAATGTGTTGATCTTTTTGCTAATATCATTAACCGCAAATGTGAGAAGAAAGGAAAAGTATGAGTCATTGCATAGTTTTTTCTATTTTTTCAACTTCACCATTTATGATTTTAAATTAGCTTATGTTTGCAACTCTTATGGTAAACCCTAAACATTATGAAAATAAAATTATCAGAATTTTTTGTTGATGTGTGTGTCCACTATCAAGTATGACGTTGAAATACAATTTTTTGGATTTTGTTTTTCTTTAGTTCCATGAATCAAAATTTTAGTGATTATTTTCTTTTAGTCATTCTATGTACTAATCAAGTTTAAATTTTATAAAATTTTTCTATTGCTTTTTTTTAAAGTCATTTTTGTTCTTCATTTAAATGTTCAAAAATCAAGTGTGGGGTTTTATCTTTTGTTCCCCAGATTCATAAACAAAGGTTTTAATTCTTATGTTTAAACTTGGATGAAAAGAAAGGTGTCCTAATAATCTAGAGCAATGGTGAAGGTTAGTGTTTTTTATACCTTATGTGATTTTCAGTTTAGATAATCCATGGAAGTTTTTTTGTCAGTATGGAATAGTACTTAAAATATTCATTTTCTTTCTCTTTCCTTATTCATTTCTTTGAAGCATTATTTTGTTTTATTCTAGAATTGATTACAAAGGTAATTTAAGTTTGGCCAAAATTTTGCAGCTTTTCTGGTTCAAAGTGGAAGATATCCTTATATTTTCATCATATGCAAGCATGTCTTATATTTTGCATATTGACCTTAATATTTTAACATTCTTAATTTTATGATTATTTTTATTGCAATTTGGATAATTTAACAATATTTCTTATGAACAAATTAAGTAAATTTATAATTATTATTTAATGTACATGGAAAATTTGGCATAATATATGAACATACTAACTAATCTACTGTCAAATTTTACATAAACTGTATGTCCATGAAACTCTTGAATTACTTCTTTTTATAAGGAAATTGAAAGATTTTCATTTTTTGTTATTTATAAGTTATATTACAAGTATGAAAATATCAATAACATTTTAAAATATATCAAAATTAAACCGCCAAAAAAAAACATACAACTTTCCTTGCTGTTTCTATAGCACCTAACAAATCCAGTTGGAGATGTATATGTTGTATATTATTGGACTTTTGTATACATTCTTCTATGTGATATTTTTTTATTCCTAAGTTCATGGATTAAGACATTTATAAATATAGTGACCAAAATAGAAATCATGATACTTTGAGATGCTCCAAAATTGCTGAAATATCACAGTCCTCATGGCTCTTCTCTGTATACATAATGTTGGGGCTGTCTTGGGAAAACACATCTTCTCTTTTGAAACTTTCTTCATTACGAAGAAGCCTTTCACTACCATATTCAACAGCCCCTCTTAGAACAACAGTCTTCTGTATTCCAGCCACAAGTTCCTCATAATCTGTATCACCTTTTTCTCCCACAAATACAACTACTTTGGAGAGATCAATTCCCCATTTAACTGACAGATACCTAAATTCATGGACAAGAACAATGTCATATGGCCATTTATTTTATATTTTTCAGTCCCTTATACTATAAGCATTAGTCACATTAATTTTTTACTTCACAATATTCTTATTTTGATCCTTGACTTAATAAAATGACATTCATATTAAATCTTTTTTGACACAAACTAACAATGAAAAATGAAGTGAATAAAAAACTAAAATGAATGTTTTTTTTTTCTTCACAAAATCAAGAATTGAAGTGAATATTTTAAAAAATCAGGTAATAAAATGACCAATGCTTTGAGGAGAGTCAACAATGTTACTGACCTTAGTGCTTGTTTTCTTGAAGCAGATAATGGTATCACATTTAATCTCAATCCTGCATGAGTATAGACCAGGTTACAACGGAAACCACTCATTCTCAGCCTTTGGCGAAGATCATCTATCTTCCGAATCTGTGATTTGTCATCATAAGTTTTCAATTACAATGGTTAAAAAATGTTCATCAAAGAGGTACCCTTTTAAACAAACAAGACAGTTTTCTAATCAAAGTACCATAAGTATTTTTATTACTATTTTCTAATCAAAATTGGAGTTTCACCTCAATAATGTATGCTGACATTTAATGTCAAAGCATGAATTACCAAAATGAAATTCTAATTTTGATTGGAGAATAGCACAAAAAATACCAAAATGACATTTAAGTTATCTTACCATGGCTCCTGGTTTCACACAAAAGGAGTAGCACCTAGAACTGCAAGCACTGGCATACTCTACAACCCCATCCTCCTCTCCATCTTCAATTCTAGCAATCCTTGTTACCACTGATCTAATATTCTCACCAGGCCAAACATACTCAACATGTGCTTCATAATCAGCATCAGCCATTAAATCTTTCCATGGATAGTACAATTCACTTCCACTGTTACAAACCACAGCATCAAACTCTTGTATGTTCACTTGGAAGCTGTTCAATGCTTCAATTGTTTCTTGGAAACTCAAACCAGTTAGCAACACAACACCAACTCTTCCTGCACCTATGCCAGGTCGCGCAGCTCTCATCACATTCTTGATTGTGGCCTGAAAGGTCTCAGCTATGTTTCCATCATTACTATAACAATCAGCAGCCACTGCAACAAGCCTTTGCCTCCTACCAGGAAAGTAATTGGTGTTAGAATTGCAAGTGGAAACGATTCTGTGTGTAATTGCTTCAATAATTTCCCTCTGCCTTGCTGCAGGATCCATCTCTCCATTCAGCTTGGAGTCTCCTTCTGTAGAGAATCTAAAGGAAAGGTCTTCTACATCTCTCAATGAGTCACTTATTGGTTCTTCAGCAACCGGCGTAATTTCCAAGCGAGAGAAGGAGTGGCGGTTCCTGCAATGTTCAACATGGGAGAGGTAGTTGCAGCAATGTTCTGGCCATGAAAAACGGTGGATGTTTTTAAGGCCATTTTTTCTGCATTCTAGCCAAAGATTTTTGTCTGCAACAAGCTTTAGCAGTGCATCTGCGATGGCTTTCTGGTCATGTGGATCAATCAAGACTCCATTGTTGAGTGCCTGGAATGATAAGATGTAACACATAAAGAAATAACTTGACACTGGTTTAATAAAATATATAATTTATAGAAAATAAAATAAGATAAAATTCAGCTTGCTTGTTCATCGAGTCATTATAAAATAGTAAAACAATCTGATGAAATAGGATGATTGAAAAAGTCTATGTTTGAAAATATAGACATGCTAGCAACATACTCTTATGATTGGTTTATTTTTTTAAAAAGGCAAAGCAATTATTCAATAAAAAAAAAAATCTTGAGTGAATCAAATTCACCATGTAGGATTATGGATCATTCAATCAAATCTTGATATCTCAATATTTAAATCAATTACATTTTTTCTCTCCAGATTTAATTGGTTAAAAAGTTGAGTTGTCAAGATTTGATTGGATAGTCCATAATCCAGCGTCATGTTGAACCTTATTCACTTAAGAATTTCTATTTCATAAGTTAATCACTTTTTAAAATTGCTATGACATTTTAAAAAATGAACCAATGACAAAAAGTATGTTGAAGAATGTGTTTAAAAGAGTGTTACCAGCATTTCTCTTGGAAATATGAGAACATAGGATATAATAGTATACCTTCAAAATATCCACTGGCCCTCCATTTTTTGTTGCAACAACAGGTAAACCATAAGCTGCTGCCTTTAGTATGGTAAAAACAAGGAAGTCATGTAATTTTTCATATTTTATATATACTGATGAATTATGTAAATCATATTTCATATAGCTATATCTAAAATAGTAACAGCTTGAGGGTTACCTCAATAAGTGTGAGACCAAATGGTTCCACCAAGGCTGGGTTGATAAAAACTCCCTTCAAGAGACAAAACCCCCATGTATTACTGTTAGAAAATATAGTGTTTGGAGAAGAAAAGGCAGTTAAAGTCAGATAAACTGTTTAAGACAATATTAAGACTGATTAATATTTGATTACAGTAAAGGTCCATTTTAGATAAACTTCTTTATAAGTACTCTTAGAAGAAGAAAATAAGGAGATAAAATAACTAAACTTCTTTCATAAGTTAAAATCAATTTATAAACATCAATTTTTTGAGAAGTTTTTTCATCTAACTTCTTCAAAATTTCATGTGCATAAATTGATTTTAACTTATGGAAAAAGTTTGATTCATTTTATCTCCTTATTTTCATTTCTTGTTGAGAAGTAAGCTCCATCTATTTTGCAATAGATTTTTTATACTTTCATCAATGTAAACTACTTTCTTCTCTTTGTTTATCAAGTTTAAATTTCCACAAAGAAAGACTAGATTCCACATCTTATCAAAGTCAATACCAAAACAAGGTGTTGTCAAATTTGCTTCAAAGAATGCACCTTAGTTTTTGCAGCCAGACGATATATCTCTGGAACTTGAGACTGTTTATGATGCTTGGGATAAGCCACTTGACCGTACAAATCATACTTGTCAATGAGCTTGAGCACCATGGTAAAAACAGAAGAGCTGCTATTAGACATTTCTTCAATGTCATCTCTGTTGCCAAGTATGAGGGTCTTCCATAATTTGCAAGAAGCAGAAAGATATTGCTTGATTACATTTTGGAAATTATATGCCAAATCTGAATGTTTTCAAACAGAAATAGAAAACTTACCAAGTTAGCTAGTTCCCTTAGTGCTTGGCATTCCCCAAAAGCCTTGAGCAATGTCATGACATTTTTCTTTGGGTCAGGCCTGGACAAAGCTAGTATTGTTGGTTTGTGAGGATTTGTGAAAAACCTCATTATCTGCATGTCACAACTCATATTTAGTCACTTTTAGGTAGCAATGTATAAGGAGAAAAAGTTATAATTCTCCTTTCATTGAAACTAACACTTTCACATGTTTTATTCACAAAAGCATTGGCTACAAAATATAATTCTTGTGTGAGCATAGTATTTGTAGTTACAACCAATTAAAAACTCAAGATATATTAAAACAATAATAATAAAAGACTAAGGTGGTATTTGGTTTCTAAAAATGTTTTCTGTTTTCTATTTTTATCATTTTGTACAGGAAACAGTAGAGGCAGAAAAATAGTTGTTTTCTGTTTTCATTTTTCACTATAAAATTTTAAAAACAGAAAACAGAATGAAAACAAGGTGGCATTTTTGTAATTAAAAGTAAAAATAGAAAATATTTTCTGAAAGTAAAAAGGACTAGGGCCTAAAAGTCCATGGAGTATTTTTTTAACATTATCTTGAATTTTTTATTGGTTGTTCTAATAAGCAATGTGCTGATGCAGGTGAAAAAATGGTAATTGCAGGGAAGAATTTAAGACCTCAGACCAAATGGGAGGTAAGTTCCTTTTGCTTTGAGCTCTGTCAGATCCAATCAGTGACTTGAGGTCTCCCTCACCTTCCATTAAATTTTGTGTTGTAACATAGCTGAAGTCCATGCCTGGTGGAATGACCTAATAATGACAAGATTCAGCATGACACACTTCAGCATCTCTAAACAATTTTGACAAGTACAGCAATGTCAGCAACATACCCTTTTGAACACACTATTCAATCAGTTTTCTACAAGTTAAATACTCACCTCATAAACCAATCAATTTTCAAAAGTTGTTTTAACTTTAAAAAAAAAAATGACCAATCACAAAAAATATGTTGAAGAGTGTGTTGCTAGTTGCTAGTATATTCCTCTAGAAAAGTAAACAAACACCAACAAAGAGTGATAATAATGTGCATAGATACCACCATCCTTGGCATGTTTCTTCCAAAGCAACTCACACCACGTCTTCTTCTGACCCTAAGCTTCCTTTCTAAAATGAGATCAAACCCATCATACAGTCCCCATTGTTGTTCAATCTCTTGTCTTGTGCTTGTGACAACCATTTCAGCAGCATCCAAACCCAATTCCTCAGCCTCAATCCTCCTCATGATTTTGTATGTTGCATTTATTGCCTCTCTAGAGAGCCTTCCTTGCTTCAACAACTGCTCAAACTTGTTTCGGCCTAAAGAGTGGCCTGTGATCACCATAGGCACATTCAATGCACCAGAAAGATGTGATGCTACCTCCCCAGCATCAGCATAGTGACCATGAATAACATAAGGCCATGTTGGCTTTCCACCATTCACTTCCTCACCTAAAACTCTTGCCATGTTAACAATGTGACTTAGAGCACCATCCACAAACTCAGGTATGTGAGGCCAAAGTGATTCTTTTGGTATATACCTGAAAGAATCAATGTATTTTTAAACTAATCAAGTTCCATTTTATGATCTTAGTTACTCCAAATTGAAAAACTCAAATGTGTTGTAAAAATTACTTATCACGAGGTCCACATGGAAGACGAATGATATATGCTCCTCCACACTCACTACCATCAGAGGAGCATGATAACATCTCAATAGGCTCTCCATAGATTGAATCAACTTCTGCTGAAGCTATTTGTCTAGTCAATAGATCAACACGGTAGATTCCTTTTGTGTTGGCTAAAGCACGAGCAAGTTCTACCACATATTTCACCTGAAACTCAAATTAAACTAAATGATGGATAAATCAATAATACAATACAATTTATCTGAACATAATTCTCCTATGTCACAATTTACCAATATTTTCTTTTTGTCTAAGCTAAGTATCTTCCACCAGAGACAATAGCATTTACAACATGGAAAACAAGAACTGTTAAATGGCTGTCCAATTTTTTTTTTAAAAAAAAAAGAAAATTTTATAACTGTTAATTTTAGAATGTATTGAAATGAATGTGTACAAATATCAGTACTTTTTACAACATAATGAAACATTATTTATATGTGGAGAGAGGAATAATAATTGGTTATTGCTAAGTTTGGTTCTTAACAAGCAAAATATTTTAGGAGAAAAGAAATGTTACTGAATAATTTACTGAACCCAAATTGAAAATTTTGAATTTTGGCCTTGAAATAGAGATATAGATGTTAATGTAAACAGGTACCTGACCACCAGTATCAGAATCTCTCCCAAGTTCCATGTTTTCTCCTCGTACCAAACCATGAATACTACAGTTACAACATTAAAACTGTGAAAACAATAATTGAAAAATGTCAATTTAATTTCTTACTCATTTAGTTGTGATGAACTGTTGAAATATATAGATAGTTAGAGTCACAGCCACACAAGACTCAAGGTATTCACCCGAGAAAGGATGCAGGAATTAAGAGTTGCGGGAGGTAAAATAAGTTTTAAATTTTTTATTTAATAAAATGCATACAAATTAAGAATATCTTGCTTGGTTTAGTTTTCTTATTTGCAATTAAATTATTTGTTATTAAGTTTGCATATTTAAAAAATTTAAATATTAAAAATTTCATCTTAATTAAAGATAAGATCAATTATAAATTTTAATTTTTGGATTTAAATTGATTTAGACCTCAAATTCAATTTTAATATGATATCATTTCATGTTTATGAATCAACGGTAAAAAATTATTATATTAATAAAAAAATTAAAATAAATATAAAAATATTTTTATATATTTTTATTATATTATATTTATTAATATTAAATTATTTATACTTTTTAATATAAAAATATTTAATATTTTAAACTAACAAATAAAATAAAAAATGTCATCTTCCTTCCATTTTTATGAGTAGATGGGGCGTTAATTTTTGACTTCTCAAAAAATAATTTCCTTCTTAAATTTCAATCCAAACAATAAGTACAAATAATATCTTTTCATCCAATTTTTCTTGTTTAAGTTCATTTTTCCATAACAAAACTTAAAAGATTAAGAATATTAGTGAAATAATCATTTTTTTTAGTTTTAAGTTCTAAGAATTTGGTTCCTTTCATGTAAAGCCATAAAGTTTGAGCTTTATAAATGAAAAAAAAAAAAAAAAGTGGTTGGAATAGTTATGTCCTTTAAATGAGTCCATAGATTTTACTTTAAAATCAATCGTGAAATTTTAAATAAGTTAAATTTTGATGTATTTTTAATATTAAAAATTTGTATTATCAACCAATAACTTGTTTTTTTTCTTTACTCCATCTCTCTCCATTATAACTTTTTACTCATTGGATACCATTTGTCATAATTCTTTCTTTAAAATGTATCAAATAATGTGAGTGCATGGCACCCTTAAAACTATACCAAAGTGTGTTTCACTTTCACCCTCAAACCAAATCAGAAACACTCTTTTGTGGTTGCATACCATACCCATATAATTAAGTTGTATTACTAATTATAATGAATGGGACATGTGATTTAAAAAAATGAAGAAAAAAGTATGAAGAATGTGAAAAAAAAAATGAAGACTGAAAAGGGGAGTGAGAATTTGTTTACCGAACAATTAATAAAGATAAAAGGAATAAGAAAGTGACATGATAATATTTATTAACCATAGTTTGGTGATAAAAAGAATATAATATATAACATAATATATACCTGATAAGAACAATGTAAAGGTTCCTAGAGTTATTATCCTCGGACCAAAGTTGCGTTTGAGAAGTGATTGTGGGAATGTTATTAGTATTAGCATTAGCATCTCCTTTTTCTTTCTCTCCTTCAGATAGCTCAGAAAGATCATTTGCAGCATCGTTACGCCCTCTTTCACGATCAAGGCGTCTTCTTGCAAGTTTTTGAGTATCATCCCATGCAATCTACAATAATTATTCTTAATCTTTATTTATAATTTTTCTTTCATTTTTCTAATTATTACTATTTCACTTTCAAAGCACATAATTGCATACCCTAAATTTGTGTATTATTTTTTAAAAAATTACATATATGAGATATTACACATATATTATAAAAAAAATTAACTTTTTTAATAAATAATTTGTAATAATTATGTAAATTTATATAAAATATATTAAATCAATATAAAATATATTAAATTCTGACAATTATACCATTTAAACTATTACTAAAATATTTTTTGACGAATAATTTCTGATAAATAAAAATTTATAAAAAAAATATCTTATAAAAATTAAAACTGTCATTATCTATCATTTAAAATTTTTATTAAAAAATATTTTTTATAATGATAACTATATTAAATACATCATATTATACAAATTATCTATAAAATTAAGATTAAATTATGCAAATTATCTATAAAATTAAGGTTAAATTAATCGGTAGATTTCTAAGTTAATTTAATATTTAAAAATAAATGTTATATTCCAAGATTAAAGTTTGTAAAATGGTTCATAAATTTTTAAATTATTTTTAATTGACCCTTTTTGAAATTTTATTAAATACAAGGATATAATTAAATAAACTTAACGAGTTCAAGAACTAGATAAATAATTTAATTATCCAGCAAGTCTGAACATTATCTTTCTATACTTAACAAAATGAAAATAATTATCAAGGATCTAATTAAAAATATTTTAAAAGTTAAAACAACTACTTACAAACTTTCAAAATATAAAAATATATTCAGAATTTTCTAAATGATTAAAAATTAATTTAACTATATTTTATTTTTAAAAAAATAAAATTTGGTTTTAATAAAAAGTGTCAAATTTATGTTTGAATAAAGATAAAACATTGAAATGAAGTTGGGAATTTATTTATGGGTGAGAGTAACCTGTTTCTTTTTGCGAGTTAGATGCCATATGCGCCAACACATATTCTCCAACCTGTTACTACGCTCTCGGCTATTCCTTGTAGCTATCACCTGCAAAATTTTCATGCTTCCATTTTGGGTTATAATAAAATAAACTAATTACAATGCATCTTAATCATTCCTTTTCTTTCTTTCTTTCCAACCATTCATATATAATCTTTTCCTTTCACTATAATATGTTAACAATTTATTCATGCTGCTACTTTCTGCTTCCTACTCACACAATCCTAAATATGGGTTCATGAATCTTTCTATAGCAAATTTAATTAACCTTAGCTCTTAGAATTGATCTTGAATATTTAAAAATATTATTATACTATAAACAAAATAAATATTTTTCCAATAAAATTTTACTATTTTTACTTGTTTAAGTAGGATTAGTATTAACATTTTTTCTTAAATGTAAACAAGATAGAGAAAGTTAGGATTATATTCTAAAGGTTTATATTATTATTTATGAACTGTTTTCTATGCTGCTTTTTTGTAACTTGATACCTATATACAACCATAATGGATGCCAAAAGAATTTGGGCCACTACATGGTTTATTGGGTATAGATATTTTTAATTTAGTAAATTAATATGTATCTAGATGTAACCCTTTTATTTTTATATGGAAAAATCT
Organism: Canavalia gladiata; assembly: GCA_037954105.1. Classification (NCBI taxonomy): domain Eukaryota; kingdom Viridiplantae; phylum Streptophyta; class Magnoliopsida; order Fabales; family Fabaceae; genus Canavalia; species Canavalia gladiata. The sequence goes on along the minus strand of CM075663.1, from coordinate 389,717 downwards.
TATTTCATATTTTTGCATTTGTTTTGTCAACAAGGTTATTTACTTGCAAGTTGTAATTTCTTTTTGTGTTGAATTTACATATGAAGTCGTGCAATTCTCTGAAGAAGAAATTTTACAATTCTTTTCTTGTATTCGGGTTCTTTATTAAATTATCTTTAATTAATTTGCACACTCAAGATCTATGTTTTTATTTTATTTATCTATTACAAGTATGTAATAATTAATAATAATTTTATTTTTTTTCTTCTCTTTCCTTATATATAAATCAAATGAGATGACCAACTTCTCTTTTTTCCTTTACCTTTGATGAACATCATCAAGTTGCTATCTCCCACCAAAAAGATTCAGAAGCTACAATTTTTTCCTTTTCTGTAAGAGTGGTCCCAATCTAAAACATTTTTTTTATCTTAGTCTAATTCAAAATAAAACATCAAATTTCGTGCCACATGAAATTTGGATATAATTTATCACTAATCTTCCTTCTTTTTTTATATATTTCATTACAAAAAAACAGTCAACATATATTGCTGCATTGATGCTTCTTCACCCAATGACTATGGAACCTAATAACTAGATGATCCAAAATAGTATTGTTAATCCCTCAAAATATTAGCACATAGTATTAAAAAAAAAAAAAAGCTTAGTTAATGGAAGGCAAGATACAAACTACAATTTTCTACTATATTAATCAAAAGGACAAAAAAAATGTTTGTTATGTGTAGAGTTTCACCTTTATAATAATCAACACTAATCTTTAATGTCAACTTTGCAGGCTTGTTGAAGTAAGACTCCAATTTCAATTGAAAAACAATACTAAAACACCAAAATTTTATTCCAATTAAATTTCAGTGGATAAAATTGTTAAGAAAATGGGAGCATAAGTTTTCAAGAGAGAGAGAGAGAAGAAGAAGAAGAAATTTGGACTAACCTTAACCCATGTCCTATAGAGGTCAGATTCATCAAAGCTATTGACAACTTCTTCAACAAAGTACTTGGTAGTGGAATTAAACAACTTTTCTTCCTTGTGTTCTTTATCTTCTTCAAATTTTGTGACTTTGAGTTTGCCATCTTTTTTCTTCTTTATGTTGCTTCCCACATCCAATATGGCCTCCAAATAACCATTTAGCCATTCATTCACAGCCATTCCTCAATCTTCTAACACCCTTAAAGGAAACCTTGTAGGCTCAATGACAATTGATATATATTTTATAACTCATTAATTGTGATTTGAAATGGTTGTATTTTGAACCGTAGTTGGTGATTATAGGCTCCTTATATAGAAGCTTCTTTTCTTTTTAATTTTTTTTTAAAGCTTGTAAGAATATAAGAAATGGGTGGCTTTAATTTGATTCTCTATCTTGTATTCCTTGCTTGAAATAAAGAATATATGAACCAAATATCCTTATTCTCTTTGTTATTCTCCATTAGCCTTCAATACTTAATAATTCAATTACCAAACTGAAGGATCTATATATTTGGAGTGTTCTCAGTAAAATCCCATGCATGCTCTCACCTATCAGCCTATCACTATCGTCAGGTATGTACACAAAAAACCAAAAAAAAAAAGTTTAAAAAAGGTGAGTTTGTAAAAAATAAAAAATCTTTGAGTTTATTTAAATATAATCCAATTTGAGGTATTATATTCTACTTTTGATATTGTTCTCATCTACCTTATTTAATAAAATGAAGTTTAATTAATTGATTTTAAGATAGAAGATAACATATGCTATGATGGCCTATAATTCATTTTCACAATTTGTGAAGGGAATTCTTATGAAGAATTATTGAATAAATTAGATCTATCCCTCAAGATTAGAAATCATTCAAATAAAATGTATTAGTTTGAATTTTTAATTAATTAATAATAAAATTATATTAATCAAAGTTAATTTTTAACCAATAATTTTAAGGTTAAATTTTTTTTATCATATACAAAACGACGAAAATTGAATTTTAATCTTCATGTTAAACTATTTTAGTTTTAAATTTTTTACCATTACACCAATTTTAGTAACTTAAAAATTAAAATTAGTTAAAAATTGATTTTAATTAAACTTTAATTAAATAATTCATTACACCAATTTTAGTAACTTAAAAATTAAAATTAGTTAAAAATTGATTTTAATTAAACTTTAATTAAATAATTCATAATTCTATATAATAATACACTTCATAATTTTTCACTAATGACATCTGTATCACTTATTCAGCTAGCATATACAAAAGGGGTAAATGAAAAGTCTCACATCGCTTATTTTAATTATTAGGGTGCAGGAATCTAACAATATGTATGCCTAATTAAAGTTATTTGTATTTTTTTTCTAAGATATGTGTTACAACTTACAAACTGGAAAAATAATCTTATAGAATTGTTTATAATTTAATGAGGCCAATATAGTGATATCTTACTTAAAATGTGATTGATTGAGTTTGTTTGAATTGTGTTGAATTTAAGGGTACCTATAACTATTTGTCTTTAAAGAATTTGATGCAAATGTTGTTGAAGCAGGAGAAAAGTTATGATGCCATAGCTCGGTGCAAAGGAATAAAACCAAGATATTCGGCAAGACAAAGTTATGATAGTTAATTATTAATAATAATATTGTTTGGTATTGTAGGTATTTACTTTGGTACAAGTGTAAGCATCTTCACACTTTACTTGCTCAACCCAACCAAAAAAAACAATCTAATTAAAGATACAAGTTGGCTTAGTTCTATTTGAAGGGGGGATTCAAACCAATCTTTTGATTTGATTTAAATTTAAAATATATTTCTATATATATGCATCAAATTCGAATCAAACTAACCTAATAAATAATGGGTTGGTTCAGATCATCGAATTGATAATTTATATATATTTTTAAGAATTTAATTTAAAAATATAAATATACGATAAAAAAAATATGTAAATTTGCCCTAAAAATAATAATAGTACTTGAATTTAGAATGTTAATTTAAATATATTTTTTAAGATAATCTTTTTAAAATTCTAATATATATATATATATATATATATATATATATATATAGTTGGATTTAAATTAGGAGTGTGAAAGATATTTAACTAGAATTAGATTTGTTAAAAGGTTTTTTAAAATAAAAAAACTTTAGATTTATAAAAAAAAAAAAATTTCCAGTTTATATATATAAAATTTTTATAATTTTATAATTTTTTAATATATATATATATATGTATATTTATAAAATATAACGTATAAGTATTAATATATATTAATATATTAAATATGTATTTGTTTTAATTATTTATATAAATAAGTTTTCATGTAAATTTTTTAATTTATATATATATATATACTTTAGGTTTTTTTATATTTTAAAATTTTAAATAGATTTATAAATTTTAACTAAATTAAATTTTAACAATATAAAATATCGATGAAGGATAAGTTATTCAAGTTAAATTTAAATATTTAAAGTATAATTTTAATCTATTTTTATTCTTAATTTATATTAGTTCAGATTTAAATAATATAAATATAAAAATTCAACTAATAAGAATAAATTTAATTAGTTTGAGTTAAATATAATTATATTAAAAAATTGAACCGATTTAACTGGTTGGATTTGGTTAACAAGTTGATACAATGCAATAAGATATCTAAATCTTATGGTCTTGCATGCTTCACGGCATTGGTATCCGTCCAAATGTTAGATTTGGTATTAGATGAATACATAAAAAAAAACATTATCTTTCGGTTTTGATAACTTAAATTATTAAAGATAGCATCATGAACATCCACAATGGTGACTACCACCACGGGTTGAAGAGAATCTAAAGAAAAAGATGGAAATTGAGAAGATTAAGCAACAAAAAGGAAAATTTGTGTGTGGGAATGGAAACAAAACCAAAGGTTGTGGAAAGGGATGTATCGTATGGACATAAAATTTGTGGAGGTTACGTCAAAAGATGGAAGATAGATATTAAGTGGGCAAGCATGAGTTTCAAATATATGGAGTTCAACACTTGCAAAGCAAAATCCCCAAAAGAATATTTCAAGGAATATCCATTCAACTCTCTATAATTAATTGTTTTCTTTCCCTCCAACACTTTCAATCTTTTTTTTTTAATCGTTGATATATAAAAGTAATATTAAATTTTGATAAGTTTAAGTCAAATTTATTTTCCATTTAAAAAAATATTGGATTTAAAACATATGAAAATCAAACTCTTAATTATTAATACTTGATCCACATGTTTTAGTTGTACTTTAAAATTTATTTGTCACTCTAATTTTTACTTAAGATTTATCTAATTTACCTACAAAAAATATGTTTCTTGAAAAATGTTTGGTTGAGGTTTATGATGTTATACATTTTTAAAAAATTAGAGAGAATACAATAACATGATAGATATAATAAAGGATATGATGTAATAAAAAAAATTATTATATGGATATTAATATTTTAAAATATTAAATAATTGTAATTTATGTTTCTTTATTTTTTTTTATTTGTTCTTGCTATACACTTTTGATCCCTTTTAATTTTACTTGATTTTATAGTTTTAAATTCAGCTCATAAAATTAATAATTAAATAAAAAAAATTTTAATCTTTATGTTTAGATGAATGGATGAAAGATTTTAATATTTTTAATATAATGGAATAAAAAGAAAGAAAATAAAAAATATTATATAGATATTAAATAATTATAATTTATGTTTCTTTATTTTTTATTTATTCTTGCTATACATTTTTAATTCTTTTAATTTGATCTGACTTTGTAATTTTAAATCCAGTTCATGAATTAATAATTAAATAATAAATTTTTTAACCTTGTGTATAGATGAATGGATCAATAAATTTAATATTTTAAGAATTTTAAAATTTTTATAAATTTAAATATTTTTAATTTAAATTCTTTTATTTTAAATTTTTTGTTTGGATAGAAAATTTTATATTTTTTAAATTTTAAATTTTTATTTTAATTAATTAATTTAACTTTTATTATATATAAAATTTTATTTTAAAATAATTTTTAAAAATATAAAAATATTATTAATAAAAAAATATTTAAAATAACATAATATAGAGGTGGAATTTTATTCCACCTATTTTGATAAAATTTTAAATTCTTCTATTTTGTCTTATTAAAATTTTTAGAATTTTAAATTTTAAAATTTTAAATTCTTAGAAAATTACATTTTTCTTTTAAAATATTTCATCCAAACACAGTTGAAAATATTAATAAATTAAAAAAATCTAAAAAATATGTAAAAAAATATGAAAACATTATTTTTAATTTGTATTAATATTTATGGTTATATTAGTAAACTAATAAATATTACTGTTTAGTTGAGAAGATTTTGAAAATTATAAATTAAAACATTTAACAATTACAAAAATATGCTTAATTCATTCAAATAAATTAGTAAATAATATAAATGATTTAGATTTAAGAAGGATTTAAAAAAAAGTTAATTTATAATTTAATCCAAAACTTAAGTGGTGAGAGATTTATTACTTGTGGGCAGTTCCCTTATGAAACGGAAATAAAAATTAAAATAAAAATTTGTAAAAGTAAAAAGTTAGATGAAGATGTTGTAAAAAAAATATTTTTAAAAAATTTAAAATTTAAAATAAATTATTATTTAAAATATAATAAAAATTATGATTACCTATTTAAACTGGGATAATTAAGATTTGATTACAAGTTTTCAGGTTTTGGTTTTTGGTAAAAATGATTTTTAACATATTTTTAAAAAAAGTTTATTAAAATATTTTTAATTTTAAATCCAAATCTTACCACTACAATTATCACCACCATCATTAAAATATCATTACCAAATCATTACCTTCGTTATTAAACAACCGTCACTATTATCATCATATTATAAATATCATTATTATTATACTAATAATAATAATATTATTATTATTATTACTTTATTATTTCAAAGGAATTTGATATTTTATTAATTATTTATTTATTTTATATAATAAAAATAAAATAAATAATACTATTTAATGTATAAATATATTAAATTTATAATAGTATAATATAATTTTATATTATATAATTATTTATAATATAATATTATAATATATTATTTTTATATAAAATAAATACTAAATAATATAAATATATTATAATAATATATAAAATTATTTATATTAAATATAAATAATCAAATAATATATAAAATAAAAATTTATATAATTATATAACAATTTTTATAGACTATTATATTATTATTATTATCTTATGAACATTATTTTTATATTTATCATTATCAGTATTAATGTTATCATCATTACCATAATAATAATAATAAATTTTATATTTAAAATTTTTATTTTTATTAATTTAATTATTTATTAGTTATTTATCTATTTTTATAAATTTATAAATAAATGATACTATTTAACATATAAAAATTATATTTAATTTATAATTTTATAATATAATTTTATGTTTTATAAATTTTTATAATATAGTATATATTATTTAATTTAAAAATATATTAAATAATATAAAAAATAATAATAATAATAATATATAAAATTATTTATCTTAAATATTAATTATTAAATAATATATAAAATATATAATTGTATGATTATATAATATTATTTATATTATAACTACCATTATTGTTATAACCAACATCATCCTTATAAGAATAATAAAAAAAATGTTAATTTTTTTTTATCTAATTTTTATATATTAAAATTAAATAATATATTTTATATATAAATTATATTAAATTTATAATATTATAATATATATTATTTTTATATAAAATAAATAGTGAATTATATAAAATTATTATAATAACAACATATATAAAATTATCTATTTTAAATACTAATAATTAAATAATATGTAAAATATAAATTTATATAATATTTTTTATATTATAACTATCACATCACTATCATTATCTCATAAATACTATTCTTATTTTTGTTGTTATCATTATTATTATTACTGTCATAATTATAAAAATTATATAAATAATAATAATATTTAATTTATTATTTTTTAAAATTTTAAATTTATATTATTTTGATATAATTTAATTTTTTAAATTAATATTTTTATTTATATATATATTTATAATAAAATAATATAATAGAATGAAATTTAATTTATTTTTGCAATAATTTTTAAAAACTAAAAATTAAAATTGAAAACTGAAAACAAAAACTGATTTTAATTTTTAAAATTTTTAAAATTAAAAACTAAAATTCATCTCAAAAACTTTTAATTATAGGTTTTATAACAATTTTTTTCTTACTTATTTTAATTTTAATTTTTTTAAAATTTGAGTACATACATTGAATCTGATTAATTAATTATTAATTTAAAATATTTATTTAATTTTTATTTAAATTTTGAATTTTAAATTAATTTAATTAAAAATTTTAATAATATTAAATTATATTTATCAACAAATTAAATTTTGAAAAATCTCATTCCCATATAAAAAAATTACTTTTTCCATTTTTATATATTTAATATATTCAAAAATCATTGATATTTGATAGATTTCTTAAACTATCAATTTTGCTGATTTGTTTTATAGCATAAGAAGGTGTTAAATCTTGTATATCATATAATAAACGTAAGAAATTTTTGAATATAATAGTATCATATGCTTTAATTTAAGAGATAATATCCAAATTTTTCAAAACTGACCATGAAAGTGTGTGCACATTATCAATAGTCATATAAGAAAAGCTCCACATGATTGCACAACATTCCATAAGTTACCGATTTTTATGTACCTTGAAACAAGTTTTGGGATTCATGCAGAATGAAACCAACACAAGTACCAAGAATCATGCAGAAGATAATAATAACACTTTAGCTTAAAAATGGATTTATCACAATGTTAATATAAAAATAATAATGGTACAACTCAGTAATAGGAGAAACCAGGAAGAGTTACTTAGGCAAAATTTCCCGGACTTAATTGTTCTACCAAAACTTAGTATTCCACATATGCTCATAATGATATCCAAAGATAGCCGTAATATAGCAAGCAATGAAAAAATAACACATACAGAAAACACAACTAAACCCTTGTTTTCCAAAGATGCTTGATTTTTCTGAATCTTTTCAACCTCAGACCTGCATTATTAAAGAAACATAAATATCATATCTCTAGAAAAAAAATATTAATTTAAAAATACTGTATAATTAATAGCATTAATGGCTAACAAAAACAAAATAATCTTTATATTTCTTGACAAGCAATGATAAATCAAAGGATCACTGATATATAAATGCATGGAAATTACTCCACTGTTTATGCTATGAAGGTCCTCTCAAATTAGTCTAGTTATTAAATCTGAAGACTATAACGTTAAATTGGTCAACCAAATATGAAAGTATCCCAGATAGATCTTTATTAATTTGGACTACCAAATTAATACCTCATAAGATTTACATTATTACCAAATTAATCTTTTAAAGCTTTAAATTATTACCAAATTAGTCTTCTAAAAATTTTATCACTAAATGAGTCCTTTAAAGATTTTATTTGTCACTACATTAGTTTCTAAAAGATCTAAAATATCATCGTATTGGCCCTTAAAAATGACTAAAGTAGTAAAGAAAAGAATCTTTAGAAGTTTAACCGGGTGAAAAATAAAATTAAAAAAATCTAAAATTTTACTAAATTAGTTCTTATAGAGAAAACTAACATGATGACAAAAAAAAAACTAATTTGATGACTAATGTAATAATAATTTGATGGTCTAAATCTTTGAGGACCTATTTAATAACACTTTCAGTGTTGGAGGATTAAATTAAAGGTTTACTCTAAATCTGAACTACCCTGTAGTTTAAAATCAAAGACAAGCTTGCAAATTCTCACCTTAAAACAGCATTGTCCCTAAGTACATTATCCAGTTGCACGGAAAAATGGGACTTCCAAGAATCAAGATCACTAACATCTTTCATCTGCAAGGGCAACAAATTATTTTTTGGTGAATAGAAAGTAAAATTACAGTGATGCTTTATAATTAGAGACAAATATTGCCAAAAAATATTCAGGAAGAAACCTTAACATACCATAACATGCTGTTGGTCAAGTAAAATTCTAATGTCTTCCTTGATCTTCTGTAATAGTTGATGTTTTTCTCCTATGTCTTTGCTATACTCTTTGAAAATATTGACATATCTAGAATTTAAGTCCTCCATATACTGCTCCAAAACAGACAAATTTAATTCTAGAAAACGAACTTTCTGCATAAGAATCTTGAGAACGGTGTCCCCTGGCATCCTGCCAACTTGTTGACGGATTTCTTCAACCGGATCGGGAACATTTCTATTTACATTCACAGCCTCTAGATTTGCAGAAGGAATTTCTGAAGTGGGATCAGAATTGATCCCTCTGAAAGTATTTTGCCGAACTTCATCAGCTTCAGCGGAGTTAGGATGGGGTGATGCCACTCTCTTCTCAGCATTACCCTCACCAGATGTAAATGGCTTATCTTGAGTATATATCAAATCCTCCAGCATTCTCTCAATAGCATCCACCCCATAAACTTCAATTATACTCAGTGTGCAATAAAATTCTGAACCATAGTGGCTTTGAAGATTCAACTTTAGATACCTCACCCATTTTGGCTCCTCAAGAACAAACCTTTGAGCCTGCTTCACATTTGCGGCAGTGAAATTCCCAAGGAAGGCCCATACATCTGTTGGATAGACCAGACTTCCATGCAATTCAAAATCTTTTAAATTGGAAGAGTGGTGCTCAAAATTAGCTATTTCTATTGTTTTTACCAAGGTTTCTTCTGAAAGTTCAATGATGACAAATTTCTCATCTGAGGAACATGGATTTCTAAGATATTTGTCTTTGTTTCTGCTTAGAATATCAGAGGCACCTTTGGCTTCTTTGTTGGAAGCTAACACTTTTGCCCCCTTTGATGCTGAAGCATAATTGTGTTCTGCACCACCAGGCTCTAATCTATGTATTACGCTTCCAGATGGATTAGTGTCTGACTTAATTTTGGAACCAATTACCCTGTTTTTGAATTCATCAAGACCAAGAGGCATTGCCTGAGACAAATGATTATATTTTTGCACATCATTTTCATGTTTCACAGAAGATTCTGATCTCTCAACTTCATGTTCCTCTATTTTCAGAGAAATGTAATTTTCTTTATCACCAGCTTCAACATAGTTTATTGTTTCTGCACTGGAAACTGACTCACCAATATAAACATTAGTTTTGGCATCATCAGAAGGAATATAGGCATCGGTCTCTTTCATCAAATATTTGTCAGCTGAATTAGTGTTTTTACACCGTCCGTGATCATCTTCATTCCAATTTGATACACAAACTGGAACTTCTCCAGATCCATCTACATATAACAATTAGCTGACTAAATTAGAATAAGCAGAAAAGGGCATTCTTTTGTTTTTAAAAAACAATGCCACATATGTTTGTCCTCAAGAAGTAAATAAATTCATCGAAGGAAATGAAGTAAATGTACAAATAAGAAAACAAATTTACATAGAAAGACAATCGCAAATAAATTTGTATATTAAAAATAAGAGCATGAATAATATACAATCATGTGCTTTTCTTTCATTCAAAACTAAAAACTAATAAAGCATTAACGATAGCATTTGTTCACCAATAACCTTAAGTGTTGACTAGAGCAATCAGCAGTTAGATTACTTGACTGCTAACTTTCATTACACAACTGAATTGCAATATGCAAATTACACCAAGAATTTTGGTTTGTTGAAATCATGCTTTTAAATTATTTCTTTCAATTTATAGTCTTCAACATTTATGTATATTATAATCTTACTTACAACTAGTTAGTTGAATCTATCTATCAGCAAAGAAGGGTTTTTGTTTGCGTTCATTTCCTTTTTCCTTATTTTTAAAAAATTGGCAGTAATGAGTAATATACAAACCTGAACCTCTGTTCATATAGTTAAACATGGAAAGTGCTTGTAAATCTAGTAATGACATTGTCAAATTTTAGTCAAACTACTTACATTTACTTATCAATATGGTTGAAATTTCACAAAGGAGTGAGGAAAGGAAGAAAATGATTGTAGAAGTTCTAGAAATTTTCATTTTTTCAGATCTATCACTCTTGTGACTATACAAATAATAGCCAAGACTTGATGATATGCCGCCTTCCCCATTGCTTTGTATTCATGCTCATTCTATGAAATTACATTTGACAAATGTTGAGAGGGAATGGAGTGTAGCATTCACTTAAACAGAAGCAAATTAATTTCAATTCTCTAATCAGCCTCAATATTTTCCCCCCTTTTTCAATCCTAGTCTTCCACAAATCTAAGCCAAGTCAACAGATCCCCTTGTAAGTCATACCCTCTGATTATCAAAGACACTGCTGGAAGAAACTATTTTGAGTTTTTAGCCATAAAATAGTAATCGTTTTATATCAAACTCAACCTAATATCCCCTAACAAAATTATTTTTTAACAAAATAAAACCCATAAGGCAAATAAATTAGAAGCTTAAAGCTTCCAATGCAATGATATTATTAGCAAACACAAGGATCACAGTGATCCATATCTGTATTCTAAGAAAGAAAGAAATCTCTACAATTTACAAGATCTATTGAGCAAAGAAAACATATGCTAACCGAATGACGCAAAACTTGCAGCTCCATCACAAAACAAGGCCATGTAGGCATCTACCACAAACCATTATTTTATAACATCACTCTACAAGCACAAAACAGTGCCTAGTAGAGCAGGAATCTCATTCACATCAAACCTCAGTAGCTAAAAACAAAGCCAGCAGAAAACAAAAGATACCTCCATATCCATGGCCGCGGCTTATCCATAAGCTGAAGAGAAAGACTAGTCCCCACAAAACAAAAACCAACGACAGAGAAACTTTATACAGATAGTTTCTGCCACATATAGCCTTCTCTGTAGCTCTTCTTTCTAGAAGAGCTTTACGAGATCTCTGCATTGCACATCAATCCAATTCAGTGCAACATCCCTGCAACAAGTAGCACACTTTTTCATTCATTGAAAGCTCAATAAGATGTAAAACAAAAGGGTGTTAAGTTATGAATCATTTAACTTTTGAGTTGAGCAAAGTGCCATATATAAAAAATAAGGCTCAAATGAGGGATCACAACATTGCAAGGGCAAACATAATCACACACATATATATACAACAACAAAAACAATAGTCTTTTTCTACCAGGAGGAGAGATCATTGAACTCAGTCATAAACCAAATTCTTATAGATATAATTAATTAAGGTTTATTAACCAACACACACATATATACATACATATATATATATATATATATATATATATATATATATATATATATAAATTAAAGTTTATCATAAATCTGAAAAAGTGAATGCAGTAAAATACAAATAACCTATTCCCACCAACAAAAGAGGAAAAATTCAATTCTAAGCGAAGCTCCAAGGAATAATCATCTCTAAAGAACAGGGAGTGATATTTTTGAATATGAGAAATTCATCTTAATAGTAAAGCAAAAGAATAGACTTTTGAGGAAATGGAACAACATGCCACCAAAAACGACAATGACAAGACTCAACCCCTGAACAGAGAAAAATGACCCAAATTCAACGCAAGAAGCAGAGGTTAAAGCCAAACAAAAGCAACAAGCACTCACTAATTGATACTAGAATGAAAAGGGAGATGAAAGAAGGATAGAAAAGGCATGAAATCTGAAAGGATCATGAAAACAAGCTAGAATTGAAGGTAAAAAGGGAAGAAATCGCATGTTGGATCCAAATCACAGAGAAGAAAGTTAAAGGGAACATTGAATTGAGACCTTTGAGGATTGAAAAGAAAGAAAACAGTGATCTCTAATTGGGAATCATTGAGATGAGTGAGGGAAGCAAAAGGGGTTTGAAGAAGAAGCAAACACAACACAACGCGTGGAAACTGCTTCCAGGTTGTCTTGTCTTTGTCTACACCCTTTTAAATTCAAAATCATTCTCTCTCTCTCTCTCTCTCTCTCTCTCTCTCTCTCTCTCTCTCTGTTTCTTTCTTCTAATGGTAACCAGCAACGTTACTGCTGCTGACACTAGCAAAATGAAACGTATTTTCCTTTTTTTCTTTTAAATTAACTTATATATATATATTAATACGTATACTAAAGGTATTTAATATGTAATACGTAAATAATATATTAAAAATAATTTTTAACCAAAACCGTTGTCGACATGTGCAAATAATACAGTTACTAAAGTTTACAAAATAAATCAGTTAAACCGGACCGAACCGGACGGAACCAAATCCGTCCAATATAACACACAGTTTAGAATTTAAATTTAATTTAACCTGATTTAGATATAATTTTAACAATTTGAACTTTTATTAAATTTAAATATTACTTTTAAAAACTTGAACTGAATTCAAATCTTTTCATTACGACCAAATTAGACGAATCTAATATGGATTCATTTGACCACTTTTGATCGTTATTTACTTTAAATACATGTCAATATAACATCGATTCTTTCTTAAAATTAATATTATCAGTAAATTTGATTCTTAATACTATTATAAAAATTAAATTTATTTTATCTTAGTTTTAGTAATTATTATTCAATTTAACTTTTTGACTAAATTAACTGATTTAGTTATGTTAGAAATAAATTAGCTTTTTTTTTGCGATTATAAAACAAATTAACTGATGAATAGGTGTCAAAATTATTGATTACATTTTCTTTTTTTATAAGGTTAAAAATTTAATTGACTGATTAGGTAAATTTAAAAGAGAAGTTGACATTTTACTTTATAACTTAAATATCACTTTATTTTATCTAATAATAAATATAATTTTGTTATTTATGTTTGGTAATGTGCAGTTTTGTGTAGATTATTTTTATTTCAAGTTATCAATTAATTACTTTTAAATTTAACCCTTACTTTTTTTTTAGTCCTATTGGGATCCAATTGGAGAATTCAGAAAACACTATAAACTTCTAGTGAATTTGTTATGCACTCAAACCAAAACATAACAATCATTCATTTTAGTTTGGTTTGAACCAATTCATTTCCAATAAATAAAAAAACAGATTTCTTTTTATTTTTTTCTCTTGATGTACTTAACATCAATTTGGACTACAAATCTTAATTCAGACATCATCAAATAGATGGTAAAAAGAAAATGAGCTTCAAATCCAATATAAATTACAGCAATTTGAAACCTATGCATGCCTTCAATTTTGATTTGGTGTAGTTCTCTGAAATGAAAACCAAACTGAATGAATCGATTTCATTTAAAAGAAATATTGATTTTTTATTATTATTTTGAGTTAGTTTTATTGATTTAGATCAATTCAGTCCAGGTACCTATGAATATTCCTATGTTTTAATTTTATGTACAATGATAAAACGTAAGACTTTGTTATAGTCCTTATTTTTTTTTTTTTCCATAAATGCTTAGGTATCTACCAAATATAACTAAAAACAAATAAATGTTTGAAAATTCTAAATTTTCCTTTTTTTTCTATTCTTACAAATTCTCTTGCTTATTAATGGTGAGCATATTAAATATTTTGAAGATAATAAATTTATTAATTTTTTATTTATTACTTACTTTATATAATAGTAAGAGAATTTGTAAAAAAAATATATAGCAAAACTCCAAAAAGAAAATAGTACTAGAAAAATTTCCTTAGAAAATGAAAAAATCACTTTCGTATATAATCCGATGCACTATTTAAAAAAACAAAATTGTACTTCCAAGCACGTGAATGAACTAATGGAGGTTGTCAAAGTTTAACTAAAAATTTTATGTTTAAATTTTAAATAAAACTGTGTTCAAAATTTAGAGGAAGATTTTTACTATCGTAAGAGCTCGTTTGGAAGTCAGAATAAGAATAGGTAAGCAGGATAGGATAATATTTTCATTATATCTTATTTTTAATGCAATAAATTTATTTTATTATTATTTTTAGTATAATTTTTATTCATGCGAGATTGAATGAGAAAATGATAGAATAGGATAATATATTTATTTACTTATTTTATTATCATTATTATCTAATCTGTTAATTTTTTTTAGTTTTTTAATTTTCTGTTTTTTACATTTATTTTTTTTTCTTTTTAATAAAATAACGTTAAGGTAACATTTTTTTATTTTTTTTATTTATTTCTATTAAAAAATTATAAATATTAAATTAAAAATTAATTTTAATAAAATTATATCTAATTTTTATAAAGGATAATTTTATATTTAAATATAATTTATATTTTTTTTTGTTATTTAATTAATTTTAAATACAAAATAGAATAATATAATATTATTTAGTTATTTTTTTTAATGAATAACAAACCAAGAAAAAAACTACTTATATCATATCTTATTATATTTTTATCATATCGTATTATATCATATTTATCAAACGAATTCTAGTAATCTTACTTAACTTAAATAAGATTATTTTTGATAAAAATTATATATAATTTAGATAAATAAAATATTTGACAAAAAAAAAACCTATCTTTATAAAGCATTGAGATGTGAATGTAAGAATCATATTTTTTAAAAAAAATTATTTTCATCCATGTCATTATCGCATTCCATGATTTTTTGGATTTAAAATTTTAAATTATTATTTTTTATATTCATTCACAATTTTTATCATTACAGCGCGTCTTTAATTAATTTACAAATTTTGAAACCATTCCTTCTTATTCCCAAACAACAATCATATTTACCTTTCAAATTTTTAAAATTTTTATTTTCATTATTCCAGTTTACATACTTGATGTTAAAGTTTTACATTTTATTTTTACTTCAATAGCAAATCACACTTTTACGTTGTATTCATCTAGTTCAGCATCGCTTTGTTTCAAGGATGTATTGAATTGCTTTTAATTAATCATATATCATTATGCTTCTAAAAGTATAACAGAATACACGAAAACCCTATATGACATAGAATACTTTTTTTAAAAATAACAATAATAATAACAACAATAAACCCTATATGACATAGAATACTTTTTTAAAAAATAACAATAATAATAACAACAATAAAGTAATAGTAATAATAATAATCATAAAAAAATTAATATAAATAACCACTTCTTAGATAAAGATTGTTGTGACCTGATGGGAGAAAAGGATGATTCAATGGAGAAAAGTGAAAATTGATTTGGTTAAACGGTCAACTTTCTAAGTTAACTTCGGCTTTCTCCATTCGCGTGGATGCTATCAAGCTCCCAAGATGTGGAACTTTGATACACATGATAAACTTCTATAAATTTGCAATCACGGAAGTTATATATAATCTACAACATTCAAATTATATTAATTCCATGCTTATTTACGACAGTGTCCTTGTTCAATTTAGATTAAAGCTGTTCTTAATTAAGTTTCAAAAACCACTATTTTTATAACTTTATCACCAGGATTATTTATATGTTTGACAATTCTTTTTTCTTTTAGAAACCACACTTTCAAAATCTATTTAACTCTTTGAAAAAATTATCTTCAATTTTTATATAAAACCTTTTCTTGGAACACTCACACAACATAGCTCCAGGTCTCTAACTCTAATATACTAGCCAGGTTCATAGTGAAAATATAAAAAGTCAACTTTTGTTTATCTTCCTGGTACATTCTCAATCCAGAATATCGTAACTTTTATCCCAAAATCTAAAACCAAATCATTATTGCAATCTATTTTGGCAATTTTCTAGTCAACGATCATAACTCATAATTAATAAAAATTACACATTCCAAGCCTGTAATATATATTTTTGCAACATTACCCTGAAACATAAAAATAAAAGTAAATTTCACAGCATAAACATATTGGCAAGACATAAAAATTAACAGTATGATACGATGTCATATACAAGAAGCTACAGAAAAGCTTCATAAATTCAACTCCCACACACATAATAGATACATATATTCATACAAAAGGATTTTTATATTAATACAACCATTATTTGCATTTCACACTACTTTCAATCATGTAATTTGTCAAATCCTTCATCTCATAGTCATCACAGGCCTCAGAGTCACACTTGAAGATGGCAGAGATGGTCGCACTATGGGAACACGTCTCACAACTGAAAATGCTTCATTAAGACGTGCAACACGACCCATGAGCTGAGATACCTTCTGAAAAAATCGTTTTTTTTTTAGACACAGAAGATGGAAAAATGTCATGAGATTTTTCAAAGAATGCATCAGATAAACATTAAATAAACCATGATATGCAAGCATGAGCAGCCCTCAACAACAAAACAAATCTCAAAAAAATACTCAAAATCGAAGTACTTGAATAATCAGCACAAAATAAATTCAGTCATGAAAAAAAAAAAAAAATTCTCATCCCCATATAGTGAAAGTGAATGTCAAACATACTATACAATTAATATATCTAGTAGTTTATGAGAAAATGCACATCAGTTTCTTGAACTATTGTCTAGACTAGAGATAAAGAAGAACTGAAAAATAATAATACTCGAAAATATGAAAAACTAAAATATTTTAAGTCACATTTCAAAATACCATCACTCAGTAATATTAATTGGAATAATACATAACACTAACTAGTGCGAAATTACCGTTAAATTTTTAAACTAAATACTGCCCTGTCATTTTTATATTCTTCCAACCATTAATGATATTTCCTTAAATTTTAATAACCCACATGCATATGCATAACCACTAAATGAAGCCATCCATTTTGAAGTTATGACCTCCATCATATTCATCAATCTTAGATAGTAACACATAATGGCCAACCCCAAAAATGCTATAGTTGTATAGTATACAGCACTATGATCGTTAGCCATATCTTTTGTACAGATTATATAATTTATACTATATAAATATAAATGTTCAAAAATGTAAAAACCTACTCAAATTCATGATATATTCATAATTAACATTACAAAATCATAGGTTCAAACCAAAACATAGTAGTAACAGAAATGTCAATGGATCACCACTCTTTTAAGTCCTTGAGATGATGCCATGCTGTCCATCGTTGCATAGAAGAAAGAACAGAGGATGTCCAGTGTTTGGGATACAGAACAGAGGCAAAACAGAGAGAAGAGTGAAGGGTGGGTGTTGCTGGAAAACCCCAGAACATGGGTGACTTTGGTTGCACAAAATAGAGAGAGGAAGGTTGGTCACAGAGTGAGTCTCTACCAGAAGGGATGAGAAGTATGACAAAACCAGACTACTTGGGTTAGATTCTGTTGAAGTCATAAAATGCCAGTTTTACCCCTGAAAAGACCCCCCCCCCCCCCCCAAAAAAAAACAATGCAGTTTCCTTGGGGGAAAAGGGGTTTTTATAACCCAAAGTGCTCCACAATTATGGCCATAAAGGCATAACACACCCTGAATCAATTTTTTTGGCAGCCAACAGTCACTCTGCCTAGCTCTGGCACAATAGCACCGTGAAAGTGTGCTAGTAACAATTTTGATATCCACAACCTTTTCTTAACTGATGCAACACACTGAAACAAGTATGAATGACTCCACACTAAACCTGGTCTGCAGACTAAAAGAAACAGTAAAAGAATCGACACTCAATATGCCAAGAAGAAGCCAAAAAGAATTTACCCAAGTCAGATATCAAACATATATAGGGTATTCAAACACATTTGCATTTGTTGTAGCTCAGTTCTGTCAAATTTGTGGATCACTAACAATCTTGAGTTACTAAAACAAGTGCATCATTTAGATCTCATTTGCCTTGCACCAGAAAGGAGAGGATACAAAAAGCAGAATATGAGAAGATATGAGGTCAGATTGGATAAGAAGCTAATAAACTCTTATACCATCCAAATACTGAGGCAGAGTTATTTGGTGCAAGCATATCTCAAGCTAACATGTTTACATCTATACGTCATGAGTCCTTTAATATTGTGTAGTTACCCAACATATAAAGCACTCATTTGATATGAAATAACATTAGAGACAAAAGGTGGAATGTGCAACCCTGGGAATGATCTGATATCCTCAAAAATGAAAAAAATTCTGGGTACAACAACAACAACAACCACAAAAGTACTTCTACAAGGTTGAGTTGCCTACATGGATTAAAAAAAGTCATTTTATTCTGTCAAAAAACATATATTTTTTTTTTATAAAACCATTTAGATCTGGGTTTCTCTTAGAGTTTTCCTAAGCCCTTCATCTACCTCTATTTACTGGGCTGCCATTCATCCAATGAACTCGTTTTATTGGACTTTCTATTGGTCTTCTCCTCATATGACCATAAAAATTTGACATACAAGGGAGAATAAAAACTTAAGGTGGCATTTGGTTTGTAAAAACATTTTTTGTTTTCATTTTCTATTTTCATTTTTACTGACAAAAATGTCAACTTATTTTCATTTTGTTTCTTGTTTTTAAAATTTTGTATAGGAAATGGTGAAAAGAGAAAATGAAAACAAAAGATAAATATTTAATGTTGTCACTATATCCTGTACCGAACTTTGAAAATAGAAAACAAAATGAAACTAATGTGATATTTTCTGTAAATAAAAATGAAAACAGAAATTGTTTTCATAAACCAAAACGCCATCTAAGAAGGCAGAAATGATAAGATGCTGCAGAGAAGCCATAAACATAACCATATCCCATAACAGGTTGAAGGTCTGCTCCTCCAACTAAATGCATCAAGGACTACACCAACTGCACACTGACACTAAATTCCAGCTCCGTTTTGTTCAGTTTTATCAAAACCTTTATGACACACACTTTTCACATCACTCAAAATTTCCATTTAGTCAAGTTCCCATCATTAAAATTCAGCAGCTACCACAAGAAAGCATAGCATTATACAAAATTTCCTCTCTAGATCCTCTTACCAGTTTACCCAGCAGAAAACTCAGCTCTACCAACCACACAACAGAGTCTACAGTTAACAATTTGTGTGATTGTGTATGTTTGGAATCGCTAACTTGTAAAAAATTTAAAAGTATTTATTTTCCCGAAAGTGGCAAAAATAAATAATTATTAATCGATAATAAGTTGCAGCAAAGAGGAATTGAACTAATTAAGCAACGAGGAGGAGGGAGATAAACCTTATCATCAAGAGCGAGGTTGAGTTTGAAGGAGGTTTGAGCCTTGCGCTTCATTCTGTACAACCTCCTTCCGAGGAAGAAGAGTCCCAGAAAAGCAGCAGCAGCAGCAACAGAAAGAGACCAAACAGGGAGAGGAAGAGGAAGAGGGTTCACCCAACACTTCAACACCTCAAACGGAACCTTCCACCACACCACCAATCTCCTCTCTTTCTCTTCCTCGACTCCTTTAATTTCCTCTTCTTCCTCCTTCGAATTGAGATTGAGATTGAGATCAACCTCACCCTCGGGTTCAGGAATCAGAATTGTGGCGGTGGAGGAGGCGACGGCGGCGGTGATGGTGGAGGTAGCATCGGAATCGGAATCGTTCCATGGATGGAGATTGGGAGAGGGGAAGAGGTGGTCGGCGACATAGGAATCATCGAAATTGCGATCGAGCTCGGAATTATGGGAATTGGAACTGGAACTGGAACTGGAATTGGAATTGTGAGGTTGCGGAGAGGGATGAAGAGAGAAGTGATCGGGCCTGAGGGAGTCGAGTGGGGGCCCACCAAAGACGAGAGAATCATCGTCGCTGTGGTGTAGCAATTCCCACTCTCCTCCTTCCTCTGCGCCTTCACCTTTTCCGTCCATCGATAGATTCGATTGGATTGGATTGGATTTGAAAGAAGCAAAAACTGAATCAGGGTACCATCAACCCTAACCCTAAGTACACTGCAAATATGCCTCACACCACACGACACCAAGACGCAATTTATTAGTAACCGTCACACTACCTACGATTCACTCTTCCCTCCCTACTGTAACATTCTTTCTTTCTCTAATGACTTGTTGGAATTTGGCGAGAAAATTGGGGAAAAAAAAAATTAGAATGGAGAGAAAAATATGGGAAAGCAAAAAATGGTTGTTTAAAGGAAATATAAATATAAAGAAAAGAAAAATAAAAAAAAAAGTTATCTTATTTAGTGGGGGATGAAAAATAAAAAAAATATTAATAATATAAATTTTATTTTATATAAATTTTGATAAATAAAATTTAATTTTAAAAAATTTAATTTTTTATTGATAGAATTTATTTTTTATTTTTTAAAAATATATAAAAACTTTATACATTTAACCTAAATAAAAAAAAATACGTTCTTCTTTTATTTTCTCAAATAGATGGGGGGTTAAATTTTTGGTGATCCTAAAACTAAGCTTTCTTTTCATCTATTTTTATGGGTAAATAAGAAGAAAATCTTTTTATACTTTTTTTTATTATTTCTTCAAACAAATTATAAAATTAATGGATAGTTAAATAATTAGTAGATAAATTAAATAAAATTTAAGAAAGTAATTATAAATAAGTAGTTAGAAAATTTGTTGATAAAAGTAGATGTTTGATTAATTTAACTGATAACGTTAAAGTAATTATAAATAAGTAGTTAGAAAATTTATTGATAAAAGTAGAACGTGTTCAATTAATTTAACTGATAACATAGTTAATAACGTTAAAATGATAAATATGAATATGCTATTAGAAGTTAAATATTATAAATTTTTTAAGGTGATCTATTTAATAAATAAATAAATAAAAATAAATTAAATTTTAACTAAATTAAATTATATAAATAAAAATAAATTAAACTTTAACTCATTCCTATCTCTAGCTGAAATATATAATAAGCATATTTAATAATTTTTTTAATTTTTAACATAGTTATATATCTAAAATTAAAAATAACTTTTTATTATATTATTAATTAATTAAAGTAATATTTATTACTATAATATTATTAATTAGAAATTAATAATTATAAGTATCATTTTGTTAATATCAATTATAAATATTTAAAAATAGTTCTTTTTTTTAAAAACAAAATTATTTATTAGTTGTTCTATGTTTATATTTTTGTTTTAAGAAATACTTAGAGTGTGTTTTATAAAATTATTAAAAAAATTGACTAAAAATTAATAAGTAATTAAAAATGGAAAGAGAAAATTCGATAATTTTGGTTAAATTAAAAATTGGTTGATAACACTACAATTGAAATAATTGATAAGTAAAACATATAGATAAAAATATACTAAAATTATTGAATTAAAATCTTATTCTTTAAAAAATACTTTGTAATAATTACTGCATTTATTATTATTATTTTATATAATTTTTTAAATATATATAATATCTAAAAGAACCTAATAAAAAATCACCAACAATAGTTTTTATTACAAATTTCAGCATTTAAAAAGTCAATTAATAGTAAATTTTTATTTAAAATTATAATTATTTCTAAAAAACTTATTATATAGGATTTTATTATATTTCCTTAAATATATATATATATATTAAATATTAAATTTTTATCAATAAAATCAAATATCTCAATTAAAAAACAATGTGATATTTAACACAGAATGTAATATTAAAATAATAAGCTAAAAAAATAATATTCCATAATGATGATAAAAAAATACATATCATCTAACACTTCACAATAAAATTAATAATATTATTTCAGAAAAGATATTAAGGTTTTAGAAATAAATGTGCAAATAAGAGTTTATACAAAAAAAAAAATCAAAGATAAAACTTACAAAATTCATTTTCAACCAAAAACTGCAAAGCTAATATTGTTTGAAGTAGCATAAAAAAAGTTAGCTATCTAAAATATACTACTAACTACCGAAAATATTACTTTAATTAACAAATAGAGTTAATTTGCCTCAATAATTTTTTTAGTTTTTAGTAATTAATTTGAATTTATCTAATTAAAAAATACTGTTCAACACAATCATAAATTTTTATAATACAAACCTACCATTTTTAAAAACTTAAAATCAGCCCTATAAATTGTAGTTAATATTTTTTTTCTTATATTATAATAAAATACACAAATATATAGTTTTAATTAATAAATTTAAATTAATAATAATCACTATATTGGATTATCGAAAATATATAAAGAAATTAAATCTTATATATTGAAATTAAGATGAATTGAGTAATTTGATTTAGTTGAAAAATATGCAATTTCCAATCTTTGTATACAACTGTTATTTTAATTTATCTCGTATAAATTATTGTAAGGTCAGTGTACGAGTATAGCAGTTATATTTATTTTATTCTCGTACGAAAGGTTTTTAATTCAATTCTTGTAAGTACAATCGTTTTAATGTGGCTGCCATCGATCGTTTATTATATTGTGACATTGCCTAATGCCTATAACAAAAAATTTGAAAATAAGCATTGACTAAAAATTTAATATGTTTTTAATAAATTATATTTTATTTTCTAAATTATGCTTGAATTATATATATATTTTTATTTTTTATTTTAAAATATATATTCTTTGTTTTTAATGTATGATTAAATATTACTCCTTATTCTATTTTAATTTAAATTAATTTTTAATAATAGTAAATAACTATACATATGTCTATTAATGATAGTATATTATTTTTTATAACTTTTAATATTATTGATAAATTAGTTTTGAACATATTATTAATAATTTTAATATTTTAAATGACTGAATGAAAAATTCAACATCTTTACTATTGCCTTTGAATTTTCATCTAAAATATTTATTTCATTTTATAAAGTCACAAAATTAATTTTACTTGTTCAAATTAATTATTGATCATATCATGAATTAAAATAAAAAAAATTTTAAAAAAATTATTTATATTAAAATAAATTTAATATATATTAATCTATAATATAAAATTATTAATTTAAGTCACTCAGCCTAACTTAATTCAACTTAATACAGATAGTATGCTTATATGGATCAAGTTATTTTTTATAATAAATTATAAAAATAAATATGAAATTATTTAAAATAGTTAATTTTATATTTAAAATAATTAATTATTAAAAATAAAATAGCAAATAAAATTAACTATAAAATAAGTTAATAACTTTTAATTATAAAGTTTCAAATTTTTGTTTATCTTAAACATTTATAAAGAAATAATCAAATATTTTCTTTTATAAAAAGATTAATTATAGGCTTATTTTTGTTACTATTAACTAATGGTTTTCACATTTTTTTAAATAAGTATCAAAATTAATTATTCTCAAACACATATATAATCCTTAATATTTTATGATTAAGAATGTAAAAAAATATATGATCAGATCTTAACTAAAGATTCTGAATTCAAATCATTAATACTTCGTTAAAATATGAAAGAAAAATTTTGCCATCCATAATAATTCTACATAATTATACTTAATTAGAGTACATGGTTATTTTCGATAAAAAATATCTGTGATGCAAATAAAAAGATATATAAAAATGACTTTTAAACATAAGCAATGAACGTAACCACTAATAACTTTTAATAAAAGTAATATTATAATAAATATGATAACAACCCAACATTATTGTCATTTATTATGAAAGCGATGAATGTCAATGTCTCGGTGTGGTTTAATTCAATTTTTAGTTGCATAGTTTTTCGGTGTTCAATTAAATTTGTTTATGTCGTTTACTTAATTGAAAAGATTTTAAATATAAAATATTAATAATTTCCAAATACAAATTTCAAAATTTTGTTTATTTTAAATAAGTTATTTTCAAAAAATAATCAAATATTATAAGCAATTTTTTAGAATTATCAAATAGAATTGAATAATAATTTTCACAACTTTCACTAACTAATCAACAAAATTAATCATTCTCAAACATACACTTAATACTTAATTTGTTCTGATTGAGCATGTAAAACATAAAACAATTACATAACTAATAATCATATTTATTATATTTTGAGAAAGGAAATTGTAGTTGTTTAAAAATTGAGTATTTTCATATACAAAAAGTAACTTATATTCCTTATACTCCTAATCTAAAATGGATATTTAAAAAAAATTGTAACAACTTACGTTAACATATAACTGGAGTAAGCTACTTTTCACATGTAGAAGGAATTTTAAAAAAAAATATTTCTAATGAAATAACTACAATTTATTTTAAATAACTTAAATATAATTAAATATTTAAATATTTTTTAAATTACTTATATAAACAACTATTATTAAGTATAAATAATTTTTTATATAAGTAATTTCTTATATTTCCAATAAAACTTATTGTAATTAAAAAATGTAAAAAGAAAAAATGACTTTTAAACATAAGCAATGGGCGTCACCACTCATAATTATTAATAAAGGCAATATAATAAATATTATGACCACCCAAAACTATTGCTATTTATTATGAAAGGGGCTGAATGTGAAAGTTTCAGTGTCGTTTAATTAAATGTTTCGTTGCATAAGTTTTCGATGTGGTGTCGTTTAATTAATTGAAAAGCTTTCAGATGATGAAGTGGGATGAGTTAAGTTCGAACTTTCTGAAGATAAGAAAGTATGTTAAAAGAGAACATAATCCACACAAAATTTAGACCGTTAATTTTGTATTTAGTGGTTTGAAAAATCTCAAAATTTGGACTATGAATTCACATTATAAGATTAAATTTGGCCTATAAACTATTTTAAATAGTTGAATATAAATTTATGGAGAGAGATTTGGATAGAGAAAAAAGCATGACGAACGAGATAGGTTATTCATGATTATTCAAGTTTAGTTTTTTAAATGTTTGGTCAAAATTATATTTAATAAAAATAGATTATATCGATTGACGGCTGTTATTAAATTTAAATTATTTCATAAAATTACTATCAAATAATTGATAAATATAAAATAATAATAATAAATGTTTAAATGATTTTTATATATTTTTTAATTTAATAGACAAAAAATATTATTTTAGTTATAATTTCAAGTTCTTTAATTAACTTTAACTTTTTACTTCTTTTATTTTTATTTATTTATTTAGGAAGAGAGTAAAATATATTTTTATTTACCTATTTAATTTAATTTTTAAAAATATTGATTTTTTTTATATATGTTTTTCTATCTCTCTAATTATTATTATTGAAAAAAATATAGAATAAATTTTTCTATTTCAACCCTATAGCAGAACATATATTTATAATAGATATTATTGATAAAAAATTATAAAAATAAATAATTTTTTTAAAAAAATTAACAATATTAATTATATTTATTAATATTTATATTTTTTATATTTTAAATTATAAAAAATAAAAAAAATTATTTTTATAAATTAAATATTTTATAATTTAAATTTAATATAATGAATGTAAAAATTTTCAATCATTCACTGATTCAAAATCACATTAAATAAAATTTTTAAAGCAATAAATATAAATTTAATATGCTTAATTATATGACAATTAAATTTTAGCATCGATAATATATTTTAATTATATATTTAATTTTTAAAAAGTAATATAATAATTAAAATAAAATAGTATTTTCTTATAAAATATTAAAATAAATAGTGAGATATTATTTAATTAAAAATATTAAAGAAAATATTCATAAATGATTGTTTTAAGTAATATATATTTTATTTTCCTTACATTTTATTTTTGGTTGAAAAAGAATGAAGAGGACGATGTTGTTTTAATTTTCTTAAAAAAAAACCTTTATACATATATTTTTTTTTACTTCTGTGAGTACTTATATATATATATATATATATATATATATAAATTTAATATAATTTAATATTATTTATTTGTATATATATAATATTTTAAAATAATTTTGAATAATTGTTTAAGTTTTAAGTACATATAATTGTTTTGTGAAAATTTATATTTATAAAATTTTTATCTCTTATTTTTCAAATTTTTATATAAAATTTAGATAAATAATATTTATTTTAATATAAAAAAGGAAGATGAATGAAATATACCTAACTTTTCCTAATTCAATTTTGCCTTTCTTTCAAAAGTAAAAACAAAAATTGGAGAAATTTTCTTTTTAGTTAAAATATCCTTCTAAACTTAAAATTATGTTTTAATAGTAAAGATAATAAAAATAAATTTGTTCAACTTTATTCCTATTCTTCCTAAAAACATAAGGTAAGAGTCATTCTTCTTCTTTCTCTTCCTAAAAAAAATATAATAAAAATTAATTTTTTTTGTTTATCTTCTCCTAATCTATTAAAGTTATTTATATTTATTTTATATATAAAAAAATAAAATTTAAACTCATAATTTCATGTTAACATACTTTGTTTGAATCAAATGATACATTAAGTAAAATTTTAATTTTGAATATAAAAAATTCTACAGTAAGAATTAGCTTCTTTATTATATAAATACTTTTAAATTGAGTAGAATTGTTTTCTAATAAGGACACCTATAATCCAAATAAAAAAATATTAAATTAAAATATTAATAATAAATAAAAAATTATGAAAAAAATATAAACTTAAATATCATTTTAAATAGTATATAAAAAATATTATAAGTTATGGAATAAACCAGTTTGTCAAATACTTCTATTTTTATCAACTATATTTATAAGGTTGTTAAAATCTAAAAAGAATTATCAAATAAAATAAAAACTTATTAATTTGTTTATCTAAGTAAATAATTTTAACCTTAAATTTAAACTAAAT
The DNA here is from genome assembly GCA_037954105.1 of Canavalia gladiata. Classification (NCBI taxonomy): domain Eukaryota; kingdom Viridiplantae; phylum Streptophyta; class Magnoliopsida; order Fabales; family Fabaceae; genus Canavalia; species Canavalia gladiata. Next base: position 362,200 of record CM075663.1, on the reverse strand, counting down.
TATTTAAGTTATTCAAGTTAAGTTTTGTTTTGTTTGATATAAATAATTTGAAAAAAAAAAATTATATATATATATAATAAATCTATAGTAAGAAAATTATTTTTAAATAAAAATGAAAGAAATAATCTAATTTTATAACTATATATGTGTTAGAGTATTATATTGATGAGAAATATGATCAATTAAATATATATAATGTGAGTATAATTTTTATCTCATAAATTACCATGTGGAGTTAAGGTAGGATCAAATCCAATTCCTAACATAGTTTTCTAGTCCTAATCACAAAAATTATATTAGAGTTATACATTAACTAAAAATATGATCAACCATGTATATATAAGATACAAACAATCCTTATTTCATAGTCTAATTTATAAAATTGAATTAGATCCAAAAATCAATTTTTAACAATATAAATAATAACAAATTTAGATAAATTAAAGATGTATGATCAATTTTAAAAGTTTTATAATTTTTTAAAAATATCACATAATTTTTATAATTTAATCACCCTTCATGATAAGATTTAATATTTCAAAATCATTTTTCTCTTTCACTTTCCTATATATATATATATATATATATATATATACAAAGTATATTATATAAAAGTATTTAATTAAAATAAAAAATTATAAGTACATTATTAAATTTAACTCAGATGATCAAGATTAAAAAAATACACATAATTTTTTTAAAATGATCATATATATATATATATATATATATATATAACATCATGTGTTAAATTTTAAAAAATGACATCTCTAATATTTTAATTCATAATTTATGTCATCTTACTATAATAATAATTATATATGTAAAATTTTGCATACTTTAAACGTTTATAGATATATCACTAATAGTAGTTATTTACTTATATTTTATATAATATATTAAAATAAAATGGAACACCAAAATATTATATATTTTTGAAATTGTGTAGAATTTCGTAAACTTTATCTATTTTGTAAAAACTTTAAATTCAAATGGTTGAGGATGGTACCTGCATAATAAATGAAAAAGGATAATGAGATCCTAATTTTGAGAAAAAGATAAGATCTTCACTTGAGAATGATAAATGAGTGAAAGATGACAATGAGATCTTAGATTTTGAGAAGAATATGAAACCTTTAATTAAGAGATGAATAAAATTATTGAATAGATTGCCAATCATATATTATATGCACAAAAGATTATTTTATAAATCATCAATGTGGAGGATTGTTTTAAAGGCCCTTTAAATAGGACAACCGGAAGATCTAAGAATCGATTCACATAGAAATAGATCATAGTTCATAAAAAATGATAATTTGAGCACAAGGGTACGTGAGCTAAGTTTGAGTCTTGCCAATGACCTAAGGTTGCTCCTTATAACCGAGATTTCTTTAGTGGGTATTAGCCGCTTCAACGAGATCCTAAAGACTATTATTACCGATCGACCAATTTCAGTATTTATGAAATGATGATGATTTGAGTATTGCTAGGGACACACTCTTATGGTGCAAATGGGATCCCGGTAGTCCCCTAATTTTTTAATAAGTGGTGATGATGTTTAGGGCTCACATGCATTTGCATCTTGTAAGGATGATCAACTCTAAATTAGTGTGGTATGAAACATAATAGACCTCAGCCTAATTTGGTGTTTGTCATCATAGAAATGTTCAAAGAGGATGATGGACTAAACATATTCATACATTGTATACGCTAATTGGTAGTTTTTTATAATCATGAAAGAAATTATATGTTATTTGTTTGGACACGAAATCAGGTTGGTATATGAAAGAGTAAGACTCGAGTGTTAGGTAAGAGATTTATGAATGTATATGAATGGTAAAGAAGATGATGGAATAATTTTATACATATAGTTGTATGATAAGATTAGTTTTGTAACAGTTCCTTATGATTGTCCAAGGAAATTTTATGTTTGGTATGTTAAATTTGCTATGTAGCACACTACTCTTAATCAAATTTTACTTGAATTAAATGTCTCTCTTCCTTTATTATCTTCTTTGTATGTGGCTATGAATTCCATATTGGATCTGTATCGTGGATCACATCTTCTTCGATGTTGAGATGACCGTTGATGTAAAGGCTAAATCGTGGTTTTCATACTCCGTAACTAGGGGCAATGATTATGAGACAAGAGTATTGGTGATAGAAGAGAAGTTAAAGAAGTAAATCTAGGTAAATCCTATATTTCTATTTTAATAACACCAACCTAAATTGTCTACAACTCAACTGTATAGAAATTTCTACATAGGTGATTTAGGAGATTGTTATATACTAGTAGTTAAGATTTTGAGAGATGATATATAGGGTGTTGATGATATTTCAAAAGGGGGACCAAGTCCCACATTCCTTGGCCAAGGGTCCTTGGTAGGCTTTATATATGGGGGCACTCATTGGGCTTATAGACAAGCAAGTAAAAGAATACCCTCGCGCACATGAGCTTGAGCTAACTCAGTTCAAAATCGGCGAAACCCCCTTGCGCGCAATATTGAGGGCCACGAACTTTTTTATTTTACCCGGAAATCTCTATTTTAAGGCTTTAAAATTTCCGTTGCCCTTTGATTGTCTTTTACTAGCCATTATGGGGTTTTATTATCAAATGACCAGTATTATTATTCTTTATTGAGTTTTTATTATGAAACTTACCAGTATTATTAAATTTTATTGGGTTTTATTCTAAAACTTATCAGTTATTTATTTTAGTTTAAAATACCATTAAATCCTGTTTAAGTGGCAATTCAAAAGTCGTCTGTTATTTTCGATGTCATTAAATTTTATTTCAGATTTTTAAATTCAAAATTCAAATTCTGTTTAATTATAATTTAAAGCATTTTAAGTACATTTGAAGTGTCTTTCCTATAAATAGAGACACATCTTACCTTTTTAAAATCACTTCAACATACTACAATTTTCGCACACTCTGCTGGGTTCTCTCTCTGCTTTGCTAGTTCTGCTCCTGCTCCCTTTGGCAAACGAGTCTGTTGAATCTTGGGGGATACCGCATTCCGGGGAAAATATCCTTGAAGACAGTAATACCACATGCCTCAGACTATTATTTTGCTAACAATCTCAAGGATATCTCATGGCAACCGAACCAGCTCGCACTCAGTCCTCAAACGACGTCACTGCTGCTCCTCCCACCCAGCCTGCTGCTCTTGTTGCATATGCCAAGCCCCTTCCTGATGTCTCCAAGATTGAGGTCTTTGGAGGACAAGCCTATCGTTGCTGGTAGGAAAGGATCCACTCCATCCTAGATATGCCTGGAGTTGCATATGCGCTCGTTGATGACAAACCTATTGATCCAAAATATGTTGAAAACTGGACCAATGCAAATAAGGTATGTCGACACACCATTCTAAGTACTTTGTCTAATGAGTTGTTCGATGTCTACTGCTCATATAAGGAGGCCAAGGCAATTTGGGAGTCTATGCGTACAAAGTACACCGCTGAAGATGTTGGGAAGCAGAAATTCATCATAGGAAACTTCTATCGGTGGGAAATGACCGATGACAAAGACATCAAAATGCAAATAAATCAATATCACAAACTCTTAGAAGACCTCAAAGCTGAAGACATCACAATGCAGGACCAACTAGTGGTTGGCTTCCTCATTGAGAAGTTACACGAAAGCTGGAATGACTATAAACAACAACTAAAACATAAACATGAACAACTATCACTTGCGGACCTAATAACACACATCATAATTGAAGACACCAATCGAAAGGAGATCAAAAATGCAAGAGCAAAAGTCTTGGCCACTAGAGCAAATCTGCTGCAAACAAAGAAGTGTCCAAAGACCAGGTACGACCGTAAACCTTCCTCTCAATTCCCTAAGCTACCTAATCCTACTTCCTTCAAAAAGAAGGGTTCTTGCTATGTTTGTGGAAAGCCAGGGCATCATGCACCAGCATGTAGATACAGAGATCGAAACGCTGCCCCTCCTAAAGTTAAGGTAAACTTGATCGAATGAGATGATGTGGTAGTCATTGTTGTTTCTCAAGCTCTTATCGTGGCCAATGTGAGCAAATGGGTGGTAGATTCTGGGGCTACCAAACATATATGTGCTAACAAAAACGTGTTTATCTCCTACATTTCTGTAGGGGAAGGAGAAGACATTGTCTATCTTGGAGACTCCTGAATTGCACCCGTGCTCGGGAGGGAAAAAGTTCTTGTCAAGCTCACTTCTGGAAAAACTCTGGCACTTCAAAACGTACTACATGTACCAAGCATTAAAGCCAACCTGATCTCTGTGGCTCTTTTGGGAAAAAGTGAGGTTAAGGTTTCTTTTGAGTCAGATAAAATTGTGATGACCAAAAATGATATATTTGTGAGCAAGGGGTATTGTGACCAAGCTCTATTTGGATCGAATGTTTCTGAAATTCTTAATGAGAATCCTTCATCTTCTTCTGCTTATATGATTGCGTCGTATGATTTGTGGCATGCTAGATTAGGAAACGTAAATTCTTCTTATATCAAAAAGTTACAAAGTAGTGGTTTAATTTCTGGGATTAAGGATGAAAACCTAAATAAATGTGAGATTTGCATAGAATCGAAATCAACCAAAAAGACATGCTTTGTAGTAAAACGAGAAACATAATTGCTTAACTTAATTCATACAGACCTAGGAGACTTAAAACAAACTATGACTAGAGGAGGTAAGAAATATTATGTAACCTTTATAGATGATTACTCTAGGTACACCAAATTATATCTAATTAGGAACAAAGATAAGGCCTTTAACATGTTCTTATCATACAAAGCAGAAGTAGAAAACCAACTTAATAGGAAGATTAAAATAATTAGATCCGATAGGGGTGGTGAATATATAACCTTTAATGAGTTTTGTGAAAAAGAAGGTATAATACATGAAACAACTCCCCCTTACTCACCCGAATCAAATGGTGTAGCAGAAAGAAAAAATAGGACACTAAAAGAAATGATGAATGCCATGCTCATCAGCTCTAATGCACCTGATAACCTTTGAGGTGAAGCCTTATTATCCTCATGTCACATACAAAATAGAATTCCCCATAAGAAAATTGGAAAAACCCCTTATGAATTGTGGAAGAGTTATAAAACTACTTTAAATTACTTTAAGGTGTGGGGGTGTCTAATTGAAGTTATGTTGCCTGATCCTAAAAAAAGAAAGATAGGCTCTAAAACTTCTGATTGTTTGTTCATAGGATATGCTCAAAATAGTGCAGCTTATAGATTTCTAGTCTTAAAAAGTGACATGCTTGACAAAAATTCTATAATATAGACGAAGAATGCTGAATTTATAGAAAATATTTTCCCTTTAAAAATCGAAGGTATGCCTAAAGAACCTAATCTATACAATAATGAACCTTCACATGAAGAGTTAAGAAGAAGTAAGAGACAAAGAAAAGAAACCTCGTTAGGAAATGACTTTTACTTATATCTTATGGGAAATGATCCATTAACCTATAATGAAGCTATCTCTTCTTCAAATGCTCCTTTTTGGAAAAATGCGATTAAAAGTGAACTTGAATCTATTAGAAAATGTAACACATGGACTATAGTAGACTTATCCTTAGGGGCTAGACCAATAGGTTGCAAGTGGATCTTTAAAAGAAAATATAATCATGATGGTTCTGTTGAAAAATATAAAGCTCGCTTAGTAGCAAAAGGGTTTACCCAAAAACATAATGTAGATTAATTTGACACTTTTGCCCCTGTAACTAGAATTTCCTCCATTAGAGTTTGGATTGCATTAGAATCTATGTATAAATTAATTATTCACCATATGGATGTTAAAACAGCCTTTTTAAATGGAGATTTAGAAGAAGAAATCTATATGGTCCAACTAGAAGGTAGTGTGATTACCGGTCAAGAAAATAAAGTGTGTAAACTTCATAAATCTCTATATGGACTAAAACAAGCACTTAAACAATGGCATGAAAATTTGATAACATTCTTGTAAGTCGCGAGTTTTTGTTTAATGAAAGTGACAAGTGCGTTTATACTAAAGTAGACAATAATGAATGTGTGATTATATACCTTTACGTTGATGATATGCTTATCTTTGGCACTTGTATTGATGTTGTGAATAGTACTAAGGCATTTCTTTCTTCCAAATTTGACATGAAAGGTATGGGTGAATCAAATGTGATTTTGGGTGTTAAGATTATAAGGAAAGAAGATAGTATAATACTATCTCAAGAACACTATATCGAGAAACTTCTTAAGAAGTTTGGTCATTTTGACACAAAACCTGTGAGTACTCCTTATGATGGAAGTTATCACTTAAAGAAGAATTTGGGAGAACCCATCTCACAGACGAAATATGCACAAATTATTGGGAGTCTGTTACACTTAATGAATTACTCTCGACTAGACATAGCCTATGCTGTGGGGACATTAAGTAGATATACAAAAAACCCCAAAATGAGCATTGGACTGCATTAGTCAGACTAATGAAATACTTAAGAGGTACCATTAATTATGGTATTTCATATGGTGGATTTCCCGCTGTATTGGAAGGATACTACGATGCAAACTGGATCTCAGATTCAGATGAGACAAAATCCACTAGTGGTTATGTATTCACACTGGGAGGTGGTGCAATATCGTGGAGATCATCTAAACAAACTATTATTGCAAAGTCCACTATGGAGTTAGAGTTTATTGCTTTGGAACTAGCTGGAAACGAGGCTGAATGGCTAAGAAACTTCTTAGCAAATATTCCCTTAGGAATCAAACCTACACCCTCAGTGTCTATGCATTGTGACAATAAGTCTGCAATAGCAATTGCAAAAAATAACTCTTACAATGGTAAGAATCGACACATTCGTCTAAGACATGATGTGATAAAGCAGCTGCTAAATAATGGAGTTATTTCCATTGATTATGTGAAGTCAGAGGTAAATTTGGCCGATCCTCTGACCAAACCATTAGGAAGAAAAATGGTTTATGAAACATCGAGGGGAATGAGACTTGAGCCAATAATTAAATCTACAATGATAGGAACCCAACCTTTGTGATTGGAGACCCCATGAAGAAGGTTCATATGGATAATAACAAATCATTGTTGGTCCCTCTAGCACTAATTAATTTTCCATTCCTATGATGAGAGAAGTGTTAGGCTGCATTAGTCAAGAGGAAAAACATTAATAGTTTTAATGACACTCGTATCCCTTATGAGTAGTGTATTAAATGCAGAATACACTTGATGAGGTCACCTATATGAATGTCAAGTGAGACCGCTTGTATGAGATTAAGGCTCCATCTCTAGAGCATTCATGAACTACCAGGCAGGCGCATGGCCTCTTAGTGCAAAACCAACGAAAACGGCAAAGAAATTGTGGGGGTATAAGTGATAGATAAGCCTCTAACTTTCATTAATATGGCTTTGGTTCATAGAAGCCGTGCTTCACCAAACACAGCAAGTTAAGCTCATTTGTCTAAAGTCTGGTTCATAGTCCAAAAGACACCAGGCCTTATGCATATTATACCCAAACGAAAACCTAGCAGTATTTTCTTCTTCTTCTTCTTCTTTTTTATCACAAATGTTTTAAACCCTTTTAAAATATGTGGGGGATTGTTGGTGATATTTCAAAAGGGGGACCAAGTCTCACATTGCTTGGCCAAGGGTCCTTGGTAGGCTTTATATATGGGGGCACTCATTGGGCTTATAGACAAGCAAGTAAGAGACATACCCTCGCGCACATGAGTTTGAACTAACTAAGTTCAAAACCGGCGAAACCCCCCTGCGCGCAATATTGAGGGCCACGAACTTTTTTATTTTACCCGGAAATATCTATTTTAAGGCTTTAAAATTTCCGTTGCCCTTTGATTACCTTTTACTAGCTAATATGGGGTTTTATTATCAAATGACCAGTATTATTATTCTTTATTGAGTTTTTATTATAAAACTTACTGATATTATTAAACTTTATTAGGTTTTATTCTGAAACTTATCAGCTATTTATTTTAGTTTAAAATACCATTAAATCCTGTTTAAGTGGCAATTCAAAAGCCGTCTGTTATTTTTTATGTCATTAAATTTCATTTCAAATTTTTAAATTCAAATTTCAAATTCTGTTTAATTATAATTTAAAGCATTTTAAGTACCTCTGAAGTGTCTCTCCTATAAATAGAGACACATCTTACCTTTTCGAAATCACTTCAACATATTACAATTTTCGCACACTCTGCTGGGTTCTCACTCTGCTGGGTTCTCTCTCTGCTTTGCTAGTTCTGCTCCTGCTCCCTTTGACAGATGAGTCTGTTGAATCTTGGGGGATACCGCATTCTGGCGCAAATATCCTTGAGAACAGTACTACCACACGCTTCAGACTACTATTTTCCTAACATAGGGTAAATGGTATAATTGATTGAATTGTTAACTATTAGTTCTTAAGTACATTATTGTAGCATTGGAATTGATTAATATAATGTTATAGACTGAATGCACAATAATTAGATGATTTAATGTTTTTTTGTAAAAGAAATATTGTCTTGGAATTTTGAATTAAAACATACAAATTTTAAAAACAAAAATTTTATTTTGGAGGGAAGAAATGTGACATTTAAATTCTCTTGAAAAAATTGCATGTAAACTAAATGTTTCTAGCCACCAAGTGGCTTCCTTCTCCTTCATTTCATGCCACCAGAAAACAAAGCAATTACATTTTTTCCAATTTAAGGAAAGATGTCATATGGTATGTTGCCACTAAAAGTAGCCTCCATGTCCTCTCTATATCATGCAGGAAAACTTTTAGTAATTGCTATCATGCAACAAAACTCTTTTCCTTACAAAGAATGAAAAATTTTCAGCTTAGTCATTATCTTCCTACTCAATTACATAACATTCAACAAAGTAATTTAGCTTCATTTCTTTATATTCCTCATATATATTCTCCTAACCTCTAACAATGATAATGCTATTCTAGAAATTTTGATCATGCACATGATAGAAGATTGAACAGATATTGAAGTTGAAGAGCTAGAATAAATTTGAGAAATCCAACCTTTCTTTTTTTACATTGTATTGACTTTCAATTATAGATAAAGAGGAGAATATTCAAGTAGAACGTAGGAATAGTTTTAAAACTTCCATGACTCTAGAATGAAATTATACTCTAATCCTTAAAAATTTTGAAATTTATGTTTGGATGAATTTTAGATTTTGCTTATTCTTCTGTAATTCACATTATAGTGTGGGTTAGCCACACTCCCACACTATAACATGACTTCCTATGTGGATAGGCATTCCATGTGAATCATGTTATAACGTGACTAAGACACATTATGACATGATTTTTGGTGAATAAAATTGTGATTATATGTCCCATGTCGTAACTGCGTTATAGCTTGACTATGTCCCACACTATAGCCAAGTTATAGCTTGATTATGTTCCACACTATAGCCACGTTATAACTTGGCTCTTGGCAAGGACTAATTTTCAACATCACATAATAGGGTAAAAGTTGGCCTACGATTCAACGAGATACTAGAACTCTAAAATTTACCAATAAAATATAGATAATTGAGTGTTAGAAATTATGTTTCCTATCATCGTAGAATTGAATTGAAAATTAAAGAAATTTTATGAAAAATATGTATATGACGAATGGAAGAAGATTATGAGATATTGAATTTTGAGGAAAGGGTAAGACCTTCATTTAAATAGAAGAATGGAATATTCATGTGAGTTGTTGATGATGCATTATTTTGCATAAAAATGTTATTTTGAAAATTATCAATGTGATGCATAATCTACCAGCTTTTTTTATGAAAGTGGGATAAGAAATATAAGGATCAATTCATAATGAAAGTAGACTAAAATTCGTGATAATGGAGACATTTAGACCTAAAGAGTACGTGAATTAAGTTTAAGCCTTCCAACGGTCTAGGATTGCTCCTTAAAATCATAACTGTTCTAGTTGGACTTAGTTGCTTTGATGAGACTCTGATAACATCATTACTAGTTGAGCAATTTTGTTATTTTTTATAAATGTGAAATAAAGATGATAATGATAATGTTTGTGATGTCAAAGATGCATTATTGTGGGAAATTGGATCTCGATACCTCCCATTGATAAAGTCATGGTGATTTAGGTCCATATTCATACACATATTATATCGATGACCAACTTTACATTAGTGAGACTTGATGTGGTATGAGACACATTAAGTTTTATTCTAATCATGAGTTTATCATCATATAAATTAAAAAAAGAATGATAAAGTAATTCATGTGCATTTATTGCATTTGATTTTTGTCTTAAATCAGGTTTGTGTACCTGATAGTGATGTTTTATATATATATATATATATATATATATATATGATTGTTTCTGGACAAAATTTTACTTGGATGAAACATCTCACTCTCCATTATTACATTTCTATGTATGTTCTTCCGATATGTTAATGGAACTACTATATTGATAACCAAACTTAGACGTGGAAGTGTACACAATGGAAATAATAGAGGATGAGTTTGCTACTCTATAACTACAAACAATTACTATTATGGCATATTTCAAAGTAGGATACTATGTTTATGGAAGGAAGTCAAGCATAATGAATCCTTGTAGTGAGGAGCTATCTTATGTCCTTGTCACTTTTAGTATATTTGGTATTTACATATATTATCCATCTACTGGATCTTAGGTTATTTATATCTTGAAAGGGTTACAAACCATTGTACAATGTATGTTGCATATATCTCTAGTACAGTTGTCTTATATTACTATTTTTAAAGGTCTTGCAAGACAATAAGAATAACCAATTAGTTATGTCCAATCAAGATAAAATGATATAGGTGATTTAGGAATATTTTATATAAATTATATGTATTTAGGTGTTAGAATCAAATGATATCAAGTAACAAACTGAATAAAATGATAATTTTAATAACTTTCTATCAAAATTTTTTTTCACTAATTTTACTATTGAGAACAACAACAAAAATTTGTTACACTTATATGAATTATATCAAATATTATATTGTGAATAATTTTGTATAGAATATAATTTCTATCGATCCAACTGTTAAAATTATAATTATGTAATTATTTGTGTTAAATTTTATTAAAATTAAACAACTATAAAAGTATAATTAAAAGATAAGGAAAAATCAACTTTATTTAAAAATAACTCATACTAGAGTAACTTTGTTGAATAATTTTTTTAAATGATTAAATTATTAAATTAATAAATTAATAGTTTTTATTATGTAGATAATTAAATAATTTTAAATTTTAAATTAAAGTATGCTACAAAAATTATATTATATTTTAAATTAAAATTATTTAATCAAAAAATAATAAAAATTGTTAATCAACTTATTATTATCTTGGTTGTAATAAAATAATGTTAACAACCATAGTTTGCTGTAGTTGGTGTTAGAATATTAAAAATGATTATGGTAATAATATTTTTAGTTGATATTAGAATAAGATAAGTATGGTAGTGACATTTATGGTAATATGATTGACGATGATTTGATGATAATAACGGACGAAAATGATAAGAGAGTGATCTTATTTATATTTTAAAAAATAAATTTAATGTTAAAAATAATAAAAATTTAAATTTAAAATATTAATTAATAAATTTTTATGTTAAAATTTTAACTAAAATAATTTAAAAATTAATTTAAATCTATTTTAATCAAACTGATTTTATTTTTAAAATTAATTTAAAATTTAGAAACTAAAAACTCCCACCCTTCCCATGGAACGTTAATTTTTGAAAAAAAAATTATCTTGTGAAATATGTGAAAAAAGATTTCGATAACCCCAATTCATTTTTTTTAAAAAAAAAAAAGCTAACAAGATCTTAAAATCTGAATTTGGAAGATTTTTGGGCTTGGAGCATTCCTGTGTGTCTGAACTTGAGGATTGTGTTGTCTTCTTCAACCTTAAGCCCCACACTCTGGCTTTGTTCTTCTATTTGACGTGTGGGAAAAGTAGCAACCGCTGCTCTCACTCAATTCACCCACAGGTAAGCCTAAGAAAACTCTCTCTCGCCCGAGTGAATGTGTTGGTGGCTTATAACCTACTTATCTTACGTTTTTCACCATTTTCACTCCAACTTGAATACGATAATCACAATTTCCATACATCTCGTTTTCATTTTTCGATTCGTCCACTTTCAATTCAAAATTCAGAAGCAAGTTCACCTGCACAACTGAAATTTAGTATCTAGCATAAGCAAATTCACTAACCTGCCTATTCTTATTCCTATTTGTATTATTTATTCATGCATGTATGCTTTTAAATTGCAGCTGAAGTTACAGACACCTCCAAAACCTGATATTACATATAATTGGGGGCAAATCTGGTTGCAATTACGGTTTTGTTTTAAAACCTTAGCATGTATGTGTGCATTCAAAGAACCTGTTCCTGCCTAAACATCAATACTGGAATTGTTTTGCAATTTGCGTAGTGGCATAGAAATACGTTTAATTTAACAAAAAGCGCAACTGAATGTGATCAAAATTTGATTACTTGTTTGGTGTTGGATAACAAGAAAGATGTCAAGGCAAAGTGACACGTTGTTCCTGGAGGAATGGCTAAAGAGCAGGTGTGGTGGTGGTGACTCTAAAAAACTCACCCTTAAAAACACCGCCAGAGCCATCATTCAGGCCTGGGCTGAGCTCCGAGCCTCCCTCCAATCCTCTTCCTTTGGGTCACACCACCTCCATCATCTCAAAACCCTTGTCAATTCCCAAACCTCTCTCCATGTCGCCGAACCTCAAGCAAGGCTCCTCCTTGACATTCTCCAACGTCCGAACCTATCCCTCCCGCATCATTCCTTCCCTCTATTCTTTCGGCTACTTTACATCTGGGCCCGAAAAGCTGCAAACCCTAACACCACCATTATTGATTCTGCAGTGGAGGTTATCTCTCGCATCCTCTTATCTTCTCAGTTTGATCCCCCTCCTGCGTTTTTTGCTGAAGCTATTCTCCTTTTGGGGGCTTTTTCTTTTGTTCATTCTTTATCTGAAAGAACTAAGGCACTCTGCTTGGACATGCTGTGTAAAGTGTTAATGGATAAGGGTAAGTTACTTTGGACATTTGCAGAGCTTGTTCCTTGTGTTCTGGCAGGGATTGGGTATGCTCTGTCATCGTCTGTGGATGTTCATTGTGCAAAAATATTAGGTTCTTTGTTTGGAATTTGGGGCAAGGAAGATGGGCCTCGAGGTAGTGTTGTTGATGGGCTCATGGTTCTTTATCTGATTGATTGGGTTGTGTCGAACTTGATCAGTTTTCGGTATTTGGACAAGATACATGTTTTCCTTGAAGAAGCTTTTGGGGGCTCTGCGAGCTATGCTTCATTTTCTGTTTACATGGCTGCCATTGGAGTTTTGAGAGCTACGAATAGGTTGGCTTCGAGTGGTGTGAAATTGGATGTTATTGAAAGAATGAGTAGTTGTGCTGTTGTTTGGATTGAAGGTCTGGTTAGTGATTTGGTTTCTAAGACATTGGGATCTAGTAACTTGGCCAATGATCCTGAAAATAGGCTTTTGCTTCAGTGTGTGTCATTGGGCTTGGCTCGAACTGTCTCCTTTACAGGACATTCTTCATTGTTTGTTTGTCTTGCTTTGGCGTTGATGACTGAAATATTTCCGTTGCCCCGTCTGTATGAATCAGTGCTTGAAAACTCACCTAGTTCAAAGGGACTGAATCTTAATAAGATCAAAGAACATATAGATAATATCTTGTTCAGGGAAGCGGGAGCCATAACAGGGATTTTCTGCAATCAGTATGTTTTAGCTGATGAAGAAAATAAGAATATAGTGGAGAATCTTATGTGGGAATACTGTCAGAATATCTACTTTGGGCACAGACAAGTGGCTTTGATTCTCAAAGGCAAAGAGGATGAGTTGCTTGAGGGTTTGGAAAAAATTGCAGAATCTGCTTTCCTTATGGTTGTGGTCTTTGCATTAGCTGTAACAAAACACAAGTTGAACTCTGAATTTGCTCAAGAAATACAGATGGAAGTCTCGTTGAAGATACTAGTTTCGTTTTCCTGTGTGGAATATTTTCGCCATGTCCGCTTGCCAGAGTATATCGAAACCATTCGCAAGGTAGTAGCTGGTGTTAAGAATGAGCAAGCTTGCACTTGTTTTGTGAACTCCATGCCTTCTTATGCTGACTTGACAAATGGCCCAGGTATGACTTATTTAGTTGCATTTTAGTGTGAATTGCTTATTTACTTTTTGTTATTTTTGCATTTTATATGATTTCATGTCTTCTAGACCAGAAAACCCAATACTTATGGTCCAAGGATGAAGTGCAAACAGCTCGCATCTTGTTTTACCTACGAGTCATTCCAACTTTCATTGAATGTTTGTCCAGTGATGTATTCAGAAACGCGGTAACTCCAACTATGTTCTTGTATCCTATATGAAAAATAAGTACATGTTTGGTTTTGCTGGGCTTTTGCACAAGATAGTTGCAGCCAAATGTTCTCTCCACATAATTTTATTTATCGATTTTGTTAACGTATTCATTAGGATTGATTTCAAGTGTCAAAAAGTAGTAAGCTTTTATTGGAAAACAAACATTTATAACATTTTTGTATTTTTGATGTAATAAATGCTTTCTTTCGTAACAAAAGCTTACTACTTTTGGATGCCTAAAGTTAGTCTTAAGGACTGATGTTAACAAAACTCTTTATTTATGTTCTATTATGAACACTGGATAAGCTTGTCCAAATATGCATTAATAATATTTTGGGGTCCCTAGCTGCATTATCATGCACAGAAATATTTCTTCCTTATTTAAATGAAACTAGATATATTGACCACCCAAATGGAAAAGTAGCTCGAGCCTCTCATTCAGTTTTCATGTCATTTATGACCATGGGAAAGGAATCTGAAAAGAATGATGGAGTGTCATTGAAGGAGCAGCTTGTTTTCCATTATATACAACGATCCTTATTGGTACTTAGTTCTACTAAAGACCTTAATCCTTAATCCTTAATCTGAGACATAACTTTGAATGCATTTTTATATTTTCATGTAAATGAATATAGGGGTATCCTGGCATTACTCCTTTTGAGGGTATGGCTTCTGGGGTTGTAGGAATGGTCCAATATCTTCCTGCTGGAAGCCCTGCCATTTTTTATTGCATTCACAGTCTTGTTGAGAAAGCCAATCAGCTCTGTTCTGAAGTGTTCACTCATGAGGCTGATGCATGGAAGAAGTGGCAAGGAGAGCCGGAACCAAGCAAAAAATTAATGGACTTGCTTTTGCGCCTAGTTTTCCTTGTTGATATACAAGTAAGTTGTTAATCAATTATAATTAACTGCTTTGAATTATACTGTGATTTTTGTCACATCATTTAAAGTTAAGCAATATAGACCTTCCAAGACCCAGAGACGATACATGCTCTTAAGTTGGGTGACCTGTTAAAAAGTAATCCATTTATGTTCAAGTGCTAAAAAATAGATGTTTTGGAAATTGTATTATTTCATATGCATTTATTATTGTTTTAAAACTTTATTATGCAAGCCTCTTTTACTACATTTAGGTCTTGCCCGACTTGATGAAACTGTTGGCACAGCTGATCACTAAGTTGCCAAAAGATGCACAAAACATTGTTTTAAATGAGTTATATTCACAAGTGGCTGATTCTGATGACGTGGTCCGCAAACCTACGCTGGTTTCATGGCTGCAGTCATTATCTTACCTTTGCACAAAGGCTACAAATCAAAATGCCGCCTACCGAAAAAGTGGAAGTGAAGATAATCTGACTTTGGCCTATTCTGCAAACCCATTAAACAGTGGAAGAACAACTGCACGACTCTAAGAGATCAGGTCTCTCTCTCTCTCTCTCTATCTCTCAATTTTGTGGGGTACTACACCATGTTTTCTACATTATGCTCTCTCTAATATATTCTATAGTTATGTTAGATCTCACTAATGGATCTTGTTACTACATGTTATATATGTTGAGCCATTTTTTCACTTCACTTGCTGAATTTACCTTTTCTAATATCCAGTATGACAATCTTTTGTTATTGTGTCTGCAAGTCTGTTCTCGCTTTCAAAGTTATTGGAGGCAGTGTTTGAAAAAAGGTAACTTGAGGGGGAAAAGTAGTTTTTTCAGAGCATTTATAAAATAATTTATCCCCAAATAACTTGTTTGGATGATTAAGTCAAGAATTTGAGAGATTTTGCTATATTTTAATAGGGTATTTTTTATTACTCAAAATAAGAAAATTGAAATCCTATCTCAATTGGTGGAATTTTAGAAAGTCTCATCTCAGGTTTCTCTATCCACTTTTCATTTCATGCTTGTGGTAGGGTTTATCAGCTTCCGCAGCTGTTTGTTCTCAACCTCCATAACTTCCCAACCAAGACTTCTATTAAATTTTTGCAGAACCCTTTGTTGATGACTAACTTTGCATACTAACATTCCTTATTGAGGTTCATTTTAATTTTCCATTTCATTTCCTTTTTTATTTATGTTCCTGATTCAATCTTACAAATTTCTGTTCTTGCTGATTCAACATTGCTTGAATGAAGTTTTGGACCTTCTGGTGTCCTAGTTTTTTTTGGTGATTTCAATGACAGACCTTTGCTTTATGTCCTTCAATGTGTTATGGTTCCCTTTGTGATTGTTTGAAATTGAATTGATACAGTAAACTACTGGGTGAATATTAAATGTGATATAGGATAATAGTGGTATCTGGCTGTTCATTTGAACTTTATTTTACACCCTTCAGTCTGTTTTAGTGTCAGAACCAGATGTTTGTTTGATCAGCCATTGGGATTTTCATCAGGAACTGGTCTGTGCCAGGAAAGAGTCTTTTCTAATTAATATTTTATTTTATTGCATGCAACTTCTATTAAATTTAAAAAATTGGCAGACACAAATGGAGATGTGAGCAGCTAAATTCATGCTGGAGAAATATTTCAACTCTAGTTTGTTGTTTACATTTTTCTATCTGTGTTCCTTCTAACTTTGTTTTCACTTTGAGAATAACGAAGTGCATACTTGGGTTCTAAGTATTTATGTTTCTTTAGTCAATTAGAAATGTGTCTGGAACTAGTAACAAATTGTTTAAAACCAGTGATGTGTGTAGTTGAAATGGTGATTGAAATTGAGAACAACCAACAAAGGAAATATGCAAACCTTGGCCCTTGCCAACAAGGAGTTGTTCGGTGCCTTGGAAAGGAATGCTCTGTTGAAGATTGCTAGCATGAGGAGTCACATGATGTGTAGCCCCGGAGTCAGGCAAGCAACCATTGCTGAGATGTAGGATCAGCTGCTAGTGTAGTGAGGAAAGCATGTGGATTAGGAGAGGAACTCTCAAGGAAGGGATAGCAACCTGATCATGGTAGGCTTGATTGGGAGCATGATGGTGTTGAGGTGGTTGAGCAAAAGGAGCAGGAAAAGGAAGAAGAGGCCTGGAAGAAGCATAGGGAGGGGCTTGACCATAGTAGGCATGGTTGAAAAGAGCAGAGACCTAGGCTGGATCAAACCTGTGGTATCAGTTAAGAACATCATGGTCAGGTTTGTGACATATTTGGCATGTAAGATGGCCACGAGAGTATGAATTACCTCTGCCACGACCACGACAGCCACAATTAATGTGACCTTGATAATTTTTACCATAGCTATGACCAGAATTCAATGGTGGCCGATACTGCTCTTGTTGATCACCAAAATGAGACGGTGAAGGTTGCTGTTGTGAGGACACAATTAATAGTGCCAGGTATGTTGTGTGAACCAGAGTTTGAATGAGTCTAAACAAGATTGCCTGAAGTTGCATCAGATGCAGCAAGTTGATGAGACTCACCAAATGTGCCTCATGAACAAGAAGTATAGCTTTGAGATCATGCATGATGTAAGGTTCAAGACGGCTTGAGATCATAGTGACAAAAGCTTCGTAGTCTTCAGGAAGATCATCAAGAATAGCATCGATATGGTCATGAGGAGGAACACCTCATGAATACAAGAAGAAAGTCATCATTAGATTTGATGTGAAGCAAATATTCGTAGATAGAACTTGAACATTTCTTGGTATTGTGAAGTTCAGTGTGTAATTGGTGAGCCTTGGGGCAAGTTTATGAGTGAAAGAAATCATGAATCTCATCCTAGAGTTGCCAAGAGTGAGAACAACCAACCAGACGAGTAAGGATTGATTTAGAAAGGGAGGAAAGAAGCCAAGAAAATAGTAGTTGATCCGGTTGCTCCCATTGAAGGTAAGACTCATTGACATGGCCTAGACCATGATCCTCTTTGCTAAGAAAATGTGAGGTAATCTCTGGGTTGATGATAATTCGGTGTAAATGATGTGCCTTCATCGCCGCTTCAACTTGTTGCTTCTAGAGTGAGAAATTTTTGTTGTCAAGTTGCACAAAAATGGTCTGAGTGAAAGCAACCAGAGCATTAGGTGGAATTTCCATGAATGAAACCGACGGGAGAGCTCCACTGACTGGGGAAGAAATGCCATTGACGTTGGTGTTAGACAAATTGATAACAGCAGGATCCATGGTTCAAGATCGAGAAGCCCATGATACCACGTTAGAAGTAGAGATAGAGAGAGAGAAAGTATAATATTCTGTATGATATTATTGAACTAAAATGAATAATATTGATACACAGGTCATAAATGTTTATATAATGACAAATAGAAAAGTCTAGAACCTAACAAACTAACAAATTCTATTACTAGCTGTAACAGAACAACTGAACTGTTGTTAGAACAGTTAAGTATTATACTCTAACACGACTAACTTGTTTTTTCTGCCTCTTTAAACATGACATGGATTTTTGCTGGATGATGGTGTTATCGATTGGTATTTGAAAATGCTTTCAGTTCTTTTTATACTTTTACAAATAATCCATTCCTAATCCTGGGATAGTATCCAAAATAGGTTAAGATTGTGACTGTCAACCGATCATAATGTATTTAAACATTGGTTGTTAAAATGTAAACTGAGCGTTCATTTAAAATGAATTAAATAAACCTTAGCATTTGTTACATCTTTTTTTATGCAGATCTCTGTAGCAATTAAAAAGATTCTGTATGCTACTGATGCAAAGGAATCAGCAGCATTATATGAAGTTCAGGATTTCCATAACCAAACTGCGAATGCTGTTGAAGCTGAAGCTGAAAGCGAAGCCTGATCACTCCCAAAAATGAACCAGAAAGTGAAGCCCGATTAGATTACTCCTCAAAATCTTCGGTGATGCTGAGACTGGTAATCCTTCCCCATGCTATGGCCGAAAGGCCTCATTAAATGCTGTAATTGTGCTCTTGTTTTCTTCTCATGGCCCTCTCCACCTTTTCAAGAAGAGCTTTTCTAATCAACATTGCTTTAAATGGATGTGGTGCAGCGATTGTACTTAAAAAGTTTGAAAATCAATTCTTGCATTTTCCAATGCAAAACGTGTGCACCAAAAAAAATATATATGGCTTAGAATAATTTTACACGTATCTCAAAAGATGTTCAATGGTTCAAAATCAATTTTACCAAAATTAATCTTAACATGTGTGAAATAGTTTTGATTCAAAATGACTCAGTTGCATTATCCAATTTTGGTTTTGATATGAAATCATCCTTAATTGAATTCTTCTACAGATCACCAGAGTCTGTATCCCTACATCTGTTTCTTTGTTGCATGAGTATGTCAAGAGAAATATATGATGATGACGCTATTGGTACGAAACTTGATAACTGTTTGAACTTCAAATAGTTTTTCTAATGTGACAGGTCTTGTATAATTGATGATGATTAGATCATTGAACATTCACACGAATTCCAACGAAGATGTATGGCAGAATCATCCTATTGGGTTTGATGTTCGAAGGGATAGTTTTACAGTAGCAGATGTTCGAAGTTTATTTTTCTATTAATTTATGATATAAATCTTGAAGTGCGACCTTTGATAGTTAAGCTCATCCTTTTTTGCTGTATCAGTATTTTAAGTCGTGTTAGAGTATTTTTAATACTTTCAAATTTTTACCTTCGTTACACCTATATTTAGAATTTTTTATTTTTAATTTCTTAAATGAATAAGAAGCTGTTGGTTTGTTATTCAAAATAATGATTCACTTTTATATAACTATATTTGTAATTATGACAATGCAACACTTTAATAAATATTTTAACAAACATTTGGTTGATTTTTCTGTAGCAATGAATATTTTAAATCTTGCAAAAATTGTATTCCTTCTCAAAGGTTTATTAGACTATTTAATTTATATAATATATTAAAGTTAAGATATGCTCTAAATAAATAGAATTTGATAATTTATATTGATTAACCATGTCACACTCAGGTATAAATCTAGTTTACATTAAAAAATGTGTTATTATACATTTTAGCGCTATTGTAAGGAAGTTATTATTATTTTTCATAAAATAATATATTTTTATCATTTTTTTTAATCTAAATAAAGAACTTTTCAAGTGAAGAAAATCATTTACTTCATTCAGACAGTAAATTTTACAAATGAAGAAATTTCAATCCAAGCACATGGTCACCCTTTTCTAAGACCATGGCAAGCTTTTCCCATTCCAAGGCTAATCAGATCAGCAACTTCAATGAGAACTGACAACATTCATCATGGATTTAAACCCAAGTTATGCTTGTTAGCATGAATATAATGTAACAAGGCACCCTTATTGGCTCCAAGTTGGTGGTTTAATTATTTTTAACATAAATTTGATCTTTTTTAAATGTAAAATAAGCACTAATTTAGTGCCTAAATTGGTAGTTAAAGATTAGAGCTTTACTTTTCACACCCCTGTTTTTTTTTTTAATATTTGGATATTCCCATGTTATCCTTTACATTTTTTAATATACATTTCGTAAATTAGTTTATTTTTTTTTACACCCCCTGTTTTTTTTGGATATTTGGATATTCTCATGTTATCCTTTACATTTTTTAATATACATTTCGTAAATTAGTTTACGGAATGTAAAAAATACATTCCGTAAATCCGTACACTAGTTTACGGAATGTATTTTTACATTCTGCAAATTAATTTACGGAATATATTTTACGAAATGTATTTTTACATTCCGCAAACTAATTTACGGAATGTAAATACATTCTGCAAATTAGTTTAAGAAATGTAAAATGTTTACATTCTGCAAATTAATCTACGAAATATATTTGTTAAAGGGTATAATTGAAATTTTTTTTTACAAAAAGTGAAGGGGATGCCAAAAGAAAAAACAGGATGCAAAAAGCAATCCCCTAAAGATTATCCAATACTTAGATATTAGCCCATTAGATATTAGCCCAATCACATTGTTTAACATTATATATTATCTTATCGTACAAAACAAGAATAATAACTTAACCCAATAATAATTTATAAATATAATTATAATAAATTCATCTATTTATATTTTATTTTTACTGGTAATTAATTATAAAAAAAATATTGTGATTAACTTAGTAAAAAATAATAGTTAAATCGCTTATATATTTGGTTATTAATCAATTATTTTTTTTATATAATCAAATATTACAGTTCAAAAATTAATTATCACATTAATAATTGATTACCAAACTAATTTAGAATAATCACATACATGTTAATTCTACTTTTTATAGAATTAATTATAATTTTTTATAATAATTGATTACTATCTTTAATAAGAAAAAATTTGCAGGAATAGAAAAATGAAAATACTATAATTATATTTGTTTATTATTTTAGAATTTCTTTTAAAGATATCCAATTCTTCACTTATTATAACTTTAAAATATAAAAATTAAATTGAGTATATATAACTAAAACATTTAGAAGATCATTTTAGTGACCCGTGTACGTTTAGAGAACTATTTTAAGTTTGTTTTCAGTAAAACATTTCTTTATAACATTATTACAGTAATTTACTTATTTTTAGGGTTATGGCATGACCCAGAGAATCGGTTAGCGTAGATCACTGATGAAAGCAACATCAAAAGCCTTTCTTTATGCTTTCTCTGTGCAAGACCCTATGCCTAGATGCATGCTACATACAGATCTCCACTTTTCAATTGTCAGTAACAGTTTTGCGTTGATTTTTCGTTAGCACTGCTACATCATTTTCTTCACTATTCATGCATCAATACGCAAATTTCTCTCGTGAATGCATAAATTGCACGTTGGAATTCGTTTGTTTCTTTATTGAATTGTTTTTCTTTTCTGCTTTTTGGTATTCCTGTGGTACTTTTTTTGTAGTTCATTTTTTTTATTTTATAAAATTTAATTATACCAATGTGGGTATTGTTATTTTAAGGAAAGAAGTATACATAAATATTTTCCCTATTTTAGCCTCTATCTTGTTTTTTATTATTCTTTTCCCAAGCATGTACACAATTCTCTTTAATTTTAAATCATCAATAAATTCAAAAATAATTTTAATACATTTTCTCTGAAAACTATTTTTTTTTATCTATTTGTCGCTGGCAACCGCTGTGAACGATTAATTTCATTTTTCTTTGATTGAAATATCAGATATGTACATTGCCTTAAATCTAATTTGACTAGAAGGTCTGTATAACAATTTTTCGCCATGATTTGAAGGATTGTTTTTATTCTAAATAAATATGTAGAGAGATCCTTATCGCAAAAAACAGGGGGGAAAATCTAAAACGGAATTTTTACGGAATATATAATTTATTAAGTTATTTAACAAAGTTAAAGTATTAATTATCAAGTGAAAAATTAGATAGTATATCATCAAAATCAGCAGATATAAGAAAAATGTTACGGATTTCCCTTTTTTTCATGCAGTAACATTGTTTATATTTCTAACTAATGTTGAAGAGTTTAAGCAATATTCATGAGGTGTAGTTTTTATTTGGTAAAAATACATCATAATTTTTGAACTACATACGCATGGGTTTAGGACATGGTTGATCACATTACACAAGGTTTGCTTTATTGCATGTCCCACAATTTTAAAACTAAGCTATTTTAATAAAATAAACCAAATATTTTGAATTGTGCAAAGTGGAGATTCAAAGTCTTGGTCCTAAAGGATAGGATTTGGGAGATACCAAGAAAAACACTAAAAAAGCAAAATGGTATGTGATTATGCTAATTAAATAATTAATTAATTAATCCCTTTTGTATCCATAATTCGGCGCCGTTTACTTAGCGCAATTGGAGGCCCATTTTGGTATAACCCTAAAAATGGCGCCATTCACGCCTCTTCTTTTCATGACAGTTTTGACAAAAAGAGAATAACAAAAAACCTGTGAGGAATATTGGGAACTTTGTTCTTTCAGTTTTTTTTTGGGATTGAGTCAACTTTAACAAACTGTTTCCCCCAAATAGGTTTTAGGGGTTTGAGGAATGATGCGTTATGTGATGATGAAGTATAAATTAATGACATGAGAAACACAATGAGAGGATTAGGTCATGTGTGCTTTCAATCTTTCATACTAATGGTCCTACAATCTCATGTGCTCTTATCATGTTCAAGACGTTATATAATTCTTTTTTTTCAAAAACAATGCTAAATGGTTTTAACCAGTGGTATTTCACAGTTAACATTAATTTATTTTTTTTCATTTTGCTTATCATTATTATCATTTTTTTATATAAAAAAATTTAAATAAATTGGTTTAAAAGATTCAAAATTCAAATAATACTTGAAAAAAATATACTTACAATCGTTTATCAATAAAATTTTTCAGCATTTAATTTTTAATTTATTTAATTTTTATAAATTAATCTTTTATTTTTTTTAATCTCAATTTTTATCATTGACTTTTAAATTTTTTCTTGATATTTTCTATAAACAGACTTCTCTGTATTATTTTAAATAAATAAATAGATTAATTTATATAATTTTAAAAATATAATTTATATTATATTAAAATTAAACATAAGTTTATAAAAGTTAAATAAATGAAAAACTAAAATATTATTAAACTTAAATTTTTTATATAATAACAACATTTCAATCCATATTTTTAAATATATGAGTTTAATTTTTTTAATTAAACTAGTCAGTTCACCATTATTATTTTATAATTTCAACATTAAAAGTACATCGAATCAAGTTAGATTTTAAATTATCAAACCTGAATTTATTACGTGTTAAAAAAAATTTTTTTTTTTTTTTTTAATATCTGTTCTCATTTAAAGTCTATAAGACTTACGAGCTGTTTAAAAAAAATTAATAAATAAACTTAAAATCTATATAAATAATTAAATAAAAAAAATTTACTAACTTAAATCTTACCAGATTAAAATATCTTTAAATAAACTTAAAACGTATATATATATTATATAAATAATATATATTAAAATAAATATTATATAAATATAATATATTAAAATAAATATAAATATATAATGTATGAAGATAAATAAACTTTTTAATAGGTTAAATAATTTTTTTTTAAATCTAAATCTAACTTATTTATCTAAAATTTTTTTTTACAAATTTAAATCTATTTATTTATTAAATAAATTAAAACAAACTAAATTTTAAACCAAACCAAATAAGTTTTTCACTTCCATTTCCCGCAACATAATTTTTAATAAAATTAAAATTGTCTAATTATAGTGGATATATTAAGTTAAAGGTTAGAGAAAAATTCTGAACTTGGTCGCATAAATGTCAGCATCAGAGTTTATGAGATTCATAAGGAATGGGGAACGGAGTTTTGTAGAAGGAAAAGATAATATATTCAACCAATCACATAGCAGCATGATATAAAATTCATTTTTATACTCCGAAACCTTTCCTTTCCACTATTTTCCTTGTTTAACCGATCCTGAAGGAGGACAATGATGTAAAAATGGTATATTTTAAAAGATTTTAAGTTTTATAGTTAATTATTATTATTTTAATTTTAAATATATTTATTATTTATTAATTATCAATTTATAATTATGATAATTAACTTTTAATTAGTAATTTTAACCAATTTTTTATTGTTAGATTTAAAATATGATTATTTATTTAATTTGATTTAAATTATAATATTGGATTTAAACGTTTATATTAATTAATAGAATTTAATATATTTATAACTTAATGATTACCATTTCAAACGTTAATTAATATTCATTATATATTAATTTTATGATTAATATTTATTATTATTTAAATTTTAAATTAATTCATTTAATAATTTTTAAAATATATAATCAGATTATATTAATTATATATTATTTTTCAATCAATTTTATGTTATATAATCAAACTTATACTTTTATATATATCATAAATAATTCTTTCTATTTTAAAATAAAAATATTTTAAACATGTATCTCCTGTGTTTATAGATTTTTTTTTCTTTTTACAAGTTGTATTTTCTATTTTATTATAGAAAATATTATTGTTGAATAATCAAGAATTATACTATAAACACTTTAATTTTTGAAAATAACGTTTTTATATATTTTAACCTATCTATGAAATATCAAAATATTTCAACAATCTTATTTTAAAAAAATTTTCAATATTACTTTTATAAAGATGTATATGTTTTAATTTTTAAAATATTTTTTATTTATTATTTTTATTAATACCATAATTTTACTATACACATATTAATAAATTTATAAATCATACTTTTGGAGGATGTAAATTTAACTATGTATACACATGATTTTATATAAATATATTTTATTTTTTATATGTATGTGTTAGAGATTGCATCTTTATATTTATGCTATTTTTTTATTAAAAAAAGAAGATTCTATTGATTAATTTTCTTCATATATGTTTAATATCAATGTTATTAAATTAGGGATTGATTTTTTAAATATTTTAAATAATTTAAAATATTTTAAATTAAAAAAAATAAGCATAACTCTTAAGATAATTTTGGTGTAATTAAGATATTTTTATGTATAATAAAATATTTAAATATTTTGATATATTATTTATAGAAAATATATAATGATTAAAATAGAAATTATGTTAGTATATTTTAAGTTTGAATAAGATCATATATATAACAATATTTGAGTGATATTGTAAATTTTGATATTAATAAACTTTTTTATTATATTAGAATAATATAATGATGTAAATTAAGTTTAATTCGTACAAAAATAAATTAAATATGAATTTAATTTCAAAAGAGTAAATGGTTACTTTTGACTTGAAAATTTTAAAACTACGTGTTAAGATGTTTTAAATATTTTATATTAAAAAAATTTTATATTTCATATATAAATATTTTATGATTGCTAATTAATAATAAAAAATAATTGATAAATATAAATTGATATATATATATATACACATTAAAATTTTATAAAATGATTATGAGATTCTATTCTTAATTAATGTAATGTTAAAAATTAATTTGATCACATTTCTCATCAAATGAAAGTTTAGTAAGTGATATCGAGAAATGATGTTTTAGTTAAAATAATATCAATAATGAGAAAAACTCAATATTTGTAATTGTAGTTTACATTAAAAAGGATAATAAAAAATTATTGTTGATCATTCTAGTATTATTACATTTTCAATCCCTAAGTTGCATTGAATGAGATATTAAATTTTATCTTTTTAATTATTATCATATTCTTTGAGTGATGGGAGATGCAGGACACATGATTTTAAAACGTACTACCTATTCATTAGATAGAGAAGATCACCAAGATTCCGTGATCCGCTACCGAACTTATTCCAATTCAATAAGAGATCTCAATATTGTGCCTTGAAGAGGACTCAAACCTCCATGCTCTTTAGCACAAGATTTTGAGTCTTGCGTGTCTATCATTTCACCGCCAAGACATCTTGCACGATAACTTGATTAAGTCACTTGTATAAAAAGTAGGATTACTTGTATGAGATTAAGACACTCATGTATTACCAAACACATGTATGGTGTATTTCCGCAAAACTAGCAAAAACCGTAAAAAGTATAAGTATGAGATATAATGTGATAGATAAACCCTTAACTTGTATCAAAATGTTTTGTATGCATACTCTAGAAGATATCATATGTAATGCATTTACACCGATAAAGTAAATCCAACAAAATTTCTTTCATATATTAAAATTTTTATATAAATCCTTTTAAAATATTGGAGGGATGGTAAAAATTACATACATAAAAATTGTGTATTGTAAAAAGTTTTAAACTTTTTAATTAATTATTATTATTTTAATTTTAAATATATTAATTATTTACTAATAACCAATTTTAAATTGTAATAACTATCCTTTAATTACTAATTTTAAATAATGTTTTATTAAATTTTTTTGACATATTTAAATGTTAAATATTATTTATTACATATTATTCAAATTACTAATATGAAGTAGTATTTCAATTTTAAATTTAAATTAATTTATTTAATTATTTATAAAGTGTACAATAAAATTACATTAAATAGATAATTTTTTTTCAATTAATTGTGCTGCATGTCAATTCTTAATTATATATATATATATATATATATATATATATATATAAACATTTATTTGTTATGTTTGTTGTTTGTTAATTTTTTTTAAGTTATTTTTTGTATTTTGTTACATAATAAATAATAGAATTTTATGTTTTGTTTGGATAACGGAGAAAATAGAGAGGAAATAAAAAAAATGAAAATGAAAATAAGAAAGAAAAATGAGTTATTTGGATATCTTAAAATAAGAGAGAAAAGAAAGATTTCCATTGTTGGATAAATGAAAAAAAGAGGGAAAAAAATATATTAGTAACATAAATTTTAACTTAAAAAAAATTTAATCTTTTTATTATATTTTTCTATTAATATATTAATATATATTTTATATTTTTATAAATATATAATAATTTTAACAATTTAAAATTAAAAAAATAAAGGATACAAGCTTTTTCCTTTCTTCTTCTCACCAAATCGAGGAAATAAAATCTGGTGGGGCTGTGAAAATTTGTTTTTTCCTTTTCGTTTTCCTACACAAACAAAATTCTAAACGGCAGAAAACCTTTTCATATTTATTATTTCCTTCCTTCTCCTTTCCTTCGGTCTTATTTCCCTGTCCAAACAAAGCATTAGAGGATTACCTGTAAGCTCATAAATTTTTTTAGAATAATGCTATTACATATTTTAATCTATTTAAAAGATATCATAATATTTTAATAAAAAATAAATTCTATTCATTCCTTCTTGTTTATTGAGAAAGAAAAGGATGATTAATGTTAAAAAAATATAATTAATGTTGATTTTTTATAGAATTTTAAAATATAACTAATGTTAGTTTTTTTATAAAATTTTATTTACTTTCCTAATTTACTATTTATTTTCATCTTTATTTATTTATCACCGTTGACAATAAATAGATAAATACAAAATTATATATATAAAAAATAATGTTAGCTTTTCATAAAATTTTATTTATTTTCCTAATTTATCATTTATTTATTTATTACTGTTGATAATAAATAGATAGATACAAAATTATATGTAAAAAAAAAATTAATCTTCTTTTAAAACTAAAGTGGTAGATAAATAAAAATAATTTTTTATTATCTTTTTGACGGATAAAATGGAATGGATAAAGTAATAATTAGAATATTTAAGTTTACAAACTACTCATTTTGAGGGAAAATTTTGCCACCATAACTTTAAAAATAAAGATTGATGACAAAACCACAATAAAGGAAGACAAACTTGGTGGACAATACGGGGATGGCTGGGAAATTGGCAAACGGTTTTAATCTGTCTTAATAAATGTTGGAACAATGCTTAACTTATTTGGCACTTTTTAAAATCTCCATAGAAGGACATTGTAACATTTTCAAATCCCAAATTGAATGCGTTACGGAAGTCAATAAAACAGTATATTACGTTTTTTATCTCTCTCTCCCTCTTTTTTCTTTTTTGGTCGTTGAAAAGCCTTAACTTACGCCAAGTGATTGATTCTCCTTTGCTTGTTATAAAAGGGGTGCATGTAAGTCATTTGCTTCAACCAATAAGTGATAAACAAATTCCAAAGCAAGAAAGAGTTTGGTGGTTGTGAACATGAGAACTTCATTCTCCTTCTTGTTATTGCTTACACTGTTATTTGTGGGCAATGTTCAATGCAACCCAAACTACAGAGAAGCTTTGGCTAAATCCTTATTGTTTTTTCAAGGCCAGAGGTCAGGAAGACTCCCTTCTCACCAACAAATCAACTGGAGATCTAATTCTGCCCTTTTTGATGGTCGCTTAGCCAATGTAATATTCTCCTTTTTCCTTTTTTATTTTTTATTATTTTACATTTTTTTTATCTTTCTGTTTTGCTTGTTTTAACTCAATACAATGAGGGAGCATCTAATCTTATATGTCTTGCTCAACTTGTTAACTACTTATAGGTTTCAATACTAGAATTCTAATTTTGGTTTCAATGTAGGTTATCTCCTTCATGATTTATAACTCTTTTACTCTACTTTAATGCTAGTTTTCTTAAGTCTTTTTTTTTTTTTGTTTCTTGAGTCTCTACTTCTACCATGTTGTTTGGGAGAGTCTTTGTACTCCCCAAACTTGCTTTTGATGATGTAAATGGAATTTTGTAGAAAATAATGTTTCTTCTTTTTTAGAATTAAGTTTACTTCTAATAGGATACTTATCTTTAAAAAAGTTGTAACCTTTGCATTAATGTAAAAGTTTTATTACAAACTTTTATTTCTCATATTATAAAATCATGCTTTCATACTTAAAATTATTCAAAATGAAGTTTATAAAATTTTCTCAAAATGCACACTTGATTATTGTCATCATATGGTTTAAAGTCACATGTTACCTGAGAGTGAATTTTGGTCTACATGGATTATTTGTTTTTCAAACGGCTGTAGACTGGAGTGTGAGTAATGACTTAATAAGGAAAAGTATTGTTATAAAATAATAAGTCAACGGCTTCAATTATGCCTAATATTTGTTAACGTATTCTTCATATTTTTTTAAGCGTTGAAGCGATTCATATTTTTTTAATTATTTTATGCATTAAATTCTCAAATTAAAAAGGATTATTTTAGTTATTGAATTAAAATTATCTGCGATAAGATTGTATTATTTTATTAAAAACGTATAGTTTTCGTAAAAACTATTGAAATAAACAACGTATAGACCCTAATTTATTTTTAAAATTTCGTTTGAAATGTTTTTGCTTCTTGTTTTATTTGAAAACGATAAAAATCAAGTAAATATATAATCAACTGATATTTTTTAATTAACAGTTGGTTATTGATGTACTTTATTCTTCTAAAGTTTAACTTCCTCATTTTAGAAAAGTTTTATTTTTGGGTATATTTTAGAAATATTTTCTTTTGAAACGTTTTCAAACAATTCTATTTTGTACACTGCTGAAAGATTCCTTTCGTAAACAAGAAATAAAGGCACCGGTTCAATAAAAAATGGAATCATAGCCTATTCCTTTTGTTAATAAATTGGAAACATCATTGAATCATTCTTTTAATCATGTTGATGAATGCATTAGTCTATTTCAATTTTATTAGGTTCCAGATTATATAACCATTTAATGCTTGAATAAAATCAGTTTTAATATTGCAATTTTGTGCCCAGGTCAGTTACATAGTTATCATTGTCTTGTTAAAGTAGTACTTAGAAATTGGTCAATAATTAAATAATAAAATGATTATGATGTCACAACATAAAATTAAATAACAAATGCACAAACAATTCTTATTACAAAGATAAAACCATACGTATCATACACTCAATGGATGTATACACTGAGGGAGAGATGGGTAACATATCCAAACTTTGTTTGGCAGGTGGACTTGGGTGGAGGCTATTATGATGCAGGAGACAACGTGAAGTTCAATTTTCCAATGGCATTCACCACCACAATGCTATCATGGGGCACAATAGAATATGGGAAGAGAATGGGCCCAGAAATCAAAGAAGCAGAAGCAGCAATTCGTTGGGCCACAGACTACCTCATAAAGTGTGCCACATCCACACCTAATAGGCTCTATGTTGGGGTTGGAGACCCAAATGTGGACCATAAGTGTTGGGAGAGGCCAGAGGACATGGACACTTCTAGAACTGTGTATTGGGTCTCTCCTGATAAGCCTGGTTCAGATGTAGCTGCTGAAACTGCAGCTGCCCTTGCTGCTGCTTCTATTGTTTTCAGAAAGGCTGACCCAACATACTCTAAGTTATTGTTAAAGACTGCTCAACAAGTTTACCACTTTGCTTTGCAATATCAAGGTTCCTATAGTGATTCACTTGGATCTGCAGTTTGTCCATTTTATTGCTCATATTCTGGTTTCAAGGTAAACCCATTTTCTTATTAGTTGATACTGTTTACCAACTTTTTTTGTGCTTTTCAGTCAACATTGTTTGGCTTGACATCCAGTGTTGAAGAGAAGTAAATTATCATTTTGATCCTTTAATAATTTAGTATCGGTTATATTAATCCTTAAAAGTTGAAAATTACCATTTTTATTCTTGATAGTTAAAAATTAATTCTTTTAATTATTTTAGTCTTTTATTTTAATTCTTACAAAAAAATAAAATGATCAACCTTTTGTCTTTTAGAAGAAATAATGGTAATTTTTGTCTTTTAAATGCTAATATGACCGACTCTAAATCTTTCAGAACCAAATTGATGGTTTACTCTAAATACAGGCTAATAATATGTTGTCTAAATAAGCTTTATTTATTTTTTTAGGATGAGCTACTGTGGGGAGCTGCATGGCTTTTCAGAGCAACAAATGGTGTTTACTACTATAATTTAGTTAAGTCATTGGGAGCTGATGATCAACCAGATATCTTCAGCTGGGACAACAAATATGCTGGAGCACATGTCCTTCTCTCAAGGGTATATTACTAATGTCTCAACATTGAAAAATATCATGAGTCAACCCGTTTGCCAGAAGTTTGTCTGACTCCTTGGGTTTCTGTTATTATCTATAATTGTTACTGCAGAGAGCATTGCTGAATGGTGATAAGAATTTTGATCAATATAAGCAAGAAGCTGAGAATTTCATGTGCAAGATCCTACCCAACTCTCCCTCTTCAAGTACCCAATATACACAAGGTAAAGGCTACATTATTACCGAGTTTCAAAGAAGTAATGTCACAGTTTGATCAATCTGAGCCCGAGTCATGCAATATTAATATTCAAGATAATTACAATTTATGCATATGTTTAAAGATGCAATTCTCAAGTACCTTTGTCCTACCTTTGAATTTAGAAGTAATCTGATTAGGTGATTATTCAACACAATAGTTTTCTAAATAATTCCATGAATGGGATATGATGCCATGGAACTGTTAAATATGCAAAAATTTGTACCCTCAATCAATATACTTTGAAGTTCTTTAAAAGTATTGTAGAAAGGCATTATTTTATGTAGTACTTCTTTCATGCGCAGGGGGACTCATGTTCAAGCTTCCAGACAGTAACCTCCAGTATGTGACATCTATAACATTCTTGCTTACAACCTATTCAAAGTATATGTCAGCTACAAAGCACACATTTAACTGCGGCAATGTCCTGGTAACTCCAAATACCTTAAGGAGTGTTGCAAAAAGACAGGCAAGTCTCATTATTTTAACCATAACAGGTTCAACATTCTCTTCTCCTTTCCCTATTCCATTGTTAACAAAACTTACTGAAAAATTTCAGGTCGACTACATATTAGGCGAAAACCCAATAAGAATATCCTACATGGTAGGTTATGGTCCATACTTTCCCAAGAGGATTCACCACAGAGGATCTTCCTTGCCTTCAGTAGTAGCTCATCCACAAATCATAGGCTGTGAAGGAGGTTTTGATCCATTTTACCATTCCATGAATCCTAATCCTAACATATTGGTAGGAGCCATAGTTGGAGGTCCAAACCAGAATGACGGATTCCCAGATGACCGGAGTGACTATAGTCATTCTGAACCTGCAACTTACATCAATGGTGCTATTGTTGGACCTTTGGCATACTTTGCTGGTACCCGTTAATGTTTGATTGACCTTCAATTGTAAGGTTAAGTAGGACTTCGTTGTCAAATGTAGATAATATCTTATCTCCACCCATCAAATGAATGTCTACCAACCAAAAAAATGGAAGGTGGACTTTGGAGTTAGTGGTGTTCATTTCCAGTCCTTTGACGCAGAAATGTAACTTTTAGTAATCATTATCCAACATATTTACTGTACTATACCCGCATGGCGCATCATGGCACCTAAACTTTATATCATCACATTCTATAGTGAGACAGTCTCATTCACACCCCCGCCCCCCAAACTTTTTCTTCTCTTCATCTTTTTTCATGGTAACATCAGAAATGTTAAAAAGATCCTCCAAAATACATAATACATGATGTATTTTGATGAACAATGTGCGAAGTTGATAACTGCCAATGGACAACATTAAAGATATAGCACACAGTTCACAACTGTTACGGGTAAAAGAAACTAAAATTTTCTAGGATACAAACA
Organism: Canavalia gladiata; assembly: GCA_037954105.1. Lineage (NCBI taxonomy): Eukaryota > Viridiplantae > Streptophyta > Magnoliopsida > Fabales > Fabaceae > Canavalia > Canavalia gladiata. The sequence continues at coordinate 328,840 of CM075663.1, read as the reverse complement.
TAACAAATAATGGACTTCTGAGAACCCACTATACTAGCTTTCTCATCAACAATTACCAGAATAAAATGTACCAGGCACATTCTAGATTCTCACTTTCTCAATCAGAACTATTTTATTTTACTAATTTTAACCTTTTATATTCTATTAAATTATTAGACAAGTTTATACAATTATTTAGTATAAAACTCAGATTAATGTTTCCCAAGAAAACTTGCAAACAACATTTAGTCTATGGGAATAACCAGCAAATGTTTCTCTCAGCCAGAATACTAGCTTCATAATTTTTTAGCTCTATAGAATCTCATTCAAACACATTTTGACAGCTAGTTTGAGCCGTTTTATAGAAAGATAAAAAAAAATATATATCCAGACAATTTTAAAGCGTCTACCACAAATGACTATTGGTATATCAGCTTTTCCCCCCTCTTTCATAAGCCCATCTAAACACACTTTTTATAAATATATTGTTCTCTATCTAAGAAAAAGTCAACCCAAATGGGCTCCTCGGATCATTACTGTTAACAACTATGTTTCTTGCTCCATAAAATCAACATTAAATAAATTCTTATTCCACAAGCAAGGGCTAAATTTTTGACAGCAATAATGCAAGCTCCTCATCAGACACCTTAACTTCAACATAAGATTCCAATGCTGCAGCAAGTCTTGCAGCTAATTGATGCTTACACTGGAAAGCACACATCATGCACATGGCATACTTGAGCACCAGAATAATATGAATGTTTAAAATCAACTGAAGATAATGACAGAAGTATGCGGCCTTACACAAAGCTGTTCTCCTCTGTTGACAACATCATAGAAGAAAGAATAACAGGCACAGAAGTTTTCAGCAAAGCACAGATACTGATCTTTTCTTCGAGATTCCCCTGTAACCTAAACAATTGAAGAATAAATACATAATCTAGATTCCCATAACAGTTGCACTAAATAATTGATCACATATTTGACACTGTATTATCTTTATCTCTCACTTACCTTTTATCTTTTTCATATGCATGCATCTCAAAATATTTCCCCAAAAATCAAAGGAAACAACAACAGTTGTCCCGCTTTAGTTGTATAAAAAACATTTTCCTCGTATATAAACCATATCAAGTCTGATTTTATTTTTTTTTGCGTCCAAATTTTTCCACCCACTTAACACCTTTCTCTATATGTCTCTTCCTTTGTCATGGCATCACCCATCTGATACATCACTTTCTCTCTCTTTCTTCCTATCTCTTTCTCTTCTCTCAAAGGATATATACCATGATTTTTGAAATCATATATCCAATTTTTAAGCAAAATTTCCACCTACTGAATGCAATGCAATGCAATGGAAGAGAGGTGTGAAGGTGAAACCTGAAAGATGAACCTTCCACTGGGGTGAGCACATATTTTGTTGACACCTCTTTGATCAACAATTCTAGTGGCTCCCTCAAAGTTCTTCCCAAATAGGAAATGCAAACTGCGTTTGTTTGTTTTGCTTTAGGAACAAAGGAACACAACTTGAAATTGAATTGAAAAGAACACATGCAATAAATAATGGGAAGCAATGAAGAGACTTACATCCAAAGTTGATCATCACTCACTGTGACATGAAAATAACAGAAAGTATTTTAAGAAGGGGTGGGTCGGGTTATAGAAAGTTCTAGAAAGTAATGAAGTTGGTTAGTTAGTTATTTAGTTAATCAGTTACCTGTGTGTGTAGACTCAATTTCCTTCCATGTTGCCTCTGCTACCAAACTGCTTGCACTCATTCTATATTATTTATTACTGAAAATCTAATAATCTATGATTTTCAGTAATCAGTACTATAAATAATAAAATAAAATGGTCTGCTTTTCTTTTCCTGTGTTAGATTATCATAACACTAAGTAATGAAGGCCTAAAGAAAATGAGAAAAAGAAAACTCAAATGATTGAGTAATGGAATAAACAGAGACACACTTGACTTTTTGTATCGGAGAAAAGGTAAAAAGAATGAAAGCAGGAACGTAAACTTGGGCAAATGGAATCTACGAAAAGGACATTTCCGAAATTGGAACAGATGATAGATCCATACCTGATTCATATGTGGTTGTTGGGGATGAACCGATTGATACATATGAGAAGAGAAACAATGAAGAAGTCTGAGAAAGAGGGAGTGAGTAGTCGTCACAGGTCTCAAACGGCAACAAAGTAAGGTTTGCTATCTAAAATCATGTTATTTGACATCTTTTAAGATATTAATTTTTTTAATTTTAATAAGAAATAACAATCAATTAAATCTTATACAAATTCTGATTATTTAATATATCAATTTATTTTTATAACAAAAATATTATCTTGAATCAAATTACAGTATTTTTATTATTAAATACTAATTAGTGATGAATGTTAAATTAAAATAATAAGGAAAGATTGCATTAATTATTGAAACAATTTAGTATAAATAAAAAAAATATTTGTTGTGAAATATCTTAAATGATATCAATCAATTAAAAAAAATTCTTTCAAATCATCTATCTATAATCTATTTATTTATGATTTATAATCTATATATATTATATAACTTATTTATTATCTATTAATTAATTTATCATATAAAATTATAAATAATACTTAATCCTGAAGCTAAGATTGATCCAAAACAACTCATTATATATATATATATATATATAATATAAAATAATATACCAACGATGAAACAATTTAGAAACACAAAAAAACAAAAAAAGTTTCTTCCACGATAAATTCTGTTACATATCACTTCATAATAAATTTGATTTTCTATTCAAAACTTTCACTTTATATTCGCCTATAATTTTTATTACTCGTCAATTTATTAAATATGATATACATTTTGATTATATTATTATAATGATTAATTTTTATTTTTACTATAAATATTATACCCATATTGATATATTTTCATATTATTATAGATAATATAATTCTGATTTCTGATTTCATATCTTACAGTAATCAGTTTAATAATTTTTCTACTTGTATTATGTGTTTTTTTGTACTTGTAGTTTCCTTTACAGAAGTTGTTTGGTTTACTGTGCAAATTTTTATTTTTTATTTTATCTATTTTTTTCTAATCACGTCGCTTTCATTTTAGTTTAATATTATGTTAGAAATAGTTCTATATTTTATATTTTTTTTAAAAATATGTTTAACAACACATTTAACTACTTAAAAGCTAAAATTATTATCTAAAAAATTTGTTAAAACATTCAAATTTTGTTTGATAAAATAGTTATTTTGAGTATAAACTAATATTTTTAGGTAGTAATTATTATTTTTAGGCTCTGATATCCTTCTACAATTTTTATCAGCGGTCTCTTCAATTATATCTAATATAATTATTAATAAAATCAGTAAGGAGCTTGTTTTGGGAAAATTAGGCTGCATATGGTTATGAAATAATAAACTCAAATTGTTATTACTTTTAAAATTTTCTTAAGATTTCACAAATATATACAAATGAAAAAAAAAAAAAGTTACAATGGATTACATGACACAATAGCTTGTCACATGTAAAGCATTCAAGCGCATTTGGCCTATAAACAATAATATTGTGTGACAATAATTCCAAACTAAGCAAGTCACAATATTATTGTATACATTTTCTTCAGTAAAATTTGGAGAGAAATTATTAAAAAAAACTGATACAAAATTACATGGTATCCTGATGCGTAAAGAGATGTAGCATTGTAGGTAGTTTGTGTCACTAACAAAGAGTCATAACACATCTTTTTGCTTCTGAAGTACCTTCACAAATTACCAAACTTCAGAGTTTATATATGGTGGCCATCTCTATGTGGCAAGGCTAGCCTTACCAAGTATTCAATGAATCAGTGTCTGCAATTCATGAAGCATTCTTTGAACATGACAACATTTTTAGATACAAGTTAGTGGTCACACCGTGGCCTGCATGGTGCATAATATGTGAATGCTAAGGATGAATACGATCTGCATGAATCTCATGTCATGGTAACCGAAAAAAAATGGAAGCTAGAGCTAGAGTTATTAAGTTTTTACAAACTCCGAGCAATTGAATTGACTATGCTAATATAAATTCCACTCAGAGGTGCAAGAAAATAGCAAAATTGTGTACCTTGAAAAATCTGTTTGGTTTCTGTTTCTATTTCCATTTCTTATTTTCAATTTTAATTATAAAAATTCAGCTTTTTTTTTCCTGTTTTTAAAGTTTTGCATTGGAAACAATAAAAATAATAAAAAAATTATTTTCATTATTTTCTGTACAAAATTTTGGAATCAGAGAATAAAATAATAATATAACTTTTATAATTTGAACTGAAAACAGAAAATGTAAACATAATATAGAAACAGAAACCAAACAAATCCTAACGTTCAGATTTCTTTTTATTTCCAAGAAACAAGACTTTAAGATACATAACCAAGATTTTATATTTACGTAAAAGTAAATGAGTCAGCTTTGCACAAATCCAAATACAAATTGTTAGACAATTGACTTGCAAATATACACAAGTCTGAAATGGTAAGGGCTATAATAATTGGTGCTCCCCAGCTAAATACATACATTTAATCAATACATCATACAGTATTATGAAATGGAAATCTACTGCTCAAATGGCATTTGAATTTGGGCAAGACCAACTACAGACAGCATTAACCATTACTAGGATACATGTACAGTTGGACAGTTTTGTGCTGGAAAGAAAAGTGCATCATTAAAACTTCCTCAGATCTTTGGGTGAGAAAGAAAATTGTTTCTTTAAAAAATTAGATATATCATGAGAGAATATGTAACTACTAATAAGAGTGTAAATACTCACACATAATGCAGGGGCTACGTCGGGTGCAGCAGCTCTTCTATGGATTCAAATTCTTTAAGATTATTAACTACATGATGAATTTTCATGGAAAGCTTCTCACTGTGCTCTTCAACAATTTTCATAAAAGAAGTCAACTGTTCTTGATATGTTGCACACAACCGCTTTTTATTTCGAAGCTCGGTTGTTAATTCTTGAATTTTCTTATCCTTCTCATCCTAAAAAAATGGAAAGTGACCAGGAAATGTTAGCAAACACATCATTTGGTTTTAAGGAACTATGGATGTATAAAATATCCCAAAACAATACAATTTTCTTCATATGCCAATCAGAGCCACTATCCTACTTGCATGTATGTCTTAAAAGACAGCCAGGAGTCACTAACCCATTGTACTGATTTGGCAGCATTTTAAATTATTGGGAATGCTTCCAGCTAATGACCTTTTTTATGGAAAAAAAAAGGTTTATACTAGGACGTGTCAGATATAAAACCATCTGTCTTTACCTAATAGCTTAAACATTTTGGATAATTGATTTTATAACATGTTATCAGAACCTAGAATTCTAAACTAAACAAGTAAATAGTTAAATTTCAGTACAAGGTTCAACGTATTATCCACACCTCAATTCCAAGGAGCTCCTCCGAAAGATAGCATGATAAATACAAAATCATTAATGTTCACCTCATAACATAATGTTTCACAATAGTTTCATGACAAAGCCAATGAAGCAGGATCGGAGGCTATATCCTATTGCATAGTTTGATGAAAAGCCACAAAATGAAACAAAAAAGGCCTACGCATGGTATTAAATCCAAAATAAGCCTACCATAAAAAGCAAAGAAATGGTCTTGCCGAGGCTCTTGATAAATAGGTGTCTGTATCACACATATTTGACCTATGAAGGTTATGTATGATGGGGGAAATGAAGATTTTTCATAAATAGGTTTGCTTGAAGGGTTGACTTTGAGTTAATACCTACCTACCTTGATATTGGAGATACCTATTGGACGCATCCTAAATTTTGCACCTAAATAGATGTTTTATAAAAAAAATGTTATGGTCCTTGTCGATTAATAGATAGAAGTAAATTCTAAACTAGAGTTGTGGAAAGAAGCTTGTGTAATCAAAAGCTTATAGGCTGTTTAGGAAGAGGCCAGTGGATAAAATGTATCTAGTGAGTCATGAGCTAAAAACATTTTGCCTATGAATAGGCAGTGTCAAGATGTCCTATATTTTAGATCTTAGTGTCATGCTTCATAGCTTTTTGCTGGTGAAAATTAGGGATCACAAGTTGTATGATTTATATAACTTTGATCTGTCTAAAAAAGTAACTGGGAGTTTGATAGGGATGTTACAGATGGTGATCTGAAAATGGCTTCTAACACTGGTGCTGGTACAAGTGCTACTGGCAGCTCTGTTGCTGCTGGTGGCTCTATAGCTGGGTCTTCTATAGTGCACAAGAATGCTCCTAGAAGTAGGACTGATGTGTCTTGGAAGCATGAAGCTGCTGTTGGTCTAGATACAAGAAGAATAAAACCCTAAATATTGTGACCTATTAGTTGATATTGACCTTCTATCATCTTATAAATGATGAATATATGTTAAGTGTTTGTGGTGATTAGAAGGGTTTTTATGCATCTTTATGCTATTTTACATGTATAAATATGAATTATACACATATATATATAGGAAAAATGTTAGTTGTAGGATCTTATGATCCTAGTTTACAATCCCATATGTTATGAATTATGATCTTAATCCCCCTTCCCGATCTTAGTTAAAATCTCGATTTTTACTACCATGATTTGGACAATGGTACTAGATAGAATTAATACTAATGACACGTTGCATGTTTTTACGCAACATAAGGCTCTCCCCTCATATGTGTGGATGTTATTAGGTTTTTTTGAGTAAATTAAGGTTGTAGACTTAGTTGAAAGTCAAAATTGTTCCTGAACTCTACCCTCTCTTCTGTTTCCTCCCTAGCTTCACCATTACTCCTTCCTTTTTGTTTTCTCTCTGTCAATTTCTTCATCCCTTCCCTTTCTCACTTACATGTCCTGTATCACCAGCATTATCTCCAGAATTTAGGACCCTACTTACACTTACAAGTGCTGTAAGATTTTTCATCATGTACATGCACAAGCAGGTAATATAAATTAGGATAAAGACAAAAGTCCAACATCTCATATTCTTCCAAGATTATCTCACAAAACCCTAGGGTACCTGTATTTTGGGTGACATTCATCCCTCGTCATGAAATATCATAATAGCATTATCAGTTTCCAAAACCAACCTTGGCATTTAAATCTTGCACTATTAAAGCAACCAAGGCAATACAATGTTAACCAACCAGAAAAACATAAGGAACGCTGCATAGGACTAATGATTGAAGTAATAGTAATATGTTTGTCAAAGATGGAGTACACAGTTAGATAAATATGAACCTACCATTGTTTGACGTGCTTCACGGGGAGAGACTACTAGCGGATGATTATGATCTTTCACAAACTTTGTTATTACCCATTTGCCAGACTTTTCATATTTGATATGAATCATCGCCTTACAACCTTCCCTTGTGCTAGCCCTTGGTTTACGAACTGACCCGAATTTCCCTCGGATGCTGACACAATAACCCTCCTTATTACATCCAAGCCTGCGGGCAAGAATCCTACCATCTCTTTCTGACCGTCGACAAGACATCACACGCATGACAAATCCTACACGCCGGGCATATTCATCATAGAATATCTTAGCAGCATCTTCAGATTCAAATTCCATGCCTTCATATGGTTCCTGAATAGCATGATCATCACAGATACCCAACTCTCCTACAGAAGAACTCTCTAGTACTCTACACTCCTCATTTGGATCCACTGTCAGAAAAATAATCTTTTGAAGCCATCAAAATGTTTCCTTATGATGAAATAAATAATGCAGGAGAACTGTGTCATTTGCTAAGGATGAAATATGCAGAAAGAACTTTAAATTCAAAAAGTGCAGTCGTTCAACTGCAGACAACCAAAGAAATCAAGAATTTGATAAATAGAAGGTCTAAATAACATTTGAGATTTGACTTATTTCTCCCTATGTAGAACCTTTACCTGTCATGTGTATAAACATGCATATGCAGGTCTAAATCTTATTCTGCTTCTGTTCTTAGCTCTGCCCCTTCCCCCTCAAAGAAAAGGGCAAAATAAATAAATAAATAAAGGTGTCCAGCAGAAGGATGCCATCCTGACAATCACCGAAACCCATGTGAACACCTGGAAATGTTGTTTCTTTGAGACAGACTCCTGGTTAATTTGGGTTTTGGTCATGGTTTTTATATGAGGTTTTAAAAGGATCTTCAGTCTTGGAATACTTCTTTGTTGGAAGCTGTTCCCTATCTCTATCATCATTTTCTTTCATACAACTCTCCCATAAATGAAAAAAAAAATCAGGGCTCTAATTCCCCTCAGAATTACCGTTCATTAAGGATCTAAATGTTAGAAAAACTCATTATTCTTCTATTCATATTTTACAGTTCCCCCCAATATACCACTGAAGACTTTGGTCTTGATTCCTGCATCATGTGTTGGAAATCCTATTTTCTGCTCTTATTTATTCTAATTAGAACATAATTTTTCTTAAGCCATATTGGTAATGTAAACCTCCTAAAGTCAGATCTTGTTTCAATAACGATACTCAACAAGATTAATACCAAAAGACGTGTTAAAACTTTGCAGACCGTACACAGATATTTCCTGACATACATGTGTAATGCTAGCCAGGCCATTGCTATCTCAAGGAAAACACTGATCCTGGTACTCTTGGAGAAACCAGGGTGTGTCATACCACCACAAAGGCCCGAAGCAGTATCTCCTGACTTATTGTAAAGGTTTTAGAAGGAAAAAATGAGGTCAATACTTTAGGGTAATATGGAAATCATGTTATTTGCTGGAGTACATGACTAGAGCAGAAATTGAATTTTACATCTTCAAGGGCACAGCTTTGCACTACCTTTTACGCAATTTATGGGAAAGAATTGTTTCTGCCTTCTATTTGATGTTATGCACAGGGCTGGCTTATTTTTAGGCTCTGTATCTTTATAATTCTTTTGTTTAAGGAGGTATGTGCAAAACAAGCATAGAAACTGCATGATCAGTGAACGTCAGGAAGTAACAATAACATACACAATTTACAGCATTTGGGAAGGGCTGCATGTTCTAGGAATAAGCTATGATATTAAATAAATAATTAATATATCAAATTCAAGCATATTGTAAAGATATAACTTATGTATACTGCAACAAAGAATTACGTAGCGTACAACAAACTGTAAATTGGTGTAACTCCATTAGCACAGTGAAGTGGGCTTTCAGGTAGGTAATTGCAGATAAACTCTATTTGATTCCTACGTATCAATAGACTTTCCACTTAAGTAATATTGTTTTTAGCATAGTTTTAAGACTTCTTTTGTGTTATGTAAAAAAATTTGAAAGATGAAAAGTGAAACTATGTTCAAGGACTACCCTAATTAAATATTACTCTTTTATTTAACAAAAAATGGATATTGTGGGATGAACACTAGTTAAATCACTTTTGCTATGATGTCCCACATTGATTAGAAATGTGGTCGGATTATTCCTTGTAAGAATTGGGCAATCCTACTTCCTTGAGCTAACTTTGGGGGTTGAATTAGGTCCAATTCATTTCTAATAACTCTTATAAATTGGAGGCTCCTGTCCAAGGTAGTCAAAATCGAGATATTACCTAAGATCAAGAAGGGGTTTTAAGATTGTAAACGTGGGATCATAAACACAGATGTAAGATCCTACAAATAACATATTTTCCTATACATGCATATAAAATTTATATATATGCATGTAAAATAGTATAAATAAGCATTTAAATCTTCATAAACATTTAATTAAACATAAATTCATTGAGATAATATCATTAACAGCCACCATTTGTCTCAAATAACAACTTAAATATAAGATAATACCAAATAGTAAGTTTTTAAACAAAATCAGAGAGCAGATGCGGAGAGATAGAGAAGATGAAGGCAGACACAGAGAGATGGATAAGATGAAGGCAGATGCAGAGCAGAAGAAGCTCAGGGTTGAAGGTCAACAGGGGTCCAAGCTCACAGGTCACGAGACTCAAAGGTAACACTTGCAATGCAAGAGACGCAAGAGATGAAGGTCAGGTTGCAGTTGCCAAGGGTCGCAGGTTGCACACTCACAGGTTACAATGCAAGAGAAGCAAGTCGTAAAGACAATAAGAAGCTGGTTGTGACTTGTGAGAGTGGCAGAGTGCATTAAGGTTCACTTAAATTTTGGGTTAGGTTGTGAGTCTGGTTGCAGGTCAAGTCAAGTTGTCAGGTTTCTGGGGGGAATCGGGTTGATGACCTAGTGTGATCTCAATGATTTCAGTCTTGTCACACAATCTTGTGCAATCTCACTGTTTTCCGATCCTGGGTGAGCTTGAGATCAGCGAGGCAGCTCAAGATTGTAAACTTGTGCGATCTTACATGCCAGATCATGAGTTTGACTACTATGCTCTGGTCCCCACAGGTTTACTACCTTAAAAGCTTGAAACCTTCTACATCAATTGTCACATTATGCCATAAGCAGGATTCAAGGTTTTAAACTTAAAACATGCATCATCTTTCATTCATTTGAAATTCCATGTCAAAATTATACGGTTTAAATTGCAAACCTTCATATGTTTCTTGGGGTATCTGAACTTCATATGTACTCAAACCAACATCCCCAGAAACTTCCATCCCACCATTTCCATCAACTAATCCGGATTCCATGTTGCATGACAGAGCAAGGTATCAGCAAACCATGAAAACAGATGTAGCCTTGCTGTATAGAACCTGTCCACAAGTAACAGATTGATATAAAGATGAAGCTTATAATTTTGTTTTTAATAAAAGAATAAAGTTTATACAAGTGATATAAAACTGATAATGACCATATTCAAATCAGAAGTGATTTAGACCCTCTTATTTTAAATGACATATATTAAGATAATTCCCATGCAATTCAAATTAGTCAGACATATTGCCCCACTTCTGATAATCTGAGATAGTTCCCATGCATCCAGAAAATGAAGGACAACTTCCTACTCAAATAAGCTTTTTTTAGCTCATTTCAACAAGCTTCTTGGAAGAACTTATCAAAATAAGTTATTTCTAGCTTATATCATTAAGTTTCATGGTCCAATTTAAGACATCAACTAGTATGTAAAAAGAGCTTATTGAATAATCAAATTAAGCTGCTTACCCAAACACACCCTAAGTATGCAATTGGTTCATCTGATTATGAAGAAATAATTGCATATTTTCCCAAATTTATGAGAGAGCTAGTGAAAAATAAGTGATTATCTATCTAAAAATTAAGCAATTGTATTCCCAATATAAGATTATGTCTCCTACTGCTTTTAAAGTGTTCAAATGAAAACTCAGCTTGCTAAGAAGTAGTGTGGCATAATTGACCTATGCAAATGAAAGGACCAAACAAACAATCAAGCACCGGAGAAACAGCTAGAAGAGGAGGGTTAAAAAGAAAACAACAATAATGGGCCAGGCATATTTTTCAGAAACCTTCTTCGCCAGTGCCACAAAACCATTTCAAATACAACTCCAAAGCATCAACGTGTTCTTGAAATTGCATAATCCATGGATTAAAAATATATACAAAACCCACAAGATTACACAAACAAGTCATGCTTGGAAATCCACGCCCAAACAAATTCAAAAATAAAACCCAACCCTAAAGAAAAAGAGGGCAAATTTGTCATTAAAATACAACGGAACAAACCCAAATTTTAAAGAAGAAAAATTGAAATATCATATTTTCAAAGAGGAAGAAGAATATTGAAATGATGATGATTGTAGAACATTTTCAGTTAGTAACTAACCGGAGTGGTCCTCGCTGCCGTTTGAGTGCGGTGTTTGTAATTGTCTCAATTTCAATCCCCTAAAAATGTGCAACTTTGTTGTGCTTTTTCATATAACATGATTCGCACGTGAAGAAGCATTTTCATTTGGACTAGTTCCATTCACGTTCATTAAGATTTACTAAATAAAACTTCACTTCATATTTTGAACATTATTTTTATTCATATATGAAAATTAAATATTATTTATATAATAAACAATACATAATATTATATTGTTGGATAAATTATACAAAATGTGTCATGTAAAAAATAAAAAATATCAAATAGAAATTTATTAAATCTAAAAAATATGAGTGTCATTTTTTCTATAACTTGCAAGTTTGATGTTTTAATAATTTTTAAATTTTTTATTTTTAATGAATTTAACTATAAGTATAAATGAGTCAATTCAAGTATTTTAAAAAATGGTTGAACTTGACTTTTTTCTTTAAATTAATTAAATTTAAAGTTTTAGTTTCACTTAATTAATTAAGCTTAAATTAGCCCATTAGTTTGTTCATGATTTTTTATTTTTTTATTAAAGTTATCTTTGAATAATGCTTTGTTTGTTAATTGTTATATAAATAGAAAATTTAAAATTAAAATCTAAAATAAAATATTATATTCATGAATAGGACTTGAATTTAAAATGTTTTGTTTATTAATTTGCCATCCATCCATGTTTCCATGCAAAAAAGTGTAGCACAACACATCAATAAAAAATTATAAAAAGTCTTCTAACTCATAATCTCCAAATAAAATATTCCATTCTAATTGTAGCAACATTTAAACAGTAGAATCATTCATTCCTTTCTTTAATTTGTTTTATTTAGAGAAAACATGCCATACATTATGCAAGAGCCTTTAAACTATCTATAGACATTAGTCAACTCTTTTATATAAAAAATATTAGATATATACACTCATCCCACAAAGTATCGATTATGTTTTACAAAATACTTATCATGAAAAATAAATAAATAAATATTAATATAAAATATTATGCATGTGTCATTTAAATCTTTAATCCCTTGATGTAAGTATTAATATCCTTATATTGCAGTATTTATTTCATATGATACCAATGCAAATAGTTATCTTGTCATTCGTCTATATATATATATATATATATATATATATATAAATTACATCTTCATATAATACAAATATTTAATTATATAATTTGAATAATAATATATTTTAATAATGATGTACATATATTGATCATTAAAGTTCAAACTCTAGTATAACTATTATATACTAGTATAATTATTATATATATCATTAAATTCAAAGACTAGTATAATTATTACATAATTCAAAATAGTTATCCTGTTATTTATATATCAATATAAATTTTTTTTAATTACATCTTCATATAGTACAAATATTTACTTAAGTAATTTGAATAATAATATATTTCAATAATGATGCACAATATTTATCATTAAAATTCAAACACTAATATAATTATTATAATTTTTTATTTCCATGTTATATATCAGAATCATATGTGTAGTTATACAAAAATATGCCAACACAAGTATAATATTTGTAGTAAAAATAAAAATTAATTATGATAATATAATAAATCAAAATTTATATATTATTTAATAAATTATCAGTAATAAAAGTTATTAGTGAATAGGAGGTGAAAATTCTGAGTAGGAAACCAAACTCATTAGAGAATGATACATCACAAAATTGCTAAGCAAAACTCTCTTTTATATATATTATTAAAGAAAATTAAAAAAGTATATATTCAAACATAACAAGAAAAGAAAGGGTAGAAGTTTACCGTACAGAACAAAGATAAATAAAAAAATAGAAAACTATTTTTAAAAAAGTATTAAACTAAAAATGAAATAAATAACATTTTAAAAGAAGATAGACAGAATAATAAAAAAGTTATAAACCAAATTAAGCAACTTACACTGAATGAATATAAAAGTATATGCTTTTTTTATATGATATAAATTCTTTATATATTTAGAAAATTAATTAACATAGTTATAATATTTAGTTGATTTAAATTATTGACACAAATATTAATTAACTGATTACCATAAAAAAATATTAAACTGATTATTATAATATATATGGAATCAGAAATTAAAATTATATTACATAAAATGAAAAGCAAATATATCCACATGGGTATAATATTTATAGTAAAACAAATTAATTGTGTTAATAATAGAATCAAATTTATATAATATTTACTATAATAAAAGTTAGTGGTAAATATGAGGTATTTGAATAGAAAATCAAATATATTATAAAGTGATATATGTCATATGTCACAGAATTTAATACATAGAAACTCTTTTCTATTTTTGGTTTTTAATAAATTTTTATAATTGGTATATGTTGGATGGTATAGGCATATAATGAGCTAGTTTATATCAATTTTACTTTAATGATTAGGAATTATTTATATTTTATATAGTAGATTAATTAATAGACAATATAAACTTTATAAATTAGTTAATAAACAATATTAAATAAGTTAATAAATAATAGATAATAGATAAACTAATATTAATCAGAATTTGTATATGACTTAATTGATTGATTGATTTGAGTTAATGCAATTATATAGTTCTTTGCTATTAAAATTAAAAACAGTTGAAGCCAAAAAATTTAAAATCTGAAAAGATATCAAATAACATGATTTAGATGGTAAAATATATATAATAATCAAATATAATAGATTGTGAAATTATGAAAATATTCATGATTGTTTTAATCCCCCTTAAAGGAAATTGGATGAATTATTATTAGGGAAAGGAATTAAAAAAGATGAAAATCATTCTGAACCAGCAATATTAATATAAACTTAAAAGTTGAAAGCAAAAGAAAAATCAGAAACATGACAAGTGAGATGTTAGACATATACATACATCACGCGGTTTGTGACCTGTGACTACTCACTCCCTCTTCTCTGGTTAGTGCCGGTGCCATTTTCGTCTTTTTCTTTCCCTCTCTCACACTTCTTCTTTTTCATTCTTTCTCTTTTCTTCTCTTCTCCTATGAATCATCAATCGCTTCATCCCCAACAACTACACATGCATTAGGTATGTATCTATCTTTTCTTTTTATCATCTGTTCCAATTTTGGAAATTTAAAATTCGCAATCTCTTAATAATTTACAAAATTTACAAAAATAAAGTAAATAAACTTGAACTAGTGCTAGTTCACTCGATTTATAACCACATTTTTTTTTTGCAAATAAATAGGACTTTAATTCTAGGTTTTTGTTTGATTTTAAAAATTTCGACTTGCTTATGCTGTGGATCTTTGACTTCACTTGAAGATTTTGAATTTGTATTTTTTTTGCTTTTTTTCAGATGTTATTCTGAGTGAATGCTGCTATCCCTTACGGTACAAAACCTCTGTCTTTGCAAATTAGGTTTTAAGTTTCTGTTTTTGACTTTACCTTTTCCTGTTTCTGGATTAGTGGTGTAATAGACTTTGTGATCTAGGGCCTCGTTATATTTGATTAGGGTTATCTGAGAATTGAATTGGTGGATTTTGTTTTCTTATTTGATTTGCATGTTGCCTAGTGTGTTAATTGTTATTACTTCTCTAGCTTTAATTCTTTGAATAAAAGAAGACTCCTTTGTTGATGTAACCAATCAGGTGCTGAAGGTCCCTGTTGGTTTTCCCTGGACACCTTTGGCTTCATAGCTGGTGGATTTCTTGCTCTTTGCATGAAGAGTTTATTGTATTCTTCTTTTGCCTAATCTTTATTGATTAGGTTCTTCAGCTGTGACAAGGCACACAGACTTGGGTGTGATTTTACAATAAAGGGATTTCAGTGTAGTGAAGTCAAGTTTAACATTTGAGACTAAGAAAAAGAGAAACAAATTGGGCCTGCTGGTATTGTAGCAGAGTAGGTTGCAATCTGATCGGGGATATTGTTTGCTGATTTTACAATGGATGCAATTCAAAATAAAGTTTATTATTGTTGTGTTTCTAAGGGTAATCATGTCCTGTATGCGCATAGTGGTGGAGACCAAGAAGTGGAGAATGTAGCAGCCTTGTGCTTGGACAGTACCCCTCCTTTCCACAGGTGGTATTTTGAGACAATAGGTAAAAGGACTTATGGGTTTTTTATGGAAGATGGGTATGTTTACTTCACAATTGTTGACAAAGTTCTTGGTAACTCAGTAGTTCTAAGGTTTCTGGAGCATGTTAGAGATGAATTTAAAAAACTGGCTAGAAAAGGTTCAAGAGGAATTTTGCCAAACATGAATTCGATTCACTTTCAGGAAAAGCTGGTTCCTGTCATTTGCAGTCTGATCACTTCATTGGAGAGTGTCTCACATGGTGGTAGTAATTGGAGAGATGAAACTTCCTCGTCTTTTCATGTGGATCTGTCTCCATCACCAAGTAATTTGAATGGACAAATTGAAGGTGCTAGTTCAACTAAAGCCCCTTTGTTGGGAAAATCTAGCAAGCCAGAGAAGAAGAAAGTAAAGGATCATGTCATTGCAATGAGAGATGTAGAGTTAGAGGAGCATCGGAAATCTACAGATAGAGGACCAAGGGTTGATTCAGGAAACCTGGACTGTGTTGGCCAAGGTGGTGTGGGTGCATCAGTCTCTTTGCAAAAGGATGGTTCAATGAGGATGAGATCGGCCCCTCAAAACATTCGTAAGAAATGGTGGCGCCAAGTACGCATTGTTCTAGCTATTGATGCAGCTGTGTGTATAATATTATTTATCATCTGGTTAGTAATATGTCACGGTATATCCTGCATTCGATAGAAATCAATCTTCTTGTGTGACTTGAGTTTGAATCATTATCATATTGGAACTTGAGATTTTTCATGCATGATCTGATCGAAAACAGAAATTAGTTTCTTAAATGGAGCATGTAGATGGAAGTTAAAAAGCTGTCTTGTTGATTAGATCCCTAGTGTTATTTGTAGGCATGTGCTTCTGGCCACCCATATGCGGCCATTTTATTCATATAAGTCTACTGTACAGTTTCATTACTTTTAGACATCCGTACGTGTATATGAATTTTGGGATGATTTTAAAGGTTCTTGATTGGCCTGTTTCTATAGTTTTTTTTATTAGATAATTATTTTCTAATTTAGAAATGACCTATATTGTCAAGTTTCATCTGCGGAGTATTAATGCCATCAAAATTTTAGGTATGTTTTGACCATTTTTTAGCGGAACTGTGTTGCTCATAAAATATGGACTTTAAGCTTTAAGGTATATTTCTAAACAAGTAACTGACTTTTGAAAATCAAAATCATAAATTAGAAGTTTAAGAATGTGTATAAATCATTAAGCCTATCACAAAAATATAGCTATGTGAATTTTGAAATAATGTTTGCAAACAAGAAATTATTGAAGACAATGTGTTTCACATCATTTAATGGAACTCCACATGAGCTTCGGCCAATGCCTAATAGTAAATAGTGTTAGAGACTGCGTTGATAGCATTTTTCTTAAGGAACATAAGTTGAGACTAAGATGGTAGTTCTTGGTGAGCTATCCATTATACTAGAAACTCCTCCATTAAAGGTATATCAAGCATACTTACCAGTTAACTAGAACTCGCTGATCATTGAAGACATTTGGCTTGAATGAGAGCAAGTTTAAAATTTTCATATAATACACTAGGTAAGTAAGGTGATATGGTTAAATCCATGCGGAGAATTGAGATGAAAAATGTTAATTGAAACATTTGGAAAATTAGGATAAATCAAAAGAAATTCAACATAATCCAAGATTTGTCAGATAATGATAGAATCAAGAGGAA
This sequence comes from Canavalia gladiata, assembly GCA_037954105.1. Taxonomy (NCBI): domain Eukaryota; kingdom Viridiplantae; phylum Streptophyta; class Magnoliopsida; order Fabales; family Fabaceae; genus Canavalia; species Canavalia gladiata. The sequence continues at coordinate 311,320 of CM075663.1, read as the reverse complement.
ATATAATTCTCATTATGATCTTCTATAAGAATCAACGAATCAAGGATAGAAACGTGATCTTTATTGCAATATGTCAGAAGAACTAATGTTATTGAGAATAATTCTTTATTTAAAAATCAAGAGAATCAACTAATAAAATATGAACATTTATAAAAAAAATTATATTAATCATAATACGTTTTTACGAATTTCTAGATCAAATATAGAAAGGTTCAAAAAAAATCTAAAAATTATTATTTCTTGCATTAGGAAGCCTAGAACATGTCATGATTACGTCATTGCTATGCATAAATGTTCTACTACAATTGTGATGCTTTTGAAGAGACACTATTGTGCAAAATTGATATATTGCTTCTGGTTATGTGAAAAGAGAGAAGTAGTATCTTTAGGAGAGAAATATGATCGAGTATAACTAATAGACTACTTTTGGTTGTGTTAAAGGTTGTACGTGTTAAAAAAGCATACCAAATTTATTCTCATACTAACATAAACTTAATGGGAACACAAAATAAAGAGTTTAATATGGTTAGATTTCAAATTGACATCAACCAAATTTTAAATAGGTTCTTTTGTTTCAGGTGATGCTTGTATTCATATTGTTCTCTTTAAAACTAGGTTCTTTTGTTTCAAATGATGTTTATATTCACATTGTTCTCTTTCTTTTCAAAAGATTCGTTCTTGAATCTTAAAAGTCACCATTTAACATATCTAGTGTGGTATACCTCTTTTGGAAGGTAACCTCCTTGGTGATTCTCTAAAAAACTCTTCATATTTTTTAGTATAAGAATCTTCTTACTTACTCTTAAAGCACTCTTGACCTTCATTTTTTTTTAGCAATCAAACATATTTTATTTTTTTTTATTATGAAAATATTCTTTCTTTTCTTTTCATTTTTATATTTATTTTTTATTTTTTTTCTTGATTTTCTTTTTCTTCTTTCTCTTGATTTTCAGACTCTTTTCTTATTGTTTATTTTTTTGCAATTTTCATTTGATAAGTATAAGCTTTAAAAGGCATCGGTAGGATCAATTTATTCAATATAAAAAATACCTACTTTTAAAATCATCATGCATAATCTTTTGACTATGCTATTAAAGATAATTTAATAACAAATAACCTGCATGCATAGGAGCAACATCACACACCATATCATCCTTATACTTGCTTATAATAAATGAAATTACAACTTGCTTTCTAATCCTTATATTTCATAATCATTCATTCATTGCAATCTATAGTGATTATGATGCTTTTTAGTAAAGAAATTCAATTTCTCAACTCAGAAGATACTACCAACATTCATACAACTATTACTATAAATGATCATATTGTATATCTTGTTGTTTATATAAAAACAAATATAGAAAATATACTTCCTATGCTAAGAATCACATCCATCCTTTGGTTAGATGTTCAAAGCACATCTAGGGACTATGATATCTCCATGCATGGGTTTAGCTACCTTAGTGTTACTGGAATTCTCCAACTCAGACATCTATTTTTCTTTTGAATTCACACTCTTTATGTCATCATTGTTAAACACAATCATAATCTTTTGGTTTGGACATTGAAAAACAATGTATCCAATATCATGATATTTAAAACAAAAAATATTACTTGTCTTATAAGGAGGTTTAGTTTTGAATTACCTTTAGAGATAAACATTACTTGGTTTTTCTTAAACTCCTCATTTGATTTGAAAATTTTCTTTTTGTTGGACCAATTACCCATTTAAGATGAGTTAGAAAAATACTTTTGGACATTCTTGAACTTGCATTGTCTTTCAACTTAGATGATTTTATGAAGTAGATCCTCCATTTATACATAATGTTGTATCTCTACCACACTGACTATTTTTTTTTCAAATCACCAATAAATTTTGTCATCGTTATTTTTTTGTTTTCTTTAACATTGACTCTCATGCTAGAAAATTTCATCTATTTATAGATCTTCAACTTCAATGAAATCTTGAGCAAGACTTTGTAGTACAAATTGCTATAATAATGGTTTGGTACAAATTTCTTCCACATGACTACTTTCATTTTATTTTCAAAAATTTGTACAAAAAATAATATAAAAAAATAAGAGTTGTTTTTAGTATTTTTATATGAACTTTTAGAAATATGCAACAAAATAAAAATAAAATAATAATTTTATAATTAAAAGTGAAAATACTTTGGTAAATCAATGGATACCTTATATTGTTAAGTAGTCACTTATATCATAGCCTTCCATTTGATTGGTTTTTAAATAGCATAACTTTTTTTATTTAAAACTTTATTTGAAAATTGATTATAGAGCAAAATTTCAAGCTAAAAACCTATTTGTAGTTCTGATATGAAATGTCTCTTTATTTCTCTTGATCTTTTATATATGGTTGTTTTGATCTAAATATATACCATCTTATTTTGCATATGAAGAAGTCGAGTTACTTGTAAAATTTAGTTTACAAGTTAAATTCATCTTTTAGTGTTTTTAAGTGTGTTATGACATGTAAGAAGGATTTAAAATTTAAGAAATTACTAGCATGTAATGAGTCAAAGAGTAAATATTATCATTATCATGGCATTAATAAATTGAATTGATTCGTGAAAGTCCAAAAATGATGTCATGCACTAATATGTGGTGTTCGGCTAAAATGTAATTTTCATCCTTTGCTTTATCGTGCTTTATTTTTGTGTCATAATTATATGTTATTCTATTTTTGCTTAATTCTATTCAAAACTCACCAAATTCTTTGTAACCGAAAGCAATCTTAAAAATAATATTAATAAAATCTGTTGACAATGACATTTTCTATAAAATATAAGTTCATAGTTTAAAGGTGTGTTTGGTAAATTAGCAGGTAACTTAGCTAAAAATTGAAAAGGTAGCTCGAAGCTGAAAACTGAAAAATGTTTTAGTAAAATAAATTGTTGAACTAGCTGATAAATGATAAATGATAAAATAACAAATAAAGACATGGATGAACAATGAGTTAAAATATAATAAATAGGTTATATTTTAAAAAATATATATTAAAATTTAATTAAATAAAATTTTATTTTTTAAAATAAAAATATTTATTTTTAATTTACATAAGTAAATTTTTTAGAAGTAATATTTTATAATTTTAACTTTTTATCAAATGGTTTAATATTTTTAATAAAATAAAATAAATTATATAATAATTAAAATAAATAGTATATATTAAAAAAGTAATTTAAAATATAATATTTTATGATAATATAAAAGTATATTTATCAAAATTAGTAATATTATAATAAAAAAATAATACTAAACTTATAAAAATAAATAGATAAATAAAATATTAACTTATAAAAATATATTAAGAATAAAAATGAACAAAATATTTCAGTTAAAAACTGAAAACATAAAAGCTAGTTAGAAGTAGCTTTTTCTGAAAAGCTCTTAACGGTCTAAAATAAGCTAGTAGCTACTAAAATAAACTATTTTACCAAACATAACTGAAATATTTAACAAATTTTTTAGCTTATAATTTAAATTTTCAATTAGTTAAAATGTCTTACCAGATACAATTTATGCGACAAATAATCTAGAGATTATATATAGCTTTTGAATAACAATTATAAACATTACCAAATAAAAAGGAACAGTAAAATTAAGAAATAAACTTCACCTAGTTTCTTTGAAAATATAGGAAATAAATTTAATGAGAATATTTGATTATAATAAAAAAATAATAAATATAGATTATTAAATTTATTTTGATAGTTAAGATTAAAAATATATAATATTCTAAAATAATTATATAATTAATAAAAAATTTAATTTTGATTATATATATATATATTTGTATGATTTAAATTTTTAGTTATCATTTTTCATTGTAACAAAATGTTTTTATAAGATATGTTCTTTTAAATATATGGTCCAACTTATTTTAAATAAATAATTTATTTTCATTAATTTTTTAAGAAAATTTTTTAAAAATAAATTATTATCATCTTTAAAATTTAAGTTGTCAAATATGTTTTAAGTCGTGATTTTTTTTATTTGAATAATATTTTTATTAAAATAAATTATTAAAAAATTGTTGTTTACAAGTAATTATTGAGATGAGATAGAAACAATGTTCTTTGATGAGGTTTATGGGATGCATCCTGGTGTTCGTATAGGTGCTACCTTTGTTACCCCTTCTTGGAGGCATCACATATTCCTATTACTCCTTCTAAGAAGATATCTCATTGATCACTATTGCTCTTCTTATGGAGGTGTCATACAAGTTGCTTTCCTTTTTATACAAGGAGGCCACTATCTTCGTCAAGTATTATTATGAGGATGTGATGACATAATTATGTGCATGTGAGACAAAAGTAACACATTTTGATAGGGAATCAATGCTTTCCTATATAATCTATTAAGTAATGAAGTTTAATATTACCTAGACCACTAATTGATTAGATTGTTATTTAAAATTAAGTTATGATGAAGTTTTACATATAAGGTGTAGGTATATATATTTTTTCATAAATATTTTAGTTAATTATGACTATATTGTTAGAAATTATTATTATAATGGTAAATTTATTAAACAATTTTTAAATATATTTGTATTTTATAATATTATCTTCTAATGATATTATTTAATTTTAATTTATTTTATTTTATTTAAAATAGTTTACCTTATCATACTTATGTAATTATGTAGATTAAAACGAATCTTATATTTGGTATAATGACATGATGTTTGAAAGAATAAAAAAATAATGTAAATTAAGCAAAAAATTAAGTCTAAATTGATTTGATTTAAGTTTGGTAAATAAGTTTTTAGTTTTTAGTAAAAAAATTAAACATAGCGGATTATAAATTTATGGAAATAAAGATGTGAAATGTATGATAAATGCTTTTGAGGAGTCATCATTAATGTCAATGCTTAAATTATATGCTGATATTGATGTGGTTAGTGGTTCAAAAATAGTTGCCCAACTAAACTATAATGATGATAGAATTGAAGAATATACGTCTACAAGTGGTAAGTATTATAATCTGAAATATATTCACTTTGTTGTTTAAATTTTTGAACAATATATGTAGATATGAATAATATTTTTGTTTGATGTAATGTTTGTGAAGTTATTTGTGGTAAAGATGTAAACTTATCGGATGACAATGATCCCGATTATTGTTTTCCACAGAAGTGAAAAACAATGATGATGATATTGATGAAAGTAAAATTCTTTACAAGGATGACTTAGATACAGATGATGAAGAATATACAAATAATTTGAAGGTGACGAGTACAATTTTGTTTACTAGTTTAAATTGTTCATCTATACCTATAAATAACAAGAGAGTGGGGGTTAGTTTTACTCAACCAACAACAAACCCTTAGAATTTTCAAAAAAATTATGTTACATAATTTTTTTAAGTATATCACAACATGCATTTTGAAATTTATCTTTGTACTACAATATATTAATTGATAATATCTTGATAAAAAAATGAATTATTCAGGTTTAGACGTGTCATTCAATTGGTAGATTGATGATAAACTTTATAATGAGTTATAATTTAAAAGTAAAAATAAAGTACAATTAACAATTAACAATTAAACATTATGCAATGAAAATACATTAAAATTTTCTCGTAATTAAGTCAAAATCAATGTTACTATATGTGAAATGTCCTAATAATGGAAATGGATACTTATGAAGAATGAGAACTATCTTATCAAAAAGAGCAAATAAATGGATAATTTTAAAATAGGATGGACAACATAATTGCGTCAATGCAGGACTTTCACAACACCACAACAAATTAAACCCAAACTTTATATGTTCTTACATATTATATAATATTAACATCAGTCATTACGATTTTAGTCATTCATAGTTGATTTTTATAAAAAAAGTTTATTTCATATATTGTCATATAAAATAAATTATTTTATATTTTTAGGAATGGTTAATCAAGAATCATCTGACATAACCTCTACTACCAACATGATAATGCATGGATATAGAAAACTTTCGAAAGGCGTTACAACTGCAGTGAATCAAATTCCTTGCTTTTCCTACTACTCTAATAAGTCCCTATTACTTCAATAAGGAGGTTACCAAGTGTGGCTTGTGGTGCACTCTAGAAAGGCACCACATGCTGGTCCAACATGAAAATCATTGCAAACAAAGCAAACGTGATTTGGTATGCATATACGTAACAAGCACTATTACTACTCCAAATAGATAAAAGTTCACAAACCATATTATTTGATGAATTAGTTTAGGTATACAGTCAAAAATCCAACCATAAGAGGATAGATGATGTCTAACTACTTTTGAAAAAAGAGGAAGATGTTACACCAAGAAAGTACCATTGCTTTGAAAGCAAAAACGTGAGACACCTTTAATGCAACCTCATTCTTTGCTTTCAAAGGTTAACACGGCAACATGTAAAGAACCATGCACTCAACCTATACGTGCTAAAGTCTCGTACAATAAGGCCCAAAACAAAACATTTAGAGGATGAGAGTTTTTATTGTATCTCTCAATTGTTAGGATCAAATGGTATTTATATGAATTGTAATCCAACCAATGGTCATATATTCCATAATGGTTAGAAATTAAATTTACACTAATTAAAAATTAAAATTATAACAATAAGATATACTCATGCAATAATTCCTTAATAATTTCTCAATGATCATGAGAATAAAGTTGCAATAAATTTTCAATGATTATATAATAAAATACCATTAATAATACTTCTGTTTCCTATGTTAGAAAATAAACTTGAAAGTAGAAATAAATTTTACTTGCAAGTCATTTATCCAACAATCCTCTACTATCAACTTAGAAAGTGATAATTTTTTAAGCATAAAAAATTAATTTTGTACTTAAGTGTTAATATTTAAAGGATTGAATTAACATGGAGTAAAGTGAAACAATAGATTTTGTCCAAAAAGTAAATTACTCTTGAACTAGTTGAACTATGTTGGATCCAACACTACACACACCATAACTTTAAAATGTAAAAACTTCACGATAGAATAATTTTAAAGTCATTCTCATATTACCTTAAAATTCATGTGAATATTTTAGAAAGATTGTCTAATATATATATATATATATATATATATATATATATATATATATATATATGAAACGTGTCTCAACAACACAACAACAAAGAGTTATGTATTTCTTTCCAAGAATCTTTGTCTATAGTGAATTTTAAAAATATTATTTTATAAATATATTAAGTGTGTCTCAAAAGCATAAATATACATTTATCAAATGTCTTATAAATACATTAAGTGTATCATAAAAGTACCGTCCTAAAGGCTATGTATCTTTCTCAAAGAACCATCACCTCAATTCATGAGAATGAAAATGCAATGCATAAGAGTAATCATATGGTTAATCATTTAGTAAAAGGATTAACAAGATTTTTTTACTTTTTACATATTTTTTACTTTTCACATATTCACCAAACATTACATTGTTTTAATCAATCACCTAAAACATGTTGAAAAAGTTTGTATTTCAAAAGACTTAAGTCTCACATTGCTTATAATAAAAATGTTTCTAGACTTTATGTGCATGGGATGTCTTATGGGCTCATAAACAATCAAGTAACGGAAAATGCTTCGCACACAAGAGTTTGGACTAGTCCAGTTTAAATCGATGATTTTCCTCCTATAATTACGAACGACTTTTAAAATCGGATAATTAAATAGGAATAATTTGAAATAATTGTAATAATGCGTGATTTTAATAAGAATGAATAACCGATCAGTTGTGGAATCAAAGACAATTATGGTTAATAATCAGCAATGAATGGTATGAGAACGTGCATAGGAGGATTTTGCCATTTTGAACTTAAAAAAAAATAGGTCAACCTCATGCGTGCAAGACTTCAACCCTTACTTGCTTGTCTATAAACTCAAAATGTAACCTATATAAAATCTATATTGGTCCATATTCCAAACAATGTAAGAGTTAATCCCTTTTGAAATATTACTAACAATTATATATATATATATATATATATATATATATATATAATTTTTCTTTCTTTTTCAACATATACACATGAGAGAAGAGATAAAATAATATATTTTGATTAATAATCAAATTAAAATATATGAAATATTAATATTTTGGTTGTAGAGATATAAATAATATAAATTTATTGAAAATATATAGTACAAATAGCATTACAAGCTTCCTCTTTCTGTAATAGTTATTTATATACCCTATGTACAATAGGATTTCTATAAATTTTGTGAGATCATTATTATATTTTAAAATGTTACTAACTTAATAATGATAATGTTGTTATACAGAACTATTAGAGCATGTAAGTGATTTTAAAATTTTAACTTTTTGATGAATAACTTAAGATGGTAAAAAGGTCAACTTTTAAAGAATTTAAAATTAAATTATCATCTATAAAAATCTAGTTAGATCAACTTCTTAATTATAGTTATAAAAACAATAATAAAATTATATATATATATATATATATATATATATAAATTGATGTTTACAAACTAATTAAAATTTATTAAAAATTTTGATTAATTTTTTTTAACTTATGAGTATTGAAAAAAATTCTATACAAATTTGGCAATAATATTCATAATAATTAATTTATGCAGATATAAGATAGTATTTTTTTTCTAATTTTTAAATTGATTGATTTATGCAATAGGTGCTCTCTTTCCACCTAAGATCAACTAAAATTATGTTCGTCTTCGAGGTGGTTGTGAATTTTCAGTTTTTGATTTTTAAATAAAATTTAAAAATAAAATCTACCCATCAAAATGATTTTGAAATAGTTGTTAACATATTTTTAAAATAATTTTAACTCAAATATCAAAATAAAAAAATGGTTTATTAAATGATATTTATAATTTTAAAATATTTTTATTCTTAAAACTACCAAATCTCATCATATTACCATTATTGTCATAACCATGATCATTACGAGATCATTATTCCTACCACCATTATCATCGTTACTATAAACCATTATTATCATCTTTACTACTACAACTATAATAATAATAATAATAATAATAATAATTTATTTTTTATTTTTTTAAAATAATTTAATTTTTTATTTATCTAATTTATATATATTAAAATAAAATAAATAATATTTTTAACATATAAATTATGTTAAATCTATAACATTTAATATATTTTTATATTATATAATTATTTATGATATAATATTATATTATATATTATTTTTATATAAAATAAATACTAAATAATATAAAAATATATTATAATAATATATTAAATTATTTATTTTGAGTATTGATAATCAAATAATATGTAAAATAAAAAAATTGTATAATTATATAATATTTTTTATATTATGGTTACTATATCACTATCATTATTTTAAGAATACTACTTTTACTTTTATTATTACTGCGATCATATTAAAAATAAATTTTACTTTAAAAGTTTTTATTTTTATTATTTTAAAATAATTTAATTATTTATATTTTTTATAAATTCACAAATGAATGATACTTTTGATATATAAAAATTATATTTAACTTTTAATATTATAATATAATTTTATTATATAAATTTTTATAATATAGTATATATTTTTATGTAAAATAAATATTAAATATTAAAAATTATAATAATGATATATAAAATTATTTCTTTAATTTATTGATTATAAAATAATATATAAAATATAAAATTATAATTATAATTACTATTATCATAACGATCAACATCATCAACACAATTATCATAACCATAATAATAATAATAATAATAATAATAATAATAATTTATTTTTAATATTTTAAAATAATTAAATTTTTTATCTAAATATTATATATTAAAAAAATAAATAATATTATTTGATATATAAATTATATTTAATTTATAATTTTATAATATATATTATTTTTTATAAAATAAATGTTGAATAATATAAAAATATTATAATAATATATATAAAATTATTTATTTTAAATACTAATAATCAAATAATATGTAAAATATTTATTTATATAATTATATAATATTCTTTATATTATATCCATCACACCACTCCCATTATTTCATAAATACTATTTTTATTCTTATTTTTATAACTATCGCAACGATATCATAACTATTACAATCATAATAATAATTATATTTAATTTTATTATTTTTAAAATTATAAATTTATATTATTTTGATATATTTTAATTTTTTAAATTAATATTTTATTTATATATATTTTTTAATTCATAATAAAGTAATATAATAAAATGACTTAACTTATCTTTGCAACAACTTTTAAAAATTAAAAATAAAAATTAATTTTAATTTTTAAAAGTAAGAATTAAAAATCATCCTAAAAAACCTAAAGTTTCTATTTAACATGTTTTACTTATTAAATTTAGGTAACTCTAATCCAATTTTTTTTTTTTTTTGAAAAATGAATCTTGTGGATATATTTTTTATTTCAAAGAAATAATGCAAGATTATAGAATACTAAAAAAAAAAAAGGAAAGTTTTTGAAGGCTATTAAAAGGAGCTTTATTTCATTCTTTAACATGGAAAACAATAAAATGCACTATGGTGATGAGCAAAGATAAAACAAAAGTAGATAAAGTATATTTTATTAAAATTTAAATTTCTCTAAATTAAAGTAAATTTATTCATATATTTTTTATATTATTTTATTTTAAAGTATTCTCATTGCTAATGGTTTCTCATACCGGTTGAAAAAGGTTTGTCCAACAATAATAAAATTTAAAAATTGATCTTAGAAATTGTTTAAAAATTATATTAAAATATAAGTGTTTTATAAAAGATAATTATATTTAATTTACAATAATATTTTATATGATAGGATCAACTTTTTAAACTACTTTCATATATAAAATTTAAATTAAATTTTTTATCTAATTCTTTTCAATATACAAGATTTATTTTCGATTATTTTAATTATTGAGTATACCATCTTAATCAACTATTTGATGGAAAACTCAAATCCTTTAGATTAAAGAATTTTTTTATTATTTTAAATGCTTTATTTCTATTTATTTATTAACAAATTGTTTAAAAGGATATCGTTTACAATTATTGTTAAAATATTAGTTAAAAAATTAATAAATAAAATTTTTATTATAAAATATGTTAATATATTAAAAATCACAAAATATATAACCCAAATAGTTAAATATTGATAAAATATAAAAAAAATGAAATACCTTTTTACAATGCTTCTTTAATAAAATGTTTTACATATGTTACCTATTAAAACGTTTGAAAGATTAAATGCTATAATAAGTAATATTTTATAACATTTAAAAAATAAGTGTTATAATAAGTAATGTTTTACATTATATTTCACATTATTTCTAAAAATAAATGATATAAAAAGTAATATTTTTACAACATTTTTTTTAAAATATTTTAAAATGATAATTTTTTATAATATTTTTAAAAATATTTTAATAAATTTGTTATCTATTATAAAATTTAAATATATAACATTTGTAAAATTCTGTAAAATGGTAAAAATAAATGTTGTAAAAGATATTTTTATCCAACATCACATTTGATATAGTTTATTAAAATTATAATACTACCAATAATTTTTTTATTTAGAAATTGAAACACATTCTTATTATCAATACTTTTTTTTCCAGGTTCAAACTAACATTATATGAATTTTTAGTATGCATTGTAACTGTTAAATTTTTTAAACAATTTAAAAATATAATAAAATTTTAATAAAAATTTTATCTTTTTCTAAATATTTTATTTTAAATTTGGAACATAAAAATGATTATATGTTCATCTCATTTAAATTTGTTCTAAAAATTAGCATATCATTCACATTTTAATTTATTATAACACAATCATTTTTAAATAATTTTGTATATATACATGTCTACAATCATATATAAATTTTTAATCATTTATATTTTTTATCATATTTAAATTAATGATAAAGTCAAATAAGTTATTTATCTATCAAACTTATTTTCAATATAAAAATAGTAGAATTTAAATCTTTTATAATGCTTATTCATATAGTCATATTTTTAATTTTAAAAAAATATTCAAATCATATGTTATAAACAAGACAATCATACAATTATATTTATTGGATAATATGCTTAATAAATATTTAAATCTTAAATACATAATAATCTTATATATATATATAGATATACAAAAAATAATAACATGCTTATGATACTTTTATTATAAAATGTGATGCATATTTCCTTCATCAAATATGTGATATTCTTTTTTTATTATCCAATAAATTAGTATCACATATCTTTTTAAGTTTTAAAATAATTGTATAATTTTTTACGAAATCCTATAGACTCAGAGAATAAATAAAGATAACATCATCTTTTTAAAATTTATGAACTTAATTTCATATATATTATACATGATATTTAACTAAATTTATAATTTTTTATTTAAGTATCAAAATTTTATTTTTTTTATAGAGTGCTCATCACGATTTAATTATTCTCAATCTCAATAATAGATTTTATTTTTCAGATCTTCAAAAAGTCATGTTAGAACCATTAACAAAAACATTGCACTAAATTTAATAATTTAAATAATCGATATAATTCTAATCAATCATAACAAATTATTTCTTAGCACAAATGCTATCAATTGAAGAATCGTAAATTTTATAATAAGGTCAAATTTTTTATATATATTTTAATATCAGAAGAAAATATTATTACAAATAACAATAATATGATCTTATATTTATAAAAATTTATAAATATTATTTTTAATATAACATATTTTCTCATAAAATATTAATTATTTTTTCTATAATTTTGAAACTATCAGTTAATTAATGTATTCTATTAATTAATTGTAATTTTTTTAGATACAATTTTAATAAAATGTAATGATCAAATTAAACCCAATATTTATTATGAGAGAGAAAAATATATATATATATATATATATATATATATACTATGGACATCAATTTATTTCCTTTTTATATAATTAAATTATTTTTAATTAAATTTATTCAATTTCTCTATTTTTATTCTTTAGAGGAAAAGAAAATTATAATTTAATTTCTTTATGTATTCTTACTATCTTATTTAATATAATTTTTTCTAAATAGACGTAGTTTAAACTTAAGAAAAAAAATTAATAATCTCAAATAAATTAAGTTAAAAATTTTAAATTTTCTTTTTATATAAATTCTATTAATTTTAATTATTAGTCTCATAAATTATCATGTAAGAAAGTTGATGAAAATTTCATTTTTTTCTAATCCAATCATTCTCACGATGTATTTAATTAGAGGGTATTATATTATTTTTTGTATTTCCTTTTATGATGATAAAATGCTAAGGTATAAAATTTTTTTTTTTAAAATTGTTGAAAATATAGAAGTAGAAATTTATAAATAAATATATAGTATTTTTCTTTAAAATTTTTGAAAAAAGAGAAAGACATTACACCGTGGAAATATAATTGCCTTTAAAGTAAAACGAAAAACTGACAAATCATACTTTGTCTTCGTGTAAGATGTAAGAAACGTTACACTCAAAACTTATATGTGCTGAAATTTCGTACAATAATATCCAAAATAAAAAATCTAGAATATTAATATTATAATAGTTAAAAATTAAACTTATAATGATTAAAAATTAAAAATATTAGTACAATAATATCTTTAAATTTCACTTAATATCAACTGCTTAAACTATTTAAAATAAATTTTTAGATTAGTTTTCTATCCACTGTATTTTTGTGAAATTTAAGAATAAACAATTATTTAACTTCAAATTAATATAATTAATTAGGAGTATTTAACTATTGAATTCTGGTCAAAATTTCCATTTGATTTTTCGAAGTCCTAAAATTTATAATATAAATTTAAAATTAATTGATGATCATGCTAAATTACAAAAGGAGAAAAAATTTGACCTTAGGAAGTTTATATATATTTAAATAAATAAATTGTAGAAAATATTAATTTTTCATGAAAGATGATGTAATTTTTAAAATAAGAGAAGAAGACAGTTTAATTTAAATATATTTTTAAAAAGAAAAATATAATTTATTTATTTACTTATTTTATAATTTTTATGTACAATTAAAATAATAAGATTTAAATTTAAAATTTTATATAAATTATATTATTTTAAATTTAGATAAAATATAAAATAAGATTAAAATGTATTTATAATTATAATAATATATATATATATATAATAAATTCAAATAGAAGTTAAAAAAGTTAGATCCCCAATTCAAATGTCATTATATAAGAAATATTTATCATATGAACGTTTAAATAAGATATTTATCTAAACAAATTCTTAGATACTTTTGGTACCTTTGATTTTACCATTTGAGGTTTGGATGGATTGATCCATTGAGCACAAGAAGGAGGCAGGGAAGGAGATTGATTAGACTATTGCTGTATTTCATGTGATAACTTGCTTGCATGCAGATATGCAATTGCTAAGAGTCCTATCACATTTAATAAATTAGGTATCCAATCTTGGTGAAATTATGTAAGTAATTATTGGCTCAATTATAAAGGGGTTCATATGGACAACAACTTCATAGCTTAACCAGCATTGGTTCAAGGGTATAAAACAAGGACAATTAAAAATATGTTTTAATTTTATTATAAATTTTAATACATTTTTAGCATAATTTTTAATAAAAAATTATTTATTATTTCTTAAATCAATAAAAAATTCAAGTTTTATTAATAATTCAAATTTTAGCTTTGGATGATGAATGGTGACTTGAATCTGGGTTCCAGGCCATAATAGATTTATTTTATATTTATTTTCTAAGCAAATTAACAGCGAAACTTTAATTATAGTCTCATGTCTTTCCGACCAATTTTAAAATAATAAATTGTTCTTCTCATTTCAACGAGACCATCATATTACCCTCACATCAGACACCACTTAGTGATGACACATGATCAATTTGAATAAAAGGTGGACTGTTGATTTGCCTTTGTGAAGAACTTCTGTATAGAGGAAACAAAAATAAAAAATACCAAGATCAAATCTTTTTTGAAATTAACATAAGTTTTCAGTTATTTTTTACATATTTTTATTTTAGCTATTTTTATTTTTATATTAGTAAATGATTACTTTTGTGTGTTAATGTGGACGTTAAACATTATGTTTGATAGTTCAAGAGAATGTTAATAAGTGGGAAGATATTGGTAAAGAAATTAAAATTAATCTTTTTTTCATAAAATTAAAAATATTATTAATAAATTTTTATGAAGGTTTTTTTTAAGTTTCTATTTATTAATAATATTTTTCTAAAAAAATTAAAGTTGACAAAATAGGTTAATCTGATTGAATTGACCTAGTTAAGTATGCTAAAAATAAGAGTTTAAATTTAAATTTTAGGTTTAAATTAACCTTAACTTTTTATCTAATTTTTTAAAAAAATTGATTGAATTTAAATTAGTCTGACATGTTTAGGATTAAATTATAGATTTAAACTGAGTTTAACTTTCTATTTTGTGACATCAATAGCGTTTCTTTTTTCTCAATTATGTGAATTTGAATCCCAAGCTAAACTTATCCAAATGGCATCAACTAACTATTTTATCTCATATCTAATAATTTTTAATGTAAATTAGAAGACCTTTATATTTAATAGAAAAAAGATGTTCAAGTTTTAATTTTTATAGGAAATTAGAACAGTGGCATCCACCTTTTGTTGCTATGAGCAGGATTGGTTATTATAATTGGGTAGGCAAAAATGTTGACTCTACAAAGTGCAAACCATCATCATCATGTGCTACTAATATTCAAAAAGAAAAATTGAAGTAACATTTTTGTGTTTGAGGGAGGTGATAGGTTGGCATATTGTCCTCTCTGTTTGGAAAAGTTTTTGACCTGAGTCTTGAAATGAAAGAAAGAACCAATGGAATGACTTGGTCCCCTCCAAATACTAATGAGAAGTGAGAGAGTTCCAAATTCTATACCTGGCAATTTGAAAGCTAGCCCTGATTTGTTAGTTCTTCTCATAACAATATGTTTTAGTAGTTCATGAATTGTTATATTTTGATTATTCTATCTTACTATGTACTGTTTTTTATTCTTTAATTTTATGGTGAGTCAACTATTTTAATATTTGTTTAATATTATTGTCAAATTATACATCATCATATTCATAAAATTTCCAATAATAGGGGCTTCATAAATCATGGAATACTTCTATTCAAGCAATGGAAAAAAAAACTAAGTTAAAAATGTGTGTATTAATTTGAACATTAAATCTATCTTTTCGTTTTTGATAAAATTATGAAAGAATTAAAAATTTGAAAATGTGATAGAAGAGTCTTTTGATTATTCTATATACATATAATATCATTTATCTATTTATACTTTTTTTTTATTTTTGACAATTTATTAACTGTTAAAAATAATTGTTGACAATTTAAAATAAATTATTTATTTATATAAAAAAATCATTACTTAATAAAAACAGATAAAATTAAGTGTACGGTCATTGAATGTGATTTGAAACCTCTTAATTTACATCAAAATTGATACAATTTAACTTAATTTTTTTAAATAAAAAAGTTGAATAGAAAACATTGATCCAACATAATAATTTTAAGTATTTTGATACTAATTTTTATAATCAAGATAGTAAACATGGTTTAAAGAAAAAAATAAAATAAAAATAAAAAATATGAAATTTATATTGAAAATAAATGTTTCATGAGATTATTATGTAGCTTATTTAGTTAATAATATTAACTAATTTTTTAATTAATTCTATCTCTAATAATTACTTAATAATCAAATAACATTTTAATAATTAAATACGATTTATTCACAAAATAAATTAGAAGAAAAATCAGACAAATATCTAACGACTCTCAATGTTAAACACATATCACCAGTATATAGTATCTTAGACATTTTTTCCACATATGAGAGACTTATTAACTGGCCCTTTTTTTCTTCTTTTTTTTTTATTCTTTTTATCAAAATAAGAAAGAAAAGGTTGCTTGCATTCTTGGGTGTGGTGTGGTTTCTTCAATCTTTCTGAGTTTTCGGTCTTATTCACTTGCAGTGCATCATTATTACACATTGAAGTAAAAGCATTTCCTTTTTCTTGTTTTGGCATGATGGCATCAAATTCAAAGCTTTCACAATGCTACAAGTGGCGACCAAGGGCTAAAGATTTTGCTTATTTCTCGTGTGCTGTAACCTTTATATCACATGATCCTACGCCTTTTTCATTAATATACTTTCAAGGGTTGAACACATGAATTTCGTAGCTATTGCCAATGCCAATTCCACGTGACACCTTCCATAATTTTAGTGCATCAAACAACTCCATTATTTTATTTTCCATTTCATTCAACATGATACATTACTTTTGAATCATAGGTGATATAGTTTTTTAAATATAAAAATCATAGATATTATTTAAAAGAAACAATCATATTTTAAGGTTATTATTGATAATAATTATTTTTTTTTGAATATTTAACATATAAATATATATATCTTAAAAAAATGTATTTGAATCCATCGATAAAGTTGATCAACTTTTTTATCAGTGGAAATGATATAATTTGTTATTTAGAAAGCATATATCTCACAATATTTATTATAGTCAAATTATAAAGTTTATTTCACTAGAAAGCACATTACCCATAAAATATTTCAACATAAAAATAAAGTGCTAGAGGAGTCAAACCAACCTTAGGATATACATAAATTATTCTTTGAAGATTAGTAAATTAATTATAATATCTCCAGATGCACTTCGTATTGAGAGTACCAAAGATGTGTTACTAAAAGAAATTCATGCAAGTGCTTTCTATTTTCAAACAACCAATACATTTTTGTTCCTACAAATTCTCCATGTGTTATCACAATAGCTATTGTCACCAGATCCTAGGAGACAAGAGCTAGAATCTTGGTCCACCACTTCATAGAATTGGAACAAGAAAAGCTATATCTTTGATCAAATGTGAGAGACCATATTCTTTGGGAAATTAGAAAGCCACAACATCAATTAACTAATATTGTAAAATAGATTGTTGCCTTCCCCACAAATCATGGTTCCTTACCTCAACTTCTCAATAAGTTCATTTTGGACCGCAAAGATTATGCATTGTGAAATATGAGGATAACGTTGAATACTCTACCAAAAAAGGATGCACAACATTGAAAAATGTTGTGTGTAGAACTCAGGTGCTTTAAAGGCCACTTTCTCACCTAGCAAATTCATAAAAACCTTATATCTTCCACTACCTTATTTGCTAATGAATCAATTCAAAATTTTATGCTTGCGTGTGAGAAGAATAAACTCTTCTTTACTCAAGTAAATAATAAAAGTGATTTTTATTTAATCACTAATTTAACATATCTTATTCTCATTTCAATATATATTATCATCTTGATAATTTTGTAATGTTAAATTTTAGATAATTTCAATAATATATATATGTATTTTTATAATTGATATTTATTTATATTTTAAAAAATATATTATGTAAAAGAAATTGAATAAATTATATTAATATCTCCTAAAATTTATTAAAAAATTTAATATTTTTTATTTTTTAACATTATTTTTACTTCCTTTATACATATAATATCATAGAAAATTATAAAAAAATTACATAGTGTTATATAATTGAAAAGAATATATAATTATTAAAATAAATAAATTTTTATTATGAATATTTTTTTATGATTATATATATTAATATAAAATATATTAAATTTTGAAAGTTATATCATTTAAACGGTGACTAAATAACTGATAGTTTTTTATAAATATAAATTTGTTAGAAAAAACTTTAAAAAGAAGGTTTGTGCAATAGAAAAGGTATTAGGTACTTTTTTTTAATGAATTTTAGGATGTGTTAATATAATTTTTTTAAATAAATTTGATTGATAAAATATTACATATTTTTTAAATTATATAAACTTTTATAAAATTGATATATTTAATGTAAACTTTTAATTCAATGGTGGAATTAATAAAATTTAATATATAAAAAATTATTTAGTAAAATAAATTGAACAAAATTTATTATTCAACCATGGAATTCTTGGAAGAGGACTCAAACAATAAAATGGGTGAGAATTCCATAAAATTGAAAATACATAAATCAATAGCTTTCTTAGAAAA
Organism: Canavalia gladiata; assembly: GCA_037954105.1. Classification (NCBI taxonomy): domain Eukaryota; kingdom Viridiplantae; phylum Streptophyta; class Magnoliopsida; order Fabales; family Fabaceae; genus Canavalia; species Canavalia gladiata. Next base: position 292,169 of record CM075663.1, on the reverse strand, counting down.
TATTTATATCTTCCTTATATAGGATTTAAATAGAAGTTAGTCACTATTGAAGTCAAGAAGCATCCTCATATGATACATTTAAGATAGATAGTAGTTAGACCCTAACTATTAAATATTTTAGACCCAACAACATTGATGGTTACAGTGCATTTGATTAAGCTTAAATGATAGCTAATCCAATTGTTAAGCAAATTGTCATGATAAAAAAAAATGTATTTATGTAAATTGAACTTAAGTTCAGATGATCTCAACTAAAAAAAAAAGTCTCTCTCACCTTGGTGTATTAAGGTTATGAGGTTTACCAAGTTATAACAAATTGGACCTTGCAATATTTGAGTTCCTTGAATGGTTCTTATGACCTATGATTCAAGCACCTTTGTACTTGAGTTGATGTATCTTCAAATTGACATGATCCTTATACAAGGAGGTATACAAATATCTCTTACTAAAGCTATTAATTCATATATTGTTATTCTTATAAAATTTCTCCTAAATTAAATGTTAAAGTTTCATTTAAGGTATCTAATAAATTATCATTATGATGATTTATATGTGGAAAATTAAATTTATTTATAGTTTAGTTATTGTTTAATTTTTTTAATTTGATCTAATTTCTTTTAATTCTTTCAGAAATGGTAACAAAAAGCAAATGATTTAAAGTTGCGCATAAAATAGATAAAAAAATGAAAATATCATAAAAGATATCAAAGATAAAAAATCATGATAAAAAGATAAAATTGATCCTAACAAAAGTTAGCATGTCTATGCAAGCAGGAATATGCTAATGCAACATCCCTTACTTTTTTGACACAGTCATGCAACTTTAACATGAGTATACTTAGATTTTAATATAATCATACAACTTCTATGATCTTATTAATAAGACCATGAAGGCTATGACTGTGTTAACCTTGTTGGTCAAGAAAATGAGAAAAAGAAAAGTTCAATTTGCAATGAAATCCGAAAAGTTAAAAAGGAAGGCTAAAGACTTGGAAAGAGACATCATCTTGTATTTCCCTTTCAACTTTTATCATCTTTACCCTTACATCCATCTATTCTTGAAAAATATCCACGGTTTTATTAATGCTAATGAGAAATATTTCTCTACATTGTTTAGCTCTAAGACAAATATTGCTGGCTTTATTACATAATGCATTATTTTTATTAGTATCAATATTCAAAATCAACTCCACAACCTTAAAAGATGGGTGTCCAATGCTAGAAGACATGGTGCAATAGCCAAGACAAATGTGGCGCAAACCTTTGCATTAGAATCAGAATCAGCCAACACGATGGTTGATGAAAAAAAAAATGTTGTTACTGGTCTGAGTGGTGAGCAGTGAAAAAAACACTGATGAATCTCTTGAATGATATCAAATTAGGAGTCACAGAAAAATTGATTGATAAACCTAAAAATACCAAATCGGATAATAACAATAAAAGGTGGAATAGATCTCAACATCTCAACAAGAATCTTCTAATAGAATTTTTCTAAACAAAAAATTCTTAATATTATGAGTTCTATTTTTTCATTATTAAACTTTATTCTCATACAATTTTTTCTATTTTATTATATTTTTAAAAATAAGATTATGAGAGCTTTTTGTAGGATTAAGATTTAGTTTTTACTTCCTATTACTATGTATAACTAATTTTATTTTTATAAAATTTTATGAAATTTACTGATATAACTAATTGAATTATTTTTTTCTGTATAAATACATATATTTATTTATTTTAATTAAATTTATTTTATCATATTTAATTAATTAATAAAAATTAATTACTCTTATTAATTTATAGTTACGAATAAATAATCGTATCAACATTTAATTAATAAATTTATAAAATAAAATTAAATTAAAATTTTGAAACATACATCCTTATTTTTAAATAGTTATTAAATTAACAATTATTTATCATACCATTAATATAATTATTTGAATAATTTTTTTATATATTTTAGATCATATTATTTTTTTAGCATGTTTAAAATTTATTTTAAAAATAATTTAATTTATTATTTATTTATAATTAATTAGAAAAAAATAAAAATAACCTAAAAATAATAAATATTTAAGATAACTTAAAAGATCTTTTGGTTAGTAATTTTTTTATTTATAAAATATCATCTTATTTTTATGGTATTTTTTGTTTTTTAATTTGTAAGGAAATATTGAATATAAATTTTATTTTATTTTCATCATAAAATTTTAAAAATAGAAATAAAAATAAAAATAAAATTTTTTACAAATTAAACAACTCTTTAAATTCACATTCTTTCATTTTTATTAATTTAACTTAACTTGATAAAGATATTTTTGCAAGTATCTAAGCAAAACTAACATATAAAATTGATGATTTGATAAATTTTTCAATCCAAACTTATATTATATATACAAGTTTTTATTTTTTTAATTATATTTGTCTTATCATATTTAATTAATTAATAAAAATTAATTATTTTTATCAATTTGTAGTTAAGAGTAAATAAGTCTATCAACATTTAATTAATAAATTTATAAAATCAATTAAATCTAAAATTTTGAAACGATATCCTTAATAGTTATTAAATTAACAATCATTTATCATATCACTAATATAATATTTTGAATAACTTTTTTATATTTTAGATCATATTAATTTTTGGACATGTTTAAATTTATTTTAAAAATAATTTAATTTATTATTTATTTATAATTAATTATAAAAATTAAAAATAATAAATATTTAAAATAACTTAAGAGATCTTTTGATTAATAATTTTTTTATTTATAAAATATCATCTTATTTTTATGGTATTTTTTGTTTTTTAATTTGTAAGAAAATATTGAATATAATTTTTTTTATTTTAATCACAAAATTTTAAAAATAGAAATAAAAATAAAATAAAATAATATTTTTATAAGTAAAAATAACTTTTTTACAAATTAAACAACTCTTTAAATTCACATTCTTTCATTTTTATTAATTTAACTTAACTTGATAAAGATATTTTTGCAAGTATCTAAGCAAAACTAACTTATAATGATTTGATAAATTTTTCAATCCAAACATATTATAAATTCAAGTTTTTATTTTTAAACTGAGATATTTCTTATATTTACTTCTCTTCTCAAACATAGTACAATTAGTATTTTTTTATTATATACGAGAGTCAATGATATTTAAGATAATTTCCTACTTACCTTTTTATAATTATTTTGTCTGTTCTTATTGTTTTATTTAATATTTCATTTTTTGTATTTTATTCTTTTTATATTCAAATGCATCAATTTGTTACGAAATTATATTAATAGTTACTTTTTGTATTCTACCACATTTGAGAAATGAATTTACCTCAATTATTTGTCCCTTACCTTTAACTTTATTCAAATTAACTTATGTTATTCCAAGAATTTGTTGTGCCTTTTGTGGATAATGTCACTATTCTTCTTTGTATCATTTATTAGAACATTGATTTCGTTATTACCTATTCTAGCAAAAATGTGCGTAGCCATGTTGTTAATCATTGGTTGGTATGGTGGATTTTCAAAATATCTATTACTTTCTCAGTCTTACTTTATAAATTACTTAAATATCTTTTATTTATCTTAAATTATTTTTTATCTTAAAATGTTAAAAAAATTAATTACTCATATTTTAATATTTTCATTTATTAGAAGTAGTTTTTATCAACTAATCATTATAATAACGCTAGTAAGTATAAAATGTAGGTGGTTGATTAATATATTCTAAAATTTTTAATAAACATATTTTATTTTATTATAGTATTTAGTAAAATCAATTATTTTCTTAAAATATATACATCAATATTATGTAACATATAAAATAAAGTGAAAGAAGTATATTATGTCTTAAACACTTCTATTTCAAATCATATTTAATATTTTTCCCTTTTTTTAATATCCAATCAATATTTAAAACTTTTCAGCTAATATTTATTATAATGAAATTTTATTTATAAATCATCAATAAAATAAATTTTATTAATTAAACAACATTTTAAAACTTTTTAAAATTTAAAATTATACATTGATTTTTATTATTAATAAAAAATTTAATATATATATATATTTATAAATATGTGTATAATTCATGAATACTTATAACAAAATAATAATATCAGACAATAAAAATAAAATTTACCTAATTATTCTATAATTTATTTTGTTACCAATAAATAAATTTAGAATATACTTTTGTCTAAATTATATATATAAAAGATAAAAGATTATATTATATGAGGGATGAGGATTGACCAGCATGGGACCCAGAGTTGTGGTGTACTAACCTCGCCCAACATCCTACAACTACAGCTTCAGCTGGTAACACACAATGTCACTATGCCACACATTACACATTACATTTCATGTTTCATATATATATATATATATATATATCTATATATCTATATCTATACCTGCTCTTGCTGTCGTGTATTTGTGTGTGTGTATGCAACACAACACCATGTGTTAATGTAGTGCACAGTACACACAACATAACATAAATCATAGTAAATGTTTTTCGGAATCACATTACAGAGAAGAAAAAAAACAGAAAAAGAAAGAAAGAGTAGGTGGTGTAGCTGTAGCAGCTATCTATAGTTATAGTAATAGCAATTGCAATTCTTGTTGGACTGTGACACTGCTCTTTCTGCCTCTCAACCTTCTCGTGATTACCATTTCAACCTTTTCTGTTTTCTCTTTCCTCATTCACTCCCTCACTCCCTCACTCCCTCACTCACAATCCCTGTTTCCTTTTCTTTTCTCTCTCTCTCTCTCTCTCTCTCTCTCTCTCTCTCTCTCTCTCTCTCTCTCTCTCTCTCTCTCTTTGTGTCTCTTTCAAAGTTTGGACTTCAAACTTCAAACTTCAAACTTCAAACTTCAAACCCTAGCCATAGGCCTTTTGAATCTTCCATGCTGCTCCTCTTTGGTTAATTTGCATATCTTAGGGTCTTTGTATTCTCCCTCTCTGCGCTCTTCCTGGGCTTATGGTGTTGTTTCAGGTAATGTTTTTCTGGCTTTGCCCAAATTGATCACTTTTTTGTTTAACTTTTTTTTTTGTTGCTTTATTGTCTTGATTTTCAGTTTCTTTTTTTCTTTTTGGTTTTCGGGTGCTAGTTGGATATGTTTGTTTGATTTTTCAATTTTTTATTTTTCAGGTGATAATTTTGTAATTTAATTGCAAGGTCCAATTTTTGTTTTTCTGTTTTTATAGCCGGCCTTTTAATTTTGAAGCTTGATATTATTTCTGATCCATGGGGAGTAAAATTAATTAAATGTATTTATGTTTTATTGTTCATTGATTCTACTTTTTCTTGTTATTTTTTTCTTTCTGAATTCTCTCCATTGAACTTCCTACCTCTTCACCTTGCTTTGAACCCAGGGTTGCTTTTGGACAATTTTAACTCTAATTCTGATACTGATTCTAATTTTTGGGTTGTAATTTTTTATCCTTTCTTTTTCCCTGATATCAACTCTCACCTGTTCCTACCAATCTTCACATAATCAAGAAAAGTGTTCTTTCACATCACTTCTTCAAACACAAAATCTGAACTTGAAAGTGCTCCATGGTTGCTCTTCATCAGGGATGTGAATGTTAGGGATAGGCCTAGGTTTGGCCACATGTTACAGCATCAGATGGGAACAGATATAAAGATGAGGAATTGTGAAGACAAAAGTGAAGATAAATAGAAAGATGGGGGTAGGGGAAGAAATGAATTGTCTCTTTTTACAGTTCAGGAGTAAAATTATGTTGAGTCTTTCAAATACAAGGATGGCTATTTACTAGGTGAGGTGAAGATCCACTGTGGTTTTTTCTGGCAACTTGGTGCATGAGTGCATGTGTCTTTTGTTTTTTATTGTCTGTGTAGCTACATAAAGTATGTTCCAAATGTTTAATGATTATTCATGCTGAAGTCTTAGATAAATACTGATGCAATAAAGTACATCTCTTCATTTGAACCACAATTTTTTTCTTAACCAATCTAAAATATTATTGCTAAAATTTCAGGCTTGGATGCTTCATCTTATGATCATAAAGGGATTCAATTTGACCAATCAATTCAGTTGAGAACTATGACAGAAGAGAAATCTGGAGGATGCCCTTTACTGTTTTTCAGTTCTCTGCAATTCTCGATTCATCTTTAGAATTGGGCTAGAGCTAAATTGCCTGTTTTTTGCTAACTTATCAAATATGGATACCTCCTCTAATACATGTGAGATAGTGGAATCAAGGGAAGAGATAATTTCTGAGTTCAAAATGTATGAAAAACCTGAGAGTAGTTATGCCCACAAATCAGGAAAAAAGTATTCTATAGAAGATGATATTAATCGTCTTTTCCAGGCTATTGACATTAAAAGTACATCTAGAGGTCTTAGTGCATCACGTTTTCAAAAGAGTGCTCTTAAAAGGCCAATAAAAGTTAGTTCGTCTCAGGCATCAGGAATTGGCATCTCGGAGCCTGTAAGTTTGAAGCAGGCACTTAGAGGTTTGTGCATCTCACAGGCCTCAGAAATAGCTGCTTTGAAGAGACTATCAAAGCCATGCAGTTCATCCAGAGTATCAGAGGCTGGAACCATAAAAAAGTTGTACACAGCAGTGGTAGATGAGGGGAAGGGGAACTTGGTTGAGATCTCCTTAGTGCCAGAGATATCTGCACCTTCTGATAAGTATCCTGGAGCAGTAATATCAAGTTCAAGTGCTGATCATTCTATTCCTTTGGTTGATGCAACAAAACCAAAAGAACAAGATCAGATTGTTCCTCTACCTTTAGAGGTTGAGAGTGACAAGCCAATCATGGAGATTGGAAAACCAATACTTGCAAATTTGTCACCAGTTACCACTGCAAGTGAGGAAGTAGAGGTCAGAATGGATCCTGCTTCTTCAAGCAAAGCTTCTCTTGGTTCTTCAATGCCAGATAAGGGACAAGAAGCAAATTTGCATTCTGCATCTTGTCCACCTAAGTCTAGCACTGGTAATGGAGTAGATAAACCCACAAACAGTAGTACATGTTTGGCAAAGCCAATATTCAATAACTTGAACTTCCTTAAGAAAAAAATAAAGCAAGATTCAAGTTCTGGCTTAAGCCACTCTACTCCATGTATAAGAAATGATTTTGGTTCTTGTACAAGTAATTTGGACAAGGAGTCTAGCAATTCTGATTTAAAGCATGGAGTGAAAGAAAATGATAAAATGTCTCCTAGCAGTTCAAATCATAGCATTGAAGTTAACTCACTTAATGTTGGTACGGATTCAAGCAAACCTGGTTTCAGCTTGAATTGCAACAAGAGAACCAAGTTTCTGGTGACAAAAGTTGATGAGAAATCAAGATCAAAGGAAAAGGGTGAGTTCTCCCAGAGCTCCAAAAGTAGCATTGGTGAGTACAGTAGTAGCACAAGCATCAGTGAGGAAAGCAATTTAAGTGGTTCCAGTCGCTGTGGCCACAGGCCTCACATGTCAAAACACTTGAGATGGGAAGCTGTTTGTGCTGTTCAGCAGCAGCATGGTAATTTAAATTTGAGGCACTTTAAGCTACTAAGGAAGCTTGGTAGTGGGGACATTGGAACTGTTTATCTCGCAGAACTAATTGGTACAAGCTGCCTTTTTGCTCTTAAAGTGATGGACAATGAATTTTTGGCAAGCCGGAAGAAAATGTTCAGGGCCCAAACTGAACGAGAGATCCTTCAGATGCTGGATCATCCATTTCTTCCTACGCTTTATTCCCATATTGGAACAGATAAGCTCTCTTGCTTGGTTATGGAGTATTGTCCAGGCGGAGATCTGCATGTGCTGCGACAGAGGCAACCATACAAGAGTTTCTCAGAACAAGCTACTAGGTAGGAGTTATGGACTTTTCCACTTCATTGTTGTTGATTTAAAAGCTATTTTGAAATTCAATATTGTCTGGTTAGAGCAAGTTCGTAATCTTTTTCTTTTTGGTATACCAAAGCTATTAGTTATGTTCAAGTTCAGTGGACCTTGTGTAATTTATTGGCTTGTTGCATTCATTTACAAGTCCAGCTATCATTTTTCTGTTTGATGCTATGCAGCAACTTGGAAAAACCTGAGCTCAAATTTCTAGAAAATAGAAGTGGGGTTATGTTGATGAATGAAATTTAAAAAGAACAGGCAACACATGCACAAATTGATTGGATGGTTAATGTTAAAAGGGTGGAAAATCCTAGGAATCCCCAAGAGAATTAAATCAGATTTGCCTGCAACTCTGTTAAGATGCAGATTAAGTATACTAGGAATAGTTTATATAATTTAAACATCTTATACTTACTCTTTCCCACTTAGTATCATGCTTATTCAAGTGTGAATGATCTGTTTTCTTAATCTCACTTTACTTGAAATGATTTCCTGCATGACAAAATCTTCAGCAAGTGGGTAAAGTTTTCATCACATTTTCTTAACTATAGTCTTACCATCACATGTTCAGGTTTTATGTTGCTGAGGTTCTTCTTGCCCTAGAGTATTTGCACATGCTGGGGGTTGTATATCGAGATCTAAAGCCAGAAAATATCCTAGTACGAGAAGATGGCCACATTATGCTGACAGATTTTGACCTGTCGCTCAGATGTTCTGTCAATCCAATGTTAGTCAGGTCATCATCACCTAACACAGATACCGCAAAGAAGATGTCCAGTCCCTGTTCAGAGGCTAGCTGCATACACCCTTTCTGTCTCCAACCAGATTGGCAAGTTTCCTGCTTTACTCCCATTTTATTATCTGCCGGAGCAAAATCACGAAAGATGAAGGCTGACATAGCTGCTCAAGTTGGTCCATTGCCGCAGCTTGTAGTGGAGCCTACTGGTGCACGGTCTAACTCCTTTGTTGGAACCTATGAATATCTTGCACCGGAGATCATCAAAGGCGAGGGTCATGGGAGCGCTGTAGATTGGTGGACTTTTGGTATATTTTTGTTTGAGCTTTTATATGGTAAGACTCCATTCAAGGGTCCATCAAATGAGGATACATTAGCCAATGTTGTGTCACAAAGCCTTAAGTTCCCAGGTGCTCCAATCGTCAGTTTTCATGCAAGGGATTTGATTAGAGGATTGTTGATAAAGGATCCAGAAAATCGATTAGGTTCTGTTAAAGGTGCTGCAGAAATAAAGCAGCATCCCTTCTTTGAAGGCCTTAACTGGGCTCTAATACGGTGTGCAGCACCGCCAGAGCTCCCCAAGTTTCGTGATTTTGGAAGTAGTGCTCCATCTATGGCTTCACGGAAGGAGAATGCTAATGAGTTAGAGGATACAGAAGATTGTGAAGAGTTTGAGCTGTTTTAGATAGACTAGTTTTTCCTGCCCTTTCCAATCCCCATTTTCTTTTTCCTTTCTTCTTATGTGGGGTAGGGAGTTGAATTGAAGTTGACTTGGTTTCAAACCTGTTCTCATCCATGTAACACTTAGTATAGCTTATAGCATAAATGTAATTCAAACATCTTGACAAATAGATAGATTACTATATGTTTATACTGGATTAGAAGTTGCAAATCGATAAAGGAAACATGAAAATTTCTTTGGTTTGTCTGCTGACCTTTTCAGCCTCTATATGATATTATCGATGGATATTTCTTTCCTTTTCTGTTTACCATCATGGCCAGGACATTGTCATACTCCTTTATTTTTTTCTTTTTTGTTGTTTATAATACTCTCTAGTCAATTGTATGCTTTGTACAATTATTTAGTTACTGTATGCTGAAAAAGTTATTAAGAAAACAATTTAATTTTGTTACAGGCATTTGCAGTTATGCAATTCCTTGAGATAAGTTCCATGTCTGGCCAATCCAGAAATGTAAGCAAGCATAGCATATTAACAGTGGCAGAGTGGTTTTCTTATGTTGGTGATTTTAGTTCAGTTCTCTTTAGCCTGTAGTACTATTCCATCATAAACTAGATAGAGTTGGTTATCTTGTTCTTGTTGTATGCAGTTGTGGGGTGTTTTCTTGCTCTAGAGCACATGTTGGAGTTGGTGGCATTCAATGTATGCAAATCTAGAGTGACTTTGCCAGTTAATAGGTATTGAAAAGGTTAGTATATGATGTTGATCAGCTTTGGGCTACAATTTTCTATTTAATCTGATATGAATACTAATGATACAGGATAATGATGTACTTGTAAGAAAAATGACCATGCCAAAGTCCCTAATAGTTACTGGTCAGTATGGTGGACAGCAATGGTTTGTGAAGGTAATAAATTATAATTATTGGTGGGTTGTTTGTACATAAAAGAAAAACATTTTTGGCCATGATGTGCAAGAACAAGGGTCTAAATGTTCTGTGCAAGTCATGAACAGCTAAAGTATTCAGTATATCAAATTATTTTAAGATTGTCAACTGACATGTCTAGTGTAATAACATTGTAAAACCATTGTCGTGCAGGATTGCCTCACTGAATTCAAATTTCCTTGGTTTCATGACTTCCTAAAGTCATTTTGCTACATGTGCATTGCATATACCAATGCACATATTCGACACCAAGATTTTTTCATAGTTTTAAACTCTTCTAAGTTCTAACTTGTAATGCCAAAATTTTTACTTCCAGGCTCTTTGACTTGTAATGTATCCATTTTGCTTTTGAATCTGTTACCTAGGGCCATCATATTTTATAGGGTATTTAAAAACTAATGCTCTGTGATCAAGACCAGCATAAGTAAGTGGTTGATATAATGTTCCAAATTTTTTGGTTATGCAGCAGTAAATGTACTAATTATTGTCATTCAACTAACTCAATGCTGACCAAAGAATTTTACTCATGGTTCGTGCTCTGGTGGTGCCTAGTGTTCCTAACCTGAGAATCATTGTTGGACAATATTTAGCAGAGAATGAACATATACAAAAAGAATGAATGTTAATCACTGAAAGATACAGAAGATCTAATTCAAATGCAGATACTATCAGTGCCAAAACACTTACAATTAGAAGTTTAAAAAAAAAGAGATAAAATCCTGGGTACCCTTTGGTGTAATTTTTCTTGTATAATGGATCAGTAAAAGTAGGTAACTTGATTGGATTTTACCATGCAATAGTTGTCAAACTGATCCGCTGCTGCATTATGTGCATCCATCCTTGATTCTTTTTCTCTTTTTAGCTTTATCCATCACATTGAATGATGGAACTTCACAGATTATTTTACTGAATATATCAGAATGGCAGCTATTTATACGTATGTGTTATCCCCAATTGATCCTTCATCTTTGCCTTGTTGTCATTCAAATGTTAAATCACTTGTTTTGCACACATAACAGTGTTGTTGGTGTCACTGCCACTCTGATTTTCTGTTAGTCAATAGTTTCCAAGAAAGAAGACCTTCCATGCGGGATATCCATGTACATTTCTAATCAAATTAAACCTTTACTTGAGGTCAATTGCACCAACAACCAATGAGGAATTGTTTATCTATATGTGGTGAAACTATCAAATAATATCATTAACCTTACTCTGATTTGTATGCACAGATTCATTCCACCGAGTTTTCCATATCAATTCAGTGATATTCCCTTGGAAATGATAGTGCAACATTCTACACATACATATTTTTATGTCTTTTTATTTCATTTTATATGACTTTTTTTTACCACATCATTTATTATATTTTTTTTATTTCTTTTTTTCTTTCATTTCTTACCCCTAAAGTAAACGCTTCTTTTTTTTAAGCAAAGGTATGACATGCAGATGCTAAGTAAATAACGTTTTTATTAACATATATTATTACCATATTATGAAATTCATTTCTAGCACTTGTTTTAGTGCCAGGTTTCCTTGCAATATGATTCCGTTTTAAATGACTTTATGTTTAGAGTGAATTAGAATGATGCATACACAATATACGAGTATTTTTAAAATTAAATAAATTTATAAATAAAAATAATAATTTTTTATTATTGTTGAATTTATTTATTATTAAGAATAAATATTAATAAAATTTTTCAAAGATAAGACTCTTAATAAAATAATTATTAATCTTTATTAATTGATATATTAAAATTCAAAATTTAAAAATTAATTCAAATTAAGATTAATTAATATTATAATAATATTAAATTTTATTATTTAAAAATTATTAAGAGAAGTAAAAATTGAAAAAAAAAATAACGTGAAAGTGAAGGTAATTTTTAAAAATATTCTTATTAAAAATAAAATTTTTAATTTAATATGTAAAAGTAAATTACTGGCCTCATAAAGTTTTTTACATCCTAATTACTTAAAACTGTAATATTAGTTGAAGGTTAAGTTGTTTCTTTACTAGTTGTGGTGAACAGCAAGGGTTTGAGAAGGTAGTAATTTATAATATCGTTTTTTAATTTGTTTATTGGCTAATCGTATGTAAATATCAAATATATTTTATTAAATGCATTAAATTATTTAAAAAGGTAAATATTAAACGATTTTTTGTTTTGGATATAATAAATATTTTTAATACAAACTTTTTGATTTGTCCTTTTATCATGTGTGGGAGACAAATTAGAAAATTCTATTAATTTATTAAGATGAATCTCGTGTTTTTCAATATAGGTAGGTAATTTTGAAAAGGCTGATTTAAGTTATTAAAAATTATTTTATTGGTGAGAAAATTAATTAATTAAATAAATATTACAGGTATTCAAACCTCTCTTTAAAATATTCAAATTAGTTTAATTGATAGAATATTTTAGTGATAGCAGTTTCTTTAACGGCCCAACCTTGCTTAAACCCTAACTTTCTTTTACGTGCGTGCTGCGTTTTTCCCCCCCTTCTTCTCCTTCTTTCCACAACAGCAACAAGCCAACATGGTGAAGCATTACAGACCCCCGGTGAGTATTACACACCCATTTCGACTTCTCTCCTGAAAACCGTTTTACTCCCAACATCTCCCCTTTGAAACAATGTGATATCCGCTTTGGCTTTCATAGTTATGAAATTATTAATAGTATTTTTAAATTTTGGCTTTATTTGTATTCTGGTATTTTAATTGATGGGTGGTGCTTATATGGTTGGGTGTGAGAAAATTCAGATTTAGTAATATTTCAGTTGTTGCTTGTTCATTTACAACGATGAATTAGAGGAAAAAATGAAAAATTTCTAGCTACACGTTAATCCTTTGCATTGTATTGATTATGCTCATTGTTACAGAGTATTTCTAAGTGTTTTAAGAGCTTATGGTTATTGTTGTTGTTATTCTTTTGCTTATGTTGTTTGTTGTTATTAATATTATTATTCTTGTTGTTGTTATTTTGTATGGTAGGGGAAGAAGAAGGAGGGAAATGCTGCTAAATTTGTCACTAGGTCACAAGCACTCAAGCAACTTCAGATCAGTTTACCACTTTTCAGGTACCATATGGAAAGAAACATGATCATACTTAAATCAATTTAAGGTTCTTTGGTTGGAATTTGGCATAGGATCAACTTTGTCCTCCAAGGCTTTGGAGAAAAAGGAGAGTGCCTTTGGTTGGAAAATCTCTTGGCTGGATCATTTATGTCTTCTATTGTTATTGATCAGATATCATTTGGAAATTGCATATATTTAGCACAGTTTTAAAGACTTTGATTCTCATATTGTTTTTTTTACACATTTTAGGAAGTTATGCATTTTGAAAGGTGTAACTCCTCGGGAGCCAAAGAAGAAGTTCAAAGGAACTCATCAGGCTTATTACCATGTGAAGGATATTGCCTTTCTTCATCATGAACCTTTGGTTGAAATACATAGAGCAATAAGAGTTCATGAGAGAAAAATAAAGAAAGCAGAGGCGAAAAAAAACCATGAACGTGCAAACCGGCTGCGGGAGAAAACACCCAAACCCAAGATAGATAGGATTATTAGGCAGAGGTATGTTTGTATTTGCTGATTAAAATATAAGTCTTGTAGCTGGTGGTGATTTTCCAATTTAATTGAGTATTCCTTGAATTATAGGTACCCAAGATTTGTGGATGCACTTGGAGAATTGGATGACTGCCTTACAATGGTGCATCTTTTTGCAGCATTACCTGCATCAGAGAGCAAAAAAATTGATGTGGAGTGTGTCCATAAATGTCGAAGGTATATGCTTTGATTTTGAATAACTTTGGATTAATATGTAAGAAAGAAACCAGGCCTCTTTGGCTTTATCTTTCCTTTAAAATTAAGGACATGAATGGCAAGCATTAGTACTTTGCTGAAGTATCATTGGTACTTTTGTTTGCTTTTTAAATGTGAAACTTTTGTGCTTTTATGGTCTTTATCTTCTGTATTTATTCTGATTGTTTGTCTGTTTGCTAGACTGGCACATGAATGGCAAGCATTCATATCCCGCACTCACAAGTTAAGAAAAACGTTTGTATCTGTGAAAGGCTTATACTACCAGGTACCAATTTTGACATTGTGATATTCATTAATATTAGTTGTACATGTTATGGATTGGTTTTGTTGTTTATGCAGGCCGAGGTTGAAGGACAGACAATAACATGGTTAACTCCTCATTCTCTACAGCAGGTTGTATCTGATGATGTCGATGTCACTACCATGTTAAACTTTCTGCAATTATATGAGGTTAGTTTCATATTGATGTTTGTGTTTAGTATCTTCATTTTGCCAAGCCATCAATATTCTTATCATCCCAATCAACAGGATTATAGGTCTGTATATTTTAATCATGTAAATATTTAATTTAAATAAGTTCTGGTGTTGTGTTAGGATCACATGTAAACCATACTTAGCTACCTGTGCCCCTGGTTCCGTTGTTGCTACTAGACATGCATCTCCTAATCCTTCATATTCATCCTTATTTATTTGGTGTGGATGACTTTTTATTAATTTCTTAAACTTCTATAATGAATTGCTGCAGCCTCTTCTTGGTTTTGTCAATTTCCGCCTTTATCATTCTATAAATTTGAAGTATCCACCCATACTTGATCCCAGATTGGAAGCTTTGGCAGCAGGTACCTTTTTTTCTCATCTTAAATGGAACTATAATAACTTGAATTGCTGAAGATATTTTATGCACCAGATGATCAAATTTCTTTTCAAACATGCAGATCTATATGCTCTGTCAAGGTATGTCAGCGCCAATACCACACCCTCTGTAGTGAATTCCGAAGCTTCTCATATAACTGAATCTGAACAAGTGGAGACTATGCAAAAAGAAGCAGAGACTGGCAATGAAAAATCTGAACTAAGACTTGCTCAACTTCAATATCAACTTCCTTCTAATGAACCTGGTGTGCTAATGCACCTTGTTGGGGTTACCGGTGAAGATGAAGAGGATCAAGATACAAGAGAATGCAAAAAGCTCTTTAAAAACATGAAATTCTTTTTGAGCAGGGAGGTAAGACCTTGTGATGGTTTTAGGACCACTATTTGAAAGTAGTTTCTACCAATAGTTGTGACTTTGAGCACTTATGCTTTGCAAATGTTGAATTTGTTATTTTTATAATCTATAATGTGAATTTGTGTAATGTTGCAGCTAACATGAACAATTCACAGAAGTTTTCAGCTTATTAATCTTTGACATTTATGCTGTATTGTTAAAATTGATGTCATGTGTTGCATGCCTGGGTATATAACACAATATATCTTATCAGACTTCTCTGAAACATATTATGTGGTTAATGTTGGAATTTTTCTCATGATTGTGTTGTGTATGTTTTGACATTACTTGCATCTGTTGTGGTCTAATTATTCAGGTACCAAGGGAATCATTGCTTTTTGTTATTCCTGCTTTTGGTGGTATAGTTTCCTGGGAGGGAGAGGGAGCACCTTTTGAGGAATCTGACCAGAGCATTTCTCATCAGGTTTGTGATTAAGATACCATCTTCTGGGTGTCATAACATTTTATACCATCCTTTTATGTTCACTTAGCTATTGCTTTCATATGTTTAGATTGTTGACCGGGAATCACAAGGACATAGGTTCCTCTCAAGAGAATATGTTCAACCACAGTGGATATATGACTGTGTGAATGCACGAATTATTTTACCAACAGAGAATTATTTGGTGGGAAGGTATTTTCTAATCCAATTGTGTTTCTTTAATGACTTTATTCTGTTATACCGTTTTAAACCTGTTTGGTGTTGATTGTTTTAATTCACAATCTCTATGTTACTATTTAGATTATGTCAATATTATTACTTGCCAGAATACTAGTTCCTGTGCCTCTGTTCTTTGGTAATTGAAGTTGAATTATCTGTGCCTTTTTTTTCATTAGGGTTCTTTGATCTTGGTAGAAATTTGCTATATTATTTGTCTGGGAAAGTTAGGATGCAATTGGAAGGTATGAGACTTGAGTCCTACATTGGGAGGATGGGATTCTAGTGTAGGGTTTATGAGGCTTTGGGCTTCCAACCACAATAGTTAGTTTTTGTGGTGTAGTTATCCCAAAGATTCTTATCATTAAGTTTTTCTACTAGGGAATCATGATATCTTTCTACTGACTCATAGGTCCCACATGCTTTTATCTATTTTGTTTGACATGTTACTTATTACTGTTATTAATTTTTTAATTATCTAAATCTGAAAAGGACAAAACCACAGGTACATACTTTTAATGCACCGTGCTCTCCATTACTCTTTTTGTACAAGATATTATGGTTAGGATTGCAATTTTACCCCCTCCATTATCTAGGAATATAATAAAGATGAATTTACTAGCTTGTGATAGACTATATGCTAGTGTTGTATATTTATTATTTGAATTATATTTTGCATCACAGTTAAGAAAACCCAATAAATAAACATGCTAAAGTAGATATATATGGAAATATGTCAATCTTAAATGATTACATTACTTCAAATTAGAAAACTGATTTATGTTGATTCATATTTTATGTGAGATTAGAAGTTGGATTAGTATTTTAAATAATTTAATGTATACAATGAAAGAGTAATATGTATTAAAAGCATAGTGATCTCTTGTACAATTTAGTAAATTTTCATTTAATGCAAGTTAATTAACTGATAATGAAGATACAACCCCAAATCTACAGGATTTATGTAAAATAGAAAATTAGTTCAACAGTTTAGTTGTCCTTACCAAGTCATTAATTGTAAAGTAACCTAAGGGAAGAGAGTAGGAAAAATTCATACACTTCCCCACCACCACCATAACACACACCATTACATACATAATAAGTACATATAAATGTGTAAGTACATATGAATGTGTGTGCATGTGTACTAAATTTTAAGAAAAATGTGTATACCTATCCAATTTTAATGATTACTTTCATGGCTAAAATGTTTCTTTTCCCAACAGGATTCCTCCACCACACTTGTCACCTTTTATTGACTATGAGCAAGAAGGAGTCTATGTTCCTGACTATGCAAAGACCATTAAACACTTGCAAGCTGCTGCCCGAAAGGAAATCCTTCCTCTTCCAGGTTTTGGGAAGGAAGACCTAGAAGATCCTCAAAATCTTCTGGTTGAAGGTATCATTGATCGAGCTGAGGCGAATGAAGCAGCTCAAAGAAAGCAGAAGGTATGCTTATGAGAATGTCACATTGTAATAGTGGCACGAGTGGAGAGGATTCTTTTTAGTTACTCTGATGTTTGAGTATTTCAATTTATATCATTGCATTGCAGATGATGATTCTGGAGCAGCAATACCATGATGATTTGAAAAAAGAACTTCAAGGTGCTGCGCATACTTCAGCTGGTTCTAAAGAAACATCTACTGAAGTGGTACAAACTGGAGAATCTACTACCAATGTTCAAGAAAATGTGGATGATGTTGCTGACATGGGTAAACTTATGATGTCACGGAAAAAGAGGAAGCTATTGGAAGCCATGCAGGTAACACTTTTTATTCTTGTGCTGAGTTGAGTTAGTTAATTCGTAGCAGTCCTTTGCCTTTATACTTATCTTTTTCATTTCCAATGGGTCTGAACTTACAATTATATTATTTCTATTATATCTAAGTAATCATCTTATCTAACCAGTCGCAAAGTAGCAGGATGCCTTTGAAGCTATATATAAACTTGATAGGTGTGTGTCTTTTCAACTGGTTCTGATTTTTTTTTTTTGAAAATGTCATTCAGATATCTAATAAACGCAAGCAAGCTCAGACTGATCTCATTAAACAACGGAAAAAGAAAATAGATGAAGCTAAAGGCCAAAGGAGTTGATGGGATCCTGCATACTCAGATAGTTTTGACTACATTATGTGTTGTACTTGCTTATTTAAAACGGTAGATCATTTTTGTTATTTGCAAATATAGGTACTTGAATTTAATTTAGTCATTTTTTGTCTTTTAACTGTTTTTTCAAAGGCCGAGAGAAAAGTTCATTTGCTTAAGCACCATGGGTTTGAGCCATGGATATATTTTGCCTATTGCCCTTGGTTCAGAAGTGAGATGAGCTAGGGTGTGTAAGAAACTGGTCAAATCTAGTAAGCTGTATTTTAACAAATTTTATATGGTGTAATCACTTTGAGGGGCTTGTTAAATTGAACCAGCCTCATCAAATATTCTTCACAATTAAGTCTTAGTTGGCTAAGGATTTGAGTACTACCCATGGATACGTAAAAAGTGTGCAAAGTTATGATATTGTACACATTGAATTATTAATGACGTAGTTGATTGGGCATTAATGCAATATGAGATAACATATATATGATTGAACTGTCAGTTTGTATACAATTGAGAAAATGTTTAATTGGCACACGACATACAACGTAAAGCTAGTGGTCCTTTTGTTGACGATTGTTAATTTTAATGGAATTGTTGATTTGTTATGTTATATCACTTTTGTGTAATTTAATCTTGGATAAGATTTTAAATAATAAATTAGGAAACCCCCATTGGGTGGTGATGGGAGGTTGCTTTCCTTCAATAATATTAACAGGTCTTTACCAACTTCTATCATTTCCTTTCTGTTTCATTTTTTTGTCACTCCACATCATTAGATTCTTTGATATATGTTGATTTCTCTAGCGTGATTTATCACCTTCCATTATCTCTGAAATCTTGATCGTGTTTGATTCTTCAGTCTTCTCCAATACATTCATATTGTAGCTTGATTCTGTACTGCTTTCCGAGTCACCTTTCCTTCTGCTTTGATATGCTTTTTACTTACACACTCCTCATTTGATGCTTCTGATCGGCAGTCAGCATGTTCTTCATTTTTTGCACAGACCTTGGCCACATTTTTGGGTTGACCCAGTTGCCTGTTATAACATATGGAGTTTATGAATCAGATTTTATATAATGAAATTGTTTGTTTGCATGCATGTCTAAGCAAAAACAATTTACTCGTGTCAGACATCAAAAAGATATATGTGTGATTGTTTCATGTTAACTTCATTACTGGCTAACCTCAACATCAGCCATATTTGGAAGTTCATTTTCTTGTCTGCACCTCTTGTCATTATCTATCACTGCTGATTCAGTCTTCCTGAAGTGTTTGTTGCCATAAGATTTCCTCAGTCTCACCTTTGACATTTGCCAATGTGAGCATTATTGACTGGCCTTCATCCTCAGTTGCACCTGTCATTATATACGACATCTTTCTATGATGTCATTAACACAAAGTGGCTAAAGTAGTTCTTTTTCGGTCATTCTGATAGATATCCTATCAGGAGAGCTTAATTTCTACTAACATAACATGCTACTGAAAATGACAAAGTTGTCGTAGTAAACATACGATGGTGTCATCTGCATACAGTATTTTCATTTAGTGCAATCATGTTTTTCTTTTTTCAGAAACTGTAAAATTTAAATGCAATTTCACAATAACTATTGATTGCTTTTAGAGAATTTGAAAAAGTAATCAACTTCAATATTTGTAAGCATACAATTTCTTTACTTGTTTATAGGGTCAAAATAAGATTTACTAAAGAGTAATAAATATGTTGGTGAACTTCTCAAACATACTTTATGTTTCAATTTTTAGTAACTTCATTTTGGTTGCCTCTTCCATCTCTCTTGCTTCCACTTCTATGAATTTCCCATTGTCCTTGATATCTAATTTCTCTCCATTGTGTGACACTGGGAACCTTATTGTGTTCCTCAATACAAGTTGAAATTGTTTCTGTTGTCTCTCCCTCGAAATCTGGATGCTTTGCAAATGGGGTGTCCTGGTTCTGCGCTTTAGATTGGGATTCAGCTTTCAGTTCATTTGCTGTACTAGTTTGGCATGTCACTTCATGTAGACCAAATGCCTGTTTTAGCAAATACTATGTTAGAGCTTAAAGATGTTGAGTTCGATGAAAATAAATAATTTTTGTTGGCATGGACACATAATTAACATGTGCAAATGTGAAAATGCAAGATGCTGTATATCATTTTCTAGTTTATTTTGTTGGTATCTGCTTAAACCTCTGTTGCTTCCATCTCAAAATCATTTTCTGGTTTCTGCGCTTCTTTGGTTCCTGTAGCTGCTGATTCTGCTTCCATATATGTTTTGTCTTGATTGCTTCCGTCAACTACTTCCACACTGACAAATGCTGTATTGGATAATGTTTGTGGGGCTTTATCTTCAGGCACACCTATCATTATACAAATGAGATTTTTGAATGCAATCACCAACACAAAGTTGTCTGCTCTATTGTTTTTATGTACATTTATATGTTTTCTTGAAAATTAGATATGTCCCACTAGCTCCAGAAGTTGCTTTTTACTTGTTATCCACGTTACAGAACTGGATAAATTTATTCATTTCATCCCAAATAAGTTGTCAATTTTTGTGTGCGTCAGAATTTTGTTTCAATATCTATTGCTACCATGTGTTGCTTCTGTTTGCACTCTACTTATACTTATTATGTTTAATTCTTTGTTCAATCATCACTGTGTTTCTCCCAATTGTCGAAGCTTTTTTGTTAAATTTTTTTTGTCCCAACTTTAGCATGGCGTTTGGCTTAGGTTATATTAAGGTTGGGTTAGGTATATTAAGAATAAGTTAATACTATTCACAAAACTTAAGACATATGCCAAACATAATAAACATATGTGAATACTTAGTTCTATTAGAACATATTTTTTCTTGTTGGTAGAAAATATAAATAATAATAATGATAATTTTAGAATTTTTAAATTAAATATTATTTTTGTATTCATCAAGTGGAATAAATTTTTTCTCTTTTTTTTCTTTCTAGTAGAAAGTAGTTTAGGATTTAATTTTGTATTCTAGAATATTTTAGAAGAGTAACTCAACAAAAAAAGAAAGAAAAGAAAGAAGAGGCTTTCTAGAATAGAAACTTTTTGTTTTACTTTGCCTATAAATAAAGACATTTCTGCTTAGGAAAATGGTTTATTTATTTGAGAGAGAGAAAGTAAGGATTTAAAATTTCTCTCACTTTCTCTTATGTTCACAAGGCATTCATCTGTGGCATACTATTCTAATCTTTTTAATTTATTATAATTATAATCTTTGATTTGTTTTGTTGATGATTCATACTCTTAACTTTTCTCATTCGTTTCAATTTATTTTTTTAATTATTTTCACACATACATTCATCATTTTTATTTGACATGGAGAGGTTGAAATTTATAAAAGTAAAGATATAACATTATTCAATCATCAATATACATTTTCATAAGATTATTCATCATATAAAAAACATCATATACACAATGTAATTTTCCCAACATTCATCAATAACTATATTTTTGCAAATTTAATTGTAATTATCAATTTTATTAACATATTATTTATTTTTCTTTTATGATAAAATAAATCAATAATCACACACACTTAATTTATATTAGCATTAGATTTCATCACAACCCAATATAACATATACATCATATTCATACATATTTTCACTTAGTTCATATTATCATTCTTATTAATATTTTTTCTCTTCAAAATAATTTTTATTCCCATTTTTATTGCCAAAAACTACATAATTCTATATTTTCCGTCACACTAAAAAATATATAGAAGTAGGATCAAATATTTAATCAAGTTATTTTTTATATAATTTTTTCATTTTTTTATATACTTATTATGTAAATATTTTATTTTATTTAAATGGATAAATTTTTTAAAAAAATTATCTTAAAATTATACATTTGACTAAGGGTACAGATCTTTTGAAAAGACAAGTAGGATGCTATCACCTTTTCTATTCATCGTTAACTCTCGAATTTTAGGAGTTTTATAATCTTTTTTTCCATAAATAAACTTTGATGACGATTTTAGTTTCATTTTAATACAATATTTTTAATAGTATTATTATCTCATCGTGTTTTTAGTTGTAATAGATGACGATTCCACTAAAAATATTTAAAGAGTTGAGCTCTTCTCAAAATTTAATATACAATTTTATGATAAATTTAGAAAATATATTTTATTTATTTATTATTTTTATTTTATTTTTTATGTTTAAACAATTATTTTGTTGTTATTTGCTTAAACTTAAGGTAGAAGCCTATTTATTCTATATATATATTTTTGTTGCGTTGCTTTCTGTTAAAGGAACAAGGTGTTTGAGAGATTTGTATATCATCCATACATCACTTTTATATGACATACACATCATGAGTGGAATCCTATACATGAGTTTGAGTAAAGTTAAAGATAAAATGGTCTAATGGTGTCACTTTAGAAGCTTGTCCTTTTTTTACTATTACAAAAAATGTAACTAAAGTGTGTCATTTTTATGTCATCTTGCATCTAGGGTTTAGAATTATGAACATCTAGCAGTATTCTCTATCGTTGTGGTTAATATTATGGATTGAAATTTAGCTCTAGTGACTTTTGAACCTCTAGGATTACGAATCATATTGTGAGTATCATTGATTAAAACCCCAAGATTTGGACCATAGGTTAGAAAACTTAAGACATAAAGAAGACATATTTTCTTTGATTCTCCCTATCCATACTTTATTCATCCAAACATATTTTATCGTAACACTATTATATCTTATCCATTAGTCCATCATTCATTTACATAATTGCATTCATAAAAAAATCATTTATTCTCTAATACCATATTCAAAATATAAAAATTTCTCATACACTTTAGTATATCCAATTGTCATTACATTGTTGCATTTTGCAAAATAAAAAAAGTTCATCAACCTTAATTTTTTTTTACTTCTTTACATTCCTAACATAAAAAAATAAAAATCATGTTTACATCTTGTTTTATATTTAAAAATAATAAGCATAAAAGATAGTGTTTTGTCATAGATTTTTCATAACATTACCATATCATAAAAAATAAAAATAATTTTTTTTATTAACAATCCATTTCATCTCCATATTTACATTTCGTAAAAAATATACAATTTTCATTTTTACATACATGTTGTCATGGAATCATTGCATAAGAAAAAATTCATTAATTTCCTAATTCTTCTCCATATTAGCATCTTCCAACTTTATTTTTATATCCTAAAAATAAAATATATGCTTCAAAGTATTTTGCAAAACTAAAATAGTCATTGATCAATCATTTTTTAATTGTAAATTCACATTATATATATATAAAAACATAAATAATGTTCATATTTTATTTTATACATGAAAATAGCACAATAAAATTTCTAGTACATGCATAGTATCATAAACTTAATTTTTAGTTTTATTATTATATTGTGTTCCATTTTTATATCTCAAAAATAATGAAGTTCTGTTTTCATGTTTTAAAAAAGAAATTTTCAATTCATCATTATATTTACATGTTTGCTTACTTTTTTTTCATAAAAATAAAATAATAATAGTTAAAAGTAAAGTTTTTCATTCATATATTTATATTTTATTGTGATATTACATGTCATTTGATTTTTATATCTTCATCACATATAAAATAAAAATAAAAAATATTTATTTTTGCTTTTACAAAAAAATAAAATCATATGATTACTTATCCAAAAATTTTAAAATAACTTATGATGTTATTCATCTTCTCCTATCTAACTATCTCTTAGTACACAATGGTTATGAAAAAATTCATATTGAATTTATGGCTAATAAATATGGTCTCTTTCTCTTAATTCTCATATTTTTCTTGGCATCATGGTTCAAAATTATTTTTTAATGAAAATTCTAACAAATTAACCATTCAAGTTGATCATCTCATTCGTTTTATTTATCCTATCTTTTTTTCTCAATAGTTATCATTTTCTCCCAAATTTAAAATGAGTGAGCAATAATAGATAATATTGTCACTGAAATATTCCAACATCTAAAGATAAAATAATAAAATAATTTATAAGAATTTAAAGAAATATTTTCAAGCAAACTTTGTCAATATTAAAGGTCTCCTTTATTTTCCAAAACACCAAAGAGTTTGACCCATCAATACCCTTATAAGCTTAGAAATAATCATGTTTTTCTTTTGCAACCCATAATTCAATCTTGACTTGAGGAAGGAAAGTGTTTTAATTTTTTTTTGCCTATATTCATATATGAAACAAAGATAATTTTTATTCATCTATCAAAATACTTTATATAGCTTGCTAACTTCTTCAATCTATAAAAATATATCTGAAATTTTCTTTCTCAACCCATCAAAATAATATTCGAAAAACAATGAGAACTTTAAAAAAAAAAGTGATTTTATTTTTCTAAGCATCAATAAAAAGTTATTATATGTAAATAAAAATTAACAGTTGAAAGAAAAATATAAAAAAAAATGACAATCATCAAGAAAAAGCATAAAAAGAGAAAAACAAAGAAACAAAAATAATAAATAAATATTTTCATAAAGAACAAAGAAAAAGTAATAACATGAAAAATGAGAAATTGAAGAAAATATTTTAAAAATCAATCAATTTTAAAAATATGCATATTTGAAATTAGAATCGTAAATTATAAAAAATAAATTATTAGGACCTAACAAAATTTTTTGGTCATGATGTTCTTTCTTTCATAAGCCACATCTTTTATCCCTTAATCTTATTACAAGCATTAAAAATTCTTTTGACACTTGAAAGTATAATACAAAACTTGTTGAAAATAGAAAAAAAGAAATTAAAGGAAGGTGGGAAGGGATTGCAAATTAATTTTAAGTTTAATAACCTTTTCTTGAAAAGATTCATAATCTTAAGTCATATTACAAGCTTTCAAAGTTCTTATTGATGCATAGCTTGCTTAAGGTATAAATTAAATTTTTTTCAAAAAATACAAAGTAATGAAGCAATAAAATTGACTTTGGATAAATCATTTGAAAAATATAAAAATGACCAGTTTGTATTGTTTTTTCATGTGCTAAACTATATTCTTCCATCCAAATAGGATTTTATGTTTGTTTCTGATCCATTCGCTACATATGGTGTCTTTAAAATTTTTTTCTTGTTCATGCTTCAAAATCATTTCTTTTATGATCATTGAATTAACATTTTTATTAAAATATGAAAGGAAAAGAATGAAAATAAATTTATTTACAAAAAAAATACTAAGTTTAAAAGCTATTTGTATCATCATGGACAAATCAAATGGAGAAACTTTTTTAAAATAAAAGCTTTTTTCTAAAATAAATTATAGCAAAATTTTGAATAGAAAGATTTTGTCAAAGAAAAATCTAACTTTTTTAAACCAACCATCTACTAGTATGAGTTAATAATCTTTCAATTTAAATTTTTGACTCAAATAAACTAGGGACAAAAATTTTGAGGAAAATGAAAAAAATATTACCTTAAGCAAGTTTCTGGGAAGGAACAAAGAAATTCTTTGAATGAGCAATCATTTTTCAAACAATAAAGTATCATTATGTTGATTTATCTTCATATATAATTGCATTTGTTACTTTAAAGAATATTAAAAATAAAGAGAGAAAGTAAAATAAAAGTGATCATGTCATGTAATGCATCATTTACTCTACAAAATCGCTCATATCTTCATGCATCTCAAATCTGCAAATGCATGTTGGCCCTTGCATCAATTCATCTCAAATAAACTATTGTGTGGCCTATTTCAAAATTTAAATCATGTCATCTCACAACATGCATGACATATCGTTTCACATCATAGAAACATGAGGAAATTAAAGATCCCAAGTGAGATAATTGCTAATTTCTCAAAGTGGTTCAAGACTCAAACACAAGTGCTTAACAATTTAAAATTGAAATTTGTGCTTATATCAATGCAAAGCTAAGAAATTGTTGATTTTTTAAAACTTTATAAAACCGAGGTGAATTTTTTGTCCTAATCAATCCAAATTTGAAAAATTACTAATGGCCAAAAGTTGTTTAAAATTGGGCAAATAACCCTTTCTTCAATATTCTCATGCATCATGAACCACTTAACATTCTCTTTTTACATCAACATCAATTTACATATTCAAAAGAATCATGCATTCCTTTGCATCCTCTCTATTTTACCTCTCACATCATGATTATTTTACATATTTTACATAATTTCATTTGTCTCACTTAACTATATGTATTTATTTTGCATCATAAATCGCTTAGTGTAAATATACATACGTAGTGTATTAATTTTCACCTTTACATTGTGTTGTTTATGTATTTTCTTGGATCATATGCTCATTGATTATTATACACATAGCCATGGTAGCTCTACTTTTTTATAATTTAATTTTTAGTCAAAGCTTAGTACTTGCTTGACACTAAACCCTAAACACTTTTACTTCTTTTACATTCATTTTTCAATTAAAGTCCAACAATATCTTCTTGACATCTGTACTTTTTTTGCATTTATTTTTTAATGAAAACCTCAATTTATGTCTTACATCTTTAATTTTTCTACACTTAATTTTTAGTCAAAACCTATAACACTTTTCTTTTCTTGCATTTAATTTTTAGCAAAAAAAATTCAGTATTTATTTAACACATTTACTTTTCTTACATTTAATTTTAGTTAAAGCCTAATACCAGTTTGACATCTTTATATTTCTACATTTAATTCTCAGTAAAAAATACAATGCTTATCTAACATTTTTCTACTTTTCTACATTTCTTTTTCTTGTTAGCAATAAGATTTTTCTTTTCTACATTTTCTTTCCTATTAGAAACATACTTTTACTTTTCTACATTCATTTGATTATTAACATTAAACTTATACTTTTTCACATTGAGTTTTTTTATCAGTAACATAATTTTTCTTGTTTGCATTTTATTTTATTTTTTGTTAGGTTTTCATTTTCCCACATTCCAACCTATAACATAAGTCTTTCCATTTTCTTACCTTCACTAATTTTTATCCTTTCTCACTTTCTTGTTTAGGCATTTCTAGCTTTTTTTTCACCCTTTAAATCAAGCCTATTGTGTTTTATGCTTACATTTAAATAAAGTCCTTACTTTTTATTTTTCTATCATAAGTATAACATTGAGAAATTATTTTTACTACCTTTATTAGGCTTTTACTCTTGTTGTGTTTACTACTTTCATTGTCATGGTTCATTGTCTTTGTGTTAATCTACATCTCAAGTTTGTTCTCTTCTCACCTTCATCATGCTTTTATCATTTTCTTCTAACTTGTTTAAACTTTTTCTATCTTTTTATCAATTCACATAGGTTCTTCTAACTTGCCATGGTTGTCTTTTTCTCATCTTAGATAAAATTGGTTCACATATTTACTCATATCTTACCACAATAATGTTGGAAAAATGATCTATATTATTTGATAAAAGATAAGTAAATGGAAACAAATAATTCTATCCAAGACATTTTTTTTTGGTAGAAGTTCAAAATAATAATAATAATAATAATAATAATAATTGAGATAAAAACTTTTAAAAATAAAAAATATTATAAAAAATTCTTGAATTAAATCTCATTTTAGCAATTGTCTAGTAGAATAAAAATTTTATTTTTTACTTTTGTTAAAAATTAGTGTAGAATTTAATTTTTCATTTTAGAATATTCTAAAAGAATCCCTTAGCAAAAAATAGGAAGAAGAAGTTTTCTAAATCTTTTAGAAACTTTTTTTTTATCTTACATATAAATAAAGACTTTTATGAATGGATGAGGGATTTTTTTTGGATTTCTTTTTCAAAAAATAAAAAGGAAGACAAAAAAAAAATAAAGATTTAGGATTTGTCCAATGTTCTACGAATCTTTTCTTCTTTTATTATATTCTCAATCTCTTTAACTTGTTATAATTGTATCCTTTGCTTTGTTTGGTTGATGATTCGTACACAATTTTTCTCATTCATTTTAATTTATTTTTTGAATTATTTCTACACAAATATTCATCTCTATTATTTAATCATTGTAAGGTTGAAATTCATGAAAATAAACATAGCATTATTCAATCATCAATGAACATTTGCATCAAACTATTCACCTTATCCAAAACATCATATACATATTACGTAATCTCCATAAAAATTATCAATAACAATATTTTTACTCTTAGAGCTCTCACACACACATACATACCCATGGCATTGAATTATAAGAAGGAAAATTGAAATGTAGTGCACACAAATATTGATATTTTGTCCAATTTGTGAGATTTTCACTATTAACACATAAACAAGAATATTCTTCTCATAAGTCTTTTAGGTTTTTATAATGAGATTCCTAACTTAGATTTTACAATGCCTTACAATAAGTTTAAATGAGATTAGGGGGTTGTGTTATAAATCACTCACAAAATGAATTCATATAAATTTCTAATCTAAGTGACCTAAATGCTTAAGTTCTTAACTTTTGATATGCTGAAATAATAGAATCAGAATTCAAAAAATTCAACAAGATGATTTCATAAATATACTTGAACTTCTATATCACAATTGTATGTTTCCCTTTTTAGCTTGGAAAATAATATGCTTGCATTTTTTTTACACTAGTGTAATTTTTGTTGCAATAAAAAGTTGCTACATATAGTCTTTTAGAAGTAAAGTTTATTAATGATTTTTTTAAGGAACTTGTTGATGAACTCAAAAAAACCTTGATTTTATATATATTCTACTATATTATTTATTTTGACTAACTTTTTCAATGTACTTTCTTTTATCAATTTACTCAAGTTCGCTTCAACTTTAACTTTTTTAAATAATATTTCTGATAATCTTTTGAAGTTAAGTTTTAGATAAGTTTCTAAAGTAGAGTTATTAATAAATTTTTTGAAGGTTATCTTTTTAAAGTTAGTAATTTAAACATAATTTTCATAACTCGTAGGCTTGAAGACAACTTGTTACACCATTTAAACTTTTTGAAAAAATACCTTGTTTAAAAAATTTAGTTATTCGAAACTCTTAACTTTAATTACTTCTTGATTAGTGTGTTTCAACAAGAAATAGTTTCTAATTCTCCTGATCTTTAGTAAAATTGCTTTACTTAGACATAGGAATGGAAGTAGGCCGAGCCAAGTAGGCTTTGAGTATTCAAGCCTCGCCTGTTTAAAAATTTTGAAGCCTGAGTTTGCGCTTATTATCTATTAAAGGCTTTCTTTTCTATCAAGGCTTGACCTGATTTAAAGCCTACAAGGCCTGTAAGCCTGTTTAAAAGCCTACATAACAAAAAAAATTAATAAATAGACTTAAAATCTATATAAATAATTGATTAAAAAGACCTGCAAACTTAAAGCCTACAAGATAAAAAGGCCATTAAATAGACCTAAAACATACATATATATATATTATGTAAAAAAATATAAAATAAATATTATACAAATATAATATATTAAAATAAATATAAATATATAATATATAAATATAAATAGGCTCCTGAATAGGTTAAATAAGTTTTTTTATAAGCCTAGGCGTATCTTGTTTATCTAAAGAGGCTTTTTAACAAACCTAAGTCTATCTATTTATTAAACGAGCTGAGCCGTAGACTCTTGTCGGACGACTTTGTTTACTTCCATTCCTACTTAGACATTTTCACTCATCAAGAAAAATTCTTCATATTTTGCATAATATTCATCTTAATTTTCTTTTCTTTAACCTTTTGAAAATTCATCTTTCAAAATTAAGATCTTGTGCACTTAACATATTTATTAATCATTTTAAATATTTATAATGTTACATAAATTAGGAATTTATTATTATTAAAATAGAAAAAGTTTAAAAATGTTTTCTTTAATAAGTTAGTATTACTTTTTGATTACTTTTTATAAGTATATAATTAAAAAGAAAAAAAATTATTTAACATGCATAATTAATAATTTCCAAAAACTTTCTAAACAAGTATGTTATAACTAATTCTAAAATTTCTTCTTTCTATTTAAATAATTGTAAAACTTTTCAAATTATAGTTCACTTTTAAATTTAGACATTAATTTCTAAAAATAATATATTATACCAAATAGATATTACTTCCTTATGTCAACACTTTTTAACCTCATATTTCAAGCATTAATGTAGGGTTAGATTTATTAATTATGAACTAGTACATGTATATGTAGAAAAATAAATCAGCATTTAATGATTTGAGTTTCTTTATCTTTTGCATACATAAATTCAAAATAAAATCCAATAATTATTTATAAAAGAATTAAACTATAAATTATGAAAGATTTTATAACAAATAGTTTGTAAAAAATAAAATATCCTTTATGATAATTTTAATAAAAGGTTGAATAT
Source organism: Canavalia gladiata (assembly GCA_037954105.1). Classification (NCBI taxonomy): domain Eukaryota; kingdom Viridiplantae; phylum Streptophyta; class Magnoliopsida; order Fabales; family Fabaceae; genus Canavalia; species Canavalia gladiata. Next base: position 261,772 of record CM075663.1, on the reverse strand, counting down.
TAATTGAAAAACTATTTTTTGTAATATTTAAAAGAAAAAAAGGAAGCGACAAGCGGCCACCGCTTGCCACATGCTACACAGACATGCAATCAAATAATATAAATAGGGGGCGGGGGGAGAAACATAAGGCACAGAGAATTCACAAAGAGTAATTGAGATTTGAAAATTGAATTGGAGAGTTGAGAAGGCAACTATTAAAAGAATTTGCAAGGCACAAGGAGAAATTGAAATTGGAAGCTGTGATGTGAAGTGAAAATTGGAAGTACGTATGGTAACGAACGAAGCCACCATCGGAGGAAATTAAAGAAAAATTATATCGCTCTTTAAATTTCAGATAATGAGAGGAGACTCAAGTAAAATATAAGGATAGTTCTAGAGTTTCCTTACAGTAGAATAAAATTTATTAATTTTATGATAAATTTAGGGGTTAAATTGAATTATATCTTAATTTTATTTTGGATTAAATTTAACTATTTATGCGGTAGTTCTAGAGCCCATTACTCTAGAATAAATTTTTATCATATGTGGTAGTGGAAATTTATCTGTGATTATACTTTAACTCAAAATGAAGGTAAAATATTATATAATTATAAATTGATAATTAGATTAGTTAAGGATTAAATTAAGTAATTTTAGGTAGGAGTTTGATATAAAAATTTCATGTGCCCAAAAATATATATAAATTTATTTATAAAATTACATTAATAAATTTTGTAGAAAATATAAAATTAAATAATCTTATATAAATTAATATAAATTATAAGGGTTATAATATTTACATATAGAGGTGTAGAGGAAGATTTTAAAATAGGATCTTACTTAATAAATTTAAGTTCTACAGATATATTCCAACATAATAAATAGGGGTATCTAATTAATAAATTTGAAGGAAAAAGGAAACAACTTAATATTTTATAAAAATGTTTAAAATCTAATACCCTATGATAGAAATTAGTTTTCCTCCAATATATCTCTACGTTATATAACATATAGTTAGTATTTAATTTACTTTATTTAGATATATATAAACCATTGTATTTAAACCTTAGTATAAGGAAATAAAATGTGACATTATCGCAGGAAGTTATATTAGAAGTTAATTTATATAAAATTATTGGTCTAAGCTTTTAAGGGACATTTATTAGAAGTTGGAAACCTCGTTTAAACTAATAGAAAATACATAACCAAACATAGAGAATATATACGTATAGAGTTGAACAATAAAACAATTAATTGAGGACTATAAGATCCTGACCCTTGAGTATAAGGCAATGCCTTCAGAGTGAGATAGAAATAGAAATTAGAACAATTAGTTGACATGCATCATTTGCATAAAATTGTTTTGTAAATTATAATGGAAGACAATCTTCGAGCCCTTTTATGAAAGGGAGCTGAGAAATTTAAGAGGGTTAGTTCACATGGAAGTACACCGAAGTTCATAATAGTAGAGACTTCCAAGCCTAGGGGGTACGTGAGCTGGGTTTGAGCCTTACAATGGCCTGGGGTTGCTCCTTGCTCTAGTCGAACTTAGCCGCCTCGACAAGATCCCATCTATTATCATTATCGGTCGAGCAATTTTAAAATGTTGTGGAATGGGAATGACAATGATTTTTAGTGTTGCTAAGGGCACACTGTGATTTGAAATTGGATCCCGATACCCCTATTATGTGGATAAAACTGTGAAGATATTTGGGCCCACATGCATTTGCATTTGGTAGGGATGACCTACTCTAGATTAGTAGGGATTATTGGGATATACGACGTAATGATCTCTGCTCATTCTTGAGCCCGTCATCATAGGAACATAGAACCTTAGAGTAAGACAATAAATACTAGATTACTCACATGCATATCATAATTGCTCGTGATAATTAATGTATGTTATACTATATTTCTCTTTAGCCACTTTTACTTGAATGGAACATCTCACTCCCCTATCCCTCTATTTCTATGTATGATATTACATCACACTAGTGAGATTACACGATAGATCGTCCTCATCTCGATGTAGAGATTGAAGTCGACGAGGAGAATGGGGAATGAGTTCGACACCCACCTAACATTGGAGGTCACTAGAGGAGCACATTCCGGGGTAGAGCGACTATCTTGATGACATATGTGTCTTCTTCGCTGCCTCCTCTGCCACGAGTTCCGATGGTTATGCCCGCCAACGTTATCGTATCAATTCCGCGACAGATATATCATAGGCGCATGATTCCACCACCTTTATTCGCGTCATCAGGGGATACTCCTCCCTGTCATGGACCACCTTCTACAGTGGTGGGCATTTCGGGGGTTCACACGGCGTCTCCCATTCCTACTATCAGGGGGACGCTCCATCTACGAAAAACTGCGAGGAAGTCAACCCTATGGCAGCTTCCGCATATTGCTCCTTGCCACAGCGATCCGGATCCTTCTCGTACTCACCCCGGACCTTCAGGGAGTAGATGTGGCAACAGAGTAGTAGATGTGGATGGAGAGGCAGATGGTGAGGATGATGTGACGTAGAGGAAGACCCCTCTTAGGCCTCAGACCTTTCTCGTTACCAATAGGGTAAGAAGTGATCTCTCGTTACTGAGAGCAAGCTTGAGACACTGGTGGATAGTCAAGTGTAGTACCTATGTGATGTCTTGTGTATTCCCCTTATTTTGGTACCTAACCACGTCATACTGTTATGGTTCCCTAAATTATTTACATTCGAGTAGTATGTAAAAACTTGTATAAGTTAAGAGAAAAGTATATATTTATATGTATGTGCATACACAGATGTGATTAACTACTTAGTTCATTGAGTAAATTGGACTTGGGTATAATTGTCTAATATTACACTAATATAATAAGTAAGATAAAACGGAAATGTAGATAATTTAGAGGGCTGTGACATTTTTCCATTTCTGAAAAATCATTGGTGCAAAATGATCTTTTTACATTGTTTGTTATGGACTTTTTATATCGATTATGTTAGCTGTCTAAAAGTGGGGGATATAGGTTCTACAACCGATGTAGAAAGTTAGACTTTTTACTTTGGTTGGACTATAGTCCGATGTAAAAAACCTACTTTCTATAACAATTAAAGATGCTAGACCAATGTAGAAAGTGTAATTTATATGTCGGTTGTTATTGCAACTGATGTAAAAGACATACTTTCTACATCGGTTGATAAGATGAACTGATGTAATAAGTCATACATTCTATATCGGTTATAAGTCCAATCTAAGTAAAAAATCCTCCTTTCTATATCGTTTAAGATCTCAACCGATGTAGAAAGTATGACTTTTAACATCAGTTAAGGTCTTAACTGATATAGAAAGTCTTTTTCTTTAATGTCCATTTCATTTAGACATACTATCATATCATTTATTCACAACACTTGCATATAATACCATACAAAATAGACAAACAATACAACAACCACAGAATCTATTTATTTAAACTAAATATATCACTATTTATTATCAAATCTAAATTTATCCAATATTTTACAATGAAAATAACTAAAAATTACATAAGCTCCACCTAAATTGGCTATCTTTATCATATATTCCCCCTAACATGTTCTAGCATCATTAATTTCTTCTTCTATTAAGGGTAAGGATTTTGAAATATCTACAAAATGTTTTTGAATGAAATTATAGAAAATATTATGCTATGAATTAAAATGAAATTACCAAATTGTGATAATTGTAATTACCTTGGTCCAAGAATCAATAATAGATGCCTAGATAATGAGAAACATATGTCTCATGACATAATATCCATATGCAGTTCCTCTAGCTTATCTTGGGCACTTAAAAAAAATAAAAAATATCAAATATAATTAGAGACGATGATATAATGATAAAATAATATAAAAGAACTGAATACTTTTTAATAAAGTACTTACACGTGGAATTATCCATGAAGGCTTTTTAATATTTGATGAATATGGTCCCTTTTAACAGAAGTCGAGCATTCATTGTTCTACAATAAAAGAAAAACCAAATTAATACATTTGAAAATAAAAATAATTAATATAAATACCAAAATCCTAAACACTTACACTTCTATAATGTCCCTTATGACTTTCTTCGATTTTTGCCAAGGAGAACATAAAAAGACAACTACATTCTGCTTTGGACAAATAATGATTAATTATTAGTGGACCCTAGAAAATATGGATGAAAATGAACCAAAATTAGAAATTTAATTGAATTTGTTAAATAAAACTTTTAAATATTCACTTACGATTGAAAATAATGCGCTAAGTAATAGTCTTTTTCACTTTCCAATTTACGCTGAAGGTATCTTTGTATATCAGCTGCTTTGTTCCCAATTTTTTGGATATGAACTAAGTCAAGGAATCCATAGAGGTCTAAATTCCCTCTTTGTGTTCAGATACGATACAAGTACCTAATATTGTGAATAATTTCCATATGTTAGATTTTGATATTTAATTACTTCAACTAAGATTTAAAAATTTACTTACATCAACCATAGTTGTAGAACTGATACAAATAGGAGATTGTTACCCATAATTAGCTCCAAGATATTCTTCTTAGTAATATAGAAGGGGATAGCAGTGAGCATCCTTATGATATCTGGTTCCATAATGAATTGTAAAGTTTGGTTGCCCAAGTTAACAACAATACCAAACAAATGTGTAAGCAAGTCAACTTCAGGTTTCTTTTGTTGGGATGGAAGGTCTTTTTTAGAATTGACATCAATATCCTTCCCAAGATCTTTCCTATGAACCTAAAATCAATTTAGAAAATATTAAGATATATATATATATATATATATAAATTAGTAACATAGAGTAAAATTATTTAATACCTTAGGTTGAGCTCGCTACATAAGTCTTCTCGCCCATAAAATAAAATGATTGGGAGCTTGCCTCACGATATGAACCTCCTCAGTAGGCACAGGAACAAGGGAATTTGCATCTTCAACTCGTTTAACCACCACCCTAACATTATCATCATTAATTTGCTGGTGATGGATGGTTGAACCCAAGGTATAAACTTTCCTAATGGCAACCAATTGATACAGATCATCAACATATAACTAAAAATCGTATATAGCATCAACAAGATCCTTTCCTCCTGCTACATGTTCCTCAGCCGGAGCACAACTTCCCTTTGTGCTCACACATCGAGGAGAAAGGGAATGATGATCTTGTGTATGTGTTTGGGAAAGTCCCAAAGATGTATGCTCCTGCCTAAGCTCTTGTTTGAACTCCTATATGAGTTTCTGTCTAAGCTCTTCTTGAAGTTCTTGCCTCATGTCTTCTCTCATGGCCTCCAACTCATCTTTTAACATTAGTCCTTCTTTAGAGGCAAGTGTAGTGTAAGAAAATCTAAAATACTATCTAATGTCAACACCTTGTCCATCTGCACGAACACGACCTGGATGATCTGGTTGGCCAGTAACAGTACTTAGAATATCAACCTGTCCAACTGGAACAAAGACTCCTTGTGAGCTTTGTTCAACCAAAGAATCCTACAAAATATAAATTATCATTATCAGTAATATACATGTTTTAAACTAAATAAAAGAATGTTAAATTTTTAATTACTTATAATCTTCATAGCAACAATGCAAAAAGGCTCTCATGTATACTCTCCTGAAGGCTTTTGGTGTGCTCTCTTCCATTTCTCCTGGTGTGTGGGTGGAGATGATGGAGACAAAAGTGTAGATGAGTCTATTTCAGATGATTGCTGATTTTTTTTAATTTTTTCTCCATGAGTCTTTCCTCAAGCAACTCATAACCCCCTTCCCACGAGATAATCTATGGGGGTAACAATTCTTTGCATAAATTTGATGGATCTTTTTTATTTTCTCCTATTATAAGAAATCAAATCAATTACACATAATACACCTTATATCAGTCAACTAAAAATAAACACAAATTTTATAAGATACATACATCGAATGCATGATCCTTTTAGGTCTCAACAAATATGTACCAAGTCTTATCATCAAAGATTTGGTACTCCTCACAAGGAGACACATCCTTCAATGATATATATATATATATATATATATATATATATATATATACTGGTGAGATGTGTCTTGAAACCCTTCCAATGTTCACCAGCAAATGAAGTCACTTTCTCTTCAGCAAGATAGTATTTAGCACATCATATGTAAGCTATATAAAATAATAAATGTAATTAGTTGGTGAATTATAAATATATGAAGAAACTTAATGCTTTAAAAGTTAAATACCATGATAGTTTCCCAAATTTGATCTTTCACTCAAAGCTTTACATCATCACAATCTTTCTTCAAAATACTAGCTTTGCTTCATCAAGGAGGGCTATATAACTCTTAAACTTTGTTTTGTTTGGCCCTAAAGGATTCCTAGAAGCTTGATAAAACTCTATGAGAATCCTCTAGTCACCTTGTTTTGTTTGGCCCTAAAGGATTCCTAGAAGCTTGATAAAACTCTACGAGAATCCTCTAGTCACCACTTTGGCTAATGGTTAACTCCCTTAACCGTATGGTTTGTCTTTCCTTTTTCTGCTGAGATTGGCTTTCGAACCCACTTTGGAAAGGAGGTTTCTGAGATGGACTAGCCATGTGCCTATTGAAACATGTAAAAATAAATGTTAAAAACTCTATTGAATATGAAAGAAGTAATAAACATTTTTAAAATAAGTAAACAATAAATATAAAATCATGATAAAATAAAATAAATAACTAACTCGTATCATGTAGTAACATTTTCTCATATTCCTTCATGACGATCATATTGAATAACATGTACATCATCAATTTCATTTTCTTCATTGAAAGTAGCTATCCTTGATAAGAAGGAAGTTTGAGAAATATCAATATTTTCCATATCATTGGTATCATCACTACCCATTATGATCTTTCCTTGAAGAACGAAGGACCACCTTTTGTTAGAATGATCTTTAATATAAAACACTTGTTTTGCTTAGTGGGCCATAATAAAAAAGGTCATCCCTATAAGCTACTTTAAGAAGGTCAATTAATGTAAAATCTCAATCCATCAACTTGTAAACAACTATTACTATCAACCCATTTGCATTTGAAAATAGGCACTCTAAATTTGGTGTAATCAATCTCCAAAATCTCTTTAATCACTTTAAAGTAAAATATGGATGCCATGATAGGATTTTTATCTTTGGAACTCAAAAAGTGCGTCGATGGAGCTACAACCATAACCTTACTGTTTTACATGGTACTTTTATCATCCTGAAACTTTATGTAAAAAGAAAAATTATTGATATCATATCCACTCCAACATATGACATCAAAGTTTAGGCCCTTTGCTAGTCACTTTAATGTATCAGAGGCACCATCATCCTTCTTAATGGTTACATCGAATCAGGTTAAGAACATTTTGTTATTATCATTCAACAATCATTTCTCATTCATTTGAAGTTTTTTCCCTTATAGTGGGTGTGTGAGTAGATAAGTAAGGTTGAATCTCATCGGTATTTTTCAAAATATACAAATGTGCTTGAAGGACTTTCACGCGACCCATGATTTTAACAATTATGCCTCATGTACCTTTACCTTCGTGTCTTCCCTCATGACGAGACTTAGGAAGTCTATGGGTTCCACCTTTGACAAATACTCTGTACAAAACTCAATTGCCTCTTCTGCAATGTATCTTTTAATCATAGATGCCTCAGGGCGGTGTAGATTCTTCACATACTCTTTTAATATTATTATGTATCGTTCAATTGGATACATCCACCTTAGATAAAATGGACCACAACTTGATCTCCCTCATTATATGAACAACCAAGTGAACCGTAATATCAAAAAAATGAATGAGGAAAATACATCTCCAATTGGAACAAGACAATAAAAGCTTCATTTTTTGGGTTATTTAATTTCAAAGGATCAATTACTTTGCTACATATTGCATTGAAAATGAAGTACAACCTACTTATGGTGTGTCTAACCTTTTTAGGAAAAATGTCACGAAAACCATTGGAAGTAGCTGTTGCATCAACACATTGCAATCATGAGACTTTAACCCAACAAACTTTAGATCTTTAACCCAACCTACTTATGGCGCTAACTGCTGTCGTATACCCATTTGAGTCAAATCTAGTCGAGAATTCACACAATCCTTAGTCTTTTCCTCTATATTAATGAGTGTTCTAATAACGCAATCACACATTTTTTCCACATGCATCACATCAATACAATGTTTAACATCAATAATGTATCGGTATGGAAGATAAAAAAATATTGATCTTTTCTTCCATATCTTTAGCTCAGTGACCTTCTTTTAAGTCTTTATAAAAAACAGTGGTGTTGTTTTTAACTCATTCATAAACTTCTTGTCCAGTTAAGACTTTGGAGCAACTCTATTTTCTAGCAATCCATTAAAATATTTTCTTAATCTACGATACGAGTGATTAGTCCTAAGAAATTTGTGATGACCAAGATAAACCGTCTTCCTTCCATGATGCAGTTGATGGTAACTTGTGCCTTCTTCACATATAGGACTTGTTTTGTGCCTCTTAACACTAGACCCGCATAAATTTTCATATGTTGGAAAGTCATTAATAATGGGAAAAAGTATGACCCACATCTTGAAATTTTCATTAGCATACCCATTGATCAAATCCACACCTTCTTCTCATAGATTTCACAAGTCTTCAATCAAGAGAGTAAGATAAATCTTTATGTCATTTCTAGGCTGTTATGGGCTTAAAATCATCACAAACAAAATGATGTATTTACTTTTCATGCACAATTCCAGATAAAGATTGTAATTTCCAAAAGAACAGACCATGAATTATGCTTACTACTTAAATTGCCCTATAGATTCATTCCATCTGTTGCAAGTCTAAGCCTTAGGTTTCTTGGCTTATTTCCAAAATCCAAAAATAGTTAATCAATTGTCTTCCATTGCAAATCATCAGTTGGATGACAAATATATCTTCCATCAATATATCTTTCATCTGCATGCCATCTAAGGTTTTTTTGCATCATGTTTATTATAAAACAACTATTTGAACCTTGGAATTATTGGAAGATACCAAACCACTTTGGCTGGAGGCCGCTTTGTGCTTTCATCGCAACTAGAATAATCATCCTTTAGTTTATAATATGAAACTTGACATACAAGGCATTCATGTGACCCTTCAAACTTATTTTTGTATAGTGTGTAATCATTGGGGCAAACATGTATGTTCTTATAATTATGTTTTGATAATGTATTATCTTTTGGAAGGATCTCTACCAACAACTCAAGCAATTCTCTGAAACTTTTATCACTCCACCCATTTATTGCCTTCAAATTGAATAATCTTAACACTACTAATAATTGTGTACATTTAGTGCATCCTAGATACAAAGGTTTCTCTGAATTACTATACAAGTTACCATACATATTTGTTTCTTGAAAAGACTCATGCCCCATACACGGATCATATCCTTTACCCGATCTTCCATATCTATAGCAACCTCCATCGTTTGCAACACACTTTCCATGCCTTATAATTGACAATGTCATGTCCATCTTGTATAACTTTTGCAAACCCATCACAAAGAACATGCTGTCTAATCTCATCAACATTCAACCATCGCATTTAGATAATTAACACAGGGATAGTAAAACCATCCATTACTCTGAGGAAGATTTGCTTGCACAAAATTCAAAAACTCTTCCACCCCATTCTTATACTGATCACTCGTCTATTTAACATTTATCCAACTAAGATCTATACTATACAAGAATAATAAACACATGATTTAAGATACCCATTAAACTTAGTTACTCATAATCACAATTTATTTTTCTCACTATTGGTAAGGTCATATCCCATTCGAGAATTTTTTTTTTAATTTATTGATTAATAAGCTTCTTAAATATTGAATATCATACTTGGTGAAATTTCAGTAACATTTCACATTAGTCTCCAACTACATAACTTGATTGTGGTGTCATCTACCATAATCAAGCATGTATCCAAAGAAAATGAAAAATGAACTAAACTGAAATTTCATCAAGTATAATTTACAAGATTTAAGAAGAAATTGTCAACCACTGAATAAAAAGTTTTAGTTCCAAACTGTCCAACTTGGATAATTCAAGATTAAATGCAATGAATGGTTTACTTATTCAGCAATATACTTATTGTATTCAAGCTTGAATGGGAAACTAAAGGTATGTGCATATTTGAATTCAAGAAAATTTCAAACTATAGGAATGAGCAAGCTAGTTAAGACATGCATAATTATGGTAATCTATACAGAATGAAACATAGATTGTTTGAAGAAATTAAAAAAATTGGGAGTGGGTACAAATTCTTACAACGATTAGGAACCCTTAATTCTTACTAGATCAATTCAATGGCAAGACATTTCTTAGAGGCTTAGTACAAGGTTGTGCTTATTAAACTAATTATGTTTAAGTCTTTTTTAGGTGTTTTAAGTCTTATATTATGTTGTGGTCTAGGAAGACCCATTTTAACTATTTTAATCCTTTTAAGTAAATCACCCAAATCTAACCAAGAGCCTATACTTTCCTTTTTAAAATTTCATCTACGCTCCTTCAAATTGTTTAAAACCTGAAGATTATTTTTGGGTTTGGTATAATAGAGACTAAGTCACTGAGTGATTGGGTGAGTGAGTGAGAAAAGAACAGAGAGAGAGAATGTATGGAACGTTGTTGTAGGAGGGAAAATGGCATACGTGGCCCTAATAGTGTCTAAATTAGATACTTGGGGTGGCTTCAATCCTTCTATAAGTCTTATTGATGGGTGCCATAAGGACTATCTCTTAGCAAGTTTTTAGTACCTAACTTCTCATGAGGAATTGATAATTTTAATGGACTCAAAGGTGAAAGGTTTGAATAATGCATTACAACATATGAATATTCTTCAATCATTAACATTGCTTCATCTTCCAAACCTAAAATCCTTTCTTGATTGGTTAGGAAACATTCTCAAGCATCACTAAACCTATTTCTAATTGTCCCAAATTTAGGTATCTTCCGATGACTATTCAAGATCAATTATACATTGTTAAGGCCAAATAGTTCACAAATATTAAGTTTGATAAATGTTTATCAAATATTCTAATTGAAAATAAACTGATGATAAAATCCTTGGACGTAAAATCAGAATAGTTCAATAAAAACTACATATATGCATTTCATCAATCATCATCCTCATCATCAAAACACATTCATCTATTTTTCAATCACCTAATGAAAAACAATGCAAGCACCTAATGATTATGCATAGTCATATGATATTCTTACCTCGATGGTAAATAAAAAGAGGGTGATTTGGAGATGATGAAAGTGAAGACCACAATAACTTTGACAATGAGAACTGAATGTTACCTAAATATGAAAGAAACTGGGTTAGAATCCAAAGAAGATATGAATCATATACTCACATAAAGGAGTCATTATTGAAAATAAAAATATCTAAATAGAGGTCTTACAGAGTATAAGCAAGCTATGTCTTTCAGATAGTAGTAGCTATAATTTGGCTAGAACTGGAAGCTAATCTTAGAACCTACACAAACCGAAGAATTATCCATAAAGTATAAGTCTTACTAATATATATATTTTTAGTACTAAATTGGTAAGAAACAAGAATTTATATATTAAAGCTACTAACTAATAATTAATGTAGAACAAATGAGGTATTATGACTGATATGCCAAGTTCACCTAGCCACTCTACATTATGTCTTTGATATCTAAGAAATAGAATTTCATCACCAAAGGCTTGATGTTTTAGAATGGGACGTTTTTTGAGATGCAAACCAAGTTATGATTAACTTGGGAGTATATGATGTAATAATGCTATGAAAAGAGAAAAACAAACCCTGATTTTATTTCTTTCTTTCTTTGTTATTCTGATTTTGCATGTATGTAACACTAGATGATTAGGGATAAAACTACCTTTGGTGCGCTAAGTCAAAATGGTATTGTTGTTTGATAAGAACCTTTTCAAAACCATATCACAGAAGCTAACAACTATAATTGGAGATTTCACCTTATAAACCCCACACTAGAATCTCTTTCAATGTGTGACTCAAGTCTCATATCTTACAATTGGATCCCTACACTAATTCTGAATTCTAATATGCAAAGATTGAGAGCCTTGTTACATTTAAGTTTTTCATTTTCCTTGCATGTTGGATTCAGTCAATGGTATCTTATCCTTTTAGTTGTACTTTCCCTCTTTTATCCTTAATAGAATTTCTCTTAATATAAGAAATAAAGGGGAAAAATTAAGTATATTTATGAACAAATGTAATAATAGGCTTTAGTACAAGGCTTAACATTGATCTTACAATTCTTTCAAGAAATCAATTTATTATGGCAACATACTGATAGAAACAATCCCAAAGGTTAAGATAAAACAACAATATTATTTTAGATAACTAGATGTTTGGTGTTGCACTTGACTACAACATTTACTATATACTTTAGAATGAAACACTGCATTTGGATCATGCAATACTACATTTGTTTTATTTTTTCCAAAGCATCTCCATACACAAGAATTAGGATAAGAAAATCAAATTATTTATTGAGGAATAAACAAATAGATGTCAACTCATCTAAAATATCACAAATAGATATATGTTTATAGATTGACCTTTATTGGAGCTTCAAAATTGTCATGTACCAATTAGCAAGAAAGGTAAATCAAAAGTTTTTATCATTTAAGCAAACTTTGATATGTGAAGCACGCACATGGAGAAAAGGCTAATTTGTTTATAGGACCGTAGAAGCATAACATCATAGTGCAAGTAGCTGAGTCACAACACAACTTTTTGTTCTAATGATGAATAATTTGATATGCATAAGTTCTAGAAAAACCATGGATAAAATCATGAACATATCTATCATTTTCTTCCTAGCTGTCAAGGTATATCTCTAAGATGATTCCCTTTTCCCTTACCTAATAATTTGTATAGAAAAGTTTCATGAATGATAAAAAGAATCCTACTCATCAGGTCATCAATCTTAGTCATTGTCTAATCCAAAACCAGATAGACATATACCTGGGAATTATTTGTTCAATTCCAAGGGTAATATTGTTATTCACACTCTCTAATCTCTCTTATTTAGTCTCAAACAAGTAGATGCAAAAAGTAGAGAATGCAGGGTAGGCAAGAAAATAAAAATGGTCTCTTATTATAATCATCTATAGAGATGAACAACCTGGAAAATAGAAAAGATTATTTTAGACTAGCATGTGTTTGGGTCTAAGATTGGTAGATAGAAAATTTAACTATTCTAAATTAAGCCATATATCACATTGTAAAGATTTTGAGGGCCTTATGTTTAAATTTGTTAGTTTTGATAGGAGAATGCTCATTTAGAAGAATAAAATGGCCTCTTAAGCAAAGTTAAAATATGTAATTTTAGTAAACTTCTTCCCTGTATGTTGTTTGCTTACTCTGTTATTGTAATCCCTTCTCTCTAAGAAGCTAAAATTTTTAAATGATGTAAATAGAACATTCAATTCATATGGACATCCTAACAATCCCTTATTTCCTTTTGAAATATGCTTAAGTCAGGTTTATCTATACAACTATGGTCTTAGGAAACTTCTATTCTTAGTCAATTTCTTTTAGCGAAAAACGGAAAAGATGATTGCTATGTGGAAATGTTCAGTTATATAACTATACACCCATTTTTTCTAAACTTTACCTAAAAAGTGTCAAATGCTAACTAATAGCATTCTGCCATTGCTAATAGCATGTTGCTGCAGTAGAAGGCACCAATTTCAAGGCCATGCTACTGCAACAGCCTTTGCCCTTATCCAATTAATTATGATGTAGGATGAAGCTTAGGTAGATGTTGACTTGTAAGAAAAGGGAAGTAACATGGAAGGAAGGCATGGTTTATTAAAACCTAGAACAAATCAAAATTCACCAATATTCTTAAATAAAATTCATATTTATTGGTTTATTAAAACTTTAACATATTTAAAAAAATGCTAACCTGTTAAATTTTTTTTTTAAAAAAATAACCTTTAAGCTTACAAGTTGAATATTTTTAGAAGCTATTCACAGCTACCTAATTTTTTACACGATAAAATGTAGTGAATTACAAAGTGATCAAGTCTAATCTCAATTAGAATATAGTTCAATGATGGGCATTCTAGTGGATGAAAAGAGAAATAAACATAATAGGTAGCAACAAACACTAGATTTTTTATTAGCCATTATGTACACTTTAAGAAAAAGGTAGCAACAACATATTTTCTCCTAAACATCCTTACTCACTAAACGATGACACAACACACCCCTTGTAACTTTATTAGAACATTATTGTAGCTTTTTTGAATAATAAAAACTAACATATGTAAGGTAATTATGGTACATTCTTAAATTGAAAGGTTTGTAACAAAAATCTTAGTGAAGTACATCACCAAGAGAATCACTTTATCCCACAAAAAGGAAACATAAGTTTTTTTTTTTACCAGGAGTCATTTCTAATCTAACACATAACCACTAAATTGCCACTTTATACTTTTTGTTTCACTTTCATTGATAACTTCTAGTCGTTTCTCTCTGTTGTCCCTAGGTAAAAAAATAAACCAAATTGACCTTAATTCAATTGAATTGAAAAAAATAGATGGATTAGGTAAAAATATCAGAATTAATTTGGACCTCTCTTTTGCCTCTCATAATTTTTTCATGCTCACAGAGAAACACAAAACCTTACCATTCTTCACCCATTTTCTCTCCCATGAACAACAACCCCTCACTCTCAAATTCCCTCACAACTCACCTATAGAAACACTCATTCTCTCAATTCCTAAACACAATACCCAACCTCTAACTCTCAAACTTCTCTTGGATACCAAAAGTTTTCTCTCCCATAAACTAACAACCCCTACACCTATATAGTGCCTTACTGCTCCAACACATAAAAAAAAATAGCATCCATACATCCTTCACATTCACTCTCAAACATATTAATCGTAAATTAAGTATTTTTATGGTTATATCTTAGCAAACTTTAGCATTTTATGGGACTTACACAGTGCAGCATGTTTAGGAAAGATAGAACTGTAGGAAGATAGAACTTAGGTACTAAGGGAATTGAAGCTACAAAGGTTCAACTATCAGAGTAACCTCTTATGTTGAATCTTTTTCATTTCAAATAGATATATGAAGTTTCTTCTAACATACATTGCTTAAAATTTTCCATGTAATTAAAATTCTAATATATGGGTAATCTTTCTTTGGTGGTGTTAGATTTTCTAGGTTACTTACTTGTGGTTAACTCTTGAATTGATTAAATTTTCCTTTTCCTAGCATATAATATTTGATTTTTTGATTTTTCCCCCATAATCTATTACAGATTTTTAGGGGGGCCTAATCCTTGAGGATGCATTTAATATGAGTATTCTAGAAGGTCTGCTAAGTGTTGGTGTTCTTGTGTGAAGGTAATTGTTTGAAAACTTATGCATTACCATTAATTGAAACTTGCTTAGAGTTTAAAGACACATTCGATGGGGTCAACTTCATTCAGTTTTTTTTTCTTCTAAAAGGAAGTTAATTCTTGGGTAGGTACTTTATCTAGCATTATTCTGATTCATTTACTTTATAGCCAAGAATCTATTGATTCTAAAAATTTCTAGGGTTTGGCTCTGGTTAGTAAATATGTTGAAGTGGCTGGGAACTCTCTTGCTAGGGTTTTATGATTATCTAGTGTAGAAGCAGATGGAACAAAAGAGAAGTGTAAATAAAGCAGTTCCAAAGTATTGCCACTAGCATCAACCTTATATTGACTAACAAAGTATAAAATGAAAAGAAAATTGAGAGACTCAAGAACAGATGGTTTATTAATTATCTAAGTTGGCCCATAAAACAAAAAAAAAGGATACTTTTCATCCCTCGTGTTTCCCTTCTCATACTTATACTAAATGAAATGAAAAATCATGATTTATAAAGGAATTAAAATGAGCCAACAAAATGCTATGAGGAACAACAAAATGCTTACCTTGGATAACAGACAAATTTTTGATATAGCTAATATAGCACTAGTAAAGTTAGCAAAATAGGAAGCTCTATACTCCACTATCCAAGACTTTGTTGGTGATTCCTGGAATGACAAATCAGATTATAGTTACTTTACTTATTACTATTCTGCAAATAAGATTTATAATGTCATTGTCATTCAACTCCTCTATGGGCATTTTAATAGAAAGTTAGAATTGAGAATTAGTTTAAAACTATAAAGATAGAGTTAATTTAAGGGAAAAAGATGGACACTGGACCCTACTAACTGGCTAGTATAAGAGAACCAACTGAAGATATTGATTTTTGTACCTATTTAAGGATTCTTAACAAATGTTTGCTACAACTAAAAGCTAACCTTGTAACTTGCACAAACCAACACAAACCACTCTTGTGAATAATCATTAAAGCATGAGTTGAGTTTTGAAATTGAGGAAAACTATTATTAAATTGTTGGAGGATTCTAAAAATTAAAGTGAAGGAGATTGAATTAGAAAACATATATTTGAAATTAGAATACCCAATCTAAAAGCTAAAGGTTCGTTGCTTGCTCAATTTCACGCTCTAATTAATGGATAACTTTTCCAACCTATCTTATGAAAAATGCTACCCTATTACTCATCAATTTCATGCTCCAACTAATGTAGCAGTAGCAATGTGAGTAACTACACTCTTCAAAGCCTATATGCTTTCTTGTCCTCAAGGCTTCAACTAATCATTCAACTTATAAAATTAATTAAGATTTGTGAAGCAAGCTTGAAGCTACCAAAACTTAATTAAGAATTTTCAAAGATATAATTGACCAATTTGAATATATTTAGTGAAGTCATTGAGTGAAAACAAGAAATGATTTATTTGTGGAAGAAAGAAGGAACGTGGAACTATATCTTTATTCCTTACCTTTATCCTTTTGGCATTCCTAGTTTCAAGTATCATTTGTATTTCTTAGTCATTTTTTGGGTATATACACCCTTTACCTCTCTTTCATATTGTTAATCCATTATTTGATTTATCTATTTCAAATATTTCTTTCTTAGCTAATGATTTAGTTCTCATGCATGATTCTTTTTCTATTAATGTTCACAAAACACACTGTAAGTTTCTATTAGTAGTGGGCTATAATGCTTTGGTCTAAAATAAGACTCAACTGAGAAGCACTTAAACACCTTTATAAGTCTCATTATTCTTAAAATTTTTAGTAGTGACCTAAAATCAAGCTCCAAACTTATGCAGGCCAAACTCTATGATCATAGTGATTTTGAAGTTTAATTGAATACCTAAACCTTGTGTTTATACAAATTCTACATTCAGAATTTTCCTAGTTAGTTTTGTATCTTTGTCTTCCTAGAGTATGAGCACATATTACTTATAGACATAGCCAATCTACCGTTTCAGACATTAACCTGACAATTTACAAGACACAAGGGATGTGTACTAAGAACTTGATAATAAGACTAACTCGACAATTTTAGAGATAAGAAAACCTAACGACTACATTCATATGAACTAGCAAAGGTAGCTCATACCTTAGGGTGTAGAACTTCATAATTTTAGAAAGGTAATGGTGGAGGTAGCTCCACAACATTATAGACCACAATGACGATAAAGGTAATGGTGACAATGGCGAGGGGTAAAATACAATGACGACAATGGCAAGAGGTAAACGAGGCAATGGTCACAATTGTTTTGTTTGAAGCTCACAATGGAAGAAGCATAAGGATGAGATCTGGGGTTAGAAAATAAGATTGAAGGCGAAAACTATCAAACAGGTAGGAAAATAGGAGCATTTTTTACATCGATTGTTTATTAAAGCCAAAGTCGAAACAATTACTACATCGGTTAAATAATTAACCGATGTAAAGTACTTTTTTAACTTCTCTATTTATTTACAAATATGCCACCAACTACTTTTTTTATATTAGTTCCCTAATGACTGATGTAAATATTATTATAAAAATACTACATTTTACATCAGTTACCAATACAACCGATATAGAAAATATTTTTTACATCTTTCTACATCGGTTTCTTTATAATCGATGTAAAAAGTACTTTCTATATCGATTGTGTTGTGAACTAATGTAGAAAGTTTCAATTTTATTTATAAAAAATATTATTGCATTTTTTCTACATCGGTTTGAAAACAACCGAGGTAAAATTATGTTATAAAATATTATTTTTGCACCAGTGAATATAGAATACAAAAATAAAATATTTCTTGTCTCTAATTGTATATTAAAAATTAAAATAAAGTAAAACAATAATTTCATATTATAGTGATTTATAATTAAATGAAATTATAAAAATTTAATATAAAATATTCACTCTAGCGATGATCAAATCTAATGCAATATTTGTGGGCATGATGGTAATAGGATTAGTTAGAGATGTATTTCATGTTCTTTGTTCTTGTTCTTGACCCTTCATTTTTTTCTTCATATTTTAATTTTAATTATTTTGTAATTTATTTATTATATATATTATTAATTTTTTAGTCTAACCAATTTTATGAAATATTTTTCTAATTTAATATATTGAGATAGATCGAATTTAGGAAGGAGATGGTACAAGTATCATGTTTAGGGTTTTAGCCTAATCATCCTAATATGGATCAACTTGAAATTTTCTTGTTAAATTAAAATAGGGTGGAATGTATCTTCAGGAACACAAATTTTTTTGCCATACCTAAATGTTTGATAGATAAAAAAATAAAATAAAATTTAAATTTTAAATAAAAATTAAATTTTTATATCCAAAAATCAACATTTCTTTTTTCAACTAAACTAAAAAAAATATTATTTCCTTATTTTTTTTTCAAATTAAATAAACTATAAACTTAGCTCTAAAAAATATTACATATTTTTCTTCTAATATAGTAAAAATTTAATAAAACTTCATAATTGTTACATGACAATAAATAAATATTACTATTATAAATAATTATGATCAATGAAGTCATACAATTTTTTTTCTTAAATGATATTTTTATTTATTTTTAATAATTTTTCTATAATTATAACAATTTTTTAGTTCATTATTGAAACATTTAATATTAATTCATGCAATTTTATTTATAATGTTAGGAAGGAATATATTGATACGTACCAATTAATTCTTTAGAAAATTGAATTTAGAAATAACCAAATTTACTTGTAGGTTGAAGTATACATAATGTATATTTATCCTTCAACATAATTTGTAACTTCTGTTGAAACTAATATAATATTTTAACAAATCATAATTCCTTTTAGTTTGGTTGTAAAAAATGATTATTTTAAATTAATTTATTTAAAAATTTATTTATCTAAAAATAATATATCAATTATCACTCAAAGATAAGTATAATATAAATAGATAAAGATATATAATTGACAAAGAAAAAGTATAGAGTTAATGCGGCCAATAAAAAATTATATAAAATTTGGTGAGCGATTTTCAATTCAATTAATTATGATATATTTTCATATTAAAAGAATATATTTAATATATTAAAGCATCAATAATTATGTATGAACCATTAAAAATAATGGAAAGAATGAGAAGTCATTAATTATTATCAGTGGTTAATAATTTTGAAATTAAATTTTGAATGGGTAAGTAAAAAAATAAATATATTCCTTTATTTGAGTAGTAAAATAATCACGATTACTCTATACTAAAAAAATTGCATGAAATTAATTATTTTTTTCATTTTGCGATGGTTAAAATTTTATATAAACAGACTTTGAAAGCGTGTTTAATTCAATTTCTTTCCATTACAAATTCTATACCTTACCTTTTTTGGGATAATTTTAATTGAAACAAAATTTTGAAATCTATGAAATACAAATTTTCATTGCACATAAAATCATAGACAAAATACTATAAAAAGAAAGCAATAAAGATTAAATTAAATTAAGTTTGTGATTACTGATTACCCTAATTGATACAACAAGATGCCAAAATTAAAAAATATTGAGAGAATTGATTTATTTAATTGAATAATAATAATAACAGAGAAAAAAAATACAAATATAATTAATATTTTAAAATATATATTAATTAATAAATTAATTTTTTAATAATAATATAATAATATATTTATCTTCTCTTTTGTGTGTTAAAAATATTTAAAAATATAATTAATATTATTATTTTTTAAAATTATTATTTATTTTTTATATTTTTCTTATAAAATAAATTTTTATTTATTACAATTTTAACTTATTTTTCATTTTAATTGTATATATAAATTTTTTTAATTAATATTCTTTTTAATGTATAAACATAGATAAATAAGTGTAAGATTTTTATTCTCTATCTATCTGGATAAATATAAAAATAAAAAAATAATTTTAATAAATTTTTTATTAATTTTTAATTAACAGTAAAAATATTAATTAATAAGATCTTAATAATAATAAAAATAATAGTAGTAATTAATGTGGTGTTGTAATAATTCCACCGACGAAGGGTGTGGCTGGCTGGACTAGAGGGACAGCACGTCTACCTGGGTGGGACCCATCTTCATCACTCACATAACACACACTCACACCTTCCTTCCCTCGCTCGTAGTTACTTCTAGTTCTTACTTCTTACCCTCTTCTTCCTCTCTCTCTCTCTCTCTCTCTCTCTCTCTGTCTCTCTCTCTCTCTTTCTCTCTAACAAACCCCTCGCAACACAACCCTTTCTCTCTTCTCTCTCTCTCTCACACACACACACATCCACATCCGTGAGGGTAAAGCTAGCTGTTAGGAGAGGCGGTGGCCGAGAGAGATCGATGATGTCCTCCGGCACCGGCAGGTACATGGCGTTTCCGCCGTCACCGTCGCCGTCAGCACCTCCCTCTCCTCACCTCTCCAGTCTCCGCTCCACCGCCCTCGTTGAACAGGACAAGTATATATACTATCTATCTTTCTCTTTCTGTTGGATCTTCACTAATTGCGTTTATTTCTCAAATTCTCGTTATAGATTCGTTCTTCGTTTCTGAACTTACTTTGATTGATCCTAGTTTGTTATCTATTGATTGATTCACTTTGATTCTCACTTTTTCTTTTATATTTTGGGGGATAGGGTTTTATTATTTTATTCTTTTTTAGGTTTTTGAATAGTCGAAGGGTTCACTCTGTCTTTACTTATTATGTTTGCTGTATAGTTGGATTTTGTGCTTGATTGCTTGGATGATTGATTTTTGTGACCTGATCTGCTACTTGAGTGAACTTGATCGAAAAGCAGATCCTTGATGATGTGAAATTGATGAGAATAAAATGAAAATGTGGGAGAGGGTTTTTGGTGGATAATGATGGATTTGATTCAGTGCTTGTGAATCTAAGGATGGCTGGACTGAGTTCCGTTTGGTTTGTGTAATTGATTACGAGTAGATGGTTGTTTTGTTTGGGTCAGTTTGGGGATTGATTATTTTCGTTTGGCCTGAACTTTGTGGGGACATGAGTTGATCTTGTTGCAGCACTTTTTTTTTTTGAGAACTTGTAGATGGCTTTGGCTTTACTTCGTTGCTTATTGTTTGTATGTGAAAGGACCACCATCCCTGTCTTTGTTGTAGTTTCTGTTTGTGACTATAATAAATTCATGGTCTTCTAAACTAAACAAATAAACATGGACCCTTGATAATCTTATTATGATGTACATTTGTTTATTGTGATTAATAACGGCTACAATGTCCTACTCTCAATGTGTCGTTCATTGCTTTTATTTTCAGATATTTAACTGAGTTATTGGGTGAACGTCACAAGCTTAGTCCTTTCATGGCTGTGCTACCCCACAGCTATCGATTGTTAAACCAAGGTTAGATTCATTTCTCAAACTAGTGGTTAAAATAAGATTTAAGTTCCCCCTACTTCCCCACCTCCAAATGCTTTAGTTATCTGTATGACAAAATCAGATTGGTTTCCTCCTATTCCCTAGTTGTGTAGGTCTGTAGGGATATTGAAGCACCTATCAAATTGTAAAGTTACTTAATCTGTCATCTATTGATTTTGGCATGATATATAATGTTTTGCTGATACTCTATGTTTTCCATGATTAAATTGTTTACGTTCAATCAAAGGTAGTTTATGGGGCTCGGCCACTCAGCACCTTTAAGAGCAAATTGAAACAAGTTTGTATCGATAAATCAATTAAATATATTTTTTTTCAAATGTTATTGAGCTGTATGTTAATTTTGTGGAATTGTATAATTACTTTCAAACTAGTAATGATTGATGCCTTGATGGTTTCTAGCCCGCAAGGAAATGTGGAATATGAGGATTGATGTAGTTGTTAGACGTATGTTGCATGTAAGGATGCGTAAAAAATACTATATTCTGATAACACCCTATATGGTAAAGATGTTTCAACTTGTTTTCAACATGTTTTGTAATTATATACAGAGATATGGAATATGTTATGGTAGATTCATACTATAATGTCTATGTTCTTTGTATAAGTGAATTTAATCTCTTCTATTGTTATAATTTGTTGTAATGTATGTTAATTATTTAATTATTGTAAATGTAAATTAGGAAAGATTTAGTTACCATAGT
Source organism: Canavalia gladiata (assembly GCA_037954105.1). Taxonomy (NCBI): domain Eukaryota; kingdom Viridiplantae; phylum Streptophyta; class Magnoliopsida; order Fabales; family Fabaceae; genus Canavalia; species Canavalia gladiata. Next base: position 239,271 of record CM075663.1, on the reverse strand, counting down.
TTTAGGCATATATTAAGGAAGTAAATTATACTGCTTAATGCATCTAATTTAGTGCCTGTGTATGGTTTCAAATTACCAACAATATTCAGAAATTTCTGTCCCAACATGGTATTAGAGCTCCTTATCTGGGAGTCTCTGTTTGTGGTGCCTTGGCCTTCATTACTGATTCATTTTTTGAGTACCCTGCTTTCTTAGCAGGCCAACCCTAACCTAGCTTTCATCACAACTTTCTGTCCATTTTGCACACCTTCATTGTATATGCTCTGTCCCTTCTGCCGCATGATCTCCTGAACCTGTCCTCATACTGCCTCAGAGCCGCCAGCCTGGCCAGTACCTGAAGCCCCATTGCTGGAATCCTCCACATGACCCTTGCCTTCCATTTCCCCTGCTGGCATGTGAGCTCCATGCACCATCTTCCCAGCCACTGTTTGGCTTTGTGCTTGTCCCATTTTATTCGTCAGCAGGTCTCTTCATTTTAATTGGTTCTACCCAAAACTGCACTTATTGTTGTGATTTCCTATTTAACCCCTATGTCTCTCACAAATGCTAAGCCTTTGCCTGGCAATGGAGAGAAAATGAGAGGAAAGAAAATGGGAAATAAGAAATGAAGATAACAGAAAATAAAATAAGGGAGAAAAAGGTTTGTTTGGTAGTGTTTGGTTTGAGAGAAAGAGGGAAATCAAGAGAATGGCAAGATATTTTTCTCTTGGTTGTTTGGAGAGAAATTTGAGAAGAATATGTACCCAAGTTAAAAGTCAATTATATACTTAGCATGTGACCTTGAAGACTAAGATTTTTCATACTATTTACTGTGGGACCTTGGATGATGATGGTGGCTCAGGTTGGGTAAAATCTGAAGATGGGGTGTAGTAAGGCACTGAAGCCTGAATATTACCCTATATAGGTCCAAATTTTTGGCAAGGAGGAGCTATCACTCTTGAGCTGTTCTACACCGTTTTGTGGAGAAGAAAGCCATATAGCTGTTATGCTTGATTGAAGACAAACTCTGATAGGTCTGTCTTGACTATAAGGAAGACTACCAAACTAGGTAACTCTTCCTCCTCTAGGCTTAGCTAAGATAATCATTTGTACATTCATTGTAAGAAAGCAGGTTACATGGAGGAGACAAACATTCTTCCTTCTAGCTTAGGAAGAGTACCCATGTGAAACTAGTATAGTTCGGTACAATGACAATATCATTCCCCTCACTTCCAGAAAGCCAGCATTATTTGTAGAACTAGAGAAATTAATATGTAAAGATTCAAGTGGTCTAGAAATGGAAACTTTTTTGGAATGGCGGAGGTTTTATTTTGTTTTCTGTTCCAGTATGCTTCAAATGGAGAACTATTTTGAAAACTATATTTTAAGAATAAGGCCCCAAAGGTGGGAGAGATGAACTCTCAGCACTTAGTAAAGAAGAATTGAGCACCTTCAAACCCTTATTGATGCTTTTACAGTTTTAGTAAGCTTTTTGGCACTTATTTTTAGGCCATGCCTAATAAGAGCTTTTGATTTCAGTCCTTTGAAGTCCATGTGCTATTTATAAGGATTCATGTTGTATATTGACTGGTGCAACTGACCATATGATCTTCTGCTTATCTTAGTTTTCATCTTGTCAAGCTTTACCTGGTAATCATAGTTATCAATCTTGGATAATGACATGTAGCTGTCAATCCCAAAAATGCTATATCAGTATAATACATAGTTGGATGGCCATTATTCAGAATTTTTATCTACAAATTAAATAGTTCCTTTTTTGTGTCCAGAAAGAGAGTAAAAAATTTGTTCCTATTTATCTGTCTACTTCAATTTTCTAGAGAGTATTAGTTTTTTTCCATATATACCCTTATATCTAGTAACTGTAACAAATGAAGAAAGATAAAAGTAAGTTGATATATAAAGGGTAAATTGGGAAAGTAAATAATTTTTTATAAAAGTTAACAACATTAATTGTATTTCTTTACATTTATGCTTCTCTTTCTAGAAGGAGTACTATATAGATCTAAATGCTCAAAAATGCTAAAAATTCTTAAAATCATGGTCTATAGTTTTTAGCATAATCAATAATAAGAAGCCAAAGGTTTTAAGCAAAACATACAAATAATAGCAATAAAAATCAAGGAAACAATAAAAAAATGGGCTTTTTTTTATTTGAAAAGTTTCTTGCTAGGGTTGCTTTGACTGTTATTTTAATCATGATTATGGCTGCTTTTCAAACTTTATAGCAGCTCATGGTTGCTAATATCACTATATCACTGGTGCCACTATAGCATGCTATTGATAACTTTGCCAGTAATCGTACTGGAATTATGATTAATGGCACCTGTAACTCAATTCAGGCTGTGGAGACCATAGTTGTCAATAGTGTATTATAGTGGTGCTATAGCAATGTGGAGTGACCATACGCTACTACAAAGTTTGGATAGCTGTGTGCTTTCAAATACCAATTGCAATTCTTCAAGATATCCTGTTTTTCCCCTCCAAAACAACTGTTTTGGGGGACTTTTTTTAGGGATGATGTTGATGCCCCCCCGCCCCCCCTTTAGAATTTTAAAAATTCCTAATTAGCATAGTTATCAATTCCGCATAGCAGCAGCGCATAGCGAGGCAGCCACTATTTGAACTTTTTTTTATAGATATATAGTCTATACCTATGCAGATTTACATATAATGCTCAAAAAAGCCTAAAATATATAATTCGTAGCATGTCCATATTGATCAACAAAAAACACAGGTCTGCTTTATAACAAAATATGCAAGTGAAGGAAAGATAAGAAACTAAGATGAAGCCATTGAGGCATAGAAATAGATAGAGCAGTAACAGAACAAAATAAAGAAGAAAAGAGATGGGCAGTAGTAGCAGAACAGAGAGACAAGAGTGTCTCATGCAGAGAAATAAGGAGACAATTTGCTGGAAAAGCTGCCGGTAACGAGAAATGGAGCAGAGAAGAGATAAGAAAAACATGGAAAAGAAGTGGGTTAGGATTTTCCAATGGCTTCTGAAAGGAGGAGAAAAGTCTGTTTTACCCTTTAAAACCCCCTCAAACCTGTTGTTTTGAGGACAAAATTGGAAACTATACCTCTTTTTTCTGTTGTCCTGCTATTGCACCATGAAAGTCCACGATTTGGGTTGTGAAACCAACTGTGAGAAAAAGACACTCTGCTATGGCTGAACCATGGTGGCTGGAGGCCGTGCCACACTGCACCACTGTGATTACACCACCAACATGCCCTATCAACAGCTTTGCTAATTGGGTGTGGCTTCCCATGCTTCTTTCCACCGTGCAAGGGCTATTGCCACACTGTGGCCAGCAACATTGTTTTGCTTATATATTTACTTGTATGTTTTGCTCCAAGACCTGTGACTTCTTATTGTTAATTATGAATATATTATAAAATTTTAGTACTTTTGTGCATTTTTATGTATATAGTATAAAATATTTAATCCACATATAAAATGCTGAATAGCAGCCATCCTGCAATGTGTTATCCTGGTATAACATTTTTGGGATTTGTTGCTACATGCTGCCATCCGAGATTAATAATTATGTGGAGACAGTGATATACTCCTTACGACTAACCAATTTCTTATGTGTTTCCCGACTCAGCACAAACCTCATTTCTATTAAGAAACATGTGCAAGAATAAAATTGTATCTTAACTTTCTTTCTCTCTTTTCACTCTCATTGTGTCTTTTAGGATTATGTCACAGGAAGGGCAGTTAGGGTTTGCTAAAGAGCTAGGTGGGCTGTATATTCCTTCCCATGCTTGATGAAGATGGTTCTAGTTAGGAGTTGTCAATTTCCTGTCATTGGTTGACTGCAGAAACTTCTGGTGCCCAAGTTTGGCTTCTGCATTAGTGTCTTTGATATCCTCTTTTTACAACATTGGTGTCCCTGTCTTGATTTTCATTTTCAGATGAGTTGGTTTGGTCTTTTCATTTTGATGTTTCTCACTCAATTTGTTAAGCATCATCATGTCACTCTCCCTTCCAGTTCTAATAAAAGTGATGCCCCTTTTGGTCTTATTCATCCTCACATTTGGGGCCCAGCCTCTATTTCTAGCATTTCTAGAGATCTAGTATTAAATGGTCAGTTTCTCTCATTGATGAGTGCACTCAATTAAGTGGGCTTTTCTTTGTGAAAGATAAAAGTGTATTGATTTTTTATCCAGGTTTACCATATGGTTTAGACATGATTTGGGAAGCCAACCAAGTGTTTATGGTCAGTTGAAGTTTAAAGTTTACAGTTGAATGTTAAAGTTATTCTGGAAGGTGAAGATTATATGCCCACAAATTGTGTGAAAGCCAACTACTGAGTTTCACTTAGCTGGAGTGTAGTGGTGGACTTTTACCAATTTCTGTTAATTTATTTGTGAAAATCTGTAAATATACGGTATGCTTACTATACTACAAAATTACAAAGGTAATAGAAAAGGATTAATGTACATATTTTCATGCAGTACTAGAAAATCACACTAAATTGTGAAGAGTAATATACACTTATATGTATTATGTACATATGTCTATATATTTATCCATTTATTAGTTTTTGCATTTGTAGATAAACCTTTTTAAGTAAGTTGAGATTGGAGAAGTGTGGAAGGACATAAGAATGTAGCATGCATAGGAAGCAATGGTTTGAAAGAGAATTCATGTGAAGGATTTAATGAAAGTTATTGACAGGTTTATTGCTGTGAGGTAACTTTTATGTGAGTTTTAACTATTTTGACCACTTTGCCTTCTTTTGGTTTTGGGGGCTGGGTTTGGATGGTGTTAGGTCCCAGAGCAATGAAGAAAGGTGCATACAAGAAGGAACAAAAGAGAAAAATAGTTAGTAGTAGTTAGTCAACTAACCAGGTAGTCAGTCAGTTAGGCAGAGCTGGCAAATGGTTACACAGTTGATGGTGGGGACAGTTAATAAATAAGGGGATAGTTGTTGTGCTGAACCTAGCCATAGGTTGTTAAAGGGGTCACCATGTTGAATAAGTTCTCGTTCTTCCTTTGTTCCAAAACACATCCTTCTTGATTTTCTCTTCTCTATCCTTCTGTTGATTTATTCTTACTGTCTTCTCTTGAGAGGTGCTCTTCTGCCTAAAATTGTAATAGATGGTCTTTTATCTGTTGGAGAGAAATTTGTTATCCTTTAGTTGCCTTCACATAATTTAATGGAAGCAGTGATACCAGCTACAACAGAATGTAATTATTTAAAAAGGGTAAAGATTTTAAGTGGAATAACATTTGTACTGGGAACTCTAGGTTGAGAATCCTTTAAAGCTTCCAATCTGAATTCTTGGTTCAATTGATAGAAAGACTGCTGATTTCCTCCTAATGACATTTTAGAAGGGCATGTAACTGACCTTGTATCCTTACCATTCATCCCATTATGCTTACTTTTATTGAAGTCTCATGACTTAGTACTTGACTGAACAAAACTAGTGACAAGAAATCTCTGTGTTGCTTTGATCTCAACTGAAAGTAATCTGCCCATTTTAGTTGGACCCTTGGTTGTTTATGACATGAATAATTTAAATTCAAAGCAAAATTTGAGGTAAACTCTTCTGGAATAATTCAATAGGTTTAGGAACTGAGGCTCTAAACATCATGACAAGCTTTCTCATTCACCTTATAGCAGATGATCCCTTTTCTATTATGAGTATGTTTGGAAAGAGGAGGTTTGACTTTGAGGAATAAGGGGGAAGATGTTCTCTTTTGGGTGTTTATAAAACATGGAGAGCAAATCTGGGGATTATCATGTAACCTTACAGAATTCTCACTTATAAATTTCTATGAACATTTTGGAGTTCCTTTAATTTGGAGGATCTTAAACATCCACAAAGGGAAGAAAGTTTATTACTTCACCTCAATTTCTCTTTCCCTTTCCTTCCTATCATTTTCTTAATTTGTTCCTCTCCTTCCCCTCCAAACTCTCCCAAACAAACCCAAATTGGATCAGATGTTTATTGATGCTTCATTAATTGACAAATGATTTTTTTTAAAATACTTATTAATTTATTGAAAAAAGTGTTTGATGTATTAGTTAAGGAATTGACAAAATTAGATGACATTACCCTTTTGCTTACCTGAATGGGATATAGGATTGAATTCTTTTTTAGTTTTGGTATGGTTTGTCTATAAAGGTTCTAGGATTTGATTTGTTCTTAATAATTGCTTTCCTTCAGAGGAAGCTGCAAAAGGAAAATTTTACAGCCGGTGTATGTGATTGTCACTTTATGATATCCTAATGGCGTGTGCTTATAAGATAATTGTTTAAGATCTTGAAATGGTTCTATGTAAAAACAAATCCTTAGATATCATTCAGTTTTTCAAAGATATCTTGAAACTAGATTTTTGGCTGTTAAAAGTACCTGTTTCAATGGTTTACTAAATGGATGTAAAAGTTTTTTCTTAAGTATATAATATTTTTTCTTTAAATATTAGATAAAACTTGACTGCATTTCCCCCCTTACTATTCAGAGTACTACCATACAAAGCTGGAATGTATCTCATGAGGGTAGCATTAGTTTTTACTGACTCAGCAAACATCCGTGTTGCATCGATTATGTAGTGACTGCTAACATGTTAACAAATGCTGACTGGTACATCTTATTCTTGAAAATTGACATTTTTGGAGCAGAAATTTTGCGTGTAACCACGCTGTTGGGGAATGCATCAGTTTTAGGTCAAAGTGGGCTTGAACATCCTAGCCCCCTGGCTACTGGAGGAATGTTTTCAAATGGAGGTGCCGATGTGAACGGATGGGCATCACGATTTCAATCAGAAGTACGGATACTAACCATTAACATAACTTCATTAATTCATTTCCATCTAATTCTGTATTTTAGAAGTATTTCTGACTCAATTTTACATCTCATGCTAACTCATGACATTTGTTCTAGTGATTGTAGTTCTAATTGTTTGTGACAGGCAGTGCAAAGCTAACATCAAGCTCTGACAATTAATAGCTTACTTCTGCTCCCATAATCCTGCTAGTGGATCTCATCTTTTTATATCAAGATAAATCAGATGTGAATACTTGACTGCGTTACAATTTTCTGCCAAATCACAAATGTGATGAATAGTGTCAGCTGGATAAATCTGGATATATTAACATGAGAATCTTGATTTTGTTAGTAGAATGCCAACATTAGCCACTTAAAAGTGTTTGCCTGTTATAAGGAAAGTGAAACAGTAAGTTTGAGGTTTGGGGAATCAACTTATTAGCTAAGATGCTATAATGGGTTGTTAATTATCCTAGTGCCCTTATAGCTGTAATTCCAAAGTTCATTTAACATCATTTCTGACTCACTGATCTTCCTTGATTGTCATAGTCAGGACATATTCTAGCATTTTTTATGGCTATTGATTGTTACCCTTTGCATTTGTTTATTTTTCATTATGTATTGTCAACTTATTTTGAATTTTGAGCAGCTAGTGTAGTCTCTTTTGGTGATCTCTTGGCCTCTGATACAGCAACAATTTCATCTGCATGCCAGTAAATGGACTATCATATCTCTTGTAAATGACATTGGAATTAAAACATGCAGATGCCAGGCTTGTTACAGTCCTCATCAACACAAAACTGGCTTAGTCCACAAGGCAGCTCGTCTGGTCTTATTGTTAAAAAGACAGTCAGAGTGGATATACCTGTGGACACATATCCTAATGTATGGAAGATTGTATCTCTTCTAATATATACTAAAATTTTCTTCATAGCAATCTCTAATATTGACTTTGATTTATTGCAGTATAACTTTGTTGGTCGCCTCCTAGGCCCTAGAGGAAACTCTCTTAAACGTGTAGAAGCAAGTACCGAGTGTCGGGTCTTGATAAGGGGCCGGGGTAGCATTAAGGATCCAGCTAGGGTAAGAATAAACATTTTATCTGTAGCTAGTCTAACATGATCATTTGCACCCAGATAAAATTATTGTACTATGATGCTGAAAATTTGAAATTCAAGATAATTTTATTGTGATTTTCCATTTATCAAATCATTGTGTTTACCTCAACATCTGGTTAATATATATTTTATGTTATTCAGAGATCTGAGTTTCTCGAGGTTCTTGTCATGTTTTGTTAACCTTGACTAAATAATTTTAATAATGGGTATAGCACCCTGTATTCTCTGAATGTATGCTGCTTGTAGTTTATATCTTTATATGCTTCAGTGTCCAACCAGCCTAGTAAAACCAATGTTAATGTCCCCATTGCTTAATGTTGTGTAGATTTCATTTGGATAGGTACTTTTGGTGAACAAGTTTTAATCATGTATTTGTAGGAGGAAATGATGAGAGGTAAACCCGGGTATGAGCATCTGAATGAACCCCTCCACATTCTAGTTGAGGCAGAATTACCCGTTGAGATAGTAGATGCTCGCTTGATGCAGGCACGTGAAATACTTGAAGATTTGCTCAAGCCAGTGGTATGTTCTTGTGAATTCAATTGAGATTGGCAGTGGTACGTAACTTTATAGGGCTACATTTTTTTTTCTAATTGTGAGGTTTAATCTTTCAGGATGAATCTCAGGATTTCTACAAGAAGCAGCAGCTTCGGGAACTAGCCATGCTCAATGGGACTCTTCGCGAGGAGGGTTCTCCTATGTCTGGTTCTATTTCACCCTTCCATAACAGCCTTGGTATGAAGCGGGCCAAGACCAGGGGGTAAATTGTCCTAAAAGGTGAGAGGGCTTTTGGAGCTTGTGTTAATTTTCTACCACAGCACTTACCATGTCGCAGGGGATGCTGTCAACGAATGCCCTAAATTGCCATCGGGGCACTGGCACCGTAGTGCCAGTTCTAACTTGTTCTATGTGCAGTGTGTTTACATTGAGTTTGGGGGGAGGTTTAAAGAAGGTAGCACGTAGTAAAGGTCCAATTGAGTTTGGTGATTTTTTTTGTGTTGGTTAGGCGGTTTGGTTAGATATTCACCAAATTGTCTATATTATGGGTTATATTTAAGCTTGCTATGACAGTTTTGATATGGTTTTGGAATTCTGCGAGGAAGATAATGTTATGGTTTGTACCCAAGATTGTGAGGCAGATAATATCTATTTCATGCGTGTATGGTGACATTTTGTAGTATCTAATGTAGATTATAGATTTGTGAAAATCCTTTTTTTTCCCGAGGGTCATAGTTTTTATACAATTCCAAGTTGTCTTTCGTTTCGATTCGATTCTTCTACAGAAATAAATTACACCGTTTAGTTATATTTGGATTGTGTTATAAAGTTAAGTAGGATTGATTTTGGACGAGAAAATGAACTGAGCATACCTTTTACTACTATGCTTGTTTTAAAGTTAAGTAGAATTGGTATCTGAGCATGTTTATTATTATGCTTGAAGATTCATACTTAATAGAAAGTACGAAACTAAGTAGAATTTTAAACAATAAAAAAAAAAAGAGGTAACAAGCAGTCAATATATTAAAGCTGTTAGATAAGGTTAAAGCCAACGACTAATTATATCCTGAGTGCTGTTTTTTATAGTTATTTGATTTGAACTGCGTTGTTTTCGGTGGATGATATTTGTGGATTAGAATAAAAGAACTATCCTGTAAAGCTGTAATAAGTTTAGTCTCTTAATCTGTTAATATCAAAACTTAAAATTCAAAACGACATTGATGCAAATGCCCAACACCCGTAACGCCTCATGCTTGTATAATCAATAATTTATGTGATTCATAACCAATAGTTTTTCTTTTTTATGCCATTTAGAGGAAGTTGCATCCTTCATTTTTACTTTTTATATATTTTTTTATTTTTATAAAATTAAATATCAAAATTATTTTTTATTTCTATTATTTGAATTAAATTTAATGTATTTAATATGTTTTCGAAAATAATTTTTCAGAATAAATTGAACTTTTGAAAATATTTTTTTGGAATAGATTTAATAAATTTTTGGAAATACTTATTTGGAGAGTAATTAAATCCATTTTAAAAAAGATCTTCTCAATGCATATTTTCGAAAATTTATTGATTGTATTACGAAAACGTGTTTTCGAAACATCCGAAAATTTATTCATTACGTTATGGAAATGTATTTCCGGAACATATATTCACACTTCTTTCACACAACATTTTGGAATAACAAATTTGAAATTTATTGCAGTTTTTTTTTCAAAAACAGACGTTTTGAAAATTTATATTTTCATTCTGGATACACCTTTCCGGATCTAATTAACATTGTACAATTTACCTTCCGGATACATGTTTTGGAAAAGAAATCCAAATTTTCCGGATTTACATTTCCGGAAAAGAAATCCAAATTTTCCGGATTTACATTTCTGGAAGCTAAATCTGTAGGGATAATTTTATCTTTTTACATGAAAGAGGGTGCAAAAAAAAAAATGACGGGGTGTAAAAAGTGACTCCCCATTTAGAGAGGGTTTCTAATCCATCAAAATACTTAAATAAAACATACAGGTCCAATAGTCACTTGAAATTACTAGTTATATTCATAACATCTAGTCAACTAGCATCAAACAAATATCCAACTATACTTGGTAACTCAATTTGTCTATTCTTCATAAACATTACATGAAATAGTTCTTGCATTATTTGAAGAATTCTTCATAAACATTACATGAAATAGTTCTTGCATTATTTGAAGAAAAAAAAACTGGTAAATATGTGTTTGCTATAATAAATTGGCAAGTCTAACATTAACCAAGTGAATTGGAATTAGAATTTAAATGCATTGTAAAATTTGAGTGATTTTGCATTACTCGTAGTGAAGGGCAATATCAACCCTAACCTCCTGGAATTAGAATTTGAATGAATTGTAAAATTTGAGTGATGTTGCGGCACTCGTAGTGAAGAGCAATATCAACCCTAACCTCCTCTCTAAGTTGTGACAACTCAATAGAAGAATAAAATGCTAACATATCAAATTGAGAAAATGAAAAAGGTAATATAATTTTTTTTAAAATTAAGTAGAATGGAACAATTATACCTAATTGATGAAGAGGTCATCATATCCAAATCTATTGGACCCATCACAAGGTCTAGATCAAGAAGTTACAAGGTGAGGTAGAAGCCCTATTTAGCATGAAGGAAGACACTTCTAAGATTTTACCACCTATGTTTTTGTTTGATTTCATTGTATTTAGTATAGGAATATAACTTTCTTTGTACTTAGACTTAGAGGGTCCTATGTATATAGGTTTAGGGTATTTATTTATGTGTAACTTTGCATTCATGGTTTGGATCACATCTAGGTCCAAGTTAGGAAGCTTAGGGATGTATGTGGAGAGTTTTAACTTCAACTATGAGTGAAAGTGAACCATACCCAAGGATTCAAATGGTCAAGTTAACTAATGATCTGAAATAGTTGTTTCAAAATAAAAATAAAGCTCTAGAGGAACTCCTAGCTAAAATTGAAAGAAACCAGAGTTCATCTAGGTCTAGGGATAGTAAAGAAAATTGAAATAAGCAAATCTAGGAAGGGAAAGGATCATGGTGAATCCAATAGACATCTCAAGACGATATCAATTTCTTTGGTCAAAATGAGCCTAAATCACATAAAAAAAGAAGTCACGCTAGGGATAAACAAAGATCACCTTTGAGAGAAAGACCATCGTCCAAGGATAAGCCAAACTCTCTAACAAGAAATGCATCCACAAATAAAGGTCATCATTATAGGGAAAAGATCCATAGGAGTAAAGATAGAGAACCTCTTAGACATAGGAATTAGGATAGGAAACATTTGAGGCATAGACATAGAAGTTTTTCTAGGGATATCTTAGAAGAAGGATCTCATAGGAGTAAGCACAGTTTTGGAGATAGAAATCCTAAGAGTAGCAACCACCACCATGACCATTTGGATGGATCAAGGTCAAAGTGCCTAAATTCCGAGGGATGAACAATCCTGATGCTTACCTTAATTAGAAACTTAAGGTAGAACAACTATTCTCTAGTTACTCCGTTAGGGAGGAGCAAAAAATTAAATTAGCATTGATTTTAGTGATTATACCCTTATCTAGTTGGATAAACTAAACAAGAAGAGGTATCAACCTCTTAGGGATTAGAAAGAGATGAAACACATAATGAGAGGAAGGTATATGCCTCCTAGGAAAGTACACAATAGGCTTCAAAAGCTAACTTAGGGACATAGGAGTATGGATGAGTACTATAAAGAAATGGAGTAGCACTCATTAGCAATAATATAAATGAAAGTGAGAAATCCATCGTGACAAGGTTTCTAGATGACGTTAAACTTGAAATTGGGAACATAGTTAGGATTCACCACTATTTAAGTCTCATTGACTTATATCGCCAAGCCTTAAGGTGGAACAACGAATGAATAGAAAAAATAAGGGCAAGTTCACCTTATATAAGTCCACATACCAAGAACAATGAAAGGAAAAGAAAAAAGAATCAAATTTTAAACTTAGAAAAATTAGGGATACTAAGAAGTACAAAGGCAAAACACCTAACCCATTAACGGGGAGGAAGAAAAACAGAGGGAGAACATATTTTATACAACATGTTTCATTCAAGGGAATATATGCTCTTTAATTATTGATGGAAATAGTTACAATTACGTAGCTAGCACTAAGGTGGTATCTAAGTTAGGGTTAGTCACCCTACCTCACCCTAAGCCATATAAGCTTCAATGTCTTAGTGACAATGATTACTTATTGGTGGATAAACCATTCCTCCTTTCATTTTCTATTGGTAGGTATGAGGACAATGTCACATGTAATGTTGTTCCCATGGAGGCCAACCCTATGTTATTGGGAAGGCCATGAAAGTTTCATAGGAATATTCACCATGATGGGTACTCTAATAAGTATTCATTTATGTTCAATTTTCTAAAAATCACTTTAGTTCCCCTAAGCCCTAGCGTGGTCTACAAGGACCAAATACAAATGAGGAAGAAAATTGCTGAAAAGGGGAAGGAATTAAAGAGAAAGGAGAAGACAACTACGGGTTTAAAAGAGAAGGTCTCTTCCCTTAGTAATTTGATGTACAATCTAGGGAAACAAAGCATGCTTTACTAGCTAGGAAAACTATTTATCTTATTCTACCATAGGAGCAAGTATTACTCCGAGTCCAAGGGCATGAGTCTTTGCCTAAAATACTCCGGTCACTCTTGGAAGAATTCCAAGATGTATTTCTCAAAGAGATCCCCATAGGACTTCCTGTTGTAAAAAATGAATATTTCAAAAGACTTTAAAATTTAAAATATAATTATAATTTATTGATTATCTATTTAAAATATGATAATTAAACTTTTAATTATAAGTTTTATAACCATCATTTTTATTATTGTTTTTAATTCTTATTCCTTTTAAACATGACTAAATGTGACTACATACATCGAATCAGATTAATTATCGATTTTAAATATCCATTTAAAATTTCGTTTGAATTTAAATTGATTTAATTAAAAGTTTTAAACGGTATTTAAATATACTTATCGATAAATTAATTTTTGGGGAACATCATCCCTATATAAAGAAGGCTAATTTTTCTTTTTTATATATACTGTAAATATATATATCGAAAATAAATGATATTATTAGGTTTTTTAATTTATCATTTCTTATTAATTTTGTTTTCTATTTTATTGCAGATGAGACTGTTGAATCATACGGATCACACAATAAGTGCACAAATTCTCGAGGATACAACCTTATGATATCCAATCATTTCAAACAATCTCAATGATTTGGTTCGATATTATCTTTATAAAGGTGTTCTTTTTCTAAGTCTTGAAATATATTTTTATTATTATTGTTGTTGTTTCTAACTGATACAAATGTTATTAAATTAATATAAATTTAATATTAATTTTATTAAATTGAAGATTCATTTAAAATAATAATAATAATAATATTATTATTAATATTAATATTAATAAAATAGATTAATTATCTCCATAAATATAAATCAAGATTTATAAAATATTATACATATTATTTTTTGTTTAGTAATAATATATATATATATATATATATATATTATTGATTATATAATATACAAATTTCTTGATATGTTTATATGTGAGTTTGTCTTTTTCTAATTTTGTTAATTGTAAAAGATAATTTTCTTAATATGCTGAGCACTGATTATGTTGTTCTTGATATTGTATTGAGTTTATCCTTATTTATTTAATATGTCAATCAATATAATAAACAAAAAATGGATAGATTTTATGATGGTAACAATGTGACATAAGTGAAATGGTGGAGTAGTATATTGATTAATTTTTTTTAAAAAAATAACAAAATGATATAACATTTACATTTAATATACAAATTATATTGGTTTAATTCTTTTGCATTTTTGGATGAGAAAGCGAATTACTACATTTGTCTATGAGGAATTATTTTCACTTTTGAAACTCAGATCAACGTGCTTCAATAAAGATTAATTAAAACTATAAATTAACTTATCTTTTCATACTTATTTATTTAACTATCATCTTTTTCAATTTAAGTTGTTTATGTTCTCATTTTTTCTTAGATGGGGATTAACTCTTACCATATAAGAAAAAATTATGAGATTTCATTAAGAAAATTTTAAAATATTTATATAAAAGATATAAGTGAATAAGTATCATTTATTGCATTCCACTAATTTTAAGAAAATGTTTCAAAAAATTATATATTAAGTATCTCTTATTATGTCATCATTTAATTAAAAAAAATAGAAACTTGTTATGTTAGTATTATGTGATGACATTATCTTAAAGATTGATTTGTGAATTTATCTTTTATTTGTTGCAAATTATAGAGTGTTAGCAAGCTTACAAATATGTTTATTTAGTTATAATGTTGAAATTAAATATTAGATTATGCAAAAAAATAATAATTTAAAATCTTATTAAGTTATAGGAAATTTTTTTTTCTATATATAGATGAGATACAAAGTTGATCATACTTTATTTTGCTAAATTTAATTTAGTAAAAATTTATATTATGATTGTGTAGAAGAGTCATGAGATATTTAATTTTTTTTGCATGTTATTCTTGTAACAATGTTTATAACGATTAAGATATAAATGATATTATAGATATGTCAAAAGTTTGGAAAAGATCATGCAATATGAATACAGTAGAATGTCTATCATATGATATAATTAACGTTCTATGTAGTAAGATGAATTATAATTTTGTATAATTTATTATCTTTTACATATTTATATAAATTAAATTTTATACGTGCCAAAAATTATAAAAGTCATGAAACAATTGAGTTTATTAGATATCGAAGAAACAAATGATCTTTTGTATTAGTTTTAAAATCATTAGGAAGTGTGAGAGTTTAATAATGCCAAAAATCATAATAAATTTTTTTCATAAATTAAAATTATATTATTAAGAATCTCCTATAATGTTGGCACGTAACAAAAGAAAATATATACATGATATTATTGTATATTATGAGTATGACAAAATATTTGAGAAGATCAGTGAATATTATGAGTTTATTGTAAACAATATTTTTGTTATGTTTGTAATACTCATTAAATATTGGAGGGATATCATAAACTATATTAACGGATTTTTTACTATGTTAGAATAATATAGTGATGATCAATAAATTTGATCAATAATATAAAGATTATCATCAATTTCTCATAGGATGATAATAACTATGATGTTATCTACTACATGCTGAAGATGGGATTTTTTCCTTTTAATACTATTTTAATTATTATAATTATGTTATTATATTTTTCTTAATAAATTAATATGAACCAACCAATTTTATTAATTTGTTAATTGGTTAGGGGGTTAGACGATCATACCACTCCCAATTGATGAAACTATAAGATAATTGAACTTAAGGATTTTCAAGGATCAAATTGGAACCTGAGTTTCTAAACCCTTAATTTCTTGACATGTAGTTTATACCTCTTTTATTTATTTATCTTGCAAGATCAATAGGGATAATATCTAGAAGAGAGATTAGTGCTACTTTTCGAATCAAGGAGTAGTAGTAAAATTGGTGTAAGTGGTTAGCAATTGAACAAAGAGGGACATTTGAGGTAAAAGCAAGTAAAATTACTAGAGGATCCAAAGCCCTATAAATTTTCTATAACTTGTATCATATTCTTTTATTTATCACCTAATAGAAATCTTATTTCTATTTTTTTTTTATTTTTACTTGTTTTATTTCTACAAAACAACCCTTCTTTTAATGAGCTCAAAAGTTAGAATTCAAACTTCATACATAGATTATTGGTATAGTCTCTATGGAATTGATACCAAGGGCCTAAAACACCATTTTTCTACATTGATGGATATAATTTCTTGTGGATAAAACTTGGCCAAGAGTTTTATACTCATGTTTTGCACGTAACACTAGTTATTCCATTTAATCTAAAAAATATCCTAGCACCTTCATGAGACTCCAAGCACCTTGATGATAATCTTTTCTATTCTAAGTCACTGGAGGAACATTTAAGACGTGCGAGAGAAGTGCTTTTAGTTTTAAGATAAGACACTTGTATGTATATTTAAAGAAATGCTTTTTTTTGCTTAGAACATGTAATCTTCCTAAGATTTGTGATCGAGAAGGATGGAATCTAGGTAGATCAAGAAAAAAAGGCCATCTAAGATTGGCCTACTTCCTATAGTGCAATAGATGTTAGAATTCCATGGGTTAGAAAGTTTTTGTAGGAGATTTGTCAAAAACTTTATTACACTAGCTTTTCCACTCAATAATTTAGTTAAGAAAAATGTTAAGTTTAGTTAGAGAAAGAAATAATAGAAAGCTTATGATTCCTTAAAACAAAGGCTTATTGAGGCATTTGTCTTCATTTTTCCTAATTTTGATAAATCCTTTGAACTAGAATATGATACCTCAAATGTAGGAATAAATGTAGTATTGCTATAGGAAGGACATCCTATTTCCTATTTTAGTGAAAAACTAAAAAGAATTCTCAAAATTATTCCACATATGATAAAGAGGTTTATGATCTCATCAAAGCCTTACAAACTTGAAAACACTACTTGTTGTCCAAAGAGTTTGTAATTCGTAGTGATCATAAATTACTCAAATACCTTAAGGACAAATTAAGCTTAATAAAAGACATGCCAAATGGATAAATTTTGATCCATTTTATTCATTTCTTCGTATATCACTATCATTGTGAAGAGTCTAGATAGACTTTAAGAACAGAAATGGGAGGTAAGGAGTGATAAATCGTAATTTCTCAGTAGACATCTATCCTAAAGTTGGTGACATCATTTCAAACCTAGTTATTTCAATTTATTTATGAAAATGTGACAAGCATATAAGTTCAGTTGTTACTTTTAAAATATCACTCATATAAAATGGATTGCTTTTAATAATAACAAGGATTGAATTTCATACAAGCATACATCTCATTGATATCTCAAGTCACATTTTCATGAAACTTTGCATAACATAAAATTTGTTCATTCTTTAGATCAATTTTTCATCATGTTACATATATTATTTAACTTTCTCATTCAATGCCATAATTATGGTTATTTTCATTCTCTAGTCATCCTCTCAGTGATAATTTACATCAAGACATAATATTAACATTCTTAGTCAAACAATATCTTTCACTTATCTCATATTGTACCTTCTGATCTAGGATATAAGCTCATTCCTTGATTGTCGTCACTATCATAATTCTCAAAGACCTACAACTTCCCCATAGAAGGATTTGTTTGAAATCCTAAGGTTTCATGATACAATGTTATGTGCCTTCTGATTACCATAAGGTGTTCTTTAGTGATCTCTTGACTTATTAGGTTAAATTTTAAATCTTGATAATAATATGCATGCTCAATTTTTAGTCAATATGGTATGTACATATAGCATCCAAATCATCCAATCCTCGTATAATTCATCAACACATGGAACAATAAATTCACATTAATTCTTTGCATCATTCAAGATAGAACATAGCATACTTGCACATAAATAAACATACTTAAGAATCATCATGATAAATAAACATAAATAATTATTCAAAAACTCGCTCCCTTATTCAATTTTTTTTGTTATGCACGATCCTTAAATTTTGGACAACATGCACATTTTTTTTTAAAATTATCCAAGTTTCCTAGATTGTTGACGTTTTATGATAAGTTTCACAAATGAAACCTACATCACTCATTCGTTCTAGGTTTCTCTCAATCTTTTATTTTCTTAAGAATTTTTTTACTAAAGATCCTCCTTGGTCGAATGGCCTTAATGTCCTTTAAGGACTTGTTCTCTATTTTTCATTGTCCCCAGAAGTTACTTTCTTGAGGTTTTAGCTTAAGTTCTTAGACTACTTAGTTTTAAAATTTGTAGTTCCATTGCACCTTTCTTTCTAGTGTATGGCTAAATGGCCTATGTACCTCCTAATATCACTAAATGTAGTTTTCTTAAAGTATTATCTTAGAAGAGTTAGCTAATTAGTTCTATAAATTTTCAACCTCCTTTCTTAATTTTAGGAGCTAAGGCCGAATGATGAATTTTTCCCACCAAAGTCTCTTAATTGAATTTTTGTTCTAGTTCCATGTGTCAATCTTATATGTTAAGAAATATTGGAGGATAATATTTATCATGGATTTATAAATTTTAAGTATTTTTTTTCTCATGGAAGTGCTCATGGTCGAATGACCTATACTCCTCTAAAATAAAATTTTTATCAAGCTTTGACCATCATAACTTTTAGATCTAAAGTCAAGGACTTAATAAGTTTGTTTTTCTCTCAATTCCATCAAGTTCTTGCAAGTCTTTATCCTGAGTCCATGCCTTCGTCCTTGGGTAAAGTTTGAAACTTTCCTTCCACTTTCCAAGTCTATCAGTCCTTTTCTTAGCCTTTTGATCATAAAGATCCAATCTTTATATCTTAAGTTTAACTTTTATGGCTTTCATTTACAGTTTTAGAATTATGACCATAATGGTGCATATCTAATACTTTTTAGTTAAATATTTTGGCTTTTTATGAAAAAAGAAAAAACAAGCTTTCACTTTTGGAAGAGATATGATAACATAGTCATTTTAAGCTAAAATAAGACAAGACATCCAAAATATTCTCAAATTTATAAATCCACCATCTCTTGAGAATATTTCAAGACTAATTTAATATTTCTAAAATCTTTCCAAAACTTCTAAAAGTCATTTTCAAGAAGCTTTAACCGATTAAAATGCTTAAAGAGTTCCAATAAGCATTTTAAATTATTAAAGCTTAATTATGAAATCTTAAAAATTATTTAAAAAGTAGAAATTCTTATTTTATGAGCTTAGAGAAGTTTTGATCAAATAAATACTCAAGGAAGTTGGATCTTAGAGTTTAGAGAAAAGATCCACAAAGATGAAGAAGAGTAGGCAAGAATACTTAACAAAAGTACTTAGAAAAATTTAAGGGTAAAACATGTTACTTTTTGAAGCTATAAGTGATGCTTGGTGTGTTTTATGATGAAGATACACCTCCTTGATGGTCCCATACAAAAATTTACTCAAGAGAAAGGAAAGAGTTATTAATTGTGTTTAAACTTAAGCTTCAAAGATGGAAGTATAAACTTAGTTTTTTTTGGCTTATGGAAAGGTAGAAGATGAATGCTTGGAAATAGAGGATTTAGATAAATGTTTAGAGAGGTCTTTGTTCAACAAGTTTAAGCATTTGGCCAAGTATGGGTCATTTTGGATTTAAATTTTTAACCAAGGTAAAATGGTCATTTTACTTATAATTTTACCTTTTTAAAATTAATTGTAAGTTATGCAATATTATCTACTAAGGTTAACCATGTTTATATTAACCTAATCATGGTTACATATAACTTAACTACAATTAGATTTTAACCTAACCATAGTTAATTTTCTCCTTCCTCATTAAGGTTTTTGTCCTTTAGTGTTTAATGCATGGATGAATCACCTTTCTTCATAATGGCATGCCTATCTTTCATTTATCCTCTAGAAAGACATGCTTCCAAACATAGGTTGTGGGCCTTTGCTGGCAGTTCCTGGCCATAATACAACCCACTTGGGAGGAGTAGAATGAACCTAGTTGGAGGTGGAATTGAATCTCAAATTCTGGACAGTTTTGGGTCACTCCAATTTGTGTTCAATGTAGCACAAAATTGTGCATGGAAATAAAAAACCAATGAAACATGAACTTTCACAAATTAAAGAGGGAATTGGGGAAGGTGTTTGCAAGAATTAAATGCTGGAAATAAAGTGCTGAAATGGAAGAAAATGCAAAACAAAAATGACCACAATTAAAAGGGAAAGGGGCTGGAAATTAAAGACATAAACTAAGAACAAGAAATGTAAATTGCAAGAAAGTAAAGGCTGAATGTAAATTGTAGAAAAATAATCCTAAGCTAGGTGCCACTCCACTAGCTAGAGGAAGCTAGGAAGATAAGCCAAGTTTCCATCACATTGGAGGCTCCAATGATAAGGAAAGAGTGTTGACCTCAAGAATAAAGCAAGAGGAGAAGAAAAGAGAAGACTGAGCTCTTAAGAGAAATCTAGAATTCCAATAGTGTAAAATGACCAAAGGTGAAAATTTGCTTACATTAGGCCCTTATTTATAGGAAAAAAGAAAGGGGGCTGCTTGGTTGTGGGTTTGGACTGCCCCTAACCAACTAAGCTCTTAAGCTAAGCCTATTCTTATTCAAAGTTGGAATAAACTATTCCTACTTTTACAACTTAAAGAAAAATACAACCAAATTAAAATTAAAAAATATTTCAATCTTATTATCCTTAAGCTAAAAAAGTAAACTCTACATGTTTATCTTGAAGGCCGATTTCCATGCTCACATCAGGCCTACCCAAGCTATCAGAAGTATTTTGGTCATTTTTTAGATTTCCAGAAAAATTTCTAAACTTCATTCCTAACACTTCTATTCTTTAATTAATCCTTTACAATTCATTTATACGTTGCTTAAATATTTTCTAGGGTAGTTTATCATTTCTCCGAAGGCTTGGGCTCTTTGTGAGTTTTCTAAATTTTTACTAAAAGATTTCTATCTTTTACATATCACTAATTTCTTCCAACAATATCATAGTAAATATTGTTAGGTTCTAGGTTTCTTAGATGTTTCTAAGCTCTTGACTAAGCCTCCAATACATTATTTGTTGTTATTTTTAACCTAGGTGTATTTTTGTTATTTCTTAAAAAGATTTCTAATTTCTCAAAGATCTTTAGATATTTAACTTATATTTTTTTATTTCTATTTAGAATTATTAATCTCTAAAATAAAAAATCAAATAGAGGAGATTCAGAGTGTTACAGATGTCCAAAGGTATTACCAAAGATACATCATATGTAAATAGGTCAAATCCACTACACCTTTATGTCCATTCCTAACTCATATTGGATAGACATTAGCATGTAATTTGTCTTAGGCTAATAAATCAAAGAAAATGAATTCCAATTTTATGATAGTGGATCGATTTAGTAGGATGACACTTTATCCTCTGCCACAAAACAGATGATGCTAGTTTTGTGGCCAAACTCTTCTTTAGAAAAGTCGTCAGACTCCATGTTTGATAGAGACACTAAGTTTCTTAGCTATTTTTGGTGCACCCTATGGGGTAAACTAGGACCTAAAATCATCTTCTCCACCACTTATCATCACTAAAATGATGGCTAAACCGAAGTGGTGAAAAAGATTCTCTATTCTACTAAGAACCATGGTGAGAAGTAACCTTAAATCTTGGGAAAATGTCTTTTCACATATTGAGTTTACATGCAATAAGACTCCCCATGCTACAATTCAACATTCGCGATATCTTCCATTACCATAGAAAAGATGAAGAACAAAATTCTAGGTTTATTAAGGACCTCCATGCTAAGGTAAAGGAAAAAATTGAGAAAAAGATGGTTCATTATGCTAGGTTGGCCAATAAGGGTAGGAAAGAGATACTATTTGAACCAGGGGGTTAAGTTTGGTTTCACCTTAGGAAGGAAAGACTTTCCTTTCTTGGAAAGTCTAAATTATAGTCCAGAGGTGATGGTATCTTCTAGGTGTTAGAACACATAGGCCCCAATGTCTATTGCTTAGATCTTCCTACTAACTACGATGTAAATGTTACTTTTAATGTTTTTGACTTGTCTTCTCTTCCTGCAGGTGATGGTGACAATACACATTCGAGGATGAATGATTTTTGAAGAGGAAGAGATGAGGAGGAGGTCACCACATGATGCAGCTTTGGAAGAAGGATCTAGACTATACAATAAAGATAGAAGAGGAAGTGGAAGATGTAGGTGAATTCAAAGTAATTCTTCACATGCCATGGAGTGCCATCTTCCTTGGAAGAATAAGCTCCTTCTTCACCACCATGGCTACGATGGATAAATAAGATTCCAAACACCAAGATGATTTGAAAAGGGAGATAAAAGAGAAATTATCACGCAATTCTAAATAGAATTCAATTATAACTTGAAAGTGTTGAAAAATACACATAAATATGCCCTATATAGGCCTTAAGTGGTGCTAAGGAGTATGATTGCATGGGGAATTTTGAGGAGTCAAAATTGAGCCTTTCATGGAGTCCAAAATGAGTCCTTCATTCCTCCTTGAGGCATCTTAACAAATGGGTCAAGTCAAGCCCAAAAAGTTTTGCAAAAGAATTACAAGGAAATAGGTCTGATCTTATACATATTTGGGACTGCTAGTTCTTAAAACACAAAAGTACCTAAATCCTATTCTACCATGTGAAGGATCAAGAAAGAGAAGGATTAGGCTTAAGGGTGCTTCTCTTGAAGGCCTAAGAAGATTTTCACCTCTTCTAGCAGCTGCATAGCTCTTATGTTGATGATGGGCTCAATAGGCTTAGTAGGTCTTTGCAGCTGGTCTTGCTCTACCACTAAGATCTTACATCACTACATCTAAACCTATTATGCTTATTAGATCCATTACAAGGATTAGGGACAAGAAGCTACAAGGTAAGTTAGAAGACCTACTTAGCATGAAAGAAAACACTCTTAAGGCTTCTCCCACCTGTGTTCTTGCTTGGTTTCATTATACTTAGTATAGGAATATGACTTCTTTTGTACAGTAACTTAGAGGATCTTATGTATATAGGTCTAGGGTGCCTATTTGTATATAACTTTGGATTCATGGTTTGGGTCACATCCAGGCCCAAATTAGGAAGCTTAGGGGCAATTCCTAAGCATGCTTATGATCGCCCAAATTTTTTCCTATAAATAGACATCTTTTAGTTCATTTTCATAAATTTGGTTCATTTTATAAAATTTCACTAAGTGAAGCTTAGAAAGTTTGAATTCTCTCTCTCTCTCTCTGTTTTCCTTGAGTTCATACTTAAGACTTTTCTTTTCAATGGAAGATGCTCCATTATAGTGGAGTGCATACTCACCAACCTCTCTTCCATAGATGTTGTGGTGCCTATACATGCCATATATCTTTTCTTAGTCTTAACTTCTTTTTATACTTCCTTTTGTGCTTGTTTTCTCTTCAAACTTTGTGCATATTTTGGAAGTTCTTGGCTACATTAGGACCTTGCAAATGTAGATATGTTCAATTTGAGGTTGCATTCAACCTAACCATCACCAATTCAACTCACTTTATTTTTCCACTTGACTTTGAATCACTTATCTTTGTAATGGATCTTATCCAATCTTGGATAGAAATGAAAGCTTCAATTATGGTGAAAGGTATTGAACTACAAAACAAGTCAAGAATGTGATCTTTAATGCTAAATTCAAGCTTAAATTACATAGAGGATACTATTACTAGCTAATACATCCCTAATCACATGGAATAAAACAGGATATTTCATTCTCTTTGCTCTCCATCATATAAAATCCATTATAATTATCCTTGACATCTTCCTTTATGCTTCTCCCATTTTTGTAAGTCCATTGTGATTCCTCCTTACCTTTAAAATGAACTTATCATCATCATGACTAGCTTATCAATTTCAAGTTGAAAGGACTATTGCAGAAGCTTGTAAGATATCTAACTAATAAAAAAAAGCTTCTAAGACATCTTGAATTATGAATAGAATTTATTAATTAAATAATTGAAATAGTACCAAACCTAAATCTAATTTGATTTGACCGAAATTGAAAATAGTAGAACAACTAAAATGATAAATTTGAATATTACTAGCAAGTGGAACTATATGCTTGATGGGAAAAATAGTGTGCTATAAATCTAACCAAAAGTCCCTCTATCAAATAAAAATTGGGTGTCCCTTTTGATATTGTTCCATGTGTCTATGAAATCATACTAAAAATTAAGTAATATATGATATAAAATAGACTTCAGAGGTTACCTTATCTGTCTACCTCTTTAAATATTTGAACCTTGCATATCTATTAACATAAAAAATTTGAAGTCCAACAACCATTAAGTCAATACTAGCAACAAGACCTTGAATATAAACCATATCCTTATATGGTTGTCTTTCAATTTTAAAGGACACACCAATTTCATGCCACCTATCACAAGCAACCTCAACTTGACCTTTATATAACAACTTGTAAATTACTGCAAAGTTGTGCAACTTTAAAAGGTGATATTAAAGTAGATCATGGATGGTAAGTCCATTTTATACTTACTTCTGTCTATAGGACCTAAAAAGAAAAAAAAATATACATTTTTTTATATGATCCTAATTATTGTAAAATAAAAATGGACAAATCTTTAAAGACCCAAGTTTAGAAAAACATTAAAAGATAACTTTTGTTGCATCCAAAAATGTGAGTATAAAACTCTTTGCCAAGTTTTATCCACATTCAAGTATACTCGTCAATGTAGAAAGGGATATTTTAGGCCCTTAGCATCGATCCTACAAAGACTATGCCAACAATGTATGTATGAAGTTTGAACTCTAACTTTTGAGCTTACCAAAAGAAAGGTTATTTTTGTAAGAGAAGTAAAAGAATTGAAAATAAGATTTCTAATATATGATAAACAAAAGAACGTGGTGCAAGTTATGGAAAATTTATAGGACTTTAGATCCCCTTGTGATTTTACAAGCTTTTACTCCTGGATACCCTATTTAGTTCAATTTCTAATTATATACGCTAATTCTACTACTTCTCCTTGACCCACTAGTAGCTATAATCTCCCTTCTAAATACTATATACATTAATCCTACAAGATAGGTAAATAAAAGGGGCATAAATTTTAAGGTGTTAATTACGTATCAAGTAATTAAACTGTTAGAAATCGAGGTTCTCAATTGATCCTCCAAGACCCTTAAGTTTCGCTAATTGGGAGTGGTATGATTGCCTAACCCCTCAACCAACTAAAAAATTAATAAAATTGATTAGTTCCTATTAATGGATTAAGCACAAAAGAAAAACATAATTGTAATAATGAAAATATTAAAAATAATGGTTCAAGGAATACACAACAAATTTTGCCAAAGTCCCATAAAGAGGAGAATTAGCTATTAATAAATAAAAATAACTCATAAACATCCTTAACAAAAGCATATAAGAAATACAAAAGTAGTGTTGCTAAGAAAGTTGGAAACTACTCTAAAATTTCACTGTGTAGGAATTACTCCTACCAAGATCCCATGGAAGGATGTCGATGAAGGAACCAAAAATGGAGAGGTTAGAAATGATAGATGGATGAAAGGTAGAGTCATGTCTAGAGAGACATGTATGTATCTCGGGGTGTGAGAGGTGTTTCCCCAAGGTGGTGTTGTTGTGTGTTGAATGGTGTGGCAGAATCTTTCTTTTATAAGCCTAAATTAGGGTTTCCAATGTCACGAACTAGGCTTGACCCAACTTCCTAGCAACTATTGTGGCCATTCTAGGTCTCCTACCACGCTGTAGAGTTGACTAGAATGCATCTTGCATCATTAGAATTGATGTGGCATGTTTGTTGGCATGACCAATATTGGTACGACTATACAGCCTCACACTGGCACAATTGTGCTCAAGTCTACACGGTCGTGCTAGTCTGTTAGGGGGTAATTGTCCTTTTCCACATTCTTATCTTTTTATGCCCTTTTTTAGCCTATAATCTATATATTTTTTAATTCTCTACTTTCTTGACCATTCTTGAAAAAATAAGGGATATTAGGCTAAATTACAAATGAATTATGCTTAATCAAACAATAATTATGTCTAAAATCCTACAGATAAACTGATAGAATGGTAGTTTCTTCAAACTTAAACACTATTGTTCCTAAGAAATAACTCAAGGAATGAGAATGAAGCAAGTATAAAATCCATAAAATCTTATGTTCATCATGCAACAGATAACATTACAATTTACCATAAAAGGAACAATTGATAATAATACAATTTGAGTCGTTTAAACCCCTAAGATCAAGTTTCACATCTAGAGATGATCACACTACTCACTATCTCTCTTGTGTATAGGATAGTTCCTTTTCGCTCCAACCCTTTTGATTGTATAGTAGCATAGGTTTTCCTATAGACCATAAATCTCTACTAAAAGTTAAAGCATAATAAGAATCAAAAGGTCTTTTCATGGTTAAAATGCGGCCAAAGGAAAAATTAATAGGTGAGATAAATGAAGGGAAGGAAATGTAAAAGGTTTTTTAATTTTTTTTCAATAGCATTTAAACCCTATACTTTTAAGCTTATTTACTTGGGTTCTTAAGATTTTATATTTTATCTTTCTTCTCATAAGTTTTTCATTTTCCTATTTCTTCTTTTTCTTTTTTCCTTTTCCTTTCGCTCTTTTTCCTTTTTCAATCACATTTTTTCTTCCCAATTATTTATTTTATGTTGCTTCTATTTAAGGACACTTAAAATCACATTAGTACAATTAGTATACTAAAGAAAAATGTTTTCCAATCTTTTTAGGTTCAAGGGGGCATTTTGTGATATTCTAAGTTTGCGGTCATTCAATAAAACTTATTTTTCCTTTATCATTTTTTCCATTTATGAAATTAACTTATAAAAGCCTTGATGAGGTTGCAAGGCCAGTTTTAGAGTGTACAAGTTAGAAAGAAATCATCCAGCAAAGAGAGAGACGTTGGATGCAACCTCAATCAGGCTCAATCCTTTTACTAAGTTTACTTTAGTGTGAAACATGAGGACAAAAATCATGATCAATTATCAATTATTTACATCAATAGTTTTCATGTCCTTTTTAGATTTAATTAACATACAAACAAAGTGATTCCTGAATCTAAAATCAACCAACAATCCAAAATGAGGGTTATTGTAGGGTACAAACATTTATGAAAAAAAGTTATAGAAAAGGTGCCCCTCCTCAACTTAAGCATGTATCACCTTCTTATGATTGAATTTTTTTGTTTAGCAAGGTGACTTTGTAAAGATAGGAGAGACATGTGATAAAAAATTTCTTGAAAAGATATTTTAGGAGGGAGAGGATCTGTCTCCTCAAACTTAGAGGTAAGTTATGCCTCTTGATATATTCCATGTTTGTTGTCAACAATTGGCGAAAAGATCCTTTCACCTTTCAAAGTTTAGCCTTCTCACATTAATGTCCAGTTAGAGAATCAATAGAATATAATAATTCAATCAAATTCAGTAGTTTTGTATAGGAGAATAACACTAAAACCTAAAAATGTTACTAACAATAAAAATAACAAAAAAAATTTTAAAAAAAAATACCCAAGGATCAATTACTAAGGCAATGAGGGATCCATTTGGCCCTGCAACAAATGTAGAAGCAAGGCAAATTGAGTGTCCATCCATGTAAAGGTCGCATTCTAGGAGGCTACCATTTGTTCCAAGGGTGACTCTCGCGAAGTCATCTGTGTCTGGTGTGCAGCGGCCTACACATTTAGACGGTCATATAACTTGTCCACCTATAGTTGAATGTGATCAAGGCGATTAGAGAGGGAGAGAACTAGTGCAGGTTCATCTCTTGGTATATCACTCTCTTCCTCTTTTTCCTTGTGCGCCTTTGGCTGGTGCATCTACGATGGTGACATTGATTGGCACTATGGATGTTGCTACTGTGATGAAAGGAAAAAGATGTTGTGGAGTCCTTGTTGAGCCATTCTAATCCCCTGCTAGGTGTCCATGCCATGCAAGGTGATTGGCTGAACCAGGGTGATTGTTGATGGAAGAACGTGATAGTAGCAGCAAAGGGCAGTCACATAAGATCTAATGCCAATGTAACCAATATGCCTTACTTGATGGCATTGGCCAATCCCCTGGTAGTATATGACGAAGAAGAACTTAGGATCAACCCTCCTTCCTTTGATAGTGGCCCCGAGCAGGAATAGGTGGATCCTGGAAACTACTCTGGTGTTGTTGTTCTTGGCAAAGATCCCAACAATTAACCACCAATGGTGATGTAGGGAGCCAAGTCCCGAATGGAAGTAGATTTTGAGATCCTAAGGTTATAAGCGTAAGATCCCATGATCTCAAACCAAAAGGCTCCCTCGATGAACTCCTTTGGCAGATTTAGTAAAGTCTCCAAGTACTTGGGAGATAGTATGCCCTAGGGTTTCATGAATCCTAATGTGATGTTGAAGTTTGTTGAGGATCTCTTTAAAACTCTATCCTCCAAGCTAGTACTGGACAATGTAGGTCGGCATGTTGTCTATCGGGGGAAGCAAACGAGGGAAGCTAAGAACTCCAGAGTTGGCTCCCTGTATACAGACTCCTGAACGAAGGCAGTTGATGACCACTCCACCTTATCTAGGTACCTCGTCACCTGGTGTTCTATACCTAGAATCTATAATGATTCCCACTCCAAGTTACGAGTCAAGATGAAGGTGAAGTCCAGCAACCTCTCCAAGTAGGGTTGCATGCCAGCAACTCCCTAGGTGATTGTGGTAGGCCAAGTCTAGTGGGGGCTCGGCCCTAGTGGAGATAAAGGCTCTGCTTCTTTTTTGCATGTGTGGAGACATTTTACTGCAAAATAGAAAAAATTCAAGTTAGCTCAATAATAATTTTGGCACAGCTATACTGGAATGAGCATGGTCATGCTCACATGAGAAGAACATATACCTCTTTGGCATGACCGTGTAGTAAGGGCATGGTCATGCTAAATTCCACATGCTCAACCAGCAAGAACTAGTGGCACGATTATGTCTCATCAACCTCCTTATTAATGAACTAGCACAACCTGTGTAATCTACAGAAAAATTAGACAATGATGAAATATGCACGACTGTGTAATTGGGGCATGATCGTGCTAAATGGAAAAATGTATGAAATATGTACAACTGTCCAGATGACAACACGACTGTGCTAAATAGAAAGATGCTCAATATTTACATATGCACGATCGTACAATCTAGGCATGTTTTGTGCTAAATGAAGTTCTACCATGCGAAGTTAAAATTTTTGCCTAACCTAATATGTCCTAGGCATGCTAAAATTCAGCATGCCCGTGTAGAAGTTCAAAAATGAAAAAAGTGAGGGCACGTGGCATACCTGATTGGAAGAGAGAGAATTTGAGTTAGAACGAAGGAAATTACAACAGTAAAAATAAAAAATGAATAGTGAGAGTGACATGTAATTTACCTCCATACTATATAGCCTTCAGAAGCTTGTCATGGTCATGCTGATTACTGCACACAATCGTGCTTACTCCTTCTCTCTCTCTTTTTTTCCCCAAATAAATAGGTTCCCTCCTATGAGCGCTTATTTTACGTCACAATCCTAATGTACCTATGCTCAATGGTTAAGTAGGGCCATAGGCACTCACTCACCTATGATTTGCCCAAGGTTTGGTTGGTGCCATCTTCAGATGCACCATCCTTGTTGTTTGGGACCTTTAGTCTTTCAAAGGTCCTTATTCTTCTCATTATGTGAGGGCATGTCTTGCTGAACTTATAAGGACCACTTTCCTTGAATCGAAGCTTTCCTGTGAACACTTGAAATCGTCAACTAAAAATTGAAAAGAATTTACCTACGTGAAGCAAGACCTTTTTATCCTCCTTCATACCGAGTATCAGAAGTCTCTAGGAAAGGTGGAAGTTTTCACCTTAACCAGCACATCCTTCATTATTTGTTTCAAGTATACCAAGGTTCTATCTACCAGCTACAAAGAGATAGTGGTAAGTCTAGGCTTTTCCATACCCAACCTTCTAAAAAATAAGAAAAGCATTAAGATGGGAATTATTCATAGTGTATGGTAGAATAAAACTCCTTGGGTCCTCAAGCTTTGGTGGTAGCCCTATGGTTGCATCGTTCTTCTCTTTTTCTCCTGCAGGTATCTCTACTTCTGTCTTATTTCTTAAAAGGAGTACATTCATCTTCTGATGAATGAGCAATGTCCCTAGCATTTGTTATGATAGGAGTCATGCTTCCACATTCTGGAACCTAGATTCTATGGAGGTTGACTCCTTCCTCTCTTGCATGTATCCACCTTAATTCTGCATATGAAGGGGCCTTTAAACATTTGAAGAACCATTGGTGTTACTACCTTGATGCCTTCCATTAGATAGGTTGGGGCGATTTTTTCAAATGGGGTTGTAGGTGTTCCCCACAAAGTGGACCTCCTTATTTTGTTGGCTTATATGGACCTCAACTACATATCCTTTAAAGTTGTGGACTATGGAATCGCATAGGTTGCACAAACTATACTTATGGATAGCCGAAGTGCGAATAGGTGGAGTAGACTATGACTTTGATTGCATAAGAACCTCCATCTTTTTGTTGAGGGCCTCAATCTGACTGAAAAATAGGGTGTTATGGTCTATTTGGTACATTTTCGCTGGTTGCGAGTCCCTTTTTTTCACATGTCTATCGGCATACCTCCACCGGTTGCTGTTAGCAATCGGGTTTTCTATGATTTCCCATGTATCTTCCAGGGAATGTGTAGAGGCTATGTCAATCACAACTTTGTTGCTTTAGGAGAGGTTGTTATAGAAGATCTGTATGAGGTGAGGTGTCTATTATCCATGGTGTGCGTATTTTCGAAGAGGATTCTGGAAATGGTTCTATGCCTTGTATAGGGACTCGGTCTTATAGTGTGTAAAGTCGACGATCTCCATTACGATTCTAGATTGAATGGATTGTGGAATTTATTACATAAAAAAAGATGTTGTAGTTAATCTTAAGATGTGATGGATCCTTCTAACAAGGAGTTGAGCCAGTCATTCACCTTCTCAATGATGGAGAAGGTAAACAACTGTATTATGATGGTATACTGTGAGATGTCATTCATTGTGATGATGTTTGTTAGTCTAAGGAACTTTTTAATGTGGAGGTGTGGGTCCTTTGAGGTCGTCCCTCCAAATTGAAGCACATTTTGTATCATATTAATGAGTGCATGCTTTAGCTTGAAGTTGTGAACACAATCCATTGTTGGGATGGATATACTACTCCTTAAGCCCTCTAATGAGTGCATGCTTTAGCTTGAAGTTGTGAACACAATCCATTGTTAGGATGGATATACTGCTCCTTAAGCCCTGAATAGTGGGGGGCCAAAAAATTTGGAAATGTTCTCCTCCCTTGCGTTACTATCTTTCATGCTTTTGTCTCTTGCCTCAAACTATTGGCTACCTGTTCTATTTTAGGTTCAACTGTAGGTTAGAACTTTAGTAATAGGTTAGCATAAATAAATAGATTAAGGTAAGGGAAATTTCAAAGAAAAGGTTTTTATTTTTATTTTTATTTTTAAGAACCTCAAAAGATAAATAAAATATTTATATTAAAAATAAAAAGGGAAATTTTAAATATTTACATGTCTTAAGTTATCAGAAATCAAACTTCAAAGACTGCTGGGAAATAGTTCCTAGTAACGGTGCCAAAAACTTATTATGGGCAAAATGCAAGTATAAACTCTTTGCTAGTTTTACCTATGAACAAGTATACCCATCGATGTAGATAGAAAGTATTTTAGACCCTCAATATTATCCTAGAGAGCTATGTCAACAGTCTATGTACGAAGTTTAAACTCTAACTTTTGAGCTCACAAAAAAAGGAGTTGTTTTGTAAAAGAAGTAAAAGAAATGAAAATAAAAGAAATAGAAATAATATTTCTATTATGTGATAAACAAAGGAATACCATGCAAGTTATGAAAAATTTATAGGGCTTTGAATCCCCTTATGACTTTACTTGCTTTTACTCCTAATTCTCCACTTTAGTTCGATTGTTAACCGCCTACGCTAATTCTACTACTCCTTCTTGATTCGGTAGTAGCAACAATCTCTCTTCTAAATACCATTCCTATTGATCCTATAAGATTTATAAATAAAAGAGACATAAATTTTAAAAGGGTGTTAAATACGTGTTAGAAAATTAACCTGTTAGAAACTTAGGTTCTCGATTAATTCTCAAAGATCCTTAAGTTCAATTATCCTATATTTCCATCAATTAGGAGTGGTACGATATCCTAACCCCTAATCAACTAATAGATTAAAATAATTATCAATTCTTATTAATAGATTAAGTACAATAGAATAACGTAATTGTAATGATAAAAATATTATTAAAAGAAAAAAATAGAGGTTCAAGCAATACATATAACAAAGCTTTCCAAAGCCCTATAAAGGGAATAATTAATTATTCATAAATAAAAATAGACCACAAACATCCATAACAAAAACATATAAGAAGTACAAAATCAGTGTTGCCAACAAAGTTGACAACTACTCTAAAATTACACCGCACAAGGATTACTCTTACCAAGATCCTACAAGAGGATGTTAACCAAGGAATCGAGAATGGAAAATCTAGAAATAATAGATGCAGGAAAAGTAGGTTTGTGCCCAAAGAGATGTATGTATGTCGGGATGTGAGAGGTGTTGCCCAAAGGTGGTGTTGTTGTGTGTTGAATGGTGTGACATAGCCTCCATTTTATAAGCATAGATTAGGATTTCTAGTGTGGTGGACTAGGCTTGACCTAACTTCCTTGCAGACGTCACAACCATTCTAGGTCTTCTGCAGCATCATAGGGCTTACTGGAATGCCTCCTACATCATTAAGGCTGACATCGAAAGTTTGCTAGCACACCTAATATAGGCACAACCTTGTAGCCTCTTGTTGGTAGAGAAATTCTGTTCTTTTCTACATCATTATCTTTATATGCCTTTTTTCCATCTTTTTATCCTAAAATCTATTTATTTTTTAATTTTCTACTTGTTTGACCATTTTTAAAAAAGAAAAAAAGGAATTATAAGCTAAATTACAAATGAATTGTACTAAACCAAGTAGTAGTTATGCCTGAAATCCTACGAACAAAATGATAATTTATCAATTTTTTTCAAGAATTAAGTAAAAGATAATATCATTAAATTCAAATTTAACTCTAATTACAAGGCAAGAATAAAAGGTTCTAAGTAAAATTTCTTCGTGGCACCAAACAATACCAATTCAACCTCTTGTCCCCTTGCCATCCCAATACATTATTATGTGCGTGGGTTTTAAAACAACTTAAAATTTACCTAACAAATTTTTAGCATTATAATTAGAAAATGTTTAAGGATCCTAAACATTTAGAAAAACGGACCCTCACTATATTTTACATTCTGTCTTCTCTCCTCCTTGGGGTACAAATGATGATTATCAATTCTTAGGATTATTTTAGGTGCCTTTATTGAAGATAAAAATAATAAGAAAAATGAGAATAACAAGAATTGTAAATTAGATCTAGGAATTTTATTCTTAACACCTTACAAAAAGAAACTGTTTTATTTGATATCAAAACATCCAGAGTTATGAACAAGTTAGAGTTTTTTGTGTTTGTATTTTATTTTTATTTTTCTATTTGTATTATGTTCTCCAGACATATTGATTTTATTATGCTCATCTCTGCTAGTTGAGAATTAGGTGCTATCAGTTAATCTAGTTGCATATTAATTACTTGTACTCTAAAGATAATTTTAGAAGTAGAAATATCTAGATGACAAATATAGCAAACTAAACCTTCTATTAGTTCTAAGTTTTTCATAAATTAAATAACGAATCTTGAGAATAACACGAGTTTCGTCTAAAGAGTTTACAATGATATCCATGACAATTGAAGGAATAACATAATTACAAGAAGAAACTATTAAAAAATTAGATCAACAAATTAAAAAATATGCATTAAAAAATAAATCACTTGTAATTTAAGAGTTCAAAATTTAGATTAATACAAATAATTCTCTCAATATATAAAACTCATTATTCACCTTATATATATAATTCAAAAATAACTTATTGATAAAACACATTTCCTTTAACTCAAATCTTCCATTGTAGCCACCCAAATATGCAATCTTCTGAATTGTAGTTGTGCACTCTATCTCAACAAATAATTGTATAGACAAATATCCCTGGTTTGGTCATAAATAAAACATAAAAATTGTCTATACTAGTAATTATAGACAATTTCTTTAAATTTTGTATTTATTCACCAAATTAATACAACTTAAATTCAAAAAATAAAAATTAGAAAATTAGTAAAATAGAAAAAGTTAAAAGGCATAGACATGAAATAAGGAACAAATTTGAAGCTACGAAGGATTACCATCAAGGACCAAGGAAACGTTTAAAGAAAAATGTGGAAAAAAACATAAATAAGATAGCCACAAACTATGTATAACAGAATTTGTAATTAAAAAGGATTATAACTAATGCAATAAAAAATGGTTTGTGATTTTAAATAGATTCCATTAGTAGAAGGATCCATCTCAACAGATTAATACCAAGACAAAGGTAATCTGAGATAAAGCGAGCATATAAGAAGCAACACAAAAAAAAAAAAAAACATAAAAAAAAAGTTGAAATAAGTTCAAAATCTTAAAAATTCAAACTACATAAAAAGAGAATACTAAAAGTCGTAATTTTTTTATGATTTATTTGTAAAAAAAAATTATTAAATTTTTTTAATAAATTAATATTAAAAATATATTAAAATCTATCAATAACTATAAATGTTTAAAATTTACCGTCATAACTTAAATCATATTTAAATTAGACAATCATAACTTAAATCTAATAATAAAAAATTCATTTATAATTAAAAATTAATAATTTAAAATTGATAATAAGTAAATAATAAATATGTTTAAAATAAAAATAATAATAATAATTAAATTTAATATTTAAATTTTTTAAAATATATAAATTTTATAAGTTTGGATATTTTTTTATTTTTATTTTTTAAAAAATAATTGTATGATACATAAGGTGATATGATTAAAAATCGTCATTTCTTGGTTTTATTTTTTAAATATAATTTTCTGAGCTAGACTGAAAGATATTTCAGTTTCTCTTGTTTAATTATTTTTAAAATTGGTAAAATATAGTTCAAAACAATTTTAAAAAACCCAAACTTTAAAACAAATCTTTAGAATTTTTTACATTCTAGAAAATGAAAAGATATTGTTGAAAATAAAATCTGGATGGACATAAAAAAGAAAAATTAAAATTTTATATAGACGAATGCTAAATTTAGCTTTTAAACTTTCAAACATCTGTTTAATAGTAAAAGGTTTTTAGATAATTTGTAAGAAGTTCTAAGTTTTAATTTTAATACATTATGAAAAAATTAAACACCATTTTGATAAATACTTGAATTTGGTTAGGATAGCAAATAATATTCTTAAAATAAAATTAAAAGTAATTTTCCTATGTACCTTAAGTTTTTTATAAAAAATTAGCTCATATTTTTTACTTCATCTACAATAAAATAAGTTAATCTTTATATTTATTATTATTATTTTCCTTTTCTCCCTAATAATAGCTCCAAATATAAAATTGAAAGTATGATTAGTAAAGTGAAAAAGAATTGATAGAAAGAAAGAAGAGTGTGAAATAGGACACGTATGAGAAGCAGAAAGAGAAGAAAGGCGAAAGTGGACACACGGCCATCTTACGAATAATATAATAAAGCGCTAAGTAAAGATGCCATGACACGAATTTTCGGTGACTGGATGCTCTGCATGCTTGCTTGCTAGATGCTCGAACCTTCACAATGCACATCACTATCACTACTATTTTTCTCTTCTTTCTTATTTTACATTCAAATTGAATTTTACACCTTTTTCTCACTATTCTTTTTTTTTTTTTGTATTTGATGGACTAGTTGAGTCTTGCTTCAAACTTTTACTCCTCAGTTAAAAAAATCTCCAAAGCAAAACTGGATAAACTTGTTTTAAATGGTAATAAATCTATTTCAGTTTCCTAAATTTACACGTATTAAACTAAATATTATACGATTTTTATAATATATATGATAAATAATATTTTTATTAAAAATTATAATATTTAATATTAACATTATATCTTATAATTTTTAATAAAAATTATTATATATTTATTATATATGCTTAAATATAATTTTAAAAACAAAATTATATCCATTTAAAAATATATTAAATTAAGTTAGATTTTAATGTTATTTTTCATATTTAAGGTAAATATTTTTTATTTTTTCAAAGGTTCAGTATATAATTTAATCCTGTTTGAATTCAACACATTCACATCCTATTGAAATTAACATTCTTAATAAAGAATTTTTCTATATATACAATTGAAATCTTTAAACCTTACTGCGCGTTAATTATAAACATGGTAAAAATAATTATTTTAATAGTATCTTTATATATATATATATATAATTTAAATCCAAAATTTTATTTAAAAATATATTTGAAGGAAAATTTTGAAACAAAAGAATTTTTTTTATTTTTATATTAAAAATAAATAATAATTATAAAACATTAGATTTATATATCTTTTATATTTCTTTTACTTTAGAAATATTAAACATGAAAATATTTATTAAAAAAAATATTTCCTCTATTTTAAAATTTATGTTCCAAATATAATTTTAAAAAATTAAATATATATCATTTGAATTAATTGTTTATTATTTTAATATTAATTTATTCAACTAAATTAACTGTTAAATAATTTTTAAAATAAAAATGATCTGATTTTTTAAAGACAATTATTAATGTCGTTTGGTACATCTTTATACAATTAAAATAAACATTTACATAGTTACCAAACAAATTAACATTTAAATAAGTTTATTAGATTATACGTATCCTATTTGAAAGGGAGTGAAAAAAAAGGAAAATAATTGAAACGAAAGAAAAGAAAGTAAAAAGGGAAAAAAGATACATAGGGAAGGAGAGAAGAATAGTTGAAAGAAGCAAGGAAAGAGCAGAAGGATCCATAGCGTTCTCTTCCTCTCTTCTCTTCTCCATTCCCAAACCCAAAAGGTATGCATGTCCTTCCCCTCTCTTTTCTCTCTCTCTCTCTCTATATATATATATATATATATATATATATATATATATATCTGTACATACACACTCTGATGTTTCTGCTTTTCCGTTTTTTTTATAATAAAAATAATAAATGCAAAAATGATGGTTAGAAATGGAAAGCGTGGTTGTGGTTATGTCATGTGAGATCCACGGAAAAATCAAGCATTGGCAAAAAACGAAATGAATGCGTTTATTTTTGGGTAAAGTTTGGTGTCGGGTGAAGAAGGAATAAATAAATGCAACCACGGATCCAACCATGACATTAATTAATACCCCTTATTTGTATGTTATGATCCTTCTTCTTATTCATTTTCATACATATTCATAGGTAAAATAGTAACGCTTTTCTTCACGAACTTCACATCTCTCTTCAGCCCACTTCATTAAAACTGACCTCAAAAAATTAAAAATTCTATAATTAGAAGAAAAGAAAAACTCTTTGCGTTCTCACTTATTAACATTGGCTTCGTACGAGTGACACTGCAATCATCGTCGAAGATCGAAAATTTTCAGTTTGCTTTTGGGCGAAACGGCGAGTCATTTTGGAACCGAGAGCTGTTTTGATTTGCGTTCGTGTATTTGATTGAGGTTAAAGTAGGAACGAGTGAAACAGCTAGAAAAGCTTCCCAAGCAACAATTTTCACACCTTGTTAGATTTACTTCTAGATTCTTGTATTATATCAATTCAGTGACTGCATTTTTTATTTTTATTCTTGAGTTTTCGTCTATTTTTTAATTGTAATTATAATCTCGATTTTGATTTTTGGTTGTATGTGGAGCAGGAGTTTATGATGTGACGGTCGGAGTTTGGTGTGAATTTGGTTCCGTGATTCAACAATCAGGATCAACTGTCATTGGTTTTCTGTCGCGACTAAAATGTCAATGTCAGGTATGCTCTGCTTTCTCTTTGCAATGTTATCGTGTTTTTGATGTATGTTGTTGTGATTGGATGGAATGAATTTGTGAGTGTTGAAAAACTGATCTTGTATTTCACTGCTTGTTGCTAAATGTGGTGTGAAAGGGTTTGAAGGGCAATGTAGTAATAATAATGATGAAATTAGAGAGAGAAGATCAGATGTTGAAAACTCTGAAGATGAGAGGCGACGGTCGAGAATTGGAACCTTGAAGAAGAAGGCAATGAATGCTTCGTCCAGATTCACTCATTCTCTTAAGAAAAGAGGAAAGAGGAAAATTGATTATAGGGTTCCGTCAGTGTCCATTGAGGATGTGAGAGATGCACGGGAGGAGATGGCCGTCCATGAATTGCGTCAAAAACTGATTGAAAGGGGATCTCTGCCTCCCAGGCATGATGACTATCACACGTTATTAAGGTATTTTCCTCGCTTCAAAGGAACACAATCAAATATCAAGTGTTCTTTTTTGGCTCACACTTGTTCTGTTGCTGTCTACTTGTTGTCAGGTTTCTTAAAGCTAGGGACTTTAACATTGAGAAGACGATTCAGATGTGGGAAGAAATGCTGATATGGCGAAAGGAATATGGAACCGATACAATCCTTGAGGTAATGATTTTAATTTATGTCATAGGAATAAAAGATATAGTCTACTTTAGACCTTAGAATGTTTCAGTGTAATGAAGGACGATACATGGTCCCTTGATTTATCCGGTTTCGTAGATTATAAATTGAATTCTTTTGTTCTATAATTTGAATAAGCTAGATATAAAACCATTCATGACCCTCCATCTCACACCTTAAGCTTTTACAAGAATTGATCCCTGACATGGTGTAAGGGCTCAATACCTAGCAAGTAGTCAAGAGTTCCATCTGTGCAGCCCTATTCTTCTACAGCAAAGTTCAATTTCTTTGCAAGGCAAAACGTGCGTTGCCTAGGCTTCAAGTGAGGTATGCTAGATATAAATGTGACCATTGATGAGCTTCCACTTTGTAGCTTAAGCTTTAGGAGAGTTTGTCTTTGACATAATATTAGTCTCTATATCAAGTGGTCAAGATTTTGATCCCTGCTATCCCCAATTCTTTCCTTGCATCAAGCACAAATAGTTCATGTGGAGGCATGTTCGATATAAAACTGTTCATTTACCAAATGGCTTAAGCTTTTAGGAGAGTTGTTTAACAAAATTATTTTTCTCTTTTGATCTTTTGAATGTTTCATCTTCTGTATGTGTTCTATGCTAGTAGACAATTGTGACATTTAATTTGGCTCTGCTGTGATAATCATCTTTCAAGGATTTTGAACTTGAAGAGATGGAAGAAATATTGCAGTATTATCCTCAAGGATACCATGGAGTTGATAAGGAAGGAAGGCCAGTTTACATTGAGAGGCTTGGGAAAGCCCATCCAAGCCGGCTAATGCGCATCACCACAATAGATCGGTATTTGAAATACCATGTCCAGGAGTTTGAGAGGGCCCTGCAGGAAAAATTTCCAGCATGTTCTATTGCAGCAAAGAGACGAATTTCTTCAACAACAACAATTTTGGATGTACAGGGCTTGGTATGTTACATTACACTAAATAATTATTATGAAGTCATGCACCTTTTCATTAATATTAAGTATATTTCTGTATTTTTCTCTCTGTGTACCTGATAGTTGACACTGCTTTTGAAAGTAGATTATTTATGTACTTATCCTTTAACTATTTTATCAAATATGATATCTTCCTTAAATATTCTACAAAACCAATCTATTTAGTGAGATGTTCCCAGTCAGGTGTTTCTCTATTTTAGGAACTGCCTTATTCTAAATTGTTGAAATGTTTTTCTGCTGAAATTTTAGCTGTCACTTGATTTGTGTGATGCAGGGAATGAAAAATTTCTCACGCACTGCTGCAAATCTCTTGTCTGCTATGACAAAAATAGATAGCAGTTACTATCCTGAGGTTTTTGTCTCGTTCCTTCACAGATTAATTTCCTTTCAGTCTGCTTCCTTATACATAAAACTTTATCATGTATATCTGCAGACATTACATCAAATGTATGTTGTCAATGCTGGTCCTGGCTTTAAGAAGATGCTTTGGCCTGCTGCACAGAAGTTTCTTGATCCCAAAACTATTGCAAAGATACAGGTGAAGGATATACTATTGGTTAATATTTCATAAAATGTTTTCCTGCTGTGCCACTGACTTTAAATTCATTTCCCAAATTTCCAGGTTCTTGAACCCAAGTATTTATATAAATTACTGGAAGTCATTGACTCTAGGTATAGATCTGTGCCTTCATCATACTGCATTGTATTTTCTATTCAATTTATTGACTAATTTGGATTTTGT
Source organism: Canavalia gladiata (assembly GCA_037954105.1). Classification (NCBI taxonomy): domain Eukaryota; kingdom Viridiplantae; phylum Streptophyta; class Magnoliopsida; order Fabales; family Fabaceae; genus Canavalia; species Canavalia gladiata. The sequence continues at coordinate 198,948 of CM075663.1, read as the reverse complement.
AAATGAACCTATACAGTCAGTTGCCAGACTTTCTGGGTGGTTCTTGTACATGTGCTACAGAAGGTGGATGTCTCAGGTCAAATAAGGGTCCTTGGAATGATCCTGACATCATGAAGGTAATGTTTCTTTGTATATCTTGTTTTCTTACTATTTACATGTCAGATTTTGTAAATTTTATGACTTGAAATTACCTTGTCAAACTAGTATTTGGGCAACTAATGTCAAATATTCTGATCTTTAGCTGGTACATAATGTGGAGGCAACATATGTGAGGCAAATCACTAGGTTGCCCAATGGACAACAGAAACTTGACTCCTTCCAAACGAAATCACTGAAGGCAAGTCTTGGTCTTCTTGACACTGGGAAATTGGGACTTCACAACTGTTTACTTTAGATATATGGGCTTTTAACATCTTTTTCTCATCTCCCAGGAACAATGCAGTGATACATCGACAGCTGAATCAGGGTCTGATATTAATGATTACTCCTCTCTCAACAGACAAGGAAGCTGTCCTTATCCTCATTTAGCCCCAGTTCATGAAGAAGTCAGTTTTGAAACCTTTTGAATCTGATTTCCTCATTCTTTCCCTTACATACCGTATACACATTATGTTGTATTGCATCTTGAGCTTGTAATCATACCTAAGACTGTATCTTTGATAGGTTAAAGCACCAGATCTCTGTGGCTACTACAGCTGTGAAGATAACACTCCAGCCGCTGATAACATGATAAAAAGTGATCAATTTCACCTACCACGAGAGCAGTTGTTGCAAACTAATGATATAGGGGATGTTACTTGTAGGAGAGATTTAGAAGGTATTGTTATGAAGTTGTTGTAGCAATTATATTTATTTACTCTGTGGAACCCAAGTTGAAGATGTACCCTGTCATATTTGAATGTTGGATGTGGCAAGATGGAAACTTATGGTAGTTATCATTCATGCCAGGTTTAACTGATTTCATTGGCAAGTATCTCAGGAGTGCCCTGTCTTTATCTGCTGAACTCACTAATTTGGTTTTTTGTCAGGTACTTCAGTCAGCAATTGGTTCAGCATTGTTAAGGAAAAAGTAGAGAAAATAAATTTTTTATATTTGACAAGAGGGCTTGCATTGTTCATTGAAAGAGTAGTTACACTGTTCCGCAGTTTAATATTTGAATTTTGGAGAACACAGAACAATATTCACCCATCAATCACCATGGAACATAACGTTGACCACCATTCAGCAGCTGTTGAAGCAGCTTCAGAAAGAGATTTTATTCTTCCATCTGTACAACGTCTTCAGAGACTAGAAAAAGTCTTTGAGGAACTTAACAACAAACCTGATGGTATGCCTCTGGAGAAGGAGCAAATGCTCATGAATTCCTTAGATAGGATTAAGTCTGTTGAGTTTGACCTTGAAAAGACCAAGAGGGTATTCGTCTAGACCTTCATCAGGTGTCTAGAACTTTTGATCATGCTGATCTGATAGGATGGTGTTTAAAATTTGTGCTTTTACTGCAGGTACTACATGCTGCAGTGATGAAGCAGCTTGAGATTGCTGAATTGCTGGAGAACTTGAAGGAATCGAAGTGTCGAGTAAGTTGTCCTTGTATAATATTTCTATATGCAATTTTTTCAGGCTATTCAGTGAGTGGTTGATATTAATGAATTCTGTTTTGAATGGAGATGAACCACTAGAGGAGGATTTTTTCCCCTTGCCTTCTTTTTCAAAACAATGCTTCTACATCTAGATAAGATAAGTGAGCATGAGCTTGCCTAGTTTTTCTGGTGAAATTTGTAGTTACTGCTACAAGTTTCACTTAAAATCTGGATTAGATCTCCAGTGTGTAGTGTACTAGCTGGCTCTCCTTTTATCTTCCTTAATGTTTCCCATGCTATTGTTCTTGCCAGGTTCTGTTTTGTTTGTTTCATTCTTTAAGCCTCACTGCAAACTATTTCAAAGCCCACCTCTTGCCAAGCCACATGACTTGTAATTCTGTGCTCTCCAATTCCTCTTTCATTTAGTCTAGACCCTAGTGAATCCTGAATCATTTGTTTCTGCAACTGAAATATGACAGCACAAATTACACTAGCATCATGTAAGAATAAATTGCTTGCATATCAACTTAAGTTGGCAATGCTTGTCCAATCGAATTTCTGGAGTTCATGCCTCGTTTACATCACCAACGCTTAGACTTCCAAGTTCCAATTAACCTAAATAGCAGGGGCAATCTTGTTCGTGATCTTTGGGGGGGGGGGGGTTTGGGGGGCAACTTTGTCTCAATTTATAGTGAATTGATTTTTAAAGAATAATTTTTACTCCATCCACATTCAACATGGTTGTTTCAACTTTGGCTCAATTTATAGTGAATTGATTTAAAGAATAATTTTTACTCCGTCCATGCTCAACATGGTTTGGCTTCACCCCTGCAAACAAGTGTGCTGTTATGTTTGAGCTTGGGTTCGTATCTGAAGTTTTTTGAAAACTTTTAACAAGGATTTATTCTTTCAGCAAAGAAGGCTATTCTGCTGAATCGTCTAAACTTTCAGCAACAGTAGTCCTTGGCACCACAGGGAATATTTCCATCGAAGAGAAGACTTTGTGCAAGCTCACACCTAGATTGGACCCAAGCCAGAGGTGAATACGCAATTCAAGCCTAATGAGTTTCTGTAGAGCACACGTAGAAACATGGGGAATTGGGATGGTACACGGTCCACTTTGTTTTATAAATATATAATATAGATTTCCTCAATCTTTTTTTCTTTTGTAATTTTTGATAGGAAATAGCTGGAAAAAAAATGTGTAAGTATGCATGCACGAGAGATTCTATTAAGTTTTAGACAGTATAGAGAATAGAAAGATGATAGAAAAGTTTACAGTGCAGAAAATTCAAGAAATTCCTAGCTTTGTGGTGCGCGTGAAGGATTTTGAAAGCGTTTAACAGACATTGGAATGATAAATAACTCACCAGATGCGGGTATGGCATTAGTATATTTTCTCTACCGGTAAATGTAAGGTTTAATACTAAAACTCAGATGAGTTTTGCCATATATTTCTACGGATCCTTCTATCAATCTTATTAAATATGAAATAAAAGTGTTTGTATTTATTATTTTTAAGTACATAAAATGTATTTATTTTTGAATTAGTAAATAGAAAAATTTGTAAGAATACTATGATGATTTGAAATTGTTCGCCTCAATTTGGTAATCGTCACTGGTAGGCATTTTGCACATAACCTGACGAAATAAGGCCAAACTTATTCGGGTTGGTTTTGACACATTCATAAGATGATTTTCTCTGCGTTATATTTTTATTTTAAACTATTTGAGTATCGTGATACGGTAATTTTAGGTCACTTTGTTTACCTTGACTAATTTAGTATGTTTCACGTTTCTACCATAAACGTGAGTTGGCTGAAAGGTTAAAATCAAATGTTAAAATAAATATTAGCGTAAATTGTTTAATTTTAAGACTTTTATTTTAATATATTATTAGTGTATACGCTGTCAATAAAGTAATTAATATCTTAATATGATTTTTAAAATAATTATCACAAAAGTTAATTTTTAGTGATATATTAATATGTATTAGTTAAATTTTAATTTTGAATAATTAAAATAAAAATTATTATATTTCTTATAAAAATTAATTGCAATTTAGGAGTTTAAGTATTAAAAAAAATAAAAAAGAAATACTTTGGTTAAACGTGTTTAGGAATTGTTCTGAATTCTTGCCTTTGTTTTCAATTTTGTAAACATTAGTTTGTAAGGATGATTTTAAGTAATTAAAAATAGTAAGATTAAATTAAGAAAAAGTATTATATGTCTTTTAATATAATTTTATTATATTTAACTGCTTAAAATTAGTTTTACGAATTAATGATAACACTTTATTCTCAAACTTTATTTTATCTTCTAAATTTTTCCTCAATCTTTTTTTATTCAAATTTGTCATTTAGCTTTTGGTTTTATATCACATTAGTCTTTCCTTTAAATTTTACTTAGATTTTTTTAACAACTATTAAAACTGATTCAAGCATATTTCTCTATTAGATTTTGACAAGCACTTTATTTGTTTTGTGTGATTTCATTGGTTAATTTTTTTTTTCAAGTATGGATATTACAAATTGTTTGTTAAATTCCAATTTTAAACATTTATTTTTTTTATTTTTAATTTCAATGGTCATTAAAATTGATTGAGGGATAACATCTTGAAATTTTATATAATTTTACTGACTAAAATGAAAGATTAAGTCGAATTCTTTTTCATAATTTATGTTTACTTAAATTTAAAATTATTAAATTGATATAAATATATATATATATATATATATATATATATATATATATATTTGACATCTAGGATCAATAGATCTTGCATGTATCCTATATATATGCTGCTAAGTTGGTGTTTCCTGGCCTTAAACTCTTAATATTGCTGGTACATTTTGCTTGGAGTTTGAAATATTTTGAAACGTTTATTGCAATATACCTTTATTTCATCACGTGGGAAATTTTTGATATTTCATGATTCATAGTTATATGCTTTTTTGATGATTTGAAAACTTATCATTTATGTTTACAAATGCAGAAGACTATGCTAAGACGAAGATAAGAGTAACAAAAATGCTACTCTTCATAAATGAGGTTGAAATACAGGTAACAATAAGATAATAAATGTTCTTTCTCTTGCCTTCAAGTTTCCTCCAACAAGGTGTAATCAACTAGGAAAGAAGACTGCTGTTGTGCAGCATAGTATGTGACTGATGACACTACATGTTTTTTCACAATGGAGAAAGGTTTTGTAGGATGAGACTACATTAGTTGAGAACAAGGTCTCCAAAGATGGCTTTCTCATTGTCTTGCATTGTAAAGTATATTTCTTTTTTCAAGAATACTTCTGTTGAGAAACTTCACCTTTTTTTGTTGGTTAGTCACCTTGATACTGACTGTCGTTTGAGCTCTCATATTTTTATCCTGCATCAGTAATTATACAAGGCCCTAATATTTCATTTGGACATTACAAGAGTAATAGATTTTGTCATATAATGTCTCTACTACTTTGTTTCAATTACATAAGCTCAAATATATACATATTTTTTTTCAATGGGTTTTTTAAGTATGCTTCGGCATAATTTGTTAGTAACAGATACCTCTTAACTTCTTTAACCCTAATATGCCATTATAGATCTCTATTTACAGAGTAAGACATTGGGTTCTGTTGTGGCTTCATCTGTTCAAGTATGTGTCTCAGCCTACTAGCAATCCTCATACATAACAATGTGATAATTTAGGTTAAATCAATTACTTTTAATGGAGTTGTTTGGTATGTGAAGCCCTCATTTCATAAAATATATCTTGCTACAAATTTTAACTGATGAGATGTGAGGTTTCTGAAATTTCATCAAGCTGAAATGCCTTTTATGCAATGCTTGCTTACTCGGTCAACAATGCTTTGCATTCTAGTGGAAACAATTTCTTATTCAAACTACATCAATTTGCAGATGGACTACATAAGCATTTCAAACCCAAATTTTATTGGTGGAAGTGAGGCAGTAGAAGCTGCAGTGCAACAGACCAAGTCTTCCAGAGTTCCTTTACCATTTTCTAGGGTGAAGGTATACATATAGTAGCCTCTCACCAATCATATGCTCTGTTCTTTATGCTAGCAGTTTACACTAATATATGCTTTCCTATCTTATCTTCTAAAATTCTCTTATTAATTTCCTATAGGAGTGGGAAGTTTGGAGTTATTCCTGTAAGACATGCCAATGGAGTAGATGCTGATCAGGTATGTAATTTTGTCCTGTTAAGTTGACCATAAGTTTTTACTTATATACATGTATATAACCTTAGTTTAAACTTCAAAGAAATCAAAATAAGGGATACTAAATTATTATTTGTTCTAATCTCTTCAATTCTTATGATATAAGCAAAAACACAGGGTGTTCGTGCTACTTCAGATGTTGAAAAAGCAGCAACTTAAATGAATTTCTTCTCAGTTGGCAAAAGGTATCTTAATTTATTTGGCTTCATGATAGGTTCTGATGGACTCCCTAATGGGCCTCCTATAATAGTGTATGGAAGAAGGAAGAGAAGGAATAGGGAGGGCAACATAGGAAATAATGTGGCAAATTCTGTTACGCAAAATCTAAATCCTAACCAACAGGATACATGGCTGATGAAGGGGAAAGGAGGGATGCGGAAAGGAGTGGGGGGAGGGGGGAAAAAGGAATATAAAGGAGAGAAAAGGGAGGGAGAGGGAGAGGAAGGAAGGGGAGGAGTGACTTAGGCTGTAGGTTGAGATCTTTTTTTCATCTTATCTCTTGTTTTCAATTCTGTGAGGCTCTTAGAATTCTCACCCAATCCCGAGTTTTCTTTTTTTTGGTTCCACGATAAACACAGTTCCTATCAGCTGATATCAAAGTTTCCGATACTGGGAGCTTCTGGATGGTCACCACTCGAATGGAGAAGAGGCTTGAGAGCGTTGAACGAAGACTAGATGGAATGCAAGCATCCATCCAGGATGCTATTAGCCGACAAATGGAGGAGATGTTGAGAACAATGACTGACCGAGTGGAAGCTGCACTTAGAAGGAGTGAAGGCGGAGTAGAAGGAGAAAATAGCACTGGAGGGCAGGGTGAAGCGGGTGGAGGTTTTGTGTTTCATGGGAGAGGACCCATATGGATGGTTGTACCGAGTGGAGCGTTACTTCGAAATAAATCGAATTCCAGAAGAGGAGAAGGTTGACACTGGTGGTTTGTTTGGATGGAAGGGCGTTGAACTGGTTCCAATGGTGGGAACCAAGGGTAGCAATAGTTACTTGGCCGATCTTTAGACTAGCAGTGTTGGGAAGGTTCCAGCTATCATCCTCAGAGAATCCTTATGAGAACTTAATGGGCTTGAAACAAGGGGGGTCAGTCGTGGAGTACAGGAACAGTTCGAGCTCTTCCCTGCACCTTTGTGATTTGCAGATGAAGAGTTCATGCGAGGGGCTTCATGAATGGATTAAAAGGGGAGGTCAGGATGTTAGGACCAAGAGACTTGAATTCCTTAATGATGTTAGCACAAAAGGTGGAGGAGCGGAACCGCACCTTGGGTCGTTCTATAGAGAGTTCAGCAAAAGGGGCTGCATTAACACTCAACAAACCAACTTTAAGTGGGAGGTGGACAGGATCCCAAGATAACTTGGAGAGTAATAGTGGACGCGTTGAACTAGCCATTTCAAAGGTTACCCAATCATATTCTCGTGAAGGCAGTTCTGGTAGCACTAATAAAAGAGGTGCTAGAGTTTAAACGACTTACCGAAGAAGAAGAAGAAATTGATAAGCGAAAGAGGGGATTATGTTTTTGTTGCGATGAGAGATATTTTCTGGGCCATATTTGTCGTAACAAGTAACTTCATGTCATTAGTAAAATGAAGGAGGGGGAAGGTGAAAAGCAAGATGGAGAGAAAGGAACAAAAGAAGAAGTAAATCTGCAATTAAATTCCAGCAGTATTGCAGGTATGACCTCCAAGAATTCCTTAAAATTATGGGGAACAATCGCAAGGAAGAAAGTCATAATGATGGTGGATTCAGGAGCTTCACATAATTTTATGTCTCTAAGTTTGATAGAAGAGTTGAATATTTCCATTGAGGCCATAAAAGGGTATTTTGTGGAGGTGGGAAGCGGTCAACGTTTAGGGAGTCAAGGAGTGTGTAAAGGTGTAGAGTTACAGCTACCAAATCTTAAGTTTGTTCAGGACTTCTATTTATTTGAATTAGTGGGAGTAGATGTGATTTTGGGGTATGAATGACTCAGGAGCTTGGGTAAGTTCAGTGCTGATTTAAGACATCATTTGATCGAAGTGCACAAAGATGGACAGGTAATCGAGATAAAGGGAGACACAACATTATTCCAAAAAGTAACGTCCTTGAAAGCAATTAGAAAAGAATTAAGGAATGAAGGCGCAACATACTATGTGGAGTTGGGAATGATGAACATGATTGGTATGGAAATAAGTGCGGCACCAGATATTTTGCTAGAACTATTAAAATAATATGAGGACTTGTTTAAGGAGACGACCTCTTTGCCACCCAAGAGGGAATGTGACCATGCAATTGTATTAAAAGAAGGAGCACAGGTACCTAATATTCTTCCCTATAGACACTCCCATTGTCACAAGGAAGAGATTGAGAAGTTTGTTTGGGAAATGCTAGCTACTGGTCTGATTAGCCCTAGTACCAGCCCTTATTCAAGCCTGCTCATTCTAGTAAAAAAAAAAAGGATGGCAGTTAGCGTTTATGTGTTGATTACAGGGCTTTCAATAGCATCACGATCCCTAATAAGTTTCCTATTCCAGTTATCGAGGAGTTACTTGATGAATTAGATGGGGCGGCGATTTTTTCAAAGTTGGACCTAAAATCTGGCTATCACCAAATACGCATGAAGGTTGAGGACATACACAAGACCTCTTTTTGAAAGCATGAAAGACACTACGAATATCTGGTAATGCCCTTTGGCTTAACAAATGCTCCCTCAGCATTTCAAGCCCTTATGAATCAGATTTTTCGGCCTTACTTACGTAAATGTGTCCTAGTATTTTTTTATGATATTCTAGTGTATAGCCCAGATTTATCATCCCATGTTGACCACTTACAATTAGTTTTTCAATTATTGTGAAGGCATGAGTAGTGGGTTAATCAGAAGAAGTGCAACTTTTGAGTATCACAATTGGAATACCGATCATATTATTTCAGCAGCAGGAATTTTGGCAGATCCTGCTAAGATGGAGGTTATGAAAAAATGGCCAACCCCTAAAGATATCATAAGCTTAAGGGGATTTTTGGTCTTCACAGGTTATTATCGATGCTTTATGAAGAATTACGGAATAATTACCAAGCCTCTAACTCAGCTCCTAAAGAAGTACAATTTTAAGTGGTCATCGGAAGCACAAAAGGCATTTGAACACCTAAAAGCATCCATGGAAAGCCTTCCTATTTTGGCCATGCCCAATTTCCAAATACCCTTTATAATTGAAACAGATGCATCGGGTTTTGGAATTGGAGCTATTCTCATGCAACAAGGCCGCCCATTAGCCTCTATTAGCCAAGCCTTATCAGAAAAAAAAAAATAAGGCTAAATCAATCTATGAATGCGAGCTGATGGTAATAGTCTTTGTTGTACAAAAATGACATCAATATTTACTTGGTCATCATTTTATCATCAGGATTGATCAACGGAGTTTGAAATTCTTGTTGAACAACGATTTTTGACTAGAGAACAATTAAAATGGGTAACTAAATTCTTGGGTTATGATTTTGAAATTCAATATAAGCCCGACCTAGAAAATAAAGTGGTTGATGCTTTGTCTCGAGTTATGGACTATAATGCCATTTCAATAATCACAAATCCTAACTTGGTTGAATTATCTAATGAAGTGATGAGGGATGAGCAACTGAAATTGATCATGCAGGAAGTGGTGCAGAATCCAGAATCGCATCCACATTTGTCGCAATCGTAATTCCGACGAGACGACGGACTCGCTAAAATTTTGGAAATGGATTTTATTGGTTATGTGTGGAGTCGCCACCAAATTTTTATTTAAGGGAAAAGATTTGGAAAAACCCTAACTTGAAGATGAGATTCTAAGTTCGGGAGTCGGTTACGAGTGGGGAAGGTGTTAGGCACCTCACTTGCCCGTTCCGAAGAACGGTACCCTTAAACCGAGTGTGTGATTTCTGAAAATTGTTTGATCCCTTAGTTAACGTGAAAATAAATAGCTTGATGGAGGTTAGCCTGACAGGACTTGATCCTGCTCCTACGTATTCCCCGGTGCAATGGGAAACTCAAGGCTTACGTAGTTCTGGTGTGAGTTGAAGGCTTGACCTTCGGAGTTTGAATTTAAAAGAAAATGCATTTTTGCCTTTTTTTGAAAACATTTTAAGGGTGCGATCCCAATCCATCTATGCACAGGGCCCAAGACAACTACGGCTGCACTTGGACCCATACGGACCTCTAAACAGCGAACAGCAGAAAAAGCTACCAGTTGGTTTTTAAAGTTCGTCGCGTGAGATTAAGGAATGCAAAACGACATTTATTTGATAAAAAAAAAGGAAAGGCAATCCTCAATCCACATTTGCACAAGGCCCAAGACAACTACGGCTGCACTTGGACCCATACGGACCTCTAAACAACGAACAGCAGAAAAAGCTACCAGTTCGTTTTTAGAGTTCGTTGCGTGAGATTAAGGAATGCAAAACGAAATTTATTTGATCGAAAAAAAAAGGAAAGGCAATCCTCAATCCACATATGCACAGGGCCCAAGAAAACTATTTGTGCACTTGGACCCATACGGACCTCTAAACAACGAACAGCAGAAAAAGCTACCAGTTCGTTTTTAGGGCTTGTTGCGTGAGATTAAGGAATGCAAAATGATTTTTATTTGATTGAAAAAAAAGGAAACGCAATCCCCAATCCACATATGCACAGGGCCCAAGACAACTACGGCTGCACTTGGACCCATACGGACCTCTAAACAACGAACAGCAGAAAAAGCTACCAGTTCGTTTTTAGGGCCCATTGCGTGAGATTAAGGAATGCAAAATGGGACTTGATTTAAAACAAAATGAACTTGATTTGAATTTAATGAAATAAAATTGGACTTGATTTAAAATAAAATAAACTTGATTTGAATTTTGGGCTTGAATTGGGCTTGATTTGAAATAAACTTGACTTGATTTGAAATTAAGGAAAAGAATTGCGAACATGCTTTAGTAATCAAGCGATAGAAATTTCATTTCAAATCCAAATTAGATAAATAATATCATTACAGAAACGAGAGAAAAATGCAAATATAACAGAACAAAAATCACCAAAATCAGAGATCATTTGACCAATTAAAAACGAAAATGAAAAACAGAGATGAAGATCAACCTCAAGAACACACAAGATTTTGGCGCTAAATTTTGAATTCAAATCTCAGAATTTTTAAAAAATATTTTTTGGCAGATCTGAAAAATCAAAACCGATTAATTGCAAGATATGAATCATATGAATCAAGAAAAACAAGTTTGACATAAATCCAATCAGAAATGAGCAAGTTATGCACAAATCAAATAAGCTAGGTTCACTTGTGCACCAGGATGAACATGCTTCGGTAATCAGGAGATTAAAATTTCATTTCAGATCCAAATTGGACATACAATATCATTCCAGAAACTAGAGAGAAAGAAGAAGAGAATGCAACAAAAATCATCGAAATCGGAGATCATTTGACCGATCAAAAATGAAAACGAAAACCAGAGATGAAGATCAAGCTCAAGAACACCAGATTTTGACGCCAAAATTTGAATTCAAATTTCAGAATTTTTAAAAAATATTTTTTGGTAGATCTGAAAAATAAAAACTGATTAATTGCAATATATGGATCATATGAATCAAACAAAACAAGTTTAAAATAAATCCAATCAGAAATGAGCATGTTATGCACAAATCAAATAAGCTAGGTTCACTTGTGCACCAGGATGAACATGCTTCGATAATCAAGCAATTAAAATTTAATTTCAGATCCAAATTGGACATACAATATCATTCCAGAAACTAGAGAGAAAGACGAAGAGAACGCAACTAAAATCATCGAAATCGGAGATCATTTGACCGATCAAAAATGAAAACGAAAATCAGAGACGAAAATAAGCTCGGAAATCCGAGAAGAAGCAAGAAACTTGAGCAGAATAAAAGTAGGATCTAACCTTGATTGGAAGGTGATGAAGAACTGGTTTGAAGGCAGAGGTAGAGAGTCTCCTAGGTCCTCCCTTCAAAAATTCTGAAAAAATATTCCCTCCCTCAAGTGCTCCTCCCTCATTTTGGTGAAGGATCTCTCCTTATATAGAAGGAGGAGAGATTGAAGAATCCCTTCTTATCCAATGTGGGACTTCTTTCCCACATAAGAGAATTTTCCTTTTTTCTTTCCTATTCTTTTTTCTTTTCTTATTTTTTCTCTTTTCCTTTTTCCTCTTCTCTCTTTTTTTTATTCTTTTCTTTTTTGCTTTCTCTTTTCTGTATTTTCTGCTTTCTGTTTTATATCTTTTCAAATTTCTAATTAACTTAATTTTTGGTTAATTTTAACAATTGGGGGCCTCGGACATAATTGAGTGTTTACAGTTTGCCCCTCTTTACTCATTTTCCTACCAAATAATGTGAGAAATGATTCTCTGATTTATCGTAGTAGGAAATGGGTAAAGATGTGAACACATTTTGTCCGAGGCTGGCCTTGAAGAAGTTCGACGAACAGGAGGAGCCTTGAACTTGAAATTGAACCTCATGGATGCCTGAAGAAGGACGATTGAATGACCTTACCGACTTCATGTACCGATAGGGTTTAAATATGCGAGGCTTAGTTGTATAGCCTGACTAGGCTAAGTGGAATGAATGAATGCTTGTTAGGACTGGCGTGGAATTCAATGGGATGGCTTGTTAGGACAAGCAAAATGAAATAAAAATGGCCTGTTAAAACAGGAAAAGCAGAAGAGAAATGACCCGTTATGACGGGCTCAGTAGAGTGAAAGTGACCTGTTTAAGACAAGAAAGCATGCAAGAACTAAAATGTAAGATATGTACAAGGTGGCCTGACAGCATAGGCCGAGATATCTATCTAAGTAAGAGGCCTAGCATCAAAGGTCCAGCTGTGGAAAAACGAACTTGGTGAGGCCTGACATCGTAGGCCCAGAAGCAGAAAAGTAAACTTGAGGAGGCCTGACAACATAGGCCAAAGTGCGGAAAAATAAACTTGATGAGGCCTGACAACATAGGCCAAGGTGTGGAAAAGTAAACTTGATGAGGCCTGACAACATAGGCCGAGGTGCAGAAAAGTAAACTTGAAGAGGCCTGACAATATAGGCCAAGGTGCGGAAAAATAAACTTGATAAGGCCTGACAACATAGGCCAAGGTGCAGAAAAGTAAACTTGATGAGGCCTGACAACATAGGCCAAGGTGTGGAAAAGTAAACCTGAGGAGGCCTGACAACATAGGCCGAGGTGCAGAAAAGTAAACTTGAGGAGGCCTGAAAACATAGGCCATTAATGCAGAAAAGTAAACTTGATGAGACCTGACAACATAGGCCAAGGTGCAGAAAAGTAAACTTGAGGAGGCCTGACAACATAGGCCAAGGTGCAGAAAAGTAAACTTGAGGAGGCCTGACAACATAGGCCAAGAATGCAGAAATGTAAACTTGATGAAAATCCCGTTGTTGACGAGAAGATGCAAATGAAATCCTGCTGTTGCCAGGATAAATGCAAACCTGTTTGACAGGTGGACAGAAAATTAAACGTGCTTGAAGTCCTGTTGTTGACAGGAGAATGCAAATGAGATCCCGCTGTTGCCGGGAAGATGCAAATGATGAAATCCTGCTGTTGCCAGGATAAATGAAAACCTGCTTGACAGGTGGACAGAAAATTAAACATGCTTGAAGTCCTGTTGTTGACAGGAGAATGCAAATGAGATCCCGCTGTTGCCGGGAAGATGCAAATGATGAAATCCTGCTGTTGCGAGGATAAATGCATACCTGCTTGACAGGTGGACAGAAAATTAAACATGCTTGAAGTCCTGTTGTTGACAGGAGAATACAAATGAGATCCCGCTGTTGCCGGGAAGATGCAAATGATGAAATCCTACTGTTGCCAGGATAAATGAAAACCTGCTTGACAGGTGGACAGAAAATTAAACATGCTTGAAGTCCTGTTGTTGACAGGAGAATGCAAATGAGATCCCGCTGTTGCCGGGATAGATGCAAATGATGAAATCCTGCTGTTGTCAGGATAAATGAAAACCTGCTTGACAGGTGGATAGAAAATTAAACATGCTTGAAGTCCTGTTGTTGACAGGAGAATGAAAATGAGATCCCGCTGTTGCCGGGAAGATGCAAATGATGAAATCCTGCTGTTGCGAGGATAAATGCAAACCTGCTTGACAGGTGGACAGAAAATTAAACATGCTTGAATTCTTGTTTGACAAGAACATGCAAATGGGATCCTGCTTGAGAGGATGAATGCAAAAATTTAGACATGAAATTCTGTTGGACAGGATGAATGCAAATGAAATCCTGCTTGACAGGATATGTGCAGAAATTTACACATGAAATCCTACTTGACAGGATAAATGCATATGAAATCCTACTTGAAAAGATGTATGCGAAAATTTAAACATGAAATCCTGCTTGACAGGATAAATGCAAACGAAATCCTGCTTGACAGGATGTATGCGGAAATTTAAACATGAAATCCTGCTTGACAGGATAAATGCAAACGAAATCCTGCTTGACAGGATGTATGCATAAATTTAAACATGAAATCCTGCTTGACAGGATAAATGCAAATGAAATCCTGCTTGGCAGGATGTATGCGAAAATTTAAACAGAAATCCTGCTTGACAGGATAAATGAAAAATGACCTGTTAAGACAGGTGGAATGCAGAAAAAGTCCTGTTGATGACAGGAAAGATGCAAGCTTGCTAGACAGGCAAAGGAAAGTGAAAATGACCTGTTAAGACAGGAAAAAATGTAAAAGTCCTGTTATTGACATGATGGAGGCAAAACGCCTGTTAAGACAGGCAAAGCGAAATGAAAAGGACTTGTGAAGACAGGAAAAAAGCAAGCTTTGTGAAGGCAGGAAAAGTAAATGACGAAAACTATCCTGTTAAGATAGAATAAATGTAGATGGACTCCTATTGTTGACAGGAGAAATGCAAGCCTGCTAGACAGGCAAAGGTGAAAACCTGTTAAGACAGGTAAAATGTACAGGTCCTGTCAAGGTAGGGGTGCAACGTGTCCTGTGAGGGCGGAACATGGACTTCGTCGTCAGCTTCCTTGGACAAGCTATTTTGAAATTTGTTTTTCTTGAATTTAAATAAATTTCTACCTTGAACTTGAAGGTTTTTAAGCACTTGATAATTATTCTCTTGAAGAAACTTGGGAAACTATTTTGCCCTAATTTAGAAAATTCTTGATAATTAAGGGCTATCTTGATTAGAAGGAACTTTGGGCAAGTGTTTGCCCCAGTTTGGAAGGTCTTTTGGCAGTCGAGGGATGCCTTAACTTGAGGGGATTTTGGGAAACCATTTGCCCTTGTTTTGATTTTGATATTTTGAATTTAAATCTTTCTTGGGCAAACATTTTCTCCAATTTGAGCTTGATTCAAAATTTGAAGGTGACCTCAAAATGAATTTTTGTAGGCGAGCATTTGCTCCAGTTTGAGCTTGACTCAGAATTTGAGGGTGACCTCAAATTGAATTTTTATGGGAAAACGTTTTCCCCAGTTTGAGCTTGACTCAGAATTTGAGGGTGACCTCAAATTGAATTTTTGTGGGCAAACGTTTGCCTCTGTTTGAGCTTGACTCAGAATTTGAGGGTGACCTCAAATTGAATTTTTGTGGGAAAACGTTTGCCCTAGTTTGAGCTTGACTCAGAATTTGAGGGTGATCTCAAATTGGATTTTTGTGTGGGCAAGTGTTTGCCCCAGTTTGAGCTTGACTCGGAATTTTGAGGATGACCTCAAATTGAATTTTTTGTGGGCAAGTGTTTGCCCCAGTTTGAGCTTGACTCAGAATTTGAGGATGACCTCAAATTGAATTTTTATGGGCAAACGTTTGCCCCAGTTTGAGCTTGACTCAATTTGAGGATGACCTCAAATTGGATTTTTGTGTGGGCAAGCATTTGCCCCTGTTTTGACTTGATCCAGAATTTGAGGGTGACCTCAAATTAAATTTTTGGGGGCAAGCGTTTGCCCCTGTTTGGACTTGATCCAAAATTTGAGGGTGACCTCAAATTGAATTTTTGTATGGGCAAGAGTTTTCCCCAATTTGAACTTGAGTCCTTTTTAATTATGATTGACTCGGGCAATTTTACCCAGGTCTTAATTAGCTTTAAAAAACGAATTATGAGATGCTTGAATGACAAGACACTTATTTCGATGTTTGAATGAATGAAAAAAATGCGATGCTTATGGTGTTTAAATAGAAAGGATGTGATGTTTTAATCTTATTGAATGTTTTTTTTATGCTTGAAATAATTATTTGATGAAATGGATGCTATGGGATGAATGCAAACCATGAGATGGTGTTAAAACCTTTTGTTTCTCTTGATTTTTTATTTATTTATTTTTTTTAACATGTCCTTTCTCGACAACCTCATAGTGGGTGTGAAGGGAACCAAAAATCAGGACGAGCTGGATTGACTCAATTTCGGAGTTTTCTTGGTCAAGATCCTGGAGACCCAACAACGGTTATTATTTGAGGAAGACACACTCCTTTTGTCTTAGCGGCATTATGTCTGACAGGAGGATGATCCTTCGGGAACAATCATGTCATGTCACGATGGTTGAGGATTCATTCGATTTGGCATGACTTTTCAAAATTAATCTTTTTATTTTTATTTTTCATATTTTTCACATTTCTCTGTGGCACATGCATTTTTGAGGTGCGCAAAGTGATTTTGGATGGTTAAAAGAAAGAGATAGAGAACTTTGAGGTTGTATGTTTTTAAGGTAGTGTATTTGAAAGAAGAGGATGACGGAAGGTGTGGGTTTGATTGCCCAAATGGCACCTTTTAGTGAAAAATTCCAATGCTGCTTTTTATAATCTTGATTGTCTAATTAGCCAAACTTGAGAGATGGTAAAATTTGCCCCAGTTTTAGGAAGATATGAGGTGCAGAAATGCCATGTCGTCCTGGGATTCCTGGATTGACCTTAATTTTGCCTGGGCTGTTCTTTTGAGTTTTTAACCCAGCATGTCTTTTGTATTGCCCTAACTTTGCCTAGGTCGCCCTTACGGGTTTTCAACCTAGCGGGCTCTTGATTTTGGTACCCTAACTTTTGCCTAGGTCTCTTTGGAGGTTTGTCGACCTAGCGGGCTTCTGTTTGATTGTGCCCTGACTTTTGCCTAGGTCTCTTTGGAGACTGTCGACCTAGCGGGCCTTCTGCTTGATTGCGCCCTAACTTTTGCCTAGGTCACCCTTACGAGTTTTTCGACCTAGCGGGCCTTTTGCTTGACTATGCCCTAACTTTTGCCTAGGTCTTCTTTAGAAGATTGTTGACCCAGCAGGCTTTTGATTGTGCGCGCTAATTTTGCCTAGGTCGTTTTTTTTTTCAGGTTCTCAACCTAGCGGGCTTGTATATGATCCTGATTTTTGCCTGAATTGTTGTTGAAAACCGGCAAGACCTTTTCTGATCATGACTTTGTCGATCATTATTTTGAACTTTAACCCTACTTTTGCCTGGATTATTTCTGGCTTTTAATCCAGCGAGTTTCTCTTTTTCTAGAATTTTGAGTCTAGATTATCTTTTATTTTAATCCAGCGGGTCTTCTCCTTTGTTAAACATCGACCTTGCTGGGGTCATTTTGGTTTCTAATTCAGCGGATCTTATTTTGCATCCCTAAATTTTGCCTGGATTTAAACTTGATTCCAGCGGGATATTTTATTTGACAAGACACTTCGGATGGTGATATAGAATCCCTGGTTGTTTATTCTGCTTCCTCATTGGGCTTTTCTCCTTAAGCTTGATTAATTAGACGTTCAAGATTATTTATTACAGCACTGGCATTATCACCAATTGGTATTTATTTTTTTTGGATATAGGAAGAAGAAGTGGGCTTGAATGATGAAAAGGAAGGGTAAAATTTTTAGAAATAAAGCCAAAGATGTAAAGCACGTGCTCAAGAAACATGAAAAAATGTAAATTTTTATTATTCATTGAAATTTATTTACAAAAGATTGATTTTGAAAAGTATGACAAATCCTGGACGATCTTTCTTGATAGCTTGACTTGTGCAAGGTTGCTTATTGTATTGCTCCCATTTCTTAGCCAGCGGATGAGCTCTCATGTCTCGGCACTTGGATTAGGGGCAATCCTTCCCAAAATCTAGTTGTTTAGCATCGATTAGGCTTTGCACCTTGCGTTTCAGGACCTGGCAGTTTTTTGTTGAATGACCAATGTACCCAGCATGGTAGTCACATATGGCATTTGCATCATACCATTTAGGGTATGGTGGTTCTTGAGGTTTCAACGGGTACGGAACCACCAAGGAGTTCTGGATTAACTGAGGTAGCAGCTCAGTGTAGGTCATTGGAATGGGATCAAACTAGACAGGATCCTTCTCCTTCTTTTGGTTTTGGCTAGAATTTTGGCTTATAGTTTGTATTTGGACCGTGTATGGTGTGGGTGGTCGGACTTGCATTGGGTAGTTGTAAGTTGGATGGTAGGGTGTTTGGTAGGCGGTGGCGCCGTAAGGATATGGTGTGTAGGGTGTATATGGGGGTGGTTGGAAACCAGTCGGTCCATAAAGTGCCATTGGAGGTGTATACTGTCCTTGACCAGAAGCCGCATTGTAAGCTTCACCTGTCCTCTTTTTTTCTGTAGAGGCGTCAACTGTCCTTGTGGCGTTGTGCGTGATTTTTCCTCGACGCATGCCACCCTCGATCCTTTCTCCAATGATGATGACATCAGAGAAGCTGGAAGTCGCACTGTCAATCATCTTGTCATAGAAAGGATCTTGCAGTGTGTCTATGAACGTGCTGACCAGCTCTTTTTCAGATAGTGGAGGTTGCACTTGAGCAGCTAGCTCCCTCCATCTTTGAGCATACTGCTTGAAGGTCTCATCCCCCTTCTTGGCCATATTCTGGAGTTGGGTTCGATCGGGAGCCATCTCGGCATTGTACTGATATTGTTTGAGGAAAGCCTCAGCCAGATCCCTCCATGAACGGATGTGTGTCCGCTCTAGCTGAGTGTACCAGGTTGCAGCTGCCCCTGTTAAGCTGTCTTGAAAGAAATGGATAAGTAGCTTCTCATCGTAAGTACATGCAGACATCTTTCTACAGTACATAGTCAAATGTTTCTTTGGACAGCTGGTTCCTTGGTATTTCTCAAATTCAGGGACCTTGAATTTGGGAGGGATGACCACATCTGGTACTAAGCACAAATCAGATGCATCTTTGGCTTCATAAGTATCTCCCTCAATTGCCCGGATCCTATCCTCTAGACCTTTCCATTTTTCTATATCCTTAGTTGAAGGATGGCTTGGGTATTCCTCAGGCATGTGGTATGGATGAGAAGATGGTATGTATACAGGGCGAGGCCCTTGGGTGAACATAGGATGCGTTCTCCCAACGACTGCTTAGTAGGCTTGTGAAGTGGTATTTGGAGGTAGGTTGTTTGTTTGGGTTTGTGTTTGGGCTTGTGTTTGGGTTAATGTGTGTGTATGCCCATGAGGAAATCCATAATGAACCCCTTCAGTTTGCGGAGGTAAGGTCAATGGTGGGGTGAAGCCAGGAGGATGTATTGGGTCAGTTGGTTCTCTCGGTAGATATTCCCTTTCCTCTTTTTGTTTGGATAGTTGAATGGCCTCCGTCAACTTGGCCATCTACTCTTTTAGAGTCTTGACCTCACTTCTCAACTCCTCGTTTTGTCTCTCCAGCTCATCCATGATTCTTGATTGTGCACGAGTCTTATAAGGATGTCGAGAAAATTGTATTTCTCTAATTTTTCTGTTAAAGTTAAAAATTAATTTTTTGAGAAATAATTTGAATGCAAAAATCATGAATGATAAAGATGTTAATGCAAAATGAGTATGATGTGTAGAAAAAGTGTATGAGGTGATTTTGAAACTTTTCTTTTGATGATAATTTTATGAATGGAAAAATGCATGCATGCTATGTGCAAATAATTTTAGAAATTGGAATAATTGAAAGTTGCTCTTTTCAATTCTTAGTAGTTTTGTATTTTTTGGTATTTTCATTTTGCTAGAAAACCCTTGGTTTTGTTTAGAAAAACTCTTTAGTTTTGCTAGAAAAATTCTTTAGGTTTTCAAAATTTTATTTTCTATCTATTGAATCTTTTTATTTTTTCAGTATTTTCAAAAGATTATCTTTCTAATTTCCTATTTCTAAAACATCCTTTTTAAGTTTTCTTTTTTATATTTTCAAAATATTTTTCTAATTTTTCCTAGGAATTTTCTCCTTCTATTTTGGTTTTCTTGATGTTTATCTTGATTTGATTTTTGTATCTCTCCAATTGTAGCCTTCAAATTCCTTGTATCTTGAGAGGGGTGTGTGTGCCCTCTTTGCTTCTCATGCGGGTTACCTGTCCTAGGGATCTATGGCCTTTTATATGAACCTCTCAAAGGTGGTCTGTAATCCTGGGGTGTAGAGGTCACTAGAGCCAAGTTTCAGTCTGCAATGCTTGCCACAACAGCAGAAAAAGCTACCAGTTGTGGGACATTACAAATAGGACGCACTCTAGCCGGGATTTTCGTGATAGTCAAACAGGACGTAAGCCCCAAAGTGACACCACTAGATCCCTCTATTCCTAGGTTGCACTCAGACCCGGGTATAGGGCCCCACTCATGATAAATGCATATGTAATGTATGAGGGCACACAAGTAATTGGGATACCTGCAATTGGGGAAATTGTACAGATATATATATATATATAGTAATTTAATGTTCGTCTATCCTAAGGTTTGTACAAAGAATAAACAAACAGATAAACAGATAAATGGATTGTGCAAATAAACAAAGAAGGGATCAAATATAATACACACTCAATTAAACAGGCTTGACTCTCTAATGTCCCCAGTGGAGTCGCCATCTGTCGCAATCGTAATTCCGACGAGACGACGGACTCGCTAAAATTTTGGAAATGGATTTTATTGGTTATGTGTGGAGTCGCCACCAAATTTTTATTTAAGGGAAAAAGATTTGGAAAAACCCTAACTTGAAGATGAGATTCTAAGTTCGGGAGTCGGTTACGAGTGGGGAAGGTGTTAGGCACCTCACTCGCCCGTTCCGAAGAACGGTACCCTTAAACCGAGTGTGTGATTTCTGAAAATTGTTTGATCCCTTAGTTAACGTGAAAATAAATAGCTTGATGGAGGTTAGCCTGACAGGACTTGATCCTGCAATGGGAAACTCAAGACTTACGTAGTTCTGGTGTGAGTTGAAGGCTTGACCTTCGGAGTTTGAATTTAAAAGAAAATGCATTTTTGCCTTTTTTTGAAAACATTTTAAGGGTGCGATCCCAATCCACCTATGCACAGGGCCCAAGACAACTACGGCTGCACTTGGACCCATACGGACCTCTAAACAGCGAACAGCAGAAAAAGCTACCAGTTCGTTTTTAGAGTTCGTCGCGTGAGATTAAGGAATGCAAAATGACATTTATTTGATAAAAAAAAAGGAAAGGCAATCCTCAATCCACATTTGCACAAGGCCCAAGACAACTACGGTTGCACTTGGACCCATACGGACCACTAAACAACGAACAGCAGAAAAAGCTACCAGTTCGTTTTTAGAGTTCGTCGCGTGAGATTAAGGAATGCAAAACGAAATTTATTTGATCGAAAAAAAAAGGAAAGGCAATCCTTAATCCACATATGCACAGGGCCCAAGACAACTACGGCTGCACTTGGACCCATACGGACCTCTAAACAACGAACAGCAGAAAAAGCTACCAGTTCGTTTTTAGGGCTTGTTGCGTGAGATTAAGGAATGCAAAATGATTTTTATTTGATTGAAAAAAAGGAAACGCAATCCCCAATCCACATATGCACAGGGCCCAAGACAACTACGGCTGCACTTGGACCCATACGGACCTCTAAACAACGAACAACAGAAAAAGCTACCAGTTCGTTTTTAGAGTTCGTCGCGTGAGATTAAGGAATGCAAAACGAAATTTATTTGATCGAAAAAAAAAGGAAAGGCAATCCTCAATCCACATATGCACAGGGCCCAAGACAACTACAGCTGCACTTGGACCCATACGGACCTCTAAACAACGAACAGCAGAAAAAGCTACCAGTTCGTTTTTAGGGCTTGTTGCGTGAGATTAAGGAATGCAAAATGATTTTTATTTGATTGAAAAAAAAGGAAACGCAATCCCCAATCCACATATGCACAGGGCCCAAGACAACTACGGCTGCACTTGGACCCATACGGACCTCTAAACAACGAACAACAGAAAAAGCTACCAGTTCGTTTTTAGGGCCCATTGCGTGAGATTAAGGAATGCAAAATGGGACTTGATTTAAAACAAAATGAACTTGATTTGAATTCAATGAAATAAAATTGGACTTGATTTAAAATAAAATAAACTTGATTTGAATTTTGGGCTTGAATTGGGCTTGATTTGAAATAAACTTGACTTGATTTGAAATTAAGGAAAAGAATTGCGAACATGCTTTAGTAATCAAGCGATAGAAATTTCATTTCAAATCCAAATTAGATAAATAATATCATTACAGAAACGAGAGAAAAATGCAAATATAACAGAACAAAAATCACCAAAATCAGAGATCATTTGACCAATTAAAAACGAAAATGAAAAACAGAGATGAAGATCAACCTCAAGAACACACAAGATTTTGGCGCCAAAATTTGAATTCAAATCTCAGAATTTTTAAAAAATATTTTTTGGCAGATCTGAAAAATCAAAACCGATTAATGGCAAGATATGGATCATATGAATCAAGAAAAACAAGTTTGACATAAATCCAATCAGAAATGAGCAAGTTATGCACAAATCAAATAAGCTAGGTTCACTTGTGCACCAGGATGAACATGCTTCGGTAATCAGACGATTAAAATTTCATTTCAGATCCAAATTGGATATACAATATCATTCCAGAAACTAGAGAGAAAGACGAAGAGAATGCAACAAAAATCATCGAAATTGGAGATCATTTGACTGATCAAAAATGAAAACGAAAACCAGAGATGAAGATCAAGCTCAAGAACACCAGATTTTGACGCCAAAATTTGAATTCAAATTTCAGAATTTTTAAAAAATATTTTTTGGTAGATCTGAAAAATAAAAACCAATTAATTGCAAGATATGGATCATATGAATCAAACAAAACAAGTTTGAAATAAATCCAATCAGAACTGAGCAAGTTATGCACAAATCAAATAAGCTAGGTTCACTTGTGCACCAGGATGAACATGCTTCGGTAATCAAGCAATTAAAATTTAATTTCAGATCCAAATTGGACATACAATATCATTCCAGAAACTAGAGAGAAAGACGAAGAGAACACAACAAAAATCATCGAAATCGGAGATCATTTGACCGATCAAAAATGAAAACGAAAACCAGAGACGAAAATAAGCTCGGAAATCCGAGAAGAAGCAAGAAACTTGAGCAGAATAAAAGTAGGATCTAACCTTGATTGGAAGGTGATGAAGAACTGGTTTGAAGGCAGGGGTAGAGAGTCTCCTAGGTCCTCCCTTCAAAAATTCTGAAAAAATATTCCCTCCCTCAAGTGCTCCTCCCTCATTTTGGTGAAGGATCTCTCCTTATATAGAAGGAGGAGAGATTGAAGAATCCCTTCTTATCCAATGTGGGACTTCTTTCCCACATAAGAGAATTTTCCTTTTTTCTTTCCTATTCTTTTTTCTTTTCTTATTTTTTTCTCTTTTCCTTTTTCCTCTTCTCTCTTTTTTTTATTCTTTTCTTTTTTGCTTTCTCTTTTCTGTATTTTCTGCTTTCTGTTTTATATCTTTTCAAATTTCTAATTAACTTAATTTTTGGTTAATTTTAACGATTGGGAGCCTCAGACATAATTGAGTGTTTACAACATTACTCTGTTTCCAAAGGTTGTTTATGGTTTAAACAGAGGCTGGTATTGCTAAAAACTTCTAGTCCTATTCCACTCTTGTTGACTGAGTTCCATCCTTCCCCATGGGGTGGACATTCAGGTGTCACTAGAACTTATAAGCGGTTGGCCATGACATTCTTTTGGAATGACATGAAGCGTGATATTAGAGCAGTTTGTAGCAGCTTGTGTGATATGTCAGCAGAATAAATTTTAGGTGCTTAAACCGGCAGGATTGCTCCAACCATTACCAATTCCCAACCATGTGTGGGAAGATGTATTTATGGACTTTATTGGTGGACCTCTAAAAGGGAAAGGTGCTGATACCATTATGGTAGTAGCAGACAGACTAAGCAAGTATGCTCATTTCATTCCTTATTCCATCCTTACTCCTCTAGAGATGTGGTTGTTACATTTGTAAGAGAAGTTATTAGGTTGCATGGGTTCTCTTGCTCAATTGTCTCTGATAGAGATCGTATTTTCATTAGCACATTTTGGCAAGAGCTCTTCCGCTTGTTGGGCACCAAGCTGAACCTGAGTTCTGCTTACCATCCTTAAACAAATGGCCAAACGGAGGTGATAAACCGGACTATAGAAGCTCACCTAAGACGTTTTATTACTCATCATCCACGCCAATGGGTGCAATGGTTACCATGGGGAGAATTCTGGTTTAATTCCTCCTATAATACTTCCACCAAAATGAGTCCTTTCAAGGCATTATATGGTCGCGACCCTCCAATTGTTCCTTATCATCAAGACAACACTGTGGTTGATGAGGTGGATCAAATTTTGTTGGTGAGAGATAACATTTTGGCAGAATTGAAATAGAAATTGGAAAAGGCTCAAATTAGAATGAAAGAACAAGCGAATAAGAATAGAATGGAAGTTGAATTCCAAGTGGGTGATATGGCATATTTGAAGGCTCAACCGTATAAACTAAAGTCCCTAGCCAAAAAGGTCAATGAAAAACTCAGTCCAAAATTTTATGTACCATTTAAGATTCTGCACAAAGTGGGCATGGTGGCTTATAAGTTACAATTACCAGAAGCTTCTAGATTACATCCTGTTTTTCATGTTTCACAACTCAAGAAGGCGCTTCTAGCTAGTCAACCTAGCCAGTCCCTTCCACCATTCCTAGCTGACGATTGGGAGTTACAAGTGGTACCACATACGGTGTTGGCTGTGAGGAAATTGTTGAATGGATCCATAGAAGTTCTTATCAAATGGGCTCACTTGCCTGATGAAGACAGCACCTGGGAAAATTATGATCAAGTTCAGGCTGCTTTTCCAGGATTTCGCCTTGAGGACAAGGTGCAGCTCATTGGGGGAAGGTTATTGATGGGCTCCGTAATGGGCCTCCTATAACAGTGTATGATAGAAGAAGGAGAAGGAATAGGGAGGGAAACATAGGAAATAATGTGGCAAATTCTGTTAGGAAAAATCTAAATCCTAACCAACAGGAAACATGGCTGATGGAGGGGGAAAGGAGGGATGCAGAAAGGAGTGGGGAGGGGGGAAGGGAATATAAGGGGGAGAAAAGGGAGGGGGAGGGAGAGGAAGGAAGGGGAGGAGTGACTTAGGCTGCAGGTTGAGATCTTTTTCTCATCTCATCTCTTTTGTTTTCAATCCTATGAGGCTTTTAGAATTCTCACCAAATCTCGAGTTTTCTTTTTTATTTTTTTGGTTCCACTGTAAACACAATTCCTATCAGGTTCATATTTATATATCTAAATTATTGCTATTATTTACAGATCCGAAAAGGAACTATCACCATAAGTAAGGAGGTTCTCAAGGGTTAAGGTTTATACTTTGATAGCAACTTCCACTTGCTATTAATTGAAACCCTACTAGGTTTTCACAATACCGTTGCAAGTTGTGAGCAATTTTCCTTCTGCTATGAGATACAAGGGTGATTTCTTCCTTTTTCATGCCTCTACTTACAAATTTATATTTATGCCTCTAATTATTTTTTTCAATAGCGATTGATCCCCTTCGAAAAGATTTAAGATCCAAACAAGATTATAAAATTTGTATGTTTGAGGTAAAGAATTGAGTTAAGATGACTTGTATTTTTAGGTGGGAACATCTTTTATGTTTAAAATGTGGAGTTTTTAAAATATGTTATCGATCATTTGAATGAAAGCTTAAAATAAGTAAATAATGGTTTAATTTTTTAAATTAAGTAAAGGTGGATTGTTGGTAAGGGTCAAACATGACACTTTTTAAGTGATATTTGAGAAAAATAAAAAATATTTTTACAAAATAATTGACTGTAATTCATAAGTAATTAATAAATTTTTAGTAGTATAATATTTTTTAGAATTTTATGATTAAATATTTTAATTTTTAAAATTTGGTTAACAAAATTTTGTAGGAAATAAAGAAATAGTAATTTAGAGCATTTGGTCACTTTGTGTTATCTGCCAAGAAATCTAGAAGAAAAAGAAGCATTTTGTCACTTTTGTGTTATCTAACAATATTTTTGACAAGAAATCATGGAGAAAAAAAATACTTTGTTACTTTTGTGTTTTCTAACATAGTATTTTACCTTAAGTAACACATTTCTATTTACTGGACAACATATAAAAGACATTTTCTCTCTATCTTTGATAGTTTTGATGGTTAGGAATGAAAATATTCATAGAGTGCTAGAACTACAAATTTGAGGAATCAAAGTGCAAGATTTATTAATCTCTATGAAATTTTATATGATTTCTTCTCATTCTTTTGTTTTCTTCATTTCTAGTATGTGTAAGTAAATTCTTCATAAAGAATTAGTGGGGTGAAGGTTGGTTGTATTTGAATGTAGGAACATCTTTTATGCCAAAAATATAAAATTCTTGAAACAATCATTTCAAGATTAGTTTAAAATAAGTAAAGAACATTTTCAATTGTTTGATGTTGCACAAGTAGCATCAAAATTTTGTTTTTCTCCTTAAATTTTACTTTTTTAGACTAAAATTTTATAAAAGGAGTTTTTAAATATACTAATTGGATCTCTATCATTCTTTCTCTCTTGGAAGGGTTCGTCCTCGAATCAAATTCTAAAATTGCATCCAATGAATCTTTAGGTAGGATAATTGGATCTCTATCATTCATTATCTCTTCAAAAGGATTCATCCTTGAATTAAATCCTTCACCTTACATTGCCTAGAATTCTTTCAATAATAATTTTTTTCACTCTTTTTTTACAAATCCTTTTCATTTATCTTATTTTCTTTCTCTTTTTATGTTTTTTTTTTTTGCAATTTTTTTTGTCTCTTTTTTACTTTTAAATTGAAAACTTTTTTTACAATGATAATAAAACAAATAACACAAAGATAACAACTTGACTTTAAGAGCTTAAGCTTTGGTATCAAGTGATATGATTAACCTCTCATAGAATAAATCAAAATGTGAAAATGTGAAATTGAAATGTCTTGAAAATCAAGATAGAGTAAAGGAAGCCGACACAAATCGTGACCTATCAAAAAGCATCAAAGTTATCAAAGAGAAATGTGACTTTTACTTCGACATGCCGGAAGAACCAATATTATCAAGAATTATTCTTTGCCTAAAAAATGAGAAAATCAACTTATAAAGAGATAAAAATTTTCAAAAAAAAAAATATTATTCATCAAACTTGTGTTTACACTAACTTCCTAAATTCTATTATATAGAAAACCTAATTACCCTAAATTAAAAGAAAATATAATAATAAAAATACATAAAAAAATTCTAATTAAATTAAAAATTAATCTAAAATCTTAATTTAATTTGTAAATAATTAAAACAAAGTATTTGTAAATCAATATTAGATCCTAATATAATCTACACTAAACCAATTAGAAATCTTAGTTAGATATGTATATAATAAATTTAAATCATTGGCTATAAAAATTTGATCACAATAAATCTCTTTTTGTTACACTTTTATCGTGAATTTTCAATTGTTTGAAGTTGCACAAGTAACATTAAAACTTTCTTTGCCTCTCTTGGATTTTACTTTCTTAGACCAAACTTACATAAAAAGAGTCTTTAGATAAGCTAATTGAATCTCTATCATCTCTACTTTCTTATCCTTAAATTTTTTTTTGCATATTATACTTCGATTTGATAATTGAAGTTACTATATTTGTTTCATTTGGTCATATACGTTAAATTCTACTTCTGTTACATACAATTGACATTTGTGCCAAAAATCAACCTTTTTATTTTAAAATTGCATGTCATTAATAGATTTTAGCATGAGTTGAGGGTAAGAAACACAAGTTTAAATGACTTCTCATCATATTTCTTACCCTAGCCTAACATACCAAGCTAGAGGAAAGCTTTGTTGATCCTAAATTTGATTTTTATACCTAGTGTTTAAGACGATAAGGTTTGTGATATGCTTTCTTGCTTTGGGTTTAATATTTTCATTTTCATGATAGAATCAATTTCTTACAACTACTCCACACACAGAGATGTTGGATTAGGTTCTGAGGTAGCAGGTAAGAATTGCAAGATTCTTAATTGAGAAGATAAACTAGTTAGGTGCTAGTTTCCAATAAGGGCTATAAAGTTCCAAGATTCAAGCATCCATTTTTCTCCTTTGTTTTGTTATTTTCTTCATTTAAAGATAAAAGAAAATTTATATTTGAGGATGTGATAAGTCCTTTGAGAGTCATTATTTTTTATTAATTTTTAGCATACATTAGGATTAATTAGTTGCTTATCTTTACCTTTTATGAGTTTATAGTCTAATTTCTGCATATTTTAATTTTCTAGATCTTAATTATTTTTCTTCTAAGTTGTCTTTATTTTAGTGTGTTTTGTAGAGGCTAATATTAAGGGCCGCATTGTAGTATGGCCTATTCACGTTACAACATGGAAGAAAAAAGAAGCATCTAACTAACACCTTGATCACTAAAGGTCATGTCACAATGTGTTAAACCCACATCATAACTTGGGAGGCTGAATGTAAGGGTCAAGATTTTAGGTGCTACGCCACAACATGGTTATGATACGTCATAACACAAACTCTAGAGGCCATTAGAGAAAGAATTGTATGCCACATCATAGCGTGGCACATCAAGCTACAATGTGGACTCAACATTTGACCTAATTTACCCTATAAATAGCAGACTTATACAAGAATATGGGTTTGCAGACTACTTTATTCATTTCAAAGTAGCTGTCCTTGACTTATTTCAACCACCACATATTTCCATAGACCAACGAAGTTTATAAAATGTATCTTTGCTTAGGAATTTTCCTAGAGGATAAATAAGAGGATAACCATAAGACATAAACTTTAGGAGACTAGGAGGTTCGGAGTTAGAAGCAGCAGTCAACGATTAGGAAGAGATTTTACTAGGATTTCTTCTCATTTTTCTCCTTGTTAGCATCAACTATTAGAAGGATGCATTCCATTGTTTTCCCCCTAATTTTACACTTGGGATGTATAGTTTTGTAATTATGTTTTAAATTCATCTTGGTAGGATGTAACAAATCCTAATTATAGGATGTTTCCACGTTTATATAGTATTGTTGATTTTCATGTCATCTCTCAATAATTGTATGTTACGTTGAAATTCATAATTTTTGTTTTTCTTGATCAACAATTTGGGAACTCTAGACATTTGTGGGGAGTTTGAGAAAACCAACATAATCTAGTTAGGTACATAACATTATAGGTTGAGTAAAAATTAGAGATAGGTAAACGTTACTCATGACTTTATGATTTTTTAGTATAAAAGTACTAATCAGATTTCGTTCGCACTAAAAGATTAGATAAATGAATTAAAGTTAAAAGTAACTAGTTAACATCGATACTTAATCTATCCTTATGAGTTTAACATTTTAAGTATTTTAATACTCTATTACTTGACAACTTAATACACTTCTAGAGTTTTGAATCACAGTTTCACACACGTCATGTCCTTATTGAATAAAAGAAACCAAGAGTGTTGATAAAGAAGTAAAAAGTAATAAATACTTTATTACATAATTTTATTTTAATATGTAATATATTATTTAAATATATGTAAATATCAATTGTTAAATAACTTGCTAATACGATTTTTTGGTATCAAGATAATTCTTACCAAATAAATGTAAGTTTAATCAAATATTATTTGATATCTTTATATGATATATTGAGTTATCTTACGTAATACTATTCTTATTTTCTAATTTTTAACCTAATTGATAAAATATAAAAGTACATAATTAATTTAATTGATAAAAGATAAAATTGACTAATAAAAATATGCAACTAACCTAAATGATAAAATATAAAATTAATAGATAAAAAATATGTAACTATCTAAAATATAAAACTAATAAACAAAGATAATTATTCAAAAATTTATCCGTTTTGAAAAATTATTCAATAATTTTTTCTCACATAATCTTCTTAAATGATCACGTGTGTTATAAATTTGACTTTACAAATTTTTATGTTGTATCTACATTCCTATCATTCATTCACATTAAAAGTACATTTTATTCTTAGAGTATAAATTGATATTGGATACTTTAATACTAGATCTTACGATCTTATTATCTGCAAATATTTAAATAATTTAAAATTTGATAAACATAATTATAAATATATTATACATAATTTAATAATATATAAATCTTATATTTTATAAAAAATTATTAACAAGATATAAATGTTAAATTTGATATTTGATGTTAACAAATTTATATATATATATATATTAGAGTGAAAAAAAATATAAAAAAGTAAAAATTTAGTTATATAATTTATTAAAATAGTTATATATATTTTTAAAAATTATAATTTATATTTTAATTTTTATTATATATTAATAAAATTTAATAATTAAGATTTATTTTTTAATTTTTAAATAAAAAAATTCTCGTATAATATATTCATCTCTGTATGCAAGTGTATGTATATTTATATATATTTCGATATGATAATTTAAGTTGCTAAATTTGTTTCATTTACTTTGGCCACATGCGCTAAATACCTTTTATTTTTCTTGGGATTGCATGTTATCAATAGATTTTACTTTTAGCATGAGAAATGATCACATTAATCAAGAAATAAAAAATAAAAAATAAAAATTATTAAAAAATATTACTAATATACTTCTTTTACTGTAATTTATAATTTATAATTTAATTTTTAATAAAATATTTATTTTTAATTCGTTCAGTAATTAACGTGGTCAGTGTTCGAACTGACTTAATGTCCCCCTCCAATAGTATGGCTGTGTTCGGGTTGTATGGCTCTGTGAAGTTTTATTAAATAATCATTAATTAATAAATAAAATTTAAAATAAAGAATTCGATTTTGATAATTTTAAAATATTAAATTAAATACAAATAATTAAATTGAAAGAGATTAAAACCGTATATAAGTTAAATTATAAATAGCAAAATTATAATTGATTTAAAATTTTTAAAATTTTTATTATCTTTTTATCTTACTACTATTTTGGTTTTTTTTATATAAGAACAATTAAAAATATATTTTTTTATCTTAATACTATAAAATATGGATTTAATTGAAAGTATTTTATAAAATTTTTCCTTTTTACTGGAAACTTGAGTTAATGAGATTTATTTACTTTTATATTACCAATTTAAATATTAATATTGTAAATATTTTTATAATAAAATAAATTTATAATATATTAATTATTTTTAAAAATAAAAAATAAATTATTTGTTTCATGTAAAAAATATTTGATATTATTGCCTCTTATTCATAATAATAGTTACTTAATTAAATTTTAACTTTTTATTTATTTGTTGCTTTAATTTTAATAACAAAATTAATAATAATAAAATATAAATAAATATAATAATAAATTTTATAAAAATAAACATATTACATTCTTTATTTTTTATCATAATTTTAAATCGAAATTAGGAAGATTATTCAATTTAGAGATAGATTGAGGGCGAGAAAGGCCAGTTGCCATAAGAGCATGTTTGCGCGTAGTCGTGCTGTCACCGATTAACATTTCATCGTGTTTGCCTATCTGTCTCTCACACTCTCTCTCTCTCTCTCTCTCTCTTTCTCTCTCAATTTCTTTATTTATATATATATATAAACTTGTTAGTTGAACTTAAAGTCTCTCTGATACCTAATACAGTACCTGCCATTCCCATATTTCTAGTTTTTTATTTATTTTGGCGTTAAAATCTTCTGATTACTACTCTCTACTCATTACTCGAATCAAATCCATAACTCTCTCATTTGGAGCTAACAAAGAAAACAGGGAAGATCAACAAACAGGAGAGTTTAGTTGCAACTCGATCTCCGTGATGATGATGGCGTTTTCTTTCAATCAAAGATTCTGGCTTTCTTCTTCATTTCTTCTCATTCTCATGCCTCTTTCTGTTTCATCGCTTACCACCACTTTTCTTTCTGGTAAGTTTTTTTTTTTTTTTTGCATTGGACTTTGTGATTTTCACAACTTTGGAAAAGAAACGGGAAAATGTTTCATTTTATAATATATATATTTTTTCTCTGCAGACAGTATTTTCGATTCTCAAGTGCATACCGGTCGCAACCTTCTTCAGGCTAAAAAAGGTTTATAATTTCTATAACATTTTTTTTTACCTTTTCTTTTATTATTTTCTGCTTTTATGCTTTTGGATCTACAACCAGCATATTAGTTTTTTTCTTTTTTTGAACAAAAATCTCCAATGTATACAATTATGTTCTACTTTTCTTTTTGTTTATCTCCCATGCCAATTGAATGAACCTATATGTGTAATATCAAATCTATCTGCATGCTATTTTTTTCTCGCGGTCTATTATTATTATTGTTGTTGTTGTTATTATGAATTTTCTATTTGTATTTTTATTTTGAGTGAAGAAATTAGGTTTCTAATTGTTCATTGATGCAATAGTAAGAGAAAGAAGCTTGGTTTGCCATGAAAACATCCTCCTTCAGAAAGAAAGACTAAACTACCAATTTGGTACTGTAGATGATATGCTCGACATCAATATGATCTTATGAAGATATGTGTGATCAAATTAGTAAAGTGACATCAAAATGGTCCAAATCGATGCCACTTTAAACCTTTGGAAGACTAATTTGATATTGCAAGTTTTTGGAAAACCGAATTGATGTCAAGTATCTTTGAAGGATCAAAATGATAGTTATTTTTTCCAGAAAAAATTAAGCTATCTTTTATTCGCATACATGAATTAACAACATTAGGATCTGGCTAAGGAGAAGTATGATTTCAAAGTTAGCAATAGTATTGTAGGAGTTCTGGCAAAACGTTCATTTATATAATTATTATGGATGAACTATTACCTTTGAACTGCTTTGTATCCTGCAGTTTTAACTAGAAAAGTGATGATATATAGTTGGGCATTGTTTATTAAGAACTAGCACCATCACTTTAAATGTGACTAAACCTTCGTTTCCTTGGTACCATACTCTAGTTATTGTGAAAGTTCCTGCATACATACAGCAGATACTACAGGAAAGGAAGAACAAGGCACATTCCTTGTGGATAACAGTTGAAGAACAATGCGTACTAGATGAATTCAATATAAATTATCTCTTTTTTAAGTCATCTATGTTTAATAGGATGCCTTCTTTTACATTAATTACTTAACATATGTGAATGTAGTTTACTTATATCCATAATTGATCTAGAATAGATTTTTTTATGCAGCATGTGATTTTTCTGAGAAATATTTTGAACTGATATATGTATTTTTGTATAAACAAAAGAGAAGTGTTTGCTTATATCAACTAGATCAAATGTACAAAGCAATGAGTCAATGACTGATGTGCTGCTGGCCAACTGCATGTGTCTTGATTCTACTTTTTTTTTTTTTTTAATTTAATCTAATATCACCACTGAATCATGAATTCAAGATGTTATTTATAGTTATGGTTTCAAGTAGAACTGGTGTCTTTGTTTGTTAGTAAGATGGTTAGTGGTTTCTACTTGCTGCTACAATGATATCTTTTCACAGCTGTTTAATATAACCAATTTGACCTCTTAAGACGTTTTATTTCAGTTGGGAGAGGTGTGGGACATGAATTGAGATTGCATGGGTTCAAACCCCGCAATGCTCCCTCCCCTTTCCTGTGGAGCCCCTTATGGGCTTCCCCAATGCCCACCTCAGTGGTGGGTCCTCCGAGCCCTAATAACACCAATTTTGATCAAAAGGAAATAGTAGTTTGATGATACTGTTTTTTCACCTTGCACCTGCAGGTTGTTCTGTGAATTTCGAGTTTTTAAACTACACAATAATCACAAGCAAATGCAAAGGACCTCACTACCCTCCCAAAGAATGTTGTGGGGCATTTAAAGAATTTGCTTGCCCTTATGTTGATGTTATAAATGATTTAACGAATGACTGTGCTTCAACCATGTTTAGTTACATTAATCTCTATGGAAAATACCCTCCTGGCCTGTTTGCTAGTGAATGTCATGAAGGGAAGCTAGGTCTCGAATGTCCTGCATTGCCACCATCAGCATCAGCAGACGACACTGCAAATCAGGTTGTACATTGTCCATCTCTACTGCTGACGCTCACAGCCTGTTTCTTAATCTTGTTGTTCTGATATTTCAATATCCAATTTGCATTCTTTTGTTCCATTACATTGTTGTATAATCAGTGACCATTTTTTATATGATGTGTGTGAATTATTACTTTTTGAGCAGCAAAAGGGTGTCTGCCTAAGTTTAAGGAGAGCTCTATTAACCAATTATGTAATGAAATTAAGTTTGCGAAGTGAGCCTGAGCAAATGACTCTTCTTACTGCTCCATTTCGTGCTTTGATATTGTGTGAATGAAAATGCTTCATACCCTATTGCACAAGGACATGCATACAAGGATATTGTGTGAATGAAAATGCTTCTTACTCAATGTTGCATACTGTGAAAGCAAATAAAGAATGAACATTTCAGAATCTCAATAAACAAGGACATGCATACAAGGATTTGTGCCTAAACTAACCACTGAAGACGAATGAATGCTCATCGACTAATTAATACCCAACATGAAATTGGTATGATCTCTTTGCATGCACCTTAAAATAGGTCAGTAATGGGGTTGCGAATGATTGTGCAGGACTTAGTCAAGCATATATGTGCTTATTTAAAGTAGCGTGTGTAGTTCATTTTATTTTAAAGAAATAATTTACTTTTAGATTTTTAAAAGATGTGATTATTTTTTCTAAAAAATCTTATTCTAAAGATGCATTTGTAAGTTTCACTTTTAGATTATTTTACGTTTAAAATGCTTACGAAAAATGTATCAAATGAATTTAGTGGAAAAAAGAAATATAAAAATTTATTTTACGTATAAAAACTTTTCTCCACTTGTGTAGATATTTTTCTTCCGATTGGTAGAAAAGCCTCCTTTTTATTATTATGAAAAGTCAAGTACTAGATAACATTGTTTAGTAAGGGCGTGGAATTATGCGAAAATGTGACTGGATTCGTCAAAGAGAGCTCTACATGTTTAATGAAATAACAATACTCAAGTTCAAATCGTTTTGTTTCATTTTACTTTTATACTTATATTTTCTGTTTAATGAAAGTTCTTTCATGCTTCTTTTTTTATCTTTACATATTTTAATGTATTTAATTTAACAAAACATTCTTTGATTTTTTATGCAATTATATAAATAAAAAAAGTTAAAAACAAAAAAAAAATACCAGGTAATTTTTTTTGTTAAATTTCATTAAATATAAATATAATTTACCCTTTACTTTTTATTCAAATATGTTGATTGACTGCAAGAAACCACTGGGTCAACTGTGGCAGCAAAGAAGAGCTGTTTGGTTCCGTTGTAAAACCATTGCAGGCATAATGATTTTAGTTCAAAAGTAAACTCTTAAATTAATCCCTCAAATTGTATGGATTGAAAACTCCAATTCTTAAGATTTTAAAAACCCGTTTACAAAACAATATTCATTTTAATACTTTTTTAGTATAAAATGATAATGAAAAATAAATTAAAAAATAGCAATTATTACATTATTTTTCAATTATATTAACAATTTCTTCATACCTTGGTTTAGCTCTTCAATCTTATTACATTATTCTTAACAAGCTGAATGTTTCTTATAGAGTTCTTACGAACAAGGAACTATCATTTTATTTATACACACGAAAGCAGTTGCTAAAATGCACTTATTTGTTCCTGCCCCTTAGGAGGAGGGTACATAATTTAGGCTATTGAGAAAATAAATTTTGTATCAAAACATTCACCATATGAGGTTGAGTCTAGGCTTCTGACGGACCTGCTTTTTTGACACACACCAAGGACCAGGAAAGGTGCTCAACTGTACACAATTCGAAGACAATTAGCCTTGAAGCAAACTTTTCATTTTTGTGAAACTATAAAATCAAACTGAAATAAAGATAATGAAAATTAAATGAATCCGTAAGTCATTTCAATTCTGCAGGAAGGTTTAATATTTTAGGAATAAACTATCATTTTGGTACCTAAAAGATTTGGGCACGATCACAATTATTCTTGAAGGACGAACTAAAAATTGATGCTAGAAAAGAATTAACCCGAATGACTTTTTTATCATTACAGACAAAAATAGTATTTTTATTTTTCAAGGACTAGTGTGACGGTTCCAGATCTTTCAAGAATTAAAATAATAGTTTCCTCAATATTTTAAGACAATGACCATAAAATAGGATGTCTTATGCAGCAAAGTAAATTTGAATTAAATTTGAATGATTACTACAGGTAGTAGAGAACTCACATTGCTAATAATCTTTGCTCCAAACCATGGTGTATCAGCACCGTAAGGAGGAGGTATGACTCTAATTCCATTGGACATGTATGGAGGAAGCAACGCATGGAGTTCCTTCTCTATCCTTTCTGTACAAAAATGATCCAAGAAGTAGAAAGAATTAGAACTGTATTAGAAGTGGCCCATTACGCCAGGTGATTTATATACTTTAGTTCTAGGATTCAACTCTTTTAAAGTGAAGGGGTGTACTTTAGAACATAAAGTGCAATTATACTTGTTGATAAAAAAATCAATGGTTGAGAATTTAACAACATAGTTTGTTATAATGTGGATCTATTTTATCACAATCTCAACTGTTGATTTTCTAATCAATGACCATAACTTCACTTTATCCTCTGAAGTGCACTCCATCACTTTAAAGGAGCCAAGTCCTTAGCCCCATTTCATCTTTCTGCTTTGTTGCAAGGATATCAAATGTCATGTCAAAGTTAAAAAAGGGA
This sequence comes from Canavalia gladiata, assembly GCA_037954105.1. Taxonomy (NCBI): domain Eukaryota; kingdom Viridiplantae; phylum Streptophyta; class Magnoliopsida; order Fabales; family Fabaceae; genus Canavalia; species Canavalia gladiata. The sequence continues at coordinate 162,143 of CM075663.1, read as the reverse complement.
TATTTACCTGCCAAACCTGGTAAGCATGCAGTTCCACCTGATAAAACTATAGTCTTATACCAATCACTATCACCTGTTAATTCTGCAGAATGGCAATGTTCTACACAAAGAGCTATGGCCTGGTGCAAACCCATAGCTTGCCTATACCAAGAAGTGCAACATAAGCTTAAACTCCCATTCAGGGAAATTATAAAAACAAATTAACAAGGAGGAAAGACGTCTATGTTATAACTACATATCAAGTGCATTTAACTTTAGACCAAGATTTCTATGAAAGTTACACATTTACTAGCCTGAGATAAAGGTGGAAATGTATAGTTTTCCCCCCACTCTTTCAATATCTCATTCTCATATGTTACCTTCATTTTTGTTGCCATTGCTAGACAGGCGCATTTACTCATTTTCTCTGTTTTCAAATAACATAAGAACTTATTTTGAGGACTAAAATGAGAAAAAAAATATCAATTATGATATGAGGAGACAAATCTGAGACAATAATCCATCAACCGGAAATAGATTAAAATTTATTTATAACAAGAAGTTCAAAAGGTAAACCCAGAGCAGGCCTAATACATCAAGTTGTGGCCCAAGCAGCAAGCAAGCCTGAATTAAGAGGTAGAAGAGCCTATGCAATGTCAGAAGTTTGAGATTGAGCCCTTGTAAACATATCCTTGGGATACCAAAGCAACGGACTTTTGCATGAGGAAAGAATAACACACACAAATCATTGCATGAAGCAATATGCTGAATACATGAGAAATTTCTAATTAAAAAAACTAATTAGTACACTCCCACATTTGCTCTATTACCTAAACTACAATTATCCTAATGATTAAAATCATGCAGTACAGTTTTATTCACAAAAAAATGCAGTAAAGTTTATTATAATTCGTAACCCTAATAATAATGTATCATATGTTCTCCATCAACGTTTCCACCATATCAATTAAATATTAAATTATGATTTATTCTCATGAGTTGGTCACAGATCAACTAAGACGAATTTGTTTCAGTTCAACTTAAACTAAACAACACTTTATTACATGTAACTTAAAACAGTACAATTATAGAGCTAAACAGAATGGAATTCTACTTAACCTAAGCAAATGATTTGCATTTGTTCCAGTAAAAACTGATAGAAGATGCAATTTAGTGCATACTTTAAATATGACAAAGAAGATGCCCCCAGTAGAAATATTTTGTATATGAAAAATCTAAACTCCATGAAATGCCTCTGAAGAATGAGTAAAAAATTATATAAACTTTAAAATTAGTAAAATCAACTGAACACATATTTTTTAATATAACATGCCACTAATTATTAAAAAGAGATTAAAGTTTTAAAAAATAAAACAAATATGTAAAGCCAATTCCTAAGAAGATTAATCAATCAAAGAAGACTAAATCATAGTCAAGATTATGCCCATCATCCGCACTTCAACAAAACCTCCTCACTTTGCATTTGAGACTACCAATTAAAAAGGAATTGTTTAATTATTATGATTGCCAAACTAACCAATAGAATGCAAATGAAGAATACCCAAGTACAATGGGTGGTAAGAGACAAAAATGAAAAATGATTTTTTTTAAACTGAAATGCACTTTTGCAATCAAATCAAATTAGGCCACATGATATCAGATGTTAATTTATGAATAGCCACAACCATGGATGACTACTATTATAGAAGCAAATATGCAAGATCAATCTGTTATAGACTCGTATCCATATTGCAAGAAATTAAAATACTCACAGTCCAGCAAGATGTGGTTGAAATAAGATCTCTGCTGTCTGAAACCTCTCTTTTGAAAGAGTAAACCATCCTTCTCCTACAGCTTCAAATGATGCTTGTGTATCTTTTGATTGCTCAGCTTCATAATCAAGAGCAACATAACATAGTTTCTGTTACCATACAACCAATAAAAGATTAAACTTCTTCAGGGAGAAGACATTTAAGTAAAATTATTCTATAGGATTGACACTAATCACTCCCACCACACTGCATTGAAAAAAGAGTAAAAGGTATAAGAGACAAAAACAGTTTACATAAGGAAGAACTTTTGTGAGGATGATCAGTAATTCCAACAACAACCAAAATAAGCTATTTCTGTCCAACAAGGCAAAGTTAAACCTAAACCATTTACCATTGTCATCAGACAGAAGAATCCTCCTCTGCCAGAAAGAGATTGGAGGCCGTGTCTTCAATGACCAAGTTCTTAGAGCCTCTCACCTAATGATGTAACTCCTTAATAACTATTTTCTAAAAGGCAGGTAAAATAATTAAATATTGGCACACTAATACCAGGAATATGGACATATGGGACAGCTTTTTTGGAGAACAAATACAGGGCAAATGAGAAAGAAAGGGAAAAGACCGGAATATCATATCATCATCAATACAAGGAACTATGCTTTCTACAATGTCAAATATTTGAAATTGCAAAACCTAATCCAACTTAAGCAAGCAAGAAGAAATAGAAGTAAATATGTTTTATGTAGACTACATTTCATAGGCAATGGAGGGTCCACTACTGTCTTCTTAGGTGCACCATGGCACCATGCAGTACCTAATTGACATCAACAAGTAAAATCTCCTCACTACAAATATTTCAGAACACAGATGAATATTAATACCTCTTTCAATGTGCGAACAGTGTACAAAGACTGAAAACTTAGGTTATTCAGTTGCATCTTCTCCCTAAGAAATCCAGTAAGTTTCAGTGCTCCCAGTCCCACAACTTCCACACCCACTTTGCGCATTACTTTACCATTTAAAACTGTGAAGAGATAATACAGGTTACAATCACAACCGAGGAAAAAACAGACAATAAAGTCATTTGCTTGACATATGAAAACCAATAATCTACATATATATATATATACATACATATGTATATATGTGCGTGTGTGTATGTGTAGCATATATTAAAATAAAGTGGAGAAATTTAAGCATTATTGATTACAACTGAACACATTTAGACAACTTTGAGATACTTTGGAAATTTATTGTTCTGAATAAATTAAGAATTATATTAGGAACAAGGGAAAAGGAAACAGTAGGGCATACTTGGAACTATAGATGTGACTTGAAAACCTATATTAACAGCTATTCCAGAAGTTCGTTTCGCAGCATAAAGAGCTAGAGTTGCCTACAGTTTACAAAATAGACATTAAGTAAATATGGAAATAACAAGGAATAACAGAAGCACCCATTATTCATAATGCAAAAGGCATTGTATTCATTTAATAGATGATGATTTGAGTAGTAATAAAAAGACACCATAAGCAATATGAAAGGTGACAGCATCTTCTACAATCTAGATTAACAAGCAGGGATAAAGAGGCTGTTTACTATCATGAATAAATTGACAATGTGGAATATAAGGCTAGAATCCATACTTATATAAAGAGAATAGGAGCAGATACATATAAGCCCTTGAAAGAGGTTACAAATGTTTAAAGAAAACAATGTGGTAATATTCATTAAATAGCCACAAGTATTTTCTTTTAAATTTATCACTTAAGTCAGTAAAAAGGTAACTTTTGCAGGGATTTTTATTTTCCAAATTAAAATTTATTACCTGGTTGACAGCACAAACAGCAGGAACGTTCATATCGAACAAGGAAGCATAAATTGCTTCTTTAAGCTGTCGTCTTGATGCTTTGGCTGATTCAGTATCTGGAATGAGGCAATACATTAACATTAGATGAAATCATATACGAAGGAGAACTATGTATTATTGGTTGAAATTATAGGACTGTGACAAGAAAGACTCTTTATTAATAGAAAACAGCAGTACAGTCCAGGTATTTGAAAGACCTGGTTCTCTCCCAATGCCTAAAGGCCCCAATTCTCTCACAAATTAATCTCCTCTTCCCGTGCTCCCTGCCCTTTATTTATACACTTTACAGACCCCTAACAGTTTCACTAACTCAACCTAATTAGTTATTTCCAACTAACAAGTAAAGAGAAGCTAACTAACTAACTATTATCTAACAATACTCCCCCCCTAAAACATTCACCTTGTCCTCAAGGTGAACCTTTGACCCTAACAGCTGCTGACTAAATTCTACCAGGATCCCACTGCCTAAAAGCATAGCATGTGTTCGTCTTTCTTCCTCTCAGGAAGAGATATGACAGCGTAAGTTGCCTTCATTTCTATGATCCATTTCTTTTCCCTAACTTGTTGGGCTTGGCCCATTACATAAAATAAATGATTTGCTGCTCTTGCTCTCATTCTTTCAGAAACTCTTGCGTTTTTGTCATGAAATTGCAGAATGATGCCTGTTTCTGTCGCTGTCTTGGTCACTGTACAAGGCACAGAATTCAGTGGTTCTTGCACTTTGGATGATGGAATCTTGACCAGCATAGGGGAGACCCAGAGCTTAGCCACGATTGTTGTCCCATCCTTTTCCATGGAAGAGCTCAACTTTGGTGCTTTCAGCAGTGGAGGTGGGTTGGCTGGTGTACTCACAAACCACTCCTTCTTGGCTGTCACGTTTTCCCTCCATCTCTGCCCCACAGCCTTGCTTCCCACAGGGAGAGATTTCCCTTTTATTTTCTCCGCTCCTTCATCACCCAAGATGTGGTTTTAGCAAGCCAGGTTCTGGACATGGTTTTAGTGAGGTTCCTTCGCCACCACAGGCCTATCAAATTCTTCTGCCACTGTATCTATCTTGCTGTTTTTCTCTCTGTTTCTGTTTTCAATTTATCACTTTCTTCTTCCTCCTTCAAGACCTCCTCTCTTTTTATGTTTTCTTGCCCCCAAGATTCTGCTCTATCTTTCCAGACTTCCTTGCTCCCACTGTTTTCTTGCTTCCAAGGTCCTTCCATACTCATCAATAAAGGCTTTGCCCTTTGACCATCTGGAACAGCAATCTTGAATCTTGTCACCCCACGTTCCATCGGACAAGGCCTCATCATCCTTCTTGGAACATGATCTTGCTGGATCTGTTTCTCTACCAATCTGAATTTCTAGCATTTCTTGCTTCATCTTTCTCAAAGATTTAATTGCCATCAAGCTTTCTCGAAGAGATGCCTCCAAAACGCTGTTGATTCTCCATCTGTTGTTGCAGCACCCACAATTGAATTTCCAATTCCCGATTCATGATACCCATTGCACAGTTGTACCCACAGCTCCCAAGAAAAGGAGCTCTGATACCAGTTGATAGGGACTGGTACCCAAGAACAATGAAAAAGAATGAATCTTTATTGCTAACTCCATGTGATTCTGTCCCAGCCCCTATCAGAACTGAAATATAGAGTTTAGGGAAGAATGTTACAACAGTTCTCACTAGTTCTGAGTTTTCGAGAGACCCAGTGCACTCCAATTACAAACTTCTTCTCAAAATTATCCACACCTTACTCTATCCTCTTACCTTCTATTTATAGGCTTCGTTTCTCAAGCTAGCTGTCTGTTACAGCAACTAACTATCTATTACAGCAAGCTAACTAACTGATATAGCCTTAATTCTGTTAGGTTTTATTTCTCCTACTATACATTTGTCTAATTGGGGTCTATCAGACTGGAAATGACAAGGCCAGACAACAATTGGGACTGGAGACGGCAGACTGCATTTGGCACTAAAGACAAGGCTAGACTGCAGCCAGGACAGATTGCAGCCAGGACAGATTGCAGCCAGACCATGTCAAAAACAGACACCAGTTCTGTGACCAAGACCAAGGCCAGACATGTTCTAACTTTTTTCCTCTCAATGCTCTGGTGTCAATGGAAAAAAAATCATGATCCAAAATGACAAAAACTAGAGATAATCACCACAAGAACATCAGGTAGCAGCCTGAAAACGTCAAACTCAACGTAGAGGGAGAGAGAGTTGTCAGAGTTGACCACTGAACAAAGGCAACTGTAGCCCAAGGGAGCCTAATAGCCCAGATGATGGTGATCAAGGGTACATGACAAGGTGAGATACGCATGTTCACATGATAGGGTGCATGTTAGGAGACATGACAAGGCTTTCAGCATCAAAGCACAGGGGGACAGCAGATTGAAGATTTTTGAGACAGCTTGTGCACTCACCTTAATGGTTGAGGACTGAAGACCATTTATCCAGCCCTAACACAATGGCAGATGGAATGATAGACAGCAATAGAACATTTCCAAACAAAATAGTTCCAAATTTTAGGGAACACCAGTGAAATAGCGACAGGTCAGGTCACAAAGGATGGTTTCTCCATGATACAGAAAAAACTAAGAACAACTTTGTACAAAAAAGAGACAAAATAATTATGATGACAGTTTCTTAATCTACTCCTTTTCCCTTTTCATATTAGCACCACTTAAGTAAATCATAAAATGTAACTGACCATCGTAATGGCATATTGGTATAGACACAATAACTGGTTGTTTATTCGGTTTCACCTGCATCCTGTCAAGAGAGCAACCAATATATTAAACATGCATGCAAAAGCAATTTGATTAGGTAAACAAAAATTGATTGCTCTGGAACTATTCATCAATATATGTATATAGATATGCTAAGCAAGGGACCAAAATGGATTCACTTATGACATATCAACTATCAAGAGTTACCATTACTGTTCAACCAACAAGAAGGAAGAATCAGAACGGCACAATACCTGTTATAAATAGTTGCGAAAAAATGTCGAAACCTAGTATACATTGGTGACTCAATGTTACCAAATTCCTAACCATCAAAAAGGAGGGAGAAGACGCAGCATAAGTGAAAGGAAACTGAAAAACAGAAAAGGCAATACCTAGTATCTGCATAAGTGTTGTTTGCAATTTAAGGTGGCCTTTGGTTTGCAAAAACTTTTTTTGTTTTCATTTTCTATTTTCACTTTTATTTACAAAAATGCTGCCTTGTTTTCATGTTGTTTTCTGTTTTAAGTTTTGTCCTAAAAATAGTGAAAACAGAAAATAACTCTTTCTTATTTTCATTATTTCCTGGACAAAACTTTAAAATCAAAATAAAATAAAAACAAGGGGGAATTTTTGTTTAAGTGAAAACAGAAAATGTTTTGGCAAAACCAAATGCCACCTAAGGCTCTCCTTGGTCAGAGTCAAAATGAGAATAAGGTAAAATGACAATGTGCAAGGGCAGCAAAAGCTAGACACATAGCAATTTTTCAACCTTGTCAACTATTTTCATTCTAACCAAGCAGGACCTCAGTTAGTGCTAGTTCCAATCAAAATATTACCAAAAATGTTGCTGATCGCCCAGATGGGCATGCATATTTGCTCCAACCAAATTTGCAATAGCCAGAACCACCTTCAGAAGAATGGACAAAAAGAAAAGTCAATATATATAATCATCACAAGTAAGTGAAGCGTAAGTTCACAGAACAAAATTGCAAGACTAACCATCAATGATAATAGAACCAGGAACTTGTGCTCTCTGGCCATAAATATGCTTGAATGATAGCTGGGGCCTATATCCAACGAAGGGTCTGTAATTTACCAAACTTAAAACACTCAAAATCACAAAATACCAATCATTTTCACTCATAAGGTCCATCAAAGCTCAGAACATCAATCACATGCACAACCATCAAATTGGGCACACAACGCTTGCCCAACGCCAATCACACACATAACCCATCAAATTGAGCACACAACATCAATCACTACAACCACCCATCAAAGCACAAAATAACAATCAGTCACACAACCCATCGAACAAAACAAAGCACACCAACTCAAAAAAGTGCACGACCCACAATAGCTAAAACCACCAATCATCTCTAGCATGACCCGTCAAACACAATTTGTACCAGTGGCACACCAACTACTTCCACCACCCTTCAAAATACATAATTCCAATCACTAACAGCACAATCCATCATATTCACATGCAAGACCAACCACAGTGCAAAATTTGAATCGCTGACACACCAACCACTAGCACCACCTATCAAAACACAATTTCAATCATGGGCAGCAAAATCCAGTAAATTCACTTGCAAGACCCATCAATCCATCAGAACTACCCATCATAGCAAAAACCATCAACCGCTTGCACCACCCATCAAAACACAAAATTTCGATCACAACCCATCAAATTAACTTGCATCACCGATCAAAACACAAAATTTCAATCCAAACCCATTAAATTCACTTGCAAGACCCATCAAAACACAAAACTTCAATCACAAACCATCAAATTCAATGGTAGTGAAGAAGGAAAAGAAGAAGGAATAGTACTACAACAACAACTAATACTCACGGAAGAGGGTAGCCAGAGCTCAAGGTGGTCTCAGCAAAGAAAAGAGAATCCCAAGAGGGTTCAGCCTGGTGAGTCTGAAGAAAGTGAACCCAAAGGCGATTATCAGAAACATGGGATCTCAAAGCCTTGCAAACCACACTTAACTTGGCAGCTTCTTTCGGACCCAAAAGCCTCAGAATTTGCATCAAAATGTCACTGGGTAACTGTTCCAATTCACCCATATCAGAACGTGTCACTTCTGATTCTGATATTGAGGGTGGCGATGCTGAGTTGGATCTCGACAACACCATTTCCCACACCTTCCTCAGCATCATCGACATGCTTCAGATTGCGGAACCACCACACCTATGCTCTTTTTTCTTTGAATCCTGTCCATGCGATCAACCAAACACAGTCATTAATCAGAGACTCTTTATTTGGGAATTTTTACAAGTCCACCGGAACTATATATTTTTTCACAAAAAAAAACACTTTAATACTTTTATACCGTTATTTTTTTATTTACTTTTTTAAAATTAAAATTAAGAAGTTATCAAGTAAAAACGTTAGCGGTAAATATATTTATATATTAAGAAATAAATCCTTATTTTTGATCGTTGAAAAATTTAATCGGTTATATTATTTTTCTAAAAAGATAAAATATCATTTATTTTAATCTTTTTATATATAAGAACATATTAAAAGGATTAAATTATAAAATATAATTTTTATTGTATATTATGTTTAAATTTTAAAATTAAAATTAAATTAATATTATTAAAAGTATAATAATTTTAAATTTAATTTATTTTAAAAATATCTTTAAATTTATTATGATATATAAATATTTAAATTTTAAATTAAATTAATATTTTTAAAAATAAAAATTACTAATAAAAATACTTAATATAACCGAAGTTAAATGATTTAATAAGAATGAAATTAATCTCTAAAAATATTCTTATTCATTCATTAAGAAGATTTTTAATTAAATGTATAAGGTAGGTTCTAAAATTTAAATAAATAATTTTTTTAAATAGGTTAAATCATTTTAATTTTTAATAAGGTATTAAAAGATTTATTATTTTATTGGTTAAATAAATTTATAAATTCTTATAATTTTATTAAATTTTAAAATAAAATATTATAATTTAAAATAATCTTATAATATAAAGTTTTTAATTAAATCCTTAGAAAGAATTATAATCTCATTTGAAGAAGCTTTGCCTAGTTTCAGTGAAGATCTAGCATCTCTTGTAATTTTTGGCACTAAAACTAGGATGTTCATGAAGTGTAGTTTCCGAGGGATCCAAAGTCTTGCTCTCTCTAATTTGCGATAGGAAAAGTAGTTGAGAGATAGGAAACGTTGTCTGGAATAACAGCTTTGAATCTAGTTGATAAATCGGCTCAAACTTCAAAAGTTTGTCTCAAACTCGGTCAATGATTTAAAAGGTTTAATTACAAATATGCTAATAATATAATTATATATTTTAAATGTGTTTAATTATTATTAAAAAATTTATAATTCAGTTTATGTAATTAAATGATATTATATGGAATTTATTTAATAATAAAAATATTTTAAAAATTTTACTAATTTCCTCTTCATTATAATTATTTTTTTTTTCGTAAATTGAAACGTCAGCAAATAAGAAAAGAGATTTTAAATCCAAATTCTTTTATGGAGAAGGGTAGTTGGGTTGAAAAACTGGAACATGGTGCAATCTTATCATCGCGTGGGCATATTCAATTTCTTTCTATTAATTAATCATAATTTTTCACATTACATGTTTGCTATTTTATTCAACTGTTTTATTTAATTATTATTTAGATAAAAATAGATTAAATTAAATTAAATTAAATTTTAAATATTTAAAAGTTTTAAGGATGAATTTGTATTTTTTTTTATCAATATCTATTTTAATTTAAATTTTACAAAATTTATAAATCTATTTAAAAGTTTATATTTAAAAAAATTAATAAATAAATTTAAAATATATATAAAAAATAAATTAAAAAAATTTACAAATTTAAAATTATTACATAGGTATAAAACGCATGTATATATATATAATATATAAAGATAAATAAATTTTTAAATAAATTAATTAAAATTTTTTATAAAAAATATAATTTATTTATATAAAAATTTATTTTAACAAATTTTATATATTTATTAAACAAATCAAACTAAATTAACTTAAGTTTTAAATAAATCTAATGGTAAGTTTTTTATCGGACCACTTTATTTATTTTTCTTTAAAATGTTTTTTATTAAAAAAATAATTTACAATTCTATATTTTTAATATATTATTGAAAAGATAAAAAATAAAAATTTTAATATAATAGATAAAATTTATAATATTAATATAATATTTTTAAAAATAAATTTTTTATTATTAATATAATAATTTTATTTTTAATTATTTTAACTTATATATAAATGTACAGGATAATAAAATCGTATTATCACTTTCTTAACTTAATAACACTATAAAATATTTAACAGTAGATAAAAAAACAAAAATATAGATAAAAGTATTTACATTTTTACACATCATTCTTCATTATATATTACTTAAATTCACTCATTTTATTATTTTTATTTTATGTGTGGGGATTATTAGAAAAATTTGCCAATCTCTTGAGTTATTGAATCATCAAAGTATTTAATTTTTGAAATAAAAATTTAAATATATTTTATTTTATAAATATAATTAAATTTAATTTTAATATTTTAAAATACTTTTTTTTATTTTTTTATAAAATATTTTTTATTTTAATATTCATGGATTTAATTTTTAAAAATCTCTATGCTTACTCAGAGATGATATAGTGTGTATTTTTTTTACACTAAAAATAAAAAAATGTAAACTTATAATCTTATATAAATTTTCACAATCATTCACGAACTCCAATACCTTACATAGTATGTATTTAACCATACCATATTAACTACTATACTAAAATAACATGTAACGTAATATGTTTAACTTACATATCATATCATTAAAGAATAATAATATAACCTATCGTTAAAAGATAATTAAGTCATTAAGATCAGAAATTATGATTTAAATGGTAAGATTAAAAGCTATAAACTATTATTTTAAGTTATAATATGCTGTTATGTAATTCAGTTTATAGCTATGATTTTAATTTTAATAGAACATCCACAAGCATTAATATAATTCTAATGTCTATTTCTAAGTCTCAATTCTATGTTCAATTTGGTGTATAGATATTGAGAAAAAAAAAAGTCATAAAAATAATTTTTTTTATAAAACTTAATAAAAATTAATTAAGATATACGTAGTTGAATCAAGACACATATAATTAATATGGATAAAAAATATTAAAGAATTAGATAGGTTTTAAGATGTATTTTCATAAAATTAGTTTACAAGTTATTTTAAAAAATAAAATTAATTACAAATTAAAAGATAAACATTTAAAAAATAGTTAAAAATTAATAAATTAGTTTATTGGATTAAAAATATTTGATAAAATTAATTAAATTATTTAATAAATATAAAATGACAAACAAACGTATAATTAGTTATTAGATTAAGATTTGATAAATGTGACATGTTTTTTTATTTTTTAAATTAAATTTAATTAACATATTTCTTTAAAATTAAAAATTTATCTATAAATAAATTTAACATAATAACTTGTTAAAATAATAACTACTTTTTATATTGTTAATTTTTTTTATCAATGAAAATCAAATATTTTATATTAATAATTAAAATAAATAATATAATATTTAAAATAAATAGTATAATATCACATAATAATTAAAAAATAATAATTAAAAAAATAAAAAATATTATCTAATATTTTAAAATAAATTAACAATATTATTAAAAGAAAAAGAAATATTAGTTTCTAATATAAATGAATAAACGAAGAAATATTAAAAAAAATATCAAGGATTCATAAAAATAAAAAAATATTTTTAACTAGAAGGTAAAGATTTTGAATGTTACTTGAAGTAATATGTGAGAAATACTAATAGTTATTAAAAAAATATTAATAACTAAATTATTTTATCAAACAAACTAAAATTTTATAACAAAATTTTTTATGGTTTATTTTAAGTTGTAAAATTTTTCAATTTTAATGTATTTTTAAGTTGTATTTATTTAATGATGTTTCAAGTATTTAATTGTAATTTTTTTATATATTAATTTAGATGGAATAATTATGAATTTTTTTTTGTGTTCATAAATCGTAAAAAATGGATTATTTCTTTTATCATGACTTGATTTTTTATATATGTTGTGAGTATAATGTAATTTTTTATTGTTAATTGTTAGTTAAAGTATTTTTTTTATCTAGTAAATGTATAAATTAACAAATATAAAAGTGTATGAGATTCATATGTAAAAGTGTATATTCATCATTTTATTAATAATAATCCTCTTTTTTTTATTATTATTTTGGGGTGTGTGTGGTATTCAAAAGGGGTATTTAGAGCATTTCTTGACCAGGACCTGTGAGCAAGTATTGTGTGACTGGTACTAAAAGTGTTGTAGTGTGATGGTGAGCTCTAATGGCAACTTCCTTGTGAAATTATCAATATTAAATATGAAGAATTATGAGTAATGTGCATCAAGACGAGAATAATCTTTAGCTTTGAATAAATGTCGTTAAGAATGACTTTTTGGAAGGCAACTCTATATAGGTTCAAAAGAATGCTTATCATAAGACAAAGAAGAAAGATTGCAAAGCTCTTTTCTTGATTCATCAATGTAGGCATAACAAACTTTGAAAAGATTGTGACTGTTTCAAATGAAAAGAAAATATGATATTTGTTGACATGAAAATTAAATTCAAATCATGAGAAGAGAATATGAGATAATGTAGATGGAGGAGTAGGAACAATTAGAGGATACCTTACCCAATTACAATCCTTGAAAAAATAGATAAAAAAACTAAGAAAAATTTTATATATGCTATGTTGGTTGGAAATATTCATAGAATCTTAATTCCTAGATTTGATCATGTAGTTATAACAATTGAGGAGTTTAAGGATGTAGAGTCTTTGAAGGTCAAGGACCTACAAGGTATTTTAGTGGCACGTGGACAAAGGTTGAATGAAAGAAATGTAGAAAAAAATGTTAAGCAAGCCTTGTAAGCATAAATAAGAAAGAAGGAAAAATTCAAGAAAGGAATAAGAAAAGGAAAAGATTACAAAACTAGAAATGTTGGTACCTCATCCAATTTTGAGTAAAATACCAAAGAAAGAACCAATAAAAAAGATGGTGAATGGTTTAATCCAATAAAAAAAGAATGGATAAAAGAAAGATTTAGTGTTGGACATTCCAAAATTATGATCATTAAAAAAGCAAGATGACGAGGCACTTGTAGTTAAAGAATATGACTATTTTTATATAGTTCTATGAATTATCACAACTAGTGTTAAGCAAGTTAAGTTTGATATGTGATAACTTGATAATGGATGTTGTAACCACATGGCTAGACACATAGATGGTTTGTTAGTTAAGATGAGAATGTGAAGATAAGTAAGGTTTTTAGATGATAGTTTTGTGATAGGAGAAGACATGTGAAGAATTCTTATTCAGAGAAAAGATGGAAAAAATTTCTATATTATGTATCTAGTATGAAGAGAAATCTATTTATTTTTAGACATCTACTTGAGAAAAGTTATACAATGAAGATGGAGAAGAAGATATTGAATGTATATGACAACGAAAGAAGATTAATTCTAAAGGTTCAACTTTCAAGCAAATGAACCCTTAAGGATGGAATTCATGTTGGAGAATATAAATGTCTCACCTCTTCATTTTAGGATGAAAGTTGGCACCACCATTTAAGGTATGGATACCTTAATTTCAAAAATTTGAGCATGCGAAGTAATAGACAAATTTGGTGTACAACTAAGGTACCAAAGGCATCATGTAAAAAATGTTTTACTAGTAAGCAACTCAATTGATTTTTTTTGCTTCTATATTCCCATCAAAACTTTTTAACTATTTAAAGTAATGTATTTTGATATATATGATCTCCTTGAAAAAGACTCAATTAAAAATAATAGATACTGAAAAAGATTTAATTAAAAATAATGGATACTGTGTGTCTTTCATAGATAGTTTCTCAAGAAAAATATAGGTGTACCTAATTAAAAGGAAGAATAAGATATTTGATATTTTCATAAAATTTAAGGCCATGTTAAAGAGATAAAATGTAAAATCATTGATGTTACTTAGAACTGATGGTAGAAAAAAGTATAACTCATATTAGTCCCATGAGATCTATGAAAGAAATGGTGTAATACATGAGGTAATGACTCTATACACTCTACAATATAGTGTCATTATAAAAAAGGATGAATTGAACCATTGTTGTGTATGATTTGTAAGTTTTGTCTAAGGAAAAGTGTAGCCATCATAGTTATAAAGGGAGTATTTGAAACCTCTAGTATTGTCTTATAGAAACTATTCCAACGCGTAAAACATTGATTGAATATTGATTTTTGAGCTCACTAAGAGGAATTTTTGTTTTAAATTCTATGTTAAAATAGAAAAAATATATATATAAAAACAATTGGTGTATACGTACTACTCAATAGTATTCTAGGGACCATGCCTCAACCTCTGAGTCATCTTGACAAAGTTGATGCCAATAGAATAGACTGGAGAATAAGGATAAGAGTGTCATGCATGTGGAATGTTCCTATGTATGGTCAGCCACAACAAATAGGGAGCATTGACATGATTTTGGTGGATGAAATGGTAAAAATACAGAAATAATTTCAACAATATATTTAAGTGTTTATCCACACATAAAATTTTTATGCTTGGATTTGAAAATTGTATTTTTCCAGTTGGGGAGATGTTTATGTACTGTAAAGCAGAATTTGGTCGCACAGTTTCATCGTCAAATTGAAGAAGGCAATGCATATGTTATTGAAAACCTCTTAGTAGGCCAAAACAGCACAAAATTTAGAACTTACAAACAGCAGTATTTGTAAACTTCATGAGGACAACGAAGTTGCTGCCTGATAGCGGGGAAAACATTCCCCCACGTCTTCGACTTCTGTCCGTTTACAAACATATGCCCTGGCGTCAATGTTTTGTCTCTCATTAGTAACACGTTCTATGATATTTAATTATTACATTTGTTACTTTCGCATACAAATATTACATCTTTTAACCTCATATGTAAGTCTTTTTATGTTTAGATGTTATTGGTCATTTTGTTGAGAAGTATGAAATCAAATAGGCAGATGTAAATGGAAAAAGGACAAAGCTTATTGATTTTGTCCTTGAGGATTTGCAGTAACTTTCTGAAACTCATTAATTTGTCATCATGTGACTGTAGTATTGTTCTCATTTATGTTTATGTCCATTGTGTACAGGTCAGACTTAGATATGAACTTGTATTTTAAAGCTACTAAGAGTAAAGGTGACATTTTGAACCAACAGTAGAACAAATCACTTAAGACCTTCCATGATCATGACCAAAGTTATGGAGTAAGAAAAAATTATGAACGGATCTAAGAACATATGGTGTACCAAGTGTTAAGCTTCATGACACCAAGATCATGTGGCAAGAAATTTGAAAAAGCATATTTTTTTAAGTCACTTGAGCATTCAGCCACTTCCTAGTAAATTAAGGAATCTTGAGCTTAAAATTTTGATTAGGGTATAAAGAGGAACCTAATCAAGTATCATTATGGAATTATAAATTTGAAAGGGATTTGAAATTAGTAAAGTGCTCATTTGACCATTTTGGTTGATTTGGGTAAAACATACTAAAATCTTGCTACAACTTAAGGATGGATCTAAACATGTTTAAGGAGATGATTAGAAATTAATTATAGGATAGAAAAAGTCAAGTAAGTATTCAGCCACTCATATAAAGTAAGGAAGAAAAACCTAAAAATTTCTAAGGGTGGTATGAACTTGTAGCCTAAGTTCTAGTTAGTGTAAATCAACTTTTAGGAAAAGAAAAAAATGAACCATAACACCTTATGACAATGGTGTCTGAATTCAGCAACCTAGGTAAAAAAAATAAGCAAAGGAGACTATTTTGGTTGTTTAAAGATAAATAGATGAATTAAGAGTAGAAAACTTTAAATTCATGAGCAAGAAGTAAACAACTATGAAGGGCCATTTGGACAACTAGAGAAGAAACTTTACATTCCATAATCTTATATTAAAAATATTAAGAAGAATTTAATCATTGAGTAAAGGAAAGGTTGAGAGGTAACTTAGAAGGATGAGCGGACTAAGATCCTATGAGTAGTTCATCATAAATCTTATGAATTAAGCAAGTTGGATAAACTATAGGAGTAAGTATACATGTTGCCCAAGATAGTAATATCAAGCTTCATTAAGAAATTTTTTATCAAAAAATTAGTTTCTATTTAGAAACATCATACCAACTTGTTGTGTGGATTTTTGAGTACACAGAGATGTATATAAAGTGTATAGATAGTACTCTTTATTGGTTAAAGAGTAATGTATTATGTGATGTGAGTACACAAAGATGTATGTAAAGTGTATGAATAATACTCTTGATTGTTTAAAGAGTAATTTGTTATGTGATGATCATGTATAGATAATGATGTGAAAGTAGTCTAAAAATAAGGACTAAATGTATATGGCATATTGGTTGGATTGTTTGAGCATACATATTATCTAAAAGCTTTTTAAAAGGAACCTAATTAACTAAGGAATCATTAAAGAAAGAACTTATGTGCAAAGTTAATACTACTCTTAATGTGCATTATGCACATTCAAAAAGTGTCAGGTCCTTTTAGAGTGGAGACAAAAGTGTTTTCCAAAAATCCTTCTATTATGAAGCATTGGTCTTCAATATTTATGAATGTGACGACCATCAAGGAATGAGCTCATGTCTTAAGAATATAAGGTAGAGTAGCAGAGCCAATAAGAAGATGTTGTTGGACTAAGTAGTATTTTATGCCTATGTCTTGAATTATCACTAAGAGAGTGGTAGAGAAAAGAAGAGAGTTATGTTAAGACATAAATGAAATGATAGTCAAATGATATCTATGATGTGACACCAAAGGTTCATAAGACTTATGTAATTTGTATATGTAAATAGAATCCAATTCTTCTTTATGTAAAAGAAATCCACTTCAGCTAAAGTTTTCTAAAGATTAAAAGTGAACCTGTGTGCGTGACATGTTTTCTAATAAACTGAAGTGGCTGGGATGAAAGTAATATCACTAACCCTAAAGTAGAATCCTACTAAGAAACTTAGTTTCTCACCCCTTCTTCCATCATGTTCTTCCTAGACTCCAATAATGTCATTCGTGGAGACGGTGATGTTCATAGAGAATGATGACACATTCTGGGTGGTTGAAACCTCAAAGTCATCACATTTGGATCACGATTAGGTCTCACTAAATAATGTACATTTTGTAATATAACCATGGATAACTGTAATACTAAATAAGTATTTGTAGATTGGACTTTATCATAGGTAATGTGAATATGTTACTAGTAATTATATATGTAATTAAGTATGTAAAGGCAGTAATGCTTTAACTAAGAAAGTATATGTATAATTATGGACTGTATAATTATAAGTTGTATGACTTCAAGCATGTTTGCATTTGAGATTAACTTCATTACTACTTGTTAAAGAAGTATGGACCAATAAAAGCATTATAGATTATTTATGAATTAAACAGGAATGAGTACATCTGTTTATTCAATTTTCTCTATGATAACTATTTTAACAAGGCTTGCATTTTATACCAAGATGTTTTAAAAAAAAATACCATATTTTCACTAATATTTATTTTCTAAAAATTCCACATCATGAAGTAATAATCTAATAATGGAATCATGTGTACAACTTAAGCATAAAAACATACTTCGTTTTTAGGAGGTTACAACATGACCCATGTGACCTAATGATTTCCTAAATTAAGATCCCTAAGTATATTTTGTTTGCACTAAGAGATTAGGTAAATGAATTGAAGATAGGATTGTTACTAGACCTTGAGAAAGGCTTGTAGCAATTTTAATGAAATTACTACACATTGACCTTTATAAAATTATATTGGTATTCATATGGAACATCCCAAGATTAGGTAAAGTCAACATCCTAGCTATTATCCTGATAAGTGAACTTCCTTTTTGTTCATGTGAGCTTTATTTGTTCTTATTTCTCTACATTATTTCCATTCTCTTGAATTCCACTTTTCGATTCCATGCAAGTTATCTTGTAATCAAGTTAATCGTGGTACTTGATCAATCCTTATGGGTTTGACCTTTTGAATATTTTATACTCTACTACTTGGCGACCTAGCGTACTTTCTAGAGAAAGGGTTGGGACCACTCTATCCCACTCATATCATTCTCAATCTTGGTGAAGTCAAAAATTTCCACTATGATCCTAGAATGCACCAATTGTGACAAATATTACATTAGAAATAGACGTTGTAAGTGCTCTTAGGTAGTAATAGATTCCTTCGGCAAAGATTTTAGTCAATTGTTCACCTTTTCAATGATGGAAAATCGAAACAATTAAAGTAGTTGTATGGTGTTCTGTGTAACTTCATTCATCCTTATGGTATTTGTCAATCTCATGAACTTTTTGATATAGAGATATGAGTCCTTCGAGATTGTTTCTCCAAATTGAAGCAATTTTTGAATCATATTAAAAAGTCCAAGCTTCAATTTGAAGTTTGTAACACCTTCCAATGTTGGGATTGACATACTAATCTAGGCCCTTATCGTTAAGGCCATGTAATAAACCAATGTCTTATTTCCTTGCACTTTCGCTTTAGTTTCTTGCCTTAACCTCCTAAATTTTCTTTCTATTTTATGATTAAACTGCAAAATTTGAAGCTCGAAAAGGAGTTATCATAACTTTTTCTTATTTTTTATAATACATATACTCATCTCAAGTAATCAAAATTTGAACTTCTAAGATTATAGGGGAATAGTCCCTGGTAATGGCACCAAAAACTTGATGTGTGCAAAACGTGTGTAAGAATTGTATGTGTTGGTGTAAAAACGTGTAAAGGCAAGTGCACCTTATCGTTTTATGAAGTAAAGAATGAATAAGAGAATCGTCTCCACAAGGATTTGGTTCAAATACTGAATTCCTACTAGTCCACTAATTGAACTTGGTTATGGGGGCGCGTAGGCAACACAAGTTTGTTCACATAGGCAACGCAAACGGGGATAAACAGGAATTCACAGAATCTGTCACAATCTAGAATTCTGTTCTAACATGCAGGGACTACTTCAAACTTAATTCTTGACTGTCAAATACTCTGCAATTAATATAAAGATATGAGAATTCAAAGTATGGAAAATGTTAGGGTTGGATTTCACCAAAACTTCCCCTATGTAATCCTTGATTATTGCATGTGCTTAAGACAAACATGCATTGAAGGTCGAATTCACAACTGGTGATTGAAGATCACTCCCATGACTCAACAATCCTTCACAGCAAATTAGGAATTCTAATCCCTTAGCTATTCCTAATTTGCAGTGAGCCTTACGTTCAAGAATTCAAAAGACCTCGCAATTATGAACCTCTATCCCTAGAGCCTTCATAATTGTGTTATTTAATCCCAGTTCCAATTCTTAAACCAATTTCCCAATTGCGAGAAAGAATTTCGATTCAATTCATGAGTGGTCAAACCATAAAAGCATGAAGTAAAGAGATGAACAATCAACGTTAAAGACAAACAATCTTGAATAATTGCAAAAATCTGGATTACATAGGTTCGGTTAAGGTTTCATCCTTCCCCAACAAGGACTCAGTTACACATAACAAAGAGAAAGAAAACAGAGGAGGGGGAGAGGGTTCTGGTCATGGCCGCTTGCTGTAAAATCCCTTCTTCCTCCACCTTAGGGTTTCTCCTTCTCCAAGAGTAGAACCAATGTCCAAGAAAACGGCGGCCCTACCCTCTGGGTCTGCGCTCTGGAGATAGATTAATGGATAGAGTGAATGATCAGATGATCGAGTGATGCCCCCCTTTTGCTCTGTTCTGGGCCTTTTATAAGTACTGGTCTGCTCCGTCGCGTATCCAACGCGACTCAGTTTGCGTTGTCAACGTGATGTGGTTGACAGATTTCTTCCTTTTTTTCTATTTCTTCATGTGTTCCACGCGAATTCAAGTGCGTTTCCAACGCGGAATCCTGCAACATTTTTCAGGGATTAAAACACAGGAATTTGTGAGAATCTATCAATCAGAAGGCGCCAAGACTGCATTTTCCACATTATGCTTATGTTACTCAGTTTCCCAGCTGTTGCTTATGTTTTAGTTGTGTTTTATGCTCTAACTACTTGTAATTTCATTGAATTATGTTCCAAATAAGTGCCTTACTGGGCACTCATCACAACCCCAAACTTGAACTCTTACTTGTCCTCAAGCAAGCATTAAACTACAGGAACATAATTGATTCTGGACAACTCACAACATGCATACTATTTACCTCGAATACATCTCACCTCCCTTCTTCACCCCAGTTTGCATCAATTAAAATCTTCAACATACTCCATCAAGCATTTAGAATAAAACAGAGGTACTTACAGATTCAGAATATAACCTGTAATCTTGAGCAAAACAGTGTTTATGTTATGGGTACAACTAATAGCTATCAAGGAAACATGGCCTAGACTTGCAACTCTCTGTGGTTAAGTGTTTCACTCTTTCTCTCAAGTGTTTAGGTTAGGTGTTTCTCTCTATGTCACCAAATTAGAAGTTCCTTACCATAGGCTTGCCCCTATTCTCTATTTCTACCAATGAATCACATGCTCATATAAATCAAAAGGTCTTGTTATGGGTTGTAACGTGGTTTAGGTGAAAGGTGGTTGGAATTTGGAAAGGGGGTTTATTTCAGCCAAAGAAATATGAGGAAGTTGAAAAATTCACTTTCCATTGGTTTGGATATGTAAGATCAACCCCACAGAAGTGTTTTTTTTTTTTTTTTGGAAATCCAATGCCATACATTTCTACTACCACCCTTAGAGATGTTGCTTGTTTTCAAGCAACCCCAAACTTAGAATTGTTGCTTGTTCTTAAACATTTCCCATTTAGTTTAAAGCTTAACTTCAAATACAAGCAACCTTCTCCTAGTTTCTTTGGCTAGGCGTATTCATGGTTCTTCACAGTTTTGACTGGGAATGAGCTAATCAAATACAAATAATTTGGTATAAGGCTCAAGGGGATAACAATGGACAATAATGTAAGGTGGGTCATTTGGTCAAGTAGGTGCATATCAAAGAAGTGCCTTAATCATATTTATGCAAGCATGGGATACTGGTTGTTAACTAAGAAACAGGGCAAGTTCTGGAATGAAAATCAATTTGTGACCATACACACACAAAAGAAATAAGTGTTGAGGTCCGACCGCTTACAGGTAATTTGTGTAAGCCTAGAACATGCGTTACATATGAATTATTGCGACCATAACAGAACAACAGATTAATTCTCATTCGATCATGCTACATTCTGCATCATGCAATGAACATTTAGGAATTGTACAATCTCTCTATGCTTTGGAGAATGAGGTTTTATTAAAATTGATGCTCATTGGAGAGGGAAGAGGGATGGTATTGGGGTTGTTACGAGTGTAGGGGCTGTGAGAGTCCCTACACTGTGCTGTCTTAGTGCGTGAATTACCCAGAAGTATGTGCTGGTGCTTAAATGAGTGAGAACAGTGTTGTGGTGCTTCACTCAGTCCAGCTGCGTTGGGTACGCGTGGGTTAGTTGCGTTGGCAACAGAACTGGGTAAAATGCAAGTGTATATGGATTTTATCTAACTCTGTATATTCAGTATATCAGTGCTCGGACAGTATTGAATCCTTTAGCACTTGGCTTCAATTATTATTTTAATGCATACTTCAATGTTTAAGATAGATTGGGGAGATCTCACCAGTATGTGACAGAATCATGCGTTGGCAACACTGTTTCCTTCTTGAAAAAAAAAAAGAAACCTTTTTTTCATAGTGCATGGTATTCCTTGGCTGGTAGTATTGCTGGTTAATCTCGCCGTCTCTTCATCTTGTGCATGGTTCTTTCTTCCCCCTTTTTATGATGCGGGTTAGAATTTGTACTCAATTTTATGTATGATCAGTGTGTAGTACCTAAATAGCCCACATGAGGAACATGCCCTGTCAGAGTTAGTATTTTCATATCAAAGCACATTGGTGGTTAACTCATATATCATTTACAGGGTTTATACAAAGTTTGTCTGATTATAAAATGTTTGAAGACTAATTGGGGAAGGGGAGCTACAAGAGGGGTCAACAGATTAACATGAAATTCCTACAGACTAAGTTTAGAGGTCTGGTTTCACTGTCATGGGGAAGATTTCCAACTACAACTTGTTTAATCTTCATCCATGTCGTTTCTTCCTGCTGCTCCTCTTTCACTTTCGCTGTCATCGATGTTGATCCATTGCGGACCTGATTGTTCCTGTTCCTCCGAGAGGTCTTCTTCAGGTAACCCAACATGTCTCCCTATTTTTTCAAGGAGTTGTTGGGTTCTCTTTGTTCTCCTGTTTATTTTCTGTAAATATTTCTGTAATCCCTCCACCTGCCTTTCTAATTGGCGGTTGGAGGCTTCTTGTGCTTGCAGCATCTCCTTCTGCTCGGCAAGCATCTCATACACCTTGGGCGGTAGGCTTGGTCCAGGCTCCCTGCGGGGAGTTAGCTCCTGCTCTGTGAGTATGTGCCTTTCGATATATGATTTGTTGAGGGTGGCCTGTGGAGGTACCTTGGTACATCCTTCGATTGCTACCCCTTGGCTCTCGCAAAGGGCAGTAATGAGGCTGGGGTAGCCAAGAGAGGCCTTCAGTTTGGGGGCAATCTCTTCCATTTCGTGGGCAATGATGGTGCCCAGATCTAGAGGTTCGGAGCGCATGATCATCCACACCAGAATAGCCCTCTTCTTGGCTACGTCATTGGAGTGGAGCAGGGGCAGGATGTTGGATTGCACGAAAGTGCACCAAATCTTCGCCATAGGCACCAGGTCTGCCTTTCTCAGTGACTTCCCCTCTCCAGACTTGTCTTTCTTTTCATCCCAGCGTGCTCCAGGGATGCAGAGTGCTTGTAGTGAACCTTCCTTGTCCACCGGAGCATCCTTCAGCTCGTTGTATTTGTAGTCCCTCCTCGAGACGTTAACCCCCAGCAGCTCGTTGATGATCTGGGGTTTGAAAGAGATAGTCTTCCCCCTCACGTATGAGGTGAATCTTGTCTCTGCCCTAGTGAGCACCAGGTTGGCGTAGAACTCCCGAGTTATTTTCTCGTAGCCCTCCCCCACCATGTTGCACAGCTTGTGCCACTTCCTGGTTTCAATCTCCGTGGTGATCGAAGGGAACTCTCCCCTCTTCAGGCTGATTTTCCGGTCCCCCACGAAGGAGCTACCTTTAAGGTTGTTAAACCGCTCCTCATTGTCGACGTACTTAAACCGGTGGGTGTCTTCAGCCCTTTCTTTCCCTCGGAGAGCTGCTGTGGGGGTTGTCTTGATACGCATTTTTCTTGAAGATGATTCCATTCTGCAAGAAGGAAAATCCTCTATTAGCGAGTGGGTTGAGAAACAGTAGTTCTATTACCTTTCGTCATGCTTGTGGAGATTTCTGTGTGTTTCGAGGGGGAGAGACTTCGGATTGGTGTGTTCATTGTCGTTACTCTGTTTTCCCAAGGATGCTTTCTTCTTTTCTCAGATACCCCTGGCACATGCATGTTCAGGATTCTTTGTATTGTGCAATGCTGAATCTTCTCCCTTCGGTAAATCTGGTTTGCCTTCTGTCTACGAAGTTGGCAGCCATGAAATCAATGAATGCCAGAATAGAATAGAAGAATTTCATACCTTGATTGTTCCAGAGTTGAGAGATTGAGAGGGTTGTGTTCTTGCTTCTCGAGTTGGGAACGAGGGGTAAATGGAGTATGGGTTTTTAGAATTTCTAGTGGAAGGGAGTTACTTACCTGCTGTTGTTATATAACCGTTGTGTGGGATACGAAGGGTTTCGCGTCAAGAACAGATTAGGTCAAAACTTTTGACCTTCCTTGTCTTGTGGCTTTTCACTAGGTTGGCCACGTGGCAACTGTACACACATGTATTCTGATCTTGGGTATGCTTTGGGTAACCCCAAACTTGTTTCTACTGTCCCTTTACTCTGTTTGTTTAAAATCCATCACCCCTGGCGGGAAATAGTTAATAACACATACTTGCATTATTCTTATTATTATTATTATTATTATATATATATATATATATATTCAGGGGTGAGGTTTTATTGATATTCCTTGTTAAACCAATTGTTTGGTACTGCTCTCACTCTAGTTGTGTTGGCAACGCTCTCGCTCTCTTGCGTAGGCAACACTACTAGTCTTTTTGTTTTGGGTGTTCCAGCCACTTGCATTCTTCCTTCCTTCTTGTTAGATTTGATGTTAGGGTGCCATCTAATTAACACAAAACTCTGAGTTCCTTGATTCATAATTAGTGATAATATATACATAGGGAAGGAGAAAGAAAAAAAAAAGAAAAAGAAAAAAAATTGAAGAACTAATTAGATCAAAAGAGACTTTCAAAACAAGCATTAAAGGTTTTCTTCTTCAAGATTGGATAAGTGCATCGAGAACAACGTAATTGACCATGCAGGTTGCAAGATTGAGTGTATCTTGTTCTAGTCAGTCTTCTTCCATTCGCACTGTGGCTGCTGGCTCTACTTTGCTCTTGACGTCCTCTAAGTCAGTCCATTGCAGTACCAGCTCTTGTTCAGCCTCGGAGAGTTCTTGTTCAGTCATCCCTATCCTTCGTCCGATGGTTGTCAAGAGTTGTCGGTTGGCCTTCGTCCCCAGATGGACTTTCTGCACATTTCTGCGTGTCACTTCAACTTGTTTGCCCAGGTGGTGTACAAGGAAGTGTAAGTCTTTTAAGCGCTCGGTCTATTCTTTGAGCATGTCGCAGATGTCTGGTGGGATTATGGCTGTGGGCTGTGCCTTGTGGAGGACGTAACGCCTAATGTAATCTTCATCCATGGTAGGATGAGGGTCTACTCGGGTGCAACCAGCAACTTCGACCCCCTGGGATTCACACAGGGCTGTGATGAGGCTGGGGTATCCCAGGGGAACATAGCACTTCCGCGCGATGTTCTTCATCTCCCGAGAAATTATTTGGGCGATGTCTACCTCGCTGGATGTCTTTATCATCCAAAGCAGAACCGCTCATTTCTTGTTTACTTCATCGGAGTGAAGCTTTGGTAGTAGGTTTGACTGCACAAAAGTGCACCAGATTTTGGCCACCTGGTTTAAGTCAACCTTGCGTAGGGACTTCCCATCATTGGATCCATCGTCCTTCAATTCCCATTTGGCTCCTGGGGTGCATAGTGCTCTCAGTGATACTGGTTGGTCTACTGGGATGCTTCTGTGATGCTGGTACATGCATCCAAATGTGGGAGGTCTGATCTCCAGCAGGTCCCGTATCACCTGTGGGGTGAAAGAGATCACTTTTCCTCGAATGTAGGACTTATAGCAGTCCTTTGTTTGAGTCAATGCCACATTGTCATAAAACTCTCTGGTGATCTCTTTGTATCCTTGGCCGGCCAGATTGCACAGCTTCTCCCATTTTCTGTCATTAATTTCATTCTCCACTCTGGTGAATTCCCACATGCGCAGTTTCAGCTTCCTATCCCCCACAATGGGGATTTTCTTAAGTGTGTTGTATCTGACCTCATTCTCTGAGGACGAGAACAATTGCCTTATTTCTGCCATGTTTGAGGCTTTGGAAGTGGATGCCATCAGAGGGTTGTTGAGGTCGTGGAGTGGAGTTGCAGGCTATAAAGGAAAAGGGAAGGGTTGCAATGAGGTAACTGCTGGGTTTTAATGGGAGTAGTGCTTATTTAGGTGGTATTTTATAATTGGGCATGGGGGATGTGAAAGGTTTGATGGTTGGTTGGCAGTTCAGATAACTTAATGCAGGTTTACTAATTGAATGTTACTGTTGAGCTCCCCTTCTCTTTCCTGCTCTGTCCAGCTGCTGTTGCGTTGGCCACGCACTCTCGTGGTGTGTACTACGCGATCATGCATCCCCAACTGTTAGACTGAATTTGCATTTCTGCCTTGTTGCACTCTGTATTAGTTTAATGCCTGTTGTTTAATTTCTCGGTTTCCTCTTCAATCTGCAAAGAAAAAGAAAGAGAAAAAAATATATATATATATATTTTATTTTATTTTTAAGAAATATAAACTAAAAAAAAAAACTAAAATTAAGCTATGAATTCAATCTACTTCCAAGGGTTGCCTCCCTTGCAGCGCTTGTTTAGTGTCCTTAGTTTGACAGTTTGAAGATCAATTAGGTGGTGGGAGAGTGCAGGTAGTCCTCTCCCTGCTGATTTCACCTCCATAGTAGTGCTTGACACGTTGACCATTGACTTTGAAACTTCTCTGGGATTGCACATCTTCAAGGGTGATGGCACCATAGTCTGAAACTTCTTTAACCACAAAGGGACCTGACCACTTGGATTTTAACTTTCCTAGAAACAACTTAAATCTGGAGTTGAACAGCAGAACCAGTTGTCCTGGTTCGAAAACTCTGTGCTTGATCAGTTTATCGTGCCATTGCTTAGTCTTTGCCTTGTAGATCTTCGCATTTTCATAGGCGTTGAGGCGAAACTCCTCCAACTCATGCAACTGCAACTGTCGATTCTCTCTGGCTGCGTTGGCATTAAAATTGAGGAATCTGGTTGCCCAGTATGCCTTATGCTCAAGTTCTACCGGTAGGTGACAGACTTTCCCAAAAACCAGCTGGTATGGAGACATACCAATCGGTGTTTTGAAGGCTGTTCTGTAGGCCCAGAGTGCGTCATCTAACCTGTTTGCCCAATCTGTTCTGGAGTTATTCATAGCTTTTCCAGAATCCTCTTGATTTCTCTGTTGGAAACCTCAGCTTGACCATTACTCTGTAGGTGATATGCTATGGTTATTCTGTGCCTAACGCCATATTTGCTCAGGACTGCTTCTAGTTGCTTTTTACAGAAGTGTGTCCCTCCATCACTAATCAGAATGCGTGGGACACTAAATCTGGACAGGATGTGCTTCCTCAGAAATCTTATCACAGATTTAGCATCACATGTGTGTGTAGGGATAGCTTCTACCCATTTTGACACATAGTCCACAGCGAGTAGTATATACTCATTAGAATATGAGGCAAGGAAAGGTCCCATGAAATTTATGCCCCACACGTCAAACAGCTCTACCTCTAAGATGTTGGTGAGGGACATTTCATCTCTTCTTGAAATATTTCCGTTGCGTTGACAGGCATCACACGCGACGGTGAAATCCTTGGCATCCTTGAATAATGTAGGCCAAAAGAATCCGCTTTGCAACACCTTAACTGCTGTCCTTCTTCCGTTGAAGTGGCCTCCATAGGCTGAGTTGTGGCAGTGCCACAGGATATCCCTCTGCTTTTCATGTGGGATACATCTTCGTAGTATACCATCTACCCCTCTTTTGTACAGGAAGGGTTCATCCCATAGGTAGAATTTACAGTCATGATACAGCTTCTTCCTTTGCTGCCAGGACCATCCGACTAGGACGATCTGTGCGGCTTTGAAGTTTGCCATGTCTGCATACCATGGTGCAACATCAATGGCTAACAGTTTCTCATCTGGGAATTCCTCGTTGATCAAAATCTTTTCATCTTCCATAACTTATGTAGGTAACCTGGACAGGTGGTCAGCTGCGCCATTATCTTTTCCCTTTCTTTGACGCAAATGTCTCAAGGCAGCATGGTCAGTGTATACAATTACTTTGGCACCAATTAAATATGACCTGAACTTGTCGAATGCGTAGACAACGGCCAGTAGCTCCTTTTCGGTTGTTGTGTAGTTCAGTTGTGCACTGTTCAGCACCTTGCTGGCATAGTATATGACATGTAGCCTCTTGTCCTTCCGCTGTCCTAGTACTGCGCCCACAGCAAAATCACTTGCATCGCACATGAGCTCAAATGGGAGACTCTAATCTGGTGCTGCAAGTACAGGTGTGACTAATTTCTCCTTAAGTGTGTTGAATGCCTTCATGCATGCTTCGTTGAAGTTGAATTTGACATCCTTCACCAAGAGGTCACATAATGGTTTGGAGACCTTGGAAAAGTCTCTGATGAATCTCCTATAGAATCCAGCATGCCTGAGGAAACTTCTCACTCCTTTCTCATTCACAGGAGGGGGAAGTCTCTCAATGACTTCCACCTTGGCTTTATCAACTTCCACGCCCTTTGATGAGACCTTGTGTCCCAACACAATGTCTTCTTGCACCATAAAGTGACATTTCTCCCAATTCAGCACGAGGTTGGTTTCTTCGCATCGTTTCAGCACACAGCACAAGTTACTCAGGAAATTGTCATAGTCAGAGCCAAACACTAAGAAGTCATCCATGAAGACTTCAATGAAGTCTTCCACCATGTCAGAAAAGATGGCTAACATGCACCTTTGAAATGTGGCAGGTGCATTACACAATCTGAAAGGCATCCGACGATAAGCAAAGATTCCATACGGGCAGGTGAAGGCAGTTTTTTCTTGGTCCTTGGGATCTACCACTATCTGGTTATAACCCGAATATCCGTCCAGAAAACAGTAGTAGGCATGCCCCGCTAATCTCTCCAACATCTGGTCCATGAATGGGAGAGGAAAGTGATCTTTTCTGGTGGACTCATTAAGTCTCCTGTAGTCTATGCACATACGCCAACCAGTTACTGTCCTTGTAGGAATAAGTTCGTTCTTCTCATTAGGTATCACTGTTATCCCTCATTTCTTAGGTACAACCTGAACTGGGCTGACCCAAGAGCTATCGGAAATTGGATAGATAATACTTGCATCCAATAGCTTAAGGACCTCTTTCCTCACAACTTCTTTCATGGTTGGATTAAGCCTCCTTTGGGGCTGCACTACAGGTTTAAAATTTTCCTCCATTAGGATCTTGTGCATGCAGAAGGAGAGGCTTATTCCTTTCAGATCTGAAATAGTCCACCCAATGGCAGACTTATGGGCTCTTAAGATCCTCAACAGTTTCTCCTCTTCTTGCTCATTGAGGGAGTTGCTCACAATTACTGGGAATGTGTGTTTTTCCCCCAAGAATGCATAACGGAGGTGAGGTGGGACCTGTTTCAATTCTGCTTGTGGGTTGTCCATTTTTCCTTCTTCCTTTGGCAAACTTTCAGATGGTTGTGGGCTTGATTTTATGGGAGGATTAGCTTCAAGTGTGGCTATGCATTCCTCCACACCTTGGCTCTCCTTTTCCCTCTCCTGGCTTAGGCCTTTGGCTTCCCAGAGTACTCCTTCCAGAATAGACTCACTATCATCTTTTTCAAAAGGGGCTGGCAGTGGCGTTGTCAACGCGGTTAGTGGCAACGTTGCCAACGCGTCCATCCTCATACAATGTGGTTGTTCAGCAGGGTGTTTCATGGCTTCAAACACGTTGAACGTGACCTTTTCATCATGCACTCTCAGCATCAGTTGCCCTTGCAGCACATCAATAAGGGCTCTTCCCGTAGCTAGGAATGGTCTTCCTAGGATCAATGAGATCTCAGCATCTTCCTCCATGTCCAACACCACAAAATCAGCTGGGAATATGAATCTGTCCACCTTGACCAGGAGGTCTTCCACAACACCATATGGATGTTTGATCGATTGATCAGCCAGTTGGAGACACATCATGGTAGGCTTCACCTCCTCAATTTCCAGTTTCTTCATTATGGAAAGAGGCATCAAGTTGATGCTAGCTCCTAAGTCACATAATGCCTTTCCAATCTGCAAATTCCCAATGGTGCAGGGAATTGCAAAGGATCCTGGATCTTTCAGCTTCTGAGGGAGCTTCCTTTAGATGATGGGACTGCATTCCTCTGTAAGAGCTACAGTTTCATCTTCCTTAAGCCTCCTCTTCTTGGACAGTAGCTCCTTCATGAATTTTGCGTATGAGGGCATTTCTTCCAGTGCTTCAGCTAGTGGTATGTTGATCTGCAGCTTCCTGAATATATCCAGGAATTTGGAAAACTTTCTCTCTTCTTGCTGTTTCTTCAGTCTTTGAGGAAATGGGATATTTGGCGTTGCTGACGTAGCTTTTTCCCCGTTGGCTACGGCTTCCTCAAATAGTTGCTTTTTGCTTTTTCTCACTGGTCTGTCATGAAGGTCCTTCTTCTACAACTCCTTTGCTGCTGATTTTGGGTTGACTGCTGGCTCTCCTCCTGGCTGCATGTCTGTTTCAATGCTAGATGGGTGGTCTGCTGGATCAGTGGCATCATTGGTTTGTATGATCACGTCCTCTATTTTCTCTGGTATTGTGGGCAGTCTTGGTTCTATCATCTTTCCACTCCTTGTTGTGATGGCATTGCATTGCTCCTTGGGATTCACCGTTGTGTCACTGGGAAAGCTCCCAACACTCCTTTCTGTAAGTTGTTTTGATAGTTGTCCCACTTGATTCTCCAGATTCTTGATGGATGCTTGAGTGGATTGCATAAATTGGCTGAGTATATTCCCTAAGTCTGCAGAAGTGTCCTGTGGTTGGTTCGTCTGCTGGTGAGTGGACTGCTGCTGCGCATATTGCCCGTTCCTCCTTGGGTTGTTCTGGTTCCTTAAATTGGAATTATGAGAGTTAGAGTAAGGAGGATACCTAGGCCTCTGTGGCTGGCCCATATAATACACTTGCTCCTGGCTGAGGGTTCTTGTTATATCTGTATCACAGCATTCGTTTTCGTGTTCACCCCCACAAAAGTCACATTTCAGGACTTGGGCTGGTTGGGGAACTCCCACATTGAAGACCTGTAGTTGTTTTGTCAAAGCCTCCAGCTGTTGTGAGATCAGCTTGTTCTGAGCAAGTATTGCAGTTTGCGTGTCCAACTCCAACACACCCCTCTTGGGGACACTTCTGTCAGTTGGTGACTGGTACTCATTAGAAGCCATTATTTCAATCAGTTCCATGGCTTCCTCTGCAGTTTTGGTATTTAGAGATCCTCCTGCTGAGGCATCTATGATGAGTCTTGTGGCTGGCTTGACTCCATTGTAGAAAATGTGAACTTAATGGACATCAGAGAAGCCATGGTGCGGGCACTTTCGTAAAAGCTCCTTGAACCGCTCCCAAGCCTCATAGAGTGATTCTCCTTCCTTCTGAGCGAAACAGGAGATCTCTCCTCTCAACTTGTTGTATTTTGAGGGTGGAAAGTACTTCATGAGGAATTTGGATACCAATTCCTCCCATGTGGTGATACTTCCTCTTGGTTGGGTTTGCAACCAATACTTGGCGCGGTCCCTCAAGGAGAATGGGAATAGCCTTAGTCTAATCGCTTCATCGGAGACTCCATTTATCTTGATTGTATCACATATTTGGAGAAAGCTTGAAAGGTGGAGGTTTGGGTCTTCCACTTCACTTCCTCCAAACTGGTCCTATTGCACTAGATGGAGCAATGCAGGTTTAATTTCAAAGTTGTTGGCAGCAACCGGTGGTCTCATGATGCTGGCGCTGCAACCTGCAGAATTTGGGACTGCATATTCTCCCAACGTGATTCTCCTGTTAAGCTGGTGTTCCTCCATGATAGAGTGATGCACAGGATTTTTTTCTTCGCTGGTCCTTTGCAGTCTCTGTTGCTCTTGTTGCACCTTTCTTAGTCTCGTTTCCTTCTGGTTTCTTCTTGCGAGCTTCTCAATCTCAGGTTCAAAGATCAGTTCTTGTTCTTGTTCACCTCGCATAAAAAAATTTAGACAAGGGTAATCAGTGTACAACAGAGTTAAAGGTATCAAACAGAATTGCTCAATCTAGTGTATTCGTAGTACTTTTCAATATTGAAAAACAAATCCCCGGCAACGGCGCCAAAAACTTTTTGGTGTAAAAACGTGTAAAGACAAGTGCACCTTATCGTTTTATGAAGTAAAGAATGAATAAGAGTATCGTCTCCACAGGGATTTGGTTCAAATATTGAATTCCTACTAGTCCACTAATTGAACTTAGTTATGGGGGCGCGTAGGCAACACAAGTTTGTTCGCGTAGGCAACGCAAACGGGGATAAACAGGAATTCACAGAATCTGTCACAATCTGGAATTTTGTTCTAACACGCAGGGACTACTTCAAACTTAATTCTTGACTGTCAAATACTCTGCAATTGATATAAAGATGTGAGAATTCAAAGTATGGAAAATGTTAGGGTTGGATTTCACCAAAACTTCCCCTATGTAATCCTTGATTATTGCATGTGCTTAAGACAAACATGCATTGAAGGTCGAATTCACAACTGGTGATTGAAGATCACTCCCATGACTCAACAATCCTTCACAGCAAATTAGGAATTCTAATCCCTTAGCAATTCCTAATTTGCAGTGAGCTTTACGTTCAAGAATTCAAAAGACCTTGCAATTATGAACCTCTATCCCTAGAACCTTCACAATTGTGTTATTCAATCTCAGTCCCAACTCTTAAACCAATTTCCCAATTGCGAGAAAGAATTTTGATTCAATTCATGAGTGGCCAAACCATAAAAGCATGAAGTAAAGAGATGAACAATCAACGTTAAAGACAAAAAATCTTGAATAATTACAAAAATCTGGATTACATAGGTTCGGTTAAGGTTTCATCCTTCCCCAACAAGGACTCGGTTACACATAACAAAGAGAAAGAAAACAGAGGAGGGGGAGAGGGTTCTGGTCATGGCCGCTTGCTGTAAAATCCCTTCTTCCTCCACCTTAGGGTTTCTCCTTCTCCAAGAGTAGAACCAATGTCCAAGAAAACGGCGGCCCTACCCTCTGGGTCTGCGCTCTGGAGATAGATTAATGGATAGAGTGAATGATTAGATGATCGAGTGATGCCTCCTTTTTTCTCTGTTCTGGGCCTTTTATAAGTACTGGTATGCTCCGTCGTGTATCCAGCGCGACTCAGTTTGCGTTGTCAATGTGATGTGGTTGACAGATTTCTTCCTGTTTTTCTATTTCTTCATGTGTTCCACGCGAATTCAAGTGCGTTTCCAACGCGGAATCCTGCAATATTTTTCAAGGATTAAAACACAGGAATTTGTGAGAATCTATCAATCAGAAGGCGCCAAGACTGCATTTTCCACATTATGCTTATGTTACTCAGTTTCCCAGCTGTTGTTTATGTTTTAGTTGTGTTTTATGCTCTAACTACTTGTAATTTCATTGAATTATGTTCCAAATAAGTTCCTTATTGGGCACTCATCAGTATGCTAAATTTTACCCATGGAAAAGTATACTCGGTGCAGAAGAAGGATGTTTTAGACCCCTAGTGTCTATTATACAGAGACTATGTCAACAATCTATGGAAAAAGTTTAAATGTCAGCTCTTGAGCTCACCAAAAAAGGATTTTGTTGCAAGTGTAAGAAATGAGAATATGAAAGAAAATTAAAAAATACATAAAACAAAAGAACACTAGTGCGAATCTATGGATAAGCATGGAACTTTGGATCTTTTGATGACTTTTCCTATTTTGTTCCTAATTTCCCTTATGAATGATTTAAACATTAATCGATAACCACACATTTTAATGTTGTTACTATCCAATATCATGAAATAGTAATAAACTTTCCCTTGAGTACTACCCCCAATAATCATGAAAGATAAATAATTAAGAGAAGCATAAATTACATTAAAATTTGTTAAGTTAATAATTAGTTATTTAGGATTCTTATTGATCCTCCGAAATTCTTAGACTCAGTTACCTTATGGTTCTGCTACTTGGGAAATGATACGATCGCCTGCTCCCCAACCAACTTAAAAATTAACAAGAGTAGCTAATTTTCGTCAATTGATTAAACGTGATAAAATAGCGTAATTGGATAAATAAAACATGCAATCATTCATAGGAGAAAAGGTTCAAATAGTTATATCACAAGGTTGACCAAAGTTCGCTGATTTGTGAGTTAGTTACACATTGTAAATAAAAACATATAGAAATTAGCTAACCCAACAAAATTATTTATAACTTAATCCTAAGATCAAAAATACAAAATTGCAATGTCAACAAGGCTGGCAGGAAACTCTGTAACTCGCACTGAGAAAGGTAAGTCGTGGTGGTGGTGGTGTTGGCTGAGGTCAAAGTCGTGAGGCATGTGTTCTTCCATAACGAACCTTCCTTTTTATAAGCATGGATTAGGGCTTCCCTTGCTACATACAGAGTTTACCTAATTCACCTCTTAAGTCATTGAGGCTACTCTGAATCACTCATTGTGCTGTTAGGGCTGACTAGGATCCTTTTTTGCATTATTTGGGATGACTTGGATCATTTTTGGTATCTCCTAGGTTGGAAAAGTCATGTTTAGGTTTACATAATCATGTCAGAAACTTCAGAATGTTGCAAGGTCGTGCTTAGGTTTGCATGGTCATGCCCATCATCTGATAATTCAGGAAAATCAGGTTTGCTGTGAAGGTGTGCTTCAATCAACACGGTTGTGTTGACTCTTTACAAGGGAGTTTTTATCCTTCCATCACTCCTTCACTTTTTTCTACCCTTTTTTGCCCTTCTTTTGGCCCAAAATTTGCATAGTTTCTAACTCTCTTTTTACACGATCAGTCCTATGAAAATAAGGAAAATTGGATGGAATTACATTCTAATATTCATTAATTATACAATAATTATAGCTAATTTCTTGAGAAAATCAACATAATTTAGAAAAGTAACATAACATTACGGGTTGAGAAAAAACTAGAGATAGGTAAACATGACCCATGTGATTGAATGAATTCCTAATTTGAGAGTTCTAATCGGATTTTGTTTGCATTAAGAGATGAAATATATTGAAGTTAGGAGTGTTACTCAACCTTGAGAAACGCTTGTAGTATTAATATAAATTAGGAGCATCCAAGGATTAGGTGAAGTGAAAATTCTAACTATCATCTTGATAAGTGAACCTCCACCTTGATGGCCTTTGGGCTTAGATACCTTCCACGTTGTAGTGTGGATATGCCATGTTACAGTGTGGCTTCCAATAGTTGAGGATTGACTTGGTACTCCTTTTTTCCTCTCACATTGTGTTGTGAGTATACCACACCATAGCATGACACTCAAAACTTATCTTTTCAAAATAGCACAAAATAAAGAAAAATCAATGAAAACTACACTAAGTCCTAGAAAATTAAAATAAGAAAAAATCACACCCAAACTAAAGTAAAAGACAGAGACAAATAGAAAATCAATCTGAATCTACATTAAAACTAATAAAAATAATAATAACTCCTAAGGAGTTAGCATTGATCTATAAAAAAGTTTGTAATTAAATTAAGGATTTGTCATTGATCAGTATGAATGAAGTTTATTTTATTGACATACATGATAGGAACATCTGGAAATTAAGTGAAGTTAAACATCCTAGCTACCATCCTGATAAATTGAATTGTATCCTTTTCTTACTTTTATTTTCATTAACATTATTAATGTTTCCACATTTTGATATGTCTAATTTATCTCACAGATAGCTAACAATTGATAGTTGATATATCCATGTGAATTTGATATTTTTTAGTTATAAATACTTTATTACTTAATAACCTAGTGCACTTGCTAGTAGGATTCCCTCCAGGGTCACATCAGTAAGTAAATATGGAACCAAATGTCATAAGCATATCCACTCAATACCTTTCTATATTATTAAGAAGGATATGTTGGAGCTTGCAATAGGTAATGATTTGTGATGTGTGCTAGTGCTAAAATTATAATTGATATAATTATATTTTTAGCTTATATCAATTTAAGTAAGTTTCAAACTCTTACAATTAGCACTTATTCAAAATCTTAGGTATATGCATCACATCTGCATCTAAAGAGACAATGTGAACATTTATGGATTCCTTGACCCTCTCCATATCTAGAGAACAAGGAATAAGTCTATTGAGATGTAGTCTTGCATTTAAAGTAGGATATTGGAAGAAAAAAAATATTACTTAGCACCATATTTTCATTCGTAAGTTAAATTTTGCAAGTGATTTTAATTTATATTTATGATTTTGGCTAATTTCTATCCAAATTTTGTAAGTGGTAATTAATTTTCCCAACTAAAATGTTATCATCCTTCTCTGCTATGCTTCGAATAAACCCAAGAAGGAGATCAAAGAGCTTTTTAATTTGTAAGTTTTATATTATTTGGTTTATTATGTGTTTATACAATAATCATTTCTGTACATTATTATTATACAAGTCTTTGTCAATAATCTTCTTCTTTTATTATTTTATTTATCATAGAGTAATGTATGGACAACATCTGTTGAAAGCCAGGCATTCTATAATTATAGAAAAGGTCTACATGGATTATTCCACATGTAAGTATAATATAAAATATATTTATTTTTTATTTTTATTATATTATGTACTGATTATATTTATTTTTCATATTTATTTGTGCTAAAAATAAATTGGTGTGCTAAGTGCAAATAGTATGTCATAATACATATGTTTAATATTGTCTTAACGACTATTGTAGCAAAGGTAATTTAAATTCTCAAAAGTTGGTAGCTTTAACCAGGTTTCAGTTTAATTTATAAAATAATATTTTTCTTATATAAATGCAATATGTGCAAAAATTTAAAAATCAAAACCCTTTATTTGAAGAGGAGATTGATAACGTTCAAAGAAGTTGGAAAAATTATTTGTTAGAAATAGTAAATATGTAATTTTAGGATGCTTATATGTAATTTAAGTTTATTTGTTTATAATTTCATGTAGAAATATAACTTTTGCATATTGTATCAATCATATATGAATCATATATTTATTTTTTGGTTCAAGCTTGACTATTTTGTATTTGCTAAGTTTGTCAGCATGTCTATTGTGATATATGTTTACAAGTTACGTTGTCATGTATTGGTTCTTGGAAAAAGAAAATTTAATTTTTTAAAAAACACACCTACTTTTTACATCAATTCTAACTTCAATTGATGTAAAAAGTGAACTTATTACATTATTTAATATTATAACATATGTAAAATTCCACTTTTTACATTGGTCATAGCAAGAGCTAGTGTAAAAAATATCTTTTTATATAAATTAAAATCAGAACTAATGTAAAAGGTGTATTTTTATATTAGTTCATCATGCCACCGATAAAAAAATTCAATATTTTATATTAAAAAAGAAACTTTCTATATCATACCTTAATCGATGTAAATAGTAAACTTTTTACCTCGGTTGGTCAATCAATGTAAAAATTCATAATTTTTTATTTTGATTATTTCTATACTTTTAAAAAGTCTAATATAAAAAGTAAAAATAACCGATATAAAAATATTTTTTCACTAATAACACAACTTATAATAATAATGTTGAATTTCATACTATGTGAAAAACATAGCTCCCATATTACTTTAGATATAAAATATTAGAATGGTCTATACCTTATTTTTTTCTTAAAGAAAAAAATGAATAAGAGAAATAATGTAAGATCTATGAATCTATACACGTTTGGTGATATCAACATAATAAAATAAATTTTCATTGTTACTCAACTTTAATTATTTCCACTATTCTTTTTATCATTGCTAACATTCAAAATAAAGAAAAATATATAAAATAAGAGTTAACTTGCATTTGTAAAAATTTCATAATATTGTAAAATCTCAAGTAAGAATTGCACCAAACTTTAATGGAAATGGTAATGTGAAGATTTTTATGGATGCAAGTACAAGTGAATTGAGTATTCACAATATTTCAATAGTTTTTTTGTATTTCATGTGGGAAGTATTCATATTTAATTTTTAGCTTCCAATGAACATCTTACACCAAATGAAATGAATGCATTTTTTATATTTTTTCATACTTATAATTATGGATTGTTAATGATTTTGAAAGAAGTTAAAGTGATCTATAAACTATCACAAATGGAAGTTTGATCTTAAAATGGATCCTTTATCCTTGAAAATACTCACAAATTTTATAGGATGATTAATTAAACTTAAGATTGTTTCAAATTTAATAATAACAAATAAATGTAAGATTCTTAATATAGGGTTATATTCTTAGTAATATGATAAAGACTTTACATTGATATGAAAATAACCTTTTGCTAACTCATTATAATAGTTTCTTATTTCTTCAATTTTTAGAAGTTGTCATGCTTAAAGATGAATAAAGGCGGGATATTATGTAAATTAACTGGAAAAAAAATATTTGATGATTATATGTTGTTCTTAAATAGTTTCCTTTTATCTATATATTTATAGTAGTTTTTATTTTTATTTTATTATTTATTTTAAAAAATATTATTTATTTTCCACATATGAAAAATAGGAATTTAATTTGACTTTTTTACTTAACATATAATATTTATGAACTCTCCTAAGTTGCGAGGCATGTGGTGATGTAAAGTTAAAAAATGTTATATGAAAATGTAATGTATTCAATAATACAATTATGATATTATTTATCAAACTAGGTTTTATTTAATTTTTTCTTTCTTGTTTTAATATAATATGAACTTACAATTTCTACCATATTATTTTATTATACTAGTTTTTGTTACAATAAAGTGTTACAACTAACAAAGATATAAGTATAATGTTGAGTATTAGGCTCCCTTCATAATGTAGAGATAAGTCCAAACATGCTAACCCATTAAATTTTCTTCTCATACAACCTTGGTTCCTTGATTTTGTGCACTTGTAGCACCTTAAGCTCTTGATCCATACAAGGCTTGTCCAAAATCCAAAGCTTGGGTCATGGTCAAAATGAATCTTGGGTGTCTTATGGGGCTTGTGCATTTTATGGTCCAAAGTTCCAACTTTTGCTTAGTAATTTTTAGATCTATGCTCAAAGCAAGCTATTGGGACTTATAGATTAATTTTTCTTTTCTTTTTTAATATTTATGTCCATGGGTTTATATCTAGACATAACAATACACAAGTTCACCTAAAGAAGGAAAATCACAACTTTCAAGCTTTAAACATAAAAACATACAAGATAGCATTTTTTTTTTCAAACAACAAAGTGTAGATCCATAAGATCTACTCTAAGATCCATTCATCTTCTACCAAGGACACTTTAAAAACTTTTCTCATGACTTCTCAAAACTTCCCAAAGCTTCAAAATTGGTTTTAAAAGAATTTTCACCAATTAAATTTCTTCTAAGTTACTTAGAAGTACGTTAAACCAACCAAACTTAATTTTATTTCTCATAAATCACTAAAAAATAGTGATGCTCATTTTAGACCATTTAAATGCAGGCCTTGAGCCCTCATGAGTACAAAAAAAGGAGATCCATAGATTTTAGAGAAATGATCCACAAAAGAAAGAAAACAAACCATAAAAAGTAAGATTAAAACTTAAAAGAAGAAGTAGAAAATCCTACTTGATGGTGACTTAGTGCGGGTGATGGTGGGGTTGTGATGGCTGATCTTTGTCCTCTCTTAGTTGGTCCACAAGAATCTCTAAGTGAAAGTGGTGGGGCTTAGTGTTTAAGGCTTGACTTTAGCTTAAATCTCAAAGATGGAGACTTAGACTTAAGGTGAAAGGTTAAGGTTTTTTGGACTTAGTTAAACTTGGAAAGATTTTGAAGAGTTTGCTAAGTGTTTTAGGATGTAAAAATTGAACCAAATAAGGTCCCCTATGAGCTTAGAGAATTCGGCCAAGCAAAGGTAAAAATTAGAGTTTGATTAGTGTTAATGGGGCTGAGTTTATCACTAATCATGTGTTATCTTACCCTAAGAATGGTCAAATTTTAATTAATCAAGGTTAATTAGTCTTAACCATGGTTAAAAAAATCTTAGTCTTAACCATGGCTTGGTGACTCACCACCATGGTTTTCTTACCATTGCCAGAAAAATTTTCAAATTATTTCTTTGACAATTTTAACACATTTTGGTTAGTTCCTATGTTAACATTAGGTCATTTTATATATTTCTAGGAACAAACTAGCTCTATGCAGAAAGCAGAACTCTTTAGGGGTGTTTTGGGCATTTTTAGGTTTCATGAGTGTTTTCGTCCCTTTTTTTTTTGTTTTCTAAGTTTTTCTTATCACTTTTGGTAATTCTTGATGTTCTCTAATATTTTAAAATGTATTTTAATCTTGTTTTTCATTTCTTTGGTACACTATTTGAGTTGCATAGGTGTAGGAACATTTTCGTCATTTTCACCAAACTTTCTAATTTCTTTATTTTTGGATCCTAATCCTACTTAATTTCATTTTAGGGATTATTTATAGCTTCAAGAGTTCATCATAGAAATTTGGGGGTGTTACATGAGACACATGCTAGAATATTGAGAGAGAAAATTGGGTATTTATATGCATCTATGACATAGAATAACAAATTGTATTTGTTGAATTGCATTGTAAGTTTTAAGTACAAAGAAGGAACTTCTATTTCCTATCACTTAAATGAATTTCAAAGACTTCTTGATCAAATGTTAGGAATGGTTACCAAGTTTGATGATGAGAATTTGGGATTGTTACTATTAAATTCTCTACCCAAGTCTTGGAAGATATATGGGTGTCTCTATGAAAATGGAAAAGGGTAGTATTTTTAATGAAGAGATTAGAAGGAAGGTACATTGTTTTTCATCTTAGGGGAGAAGTTAGAAAAAATAATCAAAGGATGGAGGGAAAAGAGGATAAGTAAGTCCAAGTTTATGTACAAGAATGTGAAGTGCTATTACTATCACCAAACAAGGCACAGACAAAAGAATTGTTTTAGTGGAAGAGGGAGAACAAAGCTAAGAAAGGTAAGCCAAAAGAGAAGGATCATGATGATGATGATGATGATTGTGTTACTACTACCACTTGTGATGATCATGTTCTTGTTCGTATGAGTTAGTTAATCTTATATCATATGAAAGGATGTGGATAATTGATAGGATGTTACACTGCATGTTGCACCAAGAAAGGAGTTCTCCACCCTTTACACTTTAGGTGATTTTGGAGTGATGAAGATGGGTAATGATGGTGTGTGTAAGGTTATTAGTGTTAGTGATATTTTCTTGAAAACCAACATAGGAATGTGGTTGTTGTTGAGAGGGTTCAAACATGCTCCAAATATCCATTTTAAGTTTATCTTTGTGTATATTCTTAATGATTATGATTAGTTAAAAAGGATATGTTTTTGGGATTGAAGAATATAGAGTTAGAGAAGTGTTCTCATTACATGAATGGTAAGCAGACAAGAGTATCCTTTAAGAAGTCTCATCCCTCAAGGAACTTAAAGTTATTTGAATTGATGCATTCTGATGCTTATGGCCAATTTAAGATGAAGTCATTTGGTGGTGCACTTTACTTTGTTATCTTTATTGATGATTATTCTATAAAGCTTTGGGTCTATGATTTGAAGATGAAAAAACAAGTGCTTGAGAAACTCAAACAATTTTAGACTTTGTTGAGAGGTAGTTAGGAAAAAAACTCAAAATGCATTTATAGACAATGGTGATGAGTATTATGAACATTTTGGTGTCTATTGGAAGCAGCAAGGTATTATATATGAAAAGAACAATCTTCCTAAAACTCCTCACCATAATGGTTTAGCAGAGATTATGAACAAAATTTTGATTGAGAGATTAAATGTATTCTTTTTTAAACAAAATTTCCTAAATATTTCTAGAATGAGACGGTGTACACAGCAGTACATGTTATTAACCTAAGTCTTGCAATTTCCTTGAACAATGAGGTGCCAAGAAAAATATGGTTTGTCAAGGATGTTAGGTATGATCATTTAAGAGTCTTTGGTTGCAAGACTTTTGTAAATGTTCTCAAGGATGAAAGATCCAAGTTAGATGTGAAGAATAAGAAGTGCATCTTCATTGGTTATGATCAAGAACAATTTGGTTATGATTTTTATGGCCCTATTAAGAAGAAACTTATTAGAAGTCATACGTAGAGTTCATAGACGATCAAACCATTGAAAACATTGATAAGGTGGAGAAGACTACACTCGATAAAGAGTAATTTATCATACTTTGATCCAATTTAATTGTCTATTCATAATTCAAATATTGTTGAGAATAACTCTTAGAAGGGTGCGTAACATGATTATATTGATGATCATTAACTTGGATATGAGTTAGATATTCGAAATAATGATGCTGAATAGGAGCATGAGATGTCACGTGGTAAAAATCTTGATAATGCTCCTAAACCATCTTAAGTTTAACTTCAGAGGTCAAATAGGTAGAGATAATCATTTACCAAATATTCATCTGATGAGTATATGACCTTAACTGATGCATGAAAGTATAAGGGTTATCAAGAGGCCATAGAA
Organism: Canavalia gladiata; assembly: GCA_037954105.1. Classification (NCBI taxonomy): domain Eukaryota; kingdom Viridiplantae; phylum Streptophyta; class Magnoliopsida; order Fabales; family Fabaceae; genus Canavalia; species Canavalia gladiata. Next base: position 119,768 of record CM075663.1, on the reverse strand, counting down.
AGTGAAGAAAGACAAAGGTAATTGGATGCAATATAAGATAAAATGAGATTGTTACATGATAACATACATTTGATTTGGTGAAGTTTCCTAAAGGTAAGAAGGCCTTGGAGAATAAGTGGACTTAAATGGTAAACTAAGAGAATAATTTTACATCTCCAAGATATAAAGCTAGACTGATAATGAAAGGATTCAGGATTTTAATTTTAATGAGATTTTTCACTTTAACTATGTTGAGTTTGACTACTACTCTTGATTTGGAGGTAAATCATATAGACATAAAAATATTTTTTTTCCATGATGACTTAGAGGAAGAGATCTATATGAAACCAACTTATGACTTTTGGATCAAAGAAAAGGAAAACTATGTATCTAGGCTAAGAAAGAGCATATGTGGTTTGAAGGCTCTAAGATAGTGATGGAAAAAGTTTGAGTATGTTATGTGTGAGTAAGGTTACAAGAAAATTACTTTCGATCATTGTATTTTTATTAAAATGTTTTCTGATAATGACTTCATTATCCTATTATTGTAGGTCGATAACATATTTGAAAAAAATATTACCAAAATTGACAGGTTGAAGCAGCAACTAGATGAGATCTTTGCTATAAAAGATATGGGAGTTTCTAAACAAATTCTTGGTATAAGAATCATGTATAATAGACAAGAAGATAAACTTTAATTGTTATAGGAATATTATATCAAAAGTATTATAAAGTTTCTTCTTTTTATCTTGATTCTATATATTTAGTATCTTATTAATACAATTTATTTTATTAATGAAATGTATTAAATTAAAAGAAATAAATTTTATTTACAAATTATTTTTATCAATAGTTATATAAATAATTTTTTTATAAAACATACTATATATAGGTGTTATATTAATGTATAATTTATATTTTATTAATTTGGCATACAATTTTTTAATTTATTAAAATTGTTTTATTTTTGTAGTTTTGATAATTTTATAAGTTACTATAAAATTATTAAAAGCAACATAAAGAAAAAACTTAAAAGATTGAAATACAAAAAGAAACATAACGATATAATTAATGAAAAGTACTAAAAAATAAATTTTATTTTAGTATTATTTTTAAGATTTATAATAATAAAAAATAAAAAGTATTAAATATGTACTGTATAAATGTATATTTTTATTTTTTATATTTAACATATATATTTATAATAATTTTTTCCTTTACAAAACTCTATTGTAATAATTAAAATTTTTAGTTTAAAAATTTAAAAAGTAACTTTGGAAATATAAAAACTAATCTTAAAATATTGAAATATAAAATATATATATAGAAAATAAATAAAGTAATAATTTAAAAAATAAAAAATAAAAAAATGCTTTGTAGCTAAAAAAAAATCCTATGTGCCACTTTTAGTATAAAATATTTAAGATATAAATATAAATATCATATTAATTATAAGTATAATAGATTTCACAACATAACTCAAAACACAAATTATACTTGTCACATAGACAGTGTTCTTTACCTATACTTAGTTGCAACTTTTAGAGATTTTTCCTTTGAAAATTACGTTGATTTTTGTTTAAGTATTTTATTTTTATGTTAATTTTATTATCAATTTTTTTAAAAAATTATTACTTCTTATTACACAAACAATACATATAGGTTACCTGCTTGCCAATATAAATTTCTTCCTTTGACAGTATATGTTCTTTTAATTTAAAGTTAAATAAAATTAATTTTGATAAAATTATTAAATTAATTTGTTAAATATATATATAAATTAATTTAAATTATATATTTTTTAGAACATATAATTTTACGTCGGAAAGTATGAAAATTTATTCTTCAATGTTAAAATAAATAGTTTTTAAGAATGATAAGGGTTATATTTGGAGCAAGGTTGGATAAAATTAACAAGTACTGAAAAAATAAGGAAGTAAGATGAAATGAATTAATCTTTTCTTATATGAAAAAGGTTAGATGAGAGGGCACTTATACATAAGTTGATTTTAACTTACAAAAAATAATTAATTTTTTCTTATTTTTTTCTCTTATAGATATTTAATAAAAATTTATCCAAATTAAATCTTTGTCTACTTATGTGATTAAAAAGTTTCTTCCTTTGAGCTTTCAATTTATTAAAGATTAAGAGAAATGTGTGCGCTAATAATAATAATAATAATAATAATAATAATAATAATAATAATAATAATAATAATAAGAATAATAATAATAATAATAATAATAATTAATAAATAAGTAAAACTAGATAAACAATGAATGATATTACTTTAGAGTTTTAGTTGAAGTGTAAAAGTATTATATGTAAGTTCATGCCATGCTTTGACAGCAGGATTAATGAAACGAAGTTTTGCATTGGATTTTTGAAGCATTCAATCCATCAATGAAAGTATTTATAATGTGAAGCGGATACTTTTTCATACAATAAATATCTCAGAAACCACTGACTCTCTGCAGGTGATGGACAAAACAATCAGATAATATTTGAGATTCTCATACCATGCTTTGGTACTGCTAAACTTATCCTTCAGCTTTCTACAGTTTAGACTCTTTGGCATGTTCACCTGAATGTGCAATTCAATGCAACCTAATAATTAATCTCATTAAGATGATAGTTAGTGAAAAATTCTGTTTTTATTTTTTATTTTTATTTTTATTTTTATTTACACTATATCAAGACCACTACACAGGAGATTAGAACCATTATGAATCAATGTTTTTTAGAACATGTGTCAAAAAGGTTGACTTGCAAGTAAAGGTTTTGAAGGTGAAGAGCTCAAACAAAAATATTGCCATTGAGATGTGCTACGATTGCACAAATCACTAATGAGAAAGGGTTAAAGACAATTATAGAAACATTAATGTTTCAATAGAAAATGAATGGTTTAGTACAGAAACTTGTTAAGCTAGATACTTCAGAAGACAAATATTACAAATATGCTTACATGCTTAAAAATGAGTTGGAAGAAAAACTGAAAAGTCATTCAATCATGAATTAACAACGAAGAAAAATTAGTAACATGTTCGAGGAAAAAATGAAAAGCCATTCAATCATGAATTAACAATGAAGAAAAATTAGTAACATGGAGTTAAAAGAAAAAACGAAAAGTCATTCGATAATGAATTAACAATGAAGAAAAACTAGTAACATGGCAAATAGCATAATTGGCAGGGCAATTGAGGGACTTAATGAACATTTGATTTGAGAAATTTTTTTTTTTTTGTAATTAAACAAAATTACATTATGTTTATTTTGCTTCTTATTTTAAAATATTTGTATAAAAATCTTTCCCTAAGTTTTCTATACAAATCTTTGAAAACAGAAGGTGATACTTTTGTAATTAAAAATAGAAAGAAACTATTTTCCTAAACCAAATAACATTGCCGACATGTCACTACCATAAAACTTAATGTTATTAATAGATAAATTGTGAGCTTGGCTGCCGAAGTTGAAGTGCTAAGGACAAAGTCATATCAACATGATGGTTTCTATGTGCATTGGAAATGTCACTACCCCTATTACTTTTTTGGGATGTTTTGGACACAAGGAAAGAGCCTCTACATGTTAATATTCGATCTTTTCAAGTGGACAAGTGTTAGATTTGTGTATATATAAGTTTGATTTATATGAAGCAGAACTCAATCAACCAAAGGTTGAAGAAGAAAACATGGAGATCTATCTTGCAGTGTTTCTGATACTGCTTCTTTTAATCTTATGTTCAGCTTCTACCTTAGTTGAGACAAAATTCAGACAGTGCATGTTAGCCCAAGTTGATGCCAATTCAGAATCCATTGAAAAAACAATCTTCACCTTTTCCTCCTCACTATATTCACAAGTATTGGATTCATTGGAACAAAATCCTAGATGGCTGAATTCCTCAAGCAAACCTCTTATCATTCTAACACCTTACCATGAATCAGAAATTCAAGCAGCCATTCTATGCAGCAAAGAACTTGGGATGCATATTAGAGTCAGAAGTGGTGGCCATGACTATGAAGGGTTATCATATCTTTGCAAGGCCCCATTTGTCATGGTCGACTTCATCAACATGTGTTCTATTTATATTAACCTGGCTGATGAAACTGCTTGGGTCCAGGCTGGGGCAACATTGGGTGAACTTTACTACAAAATTTCTAAAGCAAGTAAAGTGCATGGATTCCCTGCAGGAATCTGTCCAAGTGTAGGATTGGGTGGACACATCAGTGGAGGGGGTTTTGGTACCATGTTGAGGAAGCATGGTGTAGCAGCTGACCATGTTGTTGATGCTCACCTTATAGATGTTAATGGGAAGATTCATGATAGAAAATCAATGGGAGAAGATGTTTTCTGGGCCATTAGAGGAGGTAGTGCTACTAGTTTTGGAGTCATTCTTGCATGGAAGATTAGGCTGGTTAGAGTTCCACCTATTGTCACAGGGTTCAGCATTCACAAAACATTGGAACAAGGAGCCACCAAGCTCATTCAGAGGTGGCAATACATGGCACATGAATTGCATGAGGATCTTTTTATTAGAATAATTGCTCAAAATAGTGGTGACAGTTCAAAGACATTCCAAGCAACCTTCAACTCTCTATTCCTTGGAGGAATAGACAAGTTAATCCTATTAATGAGTGAGAGCTTCCCAGACTTGGGGTTGCAGGCCAAAGATTGCATTGAAATGAGTTGGATTCAATCAGTTCTGTTCTTTGCTGGATACAACAAGGGGGACCCTCCAGAACTCTTGCTCAACAGAACCACCACATTCAAAAGCTCTTTCAAGGCCAAGTCTGACTTTGTTGAAGAGCCAGTACCAGAAATTGGTCTAGAAGGAGTTTGGAAAATCCTTCTAGAAGAAGATACATTGGCATTGTTGATAATGGACCCCTATGGTGGTAGAATGAACGAAATTGCAGAATCTGAAATCCCTTTTCCTCACAGAAAAGGCAACTTGTACAACATACAATACATGGTCAAGTGGGAAGTGAATAGCATTGAAGCATCCAAGAGGCACCTACAATGGATGAAAATGCTTTATAGATACATGACTCCTTATGTTTCAAAATCTCCAAGAGCTGCTTATTTCAACTATAAGGATCTTGATTTAGGCAAAAACAAGCATGACAACACAAGCTACTCAGAAGCAAATGTTTGGGGCATGAAGTACTTTAAGGGAAACTTTAGGAGATTGGCACAAATTAAGACAAAGTTTGACCCCCAAAATTTTTTCAGGAATGAACAGAGTATTCCTCTCCTAAATTCCCTTCCTTCTTAACATAAAGGGCATGGCATTATTAGGAGTACATAGAGCATTAGTGTAGTACTTTAACATTAATATTATGTTAAAAATTTCAGCTTTGTGTGACTGTAATAAAACCAATCCTGAATGGTATGCTGCTTTTGCAGACATTTCAAAGATAGGGGATGCAAATTCAAAATGGATATGATGTATTTTCATGATGGGTAGGGACTCAGGTAGCACTTAGTAAAGTTGAAAGATCCCATAAGAATGTACCCTTAAATTGCCAATTCTGTTAGTGTGATTACCCTTCCTAGTTGAAAGAATGATATCCAGCAAGATGACAGACTTAAAATTATTGTACAGGGTTTGATGGTGAATCCAAGTTTCGATTTGGGCTATGCCTTACAGGATAATAAATTGAAACAAATTGTTGTATAAGAGGTTGATACTACCTAAATATTCAACCAAGATTCCATTTCTCTTGGCTGAATTCCATAATTCAACTATGTGTGGCCATTTGAGTTTCCTTAGAGCTCGATTGGATAGCCCTCAAAATGAAGTTTCTGCCAAAGAAGAAAATTTCTCCTCAGATAACGTGCAACATAAATTGCATAACCTGGTTTCAACGCCAAACCAGACTCTTAAAACCTACCGAAGAGTAGATGGTCTAGTATATTGGGATGGGATCAAAAAAGAAATTTGCAAAGATTCTTGGGAATTATTCAATCTCATATAACAGCAACTCCTAAATTTTTTCACCTTGAGGACAAGGCGATCTTGAGGGAGAGAAGGGAGTATATAGTAGAAGGTCTAAGAGGGTGGAATTAGATAGGCCCAACTCCGTTGTATTAACTTAATAAAGAATACGGAGAGAGCTCACATTAGTTATGATAGAGAGGAGAGAATAATGGAGAGGGATTTAGTTTCAATAAGTGGAGAGTATACTAAGGAGAGGATAAGGCTCTTGAATTTTCCTGAGTTGAATCTCATTCTTTCCTCTTGAGGAAATCTTTTCAAGTCTTGGTGCAAGAATACATACCTAACTTATTACATTCTTCATCCCCACCTGGTTTTACTAGTACCTTAGACTCTATCACCACCTTAATTCTAAAGCTTCCCTAGATACCTAGGACAATGAAGTGGCATGATGTAAATATCCTACTAGTTCAGGAATGGAGAATTTTTTCAACTCTCCTGTAGAACATACTCTTCTCATCATAATAAGGACACTTGACCTTGTATAATAATTTTTTCTTGTTTTAATTATTTAAAAAAATAAGGAAAATTTTCTAAAAATAGAAAAGTACCATGAGAAATTTATAAGAATACTAAAAAATTTTGCACTAAAAATGGGTAAAATTTATAATTAAATATAATGCATAGCCTCTCAGGTGCTAAGACTACCATATCCAAATCACCAATGAACTGCAGACTTACAAATAAGATGTTTAAATTGAATGAAAGACCCTGATTTTAGAGTAACTACAATAAAATTAACTGATTCTACACCAAGAGATTCTACAAATCATTCATCATAATTTACACCAGAATTCGCACAATGCTACTCTACTAAGCTTCTCTATAGAATTCTAAAGAAAAATAACTATAATAAAGACTAATGCAAAGAACAAAAGATAAAGCATGTGAAATGGCAGTCTAAGGATTCCATATAATAACCTATTGATGATTTGACGTTGAATTATTGGATTTATACTCCAACATTTCACTCCTGTATCTTTCCTTATCTCTCACCCCTTTCTCCTGATAAACCTGCATTTAAAAAAATATTGCATGAGAAAATCTGGTAGATAAATAACCTCAGAATACAAGGGTAGCTCCAAGTTTTTTTTCTGTTTTTGGCAAGCAAAATACAGATTTCAAATGTTATGCAGACATTACAAGGTTACTTCCCATTCACACACTGCCTCAAAAATGTAAGATTTCAAGCATTACAATGTTTTAGGAAGTTCCACAGATGGGTATCTGAGGATTAGTTAAATTTAGCTCAGTTCTAGGTTCAATTAATAGATTGCTAAGCATTTAGTTGAGTGTACACACAAGAGAACAGAAACATTTTTGGGAGATCTAACACATCTAAATTATCAGCCATATCAATAATAGCTACATGGAGTGCAAATATAACAAACAACAAAGTCAGTATGTAGCATTAAGGTAATAATATTTTATACAAATTCCAAAGTAGAAAAATATCAGACATTGTAAATTTTCCGAATCTTCAAAATGGATCTTAATGCATTCTCTTCCTAATTAGTAAGAGTTAAATGAATGGAAAAAGAAGGAAAATGATCCATGTGCCTGAAAAACTAGTCCAGACACATATAACCTTTCCGTTTCTTTCCCTTCATCTTCATTATGTACACCAGAGACCAGTATGCAGAGTTACAAAAAGAAAAAGGAATCAGCAGAAAAACAAAAGAGTAGAAAACCCTTATCATTGGTAAAAGGTGTGCATCTCTATACCTGTCTTTCTGCATCTGACAGATTGCTCCACAGAAATCCAATTCTCTTACTAATTGCTCTCTCTTGCCCCTGAAACTCAGGCTTTAGCTTAGCATAATTCTCAGCAAAGAAGAAATTGTAACCACTCCTGTTTGACTTTGGCCGAGATGGATCACGTGATGCATTTCTTGATCTCTTTCGGTTCTGCAAACTAGACGTGCCTTCAGCATGAGAACTCTGTGACACAATATTAGGAACATGAAACAGGACACCTTTCAGCTGTTCAGAACCCCGAGTCATTGTAATTACATATCCACCATCAAATTTCCCATCAATTGTTCCAGAAAGCACAGAACCAACTGTCTGTGCCGGACTAGCTGCATATAGGAAAGCAAATCCTTGTCACAGTTATACACGAAAAGTATATCCACTTAACCACATAGATTAGATGAACACAGCTAAAAAACAAAGTCATGTGAAAATTTAAGAGAAGCAGATATTTAGTAATATTGTTCACAAAACAAGAAAAAATAGTAAATTTTCTGAGAAAAATCATGCTGCCTAGTTGTAAGTGAGTTTGGGCCTTTATTAGTAGTACTAGACTACTAGTACCTAACTTAAGTATTAATATAAATCTCAACATTAGTTTGGATATTGTATACCATGATATTAATGTCATCATACTGTTCAACAATTTATCTGTTTTTCACATGTTTTACCTAAACCCTAGACTTCAACAAAACCTTGATAATAAAGTAAAAGTTCAGTGAACGTCACAAGGCAACAACTGTAACATGATTGATCTATATTATAGAGCTTGTAACATAGTTTTAGAAAGGACACCGCCTGCCTAGCACAACCCTCTCTTTCATCTCACAAGGTATTTAAACAAAACATTTTATGGTTTTTGGTTTTCATCCATCTCATTCCAAAATACATACCTCCCAACCAACAATCCCATATTTGAATCCATCCAAGAAAGTAACAATATTGCCATGGAATATGTCTTCCAAAATCTTAAAGTTAAAGCATAGACAATTCCTTAAAGCTCACCAAGAGGGAAACCGCAGAACATTCAAGTTTACAGTTGAAGTTAATATAAAAACAAAAAAGATAAAATTTAAACAACTCCATTCAAAATTGAACCTTTGAACATTAAGAAGAGAAAGACTGTAAACTGGGTCAATTCACAAAGGATTTGGCAAACTTGTTCCAACAAATGCACCACTAGACTAATGTCATTCACCTTTGTGATTAGGTTTTCCAAAGTTTGGGTATTTGGGATGGAAGATTCCATTGCCACATACTGAAAGTTTGAGTAGGTTAAAAGCCAAAACTAAAGTTGCTTAAGGGCCCAAATTGAAGGGAGATATTTGCATTTGGACAAAAAGCACACACCAAGAAGAGGGGGTTTTCTTTTTCTGAAAGAATTATGGAACTATTTGAAGGGCTCTCAGACCTCCATCATACATCAATCTATAACTGCTACATAAACAGAAGTAAACTACATTCAAAAATTAAAATATGTCAGGGGAAGAAGACACAAAACTCTGCTTCTACCTCTGCTATTATTGTAAGAAGCTAGAGACAGTTTTAGGTAAACACATACAGATCAAATGAATATATGAAGCATCAAAGCAGTAATCAGATCTAAATCTTAAGTTGAGTTACCCTGAATAGGTGAATCATCCACAGCATCACCTTCCCTGAAGTTTGTGGAGCTACTAGTAAGGCTTCTATTCGCAGGATCTGGATATATGAAATTACTCATTGGTCAAGGATAAAAAATAAATCAAAACAGGTGTTGAGGGAAAAAAATAAAACCGTCTTCTCTTACCAGGTGTCGAGGAAGGAATGCCTTGCTTCCGAAAATAATACACTTGCTCAAAGTGAAAAAGCAATGATAGATAGGCTTTGCGGACCATAAATGATCCACTTGTTATGGTATCACGGAAATTGAAGGTCATAATCACCTCCTTCCATTTACGATCTACAATCACCTACATTAATTTAAGAAAAAGCTTAGGAGGAGTCATTTTACAAAAATGATGCAATAAAGAGAGAAATGAATTTAACAAAAGATTTAAGACACTAAGTTGCATCAAAGATAAACTGCAAAAGTTGAAATATCTACAATCAGCATATCTGCTGAAAGCACATACTTCCATTACCTTTGTTCTTAACACAAGTAAATTGGAATCATATTATAAAATAAAAGAAAGGAAATTAAAGAAATAAATAAAAGAAAACACATGTTTCATAACACAAAGGGCCTGGTTATCAATAATTAGTAGAGATATACAAAATGCTATACCTTTTCAAGACCACCACGAGATGTTACTTCTATGAAAAGGTGATGTAGATTAAGTGGATTTCCTCCTACAGTAGGTATCCTACACAAACAAAAAGGGAAAAGTCATCAATTTTATCTTATTATTTTTCTGCATCATCTACACATCATATAACACTCCACAAAGCACCCAAGAGAAAATAGACAAAAGAAAAGAACAGGTGTACCATAAAATCAATAAGAAGGATGTATCAAACTTATTAAAGCTAACCAATCTCGAAAACTAAAACTTTAACATAATGAACCATAATGTTCCCAATATTCTAAGTCCATGTTTGGATAATCTTTTCTTTGAGAAAAGAATCGCTTATGTTTTAAAAGCTTTTTCACAAAGCTAGCAAAAATAAGTCATTTCAAAATAAGCTCAACCAAATTTAAAATGACCCATGCACAAGGCAGTGCAGAGTCATGTCCATACCCCTTCAACCAACCAGTCAAACCAAAGCAAGTTTAACAGCATAGCAAATATAACATGCAAATATACATACTCATCAACCAACCAAGCTTTGGAATTCTAAACACAAGATACAACACAACCCAATTTTTACCATCACAAGCAATTTCTCTCTCCCCCAGCAGCTAAATGATAATGCGCATGCGGGCTAACACCCAAAGCTCAAAAATCAAAACAAACCCACAACAGCAAAAACAAGAATCCGCGAGAAAACACACTAAAAAGAGGGTAATTGAAAAAGGGTGATTCTTTTTCAGTTAAAAAAAAATACCCACTTACTTAAATCTAGTGCCAAATGATTTGTGAAAAGCTTGAAGCTTTTCCCAGAAGAGGTTTTCATCATTAATAATGTCCTGATAGAGAGCCGTTGGTGGAGGATAAGGGTTTATGGGTATGAGTGAGGAAGATGATCCCTCATTCCCATTTGCCCTATTCTTCTGTTGCTGAGACTCATTGGTGGAACCATCACCGTTTGGCTTATTTGTCATTTTCATCATGTCTATGCTTTCTCACTTTAGCACACCAACAATATAGATTTTGATTTGATTATTGTAAAACCATAGGAAACTAAACAATCTTTATATATTGTATCTCATGTGCACTTTCATAATGGGGTATTACGTTTTTAAAATATGATATTAATCAAATTAGATGAAATTAATGTATGTGGACAGAATATTATAACAACAATATGTAATAATCTTCATAAGTTAGCATTTGAATATTTGGCGAAATGGGCAATGTAAGACAAATCTAAAAATGGAAGCTCCTTAGATTCACATCTCTTGGTGATAAATTGCAATGCTTCTTGATTTGTGTTTTTTTTTTCTTTTTTCTCTTACGGTGCAGATTTATTTCTTTGTTTGAAACCAACGTTCGGATCGACTCCCATATATATAAAATAAATTGGATTTTTCTAAAGCTTATTAGTTAATATTTATATTGTAATATATTTTATTTTTATTAAGAATTTAAATTAATATGTTGATTTTTTATAATATTAAATATTTTATCTATATGGTTAAGAATTCAATGGAATAGATTTCTAAACAAATGAGGTAATATTTCAATGTATACATTCTTGAAAAAAAATATTTGAAAAATATTAATTAATTAGGATATTTATTATGATAACATTTTAAATTTAATCTCTTCTTTTTTAAGTGAGGCATTTTAAATATACTGTAGTAAATGAGAATATGGTTAAAATATGTTTTCGCATTTTTAAATAATTTATAAGTATTTTAATTTCTAATTTATTTAATTTTACAAATTAACTTCTTATTCTAAAAAAATCTATAAATTCTTAACTTTTATCATCATCTTTTGAAATTGATCCTTATTATTATTTACATAAAAATTAATTTACATTATTTTAAAAATTGGAAAAATTAATTTACATAATTTTAAAAAATAAATAACTAATTTACATTATGTTAAAAATTAAAAATAAATGTATACAAATTAAATAAATTAAAGATTAAAGTACTAATAAATTCTTCTTTCAACCATACTACAGATTTAATAGGAACTCGGTACAGGGTGTTGAAAGACGATAATATACTCGTATAATACAAGCATAAATACATGCAGCACGATACATTAACATGATAAAAAGTAGAGAGAGATCTCTGTGTCAGATCAAAATTTTAATTTTTGCTTAATCAAGTTTTTGTTTTTTAATTTTAGTTTTTATTAATTTTATAGTATTAATATTTTATTTTATAAAAAAATTTAGTTTTGATTTTGATCATCAAATTTTTTTTATATTTATAGTTTCCAAAATTGTCTGTGTTATAATTAGTTTCAATGTTTGTTTATTTACTCATATTTTAATTTTTTTAAATTATTTAGTTTTAAATAAAATATCAATATGTTTACATTTTAAAATATATTAATTTTATTTTTATATTTATTTATACTTTTGATTAAAAATATCAAAATATAATTAAATTATACACACCAACATTTTAAAGACTAAAAATATAGTATGTCATCTCCAAGAACTAAAATATATATTTACTTAGATGATATCATCACTTTAATAAATAATAATAATAGCATGGATCAAAATTAATAAATATTATATAATAAAAAATTAAAATAATAAAAATATAATAAAACCAAAAATTAATATATATCTGAAAACAAAATATTTTATTAAATTTTTAGTTTTTATCTTTAACTGTTTTAATTAATTAATTTAATGAAACAAGAGGATTACTAACTTCTAACTTAAAGAAAAGAAATCTATAATCATTATTTATATTTTTGACCTTTTATGAAAAAAATAAAAGTATGCCATTATTTATATTTATTTTTCTTTCTCTGAATAACGCTTAAATGAGAAATAATTTTTTAAATACAAATTATTCATTAAATATTTTAATTTAAATCAGCCTCACTTAACTAGTTGGGAGATTTTTAACATCAGACCTTTTTTATAATATTTGCAAGCATAAGATTAATTATTGAGTGAAATATATATATATATATATATATATATCAATAAATAAAAAATAACAAAAATAATAATTGGTATAAATAAATTAATATATTAATTAACGAATATATAATACAGTTAAATAAAATTATTTGATATAAGATATTGGTAAACATTTAGATTGAAAATATTAATTGATGTCTATTAATAGATTTAATCTTTCAATTAACTAAAAAATCATATGAGATTCATTTGAAGCAAAATTAAAAAGGATCTTGGAGGAATCCCAAACAATTAATAATTTTATTTAAAATAAAAAAGTATAATATAATAAAATAAGCTTTAGAAGATATTGTTACGTTGTTTTTCCAATTCTACCTGATAATGTTATAAATCAAAAAGACTTTCTGAGTTTTTTGGTGCGAATTCTCAGCGTATAATTAAAGCTTAATATTATTGTAATGTGGAAAATACTAAAATAGACTTTATCTGCTTTTAATAAATTTTTTGTATTAACAAAAAAAAATGAATAAGTCTAATTTATCAATATGATCATTGTTATCTTGATGTCTTTCTTGTCATCTCATACTAAGTAGGCTTCTTAAATTTTCAGGAAAATCATTTGTTCAAATATATTATCCTATTATTATAGTTAATACTTAAATTTTCATTATATGTCTAAAGTGATTTCTTATAATATCCAGGGACGTGTCCAGGAAAATATTTCGCAGCTATTTATTCATTTAAAATTTATTTATTGAAATTATAATAAAAATTCCTTTTATTATAAGAATCACGTGGTAATTTTATTTTTTTCATTTATTACTTCCTTCATTTTATTATTAACATTTTATTTCTCTCATTTATATTTTTGTTGACATCTTATATTTCTAATTTCTTAAAATTAATTTTCACCTTTTATAGATATTTTCCTAATTTCTAAAATAAATAATAATTAATACTTTATTATTTTTAATAAAATTGAAAATAAGATGATTTTATTATTTCAGATTGATAAGATATGAATTAATAGACTACCCATTAAGTAAAATTTTACTTACTTATAAATTATATTATCTGTTAATCTTATCTTTGCAAATTATAGTATAAAGGATAATATTTATTTTAATTAATTTTTATATATTTCATTAATATATATTTAATTTTATTTATCATAATAATATTAGCATAAAATGTCTGAAAGATTTCATAAACATATATATTATAATAATAAAATAAATAAATAAAAATTGTATATAGTACAAAAAATATATAACTTATTATTTTTAAATAAATTGAATTAATTTACTTGCTGAAAGAGTACATAAAATAGAGAAAACTGAATATTAAAAATTGATTAAAATAATATATAGTCACAAAAGTTTAGGTTTATTTATACGTTGTAAAGGTTTTATTCTGTATGTATAATTAAATATGATTAATACTTAAAGTTAACCATTAATATCGTTTCAAATATTTTAAATAAATTCCTTATAATATCATGTAAAATATTTTAACCATTGTGGCGGTTAATACTTAATTTTATTATTTGTGTCTAAATTAATTTCATATAATATCAGGGGAGATATCTAGGAAACAAGATAGTAGCTATTTATTCATTTAGATTTTATTTATTTTGTGAAATAAAATTTCTTTTACTATAATTATCATATGATATTTTATTTATTTGATTTACAATTTATTACTTCTTTTATATTTATTAAAAGTTTATTTCTATCCTTTATATTTTTGTTGACCTTTTATATTTAAAATTTTTGAAGTTGTATTTCTTACTTTATATAGTTTGTTTCTAAATTTTTGAAATAAATAATAATTAATACTGTATAATTTTTAATCAAATTAAAATTAAAACCTGATTATTTTATTATTTCAGAAAGATAAGATATAAATTAATATATTACCCATTAAGTAAAATTTTACTTATTTAAAAATTAATTATATTTTTATCTTATTTTTTGAATTATACAATATGTTTAATAAAATTGAGCATAAGTTAGCTAAAAGATAAAAAAAATAAAATTAAAAATTAAAAATTTAGTTAAAAGCACAAATAAATTATTAATTAAATTAAAAATATTTGATAAAACTAATTGTTAAACTAATTATAAAAGTAAATTAACAAATAAAGATATAATTAACTAATAGATTAGAACTTAATAGCTATAATGCATTTTTTTAACAAAAATAAATTAAAATTTATTATATTAAATTTTATTTTTAAAAGTAAAAAATTATTATTTTTAACTTTATATAAATAAATTTTAAATAATAATTTTAAAAAGTAATTACTTTATAATTTAAAATTTTATAAAATTTTAATATTTATTTAAAAATAATAATATATAATTGAAATAAATATTATATATTAAAAATATAATATTTCGTGTATAAAATAAATATATTAATATTAGTAATATCATTGTAAAAGAAAAAGATGGTATTAAATTTATAAGTGTTGAAAGACTTGAAAGCTATTATGAGCAATTAGGCATGGTAAATATACACATACTCGATAGTACATGTCTTGTCCTGGAGGAAAAATTGGGAATGGATATTTAAAAGCGTGTCCCCGTTCCCGTACTGATAGCTTAAATTATAAAATATTTTTATAAAATTAATTAGAATAAAATATATAATAATTTAGTAAATTATAAAATAATTAAAATATAAATATTAAAAAATAGGGATGAATGAAAGGCGGGTTTTTCTAATTCCAATTGAGAATGGAATGAAGTTAAATTTTTCAACTCCGTTTAAAATGGAAATGGAGACAAGGAATCAGGGATGGGTATGAAGAATATAAAAGCTACCACTTTTCCAACTCATTTCCATGTCTCAACATTTTGAAAAACACTAATAACTAAAAACAAAAGTTAGTATCGCTAAAAAAAAGTAATTTCCTCAAATAGAATTAAAATATTTTAATAAATTTTTAGTAATTTTAACTTTTAATTAGTTAAATTATATTACCACATACACTCATTATATAAAAGACAATATTCAGAAAAAATATATATAAAGAATGATATTATTCAAATTATTTTGTATATATTATTTAACAACATATATTTAATTTTATTTATTCATATGATATATATATATATATATATATATATTATTTCAAACATTTTATTCTATTATGATGGTAAATATTGTAAATATATATATCAACTTAACTTAAAAGTAGTTTAATTTAATAATTTTTTATAGAATATAAAATTATTTAATTAAATTATTAAATAATATGATAATCATATACATCCACTTTTAAAAAATTTAAAATTTACAAATATGTAATCAAGAAAAAGCATATAACTAAGTAATTTTATTAACGATAAATAAAATTATTGTATTTTGCAACACAGATGACAAAATACAGAATTAAAAAATAACTATTTAAATTAAGTTAATATTTTTACACGTTAATAATAGAAAATAATATTTTATACGGAAATAAAATTATTTAGGTATTAAAGTATTTCTTAATTATTTTTTTAATTTTAGAATATTATTTATTTTCTTATTTTTATTATAATACTAATTTTATATTTTATATTTTACTGCCATAACATTCTTTAAATACAGTAGCAATAGATATTAATACAATATATATAGAATATTTTTTCTGTGTATTAATATATGGAGTATTTACTATCCGCATATACGATTAATTTTTTTTATTATATATTTATTTTTACAAAGTTATAATTTAATAATATAAAAAACACATTCAATAAAATATTTCATGATAATATTAATATTAAGATCTAATTTCTGAAATTTTTATTTTATTTTTTAAATTAATTATTTAAGTCACTTTTAATTTTATACTATGCTAAAAATATTTATTTTACTTGTTGATTTGTTATGATAATATATTACTTATACTACTTCTGAACAATACATTAAGATAATATTGACATAATATTATTTCTTGTTTGATACGAGAAAAAATTTATTTAGCCATTGTTGATAAGAACGTATAAGCAAAAAGAAATCAAATTATAAAAAGATAAAGTATGATTTAGTTATTATTGATTTTTTCTTTTATCATAATTAACTATCCATCCATATAAATTGTAACTAATCTTTGATTATTTAAAAATTTCGGCATGCCTGGATCTTGCTATTGAGATACTTAGGCGCATTATGCTTCGGGGCATGCTATTTTCGAAGCTGCTTTGTTAGAAAGAATTACTAAATGAGGGATAAAACAAGGGAAAATAAATAAAAAAGTCAGATTATAATAATAATAGAACAAAAAAATTTGTCTAGATGGATAAAATAAAAAAATAAAATTTTCATTAATAAAAATAAAAGTAAAATAATATAAATTATATAAAAAATATTTATAATAATTATAAAAAATAATAAAAATAATTTTATCATAATATTTTTCTTAATAAAAATTTATTTTTAATATTTTAATATTTAATATTTTTATATCATATAAATAATATAATAAAAAAACACATTCTCCTTATCTCGTCCTTTTCTTTTTCTATTTACTTCCAAGACCGATTTGTTTTTTGTGAGCCCTAAAAAAATTTTCTGACTTTCCTTATTTTCACTTTATCCATATAAATGAGAGTGTGAACATTTCTTCCTTTTTTTTTCTTGTTTTAAAGCTCTCCCCCAAAAATTATGAATTAAAACAAGGAAAATATTTTTTTCCTATGAAAATGAATCTTTTGTTATAAGATGAATATTTAAAAAAATTTTAAATAAATAATTAATCTATTATTACTATCATTATTATAAATTTTCACTAGTGGAAAATAAGCTTTTTACATCGGTTATTCAGACGGTGTTGAAGCGGGCGATATAGAAAATAAGACTTTTTACATCGGTTCTGCAACCGACGTAAAAAGTATGACTTTCTACATCGGTTGGGAAAAGAACCGATGTAGAAAGTACACTTTTTACATCGGTTTCGGGCAGAACCGATGTAAAAAGTATACTTTCTACATCGGTTATAGCTTTAACCGATGTAAAAAGTTATACTTTTTACATCGGTTCTGCCCGCAACCGATGTAAAAAGTGTACTTTCTACATCGGTTATGGTCGTAACCGAGGTAGAAATTCCTTTTTTTTTTTAATATTCATTTTGTTTAGGTATACTACCGTATTATTTATTCACATATCTGCATATACACACAGAATCCAGGCAGACAATAGAGAAGCACCAGACAGCCAATACAGAATTCACATAATCTATATATTTAAACTAAATACATCATTATTTATTATCAAACTTTAATTTACAAATGAAATAACTTAAAATTACATCAAACAAGTATTGAAAGTTGAAAAGAAATGTAATAATCAGCCATGTACCTGTTGAAAGCAAAGAGAAAAGATGTTAGAAACTCTACTAAACATAAAAAACGTAATAAACATTTTAAAATAAGTTAAAAATAAACATACAATGATGAAATAATTAAATAAATAACTAACTTGTATCATGTAGTAACATTTTCCCATATTCCTTCATGATGATCATCTCGAATAGCATGTACATCATCTATTTCAGTTTCTTCATTGATACTAGATATCCTTGATGATAAGGGAGTTTGAGAAATATCAATATTTGAAAGATCATTGGTGTCATCACTAGTGATTGTTGTCTTTCCTTGAAGAACAACTGACCATCTTTTGGAGCAAGGATCTTGGACATAAAACACTTGTTTTGCTTGGTGGGCCATGAGAAAAGGGTCATCCTTGTAAGCTACTTTTTGAAGGTCAACCAATGTAAATCCCAATTCATCGACTTGCACACCACTGTTACTATCAACCCATCTGCATTTGAAAACAGGCACTCTAAATTTGGTGTAATCAATCTCTCAAATCTCTTCAATCACTCCAAAGTAAGATATGGAAGCCTTTACAGGATTTTTATCTTTAGAACTTGCAAAATGCATCGACTTTGCCACCACCATAACCCCACTATTTTGCATGGTACTTTTATCATCCTGAGACTTTGTATAAAATGAAAAATGATTAATATCGTACCCAGTCCAACATATGACATCAAAGTTTGGGCCATTTGCTAGCCACTTCAATGTATCAGAGGCACCATCATCCTTCTTAATTGTTTCACCAAACCAGTTTAAGAACGTTTTGTTATGCTCATTCAACAACCATTTCTCGTTCATTCGAACATTCTCCTCCCTTATCATAGTTTTGTGAGTAGATAAGTAAGGTTGAACCTCATCGGTATTATTCAAAATATACAAATGTGCTTGAAGGACTTCTGCACGACCCATGCTTTTCACAGTTATGCCTCGTGTACCTTTACCTCCGTGTCTTCCCTCATGACGAGACTTAGGAACTCCTATGGGTTCCACCTCTGACAAATACTCTGTACAAAACTCAATGGCCTCTTCTGCAATGTATCTTTCAATCATAGATGCCTCGAGACGGTGTGGATTCTTCACATACCCTTTTAATATTTTCATGTATCGTTCTATTGGATACATCCACCTCAAATAAACTGGACCACATAATCTGATCTCTCTCACTATATGAACAACCAAGTGAACCATAATGTCAAAAAATGATGGAGGAAAATACATCTCCAATTGGCATAAGATAGTGAAAGCTTCATTTTCCAACTCATCCAATTTTAGAGGGTCAATGACTTTGCTACATATTTTATTGAAAAATAAGCATAACCTACTTATTGTATGTCTAACTTTTTTAGGTAAAATGTCACGAATAACCACTGGAAGTAGTTGTTGCATCAACACATGACAATCACGAGACTTTAACCCAACTAACTTTAAATCTTTCATCGAGACAAGTCTTTTAAAATTTGAAGAATATCCTTGTGGCACTTTAACCCTACGTAGGCACTCACAAAAAGAAATTTTCTCTTTTTTTGACAACGTATGACATGCCGGGGGCAAATATGTTCGCTTTCCTACAGACTGTGGAGCTAACTGATGTCGTATACCCATGTGAACCAAATCCAGTCGAGAATTGACTCCATCTTTAGTCTTGCCCTGTATATTGAGAAGTGTTCCAATGATGCTATCACACACATTTTTTTCCACATGCATCACATCAATACAATGTCTAACATCAAGTTTGCACCAATATGGAAGATCAAAAAATATTGATCTTTTCTTCCATATCCTTGTCTCCGTGACCTTTTTTTGAGTCTTTCCAAAAACAGTTTTGATGTTTTTAACCCGGTCGTAGACTTGTTGTCCAGTTAAGGCTTTTGGAGCAACATCATTTTCTGGCAACCCATTAAAAGCTTTCCTTAATCTACGATAAGGGTGATTAGTCCTGAGAAATTTTCGATGACCAAGATACACTGTCTTCCTTCCATGATGCAGTTGATGGTAACTTGTGCCTTCTTCACATATGGGACATGCTTTGTGCCCCTTAACGCTGTATCCACATAAATTTCCATATGCTGGAAAGTCATTAATAGTGCAAAAAAGCATTGCCCGCATCTTGAAATTTTCATTACCATATGCATCAAACACCTCCACACCTTCTTCCCATAGATTTTGCAAGTCTTCAATTAAAGGAGCAAGATAAACGTCTATGTCATTTCCAGGTTGTTGTGGACCTGAAATCATCATGGACAACATGATGTATTTACGTTTCATGCATAACTCCGGAGAAAGGTTGTAAATTGTCAAAAGTACAGGCCACGAACTATGTTTACTACTTAAATTACCGTAGGGATTCATTCCATTTGTTGCAAGTCCAACCCTTAGGTTTCTTGGCTCATTCCCAAAATCAGGATATAGTTGATCAACCATCTTCCATTGCAAACCATCAGCTGGGTGTCGAAGTTTTCCATCAATCAGTCGTTCATCTACATGCCATCTAAGGTTCTTTGCTTCATCTTTATTACAAAACAATCGTTTGAACCTTGGAATTATTGGAAGATACCATAACACTTTGGTTGGAGGCCACTTTGTGCTGTCATTGCAAATAGAATCACCATCCTTCAGTTTATAACGTGAAACTTGACACACAGGGCATTCATGTAATCCTTCAAACTCATTTCTGTATAGTATGCAATCATTGGGGCAGGCATGTATTTTCTTATACTGCATACCCATCGGACACAACACCTTCTTCGCCTCATAATTACGCTTTGGTAATATGTTACCTTCCGGAAGCATCTCTACCAACAGTTCAAGTAATTCGGTGAAACTTTTATCACTCCACCCATTCCTTGCCTTCAGAGTGAATAATCTTAACACT
This sequence comes from Canavalia gladiata, assembly GCA_037954105.1. Lineage (NCBI taxonomy): Eukaryota > Viridiplantae > Streptophyta > Magnoliopsida > Fabales > Fabaceae > Canavalia > Canavalia gladiata. The sequence goes on along the minus strand of CM075663.1, from coordinate 98,592 downwards.
GCTGACAATCGTGTAAAGGTAGTACATCTCGGATACAAAGGTTTCTCTGAATCAGTAGATAAGTTACCATACATATTTGCCTGCTCAAATGACGCATGCCCTACATCACGAATCATATCCTCTACCCAATCTTCCATATTTATATCAACCTCCACCGTCTGTGACACATTTGGCATGCCTAATAACTCACCATGCCATGTCCATTTTGTATAACTTTTGCAAAATCCATCACAAAGAATATGCTCTCTAATTTGACCAACACCCAAACGTCTCTCATTTAGACAATTAACACACGGACAGTAAAATTGTCCATTACTCTCAGGTAGATTTGTCTGCGCAAAATTCAAAAACTCTTCGACCCCATTCTCGTACTCATCGCTCGTTCGTTTAGCATTTATCCAACTACGATCCATACTATACAAGAATCATCAACACAAGATTTAGGATTAACCTTGTCACTCATTGTTGTTAATTTATTATCCTCCCTATTGGTAAGACCCTATCCCATTCGAGAAAAAAGTTTTTTATTCATCGATTAACATACTTCTAAAATCTTGAATATCATACTTGGTGAAATTTCGGCAGCATTTCGCATCAGTCTCCAAGTACATAACTTCATTATGGTTTTATTTACCATAGTGAAGCATGTACCCAGAGACAATGCAAAATGAACTAAACCAAAATTTAATCAAGTACAATTTACAAGATTTATGAAGAAATTGTTAACCACTAAATAAAAAACTTTAGTCCCAAACTGTCCAACTTGGACAATTCAAGATTTAATATAATGAATGATTTACTTATTTAGTAATAAACTCATTATATTCAACCTTGAACGGGAAACTAAGGGTATGCTCATATTTAAACTCAAGAAAACAAACCAACATATTTAAACTCAAAATCAAGACTATAACATATATAAACCCTAAACAAACTTTCACATCTGCAATCACAAAGTAGAGGTGCATAGAACATACCTCATAGTCAACACAAAATGGTTGAGCGGTGGCCAAACGGTATCCAAATGGAGGCACAATGGTGGTTGAACGACGACACAACACGGTATAGCCAAATAAGAAGCTTAAAAATTAAAGAATACAACCAAAATAAATGTATATTTCAACCATAATAATAGAATGAGATGCATAAATAACAACAAAGACGACTTCGAACCTTACGGTGCGCGACAACGACTTTGAACGAACGAAATCGTTCCAACGGCGACAACGACCACGAACGTAAGCACGGAATGAAACCACGAACAATAAAGATGTTGACAATGGCTAAGACTTAAACGAAAATAGAGAGAACAAGCCGAAACGAGAAACTGGGGTTTTGAAAAATGAGGTTAAACACGAACAGCGTCGAAAAATAAGTGACAGGGGAAGACATTCTACATCGGTTGTTTCTCAGAACCGATGTAGAAAGTACTTTCTACATCGGTTGAGAAAATAACCGATGTAGAAAGTTTTAAAAAAATTCACTTTCTACATCGGTTCCAGAAAAACCGATGTAGAAAGTACTTTTTACATCGCTTGTTTCGTAACCGATGTAAAAAGTTTGAAAAAAAACTCACTTTCTACATCGGTTGGTAAAATAACCGATGTAGAAAGTACTTTCTACATCGGTTACATAACAACCGATGTAAAAAGTACTTTCTACATCGGTTATTTTTCCAACCGATGTAGAAAGTTTACATTTATTTACAAAAATGCCACCGCGTTTTTATTTACATCGGTTTTTAAAAAACCGATATAAAATCCTGTTATAATATCGTATTTTTGCACTAGTGTTTATCATTATCATTATTATTATGAAATGAAATTACCATTTCAACTAATAATGTATGCGTAATCTGCACATATTTTTCAGGTAGATTTGCATTAAACTATCTGAGGATCATGTATTTTTTAGGATATTTTAATATGAATTTTATTTATTTTAGAGCGAATTCTGCTTTGTTTGATGGTATATAGGTAAGCGGATTAGGAACTTAAGAGCTTTGAAATGCGGGAAAAATCAAGAAAGAAAGCAATCAAGAATAGCTTAAAAGAGGTTACAGACAATTTCAAATTCAGCAAAAATTCCAATTGGCCTAGGATAGAAATTCTCATAATATATGGAAGAAGCTGTGTTGCTGGGATGTAATTTATTGTTCTTCCTGGAACGTGAATCCTTCCACGGAGAGAGATGAACAACATTTTAGAAATTTACTAGCATGTTGCCATGTATGGGTATTTTTAAATGTTAAAAGCTTATAAAAATTATAAATTAATAAATATTTGTATTATTAATAATAAATACTATTTTATTTTATTTTATATTAAATAGAAATTAATTAAAGAGATAAATTTAAATAATGTAACAAGAACAGAAACAGTGAAGGACGAAAGTCTTTTCTTACCATTTTTTTAATTCTTTTTTTTTTTCATAGTTATACATAGAGTAAAAGATAAATCCATTTTCACTTTTTTTTTAATTTTATAAATTGGTGTTTAACCTTTTAAAATTCTTTTATTATTTTTTTATTTATTAATTTATTTTATAAATTTATTTTTGCAAAAAATTAATTTGTATTATTTTTAATAAGTGAAAAAATTAATTTAAAATTTTTTTAATTAAAAATTAAAAATAAATTTACACAATTTTAAAAATTAAAAATAAATTTATAAAAACTAATTTATTAATTAATTTCTTTATATATATATATATATTATTTTTATAATTATAAGTTATAATTTAACCATGTATAATAATTCTCTTATTCTAAGTATTATGAGTAGTCTAACAAGAAATTAATGATGCGTATTTTTTTATTTTATTTCTTTTTTATAATGTTAAAATAGTTTTTAATCTAATTGTATTAGTTTTAATTATTGAAAATTTTCGAATTTCAATCTCTAAAATCTTATCTTTCTAATTAAAAGTATACAATTTATAAATTTGCAATAAGAAAAGAAGTAATTTTTTTTCAAACATTTCTCGTATAAATATTAAATATAAAACCTAATTATTACCTAAAAAGATTGTACCTCCTAAACAATTTATACATATCACTAGTGTAAATTATAAATTTTATAACAACCTTTTATATTGATTTTAGCAAAAACAATATAAAAAGTTACACAATGGCATTTATATAAATAAGAGATCAATTTATTACATTAGTTATCAAATAACTGATTTAAAAAATATATTATATCGATTAATATTTTAATCAATGTTTAGTTACTTATTTTTATGTCAATTTTTTAAATAATTAATATAAAAAGATTTTAAAAATTTTTATTTCTTTGTTTAAAAATCATAGTTCCAAATGTAAGCACTTTCTATGAACAAATCCTATTAACATTCTAAACAAATTCCTTTAATTTTTACTCTTTCCTCCTCTACAGTTCTAATGTTCTTTTTTTTTTCAAATCTTTTTCTTATTCTCTCTTTAAAACATCCTTTCTCTTCCTAAAATCCTAGTCCTCTATGACTTTTTTTTTTTTATTCTCTCTAGCTTCTTCCTCTATTTTGATTTGCTGCTGATTTTCTTATTTCATGACTACCGGCGCCAAAGCTACCAATTGTCTTGTGTTGCTACCATGGGAGGCTACTAAAGCTCCCAACTGGCCATCGCTAAAGCGCCACCTCGCCTTCATGACAAAATTATCATTTTGCTCCACTAGATGAGTAGCATAGCTTTTCCAATTCTAATTCTTAAGGATCGCCAATTGCAATACTGAAGTCATCGTTGCTAGATATCTGGTAAGTTTTTTTTTTTTTCTCTCCATTCTTAAATTCATTTTGTGTTTGAGTTTATCAAAACTAAGTGTGAAATGTTCTATTTTGTATGTCCTTTGTGTTAGGTTGTTGTTTTCGTTCTTTTTTTGATTTTTTATTTTATTCCTAAATTAGTTGATTTTACCTTTGTATGCTTTTGATTTTAGTTTATTGAAGTGAAATGTTGATTTTGTTTTTTTATAATTAATTTCTTAGTTTAGTGTGGAAAAAGTCAAGTTCATTTCTCAATTCCTGGAATTAAGTAACCAATGCTCTTCTAACAAAGATTTGGTTGATGCCTAATGTGGTAGTTTGTATAATAATAAGGTGGCACATAGAGAAGAAGTTGGTCCAACCTACATACTTTCTAATTTATTTATGGTTTGTATGTGTTTTTGCATTATATCTAATTTATATATAACTATATATTTCTATATCTTCAACGGGGGCCAAAGTAATTATATAACAAGTATGAGTTTGAAGCGATAGCTTTCTCATCTAAGACAGGGCAATGGAGTACAAAAGTAGTGTTGTGTCCCAAAGGCTTCACATAAATTAACCTTTAGCTGCGCATAGTTGCACATGAAAGAAAGCTTTATTTCATTAGAAAGACAAATCTTGTGGTGTACGACCCTTTTAACAATAAGGAACAATGAGATACCATTGATTATTGTACTAACTTATATAAAAGGTGTTCCTGGTAGGGGTCATGTTGGGGTACGTTGTGGAAAAATTCAAATTTCTGCTTTGTCTCTTGTAACTCCCACACCCACTGGCCTTGTAGAAATGAGAATAAGTGTGTGGGAATTGGAACACAACTTGGGATGGATTTTGGTGCACAACACTTACCTTCCTTGGGTGACGATGAAACAGTGAATAAGATCTGAATTAGGATGGGTTTGAGTTGTTGATCTTGTTGGTACAAGGACGCATGTACGATGTTTTCATCCGCTTTATGAAGATGTTATGTTCTTTCAATACTTTCACCAAATATTTGTTGGAAATTTAAAGACTAACCAATTTGAGATTGTTTAATACAGGATTCACTCCTTGTAGTCAATTTCATTTCACCAACCTCGTTGGCCCAAACAAGGCATCATATCTCTTGATATCCTTTATTCTAATGTAAAATTTATCCATTTATGATATGTAATATTATTGTTTCTTTATCTCATGTTCTCACTTGTGATATATTACATTATTATTGTTGTTTTGTATTATTCAATATTCTATTTATTTCTCAAGGTTGAGGGAGTGAAGCATTTAGGATCAACCAAATTGGTTCTCTACTTCAGTGGGTGCTACCAACATTCTCTATACTTTTGGTAGACATATTGTTACAGTCTGAGGACTCAAAAATCTAAATCAAATTACATGTGCAAAAGAGATTTCGTTGCATTTATTTAGTCATAAAGGCATCCTTTAATTAAGAGTAACATGATTTTTGAAAAATTATAGAACCTTCTCCTAACTTTTAACTAATATTTAAAATTCAAATTTAGTATATACTCAGGGAAAAAACTTTATATCTTCATGTTATATATATATATATATATATATATATATATATATATATATATATATATATATATATATATATATATGAATATGATATGCATCTATGTAATTTTATATTGTAGAAAAATTATGCATGCGAGGTGAAAGCCACACAAGTGTAAGTTGATATATTTTATCATAACTTTATATAATTATGATGTGTAAATAATCAAGGATATGGTTAAAGATAGTATTGTCATTTTCATCCTCCTTCATTATGTTAATTATATAATTTAATATAATAAATATATAATGAATTATATAATTCAATATAATAAATAACTAAAGATATGTAGTATATGTTACTTAAACATCTGTTATATTATATATAATTTTAGTTTAGAATATATATATATATTTTAAAAAAGTGTGACAGTTAAACTTATCACAATTTTTTTATATTTTTTTTATATGAGTTACTTTTTAATTAAAATAAAAAGTAATTTTTTACGTTGATTATATCACTTAATTGATAAAAAAATATTATTAATTTTTATACCAATTGTATCTATACTAATAATAAAACCATTCAAGGTAAAAATATTAATAACAATCAATGTAAGAAATATTTTTTTACTAGTATATATACATATGCTTATCATATATGGCGATATCCAAAAGATTTTATATCGACATATAATTAATACGAACATGGTTGTATATACACATCTAACCATAATAAATTATCTATCCACAAAAGGTACACAACACATCCAATATATGATTTTAGGATTATTTTCAGGACAATAGTGTAATAAAACATTAATTTACTTGTATACATCAATTCAGAGTTGACAAAAAAAAAGTTAAAATATAACTACAAATTTCTCTTTTCTAATTTTCCATCATTAGTAATGGCAGTATAAAAGGATACAAACCATTCCATAGTCAGTCTTTAGACAATGGAATACGTTTGAAAGATTCTTCCTTCTTAAGAAGACTGATGACTAATCTAGTCACTATTACTATCTATTTCTATATCCACCAAAAGACGAGAGCAATCTATCTTGTAAATGAACTACACAACAAATACATATACACAACAATAAAAATAGAAAAAGTGAGACATAAATTTTATTTAATAATAAAAATCAAGGAACTAAAATTTGACATAATTATATAAAAATTTTAGTTAATATTTATATACATAATTGTATCATCCTCAAGTCCTTGCACCTAAGAATTCAAATATAACTAATAAACAATGATACAAAACCATGCAATGCATGCATGGAAGTTCAATTATAAATGTAATATAACATTCTTTACATGATGATTCATGATTGTCCCAAAATCTAATGCATCTTATACCATATTATAATTTATCAATCTTGACTCTATCATTCTTGTATGATATGCTATGCATGTGGGCCTTTTGTATCAAAATCCTTTAATTTGACGCATCAAGTGCGGTAAATATGATCATATCAAGTTCTAAGATCACATTAAGTGTTGTTTATATCATCATAACCAACACATCAAGTGCCACAAGTGGTTACATCAAGTGCCATCAAAATCATCATAGCCAACACATCGGTGATCACATCAAGTTTATTAAAATCATCATAATCAACGCATCAAACGTGATAAGATGATCATGTAAAATGCTACAAGCGGTCACATCAAGTACCATTAAGAATCATCATAATCAATACATCAAGTTTAAAAAAAGTGATCATATCAAGTGCCACAAGCAATCACATCAAGTACGGTTAACATCATTCTGCATCAAGATGTATATGATGTATGATGCATAACAAACTTTTTATTTCTTAATTATTTATTTTAAAACATCCCCATTTAGTCATTAAGACTATACCTATCATTATCCTTTCAACCATATTTTGGAAAATTAATCTCTTCAATATAATTAACATAAAGCACTTTTATTAATGAAAATTCATTTCTCATTTTTATGACCATATCAAAATTCCCAGTAATGGCATATAACTCATTTTTCTCAAATAACGTAATAATTTTTAAGATTTTTTAGTCTCGCAGGCTACCTTCCATCACTAAGATACTTTTATTTCTAATTGAGTTTTCTAAAAATAACATTTAATTAATGTATATGAAAAATAAATATAAATTATTTTTCCATATTTAATGATTTCAAAACTAACTATTAAGTTATCAACATAGTTCAAAACTCCAACGCACATAACAAACTATTTCTAGATGAAACCAAACTTCATAAAAATTATCCTTTAAGATCTTAGAATTAATTACTATTTTTTAGATTTTTGGAAAATTATTAAAAGGATAAAAATTTAATTTTCATATGTTAAATCATTATGGGACAAATGTGGTAAGCTAACTTATAAAAATTGTATAAAATTAATATTACTACAAAATTATTTCAAGTTATTTACATTTTCTCCACAAATATCAAAGTTTAAATATAATTTTTCCATGTATAAAATAGATCAATTGAATATCAAATTTATTTTTGAAAGAAATTCTATGATAAGTTTGGAAGAAAAAGAAACAATGATTTTTCTTAAAAAATAGATTTCAAATATTTTTATAAAATAAAATAGTTTAGGTTTTCACCAAAATTTTCAATTTAATATTTTATTATACCTACTATATAAATATTTTTTATAATTTAAAAACTATTATATGATGTTCTCTTTTAAGAATTTCTTTCAATAACTCTATATTTAGGTGTCTCACCTTTTAAAAATCATATAAAATCATACAAATTTATAATACCCATGTATATTTGTGAACATAATCCCAAATATACACATCATCAAGCACATGAAAGTCCAAATCCAAAGTGTCACATACAAGTAAGAATCACACATAAAAATTAGGATTTCACTATAACGTTAATATATTATTTCACGTCAACTTAAATAATTCTTTAATTCAATCACACTATTATACTTCCACTTCTAACCAATCCAATCATCAAATCAACAACTACATATACATTTTTAACAAAAATAAATTATTAAATGTACAAACGCCAAGTTTCAAACAAAAATCAAACCACTCACCGATAGGAACTAAAATGAAAGGAAAAACAACGTTAGAATGGAAATTTGAGCAAGTCGTTGGAAAGCTCTCTCAATAGGAAGTTAAAAGGTGTGTCTGCATGGGAGAAAGGAAGACAATCCAGGTTAAATTTGGGCTTCCTCTGCTGTAAATTGGATTGACCTAAGTATCTTTTTAAATCGTTAGGTTACTCTGAATCATCTATTGTGTCTCAGGGCTGACTGTGATTATTTTCTACATAATTAGGGTTGAATTGGATCATTTTTTGATCGTATATTGGTGGCACAACCATGCTTAGGTCTGCACAACCATGATAATAAACTCAACATGTTGTAAGGTTGTGCACTTGGCACAATGTGCTTAGTTATGCATGGTTGTGTTGAAAAATTCCGACAGTTGTGAGGGTGTGCTTGAATCCAGCATGACCTGTTTACTTGTTCGAAGGATATTTTTTCCTAACTCATACTCTTTAGTTGTAAGGTTGTGCACCATGTGGCACAACGTGCTTAGTTATGCACGGTCCTGTTGAAAAATTTCGACCGTTGTGAGGGTGTGCTTGAATCCAACATGATCGTGTTTACTCTTTCCAAGGATATTTTTGTTTGTCTCATACTCTTTAGTATTTTTATGACATTTTTGCCTTTCTTTTAACCCAAAATCCACCTAGTTTCTAATTTTGTACTTGGGTAACTATTCTTGAAAGAAAGAAGAGAAATTAGGTGGAATTATAATTAAACAATCATGAATTGCACCACAATTTATCTAATTATCCATAAATAAATCAACAAATGGTGGTTTATCACAACCTTAAACTTAAACATTGGTTGTCCCCAAACAATAACCCAATGAATAAGAATCTAGAAAGTATAGAATCTAGAAACCTTATATATTATCATGAGACAAACGAATACAAGTACCATCATAGGAACCTTAAAAAAATAATCCAATTAGGGTTTTAGTTCTTTGAAATCTAGTTCCACACATAGAGGGAGTCACTCTTCTCACCGTTTCTCAAGTATATAAGGGTATAAATTATTATCACCCTACTCCTCACAACTATACACTACTATAGGTTTGTCCATAAACCTCAAATCTCTATTAAAAGCTAAATCACATATAATAATTAAAATGTCTATATTAAGATTGTAATACGATCAAGAGAATTCATAAAAATAAGTACGATATAAGAAGGAAAGAAAACACAAAGATCTCTAAACCTTAGATTATGAGCTTATTTACTTGGATTTCATGAATTTAAAACTTTTATTTTCCTAAGCTTTTTCATACTTTTCCTTTTTCTTCATTTTTTCTCCTTTTATTTTATTTTTCCCTTTTGATCATTATACATCCCCAAGCATTTATTTTTCTTCAATTATAATATAAGGATACCTAAAATTATAATAATTATTCAAGGAGCACTAAAGAATGTAACTTTTAATCTTTCAAGCTTGAAAATGACACTAAGTCATATTCTAAGTTCGTGTTTAACTGAAGAAAGATAATTTTACCTTTATATTTTTCTTGCTATGCAATCAACTTATGCAATCTTTGACATGGTTGCAAGAAAAGTTCTAGAGTGTACAAGCTGAAGCAGAATCAGTCAAGAAAGAGAGAGAGGGGGGGGGGAGGTTAGGTGCAACCTTAATTAGACTCAATCATTTACTATGGATAATCTAGTTTGAAATAAGATGAAAAGGAAAATAGATAATTATTTTATTAAAAATTTTCGTATCCTTATTAAGTTTAATTAATGTCTGCCATAAATATTAGAGGCCTTAAAACTTAAAACCTACCAACAATCCAAACAATCAAGCATGAATGGTCATTACAAGATACAAGCATTCCCTTAATTTATTTGGACAAATTAATTAACAAGGTAGAAAGCAGTAAATAAGAGGAAGGATAAGTGATTTTCGTAAATATAATCAGGAGGGAGAATGTCTCCCTTCTCAAACTTAAGATTTTACATACACATACAAAAATACATGTTATAGTGGAGATTAAAAGAAGGAATTCCCTAAAATGATGGTTGAGGAGGGAGAGGGTTTCCTACTCAAACTTAGAGGTTAGCAGTATCATTGATGTATTCCCCATTGGATGCAATGATTGGGAAATATGTCCTTTTGCTTTAAATTATCCTATTCATACTAAAAACAATGGTAGAATATGAGAATCATATACATAATAAGGTAGAAATCATGTTAGTGCATAATGATATAAGTTTGTACAAGAAAAGTAATAGAATAAAGATACATCAAAATCAAAGATGACTAACAACTTATCAAAGGAAAAATAAAACCTAATCCTAACAATATAAAACAAGATAAGAAAATAAAATATAGATTAGTCACTAAGGTAGTAGGTAGCCCATTTGGCCTTGCAGCAACTGAAGAAGTGCCGTAAATTGGTTGTCCATTTATGCAAAGGCTACATTTTGTGAAGTTACTAACGCCTAATGAGCAATGGTATGCACATCTATGGTTATAGATACCATCCACTTACAATTATAGATGATCAAGGAAGTCAAAGAGGGAGTGGACGATGAATGTTCGTCTTCTAGATTTTTGTCGATCCTCCCTTCTTTTGCATGTTTCTAGGGCTAATGTTACTGTAGGGTGAATATGGTTATGGTTGTGGCTTCTCTTGCTACGACATGTGAAAGTGTAAATGCCATGAGGTTCCTGTTCGATCCCCTTCATATGGATCCATGTAGAGATCCCTAAAAGTGATATCTCATGAGTCTAGGTCATTGTAGAGTATGACATTCCATGCAGTAGAAGTCAGTAATGTATGAGCCAATGCTGATGTAGCCTTTTTTCTCTGTCTGGTGTCAATGCTCAATCCCCTAACAGGACATAATGAGAAAGCATCCTAGGTCGACTCTATGGTCTTGTATTGTATCCCTTAGTATAAGTAGATGATTCTTTTTACATGATTCTAATGTTATCATTCCCATAGAATATGCCAAGGGTGAGTCACTTGTGTAGCATTTGCTATAGTGGGTCCTTGATGACAATATACTTCAAGACATAGGGGTTATAATGGTACAACCCAGTGATCTTGTGCTAGAAGGAACCCTTCATGAACTCGTCCAACATCTCAGTGAAGGAACCTAGATATTTCTTAGTGAGGATTCCCTCTAGGGTCTTGAATTTGAGGGAGGCTTTGAAGTCTTCTAGGATTCACCGAAGCTGCTGCCTTCCCAGCTGGTATTGGATGATGTGAGTATATATCTTCTCTTTAAGGGGAAAAGGAAGAGTCTTGCTAAGAATTTCAAAGTTGGCTCTCAATAGGAAGGCTCTCAAATGAATCCAGTCTTCAATTACCTAAATGCATCCAAATACCTCATCATCTACTCCTTCATTCTTAGGATCTACAGGGACTCCTCCTATAGGCTCTTAGTTAAGTAGAATGTGAAGTTACTCAATCTCTTAAGTCATGACTACATGCCGGGAATGCCTTGTGTGGGTATTGGGTAGGACAAGTCTTGTGAGGACCTAACTTTTGTAGCAACGAAGGAATGATTTCTCTTATGGGTTTGGGAAGGTATTTTTATGCAAAGTAAAATAGTCAAAATTAGCTTAGATAAGATTAACATGGTTGTGAAATAATGATCATGGTTGTGCTTCAACATAAATACATAAGCCTTCATGAATTTTCATGGTGGTGCAAAATGAAAGCATAAACATGCTAGATCCAAAAGCACATATGAGATGAATGTACACGATAATGAAAATTATAGGTATGGAGGTGTTGAAAATGAAGATTGTTAGATAGAGATTGATAAGGTTGTGCAAACCAGGGGCACAATCATCTTACATATGTATGATTAGAAAATGAACTTATATAATTGTGAAAATAAGGGCACGACTATGATCATAATGTAAATCCATAATACATGAATTTGCATGATTGTGTAGAATGGTGCATGATTATGTTCATAGCACAAACCTAGAAAATGATGATTTTGCATAGTCATGTAAACAGGAGCATGACCATGCTCGTGAGAAATTATGTTCAATTTTAATTGAGCACAACAATGCAGCAATGGGCACGATTATGCTAAACTCATGTCTAGTTCTAATGTATGAATGTGCATGACTATGCATTCATATGGCATGATCGTGCTAATTAGGTTTTACTAAATTATTTAACACTTTTCAATTTTCTGTCTAGCCTAAAGTTCAATCAACGCATATTAGGCATGCCAATCAAAGCATATAAAGCATCAAGTCAGGAAGATATCCCAACAATTAATAGAAAAGCTACTAGGAACCTTACCTAGTTGTAGTGTGACTGAACTAAGGGAGAAAGTAAATGCCTTCAACCTTGTAAATGACCAGAAAATGGTTGCATCAGAAGAGGCCTCTTATACAACACCACCAACTTATAAGCCTCCCATTCCTTACCTTTAGAGATTGAATCTAAACAAAAATAAGTGGGAGGATGATTCACTAATCCTTGAGATCACATGTGAACATAGCTCATCGATTAAAGAGTGTCGTTGTATCCTAGCCCCAACCTCTATGAACCAGTCATAAATGTCCAACTTAAGAAAGGAAAACCAAAATGATTGTGGGAGACAACCCATAGTTTCTTAACTCATGCACATATTAATTTCTTTCATTTTAACCCTAACTTAAAAAATACCATTGACTTGATGTATTATATACACTAACTAAAAACTTTGAAGGACTAAAGCTAGAGAGCAAGATATAAATCACATGAACATCTTGTGATGCATGCTAGGATGCACATAACTCACACCAAGTGTGGCACCAAGGAATAGAAGGAAAGACACCGATAATCATTTTATGGTGTATCAAACTCATGTTACAATGTGAGCATTATCAATCCACATTTTATAGCTACTATGTCAATGACACGTTATTTAAAAAGGGAAACAGAGGGTTTTTTTTTATTTAAATGAGAACTGTTTCCCTTCCATCTTCTTATGCCAGTTCTATTTAAGCACACCTTAAACTCTTATTCATACTCACTCAACTTATTTCTCTCTTTATTTTCTAGGGCTTGCATTACATAGTCTTCTCATTCTTCTCCTATAACAGAACCCAATTTTTGTTTCCAATTTCTTCCCTGCACTTACACTTCTCTAGGATTCCCATGGAAAGCAAGAGAATCAAAAGTCAAGCACAATTCTCTTTCAGAGCTCCATGATACAACCAAGAATAATTTTTTGACCATGAGAAGTTCGCCTTTCCTAAAACGAAGTTATGGTTTACTAGGGCTTTTCATAATAGAGCCATTATCCTGGAAAGAGGCCTCCAACTAAGAGCAAGTGGTAGGGGTAGTAACTTTCATGTTATTATTCTTAAAGTCCAAAGACGAGGATGGAATTTCCTCTTCCAATTACATTCTCCTAGTGCAGCTACCTTAATGAGGGAGTTCTACACCATTGTATATGTAGAAGAATCCAATTTCTTTCCTTGGGGAGAAATATATTTGAGAAGGATATGGATTTTGTTCAATTAAGTTGTCATTAATGACCTCCTCCATACACCAAACATGGCTCCTTGTGAGTATAACCAGCTAAAGAAAGGCAGGTAGAAAGGGATGATGTCGTTGGCATAATTGGAATGACCAATATTGAGTGGGTATACTTTGACACACCAAACCTCGTACCTCGCCATCTGAAGAACAAACATCTCAAGGGAGAATCTAGGATTTGGATGCCTATTATAATATCGCATTTTTTGCTAAATACTCATTGAAGTACCATTAAGGCAGATAATTGTTTATTGCTTCACTATATACTAACCAAGAACGATTTTGATGTTAACATGCTTATCTCATATCATATCCCCACTATTCCTACATTAAGGAATGCACTCCCTTATCCTATCCTCGTCACCCAACTGGCTGCTTAACATAGAATCTGCCATGCACTTGATAAGTCCTTGGCTAAGTAAGGGAACTTACATTACGAAGATTAAGATAACCATCACCATCAGCAAAGCCACAAGCAAAGGAGGAGGGTGCATATGGCTATCAAGAGGGATGAACTTAGGCCATCAGGTCTATCATCTACACTCAGGGTCTCAAATTTAGAAGCTTGTTTAAAGAAATTAGAGCTCATGGTCCGCCAACAAAATCATTGCATGGACCATTGGGTTCAAAACATAAGTGTAAAACTCTTATCAAGTTATACCTGTTGGTGTAGAAAGACGGTATTTGAGGCCCTTAATATCGATCCCACAAAGACTAGTCCAACTATCTATTTATGAAACCTTAATTCTAATTTTTAAGCTTATCAAGAGAAGGGTTATTTTGTGAAAGTATTAAGAAAAGAATTGTTTATGAAAGTAGTTAAAACAATAAAAGGAAAAAAAAATAAAAATAAGATTTCTATCATGTGGTAAATAAAATAATACGGTGCATCAATAGAAAGATGGAGGTGATAATATAGGCAAGGGCATAACGCTCTGCCTGTTCATACTCAGGCCACGTATGAGCCTATATTTGCAACTTATACAGTTCCATAAGCCACGATTATGAAGGATGTGCAATTGAGCCCACATGGACCAACATAATGAGGAGGTTTATTTTGTGGGAAACACCTACAACCTTACTTGGATGAATCACCCTAACCAATCTTGGGGAAGGCGTCAAAATAATATCACTAATGGTTCTTCCAATCTTTACAGGCCCCCTAATATGCAAAATCAAGGTGGCTATAGGAAAGAGAGGAGGGAGCCAACCCATATGGGATCAAGGTTCTAGAATATGGAGGAATGGCTCTAAAACATAGATATGCAAATGTCCTGATTCCATAACATGGACGAACAAATGGAAAAGATCTTGACCCTTATAGCATGATGAAAGCCAAGGATATTGCCTAGTCAGCCTAAGGTGAACTTGAAGGAGCAAATGAATGCAATGACTTTAAGAGGCAAGATAAAAGTAGAGACACCCATAGGAGAAGAAAAAAGTGATGCAATCATGAAGCTGTCACTAAAGCTTGAGGACTCAAAGTTTATTCTAACCTACACTATGAATGATTCCCATCTTAAAGATTTGTGTGACTTAGGCTCTGGTATAAACTTAATACCTCTTTCTATTTTAAGAAGGTTTGATATAAAAAAGCCTAAACCTACCATTTTCTCTTTGCAACTTGTAGATAGAACTCTTGTATACCCAAAAAGGAATGGTGGAGGACATGCTGGTAAAGGTGGAAACTTTGACCTTCCCTATAGACGTCTTTGTAGTTGGTATGGAGGAAGATAATGAGGTTGCATTGATCTTGCGAAGACCTTTCCAAGCCACTGTAAGGGTAGTTATCAACGTGTAGTAAAGGAAACTCACATAAAGACAAGGTGATGAAGAAAAGATGTTTGGAAACACCTACCTTGTAGAATGCGCTAAGGATACCCCTTGCAAGTCCACACGTTCTCCTCCTTTGAATTTGCACTACAGATAGAAGCAAGATAGGATAAGGGCACATAAAGATCCAAAGCGCTGTAAAGAGAAGAAAAGGCACGATAAGCATGCTCGAAGGCATGAGCTTTGAATGGGTAAGAAAGTATCAATTTTTAAGTCATAATTTTGGGTGTTAATAGGAAAACATTAGTTCACGGCAGGTGATCCTTATAAGCTCAACAAGGCACACCTCCATATGATAAGGAGGACCATCAAGAGGCCAAAGGTTCCAAACAACAAGGACGGTATGTCTCATCAACCAGACCTTGAGCAGATCACAGGTAAGTACCTGTGGCCCATTTAGCCATTGATCATAAGTACATCAGGCTCGTGATGTAAAATAAGTGTACGCACGAGGCAAAATGTTTATTTGTAAAAAAAAAAAAAAAGAGAAAGAGAGAGAAAGTATGCATGGCCTGCACAGTTCAACATGGTTGTGTCGAATTTTTGAAGGATTTAAGGAGTAGGAAGGTAAATCACACGTCATTTTCATTATTCACTTTTTGATTTTTAATGCTTTAATTTCCTTCTATTTGACTTGAATTTACTCTTTCCTAACCAGGTATGCCAAGTATCTTAACTTTGTCATGTCTGAACTTGTGCACGGGTATGCTGAATTTTGGCACACCTAGAAATACCTAAGGTTAGGCGAAAATGTTAACTTGGCACAACCATACCCTTGTCTGCATAACCGTTATCTTTTGATGCATGCCATATTTAGCCTAGTTGTACATGAGGTTGCACAGTCGTGCATGTATAAATACTTAGAATTTCCTATTTAGCATGACTGCACTTTTAAACTTTTTTTGTTTATCATGGTTTTACCTTTCTTTGCATGGTCATGCACATTGCATTCATTTTTTGTTTAGCACGATTATGCCCTCGTTGCACGGTCGTGTACATTTCATCATTGATATAATTTTTTGCAGGTTGCACGACCGTTCTCTTTTGCTACACGACCGTGCTAGTTAATCATTAAGAGAATGACACGGTCGTGCCATCCCAAGGAGGTATGCATTCTTTTAATGTGAGAACAGTCGTTCTCATTCTAGCATGGCCGCCATGTCAAAATTATTATTAAGCTTAATTGAATTTTATTTTGCAAAAAGATTCCTTCCTGCACACAAAAAGAAAAATAGAGCCTTCACCTCCTCTAAGGATGAGCCCCCATAGGACTTGGCCTAGCACATAGTCACCCATGGGATTGGTTGCATGCAACCCCACTTGAAGAGGTTGCTCGACTTCATCTTCATCCTGACTTGTAACTTGGAACAGGAAATATTATAGCTGTTGGGCATATAGTGCAAGGTGACGAGGTACCTGAACAGACTAGGATGGACAGTAACTACCTTCATCCAAGAGCCTGCATATAGAATGGTGAATATGGAGTTCTTATCTTTCCTTATCTGCTTCCCCCGATGGATGACATGCTTGCCTACATCATTTGGTTCTAGCTCACAGGCCAGTGCTTCAAGGAGATCCTTATGGACCTCAATGTTGAGCTAGGATTCTTAACACCCTAGGATATACTGTCTTAAGAGTCCTTAGAGGCTCTACTTGATTTTCCAGAGGAATTCGTTGAGGGATCCTTCTAGTTTGAGATCATGGGGTCTTACACCTATAATCCTGGGGTCTCGAAATCCACTACCATTCGGGACCCAACTCTTCACATCTTCCACTAATAATTCACCGCTAGGATCTTCGCTAGGAATGATAACACCAAAATAATTTCCATGATCCACTTATTCTTGCTTTAGGCCATTATTTGAGGGAGGAAGATCGATCTTGGATGCTTTTTCATCATGTCCTATCAGGGGATCGACCAGCAAAATCAGGCAGGGCAGTTTAGTTATATCGGCATGGAATCTTATGTGTTTTCCTTCTGCCACCACCATCACGTGCTTCCATTAGCAACCATCCTAGTCCAGCTGGTCACACTTCTTGGCGTGGATACCTGGTAGTGTATTAGAGTGGCTTAGTGAGGAACCAATGACACCTTTGTCCTCGCACTCCAGCAGTAGCAGCCACAACGCCATCCATCGTCACCACCATAGAAACACCAACCAAAGGAGCAAGAGGAAAGAGAGGAAGAGGGAAACATACCAGGAGATGAGCTTGCACTGGTCCTTTCCCTCTTTGACTGCCTCAACCACTTACAACTATGGGTGGATGGGTTATATGATTGTCTAGACACCTAGGTCACCATATACCAGATGCAGATGACATTGCAAGAGGTAGCCCTAGCACAAATTGCAGCCTTCCAGGATGCGACCTTTGCAGAAAGGCTAGAGAGGTCCTCTACCGCCTTAGTAGCCGATCTTTGTGCATTTTTTATTTTTATTTTTATTAATGTTTGTTTTAGTTCCTTTTGTTATTTTTATTTATTAGGATTACTTTTAGATTTATTTTTACTATACAAAAATATTGACTCTAATTGCATTTATATAATTTGTTGATTCTTTAACTGTATGTTAATGTGAGAAGGCCGAACTTTGGAAGCATAAGGACTCTTTTCCTTAGTGTTGAAAACTAACAAGGAATGTATCAAAAGGCACAACTTACCTCTAAGTTTAATGAAAGAAACATTTTTCCTCCTTATCACGAAAGTCCAATTTTTAGTTCTCCTTCTCTATCTTTTGTTTCAAATACTTAAGTTTGAGGAGGTAGACTCTCTCCCTCCTAAATTATCTTCTCAAAAGTTTATCACATATCTCTCCTCCTGTGTTTAGAAAGTTTACCTTGGTAAATAATTATTTCAATAATAAGAAGGTGATACACACTCAAGTTTGGGTAGGAACACCCTTCATATGACTGTTTCTGTAAATGTTTATGTTGTGTGCAAAACATGAGTGTAAACTCTGCCAAGTTTTACCCACAGGCAAGTATATCCATCAATGTAGAAAGAGAGTATTTTAGACCCTTAGTATCGATCCCATAGAGACTATGCTAACAATATATGTATGAGGATTGAGTTCTAATTTTTTAGCTCACCAAGAGAAGAGTTGTTTTGTGAAAGCAGTGAAAATAAAAGATAGAAATGAGATTTCTATTAATAATAAAAAAAAAGAATACCGTGCAAGTTATAGAAAATTATAGGGTTTTAAATCTCGTTGTGACTTTACTTGTTTTTATCCCCTATTTCCTCCTTTGTTCAATTGCTAACCACCTATGCTATGTATCAAGCAAGATAGATAAATAAAAGAGGCATAAAGTTTAAGAGGGTGTTACCTATGTATCTGACAATTAATTGATTAGAAACATAGTTTCCTGAATGATCCTACAAGACCCTTAAGTTTAATTATCCTATAGTTTTGCTAATTAGGAATGGTATGATTGCCTAACCCCCAGCCAACTAATAGATTAATGGAATTAGCATAATAGAATATAACAATTGTAATAATGAAAAACTTATTTAGACAAACGGGAAAAACAGAGGTTCAAATAGTACATATCAGAAAGTATTCCAAAGCTCCATAAAAGGGAAATTAGTTATTCATATATAAAACTAGCCTAGAAACATCCATAATGAAAGCAAGTAAAAGAGTACAAAAACTTTGCTGCTAACAAAGCTGACAACTACTCTAAAATTGCATCGTATAAAGATTACTCCAACCAAGATTCTATGAGAGGATGTTAGAGGAAGAAAAAAGAGTATAGAGTATAAAGATGAGAGATAAGGGAAAGGTAAGACTGTGCATAAAGTGAGAGGTGTATCTTAGAGTGCTACTCTCATGTGTGGAGAGAGATGTGTTGTGAGATGTGGCAGAGACTCCTTTTTATTGACATGGATTAGGGTTTCTAGCATCGGGGACTAGGCTTGATCTATCTTCCTTACATCCATTGCAGCCATCTCTAGGTTTTTTGCAACTTTGTAAGGTTGACTACAATGCCTTCTAAACATCACTAAGGCTAATGTGGCTTGTTTGCTAGCACATCTAAAGTGGCATGGCCATGCTTCATAATGTTGGCACGAATGTGTAGCCTTGTGTTAGCACAATAATACTTAGGTCAACACAATTGTGCTGGTTTGCTAGGAGGGGAGTTGTCCTTTTCCGCTCCTTTAATGTTTTATTCCTTTTTCTCTTTTTTTGTCCTAGAACCTACCTATTTTCAAATTCTCTTCCTACTCGACCTTTTTTTGCAAAAATACGAAATATTAGGTGGAATTACAAATGAATTATGCTAAATTATGCATTAATAGCACCTAAAATCCTGCGGATAAAATGATCAAATGACAGTTTATCACAATCCTCAAACTTAAACATTACTTGTCCCCAAGTAATAACCCAAGGAATAGGAATATAACAAGTATCGAATCTAGAAAATCTCATGTACAACATGCAACAGATAAAATTATAATTTTACTATCGTAGGAACAATTGATAATAATCTAATTGGAGTCTTTTAGACCCTTGAGATCATGTTCTACATTTAGAGATTATCACTCTGCTCGCCATCTCTCGTATGTATAGGGTAGTTTCTTTTTTTCTTTATCCTTTATGACTGTATACTACCATAGGATTTCCTGTAAACCTTAAATATCTAGTAGAAGTTAATGCATACATAAGATTCAAAAGGTATTTTACATGGTTTAAATGTTGCCAAGGGAAAAATTAATTGGTAAGATAAACGAAAGAAAGGAAATACAAAGGGCTTTCTTTCATTATTTTATTCACAACACTTAAATCTTTATATTTGTAGGCCTTTTTACTTGGATTCTTTAAATTTCATATTTTTCTTTTCTTCTTTTTCTTTTCTTTTCTCTTTTACTTTTTGTATCATATTTTTTCTCCCTAAGCATTTATTTTATGTTGCTTCCATCTAAGGGTACCTGAAATCACATCAATATGGTTAGGGATGCCAAGGAAAAAATTCTTCATTAGGCTAAAAGGAGGCACTAAGTGATATTCTAAGTTCATGTTCATTCAATAAAACTTATTTTTTCTTTATCATTTTCCCATTTATGCAATTACCTATTAAAGTCTCGATGAGGTTGCAAAGCAAGTTCTAGAGTGTACAACTCATTAAGAAATCACTTAACAAAGAGAGAGGTTGGGTGCAACCTTATTCAGGCTTAATCTTTTCACTAAGGTTACTCTAATGTGAAATAAGATGATAGAGATCATGACCAATTATCAATTAATTACATCAATAATTCCTATGTCCATTTTAGATTCAATCAACACCCATCACATACAAAGAAATTAATTTTAAATATAGAACCAATCAACAATCCAAATGAGGGAATATTATATGGTACAAATATTTATAAAAAATGTTACAGGAGAGGTGTCCCTCCTCAAACTTAAGCATATGCCACCATTTTATGTTTGTAAAAATTATTTACTAAGGTGGGTTTTGAAAAAATAGGAGAGACATACGAAAAACTTTTGAAAAGATAATTTAGGAGGGAGAGAGTCTCCTTCCTCAAACTTAAGCATTTTGTAAGCATTTAAAATAAATAATAGAGAAGGAAAAAATAGGAAATTCCTGATGAGGAGGGAAAAGGTCTCCCTCTTCAAACTTAGAGGTAAGATGTACCTCTTAATACATTCCTCATTAGTTGTCAACACTTGGGAAAGAGCCCTTACGCTTTCAAAGTTTGGCCTTCTCATATTAACGTAATCAATAGATTATATAAATGCAATTAGAGATAGTAACTTTACACAAGTATAAAATAAAACCTAAAGATAATCTTAATAATAATTCTGATTATAAATATAACAAAATGAATAAAATAAAAACAAAAATAACAAATAAAAATTCACAAATAAGCTACTGAGATGGTGGGGGATCCATCTAGCCCTGTAGTAGTTGTAGGAGTAAGGTGAACTGAGTGTCCATCCTCACAAAGGTTGCATCCTGGAAGGCTGCCATCTGTGTTAAGGCTGCCTCTTGCAATGTCATTTACGTCTAGGGTGTAGTAGCTTGCATATCCAGATGATTATGTATCCTATCTACTCAATGCTATAGATGATCGAGACAATTGGAGAGGGAAAGAGCCAATGTAGGCTCATCTCCTGGCTTGTCGCCTACTGCTCCTTTGACTAGTGTTACTATGATGGTGATGGTGGCTGACGTCGTGGTTACTACTGCTGGGATGTAAGGATAAACTTGTTGTGGGGTCCTTGTTGGGCCACTCCAATGTGGTGCTAGTTGTTTATTCCAAGCATGGTGATTGATTGGACTGGGATAGTTATGAATGGAAGCACATGATGGTGGCGACATAGGGCCATCACATAAGATTCGATGCTGATGTAACAGGATTGCCTTGCCTGATGGAGTTGGTTAATCCCTTGGTAGGACATGATGAAGAAGTACCTATGGTTGACCTTCCTTCCTTTAACAGTAGCCCAGAAAAGGAACAGGTGGATCCTTAAAATGACTTTAGAGCTATTGTTATTGGTGAAGATCCCGGTAATGAACCATCAGTAGATGATGCAGAGAGCCGAGTCCTAAATGGAAATTGATTTCGAGATCCTAGAATTGTAAGTGTAAGATCCCATGTTCTAGAACTAGAAGCCTCCCTTGACAAAGTACTTTGGTAGGTCTATCAAAGCCTCCAAGTATTATGGAGATACTATATCTTGGAGCATCATGAGTCCCAGCATGACATTGAAATTCGTAAGGATCTCCTCGAAGCGCTGGCCTCCAAGATAGTACCCAACGGTGTAGGTAGGTATGTCATGTGTCAAGGGAAAACAGATAAGGGAAGATAGGAACTCTAGAGTGGGTTCCCTGTTGCAAGTTCGTGTATGTAGGTTGTTGGCATCCCACTATATCCAAGTACCTCATCATCTAGAATTTTCTACCTAACAACTGTAATGCTTCATGCTCCAAGTTATGAGTTGAGATGAAGGTGAAGTAAAGAAGCCTCTCTAAATGCGGCTACATGCTAGCAACCCCATATGTGATAATATGGTAGACCAAGTCTTGTGAGGGCTCGTCCTTAGTGGGGGTGGAGGCTTTGCTTCTCTTTTGTGTGCGGGGAGGCATTTTTCTACAAAATAATAAGTGAAGTCAGGCAAATGAAAATTTTGACATGGTCGTGCTAGAGTCTATACCTTCATGGTACGACATGACCAAGCATTAGGGGCATGACTAAGCTAAATGCCACTTGCACGACTGTGCAAGAGTCAGCGGCACAATCGTGCTGTCTTGAACTTTCTTATTAATGAATAAACATGGTTGTGCAACATGTAGAAAATTCAATTGAGAATGACATGTGCATGATCATGTTGAATAGAAAATGCATGCAATGTGCATGACCGTGCATCCAAGACACAGTTGCGCTTAATGAATTACGAATGGAAAGAGCACGACCATGCAAATAGGGCACACTTGTGCCAAGTTAAAATACCTATCCTAAAATATTCTGGGCATGCTGAAATTCATCACGCGTGCGTAGGTTCAGAACGACTAACTTAAGACATATGACATACCTAGTTAGGAGAGAGATAATATGAGTCATTGGGAAGAAAATTACAACAATGAAGATGAAAAAGTGAATAATAAAAGTGACATGATTAACCTCCTACAATTTAGAGACTTCATAAATTCGGTATAGTCATGCTAAACTATGCATGGTCATGCTGACTCTTTTTTTTTTCTTTTTACCAAATAAACAGGTTTCCTCCTTTAAGCATTTTTTTACGTTACGAGATTGACGAACCCTTGCCTAATGGCTAAGTAGGGACCATGGGAACTTACTAGTAATTTACCTAAGGTTTGGTTGGTGTCTTTGGATGCATTGTCCTTGTTGTTTGAGATCTCTAGCCTTTCGAAGGTCCACCTCCTTTTTCTTTATCATGTGTGAACGTGCCTTACTGAGCTTATAGGGGCCGCCTCCCTTGAACGGATGTTTCGCTACGAACACCTAAAATTGTGAGCTAAAAATGGAAAATTTCTTACCTATCTGGAGGCCATGTTTCTAGGTACGCTTATGGTGTCTTCTATTCCCTTTGTGGTGCTTTGGGTTCTTATAGGCTCTTATCCTTGCTTGATTCAACCTAGAGGGAAGAAAAGGTTGTATGGACTTGCAAGGGGCATCATTCATATATTTTGCTGGGTAGGTGTTTCCAAACAATTTTTTTCATCAACCATTCTAGTATAAACACCCCTGCCTGTATGTTGATTACTGCTCTTCTAGTGGCTAGGAAAGGTCTTCCCAACATCAGTGGGACCTCTTTGTCCTCCTCCATATTGAGTGCAAAGAATTCTATAGGGAAGTTGAAAGTTCCCACCCTAGCAGTACATCCTTCACCATCCTTTTCAGATACACAAGGGTTCTATACCCAATCTTTTAAAAATAGAGAGAGGCATTAAGTTTATACTAGAACCTAGGTCACACAAAGCTTTAAGATAGGAATCATTCACAGTGCAAGATAGAATAAAACTTCCTAGGTCCTCAAGCTTTGGTGACAGCTCCATGGTTGCGTAGTTCTTCTCTTATCCTCCTATGAGTGTCTCCATTTCTTTCCCACATATTAACCTGATTGCATTCACCTGCTCTTTCACGTTTACCTCAAGTAGACTGGGCAGTGTCCCTTACACTTATTGTGCTAGGAGGGTTAGGATCTTTTCCATCTGTTCCTCCAAGTTTTGGAATCCAGACATCTACATCTCTATGCTCTTGAGCCATGCCTCCATATTTTGGAACCTTGACTCCGTGGGGGATGACTCCTTCCTCTTACTTGTATCCATCTTGAGTTTGCATATGAGGGGGTCTATAAACATTGGAAGAATCGTCAGTGTTATTACCTTAACGCTCTCTCTAAGATAGGTTGGGGTGATTCTTCCAAGTAAGGTTATCCAAGAATGGATCTCCTTATTTTGTTAAGTCATGTGGGCCTTAACTATATATCCCTCTGGGGTTGTGGCTTACAAAACTGCACAAGTTGCATGAATTAGGCTTAAGTATGGTTTGAGTATGAATAAGCAGATCAAGTTATGCCCTTGTTTGCATTAACACCTTTATCTTTCTATTGAGGGAATATACTAGGCAGATCGACCAGCAAAGTGTTATGATATACCTGGTATATTTTCTTTGGTTGCAAGTCACTCATTTCACATGTCGATCAGCAAACTTTCATTGGTTGTTGTTGGCAGCCAGGTTCCTTATGATTGTCCACATGTCTTCCAAGGGTCTCTATAAGATACCCCAGCTAGAGCTGTGTCGATTACAACTCTGTTGGTGAAAAAGAGATTGTTGTAGAAGATCTGCATGAAATAAGGTGTTTGGTACCCATGATGTGGGAACTTTCAAAGAAGATACTGAAAAAAGTCTCATGCCTCATATAGGGATTCATTCTCAAACTATGTGAAGTCGACATCTCCACTATGCTCCTAGATTGCATGGATTGTGGAAAGTACTACATCAGGCAGATACACTATAGTTGGTCCCAAGATATGATGGATCCTTCTAGTAAGGAGTTGAACCAGTCATTAACCTTCTTCGTGATGGAGAAAGGAAACAATTATAGCTTGATGGCATCTTGTGAGATGCCATTCATTTTAATGATGTTTTTGTTAGTCTCGGGAACTTTATGATATGGAGATCTGGATCCTTCGAGATTGTCCCTTAGAACTTAAGCAAATTTTGTATCATATTATGAGTATGGACTTCAACTCGAAGTTTTGAAGACCATCTATTGCTAGGATTGATATACTACTCCTCAGACCCTCGTCAATGGGGGCCATATAGTCCAACAATGTTCTCGTCCAACAATGTTCTCGTCCCTTGCGTAACCATCTTCTTTTCTCTATTTTCTTGCCTTAACCTATTTGTTGCTGATTCTATCTCAAGTTTAAACTACAAGTTAGAAGCTTGGGAACTGGTTAGCATAAACAATAAAGATTAAGGCAAGGGAAATTCAGTGAAAAAGTTTTTTATTTTTTATTTATGATAATTATCTTTAAAGGAAAAAGAGTGTAAATATTTAGAAAGAATATTTCAAATATGTACATGTCTCAAGAAATCATAAGTCAAATTTCAAAGATTGCTGGAAAATAGTCCTCGATAACAGTGCCAAAAACTTATTATGTGAAAAACATGAATGCAAACTTTTTACCAAGTTTTACCCACAGGAAATTATACCCATTGGTGTAGAAAGAGAGTATTTTAAGCCTTTAGTATCGATCCCACAGAGATAATGCCAACAATTTATGTATGAGGTTTGAATTCTGATTTTTGAGCTCACTAAAAGAAAAGTTATTTTGTGAAAGTAGTAAGAATAAAAGAGATAGAAATAAGATTTGTATTAATGATAAATGAAAGAATGCGACACAAGTTATGGAAAATTATAGGGCTTTGGATCCCCTTGTGACTTTACTTATTTTTACTCCATGTTTCCCCCTTTGCTCAATTGCTAACCACCTACACTAATTCTACTACTGCTCCTTGATTCGAAAGTAGCAATAATCTCTTTTCTATATACTATCCGCCTTGATTCGGCAAGATAGATAAATGCAAGAAGCATAAAGTTTAAGAGGGTGTTAACTATGTGTCGGACAATTAACCGGTTAGAAACTTAGGTTCCTGATTGATCCTCCAAGACCCCTAAGTTCAGTTATCCTATAGTTATGCCAATTAGAAATGGTATGATTGCCTAACCCCCAATCAATTAACAAATTAATAGAATTAGGGTATTCCTATTAATAGATTGAGCATAATAAAATAACACAATTTTAGTAATGAACAAATTATTTAAAAAAGGGACAAAATAAGGGGTTCAAACAATACACATCACAAAGTTTTCTAAACACCCACAAAGGGAAAATTATTTATTCATAGATAAAAATAATGGATAAATATCCACACAAAAAAGCAAGTAAAAAAGAATACAAAATCGTTGTTTGCAACAAAGTTGGAAACTACTCTAAAATTTCATCACACAGGGATTACTCCCACCAATATGGGAGAATGTCAGAGAAAGAATCGGGAATGGAGAGGTTAGAGATAAGAGATGGTGGATAGGTGGGGTTATGCCCAGAGTGAGAAGTGTATCTTTGAGTGCTACTATCCTGTGCGGAGAAGGGATGTGTGTAAGGTACAGAGCCTCCCTTTTATAGGCACAAATTAGGGTTTCCATCATCCCGAGCAGGGCTTGCCCTAGCTTCGTTGTAACTGTCGTGCCTATCTCTAGGATTTTTGTAACATCGTAAGGTTGACTAAGATACCATCTTCGTTACTAAGGTTGATGTGGCCTTTTCACTGGCGCATCCAGAGTTGGCACGGTCATGTTGCGTCATGTTGGCATGATCATCTAGCCCCATGTTGGCATGACAATGCTGTTTTCTTCCTTTCCTTTATGCTACCTAATAATAAATTCTCTTTGTCATGTGTCGACCATGAAAATTTAGCTTAGCTATATTTAATTAACATATTATTGTTTCTTTGGTTTAGAAAAGCATGTGAAAATTTATAATTGGGGAAGCAAGATTTAGTCTAATGATGCAATAAGATTGTCCCTCTTTTGTCTTTTTATTTAAGAATTGGTGAAGAAATAAAGGATGCATGTTTATGTTTTTTTTTTACGTGTTTAGATCATCTTGTTAGATACTTTGTTAAAGTAATGGGGCTTTTGATGATCTCTTTTTATTTGGATAGAAATTCAATAATAATAATAATTACAACAACAATAATAGATAAATAATAATAATTATAAATTTATCATTATCCTTTTATGTTTATTACTGTTATTATAATATTGATTTGATTTTAATTTTTATTATTTTTTAAAATTTGTAAAAGATTGATAGTGAAGAATTAAAATAAAATGATTTGATTTATTTTTACAACAATTTTTTTAAAAAAAATAAACACTAAATTCAAATTCAAAACCAAAATTGGATTTAAATTCTAAATATTTTAAAACTAAAAATTAAATCACCTTGAATGGTCCTAAGGTCTAGTTTGAGTGATTTTAAATTTTATTTTAAAACGGTGAAAAATTCAATTGTCTCATAATAATGAAAAATAAACATTTCAAAAAATAATAATTTAAATTTATTATTACTATTGTTGTTATTGTAATTGTCATGATGTTGGTTGTGATGATAATGGTGGTAGTAGCGATGATGATGATGGTAAAAGTTATGAAAGTGATGGTTATAGTAGGATGATGGTGGTGGGTCTGTTTTGGTAATAATAGTGATGGTGATTGTTGTGGTAATAATAATAGCAGAGGTGGTAGCTGTAGTGGTGATGATAACGGTAATGATGGTCATTTTGTGGTGGTAGGATGATGGTGGTAGTAGTGATGGTAATGATGATGGTTTGATGGTGGAGGTGGTGATGATGATTATGGTAGTAATAGTGATGTTTGTGATAGTTTGATGCTGATGATGATAATGGTAGCAGTGTGATTTGATATATTTGAAAATAAAAATATTTTAAAATTAAAAATAACAATTAAAAAATCTCTTTTCAAAATAAAAATTGAGTTAAAATTATTTTAAAAATGTTTTAAAAAACTAACTCAACCATTTTACTCTTTGAATTTGGTTTGAAAATAAAAATAGAAAATCCCAATCACCTCACCTGGGTCTAAACCTTAAACTAAAATATAAATTCCAAACAACCTAATGTTATTTTGGTTTTTTTAAAAAAGTAGAAAAAGAGATATTACATTAAAAATAATTTTCAAAAATTCCACTCATTAAATAAATTTTCTAATATTTTAGTTTTAAAAATATAAAACTATTTTAAATAATAAGAAATAAACAAGCCATAGTTTTATTTTCTTTAAAATTAAAGTAAAATGTGAAAAATTCAAAACTATTTTTTCTTTTTGAAGTGAAATCAATATTTCCAAAGTTAATTAAATATTACATAATTAATTAAAAACTAAGTGTTAGGTGAGATTAAAAACAACGATTTTCTCTAGGTAATGTGTTGCAAAAGGGTTATCTTTGTAACCCACTAGGATTGGCCTAATGGTAGGGTGTTGGGATAGTTTATATGAGGTTGTAGGTTCAAATTTCATTTATTTCCTTGTACATAGAAAAGGATTATATCTAGATATGGCAACGGGGCGGGTCGGGGGCGGGTTTCACATTCCCCGTCCCCGTTCCCGACACCCCATGCCCATCCCCATCCCCTCCCCGCCGGGTTTAAAATATTAAACCCGATCCCTGTCCCCGCTCGGGTTTGGGGATACCCGCCCTGTACCCGTCCCTGGTATTTTTTTTTATTTTTATTTTTATTTTTTCATAATTTATTAAATTATTATATATTTTTTAAAATTTATATAATTTATTATTTTTATAACCTTATTAATTTTATATAATATTTTAAAATAATAAAAATATTTTAATAATTTGAAAGGCAGGGCGGGTTCGGGAGCGGGGACGGGGCGGGTATAAATATCCCCATACCCGCCCCCGTCCCCGCTTTCAAAATTTAGGTTTTACCCGTCCCCGCCCCCGACCCTGGTCAACTCAGGTTTTCCCCGTTAATCTCGGGGTGGGGACGGGGCGGGCGGGTCGGGGACGGGTTAAATTACCATCCCTAGTTATATCTCTTAGGTAAAAATAATAATCTCTCAATAAATAAACTCCTTTGAATAATAGAAAACATTGAAGTAAATTAAATTAGCAATTAATAGATGAATAAAATTGAATTTAAAAATAGAAATATAATTATTTCTCATTAATTAGGAAGAGAAATCAAACGTAATAAAAAGTTATTTTACCTAGGAAGTGGTTGCCAGCTAAGTAACAACTCCGCCTTAATGAGTTACAGCTAAACAGCACCTAGTTTCAACATATAAAACGTTTCCTAACCCGCACACAGATTTAGTTCCTTTTTTATCCTATATAAAGTGTACAATCCGGGTCGATTTTATAAACATCCAAACCCTAAAGACAAGAAGTCGACCAAAAAGGTTAGTGAATATCTCTTTACATCTTGTTAATTTATAAATTTTAGTTTTTTTTCATATTTAATTTCAAGATTTTTATATACATTGTCATAGATTCTTGATAATTTCTTTTAACTATAATTTTTGTAAATAATCACCATTGACTTAATACATCAAATCGATTGTATGACTTTTTTATGTCTAAAAATTCTGATACAACAATAGAGCTTGATCAAATGGCCTTGAGACGGATTAACAAAGAATTGAAGGATTTACTTACCGATCCTCTTGGATCTTACAATGCTGGTATGTTCTCTAATATTTTTATTATGCAAGAGCATTTAATAGTTTTCTTACCTAGTCAACTTCATATAATTTCAATATATGATTTGAGTGTTCATTGCTCAGGCCCAGTCACTAATGACATGTTTCGTTGGCAAGCTACAATTATGGGTCCTGCAGATAGTCCTTACGCAGGTGGTTCATTTCTTGTATCAATTCATTTCCCTCAAGATTATCCTTTTAAACCACCCAAGGTAATCCTGAACCATGCTTTATATGTACATGTAACCTATGTTTCAATATACATATGCATAATCTTGTGAAGAACTCTTGTTGATGTTTTAAAATTTTACTTTAAGTTGGATAAAGGATTCATAATCATGATGATTTATTAAAAACATGATGATCTATGGTTTTTTTTCATTAATTGATGATGAATTTCATAGTTTTGAGAAAATATAATCTTGATTGATGGTACTTGAAGTAACTATTTTGATCTTCATAAATTATTCATTAAATTTGTAATTAGTTAGTTCTTTCTTTTATCCCATATTATTTGGTATTTTGAAAGTTATCATTGTGACGTGGGTCTAGAATTTCAACCCAATTTCCTATTAACTAGTTAGTTATCTTTTTTGGTTAAAGAAGTTAAGGATTTAAAATAGAGTGTACTCAGGTATTATAATTTTTTAAAATTTGTTTATTTACTTTGTTGATCGCATTTGTAAAATTACTTTTAAATATTTAAGATATAAGATCATTTTGTATAATTCCTTCTCATAATGTTTAGGTTTTATTTCGTACAAAGGTTTACCATCCTAACATTAGCAGTAATGGTAGTATTTGTCTTGACATTCTGAAAGAGCAATGGAGCCCTGTTCTCACAGTATCCAAGGTAATATGGTATATTTTTTTTAACATTTATTTTGATCCATAATATATCAATATGTCATTTTATTAGTGATTGATTCGTTCATTATCTTTTATTCTTTTAATGATTTATATTCTAATTACTCATTATTAATAGATTATCAATGTATCTCATAGAGGTATTTTATTTTTTTTTTAACTCAAATTGGTGTTAACCAGAAGGGGTAGGGTTGGAAGGATTATTGATATTTATATCTATCCATTCATAAATAGGAAGGAGGCTATTAACACCAACTCTTTCCATCTCGATATGGCATCTATTCCATTCGATCTAGAAAAAAAAAATAGTCCAAAAGAAAATAAATAAAATGATAGATAACTATCATTTTGGATTAAGGAAAACAAGAGACATTATCTTCAAAAGAATTCCCAACACGACAAGGATCATTACTTTGAATCCTAAAAAAGCATGGTTGAACTTGCTATTTTTTATGCATGCAAGTATTTTTATTGGAACTTTGATATAGAGTTAATTCTATGCTTAGAGTACCCCCTTTTTCCAAATTAAATGATCTTGTCAATATGGATCGAAATGATGTTTTCCCATTCTTCTATAGTGGAAACCCTTGAATTTAAAACTACTTTGCGTTCCAATTAAGTTCCAACAATGCATTTTTCAGACAGAGAAAGTAGAATTGCTTGGCGTTGCATAATAGAACTCATTAAAGCTTGGGTCCAAAATGATTTTTTCTTTCAAAATATTTGTATGATTGATATGTTTAGTGTAGTATAGTTTGGTATGTTGAAATCTTCCATTAAGATGCTAAAATTAGGCCATTTTGCAGGTTCTCCTTTCTATATGTTCTTTATTAACAGATCCTAACCCAGATGATCCACTAGTGCCTGAGATTGCTCGTATGTACAAGAATGATAAGGCCAAGTATGAGACTACTGCCCGAGCATGGACCCAAAAATATGCCATGGGTTAAGGATTCAATGTTCCATGCCATAAAAGTGAATTAATAAATAAAACTGAATGGACACAAATAGATATAAAACTCTAGTTTTGTTTGTGTTTCATTTATTTTTAATAATTTGAAATAGTGTAAGACACTCCATAATATTTTAAGTTTATGGATGGAAGTGATTATTTACTTTTTAATAATCTTGTGTGTTTTATATTTAAAGCCTTTATCCATGTGATTATTATCTATACATATTTCATTTTCTCTAATTTGGTTAAGCATTGGCTAAGAAAATATCATGGTAAGTTGATTGTTTAATACTTTTTAACATGTCGTCATCAAATTATTAACTTGGTTTTATCAAGTAAAGGAATAAAAGGAAAAATTGAAGAACAAAATTGAAAAATATAAACAAAATTAAAGAATGCATAAAGAACTAAAATTGGCATAAAATATAATACCCTAAATATGAATACCGATTTTACGCTTAAGTTGTTTATTCATTCCATTATTAGTTGGTTATCTTATAATGCGGAATCTTTGAAAAATACTTATTAGAGAAAATACGATAATTTTAGAGAAAACCCTAAACCCTAACCACTACTTAACTTAGAATTTTTAAGACTTCTCCCTCACACTTATAGGTCATGGCCTAATGGCCTCTAACACTTTTCAACCCCATGGTTCCTTCCTAGTTAATCAATTTATACATGCCTAGGTTTCGACTAAAGTCATAGTGAAAACTTTAACTTCCTTTCATCTAACTTAGCTATCATGGCCAAATGGATTTCCTACCCTTTATAAAACATCCTTACACTTCTAATCCTTTATATTTATATGCCAAGGATGCTTAATTAACCTTAGTCAAGACTTTAAACTCCTTCTTGTCTAATTAACCCTAAGGTGGTCGAATACCACTCCTAAAGTTTAAGGCATCCAATTTCATCTTTATTTGACTTAAATTGATGAATCCTTCTAGTTAGAGTTTAGGCCATAAATTTTTACCAAGTTTAGTTTATTTTTAACAATTTTAGTCCATAGGTTCAGATCTGGACATTTTATCACACAAGACCACCATAGTAAGAAAATCAACAACTTTCAAGCTCTAAGCATAAAAATCTTCAAGATATCATTTTTCAAGACAAATAAATGTAGATCCACTAGATATACTCCAAGATCCATTCATTCCATATCATGAACACTTCAAAAAATTTTCTCATGACCTCTTAAAACTACCCAAAGCATCAAAATAGATTTTTATAAAATTTTAACAGATTAAATAGCTTCTAAGGTGGCTAGAAGCACTTTAGTCCATCCAAACTTCACTTTAACTTTCAAAAATTACTAAAAATGGGTGATGCTCATTTTTAACCATTCAAAGGTAGCCTTGAGCTCTCATGAGTTCAGAAAAAAGAAGATCTATGGATATTAGAGAAAGGATCCACAAAAAGAAGAAAACCAACCATAACAATTAAAGTTTAAAGCTTAAAAGACAAACAAGAAAATATCACTTGATGGAGACTAGGTGTGGGGTTTTGGTGGGGCTATGGTGGATGAAATTGGTCCCCCCTTGATGGTCCATAAAGAGCTCTTAGTGATGGTAGTAGGGCTTGGTGTTTAGGTTGATTTTAACTTAAATTTCAAAGATGGAAACTTAAGCTCAAGGTGAAAGGTTAGGGTTTTTGGATTAGGTTTAACCTTGATAGAGTTTGGAGAGATTTTATAATTTTTTAGGAGGTGAAATCTGAAACAATTGAGCTTCCCCATGGCCCTTAGTGAATTTAGCCAAGCTAGGGCATTTTAGGAATAATTTTTCACTTAAGGGCATTTTGGTAATTTTGTATAAAATTTTCATTTCTCAAAATAATTCAAAATATGAGGAATTACCATTTTTGAATTATATTAGTGCTAATTAGGATGGTTTTTTTACTAATCAAGTTTAACTTACGCTAAGCATGGTTAATTTTAATCAATCAAGGTTAATTAACCTTAACCATGATTAAAAGAATATTTTCATTTATGATTTTTCTCTTATTTGTCATAAATAAGGTGATGACTCATATGGTGACTCATCACCATATTTTGCACTTGGAATTTTTGTGCAAATCATGTGGGGTTGATTTTGGCTTCTTGTTAACACTTTCTTGCCCTCTTAGCTTTGTAGGGGCCTTTTCATAATTTTTCTCAACATTATTCAAGACATAACCAAATTGTTCTTCCAAAATTTGTAGCACTTATTGATTCATTCCAGTGTCAATCTAATGTAATTTGATATTTTCTAGAAACAGATTAGCCCTTTGCAGAAAGCAAAACATTCTAGGGATATTTTGGGCAGTTTTGGAATTTTCTGAGGGTCTTTTCGTTCCTTCTTTCTTACTAATCTTTTCTCATAAATTTTTAATCCTTATTAATTTTATATAGTCTTTTAAAATGTATTTTAACTGTTTTTTATATTTTTCCTACATATTATTTGGTTTTCCCAAGTGTAAGGACATTTTTGTCATTTGTACCAAACTTTCTAATTTCTCCGTTTTTTGCTTCTATTCCTACTTTGTTTCTCACTAAATTTTATTTGTAGCCCTAAGGGTTCATTTAGAGAATTTATAGATGTTACATCAAACTTGTGTTCTCTATATGGTACTAAGGAAAATATAGTTAAATTAAAATACTATTAAGGCTTGCATTTGAATCATCAAGTTCTTCCAAATCTAATTCATCAATAAAAGTTTACTTCTAACACTAGAAGTAAGGATGGAAATTAGAGGTGGGTAGCAGTCGGGTTCAAGCAGGCCAATAACTGAATATAAGCTAAATGTTGGGCCACATCCGCCAAATAGAAATTTCAAGTTGGTTAGCTTTTGCGTTTAAGGCCAATTTTAAACAGGTTGGGCCTACAACGTGGGCCAACGAAAAATTGTTAAAAAATATATATTATTTTTTATCTCAACTGAAAATTGACCCATTAAATCTAATAGATACATTAAAAGTTTGATTTTAATCGTCCAGACTTGTATACATTATTTATAAATACGTTTTCAAAAGATAAAAATATTTACATATATATATATATATATATATATCATAGTAAAAAAAAATATATCATGTTCTTAGATATAATATAATTAACATACATTTCTTTTGTTCATATAACATTTAAAACTATATATATCTTGTTCAGGAAATGTTCATATAATTGAGAGCTTAGTCAAGTTAAACTACACAAAAGCATTATTCGTTAGTAGTTTGCTGCAAAAAAAAATGCAAATAATATTTAACTAATAAATCATAAAATTAAAAATAATTTTACAAATAGAAAAATACATGTATACAACTAAATTTAGTTTCAAATTCCTCATTCCAGGATTATTCCTAAATTGCACCATTTCTTGTGTTGTTCGAAAAAATGAAAATAAAATTAAAATAGGCTAAGGTATTCCTTTCTTACATGAACAATAGTAATGGAAGCATAGCTATCCAAAATAAAGCAATAAGGCATGAGCACAACAACAACAAACGTGCATAAATGGTGAGTTTGAACCTAAAACACTCATTCTGAGAACAATTGAAAGAATGAAAATTATCACTTCACAACCAACAATATATGGTGCAAAGAGCTTAAAAAATATTAGATGAAGTAGTGATTTGTGAACTCATTCAGTTTAAGATCAACACCTAATGTCCATTCTGATTGATTGAGCATGGTTCAAAATAAAATTCCATAATATGAATCATCATTAAAAATAAGTTCAATTGAAAATATTGTGACTCTAAAAAAAAAGTGAAGCTTTCAGGTGTTGTAAGAGTAACAAAACAAGAAATGCAACAATAATTAAATTTTTTTTATAAAAATAAGAATAGAAAGATAAATAATGAAAGCAGTAAAATATTTTTTACTATTATTTATAGGTGTGACTATATAGAAGAACTTGTTCCTACTCCAATTTGTAGTTGATGCTCTAGCATCAATTGTAGATCCTCCAGAGTGTCCTAATTCTTGTGGCATAGAAAAATCCTCACTAATAAGGCAATCCTTAAAGTGTTGAGGAGAGGGCTTTAGCCAATTTTGTGCACAAATAAAAACCTCAGCCATTTGAGGAGATAGGGAACTTCTAAAAGTGTCTAACACCTTACCCCCAGTGCTGAAAGCATTTTTTGAGACCACAATTGATATTGGAGTAGCTAGGACATCTCTTGCTAAGGTGGACAGAACAAGGAAACGAGAATTGTTTTGTTTCCACCATAAAAGCATGTCAAATTTCTTATCATTCTCTACACACGACTCACTTAGGTGCCTCTCAAGTCTTTTTTTTCCATCAAGTGAATTTTTTCCCTAAGGTGTTGTCTAAAAGTATCACTTCTGACCCTATGGGTAGTAGTAGCAGGAGGACTGTTTTCAGATGAACCATCTTCATGTGGGGATTGGATAGATTGTGCAATATTATGTTGCTTCTCATGGAGATCAACATAGAACTATTACAATATAGACATGTTCAATTTCACATTGAAGAATAACTTATTTAAAAAATAAATGTCATTATTATATATATCTTCAAAGGACCATGTAACATACTTTAACTTAAATCTGGAATCAAGAATGACACGAAAATATAGAAGCTAGTTTACATGAATTACTTCACCCTAATACTCATCATATATATTTTTTTTCATCTCATACCCTATGGTTGCAAAAATATTGTTTAGGTTCATAGAGGCTTCATTGAGCTCATAAAAAATAAGTGCAAGTTGATAGAATGCAACATGAATGATTACATGATTAGAGGCTGAAAAAATTGTAGTTGCATCATATTAAAAAATTGATAAAAATCCTAATATTCTCCCAATCAAATGTAAATGGTGTAGTTGTTGCCTCAAAGTATTCCAAAGCTAGGCTTTTCAAACTCTAACTTTTCAAATGTAGTTTGGTATATTTTAGCTAAGTCTAGCATTTGATGAGTTGAGTACCACCTAGTAGGTACATTTAGATACATTAGTTTCTTACACTCAATCTTTGAGTATGCTACACATTCCTTAAATTTTTTTCCATTCTTTGGGGTGAGGATTTAACAAATCTGACAACATTTCTAACGCTGGTTATTGAGGGTTACATGTCCTTTAACCCATCATTTACTACCTAATTTAGGATATGAGCACAACACCTTATGTGAAAATACTCATCATTTAAAACTAAGGCATTGAAAGAATTTAATCTTTTTTTCAAAATATGTAACAACCACACGATTTGAAGAAGCATTATCAACTATAATTGTAAAGATATTTCTAATTCCCCACTATCTCAATACTTGTTCTACTTGTTTACCAATGGTCTCACCCTTATGATTGGGAAAAATTGGGAAACTAATGATTCTTTTTTATTGTTCCACTCACTATCATTAAAATGGGTAGTTAAGACTAAATAGTTCAAGTTTTGAAAGAAGTCCAACAATAAGTTGTTAAGGAAACCGTACAAGTATTGGACCTAAAAAATGAACCCAATCTTATTTTTTCATCTAAATATAGGTAATAGTAGTTCATTGCTTTTGTGTTTAGAAGGTGGGGTAAATTGGGGTTTGTAACACCCTAAAAATGGAGCTCGTTTTACATTTAAATCATGTATGTAGTTTCATTATTACACTTTTTTTTCCTGATGCTGAATCTTTTTAGAAAATTACTATTAGCGAAAATACGATAATTTTTTTTAAAAGACTTTGGTTGAAAATGCAAGCCTCTTCATGGTAATCATCGTAATGAAAAATAAATAATCGAACATCCTCACTCTCATCAAATTAATAACTCGTCTATGTTTCATAAATGGGCTTACTACTTATTTCAACTACTTAGATTCAAAAGTTAGCACAAACATTTACGTGTCATGAATTATACAAATATTATGGTTACACAGTCCATAAGATTTAAAGAAAGTTAAGTTAAGGCATCAATACATACTTTATTATACACCTAACTACTACTACCATATCTACATCATATGCAATATAATATAAATATACATGCTATTTATTTATAATACAATTATCCATCATATAAAACCAAATGTACATTATGGGTATGACTTAAACGTCACTGCTTCAAGATCTTAACGAACACTTCAACACCGAGGGCCATGATGCTCCAGCCACAGAATTTCATTGAATGCATAAAAAGTTCCATCTTCCATCTCTTGGAAGGCTTGAAATGGGTGCAGCCTAGGATATTGAGAACTACCATGCGATGACTAAATGTGAGAATAACTATGGTAGTGAGAGGGTGTTTGAGGCTCACTCCCCCTTTAGATGGAAAGGAGTCTACCATTGGTACAAATGGATGCGTCTAATAAACGAGTGGCAGAGGAAACACCACATTAGGATGAAAAGCCTCTAAAGGAATAGGGAACTCTATTGTGGAGAAGTTTGGGCTTATTGTAGCAGATACAAAGAGATGGGCCCAAAGAAAAGTATACCATCACATTAGCTTGAGCGGTAATAACTAACCTGTGAAGGTTCGTAGGCCGATTGATATTGTTAAGATCAATGAACACTATTCCATTCACAAATGATGTTCGTAGCATTTGGGAAAGAATGGTGGAAGGAAGAGTGAGAATAACTATGGTAGTGAGAGGGTGTTTGAGGCTCACTCCCCCTTTAAATGGAAAGGAGTCTACCATTGGTACAAATGGATGCGTCGAATAAACGAGTGGCAGAGGAAACACCAAATTGGGATGAAAAGCCTCTAAAGGAATAGGGAAATCTATTGTGGAGAAGTTTAGGCTTATTGTAGCAGATACAAAGAGATGGGCCCAAAGAAAAGTATACCATCACATTAGCTTGAGCGGTAATAACTAACCTGTGAACGTTCCCCGACCCATTGATAATTTTGAGATCAATGAACACTAGTGCATTTACAAACGATGTTCGTAGCATTTGGGAAAAAATGGTGGAAGGAAGGTGGAGAATAACTATGGTAGTGAGAGGGTGTTTAAGGCCCACTCCCCTTTAGATGGAAAGGAGACTACCATTGGTACAAATGGATGCGTCTAATAAACGAGTGGCAGAGGAAACACCACATTGGGATGAAAAGCCTCTAAAGGAATCGGGATGTCTATTGTGGAGAAGTTTGGGCTTATTGTAGCAGATACAAAGAGATGGGCCCAAAGAAAAGTATACCATCACATTAGCTTGAGCGGTAATAAATAACCTGTGAACGTTCCCAGACCCATTGATAATTTTGAGATCAATGAACACTAGTGCATTTACAAACGATGTTCGTAGCATTTGGGAAAAAATGGTGGAAGGAAGGTGGAGAATAACTATGGTAGTGAGAGGGTGTTTAAGGCCCACTCCCCTTTAGATGGAAAGGAGACTACCATTGGTACAAATGGATGCGTCTAATAAACGAGTGGCAGAGGAAACACCACATTGGGATGAAAAGCCTCTAAAGGAATCGGGATGTCTATTGTGGAGAAGTTTGGGCTTATTGTAGCAGATACAAAGAGATGGGCGCAAAGAAAAGTATACCATCACATTAGCTTGAGCGGTAATAACTAACCTGTGAACGTTCGCAGACCGATTGATATTGCTGAGATCAATGAACATTATTGCATTCACAAACGATGTTCGTAGCTTTTGCGAAAAAATGGTGGAAGAAAGGGCGAGAATAACTATGGTAGTGAGAGAGTGTTTGAGGCTAACTCCCCCTTTAGATGGAAAGGAGTCTACCATTGGTACAAACGGATGCGTCTAATAAACAAGTGACAGAGGAAACACCACATTGGGATGAAAAGCCTCTAAAGGAATAGGGAAGTCTATTGTGGAGAAGTTTGGGCTTATTGTAGCAGATACAAAGAGATGGTCCTAAAGAAAAGCATACCATCACATTAGCTTGAGCGGTAATAACTAACCTGTGAACGTTAGCAGACTGATTGATATTGTTGAGATTAATGAACACTATTTCATTCACAAACGATGTTCATAGCATTTGAGAAAAAATGGTGGAAGGAAGGGTAAAAATAACTATGGTAGTGACAGGGTGTTTGAGGCTCACTCCCCCTTTAGATGGAAAGGAGTCTACCGTTGGTACAAATGGATGTGTCTAATAAACGAGTGGTAGAGGAAACACCACATTGGGATGAAAAGCCTCTAAAGGAATAGGGAATTCTATTGTGGAGAAGTTTGGGCTTTTTGTAGCAGATACAAAGAGATGGGCCCAAAGAAAAGTATACCATCACATTAGCTTGAGCGTAAATAACTAACCTGTGAACATTCCCAGACCCTTTGATATTGTTGAGATCAATGAACAATATTGCATTCACAAACGATGTTCATAGCATTTGGGAAAAAATGGTGAAAGGAAGGGTGAGAATAAGTATGGTAGTGAGAGGGTGTTTCAGCCTCACTCCCCGTTTAGATGAAAGGAGTCTACCATTGGTATAAATGGATGCGGCTAATAAACGAGTGGCAGAGGAAACACCACTTTTGGTTGAAAATCCTCTAATGCAATAGGGAAGTCTATGGCGGAGAAGTTTGGGCTTATTGTAGGAGATACAAAGAGATGGGCCCAAAGAAAGGTATACCATCACATTAGCTTGAGCGGTAATAACTAACCTGTGAACGTTTGCAGACCGATTGATATTGTTTAGATCAATGAACACTATTTTATTCACAAACGATGTTCGTAGCATTTGGGAAAAAATGGTGGAAAGAAGGGTGAGAATAACTATGGTAGTGAGAGGGTGTTTGAGGCTCACTCCCCCTTTAGATGGAAAGGAGTCTACCATTGGTATAAATGGATGCGTCGAATAAATGAGTGGCAGAGGAAACACCACATTGGGATGAAAAGCCTCTCAAAGAATAAGGAAGTCTATTGTGGAGAAGTTTGGGCTTATTGTAGCAGACACATAGAGATGGGCCCAAAGAAAAGTTTACCATCACATCAGCTTGAGCGGTAAAAACTAACCTGTGAACGTTCCTAGCCCCATTGATATTGTTGAGATCAATGAACACTATTGCATTCACAAACGATGTTTGTAGCATTTGGGAAAAAATGGTCTAAGGAAGGGTGAGAATAACTATGGTAGTGAAAGGGTGTTTGAGGCTCACTCCCCCTTTAGAAGGAAAGGAGTCTACCATTGGTACAAATGGATGCATCTAATAAACGAGTGGCAAAGGAAACACCATATTGGGATGAAAATCCTCTAAAGGAATAGGGATGCCTATTGTTGAGAAGTTTGCGCTTATTGTAGCAGATACAAAGAGATGGGCTCCAAGAAAAGTATACCATCACATTAGCTTGAGCGGTAATAACTAACCTGTGAACATTCGTAGGCCAATTGATATTGCTGAGATCAATGAAAACTATTGCGTTCACAAACGATGTTCGTAGCATTTGGGAAAAATGGTGGACAGAAGGGTGAGAATAACTATGGTAGTGAGAGGGTGTTTGAGGCTCACTCCCCCTTTAGATGGAAAGGAGTCCACCATTGGTACAAATGGATGCGTCGAATAAACGAGTGGCAGAGGAAACACCACATTGGGATGAAAAGCCTCTCAAGGAATAGGGAAGTCTATTGTGGAGAAGTTTGGGCTTATTGTAGCAGATACAAAGAGATGGGCCCAAAGAAAAGTATACCATCACATCAGCTTGAGAGGTAAAATCTAACCTGTGAACGTTCCCAAACCCATTGATCTTGTTGAGATCAATGAACAGTATTGCATTCACAAACTATGTTTGTAGCATTTGGGAAAAATGGTCTAAGGAAGGGTGAGAATAACTATGGTAGTGAGAGGGTGTTTGAGGCTCACTCCCCCTTTAGATGGAAAGGAGTCTTCCATTGGTACAAATGGATGCGTCTAATAAACGAGTGGCAGAGGAAACACCAGATTGGGATGAAAAGCCTCTAAAGGAATAAGGATGTCTATTTTGGAGAAGTTTGGACTTATTGTAGCAGATACAAAGAGATGGGCCCCACGAAAAGTATACCATCACATTAGTTTGAGCGGTAATAACTAACCCGTGAACTTTCGCAGACCAATTGATATTGCTGAGATCAATGAACACTATTGCATTCACAAATGATGTTCGTAGCATTTGGGAAAAATGGTGGAAGAAAGGGCGAGAATAACTATGGTAGTGAGAGGGTGTTTGAGGCTCACTCCCCCTTTAGATGGAAAGGAGTCTACCATTGGTACAACTGGATGCGTCTAATAAACGAGTGGCAGAGGAAACACCACATTGGGATGAAAAGCCTCTAAAGGAAGAGGGATGTCTATTGTGGAGAAGTTTGAGCTTATTGTAGCAGATACAAAGAGATGGGCCCAAAGAAAAGTATACCATCACATTAGCTTGAGCGGTAATAACTAACCTGTGAACGTTCCCAGACCCATTGATATTGTTGAGATCAATGAACAGTATTGCATTCAGAAACGATGTTCGTAGCATTTGGGAAAAAATTATGGAAGGAAGGGTGAGAATAACTATGGTAGTGAGAGGGTGTTTGAGGCTCACTCCCCCTTTAGATGGAAAGGAGTCTACCATTGGTATAAATGGATGCGTCTAATAAACGAGTGGCAGAGGAAACAGCACATTGGGATGAAAAGCCTCTAAAGGAATAAGGAAGTCTATTGTGGAGAAGTTTGGGCTTATTGTTGCAGATACAAAGAGATGGACCCAAAGAAAAGTATACCATCTCATTAGCTTCAGCGGTAATAACTAACCTGTGAATGTTCCTAGACCCATTTATATTGTTGAGATCAATGAACAGTATTGCATTCACAAACGATGTTCGTAGCATTTGGGAAAAAATGGTGGAAGGAAGGGTGAGAATAACTATGGTAGTGAGAGGGTGTTTAAGGCTCACTCCCCTTTAGATGGAAAGGAGACTACCATTGGTACAAATGGATGCGTCTAATAAACGAGTGGCAGAGGAAACACCACATTGGGATGAAAAGCCTATAAAGGAATAGGGAAGTCTATTGTGGAGAAGTTTGGGCTTATTGTAGCAGATACAAAGAGATGGGCCCAAAGAAAAGTATACCATCACATTAGCTTGAGCGGTAATAAATAACCTGTGAAGGTTCGCAGGCCGATTGATATTGTTAAGATCAATGAACACTATTCTATTCACAAATGATGTTCGTAGCATTTGGGAAAAAATGGTGGAAGGAAGGGTTAGAATAACAATGGTAGTGAGAGGGTGTTTGAGGCTCACTCCCCCTTTAGATGGAAAGGAGTCTACCATTGGTACAAATGGATGCGTCAAATAAACGAGTGGCATAGGAAACACCAAATTGGGATGAAAAGCCTCGAAAGGAATAGGGAAATCTATTGTGGAGAAGTTTAGGCTTATTGTAGCAGATACAAAGAGATGGGCCCAAAGAAAAGTATACCATCACATTAGCTTGAGCGGTAATAACTAACCTGTGAACGTTCCCAGACCCATTGATAATTTTGAGATCAATGAACACTATTGCATTTACAAATGATGTTCGTAGCATTTGGGAAAAAATGGTGGAAGGAAGGGTGAGAATAACTTTGGTAGTGAGAGGGTGTTTGAGGCTCACTCCCCTTTAGATGAAAAGGAGTCTACCATTGGTACGAATGGATGCGTCGAATAAACGAGTGGCAGAGGAAACATCACATTGGGATAAAAAGCCTCTAAAGGAATAGGGAAATCTATTGTGGAGAAGTTTGGGCTTATTGTAGCAGATACAAAGAGATGGGCCCAAAGAAAAGTATACCATCACATTAGCTTGAGCGGTAATAAATAACCTGTGAACGTTCCCAGACCCATTGATAATTTTGAGATCAATGAACACTAGTGCATTTACAAACGATGTTCGTAGCATTTGGGAAAAAATGGTGGAAGGAAGGTGGAGAATAACTATGGTAGTGAGAGGGTGTTTAAGGCCCACTCCCCTTTAGATGGAAAGGAGACTACCATTGGTACAAATGGATGCGTCTAATAAACGAGTGGCAGAGGAAACACCACATTGGGATGAAAAGCCTCTAAAGGAATCGGGATGTCTATTGTGGAGAAGTTTGGGCTTATTGTAGCAGATACAAAGAGATGGGCCCCACGAAAAGTATACCATCACATTAGTTTGAGCGGTAATAACTAACCCGTGAACTTTCGCAGACCAATTGATATTGCTGAGATCAATGAACACTATTGCATTCACAAATGATGTTCGTAGCATTTGGGAAAAATGGTGGAAGAAAGGGCGAGAATAACTATGGTAGTGAGAGGGTGTTTGAGGCTCACTCCCCCTTTAGATGGAAAGGAGTCTACCATTGGTACAACTCGATGCGTCTAATAAACGAGTGGCAGAGGAAACACCACATTGGGATGAAAAGCCTCTAAAGGAAGAGGGATGTCTATTGTGGAGAAGTTTGAGCTTATTGTAGTAGATACAAAGAGATGGGCCCAAAGAAAAGTATACCATCACATTAGCTTGAGCGGTAATAACTAACCTGTGAACGTTCCCAGACCCATTGATATTGTTGAGATCAATGAACAGTATTGCATTCAGAAACGATGTTCGTAGCATTTGGGAAAAAATTATGGAAGGAAGGGTGAGAATAACTATGGTAGTGAGAGGGTGTTTGAGGCTCACTCCCCCTTTAGATGTAAAGGAGTCTACCATTGGTATAAATGGATGCGTCTAATAAACGAGTGGCAGAGGAAACAGCACATTGGGATGAAAAGCCTCTAAAGGAATAAGGAAGTCTATTGTGGAGAAGTTTGGGCTTATTGTAGCAGATACA
Organism: Canavalia gladiata; assembly: GCA_037954105.1. Taxonomy (NCBI): domain Eukaryota; kingdom Viridiplantae; phylum Streptophyta; class Magnoliopsida; order Fabales; family Fabaceae; genus Canavalia; species Canavalia gladiata. The sequence goes on along the minus strand of CM075663.1, from coordinate 54,095 downwards.
AAGAGATGGACCCAAAGAAAAGTATACCATCTCATTAGCTTGAGCGGTAATAACTAACCTGTGAATGTTCCTAGACCCATTTATATTGTTGAGTTCAATGAACAGTATTGCATTCACAAACGACGTTCGTAGCATTTGGGAAAAAATGGTGGAAGGAAGGGTGAGAATAACTATGGTAGTGAGAGGGTGTTTGAGGTTCACTCCCCCTTTAGATGGAAAGGAGTCTACCATTGGTACAAATGGATGCGTCTAATAAACGAGTGGCAGAGGAAACACCACATTGGGATTAAAAGCCTCAAAAGGAATAGGGAAGTCTATGGTGGAGAAGTTTAGGCTTATTGTTGCAGATACAAAGAGATGGGCCCAAAGAAAAGTTTACCATCACATTAGCTTGAGCGGTAATAACTAACCTGTGAACGTTTGCAGACCGATTGATATTGTTTAGATCAATGAACACTATTTTATTCACAAACGATGTTCGTAGCATTTGGGAAAAAATGGTGGAAAGAAGGGTGAGAATAACTATGATAGTGAGAGGGTGTTTGAGGCTCACTCCCCCTTTAGATGGAAAGGGGTCCACCATTGGTACAAATGGATGCGTCGAATAAACGAGTGGCAGAGGAAACACCACATTGGGATGAAAAGCCTCTCAAGGAATAGGGAAGTCTATTGTGGAGAAGTTTGGGCTTATTGTAGCAGATACAAAGAGATGGGCCCAAAGAAAAGTATACCATCACATCAGCTTGAGCGGTAAAATCTAACCTGTGACCGTTCCCAAACCCATTGATATTGTTGAGATCAATGAACACTATTGCATTCACAAACTATGTTTGTAGCATTTGGGAAAAAATGGTCTAAGGAAGGGTGAGAATAACTATGGTAGTGAGAGGGTGTTTGAGGCTCACTCCCCCTTTAGATGGAAAGGAGTCTTCCATTGGTACAAATGGATGCGTCTAATAAACGAGTGGTAGAGGAAACACCAGATTGGGATGAAAAGCCTCTAAAGGAATAAGGATGTCTATTTTGGAGAAGTTTGGACTTATTGTAGCAGATACAAAGAGATGGGCCCCAAGAAAAGTATACCATCACATTAGTTTGAGCGGTAATAACTAACCCGTGAACTTTCGCAGACCAATTGATATTGCTGAGATCAATGAACACTATTGCATTCACAAATGATGTTCGTAGCATTTGGGAAAAATGGTGGAAGAAAAGGCAAGAATAACTATGGTAGTGAGAGGGTGTTTGAGGCTCACTCCCCCTTTAGATGGAAAGGAGTCTACCATTGGTACAACTGGATGCGTCTAATAAACGAGTGGCAGAGGAAACACCACATTGGGATGAAAAGCCTCTAAAGGAAGAGGGATGTCTATTGTGGAGAAGTTTGGGCTTATTGTAGCAGATACAAAGAGATGGGCCCAAAGAAAAGTATACCATCACATTAGCTTGAGCGGTAATAACTAACCTGTGAACGTTCCCAGACCCATTGATATTGTTGAGATCAATGAACAGTATTGCATTCAGAAACGATGTTCGTAGCATTTGGGAAAAAATTATGGAAGGAAGGGTGAGAATAACTATGGTAGTGAGAGGGTGTTTGAGGCTCACTCCCCCTTTAGATGGAAAGGAGTCTACCATTGGTATAAATGGATGCGTCTAATAAACGAGTGGCAGAGGAAACAGCACATTGGGATGAAAAGCCTCTAAAGGAATAAGGAAGTCTATTGTGGAGAAGTTTGGGCTTATTGTAGCAGATACAAAGAGATGGGCCCAAAGAAAAGTATACCATCTCATTAGCTTGAGCGGTAATAACTAACCTGTGAACGTTCCTAGACCCATTTATATTGTTGAGATCAATGAATAGTATTGCATTCACAAACGATGTTCGTAGCATTTGGGAAAAATTGGTGGAAGGAAGGGTTAGAATAACTATGGTAGTGAGAGGGTGTTTGAGGTTCACTCCCCCTGTAGATGGAAAGGAGTCTACCGTTGGTACAAATGGATGCGTCTAATAAACGAGTGGCAGAGGAAGCACCACATTGGGATGAAAAGCCTCAAAAGGAATAGGGAAGTCTATTGTGGAGAAGTTTAGGCTTATTGTTGCAGATACAAAGAGATGGGCCCAAAGAAAAGTATACCATCACATTAGCTTGAGCGGTAATAACTAACCTGTGAACGTTTGCAGACCGATTGATATTGTTTAGATCAATGAACACTATTGCATTCACAAACTATGTTTGTAGCATTTGGGATAAAATGGTCTAAGGAAGGGTGAGAATAACTATGCTAGTGAGAGGGTGTTTGAGGCTCACTCCCCCTTTAGATGGAAAGGAGTCTTCCATTGGTACAAATGGATGCGTCTAATAAACGAGTGGCAGAGGAAACACTAGATTGGGATGAAAAGCCTCTAAAGGAATAAGGATGTCTATTTTGGAGAAGTTTGGACTTATTGTAGCAGATACAAAGAGATGGGCCCCAAGAAAAGTATACCATCACATTAGTTTGAGCGGTAATAACTAACCCGTGAACTTTCGCAGACCAATTGATATTGCTGAGATCAATGAACACTATTGCATTCACAAATGATGTTCGTAGCATTTGGGAAAAATGGTGGAAGAAAGGGCGAGAATAACTATGGTAGTGAGAGGGTGTTTGAGGCTCACTCCCCCTTTAGATGGAAAGGAGTCTACCATTGGTACAACTGGATGCGTCTAATAAACGAGTGGCAGAGGAAACACCACATTGGGATGAAAAGCCTCTAAAGGAAGAGGGATGTCTATTGTGGAGAAGTTTGGGCTTATTGTAGCAGATACAAAGAGATGGGCCCAAAGAAAAGTATACCATCACATTAGCTTGAGCGGTAATAACTAACCTGTGAACGTTTGCAGACCGATTGATATTGTTTAGATCAATGAACACTATTTTATTCACAAACGATGTTCGTAGCATTTGGGAAAAAATGGTGGAAAGAAGGGTGAGAATAACTATGGTAGTGAGAGGGTGTTTGAGGCTCACTCCCCCTTTAGATGGAAAGGAGTCTACCATTGGTATAAATGGATGCGTCGAATAAACGAGTGGCAGAGGAAACACCACATTGGGATGAAAAGCCTCTAAAAGAATAGGGAAGTTTATTGTGGAGAAGTTTGGGCTTATTGTAGCAGACACATAGAGATGGGCCCAAAGAAAAGTATACCATCACATCAGCTTGAGCGGTAAAAACTAACCTGTGAACGTTCCCAGCCCCATTGATATTGCTGAGATCAATGAACACTATTGCTTTCACAAACGATGTTTGTAGCATTTGGGAAAAAATGGTCTAAGGAAGGGTGAGAATAACTATTGTAGTGAAAGGGTGTTTGAGGCTCACTCCCCCTTTAGAAGGAAAGGAGTCTACCATTGGTACAAATGGATGCATCTAATAAACGAGTGGCAAAGGAAACACCATATTGGGATGAAAATCCTCTAAAGGAATAAGGATGTCTATTATTGAGAAGTTTGCGCTTATTGTAGCAGATACAAAGAGATGGACTCCAAGAAAAGTATACCATCACATTAGCTTGAGCGGTAATAACTAACCCGTGAACATTCGTAGGCCAATTGATATTGCTGAGATCAATGAAAACTATTGCATTCACAAACGATGTTCGTAGCATTTGGGAAAAAATGGTGGAAAGAAAGGTGAGAATAACTATGGTAGTGAGAGGGTGTTTGAGGCTCACTCCCCCTTTAGATGGAAAGGAGTCCACCATTGGTACAAATGGATGCGTCGAATAAACGAGTGGCAGAGGAAACACCACATTGGGATGAAAAGCCTCTCAAGGAATAGGGAAGTCTATTGTGGAGAAGTTTGGGCTTATTGTAGCAGATTCAAAGAGATGGGCCCAAAGAAAAGTATACCATCACATCAGCTTGAGCGGTAAAATCTAACCTGTGAACGTTCCCAAACCCATTGATCTTGTTGAGATCAATGAACACTATTACATTCACAAACTATGTTTGTAGCATTTGGGAAAAAATGGTCTAAGGAAGGGTGAGAATAACTATGGTAGTGAGAGGGTGTTTGAGGTTCACTCCCCCTTTAGATGGAAAGGAGTCTTCCATTGGTACAAATGGATGCGTCTAATAAACGAGTGGCAGAGGAAACACTAGATTGGGATGAAAAGCCTCTAAAGGAATAAGGATGTCTATTTTGGAGAAGTTTGGACTTATTGTAGCATATACAAAGAGATGGGCCCCAAGAAAAGTATACCATCACATTAGTTTGAACGGTAATAACTAACCCGTGAACTTTCGCAGACCAATTGATATTGCTGAGATCAATGAACACTATTGCATTCACAAATGATGTTCGTAGCATTTGGGAAAAATGGTGGAAGAAAGGGCGAGAATAACTATGGTAGTGAGAGGGTGTTTGAGACTCACTCCCCCTTTAGATGGAAAGGAGTCTACCATTGGTACAACTGGATGCGTCTAATAAACGAGTGGCAGAGGAAACACCACATTGGGATGAAAAGCCTCTAAAGGAAGAGGGATGTCTATTGTGGAGAAGTTTGGGCTTATTGTAGCAGATACAAAGAGATGGGCCCAAAGAAAAGTATACCATCACATTAGCTTGAGCGGTAATAACTAACCTGTGAACGTTTGCAGACCGATTGATATTGTTTAGATCAATGAACACTATTTTATTCACAAACGATGTTCGTAGCATTTGGGAAAAAATGGTGGAAAGAAAGGTGAGAATAACTATGGTAGTGAGAGGGTGTTTGAGGCTCACTCCCCCTTTAGATGGAAAGGAGTCTACCATTGGTATAAATGGATGCGTCGAATAAACGAGTGGCAGAGGAAACACCACATTGGGATGAAAAGCCTCTCAAAGAATAGGGAAGTCTATTGTGGAGAAGTTTGGGCTTATTGTATCAGACACAAAGAGATGGGCCCAAAGAAAAGTATACCATCACATCAGCTTGAGCGGTAAAAACTAACCTGTGAACGTTCCCAGCCCCATTGATATTGTTGAGATCAATGAACACTATTGCATTCACAAACGATGTTTGTAGCATTTGGGAAAAAATGGTCTAAGGAAGGGTGAGAATAACTATGGTAGTGAAAGGGTGTTTGAGGCTCACTCCCCCTTTAGAAGGAAAGGAGTCTACCATTGGTATAAATGGATGCATCTAATAAACGAGTGGCAAAGGAAACCCCATATTGGGATGAAAATCCTCTAAAGGAATAAGGATGTCTACTATTGAGAAGTTTGCGCTTATTGTAGCAGATACAAAGAGATGGGCTCCAAGAAAAGTATACCATCACATTAGCTTGAGCGGTAATAACTAAACCGTGAACATTCGTAGGCCAATTGATATTGCTGAGATCAATGAAAACTATTGCATTCACAAACGATGTTCGTAGCATTTGGGAAAAATGGTGGAAAGAAGGGTGAGAATAACTATGGTAGTGAGAGGGTGTTTGAGGCTCACTCCCCCTTTAGATGGAAAGGAGTCCACCATTGGTACAAATGGATGCGTCGAATAAACGAGTGGCAGAGGAAACACCACATTGGGATGAAAAGCCTCTCAAGGAATAGGGAAGTCTATTGTGGAGAAGTTTGGGCTTATTGTAGCAGATACAAAGAGATGGGCCCAAAGAAAAGTATACCATCACATCAGCTTGAGCGGTAAAATCTAACCTGTGAACGTTCCCAAACCCATTGATATTGTTGAGATCAATGAACACTATTGCATTCACAAACTATGTTTGTAGCATTTGGGAAAAAATGGTCTAAGGAATGGTGAGAATAACTATGGTAGTGAGAGGGTGTTTGAGGCTCACTCCCGCTTTAGATGGAAAGGAGTCTTCCATTGGTACAAATGGATGCGTCTAATAAACGAGTGGCAGAGGAAACACCAGATTGGGATGAAAAGCCTCTAAAGGAATAAGGATGTCTATTTTGAAGAAGTTTGGACTTATTGTAGCAGATATAAAGAGATGGGCCCCAAGAAAAGTATACCATCACATTAGTTTGAGCGGTAATAACTAACCCGTGAACTTTCGCAGACCAATTGATATTGTTGAGATCAATGAACACTATTGCATTCACAAATGATGTTCGTAGCATTTGGGAAAAATGGTGGAAGAAAGGGCGAGAATAACTATGGTAGTGAGAGGGTGTTTGAGGCTCACTCCCCCTTTAGATGGAAAGGAGTCTACCATTGGTACAACTGGATGCGTCTAATAAACGAGTGGCAGAGGAAACACCACATTGGGATGAAAAGCCTCTAAAGGAAGAGGGATGTCTATTGTGGAGAAGTTTGGGCTTATTGTAGCAGATACAAAGAGATGGGCCCAAAGAAAAGTATACCATCACATTAGCTTGAGCGGTAATAACTAACCTGTGAACGTTCCCAGACCCATTGATATTGTTGAGATCAATTAACAGTATTGCATTCAGAAACGATGTTCGTAGCATTTGGGAAAAAATTATGGAAGGAAGGGTGAGAATACCTATGGTAGTGAGAGGGTGTTTGAGGCTCACTCCCCCTTTAGATGGAAAGGAGTCTACCATTGGTATAAATGGATGCGTCTAAGAAACGAGTGGCAGGGGAAACAGCACATTGGGATGAAAAGCCTCTAAAGGAATAAGGAAGTCTATTGTGGAGAAGTTTGGGCTTATTGTAGCAGATACAAAGAGATGGGCCCAAAGAAAAGTATACCATCTCATTAGCTTGAGCGGTAATAACTAACCTGTGAACGTTCCTAGACCCATTTATATTGTTGAGATCAATGAACAGTATTGCATTCACAAACGATGTTCGTAGCATTTGGGAAAAATTGGTGGAAGGAAGGGTTAGAATAACTATGGTAGTGAGAGGGTGTTTGAGGTTCACTCCCCCTTTAGATGGAAAGGAGTCTACCGTTGGTACAAATGGATGCGTCTAATAAACGAGTGGCAGAGGAAACACCACATTGGGATGAAAAGCCTCAAAAGGAATAGGGAAGTCTATTGTGGAGAAGTTTAGGCTTATTGTTGCAGATACAAAGAGATGGGCCCAAAGAAAAGTATACCATCACATTAGCTTGAGCGGTAATAACTAACCTGTGAACGTTTGCAGACCGATTGATATTGTTTAGATCAATGAACACTATTTTATTCACAAACGATGTTCGTAGCATTTGGGAAAAAATGGTGGAAAGAAGGGTGAGAATAACTATGGTAGCGAGAGGGTGTTTGAGGCTCACTCCCCCTTTAGATGGAAAGGAGTCTACCATTGGTATAAATAGATGCGTCGAATAAACGAGTGGCAGAGGAAACACCACATTGGGATGAAAAGCCTCTAAAGGAAGAGGGATGTCTATTGTGGAGAAGTTTGGGCTTATTGTAGCAGATACAAAGAGATGGGCCCAAAGAAAAGTATACCATCTCATTAGCTTGAGCGGTAATAACTAACGTTCCTAGACCCATTTATATTGTTGAGATCAATGAACAATATTGCATTCACAAACGATGTTCGTAGCATTTGGGAAAAATTGGTGGAAGGAAGGGTTAGAATAACTATGGTAGTGAGAGGGTGTTTGAGGTTCACTCCCCCTTTAGATGGAAAGGAGTCTACCGTTGGTACAAATGGATGCGTCTAATAAACGAGTGGCAGAGGAAACACCACATTGGGATGAAAAGCCTCAAAAGGAATAGGGAAGTCTATTGTGGAGAAGTTTAGGCTTATTGTTGCAGATACAAAGAGATGGGCCCAAAGAAAAGTATACCATCACATTAGCTTGAGCGGTAATAACTAACCTGTGAACGTTTGCAGACCGATTGATATTGTTTAGATCAATGAACACTATTTTATTCACAAACGATGTTCGTAGCATTTGGGAAAAAATGGTGGAAAGAAGGGTGAGAATAACTATGGTAGCGAGAGGGTGTTTGAGGCTCACTCCCCCTTTAGATGGAAAGGAGTCTACCATTGGTATAAATAGATGCGTCGAATAAACGGGTGGCAGAGGAAACACCACATTGGGATGAAAAGCCTCTCAAAGAATAGGGAAGTCTATTGTGGAGAAGTTTGGGCTTATTGTAGCAGACACATAGAGATGGGCCCAAAGAAAAGTTTACCATCACATCAGCTTGAGCGGTAAAAACTAACCTGTGAACGTTCCCAGCCCCATTGATATTGTTGAGATCAATGAACACTATTGCATTCACAAACGATGTTTGTAGCATTTGGAAAAGAATGGTCTAAGGAAGGGTGAGAATAACTATGGTAGTGAAAGGGTGTTTGAGGCTCACTCCCCCTTTAGAAGGAAAGGATTCTACCATTGGTACAAATGGATGCATCTAATAAACGAGTGGCAAAGGAAACACCATATTGGGATGAAAATCCTCTAAAGGAATAAGGATGTCTATTATTGAGAAGTTTGCGCTTATTGTAGCAGATACAAAGAGATGGGCTCCAAGAAAAGTATACCATCACATTAGCTTGAGCGGTAATAACTAACCCGTGAACATTCGTAGGCCAATTGATATTGCTGAGATCAATGAAAACTATTGCATTCACAAACGATGTTCGTAGCATTTGGGAATAATGGTGGAAAGAAGGGTGAGAATAACTATGGTAGTGAGAGGGTGTTTGAGGCTCACTCCCCCTTTAGATGGAAAGGAGTCCACCATTGGTACAAATGGATGCGTCGAATAAACGAGTGGCAGAGGAAACACCACATTGGGATGAAAAGCCTCTCAAGGAATAGGGAAGTCTATTGTGGAGAAGTTTGGGCTTATTGTAGCAGATACAAAGAGATGGGCCCAAAGAAAAGTATACCATCACATCAGCTTGAGCGGTAAAATCTAACCTGTGAACGTTCCCAAACCCATTGATCTTGTTGAGATCAATGAACACTACTGCATTCACAAACTATGTTTGTAGCATTTGGGAAAAAATGGTCTAAGGAAGGGTGAGAATAACTATGGTAGTGAGAAGGTGTTTGAGGCTCACTCCCCCTTTAGATGGAATGGAGTCTACCATTGGTACAAATGGATGCGTCTAATAAACGAGTGGCAGAGGAAACACTAGATTGGGATGAAAAGCCTCTAAAGGAATAAGGATGTCTATTTTGGAGAAGTTTGGACTTATTGTAGCAAATACAAAGAGATGGGCCCCAAGAAAAGTATACCATCACATTAGTTTGAGCGGTAATAACTAACCCGTGAACTTTCGCAGACCAATTGATATTGCTGAGATCAATGAACACTATTGCATTCACATATGATGTTCGTAGCATTTGGGAAAACTGGTGGAAGAAAGGGCGAGAATAACTATGGTAGTGAGAGGGTGTTTGAGGCTCACTCCCCCTTTAGATAGAAAGGAGTCTACCATTGGTACAACTGGATGCGTCTAATAAACGAGTGGCAGAGGAAACACCACATTGGGATGAAAAGCCTCTAAAGGAAGAGGGATGTCTATTGTGGAGAAGTTTGGCCTTATTGTAGCAGATACAAAGAGATGGGCCCAAAGAAAAGTATACCATCACATTAGCTTGAGCGGTAATAACTAACCTGTGAACGTTTGCAGACCGATTGATATTGTTTAGATCAATGAACACTATTTTATTCACAAACGATGTTCGTAGCATTTGGGAAAAAATGGTGGAAAGAAGGGTGAGAATAACTATGGTAGTGAGAGGGTGTTTGAGGCTCACTCCCCCTTTAGATGGAAAGGAGTCTACCATTGGTATAAATGGATGCGTCGAATAAACGAGTGGCAGAGGAAACACCACATTAGGATGAAAAGCCTCTCAAAGAATAGGGAAGTCTATTGTGGAGAAGTTTGGGCTTATTGTAGCAGACACATAGAGATGGGCCCAAAGAAAAGTATACCATCACATCAGCTTGAGCGGTAAAAACTAACCTGTGAACGTTCCCAGCCCCATTGATATTGTTGAGGTCAATGAACACTATTGCATTCACAAACGATGTTTGTAGCATTTGGGAAAAAATGGTCTAAGGAAGGGTGAGAATAACTATGGTAGTGAAAGGGTGTTTGAGGCTCACTCCCCCTTTAGAAGGAAAGGAGTCTACCATTGGTACAAATGGATGCATCTAATAAACGAGTCGCAAAGGAAACACCATATTGGGATGAAAATCCTCTAAAGGAATAAGGATGTCTATTATTGAGAAGTTTGCGCTTATTGTAGCAGATACAAAGAGATGGGCTCCAAGAAAAGTATACCATCACATTAGCTTGAGCGGTAATAACTAACCCGTGAACATTCGTAGGCCAATTGATATTGCTGAGATCAATGAAAACTCTTGCATTCACAAACGATGTTCGTAGCATTTCGGAAAAATGGTGGAAAGAAGGGTGAGAATAACTATGGTAGTGAGAGGGTGTTTGAGGCTCACTCCCCCTTTAGAAGGAAAGGAGTCCACCATTGGTACAAATGGATGCGTCGAATAAACGAGTGGCAGAGGAAACACCACATTGGGATGAAAAGCCTCTCAAGGAATAGGGAAGTCTATTGTGGAGAAGTTTGGGCTTATTGTAGCAGACACATAGAGATGGGCCCAAAGAAAAGTATACCATCACATCAGCTTGAGCGGTAAAAACTAACCTGTGAACGTTCCCAGCCCCATTGATATTGTTGAGATCAATGAACACTATTGCATTCACAAACGATGTTTGTAGCATTTGGGAAAAAATGGTCTAAGGAAGGGTGAAAATAACTATGGTAGTGAAAGGGTGTTTGAGGCTCACTCCCCCTTTAGAAGGAAAGGAGTCTACCATTGGTACAAATGGATGCATCTAATAAACGAGTCGCAAAGGAAACACCATATTGGGATGAAAATCCTCTAAAGGAATAAGGATGTCTATTATTGAGAAGTTTGCGCTTATTGTAGCAGATACAAAGAGATGGGCTCCAAGAAAAGTATACCATCACATTAGCTTGAGCGGTAATAACTAACCCATGAACATTCGTAGGCCAATTGATATTGCTGAGATCAATGAAAACTATTGCATTCATAAACGATGTTCGTAGCATTTCGGAAAAATGGTGGAAAGAAGGGTGAGAATAACTATGGTAGTGAGAGGGTGTTTGAGGCTCACTCCCCCTTTAGAAGGAAAGGAGTCCCCCATTGGTACAAATGGATGCGTCGAATAAACGAGTGGCAGAGGAAACACCACATTGGGATGAAAAGCCTCTCAAGGAATAGGGAAGTCTATTGTGGAGAAGTTTGGGCTTATTGTAGCAGATACAAAGAGATGGGCCCAAAGAAAGGTATACCATCACATCAGCTTGAGCGGTAAAATCTAACCTGTGAACGTTCCCAAACCCATTGATCTTGTTGAGATCAATGAACACTATTGCATTCACAAACTATGTTTGTAGCATTTGGGAAAAAATGGTCTAAGGAAGGGTGAGAATAACTATGGTAGTGAGAGGGTGTTTGAGGCTCACTCCCCCTTTAGATGGAAAGGAGTCTTCCATTGGTACAAATGGATGCGTCTAATAAACGAGTGGCAGAGGAAACACTAGATTAGGATGAAAAGCCTCTAAAGGAATATGGATGTCTATTTTGGAGAAATTTGGACTTATTGTAGAAGATACAAAGAGATGGGCCCCAAGAAAAGTATACCATCACATTAGTTTGAGCGGTAATAACTAACCCGTGAACTTTCGCAGACCAATTGATATTGCTGAGATCAATGAACACTATTGCATTGACAAATGATGTTCGTAGCATTTGGGAAAAATGGTGGAAGAAAGGGCGAGAATAACTATGGTAGTGAGAGGGTGTTTGAGGCTCACTCCCCCTTTAGATGGAAAGGAGTCTACCATTGGTACAACTGGATGCGTCTAATAAACGAGTGGCAGAGGAAACACCACATTGGGATGGAAAGCCTCTAAAGGAAGAGGGATGTCTATTGTGGAGAAGTTTGGGCTTATTTTAGCAGATACAAAGAGATGGGCCCAAAGAAAAGTATACCATCTCATTAGCTTGAGCGGTAATAACTAACGTTCCTAGACCCATTTATATTGTTGAGATCAATGAACAATATTGCATTCACAAACGATGTTCGTAGCATGTGGGAAAAATTGGTGGAAGGAAGGGTTAGAATAACTATGGTAGTGAGAGGGTGTTTGAGGTTCACTCCCCCTTTAGATGGAAAGGAGTCTACCATTGGTACAAATGTATGCGTCTAATAAACGAGTGGCAGAGGAAACACCACATTGGGATGAAAAGCCTCAAAAGGAATAGGGAAGTCTATTGTGGAGAAGTTTGGGCTTATTGTTGCAGATACAAAGAGATGGGCCCAAAGAAAAGTATACCATCACATTAGCTTGAGCGGTAATAACTAACCTGTGAACGTTTGCAGACCGATTGATATTGTTTAGATCAATGAACACTATTTTATTCACAAACGATGTTCGTAGCATTTGGGAAAAAATGGTGGAAAGAAGGGTGAGAATAACTATGGTAGTGAGAGGGTGTTTGAGGCTCACTCCCCCTTTAGATGGAAAGGAGTCTACCATTGGTATAAATGGATGCGTCGAATAAACGAGTGGCAGAGGAAACACCACATTGGGATGAAAAGCCTCTCAAAGAATAGGGAAGTCTATTGTGGAGAAGTTTGGGCTTATTGCAGCAGACACATAGAGATGGGCCCAAAGAAAAGTATACCATCACATAAGCTTGGGCGGTAAAAACTAACCTGTGAACGTTCCCAGCCCCATTGATATTGTTGAGATCAATGAACACTATTGCATTCACAAACGATGTTTGTAGCATTTGGGAAAAAATGGTCTAAGGAAGGGTGAGAATAACTATGGTAGTGAAAGGGTGTTTGAGGCTCACTCCCCCTTTAGAAGGAAAGGAGTCTACCATTGGTACAAATGGATGCGTCTAATAAACGAGTGGCAAAGCAAACACCATATTGGGATGAAAATCCTCTAAAGGAATAGGGATGTCTATTATTGAGAAGTTTGCGCTTATTGTAGCAGATACAAAGAGATGGGCTCCAAGAAAAGTATACCATCACATTAGCTTGAGCGGTAATAACTAACCCGTGAACATTCGTAGGCCAATTGATATTGCTGAGATCAATGAAAACTATTGCATTCACAAACGATGTTCGTAGCATTTGGGAAAAATGGTGGAAAGAAGGGTGAGAATAACTGTGGTAGTGAGAGGGTGTTTGAGGCTCACTCCCCCTTTAGATGGAAAGGGGTCCACCATTGGTACAAATGGATGCGTCGAATAAACGAGTGGCAGAGGAAACACCACATTGGGATGAAAAGCCTCTCAAGGAATAGGGAAGTCTATTGTGGAGAAGTTTGGGCTTATTGTAGCAGATACAAAGAGATGGGCCCAAAGAAAAGTATACCATCACATCAGCTTGAGCGGTAAAATCTAACCTGTGAACGTTCCCAAACCCATTGATCTTGTTGAGATCAATGAACACTATTGCATTCACAAACTATGTTTGTAGCATTTGGGAAAAAATGGTCTAAGGAAGGGTGAGAATAACTATGGTAGTGAGAGGGTGTTTGAGGCTCACTCCCCCTTTAGATGGAAAGGAGTCTTCCATTGGTACAAATGGATGCGTCTAATAAACGAGTGGCAGAGGAAACACTAGATTGGGATGAAAAGCCTCTAAAGGAATAAGGATGTCTATTTTGGAGAAGTTTGGACTTATTGTAGCAGATACAAAGAGATGGGCCCCAAGAAAAGTATACCATCACATTAGTTTGAGCGGTAATAACTAACCCGTGAACTGTCGCAGACCAATTGATATTGCTGAAATCAATGAACACTATTGCATTCACAAATGATGTTCGTAGCATTTGGGAAAAATGGTGGAAGAAAGGGCGAGAATAACTATGGTAGTGAGAGGGTGTTTGAGGCTCACTCCCCCTTTAGATGGAAAGGAGTCTACCATTGGTACAACTGGATGCGTCTAATAAACGAGTGGCAGAGGAAACACCACATTGGGATGAAAAGCCTCTAAAGGAAGAGGGATGTCTATTGTGGAGAAGTTTGGGCTTATTGTAGCAGATACAAAGAGATGGGCCCAAAGAAAAGTATACCATCACATTAGCTTGAGCGGTAATAACTAACCTGTGAACGTTCCCAGACCCATTGATATTGTTGAGATCAATGAATAGTATTGCATTCAGAAACGATGTTCGTAGCATTTGGGAAAAAATTATGGAAGGAAGGGTGAGAATAACTATGGTAGTGAGAGGGTGTTTGAGGCTCACTCCCCCTTTAGATGGAAAGGAGTCTACCATTGGTATAAATGGATGCGTCTAATAAACGAGTGGCAGAGGAAACAGCACATTGGGATGAAAAGCCTCTAAAGGAATAAGGAAGTCTATTGTGGAGAAGTTTGGGCTTATTGTAGCAGATACAAAGTGATGGGGCAAAAGAAAAGTATACCATCTCATTAGCTTGAGCGGTAATAACTAACCTGTGAACGTTCCTAGACCCATTTATATTGTTGAGATCAATGAACAGTATTGCATTCACAAACGATGTTCGTAGCATTTGAGAAAAAATGGTGGAAGGAAGGGTGAGAATAACTATGGTAGTGAGAGGGTGTTTGAGGTTCACTCCCCCTTTAGATGGAAAGGAGTCTACCATTGGTACAAATGGATGCGTCTAATAAACGAGTGGCAGAGGAAACACCACATTGGGATGAAAAGCCTCAAAAGGAATAGGGAAGTCTATTGTGGAGAAGTTTAGGCTTATTGTTGCAGATACAAAGAGATGGGCCCAAAGAAAAGTATACCATCACATTAGCTTGAGCGGTAATAAGTAACCTGTGAACGTTCGCAGACCGATTGATATTGTTAAGATCAATGAACACTATTGCATTCACAAACAATGTTCGTAGCATTTGGGAAAAAATGGTGGAAGGAAGGGTGAGAATAACGATGGTAGTGGGAGGGTGTTTAAGGCTCACTCCCCCTTTAGATGGAAAGGAGTCTACCATTGGTGCAAATGGATGCGTCTAATAAACGAGTGGGAGAGGAAACACCACATTGGGATGAAAAGCCTCTAAAGGAATAGGGAAGTCTATTGTGGAGAAGTTTGGGCTTATTATAGCAGATACAAAGAGATGGTCCCAAAGAAAAGTATACCATCACATTAGCTTGAGCGGTAATAACTAACCTGGGAACGTTTGCAGACTGATTGATTTTGTTGAGATCAATGAACACTATTTCATTCACAAACGATGTTCGTAGCATTTGGGAAATTATGGTGGAAAAAAGGGTGAGAAACTTGGTTTCTCAATAAAATTATACCCTAGATTTAGTAGCAACACTTTCAATCCAGCCACTTCAGTTTATTAAGAAACATCTCATGAATATAGGTTTTTTTTTAATTTTGAGAAAAACCTAAGTGGATTTCTTTTTTACAGAGATAGGAACTAGTTTCTGTCATATGTATCGCAATCGTAATTATAACTAGTTTCAGGAGTCAGTTACGAATAGGGCAGGTGTTAGGCACCCTACTTTCCCGTTCCGAAGAACGGTACCCTTAAACTAAGTGTGTGATTTTGAAGTTTTTGTAAACTGTTTGATCCCTTTTAGTTTAAAATGAAAATAAATAGGTTTGTGTGAAAATAGTCTGACAGGACTTGATCCTGCTCCTACGTATTCCCTAGTGCAATGGGAAACTCAAGGCTATGTAGTTCTGGTTTGAATGACCTTTGGAGGTACTTGGAAAAACAGAGCATTTTGAGAAATATTTTTAAAGAAAATCCTTAGCCCACCTATGCACAGGATCCAAGGTAAACAAGGGCTGCACTGGGATCCATATGAATCTCTAAACATCGAATAATAATGAAACCGCCAGTTCTTATTTAGAGCCCATCGTGTGAGACTTGGGATTCCAAGACGAGGTTTCTCTTGAAATTATTTAAAAAGGATTCTTAGTCCACATATGCATAGGGTCTAAGACAACTACGGCTGCACTAGGATCCATATGAATCCCTAAACATCGAACAACAGAAAAAGCTACTAGTTCATGTTTAGAGTTCATTGCGAGAGACCTAAAATTAATAAATTTAAATTGAAAATAACAAAAATAAAAAGGATTGGGCTTGGCCGTAAAAGAATGGATTTTGATTTTAAAATTTGAGGAATATAATTAAACTTGATTTGAATTAAAATGAACTTGATTTGAAATTTAGGCTTGAACTAGGTGACAAAAATATTTGGCTTCACATTAAAAACTAAACAAATTGATTGTAAGGGGATTGATTGGAACTTTTGGTCTGATTTTATGAAGCCCAATTAGAGATTGTATGTGGCCTAATTGATTTTGGAGAGACAGTAACTTAGGTGCAGCCCAAACGGTTTTTGTGTGGTGTTTAAAATCAGCCCACTATCTTGGCCTAAGTCAACATGACTTAATTAAAGAGGTTGGCGAGTTCGGTGTTGGTGTGGGAATTCAGTCTTGGCCTATTATTCAGCAAGGCCCACTTGTGAAACTCAACCCACTGAACCTACTTTGTGAAAGCAATTGGCTTGGCTGAGACCCAATCTGTTTTAATATGAACATGGCCTAATGGAGTACCGACCAATTGGAGCGTGGGTGGACTGGACTTTGGTCAGTTTAAAGGTCACGTGCTGTCCAATATATTTTTGGGGACAAAAATAGTAGATGGATGACTCGAACATAGGGCACAACAGTGTGCATGCAACGGGTCAACCACTGGGCTATTCCTCCAATTGTCATTTAGTGCTCTTTATTTTAATTAAAGCCAACATGATTCAGTTCCTAGACGTGTACGAAGTTTTACTTGCATGCACTGCTTAACAATCATTGAACCATGGCATACACCTCCTGTTCTTCAGATTTTCTTGTAACCGCTCCAACTTCATGCCATTATCCATAGCACACGATCTGCCAGGAGGGTACCCCTTTTGGGGATGCATAGGTTTCTCCATGCAAGCTAAATCTTTGGCTTACCAAGAATGTAAGTGCAGATGCAACCAATCTTGCTACCTCTGTATAGCCCATCGAGGGTCGTTCTGCACCATTAGAAGCAACATGCTGTCTTCCTGTGCCTTCAAGGCTGTCCCACTTGTGAAATATCTAGCCCAATATGCGTTCGGGTGAACTACGCACGAGAGAGAATCATCAACTTTAAGAGGCCAATACTCATTGGCAGCATGTCTCTTGCAACTACCCCCCATTCATAGACCTGGATCTTTGCAAAGTCAAGGAATTTGAAGGATCCTGTGTGTTCTAAACTTCAATATACCGGAGGCCTTTTGCAACCATTTGATCTAACATAAGTAGTAAGACGTTAAGGCATTTAGGAACCGATCATTATTTCCCCAACTAACATGTTTGCCTTTGAAGTTTGTCAAGATATCTAAGACGGGAGATATAATGCCATTCTGAAGAGCCATTTCCCGAGTACTTGCATCCTCAGAAAGTAGTAGTGCTTTGGACGATTTTCACCATTGTTTTGACCGCAAAGTGTTACAAATGAATCTTGTCTACTGAAATGCCGCCAAATTGCTAATATTTCAACTTCACCGATGCAGCAAGAATATCATCAACTAGGGGTTTCTGCACTGTAATAGTTCAAACAGAGGCGTTGGTGTGCAAATACCTCGTGATTTACCAAGGGAATGAAACTTACATTTCATGCTAATGGCTAAACTCCATGGGATTACCACGCGAGATTAAACTGTGCGACTATGGAGTCTTGGAAAGCTACCCACAACTTCCTTACTTCATTCATTTTTTCCCTATCATAGCTCAAGAGTGAAAATGAACCTCTTCCTAGAAGAGTAGGTACATCAACTACACTTTGAGCATTTTCACCCAATGATGGGGGAGGCTGAGAAGGAACCTTACGGAGCCCCATTCATATATCCGATTCTGAAAGTAAAACTCATAGATCTTGCCATTAACATATTCATTCGTCTATCATATATTTTTAAAGCTGTCTAAAAATCCATTCTCAACCATCTTTGAATTACTTTAAAAATCAGATTCTCACGCAATGACATTACTACATATTTTTAACATCTAAGCATATTAACACAAGAATCGGTTCAAATATAAACTAACAGATTGATATGATGATCTTGATTTAGAGATAGAAGGAACTTGGCAAACCTGTTATGGAATCAATGAAGCGTTTGTGCCTATACACTTATGCTTGAATCGGTAGGACTCTTCTCTCTTTTGGTCTAGAGGAGCCACTTGCCAGTGCTATGCGTCTGTATGAACGACTCCTGAAACTTTCTATCTTCAGACTCCAGGACTTGCTAAGGAATTTGTGCCTTGATCCCCAAGCTTCGGACGAAACTAGTCTTTGGAGGATTTATGATCTCGTCCCCTTCCATAGTAGTGAAGATGGTTCCTCGGAAACATGCCTCTAGCCAAGAGTGAAGTAGAATAAAGTTCTAAAATAGTGAAAACTATGGAGAAGAATTCTGAAGATTTTTTGAAAAATGAGCCAGAGAGAGAAGGCCCCCTTCTGCATGCATGCCCCTCCTTTTTTCATGTCCCTCCTTTTTACTTTTCTGTCTTTCCTCTCTTTTTCAATTTGTTTTTTCTTTTTCTTATTTTCCTGTTTTTGTTTTTTGTTTTAATTTTCTGCTTTTTTCAGTTTTGATTTTCTATTTTAATGTTCTCGTTCTTCTCTTTGATTAATGATATATATTTTTTTAACTAAAATTATTGAATATTTTATGCTACACTTGTATCTTGTGTTGATTGCTACTCTTTTGTATGACTTAAAGTCTTTCATTGAACTATTTTCCCTTTTATTAAATATGTACTTTTATTTGCCTCACTATGATGCCCAAATTGATATCTTTTTCCTATTTTTTTCTTTGATTAATGATGTACATTTTTTGACTGAAATCATTGAATATTTTATGCTACACATGTATGTGTACTAATTGTTGTTGTTTTGTATTACTTAAACCCTTTCAGTGAACCGTTTTTTCCTATTCTTCTCTTTGATTAATGATTTATATCTCTTAATTGAAATCATTAAGTATTCTATGCTACACTTGTATCTTTTTCTAACTATTGTTGTTTTTAATGGCTTAAGCCCTTTCACTAAATTGTTTTTCCTTTTCTTCTCTTTGATTAATAATGTATATTTTTTAGTTGAAATCGTTGAGTATTTTATACTACACCTATATCTTTTGCAAATTCTTGATGGTTTGTATGACTAAGAGCCATTTCACTAAACTATTTTCCCTTTTCTTCTCTTTAATTAATGGTGTATATTTTTATTAGCTTCTATCTCTTCCAAACCCTTTAATTGATATATTTTTTCTCTGATCTTTGATTGATGATGTTATTTTTCACTTGAAATCATTAAGGTTTTTATGTGATGCACCTTCTGGTTTCTAATGTTTTTGGTTCTATCTCTTCAAAACCTTTTACTAATCTTGATTTGTTCCTTCTTCTTCTCTTTGATTTATGAAGTTATATTTTACCTGAAATCAGAGTTTTATATGTGATCCACTTGTTGGTTTCTAATTTTTTTTTTACTTCTATCTCTTCAGGATCTTTGTACTGATCTTGATCTGTTCCTTCCTCTTCTCTTTGATTGATGATGTTATAGTTTACATGAAATCGTTGAGGTTTCTATATGTTACACTTTTTGCTTTTTGATTTTTTTTAGTTCTCTCTCTTCAAGATATTTTACTAATATTGATTTGTTCCCTCCTCTTCTCTTTGATGTATGATGTTATACTTTACCTGAAATCACTCAATTTTATATGGATGCACTTGTTGGTTTCTGATTTTTTTATTACTCATAGAAGAGCTATTTATACTTGTACAATTACTAATATAAGGAAACTAGAATTAAATCCTAATAGAATTTCTCAATCTCTAATATGAGAAAATTACGATTAATTTTAATAGAATCTATCTATAATATGATTTAAATATTCAATTAAATCTTTACAAATCTTAGTCAAATAATCTAATAAACCTTAAAAAATTTACAACTAAATATAGTAAAATAAATAAAATATCTTCTTAAATCTTGTTGTCCTTTCGTGGAGATCTTCCTACTTTGCCTCCATAAAAATCATGATCTTGTCTACCTCTTATTATTAAAAGTGAATTTACGTATATTCCAATTACCTCTTTTATCTCTTTTAACCTTCCTTTTTTCTAATGAGCCTTTTCTCCGAGTTATGTCTTTTTGTAGGTTGGCTTGATCATGCAAGATGGTATCAGGGTTCATATCATTCTCCCTTTCTTGAAATGGAGTCTTCCTTGACTCTTCATTATTATCTTTCCTTAGGATATGTAATATTGAAACTGTACAAGGAATAAGATTTTTTCTCACATATTCTTTATCCATCATATCTTCAACTTGTCCTTGAATTTCTTTAGTATCTTTTGGTTTGGTATAGTATTTTGGATGATTTGGTAATGGTGCTCTTGATATAAAACCAAGTTGATGTTTTACCCTTCTAGCTAAAGGTAAACTTGGCGGAATCATATTAGACATGACATCTTCATACTTCTTTTCATTATTTATCTTATCGTCATCCTTATTTTTTTCTTTTTCTTTAGGTTGTTCTACAACCATACTTACTTGTAATAATTCTTAATGTTCATTTTTTTGTTCCACATTATCTATGGGATTTGTTTTGCCGTCTTCCTTAGTTATTCCTTCATTATTAGGCTCTCTTGCATTTAACCTTCTTTGTATCCTTTGACCATTTTTTCATTTTTGTTGTGTAACTTTATTTGTCATATGATCCAAATGTTGGAGAAGTTATGTTATCATTTTATGAAGCAACTTTTCAATTTGGATCATAAATGCTTGTACTTGGAATGCATTTAATCCTTGTTGACTCTGTTGATTTCATGCCATGTTAGTAAACTTTTGTTTTTGCCTTTTTTTTTTATCAAACTTTGTTCTCATTATTTTTTTCATTTTATTTTTTTTTCACTATTTTTTTCTCAATTTTTTTCACTTTTGTTTTCAATATACTTTTTTTCCTTTTTTTTTATTTTGGATAAAAATAAGGAATAATAAACACCTACCGTGTCAACCTATAGCTCTTGGTACCAGCTGATATGAATCAATGGGATGGTCTCGATCTTCACAGCGTAGGTTAAATAAGAAAATTACAAAATAGTAGAAAAAGATAAAATAAATGGTTCAATGACCTAACACGAGCAAATAGCCAACCAAAGTTATAAGGAACGTGACTTGCTACTTAGACTTCTTGCCCAACCATGAACACGAGATAACCGATCCACACAACAACGCACCTTAGTTGAAGCACGAACTAGAGACTTTTATGAACTTGAATCACCAACCTTATAAAGAAGATCGAAAAAACAAGATGTTACAAAAGTAAAGAAAATATAAGATTCTCACAATAGAGAAAAACTTGTATTTATATGAATAGAAATTCTGATCCCTGACCCCTTTTCATTGCTCATAGAAGAGATATTTATATTTGTACAATTACTATAAGGAAACTAGAACTAAATCCTAATAGAATTTCTCAATCTCTAATATGAGAAAATTATGATTAATCATAATAGAATCTATTTATAATATGATTCAAATCTTTAATTAAATCTTAATAATTCTTAGTCAAATAATCTAACAAATTCTAACAAATTGAAAACTAAATCTAGTAAAATAAATAAAATATCTTCTTAAATCTTATAGTCCTTTCATGGAGATCTTCCTAATTTGCATCCCTAAAATTCACCATCTTATGTACCTCTTTTTCTTTAAAGTGAATTTACGTGGATTCCAATTACCTCTTTTAACCTTCCTCTTTTCAACGAGTCTTCTCTCCAAGTTATGTCTTTTTCTATGTTGGCTTGATCATGCAAAAAAAAAAAAGTGGTGTCGGGGTTCATATCAAAATGAGTATGGTAGTGAGAGGTGACAACATGACATATTGAGAACGAAAAAGGAAGCATGAAAATTGAAAACCATAGTATAGAAACTACCTAGAAGAGAAGAGAGTGAAGAATAAACATTGAAGAGAGAATTAGTGAAGTGGTGCATATGATAGGACGAGGTTGAGATAGGGGTGCCAAATTAGGATTACTTACTTATTAGGACACTGTTTCCCTTTGGATGTGCACAAGACACATAAGAGTAGATTAACTTTTCACATTAATCTTTTCTTTAGTGATCCTGACACAAACCGCGACCTGCCGGAAGAACCAACGTTATCAAGGGTAGTTCTTTGCCTAAGAACCAAGGGAATCAACTCATACAGAGACGAAGACTCTCAAAGAGAAAATACTATTATTCATCAAAGTCTGTCTCTACATTGAATCCCCAACTCCTATTATATAGATAACCTAATCTAGTAAAAAGATAATAAATTAGAAATCCTAATTAGATTGCAATTTGAATTGCAACCAATTTAAAACAAATAACTTCTAGATAAATATCAAATCCTAATGTAATCTATAGCAAATCATAAAACCTTATCACTTAAGATCTTCAATGATATGACTACATAAATTAACCCATGTTGAAATTGGGCTTGGATCAACATAACCTTTTTCTTGAACTTCCTTGATGAGACCTTCATGTGCTTCTTCCATATGTTTGGTCCTATTTCTCGTCATAGGACCTTCGATTCTTGTAGATAATCTCTTTTGCTTATCGTGGTATCCACGTTCACATCAGTTTGTATTGCCTCCTTTTAAAAATTCTTAAGAGTACATGATCATGTACATGCATCCTATATGCTATGTTTAGCTTAAGTCATGATGAATAAGTTATTCAACCTAAAGAATTAAGTGTATGCTTGAATCAAATTAAAAGATACTTAATTTTTATCCCTAGACCTTATGATCTGAGCTGGATTCGAGATAATTGGATAAGGACTTATGACTTAGAATAACAGACTTATGCAAAGGATGAAGTGCAAAATGCACTAGTATGAATTTGTGGACTTAGGATCTTAACAAGAGCCTATGCAAAGATCAATTAAGGACTTGAAATCCCTAGACTTTGGACCAAAATTATGAAAAAAATAAGTTGAGAAAACTGAAAACAAAAGAAGTAAAACAAAAGAGAATTAGAAAAGAAAAAGAAGAAGAAACATATAGAAAAGTCTTGCATAAAGGTCATTTGATTTACTTTCCTTGAGTGTAGTATGCTAGCTTTCCATGCTTCATTTAAGCCATAAG
This sequence comes from Canavalia gladiata, assembly GCA_037954105.1. Classification (NCBI taxonomy): domain Eukaryota; kingdom Viridiplantae; phylum Streptophyta; class Magnoliopsida; order Fabales; family Fabaceae; genus Canavalia; species Canavalia gladiata. Next base: position 30,916 of record CM075663.1, on the reverse strand, counting down.
TTCTGCACCATATTAGGTTTAATTACTTTATTTATGCATACCTTAATTGCTTAGCTGAATAGCATCTTCTCATTACACGAACATGTGCAAGTCACTCTTTAAAGTTTCTAAGTATTTCCTTTGTGTGCCTACCTTCTTTACTTTAATTCTAATTTGTCTCTTCTTTTTTGTCTTACTTGAATTATTTTTTGAGTATACTTTTCTTGCAATTAGCTTTTCTTTCATGTCATTAAAATTTTTCTAAGTTTTGTCACCTTTCACCTACTTGTATAAGAACTCTCTTCACCACCTATGCATCATTAGAGCACCTAGGTTGGGTTGAATTATTCCTTGATTTCAACTTGATTTGGAAGCTAATTTATGTGAGTTAGTGTGAGAGGGTTGGTTCCTTGGTGAGAACATTAGAGGGAGGAGTGCATAATTTGGATCCATTCCTCTTCCATTCTTCACCAAATTGCAACCTTCATTGATCCAGAAAACCACCTCCTTCCACCTTTGTATCACTTAAACTTATAAAAAAGTCTTTTTATCCTATTGAAAGGCCCGTTTATCTTTATGTATTATATATTTATATTTATTTTAATATATATTTATATAATATTTTTAATATATTTACATAATTTGTTGAAAATTAAAATTTTTAATTTCAAACAAACCCTAAATAACTTTTTCCTTGTCCTCAAATAGAATCCTTTTTACCATTTTCGTTTACCTCCATGGTTTTAGAGCTCCACTCCGTACATTCCCAATTTTGAGCAAGATACGGTTCGTGTGGTCTACGTTCATTTAACCCTTAGTCCTTGAGGTGATTTTATGCAAGAAAGGTATATCATATGCGACACATCACACAGTTTATGTGATGCAAGTTATAGTGTTACTTAGACTTAAAATGATATACAAGATTCATCATCGCTAAATAATTTTGATTAATTTTTTGTACAGGTGGTACTAGTAAGGGTCAAATTAATAACTCTACAACTTAATAAAATGTCATTAAAATATATTTTCCTAAAAAGTTTTAAGCTTGTGAACTCTTTAAATAATTTATATATATATATAAACTCTAGACCTATTTAATGACTTTTTATCTTATGAAGTTTAATTTTGTAAATTTTTTTAATCAATCATTTATATAAATTTTAACTTTATCTATTCATTTGTTTTATAGTGTAGACTTTTAAACAAATATGTAGACTTATAAACTTTAAAACAAGCCAAACTTTGATAACGAAAAAAAGTCTATGATATATAATAGACTTAAGTTCATGTCTCAAAATTTTAAATAGATCAAACTTAAATATTCAAAACCTAGTTTGATTTGATTTATTTTCAACTCTAACATGAAAAATTTATGAAATTTTTCATTGTAATTAATTTTTTCAATCTTTTATAATTCAATTTTATTTGACCTACTTATATGATTTTTGAAAATTCTTCTAATCACTAGTTTAGATTTTTTTTAACAATAGCTAAATAATAATTATAAAGTTTATTCACCTTTGCATTGACTGTTGTAGATAATCTTTTGAACTTTGTTATAATGCTTTCCATTTTACCCATGCAAGAGAACTAGGTTTCCATTTCAACAAGGCAAACCTTCGTGTATAATTATACCTTAAATGAGTTATAACATCTTGAAGTAAAATGAAATCTTATGTATGGTTAAATCCAAATTCATAATATTTAATAACCATAAGCATAAAAAATTTGAATAGCCATAAAAAGATCCAAGAGCAAGACATAATGTATGAAAACACACATATATTTATTACCATAAAAAAATAAAAGGAATAAAATGAGAAAATAGAAGAAAAGTTTGTGATTGCTCCTTGGAAAAGGGTCTCAATCCCATTTAAAACTCTTTTCCTTAGCATACAACAACTTGACTTTGACTCTAAGAACGATTACTTATCCTCAAATGTAGGTGCAAAAATTTTGATATCTAACCTTAATTCTTTATTATCCTTCTTCAAATTATCCTTAATCTTTTTAAGGTTAAATTTAACTTGTAAAAATATCTAAAAATAAATATTATATTTAATAATAAGTTTCAAAAATATTTATACAAATTCATATATTTGTGATATTAATAGATAAATAATTACAAAATGTTCAAAAATATTGCGCAAAATAAAAAATAATCTTATTTTTTTTTGTGTTTAAAATTTATTTTAAAATTTACATAATAAAAATATGTATATCTTAAATAACATAATCTTTATAAATTTATCTTTGATAGTGCAAAGAGTTTTTACTTATCCAAATTAAGATTAAATTCCCGAAAAAAATCTCTAAATTATTTTCAAAAAAAATTTTAAAATATGAAAAATTATATCATTTAAAATAATATGTTATGTATTGTTATATTTCTTGTTTTTTATTATAAATTATTTAAAATATATATTAATCTATTATAAATTTAATTAAAAAATATCTTAATTAATTATAAAATTGATTAAAAAATATATAATAATCTATCTTTTTTTGTTAAAGTTATTATAATAACGTAACCAACTATTTATTTAAATTTTAAAATTTAAAATTAAATAATTTTAATTTTATGAAAAATAAAATAAATTTTTTTAAATATTATTATATTATTTTATTCTTAATACTAGAAAAAAATATATTAATATTTTTGAATGTAAATCTATTTATTTGACTAAATTAAAATTTTTAATTTAATTAATTGAAATAAAATTTAAATTATTTTCTAAAAATAATTAAAATATTCATTAATTATAATCCTATAGATTAAATATTAAACTAAGTAAATTAATTGCACCAATTTACTAATCAGATTAACGTCTAACAATATAAGATAAGAACCATTTATTTATAAAAATTATAAAAAAATAAAATATGGTTTATAAGTTTCATATTTTGTAAAAACTAGAAGCAAATAAAATTTAATTAGAAACTGAAATCAAAATTTATTAATTTTACAAAGATTATTTAAACTTTTTTTTTTTTAAAAAAAAGAAACTAAAGAAACTTAGTCTTAATGAGCAAATTCCATTCTTATTCCTTAAATGATTCACTCGGTTCCAGTCAAACGTTAACAGGACAAGTCATGGGACAAGGATCAAGGAACATCATGATTTATATGTTCTCCCATAAAGAGTTTCCAGTTTCGACAGGCACAAATTTTCTAAATTACAGTGAGACTCAGCATCTCAGGATCGACCACATACAACATATCTAACATATCTAACTTTCCACCCCATTTGCACTATCACCACCTTCTAGCCTCCTGTACATCCCCTCGCTTTTCACACACTGATATAAACACACCCTACCAGTACAACAAACTGAGAACAACAACAGGATACTCAATTTATACATAAACCAACCTACCTCAAATCGGATATTAAAGCAGGTTGTTCAAGTCCACCGGCTACCATGTCATTTATTACACCTTCAATATTCAACCTAGATCAATGAATCAAGGTATGAATACTTCCGACCCCTGCCATACTCAAGAAGGCTACCATAAGTGCGATCCCAGACCCCAACAAAAAGGGACTCGGTGTCTGGACTGAAAGATATGCCTGATATCTCACCAAAGAAATCAATTTCTTGCTCCTTCTCATACCCACTTTTCACATCATAGACATGCACAAAATCTGCCGGTTCTGCCATTGCCATATACTGGCCATCCAAACTATACCTAATTGAACGGATGGCTCCAAGGTTGCCCTTCAGCACAGCAACTGATTTGGATAAATTCCGCAAGTCCCAAATCCGGCAGGTCTTGTCCTGGTTTCCAGTAGCAAAGGTCATACCATCAGGATGCCATGATGATGCAAAAGAATAATCGAAGTGCCCAGATAAGGGGACAATTGTCTGCAAAATAAAAAATAAAAGGCAAATTTTCCATTATAAGCTCTCTTGGGATACAACTAATAAAGGACTGTTTGGTTGTTAAACAAAAAGGGAGAATAGTATTACCTTTCCACTTTGGGAGTCCACCAACATACCTTCAGGATTGTCTCCAACAATTAGTAGTAATTTACCATTTGGGCAGAGAGAAGTATGCTGCAGTATAGGGGGTCGGAAAAAAAATTAGAAAACAATGGAATGATAAAAACAACAATAACAAGTATGCTCCAACAGAAAAGACTGTCCTGATTACAACTGGTTTGTTGTATGGTCATATCATATTCCAAAGACAATAGTTACTAGCACTCCCATTCTTCTGTTATTTCCCTAAATTGTTTCAACATTATGAATAGTATCTAGAGAGGAGTAGAAATAGACAACATAGATTTCCAATTGCCTCATCCATACAGCCAATGTGTAAGTAGTGTATCCTATTGCAAAAATTGCGCCTTAGTCATACTATACAATGTATTCCAATGAAAACAAAAGGCAACACAATTGCAAAGGAAGAAAAGTAAAATATCCATTATCAGTCTTGGGAGGGGAGAGGAAAATAAAGATAAAAGAAATCTTAAAGGACTCACATTCACTGGCCAGGGAAAACGAAAATGCTTAGAAAGCTGAAATTTCTCCATATCAAAGTCTCTGACTCCACAATCATTATTTGAGGCTGTGAAATGAACTGCACCACTAAAATCAGAAAACAAGTGCATTACACTTGGCAGCTTTATCCGTAAATGGAATAACAAAATCACCAGGAGAAGGAAAACTACATACCTAGGACAACCATAAATATCAATGGCATTGGTGATAGCATTATCATCATAAGTTGTCCTTGTGCAAAAGCTAACACCAGGTCGATCTAGGTGCTGCATTCCAGTAACAAAGAACATGATAAAATCTTGATATCTGTATATGGTTCTAAAACCAAGAACAAAGCCTACCATGGACAAGTTAGCAGCATCTGGTAGAGTAACTATAGAGCAAAAGCATGCACAAATTGATAGCAATAATCTACAAAGGTATGCATGTTCAAATGCCTACTTAGAAGTAACATGATAGGAATTGCGTTTACAGTGGAACCAAAAAAGAAAGCTTGGACTATGAGTGAAAATTCAAAGAGGCTCATAGTACTGAAAACAAAAGATAATATAAGAAAAAGGTCCCTGTCCTGTAGCCTAAGCCACCCCTGACATCAGTCATTGCCTACCTCCTCCTCATTCTTCCCCTCTATATTCCCTTTCCCCTTCACTCTTTTCCACATCCCCTGTTTCCCCTTCCACCAGCCATGTGTCCTGTTGGTTAGGATTTAGATTCTGCATAACAGAATTTGCCACATCATTTCCTATGCTACCCTCCTTCCTTCTCCTTTTTCTGCAATACACTGGTAAAGGCCCATTAGGGAGCCCATCAATACCCCCCCCCCCCCAATGTGCTGCACCAGAATCCTGGGAAAGCAACCTGAACCTGATATTTTCCCAGGTGCTGTCTTTATCAGGCAAGTGAGCCCATTTGATAAGAACTTCCGTGGACCCATTCAACAATTTACTCACAGCCAACACTGTTTGTGGTTCCACTTGCAACTCCCAATCATCGGCTAGGAACGGTGGAAGGGATTGACTAGGTTGACTAGCTGGAAGAGCCTTCTTGAGTTGTGAAACATGAAAAATAGAATGTAATCTGGAAGCTTCTGGTAATTGCAACCTATAAGCCACCATGCCCACTTTGCAGAATCTTAAATGGTCCATAAAATCTCGATGCCTCTGTTTCAGTTATAAAGGGTATTTGGAAATTGGGCATAGCCAGAATGGGAAGGCTTTCCATGGATGCTTTTAGGTGTTCAAATGCCTTTTGTGCTTCCAACAACCACTTAAAATTGTTCTTCTTTAGGAGCTGAGTTAAAGGCTTAGTAATTATTCTGTAATTCTTCACAAAACATCGATAATAACCTGTCAAGCCCAAAAATCCCCACAAGCTTCTAATATCTTCAGGGGTTGGCCATTTTTTCATAGCCTCCAACTTGGCAGGATCCCAAAATTCCTGCTGCTGAAATAATATGACCTAGGTACTCCAATTGTGATACTCCAAAGCTGCACTTGTTTTGATTAACCCACAACTCATGTCTTCGTAATAATTGAAAAACCAACTGCAAGTGATCAATATGGGACGACAAATCTGGGCTGTACACTAGAATATCACAAAAAAATGCTAGGACACATTTACATAAGTAAGACTGGAAAATCTGCTTGAAATGTTGAGGGAGCATTTGTTAAGCCATAAGGCATTACCAGATATTCGTAGTGTCCTTCATACATTCGGAAAGCCATCTTATGTATGTCATCATCCTTCATGCATATTTGGTGATAGTTGAATTTTAGGTCAAACTTTGAAAAAATCACAACCCCATCAAATTCATCAAGTAACTCCTCGATAAGAATAGGAAACTTATTAGGGATAGTAATGCTATTGAGAGCCCTATAATCAACACAAAAACGCCAACTAGCATCCATTTTTTTACTAGAGTGAGCAGACTTGAATAAGGGTTGGTACTAGGCCTAATCAGACCAATAGCTAGCATATCCCGAACAAACTTCTCTATCTCTTGTGACAATGAGGATGTCTATAAGGACGAATATTAGGTACTTGTGCTCCTTCTTTTAATACAATTGCATGATCACATTCCCCCTTGGGTGGCAAAGAGGTAGTCTCCTTAAACAAGTCCTCATATTCTTTTAACAGTTTTTGCAAACTATTTGGTGTCGCATTTGTTTCCATACAAATCATGTTCATCATTCCCAACTCCACATAGTAGGTTGCTCTTTCATTTCTTAATTCCTTTCTAATCGCTTTCAAGGACGCTAATGTTCGGGATAATGTTGTGTCCCCTTTTATCTCGATTACCTGCCTATCTGTGTATTTCAATCAAATGATGTCTTAAATCAGCACTGAACTAGCCCAAACATCTACTCCCACCAATTCAAATAAAAAGAAGTCGTGAACAACCTTGAGGTTTGGTAGCTACAACCTTACACACTCCTAGACTCCCTAAATGTTGACTGCTTCCCACCTCCACAAAATACCCTCCACTGACCTCAATGGAAATATTCAACTCTTCTATCAAACTTAGGGACATAAAATTACAAGAAGCTCCTAAATCCACCATCACTATGACTTTCTTTCTGGCGATCGTTTCCCATAATTTTAAGGAATTCTTGGAGGTCATAGCTGCAATACTACTGGTACTTAATTGCAGATTTACTTCTTCTTCTTCTTCTTCTTCTTCTTCTTCTTCTTCTTCTTCTTCTTTCGTTCCTTGCTCTCCATCCTACTCTTCACCTTCCCCCTCCTCCATTTCCCCAAGTAAAATTACACGAAGTTGGTTTTTACGACACGTATAGCCTGGAAAATATCTCTCATCGCAACGAAAACATAACCCTCTTTCGCTTATCAATTTCTTCTTCTTCGGTAAATCATTTAAACCCAACACCTCTTCTGTTAGTGCTACCAGAACTGCCTTCACGAGAATATGATTGGGTAACCTTTGACGTAGCTGGTTCAACTCGCCCACTATTACTCCCCAGGTTATGTTGGGATCCTGTCCACCTCCCGCTTAAAGCTAGTTTGTTGAGTGTTAATGCAGCCCCCTTTGCTGACCTCCCCATAGAACGACCCAAGGTGCGGTTCCATTCTTCCACCTTCTGTGCTAACATCATTAACGCATTCAAGTCTCTTGGTCCCAACATCCTGACCTCCGCCTTAATCTCCTCTTGTAATCCATTCATGAATGCCCCTCGCATGAACTCTTCATTTGTGAATCGCAAAGGTGCAGAGAGGAGCTCGAACTATTCCCTTTACTCCACAATTGACCCCCTTTGTTTCAAGCCCATTAAGTTCTCATAAGGATTCTCTAAGGATGATAACTGGAACCTTTCCAACACCGCTAGTCTGAAGATCGGCCAAGTAACTGCTGCCACCCTTGGTTCTCACCATTGGAACCAGTTCAACACCCTTCCATCCAAACAAACCACCGCTCTATCAACCTTCTCCTCTTTTGGAATTCGATTTATTTTGAAGTAACACTCCACTCGGTACAGCCACCCATATGGGTCCTCTCCCACAAAATACGGAACATCCACCCACTTCACCCTTTCCTCCCATTGTCGATCATCTCGATTACCCTGTCGTCCATTGTTGTTTTCTCCTTCTACTCCGCCTTGATTTCTTTTACACCCAACTTCCACTCGGTCAGTCATTGTTCTCAACAATTCCTCCATTTGCCGGCTAATAGCATCCTAGATGGATGCTTGCATTCCGTCTAGTCATCGTTCAACGCTCTCAAGCCTTCCCTCCATTCAAGTGGTGACCATCCAAAAGCTCCTAGGATCGGAAGCTCTGATACCAACTGATAGGAACTATGTTTACAGTGGAACCAAAGAAGAAAGTTCAGAGAACGAGTGAGAATTCAAAGAGACTCACAATATTGAAAACAAAAGATAAGAAAAAGGTCTCTACCTTATAGCCTAAACCACCCCTGACCTTAGTCATTGCCTACCTCCTCCTCCTCATTCTTCCCCTCTATATTCCCTTTCCCCTCTACTCCTTTGCGCATCCCCTGTTTCCCCCTTCGCCAACCACATGCCCTATTCGTTAGGATTTAGATTTTGCGTAACAAAATTTGTCACATCATTTCTTATGCAACCCTTCTTATTCCTTCTCCTCCTTTTGCGATACACTGTTATAGGAGGCCCATTAGGGAGCCCATCGTAACATGAATGAAAAGATATAATCCAAACAACGTTTGTGAAGAGAAATTGAAAAATGAAATGGGGGGAATAATGAAGGAGAAAGGAGTAGCAACACTAAAGGACTCCACCAAATTTTAAATATCAATAACAATTTGATGACATCAGAAACCATAAATTTATCAGACCCATATGTTTCAAGTTGTTAATTATAAATCACAATCTGTGTAATGATGAACCAAGCACCATAACAAAGTCCCACGAACAACAAATGCTCATTAAGTTGTTCTCAAGCTCCATAGAGTCTAAAAAATTTGGGAAACACAAGACTACATCCAAGATATAGTAAGAAACAAGGAAACACCATCACAGAATAATAATTCTTCTCAGATCCAGATAATTAAGATTCCACTCATAGTCTAGGGTTGAGTTTCAAAGGAAAAGAATGGTTTTAAGCTCCTAATATAACATCAAGAATTTATAACAAGCTTATCAAGGGAGACACTTTAATTTCAAGACAGTAGCTTTGATCAAAGTTCTCTAGCAAAAGGCAAGAAAGCATGGAAAGGTAGAAAGAATCCAAATAGGAGCTACTATCTACAATAAAACTATCAAAATCCTTGGAAATTAGCTAGAATAGGATATTTCCTTGTATAAGAAAAATTAAATGCCATAATTAGCAGAACAAATTAATTGTCTGATTTTGTATTTATTGCATAGGAATTGTTGACCCTATAATGTAGGAATTAACTGTATATGCAACAATTTAGGAATTTCCTTTATTAAACCTCATGTATTCTATTTAAGAGCAATTGCTCTTCTATATGAATGTATCATAAATCAAAAAATAGTTTTGACATGGTATCAACGCTCCAAAATTCTTGGGAGCCTGTGTAATCTTTGATCTTGTGGCCTGCATTGCCGCAAGGCTCTTCATTCTTTCTTCCGCTGTGTTTTTTTTTTTTAGCCTGCATTGCCGTTTCTTTTGAAACCTCAAATTTCCTGTCCTTGAAGACAAGAAATGTTTGTTGTACAAAAGATCCCTGCCCAGTTTGATAGTTTGGGTACTATTGAGTTGTAGAATGTTCAACCCAGCCTATGCCTCAATGGAAAAAACTATTTAAAATGATCTCATTTCATTCGAACTTTTTTAAAAAGGAAAGGAAAATTGGGCCATCTTACCAACATAGCCCCAAAATCATCAAATCCCAAGTTTGCTGCATGGGATGAGGAAGATGCAGTGGTAACATCTTGGATGCTTGCATGTTTATGAAGACAGCCAAGGAAGTATTGGACAATTGTAGAGAAAACTATTCCAAGGTTGGTGATGCAGTGCTGATCTATGAAATTAAGATGAGGATTGCTACAACGAAACAGGATGACCATTCAGTCAGTGAGTATGTGCAAACGTTACAAAATCTGTGGCAAGAGTTAGATCACTATGAGCAATTTGAAGCAAAATGTACTGAAGATGCTGATTTACTCAAACATTATAAGGAGAAGGACAGAATCTATAAGTTCTTGGCAAGATTAAACAATGAGTTTGATCCTGTTAGAATTCAAGTCCTAAGAAAAGACCTATCCTTACTCAGACAATGGCTGTATTTCGGGCAGAAGAAGCTTGTAGAGGAATAATGTTAGAATCACAACCAACTGAAAGTTCTGCCTTGGCTGCTCAAACCAAAGGAAAAAAGTTGGTCTATGGCAGTTTATTCAACCTGGAAATGGCACAGAAGGGGTGGAGATACATAAAAGGGAAAATAAAGATTCCTTATGGTGTAACTACTGTAAGAAGCCTCGGCATATGCAAAACAAATGCTAGAAACTTCATGGGAAACCTCCAAATCCAAGTCAAAATTGGATGCCTAAAGGAAATCATGGAGGACAAGCTCACGCTCATATGGCACAAAGAGGTTCTATAGATGCCAGCCCTTCAATCCTTCTATAGAATTTAAGATGAGATTAAAAAATTGAGGGAGTTACTGGGAACATTAACAAGACCCATTGACCTAGGTAGCTGCTCCTTAGCATTCTCAGGTAATAGCTCTAAAACTTGTGCACTTAGTAATAAAAAAATTGCAACTGCCGATGGAACTTTCATTACAATAGCTGGAGGAGATATTATTATAAACCAGAATCTGATCTTGAAAAATGTCTTGCATGTGCCAAAATTGTCTGCAAATTTGATTTCAGTTCACAAGCTTACTGTAAATTTACACTACTTAATGACTTTTTCTCCTATAATATGCAAGTTCTAGGACCAGGGAACGAGGAAGATGATTGGACTTCTAGGGAAGACAATGGCCTCTACCTTCTTGAGAAAGCTAACAAGATGTGTAGCCCTAAGAGTCAAACCCCTCTGACTTTGTTGTTAGAATCATCACTCTCCAATGAAGAAAAAATCTGGTTATATCACCTTCGTTTAGGTCACCCTTCACTTACTACCCCTAAAGGTCATGTTTCCCCATTTATTTGAAAAACATGACACTAGTTTATTTCATTGTGATACTTGTGAATTTGCAAAACACAAACGTGTTAACTTTCCCATTAGTAATAAACGAACGTCAGTTCCTTTTGCTTTAATACATAGTGATGTGTGGGGACCTTCTAATATTCCAAACATATCGAGAGCTCGGTGGTTTGTTATATTCATTGATGATTGTACTCGAGTATCATGGGTGTTTTTCTTGAAACAAAAAAGTGAGGTCAATCAGGTCTTCAATCATTTCTTCCAACTAATAGAAAATCAGTTTGAGACAACCATCAAGAGATCTTGTTCTGACAATGACAATGATTATTTCAATCAAACACTTTCCTCCTTCTTCAATGAACAAGGAATCATTATGAATCCTCTTGTGTTAATACACCACAATAGAATGGGGTGACAGAACGAAAAATTGGACATCTTCTAATTGTTACTTAAGTCTTTCTACTTCAAAAAAATGTTCCAAAACAATTCTAGGAGCAAGCTATCCTTACTACTATACACTTGATCAATCAGTTACCCTCACAAACACTTGCAAACAACAGCCCTGTTGAGCTACTTTCCATTTTTTTTTTCCCCAACTTCAAAACAACAAATAACCTTGTTCCTCAAATTTTTGGGTGTGTCACCTTTGCTCATACTCATTCCAATCATCGAAGAAAACTTGATCCTCGGGCTATTAAATGCATCTTTATAGGTTACTCACCTACCCAAAAGGGATACAAATGTTATCCTCCAACAAAATGGGTCTTTGTGTCCCTTGATGTCACATTTAATGAAAAATCATCTTTTTTCCAGCCTGATCTTTAGGGGGAGAGCTCATACATAGAAGATCAGGATAATTCATTCTTATGGGAGAATCCTTTTAGGGACAATATCTCATTATGAGTCAAATCTTGATCATATACCATCTATTGCAGGTTCAAAGACAACTGTGAATCAAACTCAAAATACTACTCATCCATTATAGGTATACTCTAGAAGGGACAAGGCTGTTATCCAACCCCAAGTACCAAATTCTGAACTAATACCTGAAATGCTTAGAAATTCTAAACTGATATATGAAATGTTAAAAACTAATGATGCTGGGCAAAGAGAACAAAATATGCCCATTGAAGATGGGACCATTGAAGATGGAGATCTCCCAATTGCAATAAGGAAATGTGTTAGAGCATGTACTCAAAAGCCAAGGTACCCAATATTCCACTTTGTGTCATATGATAAATTATCCAATAATCACAAAAGCTTCCTCACTCACCTAGGCACTGTCACAATCCCAAAAGCTGTTGAAAAGCATCGAGTATTAAGGAGTGGAAAAATGCTATGAAGGTTGAGATGGATGAACTACAAAAGAACAAAACTTGGGAGTTAGTAGAACTATCTAAGGAAAAAAAATTGTTGGATGTAAGTGGGTCTTCACTGTTAAATATAAAGTTGATGGGACAATACAACGATACAAAGCAAGGTTAGTAGCTAGGAGTTACACTCAAACATATGGAGTTGATTACCTAGAAACATTTTCACCTGTGGCAAAAATGAATACCATTAGAATTTTGTTATCGCTAGCAGTTAGGTATGGGTGGAATTTACTACAGTTTGATGTTAAGAATGTCTTTTTACATGGTGATCTCGAAGAGGAAATATACATGGAGCTACCCCCTTGGTTTGAATCAGTTAAAGGTAAAGTATGTAAACTTAAAAAGGCTCTTTAAGGACTAAAACAATCACTGAGGGCATGGTTTGGCAAGTTTACAATAGTCATGAAGAATATGGGATACAAGCAAAGTCAAGATGATCACACTTTATTTACCAAATACTTATCCTCAGGGAGAGTTACTGCACTAATTGTATATGGAGATGATAAAGTTGTTACAAGAAATGATCCAAAGGGAATGGAGACCTTAAGGAAATGTTTGCTGCGAGAATTTGAAGTCAAAGAGTTGGGCAAACTTAAATACTTTCTGGGCAATGAAGTGGCCCATTCCAGCCATGGAATATTCATTTCTCAACAAAAATATGTGTTCGACCTATTGGCAGAAACAGAAACTTGGTTGTAAACCTGTGGAAACATTGATTGATCAAAATCATAAGCTAAGTGAAGGAACAGGAGGTGCTACCGTTAACAAAGAATCATATCAGAAATTGGTAGGAAAATGAATCTACTTGTCTCATACAAGACCGGATATAGCCTATGTAGTAGGGGTGGTAAGTCAGTTTCTGCATAATCCTAAGGAAACTCATCTTAGAGCCTTTTACCGCATTCTGCAGTACTTGAAAGGAACACCTAGAAAAGGAATTCTATTTACAAGAGGGAAGAAGAAGACATTGGAAGCATGCACAGATGCTGGCTATGCTGGATCTATAGATGATAGAAGGTTCACATCCGGTTACTATACCTTTCTTGGAGGGAATTTGGCGACTTGGAGGAGTAAGAAACCACATGTTGCAAGATCAAGTGCAGAGGTAGAGTTCAAAGCAATGACCCTTGGTATATGTGAACTACTATGGATAAAAGTAATTCTAGAAGATTTGAGGGTTGAGTGGAATAAACCCATGAGACTGTACTGCGATAACAAGTCAGCAATAAACATTGCACATAATCTGGTACAACATGATAGGACCAAGAATATTGAAGTAAGATAGACACTTCATAAAGGAGAAGCTGGATAATGAGACTATACACCATTTGTATCCTCTGGAAATCAACTTGCAGATGTACTAACGAAAGGATTAAGCGGTACAACATTTCAATCTATTATTGACAAGTTGGGAATGCATGATATCCATTCACCAACTTGAGGGGGAGTGTCAAAATCCCTGGAAATTAGCTAAAATAGGATATTTCCTTGTATATGCAGAATTAAATGCAATAATTAGCGGAACAAACTAGCTGTCTGATTTTGTATTTATTGTACAGGAATCGTTGACCCTATAATGTAGGAATTAATTGTATATGCAACAATTTAGAAATTTTCTTTATTAAACTTCATGTATTCTCATTAATTTTAGAAGCTAAAGAATGCAATCTATAGGGTTGAGCTTTCAAATAGACCAAATCTCTTATCTGAAACACTGCTTCCCTCCTTTTTTTAACCGCTTGCAACTTAATGCGTTGTTGGGCATTCAATAATTTAGTCTTCAGTTCCTCCAGGATGCTATCTCTCTTATCCAATAATTTGTCTACCTCATCCACCATAGTATCATTCTTGTGATATTTCAGCAATAACAAGGTATCTCTTCCATAAAAAGCTTAGAATGGACTCATGTTGATAAATGCATTGAATGTAAAGTTGAACCAAAATTCTGCCCATGGCAACCATTTGAGCCATTTTTTAGGATGTTGATTAACAAAGCACCTCAAATAAGCTTTTATGGTAGGGTTAGTCATCTCAATTTGCCCATTCGTTTGAGGATGGTAAGCTGAGCAAACTTCAATTGAGTCCCCGCCATCCTGAACATTCCCCTCCAGAATATACTAGTGAAAAGCCTATCCCGATCTGAAACTATTGACTTTAGAAATCCATGGACGCGCACTACCTCCCGAACAAAGATAGTAGCTACATCACAGGTTGAGTAAGAATGGGTTTAAGGTACGAAATTATAGAGCCCAAGACCAGGAGGATCGACTTCTAGATCAAAATAATGGGGGCCCAAGGATTTGGAGAATCTACACCAAAAAGAAAAACAACACATGTGTCCGCCATTAAGAAAATGAGATGGTTATGAACAACATGGATTCTGTTGTAATAGAAAGGAGGATTGATAAGGGGGTGTAAGGTGAGAGAGAAGGGGGGGGGGGGGGAGGGGGAAACCAGAATTAAGAGAACAGTCGCGGCCTAGGCTTGGGACTTGCAGCGTAACGGCTGATAGGTTTTATTCTCTAGATTCTTTTTTTCTTTTCTTACTTGAGTGTGGAGTTTTTATCACAAAATGAGTTGATTTGGTCAGTCTATCTACCACCACTATCAATGAATCTTTTTCATGTGACTTGGGTAATCCACCAATAAAATCCATTGAAAGATCTTCCCATACTTGATTTGGTAGTGCTTAGAGCCTTCTCAAGAGAAATTTATTTGAAGAACCCTAATCCCTAATTCTCTTTGATTTCAAATGCTTAAGTATTAAACCTCATTGATCACAATCTCTTCCAAATCTACGTATGCATTTTATTCATACTTCATATTTTTTTTTTTCAATTTTAATTTTTTATTTCCTTCGATCTCTACTACTGCGTATACCCACTCTTGTTCTCTGAATCAATTTTCTTTGATTTAATCAATAGTGCGTATGCTCTGGACATTCTAGCCACAAAATTCTTTGGCTCATCTTGCTCCTATTGTCTACGTTCAACTTTTTTTGTCCTTCACCTTATTTTTCTATTAAGCTCAAGGTTCGTTTTGTTAAAACTTTTTATCGTAGTTTTTCATGCATTTATAATAGTTTTTCATGTTACTTAATTGGTGCTCTGTTTGGGATATCTGTTATAGGACCTTGGATTGCAAGAGGCGTGTAAACAATTGGGTCTGCAACTGTTTATTGCTAGTTTGGTGATTCTCACGTTGAACACTTCTTGCAACAATTCTAAATCTGCCTCTTCCAGGTCACTATTATTGTTTTTGTTTGCAATCATGGAAGCATATTTTTCAGATTAATTTTGACAAATTGCACGTTGTCGATATGGTATATGAGATTAATTTATCTTGTAAGTTATACAAATAGATTCCCCACCGCACAAAATCCTGAAATATATGGATCAAATGGGTTTAATCTTGTCTATATGGTGAATATCACATTGTCACTTCCTGAATCCTGATAGAAATGGCATATGCTTGCCTTTTATTTTATATCAAACTCATTTTATTATTAATGAACAAATGAATAACAGAGTACATACCAAACTAATAATTTGTTGAATTTGATGTATCTCATTCTACATTCTCATATTTCCTATAAGGTGCATCTTTATGTTCTTAATTGTGTGAGATTATCAATAAATCATTGGAGACAAGGGAAATTGGAATAAGTGGGCATGTTCCTACCTCCTGGTGTAATTGTGATAGTAAGTGGCTTGTTGGTTTAGGTGATGTTATAGGAGTTTGATTATTTTATTTTATGCTAGTATGTTTTTCTTCTGTGCTCATAGTTCTGCTCAAATTGAAGAGCTTGAGCCAAGACACAAAGTGGTGCAAAAGCTATGAAGGAGCAATTTTGTAAACCTTCACCTCCTATGTGTTAGATACTAATTACAGCACTTGGAGTTACCGTGTTCCAACAATTTTGTGGAGTTGAGGGTATTTTGTTATATAGTCCAAGGGTGTTTGAGAGAACAAGAATCATGGACAAGAGCAAGATTCTGTTAGCCACAATTGGTATGGGAATAAGTCAAGCTATTTTCACATTCATATCAGCATTTTTGTTAGACAGAATTGGGATAGGAATTCTGTTGCTGATTAGTTCAGGAGGTGTGGTTGTGACTCTTTTAGGATGATTGTTTGCTTAACCATTGTGGAGCACTCCAAAGAACAATAAATGTGGGCTATAAGATTTACTATTGTTGTTACCTATATTTTTGTGGCATTTGTGACTATTGGTATTAGGCCTGTGACATGGGTTTATAGCTCTGAGATTTTCCCCTTTAGGTTGAGAGCACAAAGGTCTTAGTGTTGGTGTGGTTGTGAGTAGGATTGCAAATGTAGTAGTGGTTACGAGTTACATTTCAATTTATCAAAAGATAACAGTGGGTGGGAGTTTCTTTATGTATATTGTTATCATTGCTTTGGTTTAGTGGTTCTACTATTCCTTGCCTGAAACTAAAGGAAGATCATTGGAAGATATGGAGACTATCTTTAAAAAAAATTCTAAGTTAGACATACAAATGAAACCTAGGAACAACGTTAACGTTGTTATTTTTCACAACCCCCAGAAAAAACTCAAGCAAAATATCTTGGTTTTTTAAAAAAACAATAATAGCAAACGGGACCCACGCCACTTTCTCTCCGGCTCGATCTAATAAGTTCTTTACTTCATTCTTGGACTCCTTATCACTATCCCACATAAAATTATTGGGATGGTTATTGTCACTTCTACATATTTATTTATTGTTACTTTTATATACATAATTTTTAGTAAATTATTTTTATTATTAATTTGATCGGTATAGAATAAAATTGGTATTTTAAGTAAAAATTAGTTAATTAAAAATTATGATAGATGTACTATAAAATGGTAGTATAGAGTCAAAATTATTAAATCTGGTTTTAGTTTAATTCGGTTGATGGAAATTCCTAATTGAATTTCTTGGATTATAATTTCAATAACTTAAGAAAAATATCTTTAAATCATATTGTATAAATTTTTAGATCAGCGTTTGAATTGAAAAAAATTATTCACATTTTATTAGTCTAATTATGGTTGAATTAGTAACAATAAGTATTATACATAATTATTCATAGTTAAATAATAAATTTAATAAAAAATAATGGAACATTATAAAAATATTATACTACCTAACATCTCTAGCTTTTACCTCTTGAATATACATACATACAACTGCGCATAAAAGTTCATTGGTGTGGAAATTTTTTGCTACGGGTTGATATATGCTAGGAGAGAAGTGCATAAAAAATTCATTCTACTAATGTAGCGGGCCTTTTTTTTCTCTCTCTAAGGGTAACATTATTGGCATGCTTTAATTTAGACATCTCCAAACTCATGCTCTGAATTTATTTCTCTTTAAGCTTGTTATTGTTATATGTTGCATTTTGTAATTTTTTTATTTTTTATTTTCAAATAAATTACAATCACATGTGCATGCATATAGTTGGAAATCTAAAGTTTTGTCCATTTATAAATTTAAAAGACATGTCCAAATTAAAGTGTGTAAGTGTTAAAGACAATGATTTGCTTTATCAACTTCATAATACGCAGATTTGGAAGCAAAGTATGAGAAAGAAAGTAATTACACGAATTTAGTGAAAAGATTTAAGAATTAGAGAGAGAAAACACCAAAGAACATGATTCACAAACACAGTTATACACAATGATTCACATATAATAGTTTGACATGGCAAAATTTTTATGAAAAAGATGATAAGTTGAACTATAATTCTTAGTAGGTCTGATTGGAATTTTTTGTTGAAAATAAATTTGAGTTTTTAAATGAACAAATGTCAATAGTGTTGTTATTATTAGTTTGGTATGAAAGTTACAGTAAAAGATTTTGTTTTGATAATTTCATCTTGCTGAAAAGTTTGATTCATTCTGATCTCGGATCTGGTGAAGTTTTAGCTTTTAATTTTGGAATGCAGGATGTAAAACTTGTAATATTTGCAAAGACAACTAACACAAGAGCCACACATTTAAAATAGTGTGTTGATTTTGGCAACTAAACTAAAAGAATTTTTAGTTTCTTGAATATATATTTTCTATTTTTCTTCTCAAAAACATTTATTTATTTCTCTCAATATGCAGGATGTGAGACCATTATAATTGAAATTAATTAAGGTTGTCTTGCTATCCTTGTTTATACCATCTCAATTAAGTGAAAGCTATATACATAGATACCAATACTACCACAAGTCAATTATTATTGTCAGTTAGTGAATCTTGAAAAGTTATTTTTATTTATAGATTTCTAGCAAGACATCTGCAAATCAAAATATAGAAGATGAAGTAGTTTCTGAAACTCCTCCTTCTGAAAATATCGAGTCAACCAAGAAGAAAATTTCATCTGTGTGGAAATTCTTTTCAAAAATTGGTAAAGATAAGGATGGTTGTGATAAGGCTGCATGCAATTATTGTGGAAAAGATTTTGTAGTTGGTAAAAATCTCAAGACCAAAATGTATTATGGGACTTCACATTTAAATCGTCATATTTCTAGTTGTAAAGAATTTTCAAAATCAAATCCAAACATGGATGATAAGGTGTCTAACCAAAAGTTTATCACCAAATTGATCAAAAGATGCACCATGACCTTCTTGCACAAGTTATAATTAAGCATGATGTACCATTTAATTTTGTTGAATATGACATGGTCAGAAAGTAGATAAAGTATCTAAATCCAGATGTTGTGATGCATTCTAGGAATACTATTGCGTCAGATATTAAAAAATTTTATAATAGAGAAAAGGATAAACTAAAGCAAGTGACAGATCTTGCATGCTGCCATGTATTTCTCAATGTCTATCCTCATTCTACTCTACTGAAAATAGTAGCTAACCGTTTATGCGTTCGTATTACCCCTGAATGTCCCCCCCCCCCACAAGGAGAGTCATGGAATTCTTCCAATAACAGTAGAATACGATTAGAATTAGATGGCAAAACCAACCTCCCCTCATACTACAAGCACCCTTTCGCCATGTGATACCCAGGGTGTGTGCTAGGGTAACATATGAAGTCCAGAACAATTCCTTGCAACTGGGAGTCCTACAACATTTCCAATGTTAATGCTTCCATTTTGTGTGTGGTGACAATTGAGATTCCTTTATATTCCATAACTCTAGACAAAGCATCAGCCACCCTATTTTCTGCTCCTGGCTTGTAATGTATTTCAAAGTCCAACCCAAGCAATTTGGCTACCCATTTTTGTTGATCACCCCCCAAAACTTTCCGCTCTTGAGAGAAATTTGAGGCTTTTTAATTTGTGTGTATAATGAAGTGGTTCCCCATGAGATACTGCCTCCTTTTTTGGACTATGAACACAATGGTCATCAACTCCCTATCATATATAAATTTAGCTTGAGATTGAGGGCAAAGAGCTTGGCTACATGAGCACTACTCCTATTCCCACTCTCGAAGCATCCGTTTCAACCACAAACGAAATCTGAAAATTAGGCATACATAGGATCCAGATGTGCATCATAGCTTACTTAAGAGCTTAAAAAGCAAGTTACGGTTCTGGTCCCCATTTGAAGTTGTTCTTCTTAAGCAATTAGGTTAATGGTTTAGCCAACACCCCATAGTTTGGCACAAATCTTTTGTAGTGTTCGGTTAGACCCAGAAAACCCCTCAAGCTCCGGATATCAGCAGGGGTAGGCCATTGCTTCATAGTTTCAAGGACATCATTCCCAATTCTACATAATATGCTTCAGGTTTGCGTTGTAACTCCTTCAGCATTGCCTTTAATGACACCACTGTGTGGGATAGTGATGGGTCTCCTCTTATCTCTACATTAGTTTCATTGTGCACAATGCTGATAACTTGTTCTTTAAAGTTGGCTTTAATATCACCTAGGCCCTCCAACCATTGATAACCAATACCACATCCAGTCCTCCTAGATCAAACTGATAAAAATCTTGCACAACAACAATATTTGGCAATTCCAATTTCACTTGCCTACATACGCCTTGAGATCGGACCTAATGGCCATCTCCCACCTCAACAGAGTACCCTGTGGTCTGCTCGGTTTACAGTTGCAACTCTTAAGCTATGTTACTAGAGATGAAGTTGTTTGAAGCACTTGAATCTACCAACACAATTACATGTTTTTCTCGAATTTTGCTCCATATTTTTAGGGACCTTTTGGAGGTTAATCTCATTATGTTGCCTATGTTCACTGTAAAGCCTCTCCTTCATCCTCAATGTCTTCTTCCACCACCTTCTCTCCAACATCATATTCTCTCAAAATGAGCACATGAAGTTGACGATTTTTGCACACATGTCATGGTACAAACTTCTCATCACAACAGAAACACAACCTTCTCCTCCTACGGTCATTGAACTCTTCGTCTGTGAGCCTCCTGAAATTATTATCTCCTTGAACTCCTCCTTCAAGGGTGTTGTCTCTGCTGGGTGCCCATCCTTGATTAAAGCTTCCTATGGAAGGTTCTCCCTTTCTATTACTTCCTCCTAATGGTTGGTTAGTTGTAGACCCATTAACGGGCCTTTCCTCTCCTTGGGCTTCAACTCCCCCTCCTATTGCCCAACGCTCATTGAGGTAGACCTAGTATAACTTGGCCCATTTTGGGTTTCAATTGCTCCTCCTGATATCCAACACCCACTTAAAGTAGGTTTGGTGTAATTTGGCCCATTACGCGGCCTTATCAAAACTTCCCTTACTTTGCCCAACCACATATTCCTCTCCTCTACCTGCTGGGCAGTGGTCATCATCATCCCCAATTCTGCAACATGCAACAATCTTACCTCGACACATATGTCATCTTGCAACCCACTCATAAACGTCCCCTTTAGAACCTCCTCATCAACACGATGCAAGGGTGATGATAAAAAGTTCAAATTGTTCTCAATAATCACCCATCATCCTTGTTTGCCTCAGCAACATTAGCACCTCATATGGGTTCTCTGAACCCGTCACTTGAAATCTAGCAAACAATGCACATCGGAACGCCTCCCATGTCACCAGCTCTATCCTTGCTTCCCACCATTGAAACCAATTTAGAGCTTTTCCTTCCAAGTAAATTGTTGCCGCCATTTCTTCATCCTTCGAAATTTGATTAATAGTGAAGTATCATTCTACACGATAGATCCAACCATGAGGATCCTCACCAATGAAATAGGGGACTTCCAAACGTCTCATATGATCAGGCCTCCAATCGTCTGTTGTGTTTCCGTGAATTCTAGCCCCGTCTCTCCAGCCTGCACCATCCTCGCTTGTACCACCCCGTCTATCATGTTCCATTTTGTTTAGTCCCTCTCGGATTTTTGTCATTGCCACCATCATGTCCTCCATGGATTTGCTCTGATACTCTTGCCAATTTCGACCCATTTCATCCAGCCTCCTTTCCAAAGCTTCCATTCTATTCTCCATGCTTGTGAATACTGCTCAAGCTCCCAAGATTGGGAGCTTTGATACCACTCTGATAAATTTCAAAGTAGCATATAAAAATTATCTGCACACTCACCAATTCCCAGCCCTCCCACACAGCAATACACCCCCACACTGAGCATATAATTTTGGCTTTTGTCTGTATTTCCTTCTGAATTCACAAAACAAAACAGCCTTACAAAAGAAAATAGTATAAAGATTGCTTAATGAAAAACGGTCATCAAAGTCTCAAACCCTATCTACCCACCACCTACTTGCTCCCATTTTTTCATCCCCTCCCTATGGACCCCCTTCCCTCCTTTTATTTTCTCATTTAACGTTGATCATCCAAGGAATCCCTCTCTTCCACACCCATATTGCCAGCTGTAGTTGTGTTATTTTCCTCCTATTTCCTCAACAACCTTGCCACCTGAAATTCCGTTCTTTCCTCAACAACCTTCTTTTTAGTCACATCTTTACCCTCTTGTTCCCCCTGCCTCATTTTTATGCCTTTTCCCTTTTTTACTCCTTCAGGAATACACATGGACTAAAGGCCCATCAAATAATCTTTCCAAAATCAACCCTTCTTTTAACCAATTAAAGCTTTTAATCACAATGTAAATTCAAAGATCCCTTCTATCCAACTGAGGTACAAAGTTGCAATCAAATCTAAATTGAGTACCACTCTTGATAGCAGCAAGTAACCATGCATTTGGTTGCATGTGTTGAATACACAAGAGGTGCATAACATTCTTTATGTTTTCTAAAAAATGTTTAATAAAATGCCCAGAGGTTCAGGAACACAAATTACACTTACAATGGTATTACCATCTAGTACAGTTACAAAAGTTAAAATTACTAAACACAAGCAAATCATCCAATTACCTTACAAATAAGTTCCCCTTGAAATCCTCCAGCAACTAGAAGCTTCTCTTTTACTGCAAGTGTACTGACTTGAGTGTGAGTAAATCCCTCCAATAGACTTCCAGGATGTTTCTGACAATGAAAATTGCATAATTTGGAAGATTAAGACCATGGATTAAATTTATCATAAATTTACACAATGAACAATCAGAAGTCTATGGTATTCAATTAAACAAACATTATCAAAGGGGACATTCACCTCTGATGGTGCAACATGTCCTGAAACATTGAGTACTTCTGACCTTGTGCATGTCAAAGAGGACCAATGCATTATTGAAAACTGTGACATAAGGTATACATCATGCTTTGATGTAGCCCATACCAAATTCCTTAACTGCATCATCATTTAAAAAGATGGTGTCAGTCAACCCCCACAACAGCAATATCCTATCTCTTCAAAGCCTAAATGCTTGAGATTTGCATCCTACGAAACAGACCATGCTACTTTGACAAATATGCATCACATATTGCAGCATTGCAGACCTCACAAAGCTTTCTACCATTGTCAGTGTTGTATATTCTGCTGATCCACCAAGAAGCAATCAAATCTTTTACACTGCAACATCTAGATATCAGAAGTGTGGACTATCTGGCTTTTTCCTTTGTCAGTTTTGATTAAGTTCTAAGATTTTCAGAAATTTCTCATGTGTCCATTCCATTGTCTGGAAGGAGTAAAGGGATCTACATTGTTTAAATTGAAAATTGGGAAACCAAAATGCAACTATTTTGAAAGTATGGGAATCAAAAGTGCAAATGATCTATTGTCAAACACAGCCCATTGTTAAAAGCCTTTGGATAAGTGATGTAGAGATTGTTCATTCTTCACCTACACTTGCTTCAACTTCACATAAGGTGTACTGGGCACCAAAATTGGTTGTAATACTGTAACGGTACTAATAAGCTCAGGTTGTATTTCATTTCAAATCCAAACTTCAAACATCGTTTATAAGTTTGATCATTTGGTTTAGTAATTTTCTGACAGTAACAAGCTGTTCATAATTTCATATAAATAGAATAAATAGACATTACATGCAGCAAAATATAATAGTGTACCCTTAAATTTAAAGCATGATAGAATCCAGAGTAGAGACAGCTTACCTGAAAATGAAGAATAGTTGACTTCACTGATCTTGAATTTTTTCTGAAGTCATAAAATGAGTATCCTTTTTTGGTATGTTTACAATCCTGCTCATTATAGAAAAAAGCAGACAAGTCAACAAGGTGTTATGCTTCTCAAAAATGACATGATTGAAGAAAAATAAATCTTTAAAATATCAAAGAGAAAAGGTATGAATTGTTACCTTCCCCGATTTTCCCCCTGAATGGGGGATATTTTCATAATTCTTATATTGCTCAAGCCTAGTTTGCCGATACCTTTCTCTAGTGATGCTGAGGCTATCCCAAGGGATTCCCTGGATGTCTTGCCCTCTTCTAAACTGAGCAGCTGTAGTGTCTACCACCTTACCACTCTGTACCAAAAGTAGAATATTATACCTAGAAATATAAAGATAACTGTATATATAGTTGACATTTGCTTAATGAATCATTCAAGTGGATTAAGATAATTAGACCCTAGCACGCCACCACTAATTGCAAATTATTAATCATAATACAAAACATATTATAAAACAGCACAAATTGCAAAGTATAAAACAGCTTGTTACAAACCGAGTAATCATATTCATCTACGTCAGACTCTACACCACCCCTTTCTCTATTAATAGATTCATCATCCATATCATCTTCTACATCTTCCATTTCATATTCATCAGCCATATATTCAGCATCACCCCCTTGGCGATGGGACATATTCTGCCCAACTATTAGAGCCTATATACAATAATAGCAAGAGAGGAAAAAGATTAGAAAATCAGAGGCAAACAATAGTCAAGTGTGAGCGACAGCAATTGGGCCTAAAGTTAAATGTATGAGTAAAATATATAAGCAATAACAGTTTTAAAAAAAAAAATAGAGGAAAAAGTATGCAGCCCAATATGCTATAATTTCCAGTTAAAATATCAGCTAAGGATCACTGTGTTAAGTAATGATGGAAAACAAGCAACCGAAACACTATTTAATTCTATTACCTACTTATGTCTCAGAAATTAGAAACATATATAACCATGATTGGCATGTGCACCAACTAGCCATTTCTATGAACCCTGTGAAAGAAGACAAATACTAAAAAAATAATAATTTATACACAAGTCAGAAATTAGGGTTCTTATAAAATACCATCCAAAATCATAGAACTGAAACCAAGGGCATTAAAAAAATATACAGTTTTTCCAAATTCAAATAAATTTAATAACTTATAAACAACCCAGATTTTAGGGTTCCAATAGAATAACCCAAAAATTTTATTTAAAAAATTCAAGGGATTACGATAATTTCCCAAATTCATCTTGAATTTGCCGATAATCGCATAAGAATTTTATAGCAAACAACCAGAAGTGGCTTTAATCGAAGGTTCATAAATTACACGTAAAAATGAACAAAAAATGGATGAGAGAAACGTTGAGCGAAAAACGTAAAAAATAAAAAAGAAGAAATTGAGAGAATGATAAGAGGATGAAAATTTGAGATTTCAGAGGACGCGAACCTTTGTTTGTTGGAAGGAACTGTATCGATCTCAGTATTGAGAAATGCAAATTGTCGAATAAATATAAATAAAAAATTATGATTAGTCTAACTTTTCTTATTTTTGATTTATAAAATTTTGGGAAGAGAGAGTTGAAACAAGAAAATAATAATAATAATAATAATAATAATAATAATAATAATAATAATAATAATAATAATAATAATAATAATAATAATGAAATAGATAAACAAAAGATAGTAATTGGCGTGAGGATGAACTGATTGGATCACGAGAAATCGAGAAAAAAGTAGTTTGGTCTGGGTCGTGTACTCGTGTTTCGGTATCCGGTTTTCCATTTTTATTTTATTATTTTAATTTGGATTTTTCATTTATTTACTTTCCTTTTCACCGGTAGGTCGGCGACCGACTTTTTCGTTTAAAAAAATATTTATGAGAAATGTGAGTAGATAAATAAGAATAAAAAGTATTTATAAGAAATATAATTTAAACAAATTAACACGATTAAATCGGTAAAA